>OX123209.2:22947209-24209709 GCA_944739405.2 Euclidia mi
GTTGACAGTCGCTACGCGGCGTCAGTACCCTTAAATAACTGTTGTTATTGGTCTAAACCATGTAATACCGCTATCCCTCTGGGTTGCGTAGGTCAAACGGCAGTCGCTCTGAGGTAAAGCTGATATTAAGTCACATCTGGTTAGACTAGTAAGCGGCGACTGGTCGCTTGTCCGCTTATCTAGACCAGTATCAGTTAATTTAAGGGTACTGACTCCGCGTATGAACATGAGTGGGCGCGTATGAACAACGTGGAAATCAAAGGCGTTCCTCAACCAAACAACGAAAATTTGTTCAACATGCTCTCGAGTCTTGGTAATCAGATAAGCTACTAAGCTGTTAACAAGACCCAAGTCAACTTTATAACAAGAGTACCGACCCGTGAAAAGGAGCGTGCGAAACCGATTATAGTGAGTTTCTGTAATCGCTACGTGAAAGAGGATTCTATTGCAGCAGCTAGACAAGCATCCAAAAGCAGTCCTTTGACAGTAAGACGCATAGGTTTGACGGGCAATCAGAAAATACATGTCAATGATCACCCCACACTTGAAAATAAATTGCTTTTATCGAAAACAAAGAAGGCAGCCGCGAATAAGGACTTTCGTTACGTCTGGGTCAAGCACGCCAAGAAAAAAAAGAAAACCTATTCATCGCACGTGATTATAGTGAAGTCAGAAATGGACCTTGCAAGAATCGTATGATTATTTGTCAATTATATTACATTCTCTTAATAATGTTCTTGTGCGAGATACTATTGGTCGAGTTATGCTATTCACGTATTCCAACTAAGTCTATCGATGTACATACTGCCGTGTTATGTTTCTATTAAAAACATTTTACTAACTTTTTTAGTCAGATATAATTTAAGCCACATAGTGTATATAATTCTGCGCATCGTATTGCCCATTATGACTAATTACTGTCCGGCCGTACCGGCTTTTGTCACTCTTCGTATTTGTATGATTGAAGTGCTCTGTGTTTGACTGTGTCCATTTAAAACTCGTATGTTTTTAAAGTTGCACTGGTGAAAGTAAAGCTGAAAGGAAATCGTCTATCCTGGTATGGGCATGTAATGAGGAGGGATGAAAATCATGTGACTAGAAAGGTGATGAAGATGAGAGTTGAGGGATATAAGGCAAGAGGAAGACCAAAGAAAAGATGGATGGATTGTGTGAGAGGAGACATGGAAGAAAAGGGAGTGAATGATGAGATGACGTCTGATTGGAGAGAATGGAAGAGAAAGACATTCTGCGCCGACCCCAAGTAATATGAGACCAGGGCAGGCAGAAGAAGATGTTTTTACTTAATACCCGCTATAGCGTAATAAGTGACTGCAATTATATTTTAATAAGTATATTTTAGCATTTATTAGTAAAACATTGTAATATTATTATAATGTGTAATAAAACAGTTGTGATTAACTTGATCTCTGACTTCTTAAGCGTTGCGGAGTGCGATGACCCGTTGGTTATCCCCGTAGACCCGCACCATAAACCTTTGATTGTGGAGGTAGGTTTTGTAGAAATTCATCGGTTTGCAGACAAAATAACTTCAAAATATCTTGTCCATAAGGGTAACTACGATGCAATTAAATCTGCTCTTAATAAAACAGACTGATATTTATTGTTATGCACTGAGCCATTGGAACAGTCAGTTAAACATTTTTACGACAGATTATATTCTCTCAGAGATAAATTTATACCTATGAAATCTATCAGGCAAACTTCTCATCCGCGTTGGTATAGTTCAGGCCTTATAAAAGTGGTAAAAAAAATGTCAAAGTACCACCGGAGGTTTAAATTGTATGGTAACATGAGTGACTATCTAACGGTATCTTCATTACGCCGGCGAGCTGTGGACTTAGAACAAACTTGTTTTGACGAATACATTACTAACGTAGAATACACAAACCTAAATAACCCGAGGGCCTTTTGGTCTTTTATTAAAAGTAGAAAAAATACCTCCTCACTGCCTAGTACACTGTACTATTACTATATAATAAGAATGTATCAGCTAATATGGGTCTAATTCGCAATATATTTTAGATCAACTTTTCAGGAGCCAGAAGTAGACAATATGCCTTGTCTACTTGAGTATAGTACTTTAAATGGTAACAGCAGAAGCACAAATTACATCAGTACAATACATTTTTCTCCTGGAAAGGTTATGAAATATTTAAAAGGTTTGGTTCTTATTAAATCTGGTGGGGCAGATTACATCCCTCCATTATTTATAACAAGTTTAGCCGATAGTTTGGTTTTACCGCTCTGCATGCTTTTTATAATAGATCGGTAACAGAAGGTTTAGTTCCATTAAAATGAAAATCGGCGTTCATTACACCAGTATTTAAAAAAGGTGATAAATCTAATGTAGAGAATTATCGTCCAATCTCAAAGTTATGTTTGTTTTCTAAAGTACTAGAACGTATTATTTATATTATCATTTGGTGCTGAGCAACATGGGTTCTTATGCGGCCGATCCACTACATCAAATCTAATCCTATCTCATGATTTTATATCTAAAGGTTAGTTAGGTAGATTGTGTGTGTAGTGATATATACAGATTAACAAAACTGTTTTGACCGAATTGACCACAAAATACTGTTACAGATTTTTTTTGCTGCCGGCATACATGGTAATTTGTACCGCTGCTGGTTCAGCTCGTACATTGAAAATCGCTCTCAATTCTCAATTCTCGGTTGGTGTTCAATCCCATCTGGAATTCCTCAGGGTTCGCTTTTGACCCCACTATTGTTTACTCTATTCACTGGAGATATAAATTCTTGTTTCCTAAATTCTTATATACTTCTATGTATACGCGGATGACATGAACATTCACAAAATTATTAACGATGCATCGGATGTAGGGTGACTCCAAAACGACCTTGATAAATTTGTAGCATACTGCACAGTTGCACACTTAACAAACTACAGTTAAATATCGCAAAGTGTTGTTACATAACATTTAGTCGTCAAAAACTTACCATAGGATCGGGTTACAAACTTCATGATAAGTTTATTAGGAAAGTTGACTACGTTAAAGACCTTGGTGTTATCATGGACTCAAAGCTTTTATTCGATATGCACATCAATCACATTACGAACACGGCGTCGAAGGCACTTGGTTTTGTGATAAGAATGTCTTCATGTTTTCGGTCTCTTAAGACAGTAAACGTTTTGTACTGTGCCTATGTACGTACGTAGCAATCTAGCACATGCGTCACAGGTATGGAACCCTCAATACCAGGTATATATATATCATGCATTGAAGGTGTATAAATAAAGTTTTTGCGATACTTAGATTTTAAAGCGAATCAATATTCTATTGACTATGACGAGCGTTGTAAACGGTATCATATTTTACTTCTGGAACTCAGAAGAACCATTATAAACATAGCCAATGACACGATTGATTGCCTTGAGTTGATGGGTAACATCAAGCTTGGAATGAATCAATTAGTTTTTCGACAACGTCCGATCTTACACGTTCCCTTTGCTACAACGAAATACAGACGGAACTCTTTTCTTATACGTTGCGCCGAATCATTTAATCAAATGTCACGGAAATTAGATTTGGATTTATTCTGCACTAACTTGACCAAAAATAAAAAAAACTTATAAATTGTGACTTCTTTAGCAGCGATCGGCATACATAGCCTAGATTGCGGTTTATTTCCTGTGTACCTTTTCATTATTATTTTCTTGACTTCTTTTGTTATAATAATATATAATTATTATACTAACTTGTGTATTATGAATCTCATTTTTAGTTACTTTTTTATGGCGGAACATGGCTGCAACATTGTATTTATTGTATGATTGAGCAAGTAGGTATACTTACAACAGTAACTGATGTAATTAATCTTTGTTACATTGCATTTATATGTGGTAGCTTGTAATTAGCAACTTCTTTTTTATTTAATTAAATGTGTTGTTATTAGTCTGTAAGCTTACCTAAATAAATAAATAAATACCTGAATATACGGACGTTATAATGTCTTAGAAGTTTCAAAATATCTGTCATTTGACGTCCAAGATGTCAAATGATTAACAGTTTGTATTTTTTACGATATTGCCACGTCCGTATACTCGTATGTATCTAAATACCTGTAAAACTTGCAAATGATTACAGATATGAACGTTTGAGGCTAAGCGTATGCTTTTACGTAGATATGCATATGACTTTGTAACTCAGTGCAGTTGATGCAGATACAGGTAATCAGCTTCTGCCAGAGCAGAACAGACGCATGTCCACATTGCACCTGAGCCGCAGCATACGCAGCAGTCAGTATGTTCAGGTATTAAATAATCGGATCTACCCTGCGAGGCGTCACCCGAGTCTCAGCATACGCTTAGCCACAATAAAATTTCGTTACAAGTTTGACACTATGTATCATTTGACGTCCAGGGTGTTAAATGAAAAAGGGTTGTATTTAACTGTTAGTCAAAAATACTAATTTTCCACCAAAAATACTAATTGCACCACTAAGCTAAGTTGACGGAGCCCTGCTGCTTCGCAGGGCTCCTATTTTTGGGAGCAGGGTCACACGAGAACCTAACATAACCTATTAAGTTTTCTGAGTGGATAAGTTTCCCGAGCGGACAAAACTTTTCATATCAAATGATATTTTGTAAAAAGATCATCATATTTGGTGTACAAATAGTATTTTAGTGTGCAAGTCAGTATTTTAGTGAAATAATAAAGTTTTTTTGCGTAACTCACTTTAGTGTGTTACATAACATTTTTGATACGCTGTTAAAAATATCCCAATGAAAAATAGTTTGAAAATTTACGATATTGTAACGTCCGTATACTTGTAGTATACGACTACGAGTATACGACTACAAGTATACAGTCGTATACTAGTATACGAACATAATATAAAACTTCAAGTAAACGAACGTTACAATATCGTAAATTTTCATGATTTTAATGTTGTATGTCTAAATACGTATATAAAAATGTTGTTGGTTTATGATGCTTAATTATACATACATACATAGACTCACGCCTGTTTCCCCGAAGGGGTAGGCAGAGGCATATTAAACGCCCACTTTTCGCCAGTGTTTTGATCCCACGTAATAGGTAGCGAGCCTATTGCCGCTTATCGGGATATTTTGTTTGCCAGAGCCTCGTCCGTTGATCGGCAGGTGCACCACTTGCAGGTGAGGTTGGCTTGGGCCCTAAGATCTTGGTGGGAACCCTATGCACCCCTTAATTAGGCGATGCTTAATTAGGGTACTGCTAACCTAATGAGAGCCACCGTTTTCATGCTCTCCACGTAAAATGGTGTAATAATAATAATAACAGCTTTCAAACATCACCTTCATCGAGTAATATAAACAAAAAATGTATTACAAGATGAAAAGAAACCTTACAACCGCAGGGCAGCTTTGTGGCGAGCTGAATGTGTGTGGCGACACTGCGGTCCCGAATGCTTTGAGAGAGTCGGTCAGGGCCTCGTCTCCAGCTTGCCTTTACTGGCTGGTCGGAGTGGATTTCCAAGAGCACCCGCAGGACTCTCAACACTGGCTTGCCTTGGTCGGCCGGCCAGAGGGATCCGCAAGAGCTACCAGCTCGGGGATGGAAGTGTCATTCTCAAGGGCGTAACTACGGGGAAACCCGCTCCGAGTCTCCGTTGTCACGAGACCCGCGATGGTGAAACCGGTGCCGCACCGCTCACCCTAGCCACTCGCACCGGTGTTTCCCTCTGGCTGCCTCTATGGCAGAGTTTGTTTGCTTTGGGCGGCTGTTAAGAGAGGGCCCATCCAGTGAGTTGGCGAGTCACCACCTGCCATCCGGACGGATACTATTAGAGTTTTACAGGCAGGTGCCATTTTTCATCCATAAAAATTACAAGTCCATCAAACACCCAATCCCATAAACCAATTAAATAAGGCTCCACATATTACAATAGTCTTACATATGCTGCGGCTAGTCCATAGCTGTTCTCAGTAGTGCAGTTGTGGAGGCTCCGCTGCATGTGTCCCATCCCATTTTAGATTAAAGCTTTCTACGGGCCCCTGCGCGTTGGATCCATATCCCCGTGTAAGCCTCCCAAAGGTCCGGTTATTCCTTTAACACTAAATGTTAGAAGAATAGCCGTGTAACAGAGACACTTACGAATAATAATAATAATTCATTTATTCGCAAGAAAATGGTACATTAACAGGTGTTTATAAATGGTTGGTTACAGCATATTCTGCCCCTTGGGGCGTGCGAATTGAGTGCAGTAAACGGGTACTACATGGGAATATAAAGAACAAATATATTAGAAACATAACAATTAGTGGCACATGAAACAAAATAACATTTTACTAATATGCATCGGTGATAATATTAGTTGCCTAGGGCCTTATCTTCTAGATATTCCTTGACACTATTATAAGTTTTATTTAATAGTATATTAAAAAGTTGTTTTTTAAATTGGGATATAGGTAACATTTTGATACTTAGCGGAATATGGTTATATATTTTAATTGCCATACAGTATGCATTTCTTCTAAATAATTCCAATTTAATAGATGGCAGTTATGTATCATCAAATTTTAAAAACTATTCAGCATGATGTTTTACTAGTAAACCTAGTTCTAATATGTATAAGCATGGAACAGGTAAAATCTTGTGTTTTTTAAATAGAGGTTTACAGCTTGTCAGTGTATCGACTCCACATACTGCTCGAATACACTTCTTTTGGGTTATAAGAACTCTGTCAACTTCAACCGAGTTACCCCATACAACAATGCCGTATCTGAGCAGGGAGGATACGTAAGCATGGTATGCAGATAGTGCAGCATTAATGTTTACCGTCAGTCTAACTTTTTTTTTAACATTTATAAATCGATCTATTTTATTGACTAGTTTTTCTAAATGAGGTTTCCAATTACAATATGTATCGACCCTGATACCTAAAAATACGCAATTATCAACAACGTTTATGTGCGTGTCATTATGATTTAATTTAGATTTGTTGCATATGTTTGGAACTGAATAATATTTGTTTTTGTCATGTTTATCTTAAGGTTGTTTTAATTAAGCCAGCTTATGGCATTATTGAGTGTCGCTTTTATATTTATTTCTAGATTAAGTTTATGTTTATTTAATTATTATTGTTGTTTCATCAGCAAATAGTATAATTTCCTGGTTAATTGCATCCGGGAAATCGTTAATGTATAACAGAAACAAAAGAGGGGCTAAAATACTCCCTTAGGGCGTACCATAATTGTTTATTTTGTACATCGATCTGTATTGCTTTTGTTTATTTGTATAAGTTCTGTTTAATTCGACATATTGTATTCGATTTTCTAGATAACTCTCAATCCAGTTATAAACATTTCCACGTAACCCATAATTTGAGAGCTTTGAGAGCAGTTTTTGGTGACAGACGAAGTCAAAAGCTTTTGTCATGTCTAGAAACAGACATGCGACTATAGATTTATTATTTAAGGCTTCTGTAATATGCTTTATTAAAGAAAAACATGCCAATGCAGTGGAGCTTTGTTTCCGAAAACCGAACGGTTTTTTATTTAAGATATTACAAGAAGTTAGAAATGTCTCTATTTTGATGTACATAACTTTCTCGAATATTTTTGATAGTATAGGTATGAGTGTAATTGGTCTGTAATTATTGATGTTAGTTTTGGCTCCTTTTTTGTGCATTGGCTTAACAATTGACAGTTAAAGACGATCAGGGAATTTACCTTCTACGAGTGACAGGTTAATGATATAGGTTAATGGTGCTACTAAAGAGTGTGCGCAGGTTTTTAATACCTTTGTACATACATATATCATCATAGCCAGTAGAATGAGCATTTTTTAAGGAGTTTATTATCTTTAATGTGTCAGAGTTGTCTATTGGTGTGAGAAATAAGGGTCTTAGTATTTTGAGATATTTTGGTGATATGGTTAGGTGGGCCTGTATCTTCGTATTTTTTAACATTGCTGCACAGTGATACATAGTAATTGTTAAATAAATTACAAATTTTAATAGGCTTGGTGTAGATCTTTTTGTTAAATTCTATTGATTCTATATCTATATAGTTATCTTTAATAATTTTCCATGCAGCTGAGCAGGCATTTTTTGCGTTTTTAATGAAGTTTAGATTGTTTATTTGTTGCGCTTTGTTGATACATTGTTTTAATATTGTTGTATAATTGTTATACCTTGTCTTATTTTGTCTTTTATTGTGTCTATCAAGATGATATTTCAAGTATAGCATTATTTTTCTTATACAACATCGGTTTATATTTTTAGTTAGTTTTCTATTTTTTACGTGTTTGACTATACTTACACTTTTTATCGTTATTTTGGGGAAACATAAAGTATAAAACATGGTGATAGTGTCATGGAAGGTGTTAAATGCTTCATTTGTACTTTGTTATTCGTATACCTCAGTGAAGTGCAAATCATTAATGCAGTTTTTGAATTTGACCATGTTTTCCTGGCTAAGATCTCTAATGGTTTTGATTGATAGTTATAAGATTTGTTATTTACACTGTAGGTCCCATTGTTGATAGTCATCGATTGGGCAGTTTCATGGTCAGATAATGCTAGGTAATGAATATTAGATTTACCTTAGTGAACGTTACTTACAATTTGATCTAAACAAGATGATTTTCGTGTCGGTAATGTTATGTCAGTAGTATGTATGCCAGTGATGACTTACGGATCAGAGACGTGGTCGCTCACTATGGGCCTTATCAGAAGGCTCAAGGTCACTCAGAGGGCGATGGAGAGAGCTATGCTTGGAGTTTCCCTGCGAGATCGAATCAGAAATGAGGAGATCCGCAGTAGAACCAAAGTCGCCGACATAGCTCTCCGGATAGCCAAGCTGAAGTGGCAGTGGGCAGGGCACATAGCTCGAAGAACCGATGGCCGTTGGGGCAGAAAGGTTCTGGAGTGGCGGCCACGTACCGGACGACGCAGCAGAGGTAGGCCCCCCGCAAGGTGGACCGACGATCTTGTCAAGATCGCGGGAGGAGGTTGGATGCGGGCGGCTCAAGACCGGTCTGTGTGGAGAACCTTAGGGGAGGCCTATGTCCAGCAGTGGACGTCGTTTGGCTGATATGATGATGATGATGAATGTTATGTGGCTTTTTAAGTTATTGTTTTAAGTATGGATTGTAATTCACTGGATACCTTTTACCGACTTTAAAGTATCAGTGTTCCAATCTACACAGATAATAACGTTTTATTAGATTTTTTGCATATTTATCAGTGAGTTTTTCAAATTTATTTATTTAAGAATATACTTGTGCTGGATGAGGGTGTTCTGTAAATGCATACTATTACAAGATTAAAAGTAGTAATTTCTTTAGCACTACATTCAAAATGAAGGGGGACTGAAGGTGGTAAGTTGCTAATATGTTTGTATGCCAGGTCATGCTTTATTAGTATGCATGAGCCTCCTCTGCGTTGGTTAGGGCGTGAGAAAAACAAAGCTAATTTGTAATTGCCTATTCTAAGGTTGGGTTCAGATCCTTGTTTTAAAAAGGTTTCTGTTAAGCAGATAATGTCAATATTACCTATATTATTCGATAAATAATTTATGGCTACCTCAATAAGCTCTTGTTTATTTATTACGCCTGCTATATTTTGGTGTATTATTGTAGTAGTTCTTGGCTTAATTTTATCTGCGAAAACAAATAGTATTTTGGGCCTTTTTTGGTGGTTGTATAGTTGTAAAATAATCAGTTATTTTAGTTTGTTTAGTTTTTGTATTAGCTGGTGCATTTGTTTGTGTACAGTGTAGTGGTAAGAGAGAGTATACTCTACTTCCATCTTTGTGGATCATGTAAAATCTTATCTTGGTATATTTCATTGTGTTAATTCATATATTTTTTTTAAATTTATTCTTTATGCACAAAAATAGTACACAGGTGGACTTAATGCCTAGTGGCATTTTCTGCCAGTCAACCTTTTGGTGGTGCAGAGATAGATGAGGTAGGTACATTAGCCATGCGGTGAAAACAGGATATCTATTAAATACATATTAATAATTTAGATACATATTATTAACCATAAATATACTATAGATATATATAATTATTCATAGGTATGATACACACATAAATATAATACATAAATATATTACATACATAAATACATAATTATGCTATAGCTGATGAGAGTGATGAGCCAATTCCTTCAACTTATCAAAGAGAAGATTCCGTAGTTTCGTTTTAAATGCATAACGGTTGGTGGCAATTCTAACTTCAGGAGGGAGCCTGTTCCATAGCAGCGAGTATTGTGAACTTAAATATTATACGGATGTCAGATAGATAAAATATATTTAAATCGTAGGATATTCGACGTTCGTTTATAATTTGAGTCAAATTTGATTACTGACGTCCGTATATCCGTTTTATAAACGTAGTTTGGTGTAGGCCACTGTGTTCATTTTGAGTTTATTTGATATAATTTTGTATTTTCTCAAGTGGCCTGGTTATTACTTAATAGTAACTATCATAACTACCTCATTAAAAGTGTTCCTAAATAATGATAATTTTAAAGTAGAAATAAGTAGATAGGTAACTTAAATTTAAGTAACTATTTCTTGTGTCATGATTTATGTCCCTAATTTTACACCATAACAAAATGTCAAATGCGTCTAATTACAAAAAAACTACCTAAATGTTATTTTTCAATCGGCGCAGTGATTTAATTTGTGTTAGATTTTATTTTTTGTTTATTGTTTAGCAGGGTATTTATACAAATCACTTGTGCGAATCACAGTTATTTAGACATATATGTACTAATACGGACGTTATAATGTCGTAAAAGTTTCACAATATCTGTCATTTGACGTCCAAGACGTCAAAAGATTAATAGTTTAAAACTTTTACAATATTGCCACGTCCGTATACCCGTATTTATCTAAATACCTGTAAAACTTGCAAATGTTTACATATATGGACGTTTGAGGCTAAGCGTATGCTTTAACGTAGATATGCGTATGACTTTGTAACTCAGTGCAGTTGATGCAGACACAGGTAGTCAGTTTCTGCTAGAGCAGAACCTGAGCCGCAGCATATGCAGCTGTCAGTATGTTCCGGTACTAAATAATCGTTGCGTCACCCAAATCTCAGCATACGCTTAGCCACAATTTCGTTACAAGTTTGATACTATCTATCATTTGACGTCCAGGATGTTAAATGACAAATAGTTTGAAAATTTACGATATTGTAACGTCCGTATACTACGAGTATACGGACGTTACAATATCGTAAATTTTCACGATTTTAATTTCGTATATCTAATTAGGTATATAAAAATGTTGTTAGTGTAAGATGCTTAATTAGGGTTCTGCTAACCTAATAAGAGCCACCGTTTTTATGCTCACCACGTAAAATCGTGTAAAATCTTATCTTGGTATATTTCATTGTGTTAGTTAATATTGCGAACTTTAATATTATACGGATGTCAGATAATGGAAATATATTTAAATCGTGGGATATTCGGCGTCCGTTTATAATTTGAATCAAATTCGATTACTGACATCTGTATATCCGTTTTATAAACGTAGGTTGGTAAAACCCACTGTGTTCGACTTGAGTTTATTTGAGATAATTTACTTATCAGCACTTAACTATCATACCTACCTTATTAAAATTGTTCCTAAATAATAATAATTTGAAATTAGAAGTAAGTAGATACCTTCAATTTAAGCGACTATTTCTTGTGACTGTGATTTATATCCCTAATTTTACACCAAAACGAAATGTCAAATGCGCCTTATTACCAAAAAAATCTAAATGTTATTTTTCAATCGGCGCGGCGATTTAATTTGTGTTATATTTTATTTTTCGTTAATTGTTTAAGAGGGTTTAAACTAAGCACTTGTGCGATTCACAGTTATTTAGACACATATTTACTTATACGTACGTTATAATGTCGTAAAAGTTTCACATAATCTGTCATTTGACGTCCAAGATGTCAAATAATTAATAGTTTGAAAGTTTTACGATATTGCCACGTCCGTATACTCATATTTATCTTAACCCATTTAGCCCCAAAGGAAAACTAGCAGTGAAAATTAAGGAAAATCTTTATTAATTGGTTGATACAAGTACTATTAAATGGAAAACATAAAAAAAATGGAAAAAATCATTTTCTTTCTTTGGAAAAAATCGCCGTCCTCAAATGGGGACGGTGGGATCATGTGGAGTGAAAATGTTCGAAGCATATTTTTTCAATGCATAAGGTTGTTAAACACTTTTTGCATTACCAACGAGCTTTGCTATGACACACGGCACATCGTAGTTGTTTGGGGAGTTTTTTGGGAAGTGACCTATCCCGTCATGCTGCAAGCTTGGCACCACAGAAGCTGGAAGCCGCGAAGATTGATCTTTTGAATGTCTCAAGTAATGACGAGCAATATAGCGCCTAAACTGAAGCTGATCTAGCTTGGTATCATTTGTCAGCAGGTGGAGGCGCCATGCATTTGCAACTGCGAGATCCAACATGTATGTAAATAACACCCACCACCATTTTTTCCCACGTATGGCTGTGCGGTACAGTGAAATAGACTGATCTGCTTGATCTACACTGCCCATACCTTTATTATAAGTTTGAAAAACATGCGGTATATCAACGTCTACTTTTTTTTTCTCAACAGCGCTCCAGCGTTTTACTTTTCCTAGAGGAAGGACGCTATCATAGTTTGACCCCATTGTACAGACAGTATTATCTAGCCACCGAACAAAAAGAACTTGATTGACACTGTCGTAACGGTAATCAAACTCGGCGCGGTCTTTCTTTTTCATATCCTTTACAGCAGCTAGTGGGCACTTTTTAGTTCTACCTTCACGTACAGTACCCGTCGCACGGAAACCAGATTTACGTAGTTCTCGAAGCAAATCAAAACTAGTGAAGAAGTTATCAAAGAACACGACATGATCTCTGGGACTTGTACCGAGTTTATCAAGCAATTGCTTCACTACTCTTGTTCCCAGTGGCTCTGCAGAATTGAATCCTGGCGATTTCCCACAGTAAATATCGAAAGCGTAACAGTATCCATCTGAACTTGTGACCATCCAGTTTTTGTAACCAAATCGCACAGGCTTGCCCCGTATATATTGTTTCGCGTAAGTCTGCGTGTCTTGCTGGATCATGACAAAAACTTCATCGTCAAATATCTTTTCAAAAATTTGTAAAAGTGTTTGATTCTTCAAGTCATTTATCAATTTATCGAGACGCGCTTGCACATTTCCTTCATTGGGAACCAATGGGTCGTAATTTGGCTGGATCTTACGCCAGCGAGGCGCTTCGATATTAGTTTTCCGTCTCTTAGTTTCTGAAAGAGTTTCCTCATCACTGCTATCCCATTCCTCTTCACCTCGCACTTTAAACACTTCCACTCTACCTGGTATATCACGCGGAATGTCGTTAGTTTGGATATTATCCTCATCACCTTCTTCTTCGTCGGTAAGCACACTTGGTTCTGGAGGTAATGTCACTAATTCTATGATGGCATCATCGTCTTCTTCAAGCATCACATCATGTAGTGCTTCTTCAAGCCCATGGTACTCGTTGATGCTGCAGAATGTTCGCTTAGTCATCGTTTCTCCAAAAATTACCTAATGACAAAAACACGAAAAAAATATCTCTGATGTGCCCAGTGGCCCCAATTGGGGACACTGATATAAAATCACATTTCTTCTATTGACTGTTAAACAATTTACGATAAATTTGACTATATTCAATAGTATACACTATATTTATGTATTTTACGTAAAAAAAACAATAATCCTCGACGAAAAAGTAAAAATTATAAAAGACTTACTTTAGGTAATCTCTAATGCTTGAAATGGCTTCACAAAATGCACAGTAAAATCACTGTAAACTATTATTATTCACTTTCCGACGTAATTACATGTTACAAACTTCTTAACCTTCAACTATTCCAAGTAGAAAGAAGTCAAATATATAATGTTAATAAATTGAGGGTATTTATTAAGGTGTCCTCGTTTGGGGACGGCTGGGCTATATGGGTTTACCTGTAAAACTTGCAAATGTTTACATATATGAACGTTTGAGGCTAAGCGTATGCTTTTGCGTAGATATGCGTATACTACGAGTATACGGACGTTACAATATCGTGAATTTTCATGATTTTAATTTCGTATATCTATATACGTATATAAAAAATGTTGTAAGTTTATGATGCTTAATTAGGGTACTGCTAACTTAATGAGAGCCACCGTTTTTATGTTCACCACGTAAAATCGTGTAAATCTTATCTTGGTATATTTCATTGTGTTAGTTAATATTGTAAACTTTAATATTATACGGATGTCAGGTAATTGAAATATATTTAAATCATGGGATTTTCAACGTCCGTTTATATCAAATTGGATTACTGACGTCTGTATATCCGTTTTATAAACGTAGGTTGGTATAGCCCACTGTGTTCGACTTGAGTTTATTTAAGATAATTTTGTATTTTAAGTGACCTGATTATTACTTATCAGTAAATATCATATCTACCTCATTAAAAGTGTTCCTAAATAATAATGATTTTAAATCAGAAGTAAGTAGACAGGTACCTTTAATTTAAGTTACTATTTCTTGTGACTGTGATTTAAATCTAAATGTTATTTTTCAATCGGCGCGGCGATTTAATTTGGGTTAGATTTTATTTTTTGTTTATGGTTTAGCTGGGTTTAAACAAATCACTTGTGCGATTCACAGTTATTTACACATATATGTACTTATACGGACGTTATAATGTCGTAAAAGTTTCACAATATCTGTCATTTGACGTCCAAGATGTCAAATGATTAATAGTTTGAAACTTTTACGATATTGCCACGTCCGTATACTTATATTTATCTTAATACCTGTAAAACTTGCAAATGTTTACATATATGAACGTTTGAAGCTAAGCGTATGCTTTTGCGTAGATATGCGTATACTACGAGTATACGGATGTTACAATATCGTGAATTTTCATGATTCTAATTTCGTATATCTATATACGTATATAAAAAATGTTGTAAGTATATGATGCTTAATTAGGGTACTGCTAACTTAATGAGAGCCACCGTTTTTATGTTCACCACGTAAAATCGTGTAAATCTTATCTTGTTATATTTCATTGTGTAAGTTAATATTGTAAACTTTAATATTATACGGATGTCAGGTAATTGAAATATATTTAAATCGTGGGATTTTCAACGTCCGTTTATATCAAATTGGATTACTGACGTCCGTATATCCGTTTTATAAACGTAGGTTGGTATAGCCTACTGTGTTCGACTTGAGTTTATTTAAGATAATTTTGTATTTTAAGTGACCTGATTATTACTCATCAGTAAATATCATATCTACCTCATTAAAAGTGTTCCTAAATAATAATGATTTTAAATCAGAGGTAAGTAGACAGGTACCTTTAATTTAAGTTACTATTTCTTGTGACTGTGATTTAAATCTAAATGTTATTTTTCAATCGGCGCGGCAATTTAATTTGTGTTAGATTTTATTTTTTGTTTATTGTTTAGCAGGGTTTAAACAAATCACTTGTGCGATTCACAGTTATTTACACATATATGTACTTATACGGACGTTATAATATCGTAAAAGTTTCACAATATCTGTCATTTGACGTCCAAGATGTCAAATGATTAATAGTTTGAAACTTTTACGATATTGCCACGTCCGTATACTCGTATGTATCTAAATACCTGTAAAACTTGCAAATGATTACATATATGGACGTTTGAGGCTAAGCGTATGCTTAGATATGCGTATGATTTTCTCCAATACTACGTTAGTACTATCTTTTAGATGTGCCAATACTTCTCATAATTTAGAAATAAGTAAATAGGTACTTTACATTTAAGTAAGTATTTCTTGTGATATTATCGTAATAAATTGCATTGATCTCAATATTTGTTTTATTTTCATAACTTTAAACTTCACGCTTACGCTAGCATACCTGCACTATAACATAGAAATAATATTTATCCACCTACTTATTAAATATTAAAGAAAGAAGAGCGGCAACGTTGCACTGTTCAGAGGAGTTGCGATAGATAGGAAAACGTAAAGTAAATTATGTATATCACGGGAAGCCAGATAATTGATAGTGTTGGCTGGAGTCCTAATTGATTTCACTATGGTTGTTAATATACGTATATTTGTATATCAATATGTGTCAAAATTTCAGAAAAATAATATGCACACAGTATTTGACATTGCTTTAGCGACTAATATTCGCTGTAATAGTTCATATTTTTTAAGTGGAACTGGTGGACGTCATAATAATGCGATGTAAAAGGGCGGCAAATAGATAGCGGGATGTAAATATATATATATATATATATATATATATATATATATATATATATATATATATATATATATATATATATATATATATACAATTATATAAAATCCTTGCGTTACTGACTGAATGACAGACACGCTACAGCCGAAACTACTGGGCGCAAGTAGGTGAAATTTGGAATGTATGTTCCTTGAGGAGAGTAGGGGAGCACTAAGAGAGGATTTTTGGAAATTCCATTCCTAAGGGGTAAAACAGGTTGTCAGAGTGTGAATAAAACTTTTTATTCCTTGAATAACTTCAAACTTTGCATATTGGTTCCTGAAACGTATGTTTCTTGATTAGTGCAGAGGCGTTTGTATAAAAAATTTATCTTAGCGAAATTTACGCGAGCGAAGCAGCGTGCAAAAAGCTAGTAAAAATAATTTATTTGATGAAACCGAATACAATGTTTAGCGAGTGAAGACTGCGAATAGAATAATCATTTTATGGAAAAAAACATTTGAAAAGTAATTTAGTACAAAAGGTGTCAGGTATCTTATTGTGAACGGGTAAACTACTACCTAAGCATAAATTGTTCTGGCACATTCTACACGTGTCTAGAAAAATGCTCATCCAAAAACATTTTATTTGTTGCTAAGGTGATGCTACGGCTGACAAAACATTTATTTACATAACATAACTTCACGCCTTTTATCCCTGAAGAGGTAGGCAGAGGTGTATTATACACCCACTTTCCGCCAGTTATGTTTCAGTCCCATTGTAATAGGGGGCGAGCCTATTGCCATGTACCGGGCACATTACGAGGGTCAAACTGAAAGTTCTTAGAACTGGCCACTTATAAACAATATAATAAAAAAAATATTCTAAAATTTGAAAATAGAACTCTTTGCCAATATTACTGAGTATATATTTCATTCATTTGTCATTTGTTTTACGATTTGGCGTCAAATTGAAAATTGTCTGTGTCACGTCAACATGAATTTAACACGAGAAAATTTTCGTGCAATGATTTTTTATGACTTTCGATGTCATTTAAGTCAACAAGAAAGTTATGATAGACTACGATTGGCCTTTCACGATGAAGCCCCATCTCGTGCGACTGTTTACAACTGGTTTAATGAGTTTAAACTTGGTCGCACTAATCTCACTGATGATGTACGTGAGGGACGGCCTTCTACGGCGACGACTGAAAATAACATCTGTGTTGTGCGGCGTATGATAGAGACTGACAAAAGAGTGACCTATCAGCAGATTCGGACAAGCTTAGGCATTGGTATGAGTCAAGTGCACAAAATCCTCCACGAACATTTAGCGGTCAGGAAGCTTTGCGCCCGGTGGATACCTCATAATTTGACTAAGGCTCAAAAACTCCATCGTGTGGATTGGTGCCGTAAAATGATTGAAAGATTTAACGGAGGTGACTCAAATGCTGTGTTCGACATACTAACAGGTGACGAAAGCTGGATTTACTGTTATGATCCTGAAACCAAAAGACAATCTGCTCAGTGGGTGTTTCCTTTCGAGGAGTTGCTAACTAAAGTGAAGAGAGATCGAAGTGCGGGAAAAAAAATGGTGGCCTCGTTCTTTGGAAGGATAGGTCATTTCGCAACAATTGTGTTAGAGGATCAAAAAACAGTTTCTGCAGAATGGTACACTACCAATTGTTTGCCACTTGTCTTGGAAAAAGTTCGAGAGAAACGACCTCGCAGTAGGATCCTCCTTCACCACAACAACGCCTCGTCGCACACCGCCAAGCGAACGATCGACTATTTGGCGACATCAAACGTTGAATTACTGGGTCACCCGCCGTATAGCCCCGACCTCGCGCCTTGTGATTTTTATTTATTTCCAAAAATTAAAGAAAAACTTAAAGGAAAGCGGTTTATGAATGCTGAAGAAGCGGTGGCTGCGTATCGCGATGCCATTGAAGAGACCCCTAAGGACGAGTGGGCAAAGTGCTTTTCCCAGTGGTTCCATCGCATGCAGCGGTGTATTGACGTCAATGGACAATATTTTGAAAAGATATAATAAAACTAATAACTGGCTAATGTAATCAGTTTTTGATTTTCTAAGAACTTTCAGTTTGACCCTCGTATTAAGCGAGCAATAATTAACATTTTAATACACACAATACATAACTCGCAACAAAAAGTCAGAGGTGTGTGCCTGGGGTGTCTGGGGATCGAACCCGAGACCATCGTCTCGGCAGTCCGTTACGTACACCACTGGGCTTCAACATCAGCCTTTAAAAGTCCACTGCTGGACTAGGCTTCTTCTTTGAAAGGAGGAATTGGCCTACTATACCACGCTGGCCAAACGAGTAGGTATAGGGTTTGTATCAAGTTTTCTTTCTCTGACAGTGCTGTTCTCTGCATAATATGCTCCCTCTGTCGGCTCTTACGACACCCATGGGATGATATGTAGTGACATTACGTATTCTTAATCCGTCACCACACGGACCACTGGGCTATCGCCGCTTTATTTATCTACAAGGAACCCATAACTAGACAGTATCCTAATAGTGCTGATAAATTTCATTTCAAAATTCTTGAGAATGTTACAAAACAGAAAAACAAATGAGAGTGTTTTAGCGAGCATTCATGAACGTTCTGGCGAGCAATCTAACGAATTGACAGTAAATTTGCTTTGACGTTTTTGATGATTAGTGTGTTCGCTAGAAAGATCGTGAAAATGCTTTTACAAATGTTCGGCTCTGTTTGTTGTTTAGTTCGATAAAACAAAAAATTGGGCAAGTGCGAGTCGGACTTGCGCATGAAGGGTTTCGTATCATCATCTTTAAACGAAAATTACGTTTGTTGTATGTATACTTAAATATTTTTTAAGTTTCTACCTGTTTATTAAGATCCAGTAACAAATTGCTTAAAAATTACGTTTGTTGTATGGGAGCCCCCCCCACAAAAAAAGTGAATAATATTCACTTTTTTATAAATTTAATTATCCCTCCCATACAACAAACGTATTTTTTTTCGTATTTTTTGGTCAAAATTACTAACTGTAACAGGTAGACGCTTTAAATTTTTACAGAATATGTAGTTGTATATTACCTTTCAAGACAAATAATTAAATAAAAAAAAGTAAATAATAAAGGGGCCTCCCATACAACAAACGTAATTTTAAGCAATTTGTTACTCGATCTTAATGAACAGGTAGAAACTGAAAAAGTATTTAAGTATACATAACACGAACGTGATTTTCTTTTATAGATGATGGTACGGAAACCTTCGTGCCTGAGTCCGACTCGCACTTGCCCAATTTTTACCTTTTAGGTACGGAACCCTAAAAACGGCGAATGCTCGATGTTCTGTTTCAAGTGAATGCTCATGTGTATCAGCACCATTAGGACATTAAGTAAGGGTTACCACAAAACCTTACTTTGTGCGTTGCTCGACTTTTTTCGCGAAGGTTACATTAGCTGCATACGGTTTTTTCATGAAAGTTACCTCCCGCACTAGGAATTGATTCTGTGTCACTGGACTTCGCAAACATTCAATCAACGGACATGATGAACACCCAGATTCGACACAACACCAAAGGGATAGCGATATTCTATGGTTTAGACCAGTATCAGTTTATTTGAGGGTACTGATTATCCGTAACGACTGTCAAAGATCTTCATGACAGCCGGGACCGACGGTTTAACGTGCTCTCCGAGGCACGGGGCAAGCGATAATTAAAAAGTTAATACACACCTAACTTCGAAAAGTCATTGGTGTGCGCCGTGGATTCGAACCCGATACCCTCAGCATGGTAGTCAGTTGGTATCACCACTAGGCTATCGCTGCCTTTCTTGCAATCGATAGCATTATTGTACTCAAATTAAATTGAACTATATATTCTACGTACAACTGCAAACTAATTTTCCAATTCAAAAACTCCCCAAAATATAACTATTATAAACTTAAAAACGCTATTACTTTCAAAATAGTCCTCAGGTTTTCATCAATTTTAAATGGAACCCACGAACCACACGAAAAACACCTGCATTAAAAAAATATATTATAAGGCCCAAGATACCACATAATTAAAAAAAATACTGTAAAATTTAGAACCTTTTCCTTTTTGACGTCGGTTAAAAGAAGTGCCGCGTCTCAGGTCTGAACCCGATACTCCATACATGGCAATCTGTTGGTATGTCCACCAGGCTATCGCTACCGTTTGTACAGGCATAAAGTCGCTAACTTCATCATAATCAGTCTGCCAGTCTACAGCTGAATAAAGGCCTCTCTATCGCACAATTAAATTACATTACATTTTTCTCTAAATTAAGGCGTACCTTTTGTGTTTCATTGGCTTCAGCTCTGCTCAACCCCTTCTTCGTAACAAGCTTGAAGTTCTCGTAGTCTCTCTTCCATTACTTAAAACACACGGCTAAAGTATCCGCTAACAATAGCATATATGTCTATAGTTATGTATTTTGAGCCTGCAAGTGAAGGGGTATACGTCAAAAATCGTGAAATTCGAGTTTGACTGACTGTGGAGAAAGGAGGGTAAGGATTTTGATGGGAATGTTGGTTATGTTGGTTTGGATTTGGTTTTGTTTGTTGTGTTTATATTATGCGTGTGTGATAATTGTAACATGTCGGTAGAGCTTAATTTTCTATATAAGGTACAATGAATTGCCAAATAATTTCACTTGCCTGTTGGTCTAGTTGTTACTGACTCCTACGCCAGGAGAACTGGGTTCGATTCGGCAATAAAAAGAAGCACAAAACACAAGATAGGGTTGGCAAACTGCCCATATCTTTCGAAAATATGATGAAAAACTCCACTACGTTTATCGTTTACCAAGCGATAAGAAACAATGTAATATCCACTTACTTCACTTTGAAATAACGGTGGTGCGAGCCGTGGATTTGAACTCGAGTACTCAGGTAGTAGTCTGTTAGGCTCTCAACTAGGCTACCGCTGCCCCAGTATAGTCATATAATGTAATAAACAGCACCCGATTTTTAGCGGCCTCGAATGCTGAACTGACAGATGATCAAATATGATTAAGTATAGAATATAATAGACCATACTAGAGACCTAGTTTTTTTACGTGGTTAACAAATGTCTTGCAATGCTACCTCCGCCGGGCCCCGGTAAATGGGGAAGGCCAAAGAAATGCTGGCTTGACGGCGTAAGGGATGATATGCGTGCCAATCAACTAACCACCAGGGATGCTGAAGACCGTGCCTACTGGAGGAGACACAGCCGGAAAGCGGACCCCGGGCTCCAAGGAGTAAGTATTGGAACGCAACCGGGACAGCGCTAGGATGATGATGATGACTAGACGCCTAGCTTTACTGTTGCGTGGATCAGACCTAATTTGCTTTAGTCAGCCATAGTATGTCGCTATTCTTTTGGTTTATAGAAGGCCAGATAATAGTCGTTCCTAAGAAAGACTAATAATCTGTAAAACTGGATTAGACTAGAAAACCCTGAACTGCGATTTGACAAATAAAGGCTGTATAGAGCTGAAATCAACTATAGCTTTACATTGACGGCTATAAAAATGCTAGAAAAAGCCAATTTTATATTTGTGATCGGCTACCCCCAACAGCTTTTGCCAGGTTAATCAACCCTGGGTCATCACAAAATCTAATTTTAGTTTTTAAGATCATTGTTTGCGTAGGATATCCACGTATTTAAAATTAAATTATACATTTTTGTATGCCTCTTGCCTACAAAAATGTATAATTTAATTTTAAATAGTTTTCATCGATAAATATAATAAATGAAAATCTGCATATGCTTTTTCTTCGTTTGTTACTTTGAATAGTATCAAATGTATATGAAAATCATAAAAAATAATTATCAATTAAAAAGGCAAGGGTAGCCTAATGGATACCAACGGACTGCCATGCAGAGGCTATCGGGTACGAATCCACGGCGCGCACCAAAGAATTTTCGAAATGCGTAATAAATTGTTAATTACCGCTTGCCCCGTGCCTCGGAGAGCATGTTAAACCGTCGGACCCGCCTGTCATAAATATCTTTGACAGTCGTTCCGGGGAGTCAATATCCTCAAATAAACTGATACTGGTCTAAACCATGAAATATCGCTATCCCTTTGGGTTGCGGAGGTCAGACGGCAGTCGCTCTTGAGGCCCAGAAAGAAGCCACGCTGACTGCATGGTCGGAGGCAGTCATAAGTTCCTCCTGCATGCAAGTTTTCGGGCACGCTGGGCACGATGTAAGATGGGACAACAAGCCAACAAGACACGAACAAGCCAAATCGGTACCGTCCGAAAGTCCCCATCTAAACATGTTTTCTTTGCAGCGGCCGACCTGGGTTCGGAGTCTATCCAACGACTTCCAGACAGACCATGGCAAGCCATGCCCAGGTGGAAGACTCTGGGCAGGTGACACGAAAGGAGATGGTAGGAGGGTCTTTTCGCGCCATAGGTCGCACCTCGTCTTTGATGGCTCCTGGGTCAAAGAATGGACACTTTTGACAAAGCTGCGGCGGGTCTTCAGTCTTGTCTGCACTGGGATGTGACCATGCAATAGGGGCCGTGGGTCACGGTCCATTTTGGATGTCTCTGTCAAGCACCCCACGGCCCTACGAACATACGGAGGTGCGATGCCAGCAAGCGGGTACAGCAGCTGTACCGGGGTTATTATTATGTTATGGACTCACGCCTGTATCCCCGAAGGGGTAGGCAGAGGTGTAATAAGATGTGTCCCACGTAATAGGGGGCGAGCTTATTCCTGTTACGGGGCACCTCACCAGACTCCGTGCTGCTACTGAGAATCCGAAAAAAACCAGTAACACTTTTGCACGACCCGGGAATCGAACCCGGGGCCTCCGATCAACAGTCGCATACGCTATCTATATCTATATTTTTCATAAACATTAGGAGTACGCTTTACATTTTTACTATCTAGGGATTCGAATATAAAATAGATTATGATTGATAGCATCAAATAGTATCTGCCTACCCCTCTGGAAAACAGGCGTGAGTCTATGTATGTATGTATGTATGATAGCATCAACTATGAATGAATCATAACCTACGTCCATCTCTACATGATTCATAATAGAACTGTGATTGTATATTAAATAACAATAGTGTAATGGTCAGCTTCTTCAAACATTATTTAATTTTATGAGGATTTGGGAGTAGGGATTTTACTCGTCACTGTGTGCGATCGAATACGCACTTGACCGAATAAAACTAATCCTGCACTAAAATGATATTTGATAACGGACCTATTGATGATAACGTAAACCGAAGTCATTCCGTAACAATGATTGGTCAGTTCGATGTATGTCGGTCTTTGTTATCAAGATTTAGGACTCTATCATATTATGAGGCAGCGATAGTCTAGTGGAGATACCAACAGACTGCCATGCAGAGGGTATCGGTTTCGAATCCACGGCACGCACCAATGACTTTTCGAATAAGTGCGTATTAATTTGTTAATTATCGCTCGCCCCGTGCTTCGGAGAGCACGTTAAACCGTCAGTCCCGGCTGTCATGAAGATCTTTGACAGTCGTTACGGGGAGTCAGTACCCTCAAATAAACTGATACTGGTCTAAACCATGGGATATCGCTATCCCTTTGTTTTGCGGAGGTCAGACGGCAGTCATTCTATGGAAAAGTTGATATTCTGTCAAATCTGGTTAGACCAGTCAGCGGACCTCGGGCTCCAAGGCGTGTAAGTCTTGGATGCAACCGGGATAACGCTAGGGCGATGATGATGATGACTCAAATATTATATTATTTTTAATAATTATACTTTGCTGATTTGTATAAAGTCAGAAAAGCGAACACTGGACTCCATGGCGAGGGTCTTGGATCCTAACTGAGAAAACGCTAAAATAATGACAATTGTAGCAAATAATTGGTTATATAAAAGATAAAAACAAAGACTTAAATCATGACATGATAAATACGTTAACAATATTTTGTTAAATAAATCATAAATTTATTTGTTCATTATTTGGCTTACATTACATTTGGTTTCAACGTATAATCAATTTACTTTTACTTTATGTTACTGCTACAAGCGTCTACGAAAACCGTAGACCCTCTACGGAAAACCCATTCTCAATATTTTAAAATGTGTACTTGTGTTGCTTCGCCACCCAACCCCCAATTATAGCTACCCACCGCCTATACATATAGCGGGCGAACCCTTAGCGCCTCAGTCGATGCCGCCTCTCCACCAAGGGCGGACGTACGGACCGACAAAGGAAAAACCAACACAAAATGCTATAACGACATTTTATGAAATTTTTTGACTTATATACTTTGTTCAGTGAGTGTATGTGTTATAAAGTGTTTGTGAAAAATAAGGTAAGGGGTATACACTTATATTTTCAAGTGTTTTAAGTTAAAATTTTATTCGCGGTTTTGAAGGATTTCTCTCCGTAAATTTGTTGAAAGAAAATTTATTATTCGGTGTACAACGTAAAAAAAATCTTGTAATCTTTTTCGTGCTTATTGTGTGATTTTTATAAATGAAAATGTAGGGGCTCCTTTTGTAAATTATTGAGGGAAAACTGAAAGTTCTCCGTGAGGTTTTTAAGACGTTGGTATGCTTTTAAAACGTAGTTAGGTGACGTGTTACTCTAGATTCTTTTATAAAGAAAGGATTCATTCCCGGGATAAATAATAATTAAAAAATAACCAAAATATTTTAATTCAAGATGTATAACATTTCGTTTTCAGTTAATGTTATGGCCAGCAGTGGGATAGCTCATAAATAGGGCAGATATTATCGAAAAAATATACATTTTCTGTTGAACTAATCTTTGCATGCGTTTTGCTCTATTACCAAAATTTAAAACCACTGGAAAATCACATGAACACAATTTTGCGTTGTATTTCTGTAGTAGTCATAGCTTAGTGGCGGCATCAACAGATTGCAATGCAGAGAGTATCGAGTTCGTATCCATGGCACGCACCACTGAAATTTCGAATGTATGTGCGTATTAAATCGTTAATTTTCTTATCGCTTGCGAGACGGTGAAATAAAAAATCGTGAGGAAACCTGCACGTCTCAGAGTTCTCCATAATATTCTAATACATACATACATAGACTCACGCCTGTTTCCCCGAAGGGGTAGGCAGAGGCATATTAAACGCCCACGTTTCGCCAGTGTTTTGATCCCATGTAATAGGTGGCGAGACTATTGCCGCTTATCGGGATATTTTGTTTGCCAGAGCCTCGTCCGTTAATCGGCAGGTGCACCACTTGCAGGTGAGGTTGACTTGGGACCCTAAGTTCTTGATGGGAACCCTATGCACCCTAATATTCTAATAATTATGTTAAACCTGCCACGCACTTGACCAGCATGATAGACTATGCCGTTACCCTTCTCATAGTGAGAAGAGGGCTGTGCCCAGCAGCGGGAAAATTTGTATACAGGGTCTGATATTATTCCTGAGAGATCTATATTAAGCCGTCTCGGTTGTCATGAAGATCTTTGACTGTCGTGACAGGGCGTCAGTACTTTCTAAATAAACTGACACTGGTCTAAACCATGGAAAATCGCTATCCCTTCGGGTTGTGGAGGTCAGGCAGGCAGTCGCGCTGTGGAAAAGCTAATATTCAGCCTAATCCAGTTAGACTAGTAAGCGGACCTCAGATTGAATCTGGGATAACGCTAAGAGATTGATGAGAATGATGATGATACTGTAAACCTCATCAAAGCACTAGATCAAAAGTATAATTGGAATAGTTAGTCCATTAGATATGTAACTGTTTTGTGAAGGAAAGGCGAAACGCCGTCGGCTTCAACCTTATACCTTCTGCATGACAGTCTGTTGGTATCTCCACTAGGCTATCGCTGCCTTCTAACATACTATACGCATATATCTGTGTATTATTTGTATATATAAAATCCTTGCGTTGCTGACTGACTGACAGGCAAGCTACAGCCAAGACTTTTAGATGCAGGAAGCTGAAATTTGGCATGTTTGTTTCCCGGGGACCGTAAGGTTGCATTAAGAAGATATTTTCTGAAATTGCTAGGGGATCCTTCATCCTCCTTATAAGTAGTGACGGATTTCTTTGTTTCTCGCGTGAGTGTGTGGCCAACTCTGGTGTCGGAGTTTTCAGACCGCCCGAAGGCCGCCGACATGGCCGAACGATTCTTGTCCTGAAGCAGGAACCGGGACCAGCTTTGCGTGCCCTCCAAAGCACGGTAGCGCTCTAATGTAAAGCGACGGATTAAGAAAACAAAGTGTTACTGGCTTCATTCAATAGATGGAGTAAGCGGCGACCAATACAAATACATGAAACAAATAGAATTAAATTGGTAAGAGGCAGAAATATCAAAATGCAAGTCTATGGCAACCCGTCTAGTCATCGTGGATTTGGATTAAGAATACGGAATGTCACCACCCCATATCATCCCATGGGTGTCGTAAGAGCCGACAGAGCGAGCATATTATGCAGAGAACAGTACTGTAAGAGAAGGAAAACTTGATACAAACCCTATACCAACCCGTTTGGCCAGCGTGGTATAGTAGGCCAATTCCTCCTTTCAAAAGATAGGCCTAGTCCAGCTGTGGACAGCAGCTGTTAAAGGCTGATGATTAGGTCAAATGCTTCTATTATCCACAATGCTACTGTAACGCAAATTAGGATAGGCCCATGTCCAGCAGTGGACAATAAATAGCTAATACATACATACATACATACATATACTCACGCCTTTTTCCCGTCGGGCAAAAGGAAGTAAGAGAAAGCTAGTAAGGTTTGTAAGTCTATAAGTAAGTGGCGTTTTGTTGTCTCTGCCTACGACAGGAAAAAGGCGTGAGTATATGTATGTATGTATGTATGTAAATACGAGTATACTAAATAAACAGAGAGAGTAATCATAACTACAGACATGTATCACACTAACTATGATTGATAGAGAGCGCAAAATATCGGATGATATTTTACATTCGACACGACAGGCAAATGCGTAGCGACATTCAGATGTATATTTCACTTTAGTTTCTACGTGAATCAAAATACATATGGCATAGTAACAGGTCTGTAAAAATAAACAATATATCTATATCCTTTTGTAAATGCTAAAGTTACATTTCATCATCAGCTTTGTATATAAACTGTCCCACTGCTGGGCACGCGCCTCTTCTCACTATGAGAAGGGTAAGGCCATAGTCCACCACGCTGGCCAAGTGCGGGTTGGCAGACTTCACATGTCTTTCGAGAACATTATGGAGATCTCTCAGACATGTAGGTTTCCTCACGATGATTTCCTTCACCGTTTAGCATGCGATAATTAACAATTTAAGGCAGCGATAGCCTAGTGAAGAGACCGACAGACTGCTACACAAAGAGAACCGGGTTCGAATCTACGGCACGCCAATGACTTTTCGGAGTTATGTGTGTATTAAAGTTACATAAAGAGTACAAAATGGTTGATTATGCCAAAACTGCTGAACGCATTTTATAATATGCCAAGCATCAGAATAGACATTATTTTGTTCTGACAACAAAGGGGTGTCGTAAGAGGCGACTAAGGGATAACACGATGCAAATACCATCTTTGCGTAGAGACGGAAAACTCGACATCAAACCCTATACGACTGCCTCGTTGGTCTCGCGGCATAAATGTGCGCGCGGGATGGGGAGTTCCCGGGTTTGATTCATGGGTCGGGCAGTGTTATTGGGTTTTTCAGTCACGAAATTCTCAGTAGCAGCACGGAGTCGGGAAATGTGCCCGGTACGGCAATAGGCTCGCCCATTACTACGTGGGACTAAAGTATGTCTGGCGAAAAGTGGGTGTAGAAATACACCTCTGCCTACCCCTTCGGGGGTAAAAGGCGTGACTATATGTATGTATGTATATTATAATAATAATATATTCTACCACATTCAAACAACACCATCTAGTCCCAAACTAAGCAGAAGCTTGTACTATGGGTACTAGATAATGGATAAACATACATATATACCTTTTTTTTTTTAAATACATACATATTATACATAGAAACACCCAGACCAAGACAAACATCCATGTTCTTGCACACAAATCTCTGACTTGAGCGGGAATCGACCCAGCGATCTACATACATAGTCTCACGCTTATATCCCCAAAGAGGTAGGCAGAGGTATATTGCTACACCTACTTTTCGCCAGATTTATTTTAGTCCCACGTAATAGATGGCGAGGCTATTGCCGTACCGGGCACATTACCAGACTCCGTGCTGCTACTGAGAATTTCCTAAAGGAAAAACCCAATAACACTTTGCTCGACCCGGGGATCGAGCCCGAGACCTCCCAATACCACACGCACATTTATGCCGCGAGATCAACGAGGCAGCGAAATATATAAATAACTAGATGAGCCCGCAAGTACACCCGCGTTATTTGGCTACTGCTCCGCTCCCGTGGCTCACAGCGTGAGGTTATATAGCCTATAGCCTTCCTTAATAAAAGGGCTATCTAACACTGAAATATTTTTTTAAATCAGTCCAGTCGTTTCTGAGATTAGCGCGTTCAACCAAACAAACAAACAAACTCTTCAGCTTTATATATTACTAGATGATTCCCGCGGTTACACCCGCGTTTTTTAAGGCTACTGCTGCGCTCCCGTCGCTCATAGCGTGATGTTATATAGCCTATAGCCTTCCTCGATAAATGGGCTATCGAACACTGAAATAATTTTTCAAATCGGACCAGTAGTTCCTGAGATTAGCGCGTTCAACCAAACAAACAAACAAACTTTTCAGCTTTATATACATATTAGTATTAGTATATATAAGATACGAGTACAAACATATACTATGACTAGCTAACTACCTTCTTACTCATATTTGGGACCATAGGAATTTCTGATGCCAAAACATAAACAAATTAAAAATACTCAAGCCTGCAAGCTATTCCCAGGCCTAATATATATTCAGAAGAATTTTCATAAATATTGATTAGACCTTTAGTAAGAGTTCGATAACAGACACTGTGCCATGACATTTTTATATATTTAGTAATGATAGACGCGGGCGCCGATAGCCTAGTGGAGATACCAACAGTGTTCTCGAAAGACACGTGAAGTCTGCCAACCCGCACTTGGCCAGCGTGGTGGACTATGGCCTTATCCTTCTCATAGTGAGACGAGGCCCGTCTCCAGCACTGGGATAGTTTATACACAGGGCTGATAATGATGATAAAAGACGTTTCGTCAGTCTTGCAAGTCAGACAGACTTATACCCAGACAGATCTCAAAATATAATCATGCTTATCGCACAAAAAAATATTTTGTCCAGGTCAAATAATCTTTCTTAATTTTTATAGTCTCACGCCTTATCCCCGGAGGGGTAGGCAGAGATGTAATTTTACTTCAGCAGGTTACAGGTCCCACTTAATAGGGGGCAAGCCTATTGCCATTACCGGGCACATTGCTACACTCCGTGCTGCTACTGAGAATTCGTCAAACCCAGTGATACTCTTGCACAACCCGGTGAACCCGGGACCTCCGAACGGCAGACGCGTACGCTATCCACTGGACCACGGAGGCAGTCTTCTCCTCATAGTTCTAGATGAGAATAAAACCTAAGACGTCCAGCTTATCATTTAGGGTCAGAGGCGTCGCCAGCCGATTGACTAGGGGGGGGGAAGGTGATATGGAAAATGAGAAAAGTAGCAAGAAAAGTATGAATTGTAGGGTTTTTGAGTCTCTAGAGCGGGGGCAACTGCCCCCCTCTGCCCTCCTTTGGCGACACTTAGAAGGTAGTAGAGCCTTGCTGATTTCAGCATGAATGGGCCGGCTCGACCGGAGAAGTACTACCCTCTCACAGAAAATCGATGTAAAGTAACAGTACCTAAACTGTTGCGTTTCGTTCGGTGAGTGAGAGTGCCGGAAGCCCTATCCCCTATCCCTGCTCCCTGATCCCACTCCTCATCCTATCCCTTTTCCCAACCCCAAGGGGCGGCAACGCACTTGTGACTCCTGTGGTGTTGCTTGTGTCAATGGGGGGCGGTAATTGCTTACCATCAGGCAATCCGTCTGCTCGTTTGCCGCCTATTACCATAAAAAAACCCTTTTTAAGGGTTACTACCCACTAGACCAACATAAACTCTACAAATTGTGAATTCCAGAACGTTCGCTGAATAATGCCATAGCAAAATAGAGCCTTGTAATTAGTGAGTAGGTAATTTGTTTCGGTGTTAGCCAATTATTAAATTTTACGGGGTGTAATGTGGAGGTGTGCTCGTATTTTATGGATAGCTAGCTATCGTCTGTGGTTTTGTTCGCGTTATTTATTTCTGGATGGTGTATTAAACATTTCTTCGTGAGTGGCTACACCTGCGTTATTAAGGGCAACAACATACAACCCAAAAAATATTGTTCAAATCGGACCAGTTCTTCCTGAGATTAGCATGTTCTACCAAACAGACAAACCTTTCAGCTTTTAATATTAGTATAGATTATACTAGTTTTTACCCTGCTACGATTGCGTGGGTTCAGCCATCGTGGCGAATAAAGGCGCTATTCTGGTGATAATATATTGTTGGTCTCGCAGCATAAATGTGCGCGTTGGATTGGGAGGTTATTGGGTTTTTCCGTTAGGAAATTCTCAGTAGCAGCACGGAGTCTAATAATGTGCCCGGTACGGCAATAGGCTCGCCCCCTATTACGTGGGACCTAAAAATTCCTGGCGAAATGTGGGTGTAATATTGCACCTCTGCCTAGCCCTTCGGGGATACCGGCGTGAGTCTATAAATAATTTAATAAAAATATATTGTACAGTTTCATTAAATCCTTTCAGACATGTTTGCGTGAAAGTGTAAGAAAAATTAAACTTTCATTGATTAAGCCATGCTACAAACTTTTACATCTGTATATATAAAAACCTTGCGTTACTGACTGACTGACAGGCAACGCACAGCCAAAACTATTAGGTGCAGAAAGCTGAAATTTTCCATATATATTCCTTGGGGACCGAAGGCAACGATGGCCTAGTGGAGATACCAACGCACTGCAATGCAGAAGGTATCGGGTTCGCATCCACGGCGCGCACCGATGACTTTTCGAAGTTAAGTGCGTATTAAATTGTTAATTATCGCTTGCCTTGTGCCTCGGAGAGCACGTTAAGCCGTCGGTCCCGGCTGTCATGAAGATCTTTGACAGTCGATACGGGGAGTCAGTACCCTCAAATAAACTGATACTGGTCTAAACCATAGAATATCGCTATCCCTTTGGGTTACGGAGGTCAGACGGCAGTCGCTCTGTGGAAAAGATGATACTCTGTCATATCTGGTTAGACCAATAAGCGGACCTCAGGCTCCAAGGCGTGTAAGTCTTGGATGCAACCGGGATAACGCAAAGGCGATGATGGTCTTCTTCTTCTTCTTTGCGTATCGCTGGCAAACACTTATATTTTCGAGGCCCAGGAAGTAGCCACGCTGACTGCATTCATTATATTATTAACAGTTAAATTAAAAAACAGTGTGCGGGCGTACCAGCTTATCCTTGAGTTTATAATAATTATAGACATTATAGTAAGAAAACTGTTATTTAACCGTGTCGGTTTGCTGTTAGCAAGATCCTTGACAGTCGTTATGGAGAGCCAGTACTTACCATTAAAAAACTGTCTAAGCTATACTGGGTGTAAGGGATGGTGTACCGAAAACTGATACCAGTGATTCAGTACATTATACTGAGACCCTCAACAATTTTCCAAAAAATCGCGATGTAAATAGGAACACGCAAACTCGCACTATCAGCTGTTACGGCCCTACAGTGGCGGGTGGTAGCGGCAGTGCTTACGATGTACTGGTGCGCTTACTGTGCCGCGGCCGCCCGCCGCGGCCGATGTCACATCAGAGTAAAAGCGCCATGTACATGTTTAATTCTTAGAATTTTACAAAATATATTAATGCGGGTCCACTATAGTTACTATTTCATTATTAACAGTTAAATAAAAAATAGTGTGCAATTAAAAAAATTATAGTAAGAATACTGTTATTTTGCCGTGTCGGTCTTCTGTTAGGAATATGCTTGACAGTCGTTATGTGGAGCCAGTAACTTTATAAAAACTGTCTAAGCTATATAGAATCGCTATAGTATAATCGATCAGGGCCTGGTCACGAGATAGGTCTAAGCGGCGAGCGGCGCGGTAGTGGCGATGTACATGGCGCGTTTACTGTGTCGCGGCGCGGGGCCGCCTCAGAGTAAACGCGCCATGAAATCGCCCCTGCCGTGCCGTTCGCCGCTTAGACCGATCTCGTGACCAGGCCTTTAGGAGTGCGGTGGTCAGACGCCAGTCGCTTGTTTTTGTAAGGTAGTAGAGCCTTGCTGATTTCAGCATGAATGGGTCGGCTCGACCGGGGAAGTACTACCCTCTCACAAAAAATCGACGTAAAGTAACAGTACCTAAACTGTTACGTTTCGTACGGTGAGTGAGAGTGCCGGAGGCCTCATGTCCTATTCCTTCTCCCTCATCCCACTCCTACTCCTAGCCTTTACGCAACCCCACGGGACGGCAACCCATTTGTGATTCTTCTGGTGTTGCTTGTGTCCATGGGCGGCGGTAATTGCTTACCATCAGGCGATCCGTCTACTCGTTTGCCGCCTATTTATATAAAAAAACGGGCAAATCTGGTTAGACTAGAAAGCAGACTTCGGACTTCAAGCAAGTCTTGGACGCAACTGGGATTTCTAGGACGATGATGAAAATTGAAACATTTTTTATGGCAATGAGAGCTATTTTACATTTTAGGGTATACTGCCGTCCTTTAACTATAATGCCGTTAAGTACCAAAACCACATTTTGAGATATGCGCGAAAAACGGTGAAATAATTTGAAATGGATGCTACTTCTTAACTTGAAGTCGCATGCGAAACTATAATATACCAAAAATTATGTCATTAAAAGCTCTTTAAGTCAGTGCAGGTGCCAGTCGAAAACGTTTCCGTAAATCAAAGAAAATAAACATTTCATATTTTCGCTAAGTAATATTTAAAATATCTAGCCCTAAAAACATGACTATAATGCCGTTATGCATACCTTAACGGCATTTTTGCTTATGGTTATATCCTAATATTGCAGTTACATTACCACTCTTAAAAATGTCGGCATAATACTTACCATAAAAGCCGTTAAAAGCGCTAGAGGCAATATAGGTAAGCATTCTTGCTTAAACAAGCAGACTCAAATTATGCTATAATGCCGCTAAGTGACTTAACGGCAATCAAGAAAAGTATATTCCAATAATGGCTCAATTATATTTTTGTTATAGACATATTTTTATTGATTACATTGCTATAATGCCGCTAAGTACAAAACCTTTCACGATAACGGCATTTTAGCAATGCAAAATGTGTTAAAAAATTGAAGCGAATCAAATAAAAACCAACAATTCAATTAAATTCTTCGTTTATTCCTTTAATCAAAATGAGATCAATCATTATTTTAGAAATAATTTTACACTTATTATATAACAATATGTAATAGTATTTAAAAAAGATCCATAAAATTAGTATTTTTCTTAAATTTACCTCTATCACAACATGTTTTTTAAGGATCTTTACTAAGTAAACGTATAAAATAATAAACAAACGCAGTCTTTCTTACTTAAAATTAATTAGTACCTTTAATTGACTTTTTTATTATTCTTAGCACCACTTGCGCATGCGTCAACATCGGTGGTTGGCAAATTGTTTCCAGAATACCAATTTGTGTGGTGGTATTATGCTGGATAATTTATCGAGAATGCCAGATTTTCTCTCTACATCTATCTATACCTTTTGGATAAGAACGAAATTCCAGTTTCATCACATTCGGATTTTTTATAAATTTGTCATTCATAAATCTCAGTAGTGTGTATTCGTCTTCAAAATTGTTTTTATACATGAGATCATAATTATGACGACTAAAACACACCTGAGTCATGTTTTTTAAATATGCTCTCGGACTCGAATTTTGTATTCTACGATCTGATACATGATTTGGTACATTCAAAAAGTTTTCTGCAACCAAAGATTTGACATTAACTTTTGAATTATTAATAGACGCTACTGCTTCTTCAAAATCAGTGAAGTCGTATAGCTTTCCTTTTTTTTCATGGCGAGCTCTACTTGGCGGTGCACTTGGTCAGCGCTCATAAACGTGTCGCCAGGCTCTAAATAGTGTAGAGTAATTTGTTCTGCGCCAATCTCACTGCTATTTACCATGTACACAAGCAGCGAATACAGAAACCAATTTTTATTTTGCGCGGTACAGTTGTCGAGCCAAATATTTATGTTTGTTATATCTCTGTTACGAAGAAGGAAATAATAAAATGCAGTCATGATATCTTCTTGCTTTCTTCCGGCTAGAGCGTCATGCCATAAGACAGTTAGCGGCTTAGACTCCGATGTTATTTTACCTAAAGGTGCGAAGGTTTGGTTATACGCTACAAGACGCTGGCAGAATATAGCAGCTTTGAAAGATTCTAGCTTCAGCGCTGAAATAAATTGTTGTATCATCTTGTGGCATTTTTTATGAATTTCATAGAGCTACCTCGCTTTCAAGTGTTTCTCGTGATGCTTGGTCCAGTCAACACACACGGTGCAACTATCAGTCTGGTCGTGGGAAGTATTTTTCTTGTGTAAATTGTAGACCTCGCACACTTCACATTCCTCATTACCAAGGCGGGCAAAAGATATGTTCATACTTTTTATATGCTTTCTATATAGCTCGTAGCTGACTTTTTGATCTGGATGTTTTTGAAGAAAATCGTTATGCATGTGAACAATATTCAAATGGCTTGGCAGATAGCGTCGTAGTGGAGCATGTTCTCGCCTGTAGTGATGATCCATAGGATTAAATGATTCTATGTGCTGGTTTAACGTATCTCGATTAAATGCAGGAGTTTTCTGATGTTTCCCTCTCTTGTTGCATGTGGTGTCTGTCCAGATATCTTGAAGAATCCGATCATTTGTTTTCACGTAGCCTAAAGTGGTCAAGAAAAATATTTTACACACTTCCGGCTTCGTGTCATCTATTTTTTTAAATAGAATGTCCTTCTTGACTTTCTCTTTGCTTCGGTTGTAATTTTTCTTTTAGGGATTGCTACCGCAGTGTGTGCGTTGACGAATAAATGTTGATCCTGTAAATTCATTTTCCAGTATTTGTTGTTGATTGCTTCTCAATCTGCCTGTGATATTTTAGCTGTACATTTTTTTAAGCAATTTTCGTTACGGTTTTCGTCGTTACGTTCGGTCGGACTAAATGTACTAATCTTTTTTTGTTTTTGGCGTCTATTTTGCTTTTCACTGCAGATGTGTTATATTTTTGGCGTTTTCGTTGTGAAGATGCTTCTTGATCCAAGCTCTGTGACTTTTCATCTGTGGATAATATTTGCAAAACACCGACATCAATCGTGTTCCGACGTTTACGAACAAGCTTTTGCACAGGTTGCACAGTCTGCTTAATATCAAATGAACTCCTTCGCGACTTATGCAAAAAAACTATTTACTATATCGAAAACCGTATTATTACAAATAGGAGAAAAACTTTTCAGAGCCAAATCAGTGTTTTTATTTCTTTGTAATTCTCGGGACTTGTTTCGTTTTACCTCATCAATAGAATCGTCGCTTGACGTATCAGACTCAGATGGTTTGTAATCTTTGTCATGGTCTGAGTCATCCGAATCATAATCACACGCCGTATTTAGATCCTGTCCGATTTTGTTGTTACATTCACCATTTGTAGAAGGTGAAATAGGCGGGAATCCGCGAGTGCAGTGCGTCATGCACGCGTCCGACCCGTTCAAACACTAACGCCGCACTGGTTACCCGCACCGCGCCCCGCCGCCGCGTGCGCTGAAACAGCTGAATTTATACACGCGCGAGAATACTTAGCAGCATTTTAGAATAGTTTTGTTGGATAGCGGCAATTTAGTCTTGAAAAAAACTTAAAATATTTGCCAGATTATTTAATAATTGCCGTTATATAAGAATTTCATTTGTATCTTGTAAAATTAATATGATGATATACAACGCTTAAATGTGGCAAAAGGCTTTTAGCGGCATTTAAGCATATGATTCTTAAATAGTGGCTTTATAGTAATGAATTTTATACATCAATAATTTAAAAAAAACTTTGCTAAAAAGCCGTTAAAGTACTTTTGTCGCATTATAGGGTAGGAAAGTGATTTAACGGCAATATAGCTATTCAAAAGATGACAAATATTTTTTATAAATTTGGGTTTATGTAGCCTTAGCCGCAATTTAGCTTTGCAATGTCACATAGCGGCATTTAAGTATAGGTATGATAGATAATTCGTGCATTTAACGGCATTTTATTTTTTTGTATCTTTATAACTATAAAAGCTATTGAAACCGTTGTCAGATAGATCGATAGAAAAAAATTTACTGATAAAAATGGTCTAACAAAGTCAAAAATGACAAAATGTCACTTAACGGCATTCTAGTTAAAGGACGGCAGTATAATTCCCTCCGGCGGAACGCTGTCTGCAAGAAATTATTATCTTGGACTCCCAAATTATATTCCTACTGTGTATTTCTTTGAGGGTAAAATAATTTACTTAATTATAAGCAAATAATAAGCCTCAACAATATAATGAAGCTCCTTTAAAAAAAAGTAATGGAAATAATGTTATTTTTTGGCTGATAAACTTGAGCATTCACGTTGAGCATCTTTTTTTATAGTCTCACGCCTGTATCCCCGAAGGGGTAGGTGAGGTGTAATATTACACCCACATTTCGCCATGAATATTTAGGTCCCACGTAATAGAGGGCGAGCCTATTGCCGTCACTTGGAACATCACCGGACTCCGTGCTGCTACTGAAAATTCAGAAAAACCCAGTAACTATTTTGCCCGACCCGGGAATCGAACCCGGGACCTCCGATCAGCAGTCGCATATTCTATCCACTGGACCACGGAGGCAGTTTTCAGAGTCAGAGAGCTTTCTTGCGAATGTTACATTACAGAAAAATAAACAAGAGCTTTTAGGAAACATTCTAGCAAGCATTCTCTTTTTGCTGCCTCTGTGGACCAGTGGATAGCGTTTGCGACTGCTGATCGGAGGTCCCAGGTTCGTTTTTTTTTTATAGTAATAGGCGGCAAACGAGCAGACGGCTCGCCGCCCATGGACACAAGCAACACCACAGGAGTCATGAGTGTGTTGCCGCCCCTTGGGGTTGGGAAAAGGGATAGGATGAGGAATGGGTTGAGGGAGAAGGAATAGGGGATAGGGTCTCTCGATTCCCGGGTCGGGCAAAAGTGTTACTTCTCAGTAGCAGCACGGAGTCTGGTAATGTGCCCGGTACGGCAATAGGCTCGCCCCCTAATTCGTGGGACCTAAAAATTCCTGGCGAAATGTGGGTGTAATATTACACTTCTGCCTACCCCTTTGGGGATACAGGCGTAAGTATATAAGCAAAAAAAAAAGAGCGTTCGATAAACGATCTTGAAAATGTTCGTAGCGATCTCTGGCTCTATGTTCGGCTCTGTTCGTTGCTCAGTTCGGCGCTTAACACTGCGCCGAGTGTTGTGGGTTAGATTCCCACACGAGACACTTTGTGTGAATTGTGTGATTCATAAATTGTTGTTTCGAGTCTGGCTGTTCATTGTGTCCGTTAGTTGTATGTTTGTAAAGTCCCCCGCGCCACAGGATTTAGATCTAGTGCGGGAGTTGTCTTAAAAATAAATACGGCGAATGATGTTCTGTTACAAGTGAATGCTCAAGTCTATTACCTTTAAATAGCCTGAAGCATTACCCTAGTGGAGAGTCAACAAGACTGCTAAGCAGATAAATACTGGTTCAGAGTCATGGCGCTCAACAGTCACTACCCGATGTGCGTGTTAATTTTATTCATCATCAGCCCTTTATACTGTCCCACTGCTGGGCACGAACCTCTTCTCACTATGAGAAGGGTAAGGTCATAGTCCACCACGGTGGCCAAGTGCGGGTTGGCAGACTTCACATGTCTTTCGAGAACATTATGGAGAACTCTCAGACATGCAGGTTTCCTCACGACGTTTTCCTTCACCGTTCAGCAAGCGATAATTAACTATTTTTTAATACGCACTTAACTTCGAAAAGTCATTGGTGCGTGCCGCGGATTCGAACCCGAGACACTCTGCGTAGCAGTCTGTCGGTCTCTCCACTCGGCTATCGCTGCTTACTTAATTTTATTATCGTTGCTAAACGGTGAAACTTGGTGAGGAAGTTAACATATCTAAGAGTTCTCGAAAGACATGTGAAATCTGCCAACCTGAAGCTAGAATCAATGATCACCGGCTGGCTATAAGAGTACCGCTAGACTTTTTTGTTTCGTGTGAGTGTATGGGGAACTATGGTGTCGGAGGTTTCATACCGTTAGAAAACCTCCGGCTTTATCTAACGACTAGAGGATGCCCGCGGTTACACCCTCGTTATTTAAGGCTACTGCTCTGCTCACGTCGCTCAAAGCGTGATGTTAAATAGCCTATAGCCTTCCTCAATAAATGGACTATCTAACACTGAAATAACTTTTCAAATCGGACCAGTAGTTCCTGAGATAAGCGCGTTCAACCAGACAAACAAACTTTTTTAATTAATACTTTGAGACAATAACCGGGACCGACAGCTTTACGTGCCATTCGACATGGTAGCGCTCAGATGTAAATACCACACGTGGTCACCCATCCAAATGGTAACTTGTGCAAGTGTTGCCTAACGTTACCGATCTACTACGATCGGCAAGTCAACTCACGCTAAGAGAGTTAATTAGACTAATCAATGTATAATCATTCGGAAGTGGTTGTAAAAACTCAACTTTATTTGTTTTGCTTCTTGATTTCTATTAGGAAACTAATAGGATTGGTTACCACGATTGATGGCGCAATGTAGTAAGTGATCACTTAGAATACAGAAGTAATTTGTTGTGGGTTTGATACCAGGAAGCGAAAGCGTAGTGCAGATATGAACAGACTGCCATGCAGAGGGCATCGGATTCGAATCCACGGCGCTCACCAATAGCTTTTCAGAGTTATGAGCGTTTTGCATTGTTAATTATCGCTTATCCCGTGCCGTGTAAATCATGGAATATCGCTATCCTTTTCGGTTGCGGTTGTTACACAGAAAATCTCTCTGTGGAAAAGCCAATATTCTGCCTAATCCGGTTGAATGTAGTCAATCTTTCATCTTGTCTGTCTGTACGTACGCGCAAAACTAAAAAAACTTTCAAATTGATTTTTACGGTTTTCACCAATAGAGTGATGTCTGAGGCTTAGGTGGAAAAATTACGCAGGTGGAGCCGCGACAATGTCTAGTTTATCAACAACAACAACATAACATAACTTCACGCCTTTTATCCCCGAAGAGGTAGGCAGAGGTCTATACACACCCACATTTCGCCAGTTATATATATGCCGTGTGGTTGACGGCATAGAATACAAGTGTCACCACCCCCTATCTTCCCGTGGGTGTCGTAAGAGGCGACTAAGGGATAACACGATGCAAGTACCATCTTTGCGTAGAGACGGAAAACTCGACATCAAACTCTATACGACTGCCTCGTTGGTCTCGCGGCATAAATGTGCGCGTGGGATCGGGACGTCCCGGGTTCGATTCCTGGGTCGGGCAGTGTTATTGGGTTTTTCTGTCACGAAATTCTCAGTAGCAGCACGGAGTCTGGAAATGTGACCGGTACGGCAATGGGCTCGCCCCTTATTACGTGGGACTAAAGTATATCTGGCGAAAAGTGGGTGTAGATATACACCTCTGCCTACCTCTTCGTGGTTATAGGCGTGAGACTATGTCATGTATTGTTTTAAACTTACATACTTATACTCCCTTATCACACTTTAAAACTTGAAATAACATACAATTCCTATTTAACTAGCAAGCACAGAGAAAACCTAGAGTAACATAAAAAATATTAGCTCCAGCAACACAATATTTCCATTCTTTTTAACCCTGCAGCTGCGTTGAATGCCTGGGCTGGCGTCTATTGTGCTAACGTAGTGCCATTTGATTGAATTTCAATGCAAGCGCTCGAATAAAATTGATTAAAAACACTCTACATTCGAATTTATACAGAAAAATACATACATGTTGGTAATATGCTGTAAAAACAATCATCATCAGCCCTTTATGTATTATTTACTGTCCTACTGCTGGGCACAGGCCTCTTCTCACTATGAGAAGGGTAAAGCCATAGTCCAACACGCTGGCCAAGTGCGGGTTCGCAGACTTCACATGTCTTTCTATAACATTATGGAGAACTCTCAGACATGCAGGTTTCCTCACGATGTTTTCCTTCACCGATAAGCAAGCGATAATTAACAATTTAATACGCACTTAACTTCGAAAAGTCATTGGTGCGTGCCGTGGATTCGAACCCGAGACCCTCTGCGTAACAGTCCGTCGGTCTCTCCACTCGGCTATCGCTGCTTTTATGTAAAAACAAAGAAAATTAAAAATAAGTTACTAGATTTTTCCCGTGGCTTTGCACGTTTTTTTAAATTCGTTTATACATATTATTATAATAATTTCCCACCGCGTCCTTTACATACATACATAGACTCACGCCTATTTCCTGGAGGGGTAAGCAAAGACTACGGAATGCCATTTACAACGATCCTAACATATCTCTCTTGCTTCATTCACTCCCATCTCCCAGTTTCTCATGCACGCTCTTCTGTTTTGGGTACTTCTGACCTGTCCCTTTTTTAGGATGTCTCCAATCTGGTCAGAGAACGTCCGCCTAGGTCTTCCCCTTTGTCCTGTCCCATTCACACTTGCCTTTTATCTTCTTTGTCAGTCTTTCGTCATCCATCCTCTCCATGTGCCCAAACTATCTTAACATGCCTTTCTCGATGGTCAACACATCTGCTCGTAGCGTCATGTAAATAAAGTCCTCGCCGCGTCCTGTATGAACCTAATAAACTCATAAACGGCCAAACGGCTTTTTGTACAATCTTTACCGATAGAGTGATTAACAAAAAAGGTTAAGGTGTATAATTCACGGGCGGAGGCGCGTTCGAACTCTAGCAAAATATACGCTAACACGTTAAAAGGGGAGGAATTTCCCTCCCCTTGCGAGGGTGGAGAGAGAAGTAAACATGTTATTGCCAACGGATCAGATTTATTGTAATATTTACGTCAGCTGCGGTACACGGTTATATTAAAAAAGTAAACACCGTGGATTGAAAGTTTAATGGATTAGCGATTCCACTTGGCTTACATATTTATTTAAGCGGTGTAAAGGGATGTAATAAGGTGCTGATACACTTGAGCGTTCACTTGTAAAGAGCATTCTTGCGAATGTAAAATTACAGAAAAATTGCCTTGAATGCCCATGAATGAATGCCTCCGTGGTCCAGTGGATAGCGTAAGGGTCTGCTGGTTCGATTTCTGGGTTGTGCAAAACTGTTACTGAGTTTTTCCAAGTTGTCAGTAGCGTCACGGAGTCTGGCAATGTGTCCGATAACGGAAATAAGCTCGCTCCTCGTTACGTGCTACACAATTCATAACATAATGCAATAGGGGTGTAATATCTGCCTATCTCTTCGGGTATACAGGCTTAAGTCTATATATAGAAAGATAGGCAAGAGCGTTTAGCGAGCAATTTATTGAGCGTCCTGGCGAGCATTCTCAACAGTCAATCTGTTTCAAGCTTTTTGCCGCACAAGAGCGTTCGCTACAAAGATCATGCAAATGGGCGTAGCGATGTTTGACTATGTTCGTTGTTCAGTTTAACTAGTTAAAAAACGGCAATCAATGCTCAAACTTCTGTTAAAAATTAATGCTCTAGTCTGTCACCACCTTAAATTAATTAGGTTACGATAGAACTGACATGTATACATGTATTAAAGTCCTTTGAAAATAAAGAAGAAAAATAAAAGTCTATCGGCATCTTTAGGGCAACGGTATGTAAAGGATGTTACACTTTATGCCTATACTGTGATGAAGATTTTTGACAGTCGTTATATTAGTCGTGGAAGGGTTCAAGGCGAGAAGCGTGTTGTTCCTCCTTATTATGCTCATAGCATTTGACTGCACGGTTGTCGTAGTGGTTTAAGGGGCGCCTCGCCGCTTCACACTAACTCATGTGTTGTGGGTTGGATTCCAATTCCCCGAGACGACACTTTGTGTGATCCGTAATATTTTGTTTCGTGGCCGGGTGTTTATTGTGTCCATTGCATGTTTATAAAGTCCCCAGCGACACAGGATTCTCGCGTAGTGCGGGAATCGTCTTTAAAACAAAATCCTGCGTAGAAATCAAACCCATGACCGCCGGCTCGAAAGGGTCATTAACCTCTAGAACAAAAGTCCAATAGATAATAAAATCGAATTGAGGTAAAAGAGGCACTCGAATACTGAAACCTATTGTTTTGATATTATATTAGCTCGGTCGACGGCGGTGGGCCGTAGTACTAACCTAATACATAATTATGTAACCATAGTGACGGAAGTAAAATGTTATTTGTAGTTCTGTATTGCACAGCGAGCCTAGTGGAGATACCAACAGCCTGTCATGCAGAGGGTATCGGTTTCTAATCCACGTCGCGCACCACTGACTTTTCGGTGTTATGTGCGTATTCAATTGTTGATTATTGTTTGCCCCGTGCTTCGGAACACGTTAAGCCTTCGGTCCCGATGTGAAGTTCTTTGACAATCGTTATAGGGATCAGTACCTCTGCAACCCTTTGGGTTGCGGAGCTCAGACAGGCAGTCTCTCACTCAGCATCAATTATCTCTGCATTATGTTAGATTGACAGGTAAAGATAATGTCTAACGGCCATTTTCAATATTCGAACTATAGATAGATCTGTAGATTTTAGATTCGTTTTTGACACAATATGTCAAACATTGTATAGAGTGTTTGACATATTATGTCAAATACTAATCTAAAATCTACAGATCTATCTATAGTTCGAATATTGAATTTCGTAGTTAGTCATTAAAACCGCCTCTGTACCATATTATGCTTTTGTGTTGTACAATTATAAGAAAAAAAAACAAAACGAAAATGAAAACATAAAAATCGGAACAAAAATGTGAACTAGGTATTTAGTTTCTTTTTAAAAAATAGAGAACCGCCTTCAAAAAATCGACCCACAGAAAAGTACGAAATAATTTTTACATACGCTAAATTAAACTATTAAATACTTAGGTTTTGAAGTCGGTGCCAAACCAAATCCCTCTAAAGCCAATTGTTTGGCGTCATCCTTTCCAAACCAGAGCAATCAATACATACATACTTACAGCCCAAAATAGCTAAGAAGTATAATTAATTATATAATTAAGCATTTATTTCATACTTTTCCTATATTTTATATATTTGTTTTTTTTTGAGTATATAGTTAGATAGGTCGTTTTTTTTTATTTTATTAATTCTGATATTTTTTTATATTTTTTTTAGGCTTTATTGATTCGATACATTCGTCGTATTATTTTCTCTGTTAGCCAGTATTCTATTTTGTTTTTTGTTGGTTTGGCACCGACTTCAAAACCTAAGTATTTAATAGTTTAATTTAGCGTATGTAAAAATTATTTCGTACTTTTCTGTGGGTCGATTTTTTGAAGGCGGTTCTCTATTTTTTAAAAAGAAATCAAATACCTAGTTCACATTTTTGTTCCGATTTTTATGTTTTCATTTTCGTTTTGTTTTTTTTTTCTTATAATTTTTATTTCATACTTTTTAGTGTTAGGTACTTCGTTCGTTTACTCCAGGTTTTGTGTTAATTACTCTTTTATTTATTTCATATCTACTTTTTAGTGATAGGTAGGTACTCCATTTACTTTAAGTTTTGGAGAACTTAATAGTTTGTTTATAGTTAGATTCTTCAATTATTTTAGTGATAAGTTTTCTGCTAGTATCAGTCTTTAATCATGACTTTGACATAGGTACCTACTTTTATTCTGTGTGCCTATGGGCTTAGGTAGAAAAACGAGGGATGCTTTAACAAAGAGTCGCGCAAGGTAGAATGAAACTCCCGATAAAAAAACACGACGACTTGATGCTGCAAGAGAGAGATGAGTTCAGGGAATCAGCCACATACGGATGGACGCCCTCCGCAAATGCTGTTCCGGCTGATCCAAACAAATGCGGCGGACTTGTTCAGACTATTAAATTGGCTGTGAGCTCTCGTATTATGCTCCGGAGAAATATGTCAATAACGGATGGCTTAGCGAACGAGGCAATGGGTGTTCTTAAAGGATTTAAATGGCCGGCACTAAGAAGATATCAACTTGAGCCAGGTGAACTGCCTGTTGCCATTTTGATATTATTTGATGATCCATCAATAGGAATGCGTCTTATAGATGATGATGGATACATTTCCATAGCTCCAGTGACAGCGACCTATCAAGGCAATCGCGGTTACGGTGATATCGAGAGGCGGATGTTGCCAGTCATAATGAGTTGGGCTATGACGGTACACAACTTGCAAGTATGTAGGTACACTTAGTTCCGCGGTAATCGACCTAGGGCCTAAAATCTTTGCTAAAGGCCAATGCTATTTTGCCTTGAGTCGGGTCAAATCCCTAAAAGGCATGGCTTTAAGTGATATTGACTCGAACAAATTACTCAATCATCCCCACGACAACAGAGCCTTATCCGAAATGACAAGAATGAGAAATATGCTCTCGCATTAGATTCTTTCACCGACTTCCTTTGTTTTTTGTTAATCTCAGAGACAGAGACACGTACACACACATAAACACACACACATACACTCGTACACACACGCACACACACACACGTACACATACAAACACACACACATGCGCGCGCGTGCGCACACACGTACACACGTAAAAATACACACATATAATACATACAAACATACTAAGAACCAATATATACCTACGGGTCAAACAGAGAACCTTCTTTTTTTGAAGTCGGTTAAAACACTAAAACTTTCTCCTAAGTGTAACAAATACTTTTTTTCTGAAAACCGCATAAAAATCGGTTCAGCCAATCTCGAGTTAATCGCGGACAAACCAATATATAGGGGTCAAACAGAGAACCTTCTTTTTTTGAAGTCGGTTAAAACACTAAAACTTTCTCCTAAGTGTAACAAATACTTTTTTTTTCTGAAAAACGCATAAAAATCGGTTCAGCCAATCTCGAGTTTATCGCGGGCAAACTTACATATTTACGGGTCAAACTCAGAACCTTCTTCTTTTGAAGTCGGTTAAGTGCCTAAAACCTTCTCCTAAGTGTAACAAATACTTTTCTGAAAACCGTATCAAAATCGGTTCAGCCAAACGCGAGATAATCGCGGACAAACATACATACATACATACATACATACAGGTCAAACTCAGAACCTCCTTTTTTTGAAGTCGGTTAAAAAGGTAAATAAATACAATATTTTGATCGCAGAGTATGAAATATTGAAGCTGAAAGTGTTACTGGGTTTCATGGCGAAATGTGGGTGTAATATAACACCTCTGCCTACCCCTTCGGGGATACAGGCGTGAGTCTAAAACAATGAAATTTGAACAATACCTTTAAAAACCGTAGGCTAGGATTTTATTATTTTCACCCCTAAAGGGATACCAGAGTGGTCAAAAGTTGAAAGCGCGGGAAAGAGATGTTATGTAAAAGTATATAACTGTTCACTATCGTGTTTGAGAATCTAGTGAATACTGTAACAGAATAACATTAAAATTCGTTTAGTAGTTTTTAAGTGAGAGAAAAGAAGAAGACAGAAAAACACAGCTTTACCGTAATTGTCTGTTGAGAAATAAACTAGGTATCTCTACAATTTCGAATTGTAGAAGAAATTTTATGATGCTGGTACACCTGAGCTTTCACTTGTAACAGAACTACGAGCCGTCGACGTTTTTTGTTTTGTCGAACTGGATAATGAACAGAGCCGAACATTTTCACGATCTTTCTAGCGAACACTTTAGGCAGCCCTCACATTGAGCGTCAGCGTCAACGCAGCGGCACCTCGGCGTCGAGTCTACGTCACGTTAGCCGAGCGTTCTTCAAAAGATGAAAGCGTTCTCAAGGAACGCGCGGCCGACGCGGTGTAGACGCGACGTTGACGCTGCGTCGGCGTCGCGTCGATTCCGCGTCGACTCTCGTCGTTAAAGCAAATTTACTGTCAATTGACTAGAATGCTCGCCAGAACCAAAGAGCTCAGATATTTATATAGAGGCGCATTTCCTATGGGCGCTCTGAAGACATACTTTCTGTGACCCAAATTGCCGCTTGGCGGCGTGGCAGTCGCGCTATGACAGCTGTCTTTACGAGAGCAAGAGAGACGAGATCCTCGAGTGTATCTTAACTGCGAGAGCATGAGAGACGGAGAACGACGCCAGCGCCGCCAACGGCGCCAACTACGAACTAAACTGGGGACAGTCCCCACTTGGAATCGGCACACAAAATCCTTAAGAACTGCGCTTCTTAAATCTGTATTCATTGCCAGAAAGTTCGTAAGAATGCTCGTTAATACACACTCGTTTGTTTTTCTGTTTTGTAACATTCGCACGAATGCTCATTACAGGTGAATGCTCAAGTGTATCAGCACCATTAGGATCGATCTAGCCAGGATTCATTTTTAGAAAACACGATTACCAAGAGAAAAATACAGAGCGGCGATAGCCTAGTGGTGTACGTAACGGACTACCGACACGATTGTCTCAGGTTCAATCCCCAGGTACCCTGGGCACACACCTCTGACTTTTCGAAGTTGTGTGTGTATTAAAAATGTTAATTATTGCTCGCTTTATATTGTTCCCGGTAGATGGCAAAAATAATATAATAATAATATTCTACCACATACACACATCACCATCTAGTCCCAAACTAAGCAGAGCTTGTACTATGGGTACTAGATAATGGATAAACATACATATATCTTTAAACATACTTATATACTTTTTTTTTGTAAATACATACATAGAAACACCAAATGCAATAGGCTGGCCTCTATTACATTGGCTCCTAAACATAACTGGCAAAGTGTGGACTGGCAAAGTGTGGCTGTGTAATACACCTCTGCCTACCCCTTCGAGGATAAAGGGCGTGAAGTTATGTTAAAATACAGAGCAAAGCTCGGTCATCCAAGTACTAGGCTCTTAAAATAGAACCAGCTGCTACGTAACAACTTCATCTATTAATAAAACGGCTAGAGCAAAAAGATTTTTCAGAATTGATTCAGTAGTCGTCGAGATGAAATTACCCTAATAATTTAATATTGCTGAAGATCTGAAGAGCTTCACTGAACATGTTAAACTCTGAAAAGATTAATCGGAAAAAGATGGTGTTATTTTCCTGGTAGTTTGTTCCATAATATTTGTCGAAACACGTCCAATGCTGGACATAGGTCTATAGCTACCCTTCTATGGTAGTTTGTTTATTCAGAAATATTTTAAACGAGAATGCATCACGTTGAATTCATCATACAGTTTTATTAAGACCGCTATTGAATATAAACATGTACTAGAGTCTTGAACTTGAGTCACAATAGTATCTTGGGTCATTTAATTTGGCCTACAACACCACGTTGGCCAGACAGTTTGGCACAGGATTGGATGTCAAGTTTTTTATTCTATCACCACGGAGACACACGTAACAGTCTGTATATATAAAATTCTTGCGTTTCTGTCTGACTGACAGACAAGCTACAGCCAAAACGATGGGGAGCAAGAAGCTGAAATTTGGCATGTAGGTTCGTTGGGGACTGTAGGGGTAAATTCACAAGGAATTTCCAAAAATTTCCACGGAATCGGGCAGAAACAGAAAATTAAATAAATAAATTAAATATGTGCGGGCGTAGCTGCGGACATCCTCTAGTAATAATATGAGATCCTAAGATAACTCACACATGGTCATCTGATCTCAAGCTAAGCAGAGCTTGTGCTATGGCATCTAGATGTCTATACTAATATGTTTTTAAATACATACATAGAAATACTGCCTCGTTAGTCTCGCATAAATGTGCGCGTGGAATTGGGAAGTCTCTCTAGTTAGGAAATTCTCAGTAGCAGCACGGACGTCGGACCTAAAAACTCATGGTGAAATGTGGGTGTAATATTGAGTCTATAAGTAATAAAAAAAATAACATAGAAATATATTCGTAGAACCAAAGCTATGGCACCATTTAACCGTGAATAATCTATAAACCATGTCTATTTTCAGGACCTAACGAAATTAAGATAATTAAACAACATTAAGTTCATTATATTATAGTAAGTAAAAGTTTGTATATCATTTCGTTTAAATGTAATGACAGTTAAACCAAAATATCGCGACAGAGTCAGTAAGCCGTAGTTCGATTTAAACACATTCAGTGATTGAGTATTCTGTCAGGAAAATAATATATACAAGTGATTTAGAAGGTATAACGGTTGCAACTACTTATAAAATTGGATATTTTATGTAATGAACAAAACCTGTTTTATTGCCCGTTCTTTCTCATGGTTTTATTTATTATCCTTGCACTGCGAACTTGGCACTTAATGTAAATGTAGAAATTTAAGTACGAGTACTTAATTATTAAATTTGAAGTTCATAAGTGTCATTTTGTGACCTAAGGGAATAAAGACTTTTGACTTTAAGGCCCACTTGCACAACGATTCATAAATTGAATTAAGATGTATTTAACGACAAAAAAAATATTAAACACCACTAGCGTCTTGCACAACGAAAAATTTGTCTAGTAATATGATTTAAGAACTGTCAAAATTAATCACCGAAAATCGGCTGTTTAGTGGCTAATTTCATTTAAGAACTGTCACACTGATGTTGGCATCTTGTCATTAGCGACGAGAATTATCTATAATTATATAACTGGACCGGACGACGCAGCAGGGGGAGGCCTATATCCAGCAGTGGACGTCTCTAGGCTGACATGATGATGATGATGATATAACTGATAACAATGTACCTACTTGTGTTATTGTTAACCCTAGAATCCTACACTATTTGGCGCGCATGTTATTCGTACACTGGGGTGCTGGAACACCCCATACTAAAATGACAGTAATCCTTAAAATAAAATAAAAAACATTTATGAAACTACGTTTTATTAAACATAATCGGTAACTTGAGATCACAAATCAGCCTTATTACACAAAGTTAAATGTAGTTTGAGCAACAGCGCTTGTAGGATTTGGTCCTTTTTTGAGGATCACTGCAATGGACTAAGTTGGCATCCGGTAACGGTCCTCCAAATGTTCATGTATCAGTTCCAAACCTAATTTCAAAACTGTCTGCTGAAACTTTATATTTGGCTTATTATTTGATCTTGAACACTTGTAAAGAACCCAGGAATTACAACTGGTCCCAACTTCTATTTCTTCCTCGCCAGATTTGTGGTCTAGAATAGAGCTTATTTCTTCGTAATTCAAACCTCTGACAGCCATCCGAAACAAAATATAATATACTTCATTGAATTTTACCTTCATAATATCTAAAAATATCTGTATTTAATTCATATTAGACTATTGTTTTAATAAATAATCAAATTTAATAACGTATTACATGTAAATGCATCAATCGTAATGAATAAATAATCTTACGGTTTTACTACACTGGGGTACTGGCGTACCCCACAGCACTTATACAGGCGACCACACAACGCGGTCCCTCGTCACAGTATTGACGTAACGCGAGCGGTTGATACCAAACTAAAATACTCCGACGCGCGAATTCGTGGATATTAAAGAAATTGAGATATTTAGAAAACAAATCGGTGTGGGGTGCACCTGCACCCCATGTAGGGTTCTAGGGTTAATGCTCAAAAGTTTCTAGTTATTATTTGTCAATTGTCATTTCGTTGCTAGGCGACAACAATGCGTTTTGTTTTATGCTCAAAGTATATATAGTCTAAGGTTTTATGCGAAACCATACGCATAACATCGTTAAAATCGTAACAAAAAGGCTTCATGACATGAAACAAAACGTAGAAACTACTTTACCGACCTCATAAAATGTTTAACTAAATCTAAGCGTTGTTGTCGTTGTGCAAGAGGACGCTAAATACTTTTAACTTAAATTATTTTATGCTGTTAATTCTGTTCAAAAAATTTAAATTAAGGAGTGACTTAAATCAAACGTTACGCAAGTGGGCCTGAAGTTGAAAGTTTATTAAAGAAGACACTGATTTAAACTTTACAATATAAAAATTATAGCAGCGCTAGACCAGTGGAGTACGTAACGGACTATAGAGACGGTGGTCTCGGGTTCGATCCCCAGGTACCTCGCGCACACAACTTTGACTTTTCGAAGTTATGTGTGTATTTAAAATGTTGATTATCACTCGCTTAATAATGTGTCCGGTAGATGGCAATAGGCTCGCCTCCTATAACATTGGGACCGAAACATAACTGGCGAAGTGTGGGTATTTAATACACCTCTGCCTACCCCTTCGGGGATAAAGGCGTGAAGTTCTGTTATGTGTTATTTTATATAAAAATACGGACAACAGTCAGTATTTTATAAATTTTATTTCAATTCCAGACAGCTATATAAAATTCTTGCGTTACTGACTGACAGACATCGCGCAGCCAAAACTATGCATGAGCGCTTTAAGCATAAATTGGACACGTGTATTCCTTGAGGACCGTAGGGGTGCATTAAGAAAGGATTGCCTGATTGGGAAAGAAAGGATTGAAATTTAAATAATGTGCGGGCGGAGTTGCGGGCATCCTCGAGTTTTCAAAGTGAAAATCCTTTATTCATTTGGGTCACAATGTGACGCTTATGAACGTCAAATAATAAATTTATAAAATAATTACTTAAATATTCTACATGTTTACATAAAACAATATAAATGATACAGTCAAAATAATAAATCCCGATATTATATATACTTACTTACTATCTAGCCATTATATAATTATTATAATATCTACTCAATTTGGACAGAGTAATAATTGACACCAAAAAATACCAGCGATAGCCTAGTGGAGATACCAACGGTATCGGTATCGGGTTCGAATCCACGGCACGCACCATTGACTTTTCGGAGTTATGTGCGTATTGAATTTTTAATTATCGCTCGTCTCGTGCCTCGGCGAGCACGTTAAGCCGCCGGTCCCGGTTGTCATGAAGATCTTTGACAGTCGCTATAGGGCGTCAGTACCTCTAAAACTTTGACTTGACTTTGACTTTGACTATTCCGCCAAATCCGGTTAGACTAGAAAGCGGACCCCAGGTTGAGACTGGGATAACGCTAGGAGGATTATGAATTATTGACACCGAATTAATCAAATCAACTACCTATTTTACATAACATCTTGGTACGCTTGGATGAAGTAATATAATAAGTGAAGTGAAGCTTGTAAAGTTTTAATCAGTTCTGTACTGGACATCGATATGTTAACTGGCTGATTAAGCAGGAAAACCATTTTAATAGTAACCTAGTTAGGTAGTCTCGCGACCCCGCACCTAAAAATAGGAGCCCTGCGAAGCAGGGCTCCGTCTATTTAGATTAGCATCGTCTCCTGACTCCATATTTCATTATAGCGTGGCTTGGTGATCACGCCATGCTGTTTCAGACTGGCAAAGCAAGTAATTTCGTATCGTAAAGAGGAAAAAAAAAAATTTGTTTGTTTGTAATGGATAAACTCAAAAACTACTGGACAGATAAACAAAATCTATTTCTTATTCCACCTACTTTTTTAATACTAATATATAAAGCTGAAGAGTTTGTTTGTTTGTTTGGTTGAACGCGCTAATCTCTGGAACTACTGGACCGATTTCAAAAATTCTTTCAGAGTTAGATAGCCCATTTATCTAGGAAGGCTATAGGCTATATTACATTACGCTATGAGCCACGAATACATAACGCGGGTGTAACCGCGGGCGCATCTAGTTATATATATTGACCAGTCATTATGTATAATTTTATATTAATCACTTTGGCTTTAACATAAACATTATAACATATTTGACTATTATGAATTTTCACTGAGTAAGGTAAGCTAAAATGCCGTGGCGAATTCCGTTGCGGTTTTAACTGATGCCTCGCGATAAGCTTTCTAATATTAAATGTTTGCTTATATGTTTATACATGAAAATAGATTCATATTTATGTTAAAGTAGCTATTTATGTGTTGTGGGATAAAAGAAGATGTAGTGATAAGCATCGAGAAAGGTATGCTAAGATGGTTTGGGCACATGGAGACAATGGATGAAAAAAGACTGACCAAGAAGATATATAAAGCAAGTGTGAATGGGACAGGACGAAGGGGAAGACCTAGGTGGACGTTCTCTACCTAGATTGGAGATATCCTAAAAAAAAAATATCATATCAGAAGTACCCTAAACATAGGAGCATGCATGAGAAACTTGATGGGAGTGAATGAAGCAAGAGAGATATGTCAGGCTCGTTGCAAATGGCGTTCCGTAGTCTCTACCTACCCCTCCGGGAAACAGCCGTGAGTCCATGTATGTATGTATGTATGTATGTATGTATGTACTAGCTTTACCCGTGACTTTTTCCACATGGAAACAGTTTGCTTCGTGCCCCTCTTAAGAGGTTCTGTTTTCATGTTACTTTTTACAGGTCTATTTTATTTTTGACCACTTTTCTGTAAAATGTCAATAAAAAAATATACATAGATACTATAGAGAGTCAGTCAATCAGCCAGTGAACGGGTCAGTGAGTCAGTAAGTCAGTGAATCAGTGAGTCACTCAGTTTCTCTCGGTATATATACAAATTACATAATTATTCGAAATTGGACATGAAACAGGTACCATATCCGTAATGCTCTTGCTACACCTGCGTCTTAACGCGTCAAATAGTGCGTTAATTTAGGCACTACGTAGATGTGGCCAACGTTTTAACCCGTTAAATTACTAATGTCCAATGCCAATTTTTCAACGCGTTAACTAATGCGTTATTGGCCATTGCCATTAACATTAACGCTAAAGCAGGTGTATCAGTAGTATTACAGCTACGATTAAGCTTCGTAAAGAGGCTTGCCACATACTTTTAAAAAAAAGTTCTATTTGCAATCACATGCACAGTTTATTTATAGCGTTTAAAGAATATTTAAATACTTTTGTTTACGCGCCCCTATAATTATAATTAACTTAGTATACAATAAGATTTTACTATGTAAAATATTACAATATTACGTATGCGATTGTTTCCAAAATTTCAACTTAACGAAATTTAGTATAGGATTGAAATTTCAACTATCGCAGCTTCTAAATTTATCACGTTGCCATAGCGGGTGTATAGTTCGTACTGTTACCAAAGCATATGAAGGCTTTCATATATTGACTTAATGCCTAGCTTTGAGTACAATATAGTACTGAACGGGGACTGTGTACCGGTAAAATATAGAGTTAAAACTACCAATTATGGAATACGTCCCCAATATGTAATACCATTATATTTTCAAGTCTACGTACCCAGAATATTCCAAAATTTTGGCATCTGATGTTGATGTCTGTCTCCAGTTTAGTTCATAGTTGGCGCCGTTAGCGGCACTGGTGTCGTTCTCCGTCTCTCTCGTTCTCGTAGTTAAGATACACTGGGGGAGAGAGAGACAGCTGCCGTAGCGTGACTGCCACGCGCGTCGCAGAAAGTTTGTTTCAAAGCGCCCATATGAAATGCGCCTCTATGTAAATATCTGAGCTCTTTGGCTATAGTCAGCGGAGTCTAGGGGAGATTCCAACAGACTGCCATGCAGAGGGTCTAAGATTCTTATCCACAACGCGCACCACTGACTTCGGAGTAATGTGCGTATTGAATTGTAAATTGTCGCCACGTGCCCCACTACTAGCGTACACAAGCGCTTTATAATAACCACTTACTTAAAATGTTATTATTATTATTATTATTCTAAATTTAGACTCACCGGACCATGTATAACACGGTACTTAAATATTAATATCATATTCTAAGGGTTGATGTTTACTTACGCAAGGCCCGCAATATAGAATTCTCTTTTGAGGGACATATGACTAATCTGTTTATATAAAATTCTTCCGTTACTAGGAGATATACAACGCACAGTCAAAACTGTTTGGCGCAAGGAGCTGAAATCTACCATATATGTTTCTTAGGTAGTGTGGGTGCACTAAAAAAGAAATAGTTCAAATTTTGCCACGAGATCGGGCAAAAGCCTGTTTAATAAAAAAACAAGAAATCTGCGGGCGTAGCTGCTAACTCTAGTATTATAAAGGAACTAGAGGACGCCAGCAGCTACGCATGCACTTTATTTAAATTTACCCGTTTTGGCCGATCCCGTGGGAATTTCGGGAAATCCCTTCTTAGTGCTACCCTACACTCTTCAAGGATTATACATGCCAAATTTCAGCTTCCTGCGCCCAATAGATTCGGCTGTAGCGTGACTGTCATTAGTTAGTAATAATAAGCTTTTGGGGTCATTAATATATTCGTTTTTACTGTGCAGATATCTTAATGCTAGAAACAAGTAAGACAAAGAGCACCCAAAATTTGAGAATCGCGGACAATTTTGACGTGCGTGAAAAATGAAGTCCACAACACTCGATACTGTAATAAAAGAGCCTCCAACCACGCAGTCAATAAAATTTACAAAATACATTACAACTGACGTCTAAAGGTAATTCACTTTATAATCTCGTAGTCGCCTACGTAGCGCTACGGCGTAGACATTGCGTAGCTTATTACTTTAAAGTGTACTGTACAAAACATCCCAGCTCTCTTTAACTTTGTTTTTCCTTGTTCCGTTAGAAACTCGTTTCCGGTTTAACAGGAATAATAAGAGCCCTAAGTACACGGTGTAAAAAAAACCCTTAACGAAAATTAAAATCCCATATTGTACCAATTATTACAAACATTTTACCTCGGCACCATACCTGGGAAATTATTGCTTCAGGAGATATTGAGATTCTAATTCACCAAAATATTTTTTATAATAACTGCCTCCGTAGTCCAGTGGATAGCGTATGCAACTGCTGATCGGAGGTCCCGGGTTCGATTCCCGAGTCGGGGAAAAGTGTTACTGGGTTTTTCCGAATTCTCAGTGGTAGCCCGGAGTCTCAAAATGTGCCCGGTACGGCAATAAGCTCGCCCCCTATTACGTGGGACCTAAAAATTCATGGCGAAATGTGGGTGTAATATTTACACCTCTGCCTACCCCTTCGGGGATACAGGCGTCTATAAATAATATTTTTTTGTTATTATTGCAAAATCAATGCATTTTTTGCACCAATTTGTCCTACACATGTCCTATGCACCCATGGATAAGTAGGTAGGTATCTCGAACATTGCTCGCGCTTGCTTTACATAGCGGCTTATAACAACAACATAACTTCACGCCTTTTATCCCCGAAGGGGTAGGCAGAGGTGTATTAAACACCTACACTTCGCCAGTTATGTTTCGGTCCCAAAGTAATAGGGGGCAAGCCTATTGCCATCTACCGGGCACATTGTTAAGCGAGCGATAATTAACATTTTTAATATACACATAACTTCAAAAAATCAGAAGTGAGTGCCCGGGGTAACTGGGGATCGAACCCGAGACCATAGTCTCGGCAGTCCGTTGCGTACATCACTGCTTATAAATAAGTATTTTATATAAGTTCCTGGGAAATTGATTTGTCTAAAAATTACCACTTTGAATTTATCTGGAAGTTAACTCCTATATATAAGTGGTAAAATGGAGCCTAAGTGACAATTATATCAATTAAATTAATAAATGAGGCAAAGATATTTATCAAATTTATAAGAACATTGGATGAGACCAAATGGGCACATATTCATCCAAACAAAAACTTACGAAGTTAATACTAAATTACAAAGGCATAACCCTTTTGTAATTTAGTATCAACGTCGTAAGATTTTTTAAAACAAAAACTTCTTCATCAGCCTTTAACAGTCCACTGCTGGACTAGGCCTCTCCTTTGAAAGGAGGAATTGGCCTACTATACCACGCTGGCCAAACAGGTTGGTATAGGGTTTGTATCAAGTTTTCCTTCTCTTACAGTGCTGTTCTCTGCATAATATGGTCTCTCTGTCGGCTCTTGCGACACCCATGGGATGATATGGGGTGGTGACAATCCGTATTCTTAATCCGTCACCACACGGACAAAACATAAATAATACAACCAAATTGAGAAACCCGTTGTTTTGGAAGTTGCATGAAAATACTGTTCAGTGACCTTAATTAGTAAAAGATATAATTCACTTATACAAAAATTTATGGGTACATATTATAAAATTAAGTCCCCCTTTTCGTCTTGTCTGATCGATTTTCGATTTTCACCAGTAGATAGTGATGATTCCTGAGGACGATTTATTACACAACACCATCTAGTCCCAAACTAAGCAGAGCTTGTAATATGGACACAGAACAGTGGAAAACATTTTTACGTAAATAAACAGATCATTATTATAACATAGAAACACCCAGGCCAAGACAAACATCAGTGTTCACGCACACATACGAGATGATTGATTTGAGCAGAAATCGAACCTGCGACCTGTGGCATGTCAGACGTTTACGATCCCGCTACGCTACCGTTTATATGTTTTAGTGCATAATTCACGCGGGTGGACCCACAAATGAAGTCTAGTGATACATACATGTCAGGGGCCAGCTGAAAATCATTGCTGTGCACTAGCACAGCAAGTACTGAGCTGGTACCCTTTGCTGCACGCCCATAACTTATAATTATAAGATAATACTTCTATTTCATTGTATACATTGTGTGTGTGTATCAAAAATAAATGGTTTAATTGGCTCTTGACTTCATCATCAGACTGTTAACCGAAAATAGTCGTCATTTACAATGCCATTAAAGCAAGATTGCAAAAAATATAAATAGCCTCGTAACTCATTGAAATTGAGCGATGTATCATGCGCGAAGTTTAAGGAAAATGTTTTGGAGTAAATAGGCTATATGGCGACGACGACGTGGTGGTGAAAGTAGGACGAATCATTTTTAGGGTTCCGTACCTCGAAAGGCAATATAATACAGGCAGCGATAACCTAGTAACGATGCCGAATAGTTTTCGGGTTGAAACTCATGCCGCATTATCATTTCGTACTTACGTGCTTACATTATTCATCATGCCTTTTGTCGCTGTCCACTACTGGACTTAAAGCTCTTTTGAATTAAAAGGAAGACATGCTCTACTATTAATACCACGCTGGCGAATTTTTCACAGATTATGTTAATGATAACTAAAATACAAATTCATAAATCTTTCCATTGCACCTATTTTTGTACTAAGTTTAGGTTTTTCATAGAATGTCGATTCATCATAGAACCTTGCGCTGTCCACTGCTGAACGAAGTTCTTGCCTAATTTGAGTTACTATTGCATTGGGATTTAATATGTCTAATATACCACGCTGGCCATACGGGTTGGTATACTATTTGGTGTCGAGTTTTCCATCTCTTCACAAAGATATGATTTGCATTGAGTGGTTTTTTTTTCGTCTCGTCTTTCGGAACGGTCACGGCCTGGGCGGCAGTGGCGAGCGTTTTCGATGACCACCACCGATCTCGTGACCAGGCCCTTACGAAGATTGTTTGCTTCGGGTGTTTTTATTCGTCACGTGTCACGACATCCACGATATTTAATGAAGCAGTAATGGTTCGTATTCTTAATATGTCACAACATGGATGAACGTCAGTTATTTAAGTACAATCGGAGCGCTTACATGGAAGTTAGTCATATATGAAACCTCTGCACCTAATAGTGATTATTACAATACTAGACGGGCCCGTGATTACACCTGCTTTCTCTTTAGAGCCACTGCTCGACACCTGTGACTCATAGCTTGATGTTATATAGCCTTCTTTAATAAATGAGCTACCCAACACAAAAATGTGTGTCTGAAATTAGCGCATCCAAAATAAGCTCTTTGGCTTTTACAGGTGTACACGATTGCTGGTGTTTGCACAAAAAAAAAATGCGAGTGAGAACCCTAGATTTTCTGAAAACAAAAAGTTCTTAAATAATCCGAAATATTTTCTTTCTATCTTAAGTAGGCGTACAAAACTGCTATCACAGTAACTCCATGTCACAACAAGTCGCCGAAAAAAACAAACTTTAATACAAAAACGTCGTTGTGTTAGAGCAGCGAGAGTTTTTATTTAAAACCCCTATGTAATGGGATCACGTAGCCGCTATTCGTAGAGGCTCTACGAACGCTCCCCGTAGAGGCACTACGTAGCTACGATCGCTCTACGTAGACGGGGAGCTTGGGGCGTGGAACACGGAAATTTAGAAAGCAGTTTATTGTGGAAAGATATTTATTATCACTGGGGTATTTTTATTCGATTTGGAATTTTAAATCTGTTTAAAGTTTGTTGAATCATAATCTGAACCTGAAGAGAACTAATCTAATAAAAATAATGTAATGTAAGCTTTGACGTTTTTAAGCGCCCTTTGGGGCCCAAGAAATAAATTATTTTTGATTTTTTGATTTTGATTTTGATTGATCTGGTGATTTGTACATTATGATCCGTGACTGCTAAGTCTGACATTGTGGGTTCAATACATGTCCGTGGACGCACAAAATGATATTACTTAATTTAGTTAACTTCAATTTATTTTCAACTAGCTGACCCAGCGAACTCCGTATCGCCTTTATAAGAGTTTTATTTAATTCCATTTTTTCCAAGCCCCTTTTCCAAAGTTACCATTGACTTCGCGCTTAATCTCTTAGCATTTCAGAGTCTATAAATGATGAACAAACAAACATAGATTTTTATATAATACTAGCTGACCCAGCGAACTTCGTATCGCCTTTATAAGAGTTTTATTTAATTCCATTTTTTCCAAGCCCCTTTTCCAAAGATACCATTGACTTCGCGCTTAATCTCTTAGCATTTCAGAGTCTATAAATAATGAACAAACAAACATAGATTTTTATATAATATTGAATTCCCCATTCCTTAAAATATCGGAGACGATACCCATATCGACTTTTAAAAAAAGCCCGTGCGCCATCTTTGATTTCCTATCCACCATCTTTGATCACGAAATAGATGTTGTATTTGGATTCACCATGCCTTAAATCACCAGAGACGATACCCATATTGATTTTTTAAATTTTTCCCATCCGCCATCTTTGATTTCCCATCCACTATCTTGAATCACGAAATAGATGTTTTATTTGGATTTCCCATCCCTTTAAACATCGGATGATTTTTTTTTAAATTTCCCATCCGCCATCTTTGATCACGAAATAGATGGTGTTTTTGAATTCCCCATTCCTTAAAATATCGGAGACGATACTGATGAGTGCGATATAATTGAATTTGAACTTTATATAGCGGTAATAAAGTGCAAATAGACTCTTTGACGTTAGGAACATACCTACATTGTTTAAACAACAGTGAGTGCTTGTAATTTAATATGAACTTTATACAATAGCAATAAAGCTCAAATTGACTCTACGTTTTAGTTAGAAAACGTTTGTATGGGAAAAAGAAAAGGGCTGTTTTTAGGGTTTTGCTGGCAATTATTATAATTTTTCTAGCCGTAAAAACCATCTTTGAACTTCAACGAACATTTAAAAAAAAGACTTGGTCCAGGCGTTGTTGAGTTATGCGCTTACCAACACATTTTGCGATTCATTTTTATATTATAGATTTAAGAGCTGAGCTTTTCTCTATGGAGCCTCTTCCATGTAGTCCTATCTTCAGCCACCGCTTTGACCTCTTGATACGACTTTACTTTTTCATTCACCTGGCATTTTATACACCCTTCTGGGTCTACCCCTTCCTCTCCTTCCTATTTTTCCTTCCACGATGTTATTATATAAGTGACATGTCGTATCAAGTGCCCTTACATTTTTCCTCTTCTATTATCTATAGTTTTCAAAATGTGCTTGTGTAGCGCTCATAGCGATACTTGGCTTGCCGTCCGTGACAGATCGGCAAGGTTAAACAACGCTTGCACAGGTCAACATTTGGATGGATGACCGACTGTAGCATTTACATCTGAGCGCTACCGTGCCTCGGAGGGCACCTAAAGCTGTCGGTCCCGGTTCTCGTCCAAGGATAAGGATCGTTAGGCCATGTCGGAGGCCTTCGGGCGCGGGCGGTCTGAAAACTCCGACATCAGAGTTGGCCACGCACTCACACGAAAAACAAACAAAACAAAACTGTGCTTTTTATCTTTTACTATTTTTAATACCTCATTATTATTTTGGGTGCATAGGGTTCCGACCAAGAACGTAGGGTCCCAAGCCAACCTCACCTGCAAGTGGTGCACCTGCCGATTAACGGACGAGGCTCTGGCAAACAAAATATCCCGATAAGCGGCAATAGGCTCGCCACCTATTACGTGGGATCAAAACACTGGCGAAAAGTGGGCGTTTAATATGCCTCTGCCTACCTCTTCGGGGAAACAGGCGTGAGTCTATGTATATATGTATTATTATTTTAATTAAAAGTACGGTTTAATATATTTAGGTCACAGTAACTCAATAAAATTTATATAGGTAAACATTTCGAAAATACATTTCTTTTAATACAAAAATTCGCTAGCTCTTAGTCTTTAGAAGGCGCCTTGTCGAGACTTTTAGTCTGAGGTCTTAGAAAGCTGTGCGACTTTGTTTGTGTGCCTAAATGGGCTCGGATCGATCAGGTCGCTAGGTAAAGCAGCGAGCTCGCGGCCTAAATATAGATGGCCTCTGTTTTATACCTAGTTTTGGAGGAGGTTGACGGTTTTGAAATGGCTTTCATGTAGGTGTAGGTTTTTATATACAGATAGGGATTTTAGGCAAAGATAGTGCAGTATAGAGACTTACAGTCTGCCATGCAGAGGGTATCGGATTCAATCCTATGATCAGCAATCAGCTACTGATTTTTTGAAGTCATGTGCGTATTAAACAAATATTAGTTGTTCTGTGTTTCGGAGAGCACGTTAAGCTATAGGTCTCGGCTGTCATGAAGATCTTTGATAGGTGTTTAGGGGAGTCAGTACCCTCAAATACACTGATGTAAGCCATAGAGTATTGCTATCTAGATGGGTTATAGATGTCAGGCAGCAGTAAATCGGAGGAAAAACAAATAGACTCACGCTTGTATCCCCTAAGGTGTAGGCAGTATTGTAATATTACACCCATATTTCGCCAGGAATTTTTAGGTCCCACGTAATAAGAGGCGAGCCTATTTCCGTTACCGAGCGCATCACCAGACTCCGTGATGCTACTGAGAATTCGGAAAAAACCTAGTTACACTTTTACCCGACCCGGGCATCGAACCCGGGATCTCCGATCAGCAGTCGCATACGCTATCCACTGGACCACGGAGGCAGTATATTTAGGTAAAGGTAAATATAGTTACAAATAATATTTTTCAAATTAATTATAAACTAATAATACTTAAATCTCCCTTACATTCGGGGTTCAATCGCACTTCTTCTCAATCTCAATTCGTTTTTACCATTTTTACAATATTTACATGTATATGATAACATAAATTGCAATACCATTCGTGAAACGAAATCCAGAAATATGAGTGAGAGCGTCATATATTACAGATTTTATGATGAGTAGGTACATTTATACCTCCAATATTTCCCAACGATTTGAGTACTTCTTACCGTATTTGGATATAATCAAACAGAGTAAAATGTACAGCGAACTACAAAAGTCTCTATACACCTCAAAATATTTATCTCTTATTTGTTATTCTATCTATGTATACTAGCAATTCAATAGTTTAGACACTAAGGTGGAACATACAATCATAGCGAAAATATTACTCTTTCTTTTAAGCTTTGCTGAAGTCGGGTAAAAAGAAACGCTAAGGAGATTTTACGCATTTCTATCTATGGCGATTACTTTGAAACGAAATAAATCCGTGTTGCACCGTTCCCATATTACGTTACGCCAAATTTCACTTCGATTTATGATCGAATACAGAGGGATGGTATTCACTGAGTTTTATCATAAACGGTCTTTGATCAGCGTTAGTACTTAACAAGCGATGTGCGCGTGGTTGGTGTTTACTATTGGTTTGCTTTAAAGTATGCTTGCTTATTTTGGTGAAGCCATTCATATTGTCCCATATTGTACTGGTTCTATGATTAACTAGGTATTGCTTGCGGGTTCGTCTGTGTGAGTCAAATTAATTAATATATATTACATACAAACATACATACATAGACTCACGCCTGTTTCCCCGAAGGGGTAGGCAGAGGCAAATTAAACGCCCACTTTTCGCCAGTGTTTTGATCCCACGTAATAGGTGGCTCACCTATTGCCGCTTATCGGGATATTTTGTTTGCCGTCGCCTCGTCCGTTGATCGGCAGGTGCACCACTTGCAGGTGAGGTTGGCTTGGGACCCTAAGTTCTTGGTGGGAACCCTATGCACCAATATATTAATATATATTATATATTTAAAATTAATATATTGGGACAAATTCGTCCTTGTGTTATTCTAATGTAAATGCTATATAACTGTAAAGTTTAATTAAAATCCGTCTTGTAGTGCTTTTGCGTGAAATAAAGAATATTCCATAAACTTTGCGATCAAACTGAGATCTTCCGTATTCAATTAATACTCTTGTAAAAAGAATAATAATGTTCTAACACATACACACTACACCATCTAGCCCATACTTAGCAGAGCTTGTACTATTGCTACTTGATAATGAATAAACTACATACATAATATAATAATTATTATATTCTTCTTTTGTAAATACATACATATTGTTTTTCTTAACGTATCGCTGGCAAACCATTATATTTTTGAGACTCAGAAAGCACATGGTCGGAGGCAGTCATCAGTGCCTTCTGCGTGCAAGATTTCGGGCACACAGGGCACGATGTCAAATGCTAAATCGCTACCGTCGACCTGACTCCGGCGTCTATTCAACGACTTCCTTATATATGTTGCAGTCAAAACTCTTAACCAGTCAAAAGTACTATTGACTAGCAAAATCAGTCAAAAGTACTTTTGACTGAACAGGTTGGTCAAAAGTGGTGTTGACTGAAAATTATTGGTTATTAGTACTTTTGACTGCAAATTTGCGGTTAAAAGTACTTTTGACTGACGCTCTTCGTCAAAAGTAGTTTTAACTGCAATAAAGCATCACTCAAAAGCACTATTAACTCGTTAGATGTGAAAAAATATTACCTAGTCACCCTAAGCTCACGCTAAGTAGACGGGGCTAAGTAGCGGTTAGTTATGAATAGGTAAGTACCTACACATAACTAAGTATCCGGGGTGGACGAGAACTTTTCATAATACCTAATAGGTTATGTTAGGTTCTCTTGTGACCCCGCACTCGAAAATAGGAGCCCTGCGAAGCAGGGCTCCGTCTACTTAGCTTATTGGCCGACAGCACTTTTCATAATAAGTAGGTAGGTTAGTCAAAAATACTTTTAACCAGCTCCATTGGGCAAAAGTACTTTTAACTGTTATTTTAGTCAAAAGTAGTATTGACTAAAGCATACGGTCAAAAGTACTTTTGACTGATTTTGCAAGTCAATAGTACTTTTGACTGGTTAAGAGTTTTGACTGCAACATATATATAATTTTAAACATAGACAGATCTAGACCAAGACAGACATCCATGTTCACGAAAACAAGTGTTTGACTTGGGCGGGCATTGAAACGCAACCTTCGGCGTGGCATTGAGTAACACTCCCGCTTAGCCTCAAGATTTTCCGCATTCATTAAATACCCTCATACCCAGGCATTGAACAGTGTTAATACATAGCCAGCAATGTATGCATAGCAGGTCGATATATTTGCAATTGCCTCTTGTTTGCAGTGTGCTCGATTGCTTGTTAAGGGTAATTAATGGTGGTTTGGAACGTGTTAAGTGACGTTAATGGTTACTGTAGCTTGTCTTGCCGTAATTGACCGGTGAAGTAAAGCAACGTTGGCAGAGGTCACTACTTCGATGGGAGGTCACTACTTCCCTTTGCTTTGGACTTCGTTTTTAGGCAATCTTTATTTTTCTATATTGATATTTTTAACATGTTAATTGGTTTGACTGCCTTGTTGGTCTCGCGGCATAAATGTGCGCGTGGGATTGGTAGGTCTCGGGTTCGATTCCCGGGTCGGGCAAAGGTGTTACTGGGTTTTTCCGAATTCTCAGTAACAGCACGGAGTCTGGTGATGTGCCCGGTTACGGCAATAGGCTCGCCCCCTATTACGTGGGACCTAAAATTTCATGGCGAAATGTGGGTGTAATGTTACTAATGTTATACACCTCTGCCTACCTCTTCGGGGATACAGGCGTGAGTCTATAAATAAAAAAACTAAATAAATTTGTTTGTGGCTTAGATCGGTTAAGAACCTATAGCAATGTTGGTACAGGTGACTTGTAAAGGTGACTATTTTTGCGGTACTTATTTCAGAGTGAACGCTCTTTGTAGAGAACGTCATGCTAACGGTGCCGGTTTTTGTCTGAGGAGAAGAATGGGAAGGTCATGTCGGAAGCCTTCGTACCGTCTATTAAACTCTGACATAACAGTTGGCCAGTGGCCACACACTCACACGAAAAAACAACTTTAGCCACTTGTTCGATATGTCAGATTAAGGATGAGCCTATATAGATAGATAGATTAACACTTAATTGTACACCAGTATACACACAGAATTAAAATGATAAAATTGCCTTAAAACTAGTTGCACAACAAGGCGGTCTTATCGCAAAATGCGATCTCTTCCAGACAACTTGTTTGGAAAAGGTATTTCATAAAAGTATAATTGTGTGGGTTACGGTGTACCTAGTGGAACAGTGTCTTAATGGGTAGATAAATGAATTGGACATAGTGAATACAATTATATAATATCTACACTAATATTATAAAGAGGAAAATATTGTATTTTTGTTTGTTTGTTTGTAATGAATAAACTCAAAAACTACTGGACCGATTTCAAAAATTCTTTCACCATTAGAAAGTTTCATTATCTGCGGCTATATTTTATTTCATTTCATTTTATTTGTAATGAACCGTTCATTACAAATAGATATAGGTTCATCCTCCATCCATCAAAGGCAAAAATGATTTTTTATTGGATGAGAAATACAGTGATCGCTGCTGGAGAGACCGACAGACTGCTACGCAGAGGGTCTCGAGTTCGAATCCACGGCACGCACCAATGACTTTTCGAAGTTAAGTGTGTATTAAATTGTTAATTATCGCTTGCTTATCGGTGAAGGAAAACATCGTGAGGAAACCTGCATGTCTAAGAGTTCTCCATAATGTTCTCGAAAGACATGTGAAGTCTGCCAACCCGCATTTGGCCAGCGTGGTGGACTATGGCCTTACCCTTCTCATAGTGAGAAGAGGCCCGTGCCCAGCAGTGGGACTGTATAAAGGGCTGATGATGATGAATACAGAGATTGTACTTTATTTAGTTACCTTTTTATATCGATGACTAGATGAGCCCGTAGTTACACCCGCGTTATTTAAGGCTACTGCTCCGCTCCCATGGCTCATAGCAAAAGGTTTTTTCAAATCAGACGAGTAGTTCCTGAGATTAGCGCGTTCAAGCAAACAAACTCTTCAGCTTTATATATTAGTATTAGATAAAGGTAGGCTAAATTCTTAATGCATGTTAGCTTTTAAACTTCCTCTAAAACTATAACTTACCTAATAAATAGTTACGCAGATTATTTAAATAAGTAAAGCACCAAAAATCCAAATATAAACTAAAGCATAATAACAAACCATAGATTATAGACGCCCCAAAAATTCAGACTTATGTCGTCATAGCTCATGTCAAACGCGTATTACCATAGAGAATATATAGCTAACATTAGTTCCTGGCACCGTTCGCGAAAACAGCGGTGCCTGTACATCAATATTGGTCTTTGAGAAATATAACATATATTTTTCAGAATCGTTTTTTTTATTCAATGCTCAATTTTTTATACAGAGCAGCGATAGCTTAATAGAGATATCAACCGACTGCCCTGCAGAGGGTATTAGGTTCGATTCCACGGCGCTCCACTGACTTTTCATAGTTAAGTGCGGCCAATACGCATAATTAATGATCGCTTGCCCCGTGCCTCGGAAATCACGTTAAGCCATTGGTCAAAGCTGTTATGAAGATCTGTGACAGTCGTTATAGTTAGTCAGAGGCCTAATTCTCGTATTTTTCTATGACATTGAAATTATATTTTGAATGTTCTCAGAAGCGGTATTCTGATAACGTAATGTCATTATCGTATAATTTGAATATTTTGACACTTGTTTCAATTATGATCTCGTTACTCTTTTATTCAAATATCAGATAATTTAGAAGAATACGTTTTTTGTGTCGTAAGTATGACACTGATATTATATCGAAACTGTATTTATTTAGGAGAATGGGGCCCCAGGAGTCAGTACCTCTGAATAAACGGACACTAGTTTAAACCATGGATTATCGTTATCCCTTTGGATTGTGGAGGTCAGGTAGGCAGTCGTTCTGCGGAAAAGCAAATATTCAGTCAAATCCGGTTAGAGTTGTAAGCGGACAAAATGCAACTGGGATAACGTTAGGAGCACCCAAAGTTTTTAATCATCATCATCATCGTCCTAGCATTATCCCAGTTGCATCCAAGACTTGCGCCTAGGAACCCGAGGTCCACTTACCTACTAGTCCAACCAGATGGGACAGAATATCAGCTTTTCCAAAGAGCTACTGCCGTCTGACCTCCGTAACCCTAAGGGATAGCGATATTCAATGGCTTAGACCAGTATCAGTTTATTAGAGGGCACTGACTCCCCGTAACGACTTCCAGAGATCTTCATGAAAGCCGGGACCGACAGTTTAACGTGCTCTCTGAGGCACGGGGCATGCGATAATGAGCAATTTAAACCCAAACTTTTTAATCATTTATCGCTTTCTATAATGTGTATAACTACGGTGATAATTATATAAATAGGTATACTGGTTCCTACACGCCGCTTTTCTTGCCCAATTATTTTTTTATGATCTATTCTCAGGAACTAGTAATCAGACGTTATTACGTTTTTGCTTTTACAATCTTAATTTTGAAGCTTAATTATTATTTAACATCATGTTTTGATGCTTGTGAGTTGGGCAATATTGTAGACCGAGTGTAAAAAGACCCATAACGAAAACTGAAATCCCATATTGTACCAATCATTACGAAATTTTTTTACTTCGGCACCATACCTGGGAAATTACTGGTTCAGGAGATATTGAGGCTCAAAGTTAGTATGGAATTTTTCTAATTAGATACAAGATCGATGCATTTACCCCGCCAATATGTTCTTTAGATTCCCTACAACCCCATGGATAAGTAGGTATTTCGAGCATTGCACGCGTGCGCTTTTAATTGCGAATAAAAAATGTGAAAACTCAAAAAAAAAAAATACGTTTCCCAGGTATTATTTTTGGTTACTATGATTGGGCATGATGTCCATAATGAGTAGACTAAGGCTTGGTAATGGGTGTTGTGACACTCTGTGTATATATATATATATATATATATATATATATATATATATATTTTAATTTCAAACGGGATGTGCAGTCAACAACTTACACACCTCAAAATCAAGACGTTAGTTGAAACCTAACAAACAAAAGCTTATATTTTAAATCGGTTAATAATTGGCGGAATTCTTAGATAACAAACATAAAAAAACCGACCAAATTGAGAAGGTCCTTCCTTTTTAACCTCGTTGAAATAAAAAACCGCGAAGCCCAACTACTATAAAATCTAACGAAACATTTTTTATTGTTACAGAATCAACAGGTTTCATCGTAAAACAGAATTGGTAAGTCTCTAAACCATTTTATTTCTTCCGTTTTTATTCCCAGTATCTTTCAACTTAGGAAACGTACCAGTTGGGTTGAAATCGGTATAGTATAGAATGGAATGATTGCATGAATTTCCTGACCACATAAAAATCTTTTACTAATATATAAAGCTGAGTTTGTTTGCTTGGTTGAACGCGCTAATCTCAGGAACTACTGGACCGATTTAAAAAATCTTTCAGTGTTAGATAGCCCATTTATCGAGGAAGGCTATATTACATCACGCTATGAGCCACGGGAGCGGATGCTTGTGCTATTCTGATATAAAAGCTATATTTACTGTAAAGTTTCATCAAAATCCGTTCAGTAATTGTTGCGTTAAAGAATACAAGACATCCGTACATCTATCCATCTCCACAAACTTTTTTCTCACATTTAAGAAGTAGTCGTTTTGTAGGCAGTAGACCCGTGATGATTTTAATACTCTGAAAACTTAAAAACCACAATGCTTAATTTTACAAATTACTTATCGTTCAAAAGACATTTGCAAAGTTTTTCTTGTAATTATAACAATTTTACAGACCTACTGAGTGTAGGCCCAAAAAAGCGTAAAGTGCAACATAAATATTAAATTTCAATTAAAACAAATGATGACAAGACCAAAATATGAACTACTTAAAGTTGGTATATGTTTGTTAGTACTTTATTTCATAGCATAGGTTTCAAAATATCGTGTGCATGTTCCATATATTTGTACCCAGACAACAAAATATATACTCTAACATCTAAAATTCGCGTGCAAATGTTCCAGCCAAAGGTTCATTACCACTGAAAGCTGCTGTCACCAGCCATTCAAAATACGACCTTAAACCTACGAAGTTCAGGTTCCTTTTGTGTTATATAAGTAAGTTCATTGCTCTCGGCAACAGTTTACAAAGCTAATATTAAGAAAACAACAGCCAAAATCTGGTATATAAAATACATGAGCTGCAAGTTTTAGGGGCAATTTGGGCTGTTGATGCTGGTACGAGATTTCAAGCTTGAAGACTATCTGAATGGGATGGCTGTATAATTGGTCGGGATCACTACGGGCTGTGGACAGACACTCCTGGTTGTTTGTTGAGAAGAGTAACAAACGTATATTCATCCATTTATCCACACACATATTCCCGATTATAAAAGTTATTTGTTTATATAAACTCCTTGCGTTACTGACTGACTGACCGACAACGCACAGCCAAAATATTGGGCTGATAAATGGCATGTATATTCCTTCGGGATCATAGGGGTGCACTTTTAATGTACCCCTACGATCCGATACGATACGTTAGGGATTACCCGAAATTCAAGATTCGAAGATCAATCAATCAGCCTATCCCAGTCCACTGCTGGACATAGGCCTCTCCCAACACGCGCCACAGTACACGGTCCTCAGCCTTCCGCATCCAGTCTGTTCCAGCCACCCTTTTCAGGTCGTTGGTCCACCTAGCCGGGGGCCGGCTAGGTGGACCGACGACCTTACGCTTACTGAGTCGTGGTCTCCACTCTAGGACACGCTTGCTCCATCGGCCATCAGTTCTTCTACAAATATGGCCAGCCCACTGCCACTTGAGCTTACTAATTCTGTGAGCTATGTCAGTAATTTTGGTTCTTTGTCGGATAACTTCGTTGCGGATTTTATCCTTCAAAGAGACGCCAAGCGTAGCGCGTTCCATAGCTTGCTGCGTGACTTTAAGTTTGTAGAATAGTCCCACTGTGATTGTCCTCGTCTCGGCACCGTACGTCATAACCGGTAGTAGGGCAGAAGTGGTAAAATTAAAATAAAATGTGCGGGCGTAGCTTTGGGCATCCAAGCTATATTAATGCAAATCATCATCGTCCTAAATTTATTTAGCAAGCAGCGATAGCTAAGTGGAGAGACCGACAGACTGCTACGCAGAGGTCTCGGGTTCGAATCAACGCCACGCACCAATGACTTTTCAGAGTTAGGTGCGTATTAAATTGTTAGTAAAATTATTGCTTGCTAATCGGTGAAGGAAACCTGCATGTCTGAGAGTTCTCCATAATGTTCTCGAAAGACATTTGAAGTCTACCAACCCGCACTTGGCCAGCGTGGTGGACTATGGCCTTACCCTTCTCATAGTGAGAACAGGCCCGTGCCCAGCAGTAAGACAGTAAAGGGCTGATGATGAGGATGTATACACCACAACTTTCGCTTTGGAGCCTGTAATCCTTACTAGATTCATTGTACTATTACTGGAAAGATTCATGAAGAAACATCATTAGATCTATCTATTCATCCTCTAAACTCTAAAAAAAACCTTTTTGTGTTTAAATATGGGCAAAATCCAGTTACCCGCCGACATATCCATACGAATGATTTAATTATTATAATAAAATTCATATTATTATCCGATTATAAACGAAATCATTTAATTTTCATCTCCTACAAAAATTTCGTACGCTTATTTTTATACATCGAATATTTTGGCATTAAACTTTAACACGCTGCATTTTTATAAACCCATAGTTTTATATTAAACCTGTTGCTTCAGTTTTAATTTAATAGCATACCGAGCCACAATGACGCGAAGTTTTGCTAGGTGAAATTAATATCTGAATATTAGATATACCTAAAGAGAAAACTTCATACGTGTCACTGACCAACTTTTCACATAATTTTAACATGGTTTATGTTGATTTTATCGTTTTTATTAATGTAGACAGCCTAGTGGAGGTACCTACAGGCTGTACGCAAAGGGTATCGAGTTATTTTTTTTTGCTTTTTTTTATAGTAATAGGCGGCAAACGAGCAGACGGTTCGCCTGATGGTAAGCAATTACCGCTGCCCATGGACACAAGCAACACCACAGGAGTCACAAGTGCGTTGCCACCCCTTGGGGTTGAGAAAAGGGATAGGATGAGGAGTGGGATGAGGGAGAAGGAATAGAGGATAGGGACTCCGGCACTCTCACTCACCGTACGAAACGCAACAGTTTATGTACTGTTACTTTACCTCTATTTTCTGTAAGAGGTATTACTTCCCCGGTCGAGCCGGCCCATTCATGCTGAAATCAGCAAGGCTCTACTACCGTAATAATTCGAATCTACTTCACACACCGCTGACTTTTCGGAGCTATATGCGTATTGTATTGTTAATTATCGCTTGCTCCGTGTCTGTAAGAGCACGTTTAGTCGTCGGTCTGCAAAACTCACTCTCCGCTGACATCAAATACACTGTAATTTTACTCTAAAACTCAGTACTCACATACAGTTTGACCCGATCGAGTCAGACTCGAAGGCTCGCTTAGAGCAAAATTACAGTGTATTTGATGTCATCGAGCTGTGAGTTTTGCAGCCCATACGTTGGCTTTTACTCGTTTTCGAGTAAAACTATCGATTAAAACCGTGTGTCGGTACTGAGCATAAGCGAGCCTTCGAGCTTGACTCGATCGAGTAAAACTATATGTCAGTACGGAGCTATATGTATCCCAGTTGCAACCCGTGGTCTTCTTACTAGTCTAATAGGAATTGGCTGAATATTAGCTTTACCGCAAAACGACTATGGGTTGCGGAGTTCAGACACACCGCAACCTATAGTGAAAGTGATATTCTATGGTTTCCTCAGTATATTCAAAGGCACTGACTTGCCATAACCACTGTCTACAATCTTGTTCACGTATAACGCTTGATTTAACGTCCTCTGTGAGACACCGAGCAAGAGATACTCGTAATTACATTTTTTTTATATGTATGCCCTCAATAAAGGCCTTAATAATAAAATTATTATTAGCATTTCTCAAACTCCATTTCTGTAACTTTCCAAGTATTAAAAGAACAGTCAATAATAGAATACAATATTAACTGTATACAGCAACGGTTATGAGAGAATTTAATTAAAATAAAACAAACTTAGGTAAATAAAAAAAATATAATTTCAACTATATGAATTATTTGTCCGTGTGGTGACGGATTAAGAATACGGAATGTCATCACCCCATATCATCCCATGGGTGTCGTAAGAGCCGACAGAGGGAGCATATTATGCAGAGAACAGCACTGTAAGAGAAGAAAAACTTAATACAAACCCCATACCAACCCGTTTGGCCAGCGTGGTATAGTAGACCAATTCCTCCTTTCAAAGGAGAGGCCTAGTCCAGCAGTGGACTGTTAAAGGCTGATGATGATGATATAAATTATTAACACTTACACACCTTTCGTGATATTTCAACTTCCTAGTATCTCATTTACATTTACGGGTATTCTCTCAGTCCAAAGTAGCAAATATCTTCTTAATTAAAGGCAGATTTTCCGTATAAATAAAAAAATGCGAAGGAGGAATAAAATAGTGTAATAAATTTCAGCTATACAAAAAATTTTGTTCCCTTTTCTGTCTCTCTGTATGACACGATAAACGTAAATCTAACAAACGGATTCTGTTACACTTTTCACCAATAGATAGACTGATTATTGAGGAAGGTGTAAGTGTATTCACGACTGTGGTTTTGCTTGTTAGAACGAATGCGGAGAACATAATAATTAATTCAATATTTGAAATTAAATCAAGTACTCAATTGACCAAAAACAAATTGTATTTAAAACAGCTATCACAGAACAATACCTATCCTTATATTTTAATGCTACTGCTACACCTGCGTTAGCGTTAGCGTTAACGGCAATGGCCAACTACTCGTTAAAAATTCGCGGTGGCTACATTAAGGTGACAATGCCGTTTAGCGTTAATTCCTCGTGAATTCACGCCCAAAGAATTTTTCAAAAAACGAATCTTTAAAAAAAGAATATGCACGCTTCTTAATGGTTCCAATTTCAAATTGTAACTTAGCGCGTTAAACTACGCGCTAAAACCCTTTGATGTGTCCAAAAAACCGACAGCCGAGCTATCGCTTAACGTTTAACGCCATTAGTAATGCCGTTAGTAATTTAACGCATTAAAACCTTGGTCACATCTACATGCGCCTAAATTAACGCGTTTATTAACGCGTTAAGATGCAGGTGTAGCAGGAACATAAGGATAATTATTGTTCTGTGATAGCTGTTGCTGTGCTTCTAGAGTATAACGACCCTGTCTGTATTTAGGTGACAACTTGTCCGAAGATGGCAACTCGCGTACACAAGTACCTACGTCACTGTATTATGAAACTAAATTTTAGGTGACACCTACCCTTCTCATGACACTTTCCCAAAACCTCTACAGCATCAGTATCGAGTACCATCACCCGTTCTCCTAGCTCTGGCTTTAATAGTCTCCGCATCAGCCACTTTCCTATCATAAGCCAGTCCCAAACCCGCGCAAAAATCTATAAAACTCGTCATAACGCTTAAAAACCCTAGCTCATCAGACCTATAGTCAAATGGGAAAACATGGTGGAAATTATGGGACCCCTCCCCTAAAGTCAGGTAAAATAAGGCCTTATTTTGCGCGGGGGCGATTTCTTTATCATATGGCTTGTAGCCCCATAGATGGGCAAAGCTGTTGATCATGAATGTAAGGTTTAAGTTAATGATGTATCTGAGCATGTTGATGTGCCAAGCGTTGGTGAAGGTCTCCTGCCAGAAGTAGATGGGGATGAGGGTTGGTAGAACAAAGGCTAGCAGCGGGATGAACCATAAGTTGTGCCTGCAAGAGAAAATAGATTAATCAATTGTTAATATTTGCATTTTAGGTGATATTGTGTGTTTCGATATAGAAGATAATTGGTCGTGCTTATATGGGGAATCGAATGTGGTGTAAGTCAAGGTTTACTAGGCACGGGTCTTTTCTTGCTATGAGAGAAGACATACTCCACCACGCTGGCCATGTGTAGGTTGGCAGACTTAGTTTATCTCTTGAGAACGTTATAGAGAACAATCAGAAATAAAAGCTATCTCATGATTCTTGCCTTTACCATTAGGCAAGCAATCATCAACAATTTTATACATAACATAACATAACTTCACGCCTTTTATCCCCGAAGTGGTAGGCAGAGGTGAATTACACACCCACACTTCACCAGTTATGTTTTGGTCCCAATGTAATAGGGGGCGAGCCTATTGCCATCTACCGGGCACAATGTTAAGCAAGCGATAATTAATATTTTTAATACACACATAACTTCTAAAAGTCAGAGGTGTGTGCCCGGGGTACTTGGGGATCGAACCGTCAAGGGCAGTCCGTTACGTACACCACTAGGCTATCGCCGCTTACAACTTTATATGTCCGTAAAAGTTTCGAAAGGTTGGCGGTGCGCATCGCGGGTTCGAATTTAATAACCTTTGTCTAGTATTCTGTTAGTCTCTCTGCTGGGCTATCACTGCCTAATACTTAAAAAATCCTTACCTATGTTGAAACATCAGAAAAGGATTAGAAGTCAAATCGGACAGATCAATCGTCCGTCCTCTACTCTTTACTTCTGGATGCTTTTTCACGAAGAGCCATCCAACATGAGAATAGAAGAAGCCCCGAGTGGCATTATGGGGATCAGCATCAGTATCGCTGTACTTATGGTGAAGACGGTGATCCCTTGCCCAGTGGATCACGCTGTGCTGGTTCGCAATGGAGTGGCCCAGCATTAGGAACAGCTGGAGTGGTTTTCGTGCTTTGTAGGCTCGATGGGACCAGAGCCGGTGTGCTCCCGCTATTATGCCCATGCCTGATAGCCAGAAGGTTGTGAAACCTGGAAATAGAAGATAGTAGAAATAACTACGATGGCGTATATGTTTTCATGTCTCTTAAGGACTGAAAATTTTTGCAATTTTAGTAGATTGACAATGATTTAGTTCAGCTGTAAATTTTTGCATATTTATGCAACAGGTGTTATTATTCAAAGATAAAGTCATCCCATGACTACGGCTGGTTAATCCTAACGATGAAACGTCACGTCGGGACAAATATAAGGTCATCTTTAAATTTGGAGATTTTTTCGTGATTGAAAAACAATTAGAAGATTATTAAGTATTTTGAAGAGTTACCCATTACACGTATTTAGGATTTCGCAAAGTTAAGCGCCTTCGTCTAGTTGAAAAATTTTGTAGCTGATCACCAAAATAACACCAATTTGCGAGCACCCACACTACCCACCAACTCTTTAGCACACAAAATGTTATCCTGTGTGGGAATGAACCCACGAACACCGGCTTAGTCGGTATTACTAACAAAAAGATCAATATGCTAGTTATAGAAAAAAATATTTTTTTACCTAAGTTAAAACTACTACAATTAGGTGCATAGGGTTCCCACCAAAAACTTAGGGTCCCAAGCCAACCTCACCTGCAAGTGGTGCACCTGCCGATCAACGGACGAGGCTCTGGCAAACAAAATATCCCGATAAGCGGCAATAGGCTCGCCACCTATTACGTGGGATCAAAACACTGGCGAAAAGTGGGCGTTTAATATGCCTCTGCCTACCCCTTCGAGAAAACAGGCGTGAGCCTATGTATGTATGTACTAAAATTATCCAAACTTACTCAACACAAGTGTAGGCCAGTTTGCACTAGTGAATGCCAGATACAGTCCATAGAGCCCAGCTAGATGGTAATAGACGAACACTATGACATTCCAGTAGACCACCTCATACTGCCGAGGCTCTGCTTTGGATATGGTCTTGATTACCTGGTCTTCTAATACCACTTCTTCATTGGAAGCATTAGGGGCCATGCTGTAAGAGAACAGAAAATGAACATACTTCCATAATTCTCCGTGTGGAGACAAGTTAAGAATACAATACATACTTACATCAACAAAATGTTTATAGAAATTAAATAAGTAATATACAATTAAAATCAATAAAATCGGTTTAAGTCCTCTTATTCTTTTTACCGTATAATTCTTACAAATATATTTTTCAGAGTGCAATTATCATCATCATCATCATCATATCAGCCAAACGACGTCCACTGCTGGACATAGGCCTCCCCCAAGGTTCTCCACACAGACCGGTCTTGAGCCGCCCGCATCCAACCGCCTCCCGCGATCTTGACGAGGTCGTCGGTCCACCTTGCGGGGGGCCTACCTCTGCTGCGTCGTCCGGTACGTGGCCGCCACTCCAGAACCTTTCTGCCCCAACGGCCATCGGTTCTTCGAGCTATGTGCCCTGCCCACTGCCACTTCAGCTTGGCTATCCGGAGAGCTATGTCGGCGACTTTGGTTCTACTGCGGATCTCCTCATTTCTGATTCGATCTCGCAGGTGCAATTATAATTATGACATATTTTAAATTCAATATATTTAGTGGATTGAAAAGTTACATTTGGGGTTGCATTTATTTTACAGACGCAATTTTATTTTAGAAACGTGTAGGGAGGGCTAGTGTAAAGCTTGATCCAAATTTGTGGGGTCGTACCTTGTCCCCCGGCCGCCATTTTGGCAAAAGTGCAGGTACAGATGGTTTTTCATGATTATCAGCTAAACTATTGGTTGTACAAAGAATAAGTGAAAAAGGTTTTTGTTGCATATGAAATTCCCTACAACTTTGGTCTTGAAACTTTTGTCTAGTTATATCTATATTATTGTTGTATTTTGGCAATTTTTACTTCACTATAACTGTGTCCCCAGTCCTTCAGATGAGCCAAGCTTTGGCACAGGGTCTGATCGAGCGCGAACTTTAGAGCAAAGCCGCGTTATTGTTGGTGATTCATCATTTTCGTCAATGAATTTTGATATCTCAAATTTTTCCCTGCAAGTGTCCCCAGAACATTTTGTCACTGCAGAACAAATTGCAGTATCCTTAGGTTGTGCAGACTATCTACTTCAGATGTCGAGTGATAGAGATTGTTTTCTTATTCAACCCCAGTATTGAGGGCCGTTGTAATAACTGAAAATTAGACCTTATGGCACTGCAGAGTCATGTTGGAAGACTGGGTCTTGTTTTGGAATAAGTAAAGACAAATTAAATGTATTCTTTATGACTTACGACGACAAAATTATAACATACTGAAAGCAAAATTTGTTGCAAATTTTCATTAAATTCTCCTTTGTAACACTGTTATCTTCCATATTACGATTAAATGCTACGGAACCAAAGTTGTGGAGAATTTAATTTGTAACTGAACATGTTTTGCTTTTTTTTTTCTGTATGGCCAATAGTTTGTCAGATATACTAGAGAACCCATTTGTACCACAATTTTCAAAGTGGTGACCGCAGGACAAGGGCTGCAACCCCACAAACATGGATTTAACTTTATACTAAACGCCTCTTGACATCTATAAAATAAACTTTCTTCCTCTGACAAATGCACGCTAAGCCCAAAAAATGTAACATTTCAATGGAATAATTTGTAAACCCAAAATTTGCAAATAAATGCTGATCCCATTATAATATGCAGTTGTTAACACCCAAGTCTAAAATAACACAATTGTTGTCAGAGAAACCACTAAAAGATAAATAACATTAAGAACTTACATTGTACGTTATTATTCATTAACAATATCCTCACACAAGTATTATAAACAAACTAAACTCAAAAATGAGTAAATGCATTAATTTATTTAAATATAATGTTACGGTAAAACAACAAAAAATCGTCCTTTTTCTAAAAGTTCTAGAAGGTCAATGACGATTCGTCATTACTAATATTATATATCTGAAGAATTTGTTTGTTTGGTTGACCTCGCTTATCCCAGGAGCATCATCATCATTATCAGCCTGTACTGGTTCACTCCTGGACGTAGGCCTCTTCATGACCCGCCAATGAGTTCGATCTTCAACTCTCTCAGGAACTATGGTTCAATTATTTATTTATTTTTTATAGACTCACGCCTGTATCCCAGGAGGGTTAGCCAGTAATATTACACCCACATTTCGCCATGAGTTTGTAGGTCCCACGTAATAGGGGGCGAGCCTATTGCCCATGTTGTTACCTGGCACATCACCAGACTCCAATAACTCTAATTATTTTTTTGACTTGCCAGCACTTTCAAAACTTTTCACAATTTAGACAATAACGTATATCCCTTAATTGACACTATTCCTGTAACATACAAAATTACACACGTCATAGAACGATTTGCTGTCAATTACTTTTAAAAACATTTACTAAAGCATGTTTTTATATAAAAAATAAAGAGTATTAGAAGGACATAATATTATAATGAATTGCATTTTCTTTTAAAACTCTTAAGTTTTTTATTTTTTTATTTTAGTATAGAGTAGAATACTTGCTTCGCTTGACTTCACAAAAGTTGAAACAAAATCCTAATATAAACTCAGTCTCAAAGAATACTATTTTAAACTTTCGCGATTTGTATAAATCATCAAATACATAAACTTGTCCGTGTGGTGACGGATTAAGAATACGCAATGTCACCACCCCATATCATCCCATGGGTGTCGTAAGAGCCGACAGAGGGACCATACTATGCAGAGAACAGCAGTGTAAGAGAAGGAAAACTTAAAACACACCCTATACCAACCCGTTTGGCCAGCGTGGTATAGTAGGCCAATTCCTCCTTTCAAAGGAGAGGCCTAGTCCAGCAGTGGACTGTTAAAGCCTGATGATGATGATGAAGGATTCTTGAGAAAAGAATCAGGACCAACGGCTCTACATGCCTTCCGAAGCACAGGAGCGCTTATGAAATTCCACCCATCCAAATTATGACCTGTGTGCGCGTTGCTTAACTTTACAGATCTATAACGAATGACAGGTCACGTTGTCGAAAACGTCTTCTCTAAATACATTGTATATAATCCCACAACTAAAAGGTTTTGCCGGTTCGCTCGTAACATTTACGAGCGACCGGAGATTTGGCTGGTTTTGCTCGTAATAGGGGCGTCCCCTTGACTGCGATTGTTCCTAGCCAGTTTATAGACAACTTTTGTATATGTAGCAAATATTGTTGTGGTAGCAAAGTATCGCGGAATATTTTAGGGTTCCGTAAGAAAACATAAAAATTAAACCCTTGTATCATACAAGTTTACTGACGGCCGATTTCGATATAATTATGATGTATCCTTGGATTCGGAGATTTGAGATAGATAGATAGATAATTGTTTATTGTGCACTACACTGTTGGTTAAAATCTATTTATTTATTTATAGACTCACGCCTGTATCTCCGAATGGGTAGGCAGAGGTGTAATATTACACCCACATTTCGCCATGAATTTTTAGGTCCCACGTATCTAATAGGGGGCGAGCCTATTGCCGTTACCGGGCACATCACCAGACTCCGTGCTGCTACTGAGAATTCGGAAAAACCCAGTAACACTTTTGCCCGACCCGGGAATCGAACTCGAGACCTCCCAATCCCACGCACACATTTATGCCGCTTGACCAACCACTGACTCCAATGAGCGTTACTGACTGACTGACAGACAACGTACAGCCAAATTCAATAAGCGCAGAAAGCTGATATTTGGCATGTATGTTCCTTGGGGACCGTAGAGGTGCACTAAGAAGGGATTTTCCGAAACTCCCACGGGATGGAGAAGCAATGGTTAAATTACAACTGAACAGAGTGCGGGCGTAGCTGCGTTCATTCACTTGTTCATAATAAAACGTCAAATGACGTCTTTGCTGACATTTCATAATGTAAAGATAAGGAATAAAAAATAAAGGATGGTTTTGTGATTTTTTATTACACAATACATTTAAATGAATAAGCATATTCATATTTTATGGTTCAGCATAGCAAAGCGTAATACGTAACGCTATGATTACTTTGCTGTGTGTCTGTCTGTAACCACGGAAGCCAGAAACAAAAATTTAGACAAAGGTTATTATAACATAGATTCTTACTATATAGCAATTTAAACTTTCGTGGTCACTATCACTACTTTCTACTGTTCCTTTGGTTACTCAAAACAAAGGTACCTACGTGGTATACCTACCTATATCCCGTAGGAACAATAAAAAGTAGGTTCTCACTACTTTTTTATATTCCACTCCTTAAGGGGTGTAATAAGGGTAGAACCGAATCTGCTTATTTGGAAAGAGTTCTATAAAAAGGTAGGAAAAAGCTAAAAAAATATTATAGGTACATATACAAGGTGTCACAAGACCCATCACCAAGCCGAAGTCTTCTCGTTGTGAACATCATGCCAAGTCGTACTATCCAAAAATAATAACGGGGACACAATTTATTTTTTAAGTTTTCATATATTTTAAACCACAATTAAAAGCACGTGCGTGCAATGCTTGAAATACCTACTTTACCAATGGGGTCATAAGGCATCTATAGAAAATATTGACGGGGTAAATGGATCGATTTTGTACCTAATTAGATAAAATCTATTCTAAAGAGCCTCAATATCTCCTGAACCAGTAATTTCCCAGGTATGGTGTTGAAGTAAATTTTTTTTGTAGTGTTTGGTACATCATGGGATTTCAGTTTTCGTTAAGGGTTTTATACATCCTGTGTGTCCGTGTGCTGACGGATTGATAATACAAAGTGTACTTAGCCCATTTCATTCAATGACGACGCGACTAAGGGAAAATACAAAGCAAATAGTACCTATGTGAAGAAACGGAAAATCAACATCAAACCCTATACAAACCCGTCTGGCAGCGTGGTATAGTAGGCGAAATCCTCTTATTAACTTGATATTGGAAGAGGCCTACGCCCAGTAGTGGACTTACAAAGGCTGGTAAGGGTGGTTTCAGATTAGCGTTTTATACGCGCGTTTTTGGAAGCGCGTGTAGGCACATATTGGCACGCCTTTTGGCACACGCGCAACTCGTATGAGCGTTGACGCGCTTCTAAACTTTAAGCGCAAGCCGTCAGAATCCATGTTGACACTGACACGATGTCACTACCATTTCGAGCGAACACGCCGAAATATTCCCGTTTTCGTGAGTCCGGTTTTTTGAAGCGCGTAATGTAGCGCGCGTGTAAGCGCGTATGCTGAAACGGCGGTATACGCGCAGAAAAATACGCTAATCTGAAACCGCTTTAAATGAACAAAATATAAATTTTATTTGTAAGGAACCTCAGGTGAGCAATTCTCGCTTGCCTATTTTTTGTATCGGTATGCATAAAAAAATGTAATATTATTTGTTTTTTCCTTTGAGGTATTTTGGTTTTAAGCTTAAAACTGTTTTTTTTAATTAAATGCATTGAAGATGCATTCATCGCGGGTTCGATAGCCGGACTATGTTGTTGTTTTTTTATTTCGTGTACCTATAACAAGCCGTTGGTCTATTGCCTCACCAATATGTCGCCATGAATTTTTAGGTCCCACGTAATAGGGTGCGAGCCTATTGCCGTTACCGGGCACATAACCAGACTCCGTGCTGCTACTGAGAATTCGGAAAAACGCAGTAACACTTTTGCCCGACCCGGACATCGAATCCGGGATCTCCGATCAGCAGTCGCATACGCTATCCACTGGACCCCGGAGGCAGTCCTCGGTCATTTTTACTTTTAAATTACATACCAACTTCTCTTTTGTATTAGAAACAAAAATAAACCATCTTTGATGACGCCATCAAGAGTATTTACGTCAATTTAAAATAACATTACAATAATTAATCAGGACATATTATATATAAGCAGCTTAATTTTATGTTGGTTCGTTGAAATAATAGTTTGTTCAACCCAGTGATAGAAGATGGTACGTTCTGTATAAATAAATAATAGATGTTGTAGACGCAATCGAAGGTCGTCAGCGAAGACCGTACGAAAACCGTTCAGTAGTTTTGGAGTTTATCGCGCATACAGACAGACATGACGAAAATGAGACTTCATTTTTTGTCTGCATGAACATGGATGTTTGTCTTGGTCTGTTTTTTGTGTTTCTATGTATAATATGTATGTATTTACAAAAAAAAAAGTACAGGTATATGTATGTTTATCCATTATCTAGTACCGATAGTACAAGCATAGCAAGTATAGCTTAGTTAGGGACTAGATGGTGATGTGTGTATGTAGTAGAAAAAAAAATATAATAGTACCGCTCATAGCGAGACTTGGCTTGCTGTTCGTAACAGATCGGCAAAGTTAAGCGACCGTGACCGTGTGTGGCATTTACATCTGAGCGCTACCGTGCTTCGGAGGGCACGTAAAGCTGTCGGTCCCGGTTCTAGTCTAAAGATAAGGATCGTAAGGCCATGTCGGAGGCCTTCGGGTGGTCTGAAAACTCCGACACCAGAGTTGGCCACACACACACACACACATAATCAGCCTTTAACAGTCCACTGCTGGACTAGGCCTCTCCTTTGGCCAGCGTGGTATAGTAGGCCAATTGCTCCTAATTGGCCTACTATACCACGCTGGCCAAACGGGTTGGTATAGGGTTTGTATCAAGTATTCCTTCTCTTACAGTGTTGTTCTCTGCATAATATGCTCCCTCTGTCGGCTCTTACGACACCCATGGGATGATATGGGGTGGTGACCACAAGGGGGTGACATTCCGTATTCTTAATCCGTCACAACACAGACAACACTCACACTACACTAGTAGTGTCAGATAGCCCATTTGCCGAGGAAGGCTATAGGTTATATAACATCACGCTATGTGCCACGGGAGTAGAGCAGTGGCCTTAAATAACGCGGGTGTAACCGCAGGCTCATCTAGTATTTGATATACACTCGCGGACACGCAAATCGACTCAACCCCTAATTGCACACATAAACTTATTTTTTGATAAAAGTACCTATACAAGATATGAATAAAAATTATATGTTATTTTAAAGCTTAAAATACCAGCTTTTAATTAATATTAACATCACAAAATTTTTCGCTTTTATCAGTCGCTTATCAGAAGTTGACCGGTACACATCTCTGCAAACAGGACTAATTGATGTCAAGAAATTATGGATATCACACCTGAAGTAGCCGCTCAAGTCATCGCCCTGTTACAACAAGGGCTTAGTTGGCGAGCAGTTGCTGCCCAGCTTCATCTGAGCCAGTCTGCTGTATCCCAGATACACAGAAGGTTTCAAGAAACCGGAGCCTTCAATCGGAGACCAAGATTGAACCACCCGAGGAGTACCACTGAGAGAGACGATGACGAGTTTCATTGTCTTGTCATCACTGCGAAATCGGCACTTTACGGCCGTTGATCTGCAACAACAGCTGAGACGTGTTCGAGGGGTTGCTGTCAGTGAGCGGACAGTTAGAAGACGCTTGAGGGCAAGCAACTTGACTCCAAAAAGACCTGCCATGGGACCTAAATTGACTGCAAACCACCGCCGAGCGCATGTTCAATTTGCTCGAGAGCATCTCGATTGGAACGATGCGCAATGGCAGTCAGTTTTATTCACCGACGAGTACAGAATGTGTCTGCATGGCAGTGATAGAAGGTCCAGGGTTTTACAGGCGTCCGGGTGAGCGGTTTGCCCAATGTTAGTGCGCCGAAACAATCCCATTTGGAGGAGGTTCCACTATGATGTGGGCTGGCATATCCTTGGAGGGAAAAACGGAACTTATTTTCGTTCCTGGAGGAGGCCGAGGAGGTGGTTTGACGGCTGATCTCTACATCAGAGATATTCTCCACAATCACGTTGTTCCCTGCGCAGGCTTTGTCGGTGCAGATTTCATCTTAATGCACGACAATGCCCGATGCCACACGGCTCGCATGACTCAGCAGTTTCTGCATGAAGTGCAAATACGGACTATGGACTGGCCTCCGCTCAGCTCAGACATGAATCCCATTGAGCACTTATGGGATGAGCTCAAACGAAGGGTTCGGGCCAGAAATCCAGCCCCTTTGAACGTTGCAGAACTACGGGCAGCGTTATCAGAGGAGTGGGATGGCATTCCTCAAGACACCGTTTCGAACTTAATAAGATCGATGAGAAACCGATTGGAGGCGCTAATTAGAGCTAGAGGAGGTAATACCAAGTATTGATTAAATTAATTTTATTACGTTCTTTTTACAACATTTTGTTTTATTTCTGGAAAACCTAACCTAACCCCTTTTCCCAAATTACCTTTTTTCGTACCTTTATGCTTAAACTTGATTAATTATCCAAGTTGTTTATGGATTTTACTAATCATAATATTAATTAAAAGCTGGTATTCCAAGCTTTAAAATAACATATAATTTTTATTCATATCTTGTATAGACTTTAGACTTTGTTTATACTTTTATCAAAAAATAAGTTTATGTGTACAATTAGGGGTTGAGTCGATTTGCGTGTCCGCGAGTGTAGATAGATAGATAATAGCAAATGGCCTACCGTACGTTCCAATAACGACCCTAAAGTAGGCGAAACGGCGGGCAAAGCCTGTTACTAAAACGGCATAAACTTTACGACAGTTTGCTATAATTAAGCCCAAGGCTCTTAAAAGGGCAGTTCGAATGATATCGCATGATTTAATCGAATAAATTGTAATAAACAGTTTATAACACCGCTTGGGCAGGCTTTCAAACAATTATGGACGGAGGTTTAACGGCGCACATATAGGGTGTATACAAGACCCATCACCAAGCCGAAGTCTACTCGTTTTGGACATCATGCAAAGTCATATTAAGCTAAGATAATACCTGCAAAACGATTTATTTTTAAGAAGACACATTTTTTAAGTCGCAATTAAAAGTGGGCGCGTGCAATGCTCGAAATACGTACTTATCCATGGGTGCATAGGACATCTATGGAACAAATTAGCGGGGTAAATACATCGATTTTGTACCTAATTAGAAAAAATGTATGGTACCTCGATATCTCCGGAAGCAGTAATTTCCCAGGTATGGTTCCGAAGTAAAAAAAAATCATAATTTTTTTATTGGTACAGCATGAGATTTCAGTTTTCCTTAAGGGTCTTTTTACACCTCGTAAAGCGAAGCGGAGATCATCTTTCACTGTCGAGCTATTATCGACATTATTCTCATATAAAATAGTGTCCAAAATCAACTAATACACACTAACCAGAATATAGCTTTATGTCTGACAGACCCGTAGTATCTCAAGTTCAGTACGTCTCACATACCCGCATGCTCAAGTGCTTAGGTCTCACAGACTACTATGGGCAGCGGAATGGGTCTAACAGACCCACAGTTGAGTGGTTGTTTGACGTTTACACAAGTTTCTGAGTCTGTCATAAATTTCTCAGTTATTTTCTACCCATTTAACTCTTAAAGATGGAATATAAGTTGAGTGAGAAAACCCACCCATCTGTAAGTAATACTTAGCAGAAGTCATTCAAAAGTTATTTATAGGAAGTTTTGATTTGAAACTGATATAATCTAGAGTTAAAGGAAGTTATTTTAAGCCCCTTTTAATATTATAAAAGTAAAATTATATGCATGTGCAGTTTTCTCAGCCTCTAAGAATAAACTAACAAACAAGCATTACATAACATAACATAACTTCACGCCTTTATGCCCGAAGGGGTAGGCAGATGTGTATTACATACCCACACTTCGCCAGTTATGTTTCGGTCCCAATGTAATAGGGGGCGAGCCTATTGCCATCTACCGGGCACATTGTTTTAGCGAGCGATAATTAAGGCGCTGTCCTAAGCGACTGTTTTGGTAAATGAGGGGGTGAAGCAGGGGAGGTGAAGGGTGCTTAGCTCCGTCTACTGCGGGGCGCCCCCCTTCATTCTCGCCGCGTGCGGCCGTATTCTGGCGACATCCGTATTCCAATATTTCAAAATCGCAAGCAAAACGTTTTAGCATATTGAATTGAGATACTGATATTAAAATTTATATTACATACATCAATCTGTTTGTACAATATAGGCATAGCGTAATTTTTGTTCTCAGTGCAGCCATGAGCAAAACTGGTTTACATTAGACGTTATAGGTATTAATAGTTGACGAAAGTAGGTAAATACCTACGTGCCGTAAGATAATGATTAAAATAATTAAGTCAGTTCCATGTATGGAGAGGCCATTATTATGTTTGTTTTGATTTTGTATAAAAATTGTGAAGCAGTTCATAGAATACCTACATCTAGTTCTATTCCTGCCAGTTTTCAAATCTGTTTTGCAATAAATTGGCTGTGACATACGGGCGGACAGACAGACAGACATTGCGAATCTATAAGGGTTCCGATTTTACAATTTTTGGGTACGGTACCCTAAAAAACACAATACTGCTCTACTAAGCGCACAAGCCGTATCTCAACTAAAGCGAGTTACGAGATAATTGAAGTTTAGTAAAAGTTGATTTCTTTATTTATTTATGGATGTTTATTGTTATTATACGTATAATTACTATGGTAAAGGTTTCGAAATACGTCGCCGTTTTTAGGGGTTGTGAGTGATTGGATAGGGAGGAGGGGAGGTCTTGAAACCCCTCTCACCATTTTCACTTGCCGGAAATACTTGGTTCCCTCTGAAAAAAAAAATCTCCAAACATCGGTGTGTATGGCACTGCCAACTTCCACATTCATCACACTAGTTTAGTAAACTAAGGTTGACGGAGCCCTGCGAAGGGCTCCTATTTTCGGATTAAGGGTCAAAAGAGAACCTATTTAGTTACTTATTACAGTCGCACCTAACCCTAGGCACTCGAAAGCAATGACGCACAAATTGGACATTAGCAGTCAATATGATCATTCCAAGATGGCAGTTTTGCGTTTTGTTTCACGTTTTTCACATAAAACCTTAAAATGACATTTGTAAAACTGTAATATAGTATAAAAACTACGTTCCGTTTTGCATAATTGCCGAAGTATTTATGAAATTTTGGAAATTGTTTAAAAATATTTAGACGCAACTCCGGCAGCCAAAATTACTTTTAGGGGATTAAAACGAACTCCCTTAAGCCCCCTACACTACAAATACCCTCAAATTCAGGCGACTCGTTTCGAAACCCAACCCATTATTATTTTTCAAAATACATGAAAGATCAAAAATATATGTGGATATACTTTATTCATGAGATACTGCTATGTCGCTTATAAAATTATAGAATTAGAATTTGAATTACTGCTTTTTCGTTAGCTCTCCTCATATATGTTTGTATGGAAAAATATAAAAATTTTCTTTCGCTTCAAATATGTGTTGTTTCAAAGAAAATAAATATTAAAATATATTTATTTATATTAATTTATCATTTATTAACGAAATACAGAGTTTACAGATCATCAAAAGTTAGCTGTCTGCTACAACCCGGCAGGTTTTCTTTATTCTCATCGAATGTTAAAGGCAATGTGTGAGGTGATAAGGCTTCAATATTTATTATTTGCTGTTGTTCACGAGGCACAGTTTCATTTACTTTCCTTTTTCGGCTTGGTATTGTAGAAATTTCAAGCACTGATGAAACATTTTCCTCTCCGTGATCTCGCAATGCCATCCCTTGAGCTTGACGAGAATCAACAATTTCAGGCAACTGCCAATTCATATAAAACGCCACAAACTTTTCTTCTCCCAGAAAACATGATCTCTTTCTATAATATCTATTTTTAGTGGTATACTTTCGCCACTCCACACAGCAAATAAACACTTTTGTTTGCGTGTAACGTGGCGTTGCCCCTGAATTTGGTAATAACAATTACAATATTTGTTTAGACTAGTCAGTTCACTTTTTTATCATGTTTCCATATTTGTATTTTATTTGCTCTTATACTATTCTCCAGGCCATTCTTATAGGCAACTATAGAACAATAAATTTCCACAATCGTGTTTGGACCTATTAATCCATCTGGCGTGGCACCAATAAACGGATAATCCACAAGGCTCGATTGTTAAATTTTCTTGCTTTGCCAGTTGTTGCAAAGCCAGTTGTTCATTTTAGATTCCATGCGCAACTGATTTTACATTGCAAATATTTTATTTGTACAAAATATTTTTTACTAAGTTGGCTTTACTGTTGTTATCTCTTCTTTTCACCACTATACCAAAATTTCAATCTGTCAACATATTCTTACGCAATTCGAACCAGTCACTGCTATCCCTCTTGTAATTTTTGCTTATCACTACGGAATTTGAGTAAAATTTGATAAAAAAATTGTTTGGCATTTCTTGGCTAGCTCTTGAATAGATCGTGTTAGGAATGACTGCAGTCAAATGTGTGCAAGACGTTGCAGAACTGTTATCTTTAACTTAACTGTAATTACAATAAAGATAATTAGTTACGTACTTTATTATTAAAAAAATACTATATCTTGTGTTATAGCAAACAGAGAAGTCACCTTCTTACTTATAAATGATTGATTTTAGAAATTAAAAAGATATTAGATGTACTGAGACATACCTAATAGTTTATGAATAATCAAAGTTTTACCCGATGTACCTTAATAGGTTTATGTTCACAACACAATAATACAACATTCGTTACCGCTTGTGTGCGGATTGCGGAGCGCCATATTAGCGCTGTTTATTGTTGGCCGTGGCGGCATCTTAGCGCTCCAGGCGCTCTGACAAGCTAATGAATTTGAAATATATGTATAATACATAAAATGATTCGGTTTTATGTTATTACTCTTTCAAAAATTGAAAACTGTGGCAGCTTTGTATTGTGAGAATAATTTATATAATTATATTATGCATAATCGATAATCTATAACATAGTTAGTCATAAAAGACTCTTATGAAAATAATTTGTGTAAAAATGTTACATATTTCATAATCACTTGGCCATGGATGAATTTCTATTTACAAATCCTACGTAAAACTTCATTTCTCTAATTTTCCATATTTTATTCTTCTAATTATATATTTATAAGCACAGAAACAATAACACATTAAACGCAAAAAGAGTATAAACTTAGGTCCTAATTATATGTGCCCATAGTTACATGAAAAGCCTATTTGATTCAAAGTATTCAGTCTATAACATAAAACATGAAATTACGAACTCAAATGCGTATTATAATAACAAACAGGTTTACGTAAAATTTCGTGCAGCGGAGACGCAAGCGACATGACCTATCTCTCACAGGGCTCATAGCCGAATGATGAGGTCTGGGCGGGGCGTAAACTAGCAACTGACACTCAGTACACCGCTTATGCTAATAAGGTTTAAATTGCTGAAGCGTTTGATATTGATGGGATCTACCGAGCGTCAAAATCATAGACGTTTGGCAGATTTTATTTAATTTTACAAAATATACACGTATAATATGAAAATAAATAGGGAAATTCTTTAGTTCATTAGATTTCCTACAATATTATCAAATAAAATATGACAGCTTACGATCAAAATATTGCAAACAGTGAGACGAAAGATTATTTTCTGCCTCGTTTTTGTGATTTTTTTACCGTGATTCTATTTTACATACATGAAAATTTCTTTCAAAAGTCTTTTGTTTAGACTTTTGACTTTAAGCTCTATTTTTTGCTAGTTTGTAATATGTACCGTTATGGCTAGATGCGCGACGAAAAATTAGGTGTTTCACGGCTTCTGAGGTATAACAGCGCCTTAACATTTTTAATACACACATAACTTCGAAAAGTCAGAGGTGTGTGCCCGGGGTAACTGGGGATCGAACCAGAGACCATCGTCTCGGCAGTCCGTTACTTACACCACTGGGCTATCGCCGAAACAAGCATTTTATTTTATTAATAGTATTAGTTTGGATGAGTTGGCATAGAATGAAAGGTTTTATACATATAATACTTGACTTTTCCTACGGCTCTGTCCGCATGGGCTTTTCTTAACCCCATTAGTGGGGAGAATATTCAACACAATAATAAGTATTTGAATCGGACCAATAGTTCCATAAAAAGACGCATTCAACCAAACCAACACAATAAATGAACTCTTCAGCTTTAGACTGCCTCCGTGGTCCAGTGGATAGCGTATGCGACTGCTGATGGGAGGTCCCGGGTTCGATTCCCGGGTCGGGCAAAAGTGTTACTGCGTTTTTCCGAATTCTCAGTAGCAGCCTGGAGTCTGGTGATGTGCCCGGTAACGGCAAGAGGCTCGCCCCCTATTACGTGGGACCTAAAAATTCATGGCAAAATGTGGGTGTAATATTACACCTCTGCCTACCCCTTCGGGGATACCTACAGGCGTGAGTCTATACATGAAAATTAAAAAAAGAACAGCTTTATAGTACCTACTTTTATTATTTATTATTTGTCATCTGTATAGGTTTATCATGGCAATAAAGAATTTTGTTTTTTTTTTACTGTATAAGGCCGCCGTTTGTACAGTTTAGATATACATTTTTGTAGTCATTATGTTTTAAAATGTTTTATGGTGTACAATAAAGAATATTCTATCTATCTATCTATAGATCGTTACACGTTTAAAAAACATCAGCTGCACTTACACAACCGCCATGTTGTCGTTGTTTTTTTAAAGCCCCGAGGGGTATTTCCGTCCCGTGTGACGTAACGTAATTGTATTTGTGGCACCCGCGACAAAGGTGCACAGCCTTAAACGAAAGGTAGTCGCTTCAAAGCCGGGGGAAATTAAAACGTAAAAAGGTTTTTGCTTGTGCAAGTAACGGTGGTCTTTGAGATCTTCGGTTTTACGGAAAACTGTAAAAAGAGTTTCTTCTGTGTAGGTAAAGTCCGTTCGTCCGTCCGTTGTCGACTAAAGTGCAAAAGGATTTTTCTTTTTAGTAGTCCAGTTCTCTATTATTGTCTTCTAAGTTGTTTAATCATAATCTAAAATGAAATTTTTTGCCCTGATAATTATTTCTTCGAATTATAACTAACACGATTTTTGAAGGACAATTTTCGCACTGGGTCTAAGTTCCGTGTCGCGGGGGATTGAACTAATTTACAACCAACAGCCTTAGAGAATAACAAATTATGAATTATTATTAAACAGACTCGAAAAAACAAATTATGAATCACTCAATGTGTTGTCTCGTGTGGGAATTGAACCTACAACACTCGGCGCAGTGTGAAACAGCGAAGCGGCCGCTTAAACCATAATATCATAATATGTAAGATTGGAAGTACTTAACATAATTTGCTCTATTTTTTTTTGTTATAAATATTACAATCAACAATAGACTACTTTGAAAGCATCTATTTATAAATCGATGTACTTTGTAAGAAAAATAAGCTTTCGAAGGGATCCCTTCTTTTCGCATAATGTTCTTTGTCCTAATATACTTCGGCATAACGATTATGGCACAATTTGTTTTGGCATAATAATACTTCGGCATAATTTTTTGTTGGCATAATCATCTTAAATACTTATTTGTTTTGGCATAAATTTGATTCGCATAACGTTTAACGTATAAGGAAAGACTTCGCGAGATAACTAAATAGGTTGTGTTAGGTTCTCTTTTGACCTTTAACCCGAAAATAGGAGCCCTGCGAAGCAGGGCTCCGTCTACCTTAGTTTATTAAACTAGTGTGAATACTACTAGAACTTTATGCTATCAATTTATGTTTTAGAATATGATGCTTAATCATTATTATGGTTAGAGAAATAATGCTTGAAAAATTATGCGTAAGCTGTAATGCGTAATTATATTTTACGAAAATATAATTATGCCAAACTAAATTATGCTAAACTAGAGGACGCCAGCAGCTACGCCTGCATTTTTTTTTACATTACCCGTTTTGGCCGATCCCGTGGGAATTTCGGGAAATCCCTTCTTAGTGCACCCCTACGGTCCCCAAGGAAGATACCTACATGCCAAATTTCAGCTTCCTTCGTGTCTGTCAGTCAGTCAGTAACGCAAGGATTTTATATATTAAGATTATATTAGGTCTTAAAATTTTATGCATTCGAAATTTAATGACCTATCTATAATCAACCCACATGTATTATGACTGCTAAAAAACAAATCGATTAAGATCTATGTATGGAAAACCGTACCTAATTTTCATATTAATATGTTTTTATGACAATTGTGACAGTGGTTTATAGAATACTATCTACATACCAAGTTTCAACTGCGTAGTCTCTATATTTTTGAAATAAAGTGGATGTGACATCGATGGACAGTCAGACATGGCGAATCCATAAGTGTTCCGTTTTTGCCATTTTTGGCTACGGAATACTAAAAACGCGGTAACAGAATATGGTTGTTCTAAATTTTATTATGAGTACATACTGTAAAACGATTCTTTGGCTTCTCCGTAGAAAATAGTAGCGCGTAAAATGATCCATTCTCTCATACTTGTATGTTTCAACAAGTCCTGGAACATCGGTGTTACGTAGAAATGCTAGAAAGTTCTTTATAGTCTGGGAGCTGTTGGCAAAGTTTCGCAAAAGTTCTAAAATTCTCATATAACACTTCTTAGGTTATATTTTTGAAGTTTGAGTAGAGAACCCTAATTTTTGCTAGTTATTAATATAGCCTGTGTCACTTAAGGATAAAGTATCGTTGTCATGGTGATATTATTTTTGAAATCGGTCCACAAGTTTGGAGTTAAATCGTAACACAAATAAAAAAATATTTTCTCTTCATAATATTAGTATAGATGTTTAGCAAAGACATGCAGGTTTCCTCACTTTATTTGCCTTCACCGCTTAACAAGCGATAGATAGTTAGCAATTTAATAAGTACCTACGCATCTAGAAGTCAGAGGTGCGTGCCGTGCCTTTAAACTCGAGGCCCTCTACGTAGCAGTCTGTTAGTCTCACCACTAGGTATCTTTTAAAATCACTGATTATTTTGATGTTCACAATCATAATGCTTATAAATTATTTTCTTGTTACAGGTTAAATTAAGACATCAAAACGGAATATTGGTAAGTTTCATAAACTTCTATAATAGACTTTAATATTATTTTATGGAGTAGTGTCGACTTGTTTGTAAGTCCGTGACTTTTCCGTAAATTTTCTCATGATAATTATGAAACAATGAATTTGAAGAAACAGTTTCTTTCAATTTTATGCAATTTTTTGGATCATTCAAACTCATAAAACATAGCATTTTCTTGAGTTTAGGCGAATGTTACACATTAAAATCAAACTACGGATTACGGATTCTATCGCGATGTATTGGTTTTAATGATATTACGTTTAAACCGAATGATCGGGGAGAAGAATAGGTCTTCCTCCCATTTAGTCAAACCAAACCCAATCCCAGAGAATGCTACAAGCCCACTCTTGCCCTTACTGGCCCTAATCTTTACCATCTTATCTTACAGCTCCTGACCTATAAATACATCGATGCCCTTGTTTAAACAAACCCTTTGCATAATTTAGAGCTCTCGACTAAGTAACAAATGGAAACGAAATACAAGGGTCCTTAGAAATACTTTATAAGTATTTGTGTTAAATTTATGTGTATATATAGTATCGTTCTTTAGGTCTGTGGTATAGTTCTTGAGTTACTGACTGACTGACAGACAATACACAGACAAAACTATTGGGCGCAAGAGGCCGAAGTTTGGCATAAAATTGCTATCAATGTTCTAAATTACATCGAAATCTGTCCAGTCGTTTTTACTTCATGTGAGTGCTATATCTACTTAGTTCTTGCTTCGCTACAAAAATAGACAAAATTAAAATAACATAAGCAAAATAAAAGTATTTTAATTACATTTTCATTTAATTTACCTATATGCTTTTGTTAGTAATAAAGAATATAACATTCTGTTATTATAGGTAGGTACTTAAAAAAAATATGTGAATGTAATTAAAAAAATGCAATATATTATAAAGAAAATTATTATGCATATATTTAATAATTAAGAAAATTATTATGCATATATTAATATTAGAATGTATTTTCTAGACTCAACATTATTATCAATTAAATACTATATAGGTAATAACAACAGGGACTGAGCGAATGCCTGTCTGACCTCTGCAACCTACAGTGATGGCGGTATTCTATAGTTTAGACAAGTGACAGTTTATTCAGAAGTATCAAAAATCTTCATGACAGCCGGGACCGACAGCTTAGCATGTTCTCCGAGGCACGGGGCAAGCGATAATTAACAATTTAATACGCACATAACTACGAAAAAAGTAAGGCGACCGGTTGGCGCAGCGGGAGTATAAGCAAATGCCACGCCGACGGTCGCGGGTTCGATTCCCGCTCAAGTCAAACATTTGTGTGCGTGAACATCGATGTTTGTCTTGGTCTGGGTGTTTCTATGTATATTATGTATGTATTTACAAAAAAATTATATATGTATGTTTATCCATTGACCCATAATACAAGTTCTGCTTAGTTTGGGACTAGATGGTGATGTGTGTTTGTATGTGGTAGAATATTATTATTATTTTAAAAGCCTGTGGTGAGCGCTGTGGTTTTGAACCCGATATGCTGCATGGCAGTCTGTTGGCATCGCCACTCGGCTATCGCTCTGACCTATGTAAATCTTAATATATATATTTCTTGTGTGCGTGTGTATGTCACTGAACTCCTCCTAAACTACTGGACCGATCTTGATGAAATTTTTTGTGTGTGTTCAAGGGGACTTGAGAATGGTTTAGAGTCACAATTTAGTCCAATGGAAAATGTTTTTTTTTACTTAATTTTTAATTTGTAAGTAGTTGTGGATTTTGGAATGTTTCACATTGGAAGCGACAGACTGCGCTGCGATCGCAGTGTCAAATCTATAATTTTGTCAAGGGGTAGTAGACTCTATCGAAACCTTTCCTGAATAATAAAACATTAAAAATTAAAGATTTCGAGTCGACAACATATATCCGCAAAATTCATATTGTCGAGAATTTTGTTTAATTCTAATGGTTCTGACAGACAAATGGCAGTCGCCATATTGACCACTCTATTGAAACGTCACTGATAACGGATAACATTTTGAAGAGTACTACGAAATATTAGTACTAAGTAGTTTGTATGTGTAAATACTTTTTGCAGTTATATTTCATAAATAGTTAAAACGACAATAGGGTATTTGACTAAAAAAATCTAATAAGTCCGTCAGTTAGATTATCGAAAAATATTGGACACGTATATTTTCTTTAGTCACGTAAACAAAAAATTAAGACTACAAACTTCGCTGAAAACTCGTGTGACGTCACTTGCCAGTACACTTTTTACTGGCAAGTGACGTTACAAGCCCCCACTCTTAGACGTTTCTCCATCTTTGATGCGTTTTATCTTCGTAATTTTTTACTGATTTCATAATTATCATCATCATATCAGCCAAACGACGTCCACTGCTGGACATAGGCCTCCCCCAAGGTTCTCCACACAGACCGGTCTTGAGCCGCCCGCATCCAACAATTTTGTTTTATCAACTGATTTGATAAAACAATTCGATTATCTAACTGACGCACTAATTAGATTTTTTTTAGTCAAATACCCTATTATAGAAGTATCCACCCAATAAAGGAGATTTGCGTTACCCAGAACATTGATGATAATTATACTATAACTAGAGAACCCCGAATTTGAGCCAGCGAAGCTGCGGGCAAAAGCTAGTAAGGTATATATATTTATAAGAACCAACTCTCCAATTATTTGTTTGCTCTTCAATGTCTCTCAAATGAAGTTGTCAATCAATACCCCTCTTTCCCCACTAAAAGAGGGGGGAAATGAACGCCGTAACTTCGTTAAAAGTTACGTCGACTTCGTGTCAAAGTTACAGTTGATGTCGCAAGGTTCGAGTTGTAACTTTTTGAGTTAAATTACTTTTCTTGAGGCAAGTGGCTTTTTAAGACCTGGTGTTTATATGTATGAGGTTGGGTGTCGCTATTGTATGAAAATTGACAAGTAAAGGTAAAGAGATATTTCAGGGCTTAGACTAGTATCAGTTTATTCAGATGTACTGACTACCTATAACGACAATCAAAGATTATCACGACAGCCGGTACCGACGTTTTAACGTCAATCGATTATTTTTCATATAACTTCGATAAGTCAGAAGCATGAGCCGTGGATTAGAACTCGAACTCTCTGCATGAAAGTTTGCTGGTATCACCACTAGGCTATCGCAGCCTCCAAGGCTAAACTACCTATAACATAATCATTGCAAAAAGCTCATAAAAATACTAAAAGAGTACGATTTCACTACAGCAGTGACCCATTTACGTTTAAAAGTATCGAGGTTGCTTTCAGACAGTTCGATCGATTTGATTGCCACTCGCGAATTAATTATTTATAACGATATTTACATCAGCCAATGTAAAACTTCGGTCAGTAGGTAAAGTTTACCTATGAGCTTCTTGGGCCAAAATGGTATTAAGTCTGTAAGTCTGACAGCGTAGGGCGTGAGTGGGATTCTCAGCTAGGACAATTTTTACGTGATGTACGCGATCCGTTGTTCTGTTCTTTTGGGACTAATTTAAAGTAAAATTGAAGTTTAAAATAAGCTTACATATGCGCTAAACATATGGGACTAATTTAAAGAAAAGAGAAGTTTAAAATAAGCTTTCATATGCGCTAAACATATAGCATAAAAATATACTCATCAATACGAATCAAACCACCCAAACTCGATAATATTTCTATTGCGGAGTTCCTATGGCCATCTTCCAGCTCCATCATCAGATCAGCTCCATGGCATCATACAATTGTCATGCAATATACACATGCGTACAAAAATTTCAGCCCAGTAGAATACCGGGTAGTGGGTCAAATTATAGTTTAATAGCTGGCCCGGCGAACTTCGTGCCGCCATATATTTTGTTTGGCTATTTTTTTTGACACCGGGACAGGCGAAAGTACATAAAAGCTTTTAATACTTATAGATAGATTTATCAGTTATCTAGTTAGCAAAGTACAAGCTTTGCCTAGTTTCTGATAGTCGGACCCAGTTCTCGTCGCAGAACTAGAGTCATGCCGCAGGCCTTCGGGTTGAAAACCTCCGATACCAGAGTTGGCCACACAAACATACATATATTACATACATATATAGACTCACGCCTTCGCGAAGGGGTAGGCAGAGACTACGGAACGCCATTTGCAACGATCCTGACATACCTCTCTTGCTTCATTCACTCCCATCAAGTTTCTTATGCATGCTCTTCTGTTTAGGGTACTTCTGACCTGTCCTCTTTTTAGGATGTCTCCAATCTAGCCACACACTCACACGAAAAGAGAAAAAGTTTATTAAGTCCAACAAAAGAATAAGGGCAATTGTCCGCTTTTCGGCATAGTTATCGTATTTGTATACATATACTGATATCTTATCGTATTCATGTAAATTATCGATTATCCCAGACCTTGATGGTAATAAAACTCATGGTTTTTATTACAACCAATCATAATGATAAATAAATGGTCAATAGAAGAATCCTTATCTCTATTTTAGCTGAAATTGTAGAGGAATGACTCAGCCGCTACGTATTTTGATATGTGCTGACTCACAATGCTATCGTGATGCAAATTAGGAAAGGCCAGTCCAGCAGTGGACTTCAACATACTAATAGTGAACGGGTATTTCGACGGTCCCTACGTATATAAAGACATGTCGAAAATGGCATATTTTTTTTTGCATCATTGGCTTTAGATTATCTATGCGCACATACTGACATACGATTTTTTTTTAAACTTTATTTATTTACCTTGTTTTACAAATCGTATAAAAGAACAAGTACTATAAATAAAACGAATAAGTATCGTAGATACGGACATCTGTTACATATCTTTTTGTACGGTGTTTTAAAATGCGTGCCACTCGGTGCGAAAGCGGTCTTGTATAGGGAGTTGGTATAGGGTTTGTATCAAGTTTCCTTCTCTTACAGTGCTGTTCTCTGCATAATATGCTCCCTCTGTCGGCTCTTACGATGATATGGGGTGGTGACATTCCGTATTCTTAATCCGTCACCACACGGACAGCGTATAAAAAGGTATAATAGACATGACTGTCATACTTTTATTTTATTATCGGCGTAGAAACGGTCATCTATCAGTTTTTTCAAGAAAACGTAAAAAAAATTAAATTTGTGTAAATAGCATTATAAATCTCTTAAAACTGTTAAACTATTGTAGAAAGAAAATATTTATTATTGGTCATAGAACTATTTCTACGGCGTGTTGAACACAAATTACGCTCTCCTGTAAACCTCGATTTTTGACTTGACCTTATGTACGTAGGAACCGTCGATTTACTTTCTTTCAATCAAAATTAGGTCAAATTTCGACTAATACAGGACAACTAATCAAAACAAAACATTGGTATCGTGTGGCGTTATATGGCGTACCTATAAATGGGACAGCTACCCTACTTTTTCTAATGAGGTCAGTGAAACACATGAAAATTGTATAAAGTCATCGACTGGCTATGTAATTATTGTGTTTGACTTCGGGTGTGTCAATGTTTGACTGTGCCCAGCTGGTCACGATTTTGGCTTGGTCAATGAAAAATTTATCAACTTCGAATCGACGGCGTGCGGTTTTCGGAGTTAAATGCGCATTGAATTGTTGATTATCGCTTGCCCCGTGCCTCGGAGAGCACGTTAAGCCGCCGGTCCCGGCTGTCATGAAGATATTTGACACTCGCTATTGGCGTGTGGTGACGGATTAAGAATACGGAATGTCATCAAATAGTGTACAAAATAGTGTAGATAATGTGTTTTACTAACGTAGTTCTAAGTTAATACTAACACTAAATGGATGTCTATCTGAAAATAAACGAATAATAATATCATCCCATGGGTGTCGTAAGAGCCGACAGAGGGAGCATATTATGCAGAGAAAATCCCTGTAAAAGAAGCTAAACTTGATACAAACCCTATATCAACCCGTTTGGCTAGCGTGGTATAAGCAATGAATACAGATTTACATAATAGAAGCGCATTTCTTAAGGATTTCGTGTGCCGATTCCAAGTGGCGAGTTGGCGGGTGTCGTCAGCTCGTCTCTCTTGCACTCATAGAGACAGCTGTCACTGGGCGACTGCCACGCCGCCAAGCGGCAATTTGGGTCACAGAAAGTGTCTTCAGAGCGCCCATAAGAAATGCGCCTCTATGTAAATATCTAGGTATGTTCTATGGTATAAGTAGGTGACATCTTGTCAGTGTCAACATGGATTCTGACGGCTCAGTGCGTCAACGCTCGTACGAGTTGCGCGTGTCAAAAGGCGCGCCTATACGCGCCTACATGCGCTTCCAAAAACGAGCTTATACGCCCGTATAAAACGCTAATCTAAACCGCCCTAAGTCGGCCTAAGCAGTGGACTGCAAAACGCTGTCAAGGAAGCTCACTTACAAAAATGCGATCACAGATAACATAATTATGAATTTTAATACCAATTAATTTTGGATTTAATTTAATTAGAGAGCTTCCTCATATATCTTAATGCTAAATTTATTTCTGATTTATGTTCCTTAAAGACGAGAATTCCAGCTATGAATTAAATTTATCAATTATTTTAGTAGCGTTTGATTATGAGTAATTTAGTGTCCATCTATAGGTACTTATTATAATAATATATATTATTAATACATATATTTTTTTTATAGACTCATGCCTGTATCCGTGAAGGTAGGCAGAGGCGTAGGTAATACTACACCTACATGTTACCATGAATTTTTAGATCCCACGTAATAGGGGCGAGCCTTTTGTCGTTACCGGATACATCACCAGACTCCGTGCTGCTACTGAAAATTTGGAAAACCCCAGTAACACTTTTTCCAGACCCGGTAATCGAACCCGGGACCTCCGATCAGCAGTCGCATACGCTATCCAAAGGACCACGGAGGCAGTATAATAATATAAAAGCTATGTGAACCTGCGATTACACACGCGCTATTTAGGGCTACCGCGGCGCACCCATGGCTTAAAAAGGGCTGTTTATTTATTTTTGTGTTTTTTATAGTAATAGGCGGCAAACGAGCAGACGGATCGCCTGATGGTAAGCAATTACCGCCGCCCATGGACACAAGTGCGTTGCCGCCCCTTGGGGTTGGGAAAGGGGATAAGATGAGGAGTGGGATCAGGGAGAAGTAATAGGGGATAGGGCACAGAACAATTTTATCTGTTCTGTGGGATAGGGCCTCCAGCACTCTCACTCACCGAACGAAACGCAACAGTTTAGATACTGTTACTTTACGTCGATTTTCTTTGAGAGGATAGTACTTACCCGGTCGAGCCGGCCCATTCATGCTGAAATCAGCAAGGCTATACTACCATCAATATCAATATGTAATAGCCTATCACCACAGCCAAACCAAGATAATAACCAAATATTGAAAAATCTAGTCAACAAGCGGTCCTCTTCCAAGTGATGACCTTTTTAAGCGTTGCTTTACCTTGTCGATGTATTACAGACGGCAAATCAAGACACACTATGAGTGCTACGGTACCTATACGGGGTCTAAAATGGAACTAGCCAGTAAATGGTCACCCATCCAAGTCATGACCTCGGCCAAGCTTGCTTTACTTCATCGATCTATTTCACACGGCAATTAAGTCAAGACATACTATAAGCACTACATTAGACGGGAGTAAAAAAATAACTACCCAACATCCCATCCAAGTGATGACCTCTTCAAGCGTTGCCTTACTTTGTCCATCTATTACTTATCTATCTAGACACACTATGAGCGCTACGGTATACGAGAGTAAAAACGACTAGCCACCGATCCAAGTGATGACCTCTGCAATCGTTGCTTTACTTTACCAATCTAATAAACATGGCAAGTTAAGACACACTGCTATTGCTACGTTTGTATTGTTGTTTTGTTTTGTTTGTATACTTATATATCTTTTAGGTTTCTACCTATTTATTAAGATCGAGTAACAAATTGCTTAAAATTACGAAATGATTTACTTTTTTTATTTAATAATTTATTTTGATACAGGTAATATCATCCTCTTAGCGTTATCCCAGTTTCAATCTGGGGTCCGCTTACTAGTCTAACCGGATTTGGCTGAATATTAGCTTTTCCACGGAGCGACTGCCTGTCTGACTTTGGCATCCCGAAGGGATAGCAATATTCCATGGCTTAGACTAGTGTCAGTTTATTTTAGAAGGCACTGACGCCCTGTAACGATTGTCAAAGATCTTCATGACAACCGGTACCGACGGCTTAACGTGCTCTCCGAGGCACGGGACAAGCGATAATTAACAATTTAATACGCACATAACTCCGAAAAGTCATTGGTGCGCGCCGTGGATTCGAACCTGATACCCTCTGCATGGCAGTCTGTTGGTATCTCCACTAGGCTATCGCTGCCTGCATGATACAGGTAATATACAACTACATATTCTGTGAAAATTTTGAACGTCTACATGTTAGCGTTACTAATATTGAACAAAAAATCCGAAGAAAAACACGTTTATTGTATAGGATTTTCCTTAAAATTTACATTTTTTATTTTTAGTATTTGTTGTTATAGGTACGAAAGGTATTAGTCATTAGTCATTAGTCATTTATTCATTACAAAAAATATTGTGTAGAATTTCAAACTTACATACTAAACATAATAAAAATAACATTATTAAAAAAAATATAACCTTACAGTACAAAATAAATAGAATGTCACATTGATTGGGATGTCATTACAGAAATTATATAAGTTAATAATAAAATTACAAATAATTCGACATGCTATCATTTTGAAACTCGTTTATGCTGTAGTAGCCCTTTTTCAAGAGAAATGACTTTAATTTATTTTTAAAAATATGTATGCTGTTAATATCTTTCATGTCAACTGGCAGTTTATTAAAGATGCTTACTGCTTGGACTAAAGAACTGTGTTGTACGACATTTAATTTAGCCTGAACAAGTCTTGTTAAATCTTTCCTACGGCTAGCATGCCTAATCTGTCTTTGTTCTACAGTTTCAAACTTGTCCAGGTTTTTAATAAAATTGGTCAGCAGCACCAAAATGTACAGACATGGAACCGTAAGTATACTGAGCTCCTTGAAGTGGTTTCTGCACGATTCCATTTGATCGATCCGTAGCATTGTTCTAATCGCCCTCTTTTGCATTACAAATGCTGAGTCTATATTATACTTATAACTATTTCCCCATAACAGGATACTGTATCGAAGTTTGGATTCTACCAGCGCATAATAAACTATTTTTAACTGGTCTATATTTAATTCTTCTCTTAAACTTTTAATGGCGTAGCAAGCCGAACTTAATGTGTTGACTATATCCGTCAGCTCTGGTTTCCAATTTAGTAAAGCGTCTATGTGGATCCCAAGAAACTTTAAACTTGATACCATTTCCACCTGTCTAGATGCCGAAACAATATTCAACGTCTCATTCGTTTTCGTCGTGGATTTAAATAACATACATTTTGTTTTATTTATGTTTAGTTTTAAATTATTTCCATCAAACCATTTTCCAAAGGCGGACGTAATATTATTAATTTCCTGTTCTACATTTTTGATATCTTTCGCAGATATCACTGCATTTGTGTCATCTGCAAATATGACCAGTTCAGAACTCGGGCTCATACTATTAATATATTTAGTCAGGTCGTTTAAAAATAAAATAAAGAAAATTTGACCCAGTACCGATCCTTGGGGCACTCCTCTGTTTACTGGCATTAATTTTGATTTGTGTATTAATTCTCTTCCTTCTGATATAGATTTCATTTCTACATAATATTTCCTATTCTGCAAGTAGGAAGAGAACAGCTTTAACACATTATTCCTAATTCCATAATGCTCTAATTTTTTTAGTAGTATGCGGTGGTCTACTGTGTCAAAAGCAGCACTAAGATCGAGGAATAGCCCTGCAACTTTATCTTTTTTGTTTAATCTACTGACTACGTCCCCAACTAAAGTGTTTACGGCGTCTATGGTACCCATATTATTCCTATAGCCAAATTGTCTACTGCTTAAAATTTCATATGTGTGTAGGTGATTTAATAGTCTCATTTTAATTATCTTCTCAAATATTTTTGACAACACAGGTAAAATAGATATGGGCCTGTAGTTATCAGGATCTGTTTTAGATCCTTTTTTAAATATGGGTATTACTCGTATTATTTAGGTACGGAACCCTAAAAAAAACTAGCAACCAATCAAAATGATGATGACCTCTGCAAACGTTGTCTTACTTTGTCAATATAATTACTTATCTATCAAGACACACTATTAAGGCTACGGTATTCAGGATTTAAAAAAATCAGTAAGAGGTGACCCATCCAATTTTGACCTCTGCCAGCATTGCTTTACTTGCTTTACTGCTTGTCGCTCTATTACCACAACCAGTCACGACATACTATGAGCGTTACGGCATACAGTAAAAGAAGGCACCCATCCAAGTCATGACCTCGGCCAAGCTTGCTTTATTTGATCGATTACGCACGGTAAGCCAAAACACGGTATAAGTTTTAAAAAAATACGACCACACCTTTTAGACACTTCATAAAACATGGCTGTAAAACAAGTCATCGCTTAAAATATTAACTAACGGTCGGGCCAGCTAATTATACGTCCCCATGGGAAATTTTGAATGAGTTATGACATACTAAGTAATTACTTAATTATAAATAAAAGTGATTATTAACAGGTAGTACTGACGTAGTTTTGACGGGAAAACTTTTTTTGATGTGGTAACTTTTTTGACGGAATAATGGAGTAATTGTTTCTGTCGAGGTGATGCTGTATTTTTTATAATACGGATATAGATCACCGGTCTTACTCCATATAAGACTCAGTGGTTTAGATTGACAGGATGCAATAAATTATATGCTCAAACCTTTCTTATGAATCGCTACGTTCACTGGTGAAAAACGGATGGAAATCCATTCAGTAGTTTTTGAGTTTATCACGAAAAGACAGACGGAGGCGACAGGTAGGTTTAATTTTCGCTGTTATTTTAAGTGTAAGTAATGTAGTCACACTAAGGGATTGTGCAGACAGCGACCACAACACTCAGAATAATGTTAGACATACGCGGCCGCTTACACTACGCCTTCCTTGCATAAAGTCTATTGTAGGAAAGTGTCCCGTGTCGACGTGTCAAATGACAACCCGGGAGGGGAGGGACCTTCCTCGTAGTATTAGAAATACGCAGCTGCGAATACTAAGTTAACTTTATACTAATCTCTTTAATAGGAAGTACTCGTAATAATACACATTTGAAGACAGACGACAACACGTAGCGTTACATACGCCATCGCCAACACTACGCCGCAGCTGACACTACGCCGTCCATCCAGTAGCAATCGAAACGTGCATCTAGCTAGGAGTTATACAAATTGACATACCTACCTACGACTCACAGCTAATGCACTTAGGAGCTCCATCTATTCGTAATATCGCAGTATTACCGCAGTATAGGCAGGTAACCTGATTTCCCTGTCAGCTAACGCAATAACCGCGTATATGTAGCATCCACGTTTGATAAAACCATCAATATTCTGTTCAGAAATAATTTGATTTGGCGTAGCGATAGCGTTTTTGTCTAAGAAGCGAAGAGCGTTGGAAATTTTTGAGGCTGTTTAGTTACTTTATTAATAACTAGATGATGCCCGCAGTTACACCCGCGTTATTTAAGGCTACTGCTCCGCTCCCGTCACTCATAGCGCGATGTTATATAGCCTATAGCCTTCCTCGATAAATGGGCTATCTAAGACTGAAATAATTTTTCAAACCGGACCAGTAGTTCCTGAGATTAGCGCGTTCAACCAAACAAACAAACAAACTCTTCAGCTTTATAATTATTAGTATAAGATTAAAACAGAGTTATTTAAGCTTTTATCATCATGGACACACCAAAATAAGCAATAGCCTAGAGAAGATCCTAACAAGCTGTCAAGCAGAGGATATCGAGTTCGAATCCACGGCAGACTTTTCAGAGTTATGTGCGTATTGAATTGTTAATTATTGTTTGGCCCGAGCCCCGGGGAGCACGTTAAGCCGTTGATCTCGGATGTCATGTACTTCTGAATAATCTGACACTAGTCTAAGCCATGTAATATCGAATACTTAATCCTTAAAACTCTCGGTAAAATCTCCAATTAAAATCAATAATTAAAAATTCCTTGTAACCTACACCAGTCAAGAAAAACTAATTAAACCGGGCATTCAGAGTCTCCACAATGGCCTGCAATCGAACCCAATAATGGATTAATCTAAAAATATCTAGGCTGAAGCCTAGGCCAGGTATTGTTAATAAGATAGGCCTTTCAGTCTAGAATAAAAGGTTTCGTTTTGCGAAGTTGTTTTTAGATTCGAGAGAATTCTTGAGATCAATTTTGGTGGATATTATTTTCAATCGATTTCAAGAAGGGTTATCAATTTGGTGCTATTTTAGAGAGCCCTGTAGGAACACTCGTGTGTCTGTCCATTGCAAAAATTTTGCTTCGGCACTACTGGAACAATTGGTACTTTATATGCTGTACTATGATTTGTTTTGATTTTACTTGTAAGAGTAATGCTTCCCGTTGAGTTGAGGAACTTCATTTGAGATCTTCGTTCGATTTTATTGATGAAATATTATAGTATTATTTAGTTTTGAGTACGTTGCTTGGACAAAGTGATGTATACTATGTATGACTGCCTCCGTGGTCCAGTGGATAGCGTATGCGACTGCTGATCGGAGGTCCCGGGTTCGATTCCCGGGTGGGGCAAAAAGTGTTACTGGGTTTTTCCGAATACTCAGTAGCAGCCCGGGATTTGGTGATGTGCCCGGTAACGGCAATAGGCTCGCCCTCTATTACGTGGTACCCAAAAAAAACAAAAAAAACGTGGCGAAATGTGGGTGTAATATTTACACCTCTGACTACCCCTTCGGGGATACAGGCGTGAGACTATAAATAAATAAATAAAACAAAATAATTTATCAAAATAGCACGTGGGCTTACTTTTATCCTGTTAAGCGACTCAACGCAGGTGAAGCCGTTGGCAGAGGCTAGTTGATAATAAACATACAAACACATACATGTCATATTTAATACAAGTATAGATCACTACGTATCTATACTACACGTATTTTAAGCTAACAAAACAACGCAATAATTATGTACGAGCACGCAATCATCGATTACTCAATAGGTTTATATTTTGGAGGTAGTGGAATCATGTTGATTTTACCATGAATGTTCCGGCACGACCGCGAAAGTACTACGCTTTCAGAGAATATCAACCTAAATTTACAATATTTAAATTATTTTAAATTTAAGCGGGGCGTGAAAAAAGCATCTCTCAAGGCCGTCAAAGTGAGGGCCGTCATGTCACATTGCTTAACCAGCAATTGGGGATGATGGCCTTCCCAATAGGACTTCACTCTGCTTACCATCAGGCAGCGTGAAGTCAATTCGACAGGTTCTTTTTTAATAAAAAAAAAATAGGTTGATTTAATTGGCAATAGGCCAATGAATACAGATTTACATAGAAGCGCAGTTATTAAGGATTTCATTTGCCGATCCAAGTGGAGACTCTCTCCAGTTTAGTTTGTAGTTGGCGCCGTTAGCGGATTCTCTCTTGCTCTCGTAGTTAAGATACACAGGAGTAACGGTCGTCTCTCTTGCTCTCGTAGAGACAGCTGTTACAGCGCGACTGCCACGCCACCAAGCAGCAATTTGGGTCACAGAAAGTCTGTCTTCAGAACGCCCATAAGAAATGCGCCTCTATGTAAATATCTGAGCTCTTTGCTATTGCGTTTCGTTTGGTGAGTGACAGTGTCAGAGGCGCCATTCCCTTTCCTTCTGCCTCATCTAGCCCCCCTCCTTTTTCCATCCAGGTCAGCAACGCTCTAGTGACTCGTCTGGTACTGTAGTACTTAACCAGATTGACAGAATATTAGCCTTTCCACAGAGGGACTGCCTCTGACCTCCGTAACCCAAAGGGATAGCGATATTCCATGGTTCCGACCTGTGTCCATTTCTAGGGTATTGCATCGCTATAAATAGATACTGTCAAAGATTTACATGGCAGCCAAAACGTGCTCTCCGAGGCACGGGGCAAGCGGTAATTAACAATTTAATACGCACATAACTTCAAAAAGTCATTGGTGCGTGCCGTGGCTTTGAACCCGATACCCTCTGCATGGCAGTCTGTTAATAAGTATCTCCACTAGCCTATCGCTGCCTTGCTCCTAGCTCTGAGCAAGATTTTTTTTATAGACTCACGCCTTTATCCCCGAAGGGGTAGGCAAAGGTGTAATATTACACCCACATTTCGCCATGAATTTTTAGCTCCCACGTAATAGGGGGCGAGCCTATTGCCGTTACCGGGCACATCACCAGACTCCGTGCTGCTACTGAGAATTTGGAAAAAACCAGTAATACTTTGCCCGACCCGATCAGCAATCGCATACGCTATCCACTGGACCACGGAGGCAGTCAGTCAGCTCCTAGCTCTGAACAAGATTCTCAGCACAGCAGTGTATTGGTATCTCCTTTACGCTATCACTGCCTATAACCTTAAAGCCATACATACAGTTGATACTACCTTTCTCGTGCAAAGTCGGGGGTACAGCTAGCGATTTATAGATTTAAAACAATTTGATCGCGTGAGCCGGACACATTAGAACGGTCTAACGGTAATAGTGTGCGATGTGTATCAAGATTATAATGTTTAATATCGCTGATAAAGCTATTTATGTATTAGTAGCTTGCCCGTAAAGTGCTGGCTTCAAAATGAGTGGATTTTTAACAAAACTTTCAACATCTATTTTAGCTTCTTAGGAGAAGAGTATTATGAATCGGGCTGGCAGAGTATGTCATTCTCTACAGAAGTTCTAGGCCAATAAAAACACCACTGTGTCCGTCGACGAACGGTTGTCCCAAGCGAATTGCGGCACACTGCCACGCCGAAGGTCGCGAGTACTGTTCCCGCTTAAGTCGAACATAAGTGTGCATGAGTATGTTTGTCTCGGTCTGGGTATAATATATAGGTAGATATAATGTATAATATTTATGTATTTACAAAAAAAATAAGTTCAAAAACTATAACCCGACTACGTAAAAAAGGGGGCTAAAAAGGACGAAACAAGACAGCTCATTCAGATATAAATCCAGAAAAGTATAAGTACAGAAATGCTTAATCAGTATAATATATTGTAACGGGTTCTGGTATTAAAACGCAGAAGAGTGTCTTATGCGTTTATTTGCCGTGTTGCCTCACTTCCCTTGCACGAGTATGACCGACCACCAAAACGACACTGGCCTGAACACTAAGGGCTGCAGTCTCCCACGCTGTTCCCTCCGGTAGTGTGCAGGGCAGGCTGCTCGAAGGCTGCGCGTAGAGGTGCAGACCCTCGCTGACGTTGGCTTCAGCTGGCAGGCGCCGGCGGTGTGTGTGCGATGAGCAGAGCAGGGCCAGACTCGTCGCCAGAGAAGTCGTCGAGGAAGGTGCTTGGAAGTGTAGATAGTTAGGGTAGCGTAGCCCGGAGCTTCCAATGTAGACCTGGAACCTGAAGGGAAGCAGCATTAGGAAAGCCACAACCAATAGAGTCAGGCAGGCGGCGTCAGCCGGCCTCAGCTAGCAGGTAGAGTGATGGACAGTACGCTACTGCAGTAAATGTAGTTACTCACTCACAGCTGGGACCAGGATACACGTTCGACGTAGGGTCAGTACGTAATCGTAGGTATGTAGTAGAAGCGACGTTAGAGTAGCGGTGCCGGCCTCTCTGCCGGCCCCTTTATATACCGGCCTTTCCATCAGAGTTGGAGTCGCTACGTGACCATATTTGGTTAGGCCTCGCGAACGCGGACGATGGCCTTCTCTGATTGGCCGAGCGTATGGACGGTATTAGGGCGGTTTCAGATTAGCGTTTTATACGCGCGTATAAGCTCGTTTTTGGGAGCGCATGTAGGCGCGTATAGGCGCGCCGTTTGGCACACGCACAACTCGTACGAGCGTTGACGCGACGAGTCGTCAGAATCCATGTTGACACTGACAAGATGTTACTACTGTTTCGAGCGAACACGCCGAAATATGTCCGATTACGCGAGTTTGGTTTTTTGAAGCGCGTAATGTAGCGCGCGTGTAAGCGCGTACGCTGAAACGACCGTATACGCGCAGAAAAATACGCTAATCTGAAACCGCCCTTATGACGCAGACGCGGTAGGTACCGGACATACGTTACAATATGTACATTTTTGTAATATGCTCACCTATAAAAAAAAAAACAAAAAAAGTTTTGATACCAAACACATAATGATTATGTCAGTTTATTTTTTTTTGAGGTTGATATCTGAGGTATTAATTCTGTAATAAAAAGTTATGGTAAGATTTAGGTATATAGCCTATGACACCCGCGCTATTATTACAAATCTTTTGTCACCCCATTCATTAAAATCGGTTCAGTAGTTTAGGCGCTACGGTGGAATATACAAACATAAATACTTACATACATACATACATAGACTGCAAAAACATTACCCTTCCTTTTGGCATCGCCGTAGTCGGGTAAAAAGAAAGTATAATAATTATATACGTATGGTAATCAATTATCTAGTTTCATAGCACAAATTCTGCTAAATTTGGGACTATATGGTGTAGTGTGTATATGGTAGAATATAGAACTTCAAGGAACATACAGGCCAAAGTTTTACGTATTGCGCCCAGCAGTTTCGGGTGTGCAATGTCTGTCAGTCAGTCAGTAACGCAAGGATGTTATATATATACAGATTATATTAAATTGCCTCGTTGGTCTCGCGGCACAAATGTGCGTGTGGGATTTCGAGGTCCCGGGTTCGATTCCCGGGTCGGGCAAAGTGTTATTGTAGGAAATGCTCACTAGCAGCACGGAGTCTGGTAATGTGCCCGGTACGGCACTAGGCTCGCCACCTATTACGTGGGACCTAAAAGTTCATGGCGAAATGTGAGTGTAATATTACACCTCTGCGTACCCCTTCGGGATACAGGCGTGAGTCTATAAATAAAAATAAATAAAAAATTAAATTGCAAAGTGCAAACTAAATTAAGTCCTTTGTATTTTAAATCCCTTTTTAAGCCATAATAATAAAGATTCATTTATAAATATAATAGCGTTGTTAATAAACAAACAAGTAATGAAGGTTATTGAAGGATATTTTACGGTAGTTAATTAATTTACTTGTTCACTGGCGTCGGGTTAAGGACCTACACTTTTTCTTCAGTTTAATTTAAACTAAATTATGAATGAAAAAACATTTTATTTCTTATTTAATTAGCGTTATTTTTACTGGCGGCAAATGAGCAGACGGATCGCCTCGTGTTACTACTTGAGGAATTAAATGAAACACGTTCGGTCTGACAAGGATATTATCTTCTAACTCAAAGAGAACACAATTCTTACACACTAAGTTATATTTTTTTTTATAGTCTCACACCTGTATCCACGAAAGGGTAGGCATAGGTGTAATATTACACCCACATTTCGCCATGAATTTTTAGGTCCCACGTAATAGGGGGCGAGTCTATTGCCGTTACCAGGCACATCACCAGACTCCGTGCTGCTACTGAGAATTCGGAAAAACACAGTAACACTTTTGCCCGACCCGGGAATCGAACCCGGGACCTCCGATCAGCAGTCGCATACGCTATCCACTGGACCACGGAGGCAGACTACTTCCCCGGTCGAGCCGGCCCATGCATGCTGAAATCAGCCAAGCTTTACTACCTTATTATGTCCTCATGGTTTTCCATTAGGGTCACTGCTCCGCACTCATAATTCGTAGCGTGATGATAGCATAAAGCTTTCCTCGATAAACAGGCTATCCAGCACGAAAATAAAAGGATTACGCTAACTGAATCAGTAGCTCAAGAGATTAATACGTTCAAACAAACAAACAAACTCTTTAGCTGTATGAGTATAGATATTAATCGGACAACATCCGAAGCAGGAAAATCCGGTGCCACGAGGCAACTTGAAATATTCAAATAACGAAACAAAAAATATTAATATCATACTTTTTCTATCTAAAAATGGTATTTCTCGCTACTAGAAAGTTTGCCGGCATGCCACGATTCTCATTCGAAACAATGTATAACAATGAAAATTCTATTGCAAAACTTTTCATTTGAACCATAACTGGGAATAACATTGATTACTCGTGGAGTATTCACAGATAATACATGAATAGCTTTGTTAGGTTTACGCCTATTTCATTTGTTGTCATGGTTATGTATATGTTTTAAATAGCGGCGATAGCGGTGTACGTAACGGACTGCCGAGACGATTGTATCAGGTTCGATCACCAGGTACCCCGGGCACACACCTCTGATTTTTCGAAGTTATGTGTGCATTATAAATTAATTATCGCTTGCTTAATGATGTGCCAGGTAAACTGACACTAGTCTTAACCATGGAATATCGCTATCCCTTCGGGTTGCGGAGGTCAGACAGGCAGTCGCTCTGTGGAAAAGCTAATATTCAGCCAAATCCGGTTAGACTAGAAAGCGGACCCCAGATTTAAACTGGGATAACGCTAGGAGAATGATGAATGATGTGCCCGGTAGATGGCAAATAGGGGGCTATTAAGGGGGACCTAAAAATTCATGACGAAATTCATTGATTTTCAACTATAGTCCGTGCCACGAGAACATAGACTTTTTGTAAACAAAGAATTTCTACTAAGTGACTTAGCGATAGTTCTGTCAAAAACAAATAATGTCAAATTCAATGACCGCAACGGTACATAGATACGTGTCATTGGAAACTAGTATGTCAATGGATCGGGTTTTTATCGATATTATGCGCTGTCAACAGGATCTTCTAATGTTTTTAGGTACTGAAGCCTAGAATGTCAACATTTGTTACTTCATTGAAATGTTACATTCTTGGGCTTAACATGCATTTATCAGAGGACAAAATTATTTTTTTTAGTTATTAAGAAGGCGTAAATGTAAAGTTAAATACAAGTTTATAGGATCGCAATGCTCTTCCCGCTACTGGCATCTCGAAAAAGCGGGTGCAGAATAGCAGATGGCAAACTATTAGTCGCGCAGAAAATTATTTATACCAAAAAAAGAAATTGCGTTTTCAGACTACCCTAACTTTTAATGGATTTTGTTTAAGTTCATTCTGATGACTTCATTCACAGATACCGTAAAATCTCCATACCTAGAAAATTTTATGCAAGGTACTAGCTAGTTATCTGTAATATTATTCATTGTTGGTCAATAATTTAATATGTTAGGTTAGGTAGGCTACTTTTAGCAAATGATTTATTGTCTAAGATTAAAAAAAAATCATGTCAATAATAGAGTAACATGTATGTACTCTATCATTAACATACATGGTACTCTATTTTTCCTTAAATTACAGAGTAAATTACGTGCAAATTTATGACCATTTGACCATTTAAACACAAAGTCAAATATTTTTATTTCAGTAAAATTTTACAATATAAAGGACAATGGCAGATCTCCATACATCAAAATGTCTGAAATTAAATTGAAGCGAACAGTCATAAAAAATTTGGCGTAAGTAACAAATTCTATAAATGATTATATTTTTACTCAGGAAATGTGGAAAAAGAAGATATCGGTGTTTGAATTTTTAGTTAAGAATGAACAATGTAGGTAAAAGGAAAGTTATAGTATGAAAGTTAAACAATGTAGGTAGGTACGTTTGAATTATAAAATGACATATGTCAGATTGACATCAAAACGCGGAAGTATTTTGTAGCATCTAACTGTCACAGCCAAAGACAAAAGCAGAACTGCACATTTTAAATCGATTTTATGTGAAATCGATACAACTTTAAAACGATGCTGTGACGTTTTTATTTGATCTAAACGTTGTTTTGGTTCAAAAATATTAGCTTATTAATATAATGTTGATTAAATATTAAATGACTGCATTTTAAACCAAACCAACTCTATAACGGTCGATCGTATCGATTACTTATTGAATAATCGATACGGATATAGCACCTAGTCTATTCCTGTCACACCATTGTCTACGACAGGGTTTCTTAAAGTGGGGTCCATGGACCCCACGGGGGTCCGTAGCACGAGTAACAGGGGTCCGCAGTGGCTCAGTTATTACTAGATACTCAACATATTTCATTTTAGCTCACACGGACAGCGAAAGTTAAATATAAATAAGATTTGTTTTCTTTTCACTTTAAGTTATTTTTAGTAGGGTTAGCTGTATAAATGAGAGTACTGACAGTATGTGTGGCGTGTCTTTGAATGACAGAGTAACGAATTGTGTGATAAGAGAGTGTTGTGGTGTAAAAGAAGATGTAGTGACAAGCATCGAGAAAGGAATGCTAAGGTGGTTTGAGCACATGGAGAGGATGGATGATGGAAGACTGACCAAGCAGATATTTAAGGCAAGAGTGAATGGGACAGGACGAATGAGAAGACCTGGACGGACGTTCTCTGACCAGATTGAAGACATCCTTAAAATAGGAAAGGTTAGAAGTAACGTAATTAGAGGAGCATGCATGAGGAATTTGATGGGAATGAATGACGCAAGAGAGGTATGTCAGGATCATTGCAAATGGCGCGTCGTAGTCTCTGCCTACCCCTCTGGGAAACAGGCGTGAGTCTATGTATGTATGTATGTTAGTAGGGGTCCGTGGAAAGTTTTACATGCTGAAAGAGGTCCGTGGCTGTAAAAAGTTTAAGAAACCCTGGTCTACGACAACAATCAAACAATAAAGTATTTGTAATCAATTGGAATGCTTTTTATCATCATAAAATATTCCAGCTTTAACGAGACAAAGTGAAAATATTAAAAATCGTAGACAAAAAACAATTTGTTTTGTTCATATGAAGTTTAAGGTCGCCAGAACAAACCCAGACCAAATTCTGCCATTGTTCAAACATAGTGGCATAATTAGGCATTGAAAAAAACAGACTGTTGAAAAAGTATAGAATCTAAAACACAACTGTTTGAAAAAAGGTTGTGAAGTCCTGAATGTTTGTTTACAAAAAGTCTATCTTCTCGTGGCACCAACTATAGGTTAATTTTTAACCAGACAGATTCCACGTATAACATGCCTACAATAATAATAATTATCAATTAAAATTTTAACAAATACGCACATAGTTTGTCATTCTTCACTCAGAATAGGGTGCATAGGGTTCCCACCAAGAACTTAGGGTCCCAAGCCAACCTCACCTACAAGTGGTGCACCTGCCGATCAACGGACGAGGCGACGGCAAACAAAATATCCCGATAAGCGGCAATAGGCTCGCCACCAATTACGTGGGATCAAAACACTGGCGAAAAGTGGGCGTTTAATATGCCTCTGCCTACCCCTTCGGGGAAACAGGCGTGAGTCTATGTATGTACGTATGTCTTCACTCAGATGGGGTCAAATGGAAAGTAAATAATATATCTGTATCATATAAAATCCTTGCGTTACTGACTGACTAACATACAAGCTAAAGCCACAAACTATTGGGCACAAGGAGTTGAAATGTGGCATGTGTGTTCCTTTGGGGCCGAAAGGGTGCACTAAGAAACGATTTCATGAATTTCCCACGAGATCGGTCAACACGGGTAAATAAAAAAAAATTGGGGGTCATCCATTAGTCTCAAATAAAAATATATCACTTCCGAAATCGAAGTATAAAAAGAATTCAACTGAAAGGAAAACCCTCTCTTTTTTGCAATCGGTTAAAAACGTTAACTTGTCGTTTCACACTGCCTCCGTGGTCCAGTGGATAGCGTATGCGACTGCTGATCGGAGTGCCCGGGTTCGATTCCCGGGTCGGGCAAAAGTGTTACTGGGTTTTTCCGAATACTCAGTAGCAGCACAGAGTCTGGTGATGTGCCCGGCAATAGGCTCGCCCCCTATTACGTGGGACCTAAAATTCATGGCGAAATGTGGGTGTAATATTTACACCTCTGCATACCCCTTCGGGGATACAGGCGTGAGACTATAAATAAAAATGTAATTTCACAAGATTTTTCAAAATTGAGTACATTATTTATTTTTAAGGTTTCATCCTTCATTTGCAGCTAAAAGTTGAGAGAAAAGTCGTTAATCATGGTTTTAAGGATGATTTCCGGTTCCCCCTAGAGGCGAGTGTTTCCGGTCGCCGCCGGAAGTGACGGGGACTTTAGATGTCGCTAATGATTCGTAAAAAATTAGATATCTATTTTTTAGATATTTTCGATGGAAGCTTTTACATTGATCTTACTTTAATAACTATGGAATTAATTGGAATGGAAATGAACTTTCTTTGGTTTTATAACGTTCGTTTCTTATGAAGCATACTTTTAGTATTTTCTACGTCTTTTTTTTTAGAGTTTGAACAATTGTCCGTGTGGTGACGGATTAAGAATACGGAATGTCACCACCCCATATCATCCCATGGGTGTCGTAAGAGCCGACAGAAGGAGCATATTATGCAGAGAACAATACTGTAAGAGAAGGAAAACTTGATACAAACCCTATACCAACCCGTTTGGCCAGCGTGATATAGTAGGCCAAATCCTCCTTTCAAAGGAGAGGCCTAGTCCAGCAGTGGACTGTTAAAGGCTGATGATAATGATGATGATGATGATCAATTAAATCCTACTGTTGAAACTATTTGACTGGTATGCAGCATCACGGATTCAAATCTAATGCACGCTTCGCTGAAATTATGTGAGAATTGAATTGTCAATTATCGCTTGTTATTTTTAAAGGCAATCATCCCGAGTAAATCTGAATGTTTTAGCGTTCACCATAATATACTCAGAAGATATTTTGAGCAGAGGCCTGTGCCGAGCAGTGAAACATACATTCATACATACACAGATACCCTGTTTCCTGGAGGAGTAAGCAGAGACTAAGGAAAGAAAGAGAAAGAAAAAGAAAGAAAAACTGTTTATTTGTCACAGACACTGGAAAGGTATAACATAGGTATATAAGATAAGACATCACAAGGCATAACAGTATTCTGTGACAGATAGGTGCACACTCAGCTATATTGTTGCATTGTGGTAGTGTCCACAATACAACGCTGTTATTCTGTGTGCATGCTAAGGAACGCCATTTGCAACAATCCTGACATACGAGTATGTCTCTTGCTTCATTCACTCCCATCAGATTCCTCATCCATGCTCTTCTGTTCAGGGTACTTCTAACCTGTCCTGTATTTAGGATGTCTCCGATCTGGTCAGAGAACGTCCGCCTAGGTCTTCCTCTTCGTCCTGTCCCATTCACACTTGCCTTGTATATCTGCTTGTAAGCAGTGAAACAAGTTTGATATTATTACATTTTTGAAAGACTATTTTGATTATTTTTGAGATATGTCGATCAATACTTATGTTGTTTGTGTGGAGAGCAAAATGTTATGTTTTTATACCATTAACATGCAACACCAAAAATCCTTCTCACTCTGTATGCGGGGACTACTTGACATGACAAACAAAACATAGAAAGAAAGAAAGAAAACTCATTTATTCTGTATATGTTCACAGAAAGTACAGAAACAGAAAGAAATTTAAAAACTAACTTAACATAAACAGAATCAGATCGGAATCCCAACTCAGCATATGCCATCTTGTGACGCAAGATTGCGCTGGTATTCTATTCATAGCATTAAAGTGTATATTTTCCAAGTGCAAGCTATTGAAATCCAACTAAACAAATACGTGAAAATGTCAAGCAGTCTCAAAGAATATCAATTTTCCTGCATTTTTACCAAAGCAACAGCTGTGTCTTTTGGCTGTAATTATCCATAACCACCAAGCGGACCGATGGCTGTTTTGCCTCAAATGAAAGTAAAAAATAGCTTCCAAAACTGCTCATTTCGGTTTCGAGTTGTGCGACCGCTTCGTCCGATAGCATCGTGCATATATTGGACAGCTTCCAATATTTATCAGTTGTACAGAATGCACAGGAAAACATTTGGAAAGGCTATAACTCAGGCAGTTTAGCACTTTTCAGTCTTATTGCACTCAAACTATAATATAATAAAGCTGAAGAGTTTGTTTGTTTGCTTGAACGCGCTAATCTCAGGAACTACTGGTCCAATTTGGATAATTATGTTTGTGCGGATAGCCCATTTAACGAGAAGGGCTATAGGTTATATAACATCACGCTATAAGCCACGGATGCGGAGCAGTCTCCTAAGTAACGTGGGTGTTACCGCGGGCTCATCTAGTGAAACCAATAAAAATGCTTGCAAAAACTGCTCACTTCGGTTCAAAGTCTGCCAGTTAAAACGACCGCTTCGTCCGATAGCATCGTGCATATTGGACAGCTTCCAATATTTATCAGTTGTACAGAAATGCACAGGAAAACATTTGGAAAGGCTATAACTTAGGCCATTGAGCAGTTTTTGATGTTATTGTGGTCTTTTTTTTCTTGCTTTTTAACCGCCTTTCGCAATCCACTGCCGGTCCTAATTTGTTTCATAGTACCACTGGTCACGCTTTCCGTCATTTCTGTCTCTTCGCAAAAATATTAATTGCTTCTAATATTTTCCTTGGCCACTACTTACGCCACCTACGCAATGAAATGGAGTAGGGTGATTTTGTATTTCCAAATCTGACGGAGACTTCATCATCATCATCAGCCTGCCTTAGTACACTGATGGATATAGGCCTCTCCAATGACACGCCACTGAGCCAGATTTTCGGCTTTTCGTGTCCAGCCGCTGCCAGCCATTTTGCGTATATCGTCACTCCACCTAGCCGGAGGGCATCCTTCACTACGTTTGCCAAGGCGCAGTCTCCACTCTAAACTCCTGACGGATACATAACGGCATCTAAGTCATCTTTATCTTAATATATAAAATACGACTGACAGACACGCTACAGCCGAAACTATTGGGCGCAGGAAGCTAAAATTTGGCATGTATGTTCCTTGGGGACCGTAAGGGTGCACTAAGAAGGGATTTCCCGAAATTCCCACGGGATCGGCCAAAACGGGTAAATTTAAAAAAAATGCAGGCGTAGCTGCTGGCGTCCTCTAGTCCGACAATAAAATTTCAAGTCCATTCAGCATGAGTCATATTTTTTTATTTTTTTTTATCAGTTAATCATCATTTATTTGTTAAACATAGGTCTTACAGGTCTTACAGGTGTCATATTACTAGTCCACTATGTTTTACCATTAAATGGTGTACAAATTGGATACAAGTACAATGCTAACTTTAGAATTATACAATCAATATAATATAAAATAAAGTTATAAAAACAATGTATGCATGTATTTGTCTAAATAAATAAAATTGGAATAATGTGGTAATACTAATAATAGTCAGAACATGTCAAAAGATGAAATTGGATAGTATGTCAATATAATTTTATTATTCAAAACAAGTCAAAAGGTAGGTAAATAAAATGTAAATAGTAATAATACATGTCAAAATATTAAAATAACATGCCTAATAGGATTAATTGGTTGGAAGGTGAGTTCATGTCAGTACATTTTACATAATTTTATCATTAAAATATTCATCTATTGTATAATATGCTTTGTTAAGTAGGAAACATTGTAATTTATTCTTAAACAATTTAATATTATCGATTGAGCTTATCCATTTAGGTAGTTTATATTAACGATTCACTTGAATGGACCCAAATATGTGTCGAGTTAAATTATTAATAATGACGTGCTCGTGCGTCGGAGATAACCCGTCATCTGTCCAGAAGTCATGAAGGTCTTTGACAACTGTTATGTGGAATCAGTTATTCTTTATATACTACGGACGAGGCTCTGGCAAACAAAATGTCCCAATAAGCGGCAATAGGCTCGCCACCTATTACGTGGAATCAAAACACTGGCGAAAAGTAGGCGTTTAATATGCCTCTGCCTACCCCTTCGGGGAAACAGGCGTGAGTCTATGTATGTATGTAACATACTGGCACTGGTCAAAGACGTAGAATATCGCTATACCGTTGCGCGAATCCCGGACTCGGCCGAAGTTCGCCATGATTACGCCTGCAATGCTATTTGAATGACTGCCGACACAGTATACCGAAATTACGTTGCGTTATAGCGTACTTCGGTCCGGCGTAACCGCGTAAGTTAGGCGGTAAATTTTCTAGTAGAGCACACATTATGCGCGACCGAAGTTCGGTTCGATTGCCAACGAAAATACTACACAAAGTTGCGTAACGGTATTTCGGCCGCGTAAGTTCGGCACTTATGGTGTGTCATGCCAGCCGAATACTTCGGAACGTAAATTCGGTCGCGGAACTTCGGTCGCGTAAGTTCGACATAGTGTGTACACTAAGATCGAGGACAAACTGCAAGAAGTATTTGGTGCAACCGGGATAATGCTAGGAACATGATGAGTCACCGCTAAAAAGCAATATATCAAAATATGTATGTAATGTGTGTATGTATGTATGTAGGTACTTGTTTTAAAACTGTTCACATCATCACAGTTCTACCGATAACATCGTGTAAATTGGACAGTTTCCAATATTTATCGTCCACAAATGTGCTACCGCTTATGAAGCCAACGAAATGAGATGCATACGTTTGCAACGAGTAAATATATATAATAGGTATAGATAATAGGTATATATAATAGGTATATATAATAGCCGTGCATAATAGGTATATATTCAGCCGTATTCCTTGATTTCAATATTTAGACTTTTGGATTTTTTTTCTGATTTTCAATTCTTCATATACTTATTAAAGATTTCAGATTTGGTATCCATTTTTATAGGCCCCTCCTAAATTGTGAGTGAATAAGAGGTCTTGACCAAGCCAGATTCGTTGATATAGGGTTTCTTTAACTTTAAAAAAAGGCAACTCCCACACTATTAATAAATCCTGTGTCGCGGAGGACTTTACAAACATGCAACCAACGGACAAAAAGTACACCCACATTGAAACAATGATTTATGTATCACTAGCTTTTGCCCGCGGCTTTGCGCGCGTAATATTCAGGGAATACACAAATCTCCTTTATTGTACGGAAACTAATTATTTTGACAATATGTATGATGTGACAGCACAGACAGATATACAAACATGACAGATAGCACATGCGCACTCAATTATTACAGCGCATGCGTTCTTACTTCCAACAATTATATTTGTGTCCTATAAACTTCTACCCTCCCTAAAATCCCTCCCAGATAAATTTTTGCAACTTATGGTAGCCTATGTCGGTCTTTATGGTCCAATATATTTCTATATTAAATTTCAACAAAATTGGTTCAGCCGTTACAGCGTGAAAACGGAACATACATACATACATACACACTTTCGAATTTATAATATTAAAGTACAAAGCGTTGTTTCGTCTGGGAATCGAACCCACAACACTCGGCACAGTTTCTAGCGGTGAAACTCCAACCGTTCAGTCAAAGGTTCAAGTTTGATGTCGAGATTTTCGTAACTTCAAATTAAACCATTGGTTTCGTGTATTTTCCTGTGTAATTTTTGTAATAATAATAATAATAATATTCTACCACATACACACAACACCATCTAGTCCCAAACTAATCAGAGCTTGTACTATGGCTACTAGACAATGGATAAACATACATACTTTTTTTTTGTAAGTACATACATATTATACATAGAAACACCCAGACCAAAACAAACATCCATGTTCATGCACACAAATGTTTGAGTTGAGCGGGAATCGAACCAGCGACCTTCGGCGTAGCAGTCGCTTACACTCCCACTGCGCCAATCGATCCTTTATGACACCCAAGGAACAGGACACTTCGTCACCATACGGAACATGTTTCAGTGCATGGGTCATCTATATATCTATTCTATACACATAAATAAAATTAGAGTGTCTGTTTGTAATATTAAAATAACTGCTTTTTACTTAATACACGGTACATGTACCAAATTGTTTTTTTTTTTAATTTTTGTCTGTCTGTCGGTCTGTCTGCCTGTCGGTCTGTCTGTCTGTTTGTTCTCGTTAATCTCTGGAACGGCTGGACCGATTTTGACGGGACTTTCACTGGCGGATAGCTGATGTACCAAGGAGTAACTTAGACTATAAATTAACCGGGTATGCGAAGTAGTTTCCTCAGGACGCGAGTGAAACCGCGGGAAACAGCTAGTTGAATTTAAAAAGAAACTGAAGGCTGAAGTTCGCCATTAGCGGGACTACTATTCGTAGTAATATCAAGTATATAAATAAATTGACCGCTATATTTTGGTCAGGGATTACCATTAAATACTTTATCATAGTGATAAGCGAATAATACTATGCGATGGCGAAAACATAGATTACGTCGGTTTTAAGTGCTGTGATGCAATTATTAATGTATCCCATAAAAACAATGCTTGTCAAAAATACCAAGTCTCGCGACCGTAAAACGTTGTGAGATACGTGTAATACCTGTTACGTGTAAAGTTTTAAATAACTATATTGACTTGGCAATCGCATTAAACAATCTAATTTATATATGTATTACTTATGAGATATATTGTGTTTCCATGCGATGGCCGTGTCAATCTATTTATTTAAAACATTAAAGATTTTTAATTAACCGACTTGGTATTACATGTAGTATCTCACAACTTTTTACGGTCGCGAGACTTGGTATTTTTGACAAGTATTGTTTTATGGGATGTCATTTCTTTTTGTACATACTTAGTCTTACTTTTGTCCTTACCGGTGCCTTCTACTTCTTGTATACCAACAACGAATTTTCTTAATTAAAGCTCTAACTGCAAATGTTATTTTGTAATCCTTTATATTCATATGGGATTACAAAGTTATTTATGCAGTTGATGTATCTCGAAAACTGGACCGAAATTGAAATATATTTTAGTTTTTCCTTGGTTCATACACTAAACACTAATTGTTTCCTAAATTTGAAGCTTCTATGTCTGCTAGAAGTGCCTTAGACTTTTGATGATCGGTCAGTGAGTGACAAAATTAAGAATTTTGACTCGTTATAATTCTTAAACTATTGGTTCAAATTGAATAAAATTTAAAACACACCATCTTTATACAATGCCTGCATGGTTACTAAGCAATCAGGCTTCTAGTTTTATCCACAAAGAAGTTATAGGGGGTTAAAAATGGCCTGAATTGCTTCGATAAAAGGATGGTACGACCGTGCCGCTTTTTTGCTCGACTTGGTGGGGGCACTGCCGTGCCCCCAGATACTATTGGCACTGATAAGACTTGGTAAATGTTAGAGCTTTGCAACAGGTGAATGCTCTGAAGAGTAATTTGTGTATTATAAAATTTTGCCGTTACTGACTGACTGACAGACAAGGCGCAGTCGAAACTATAGGGCGCAAGAAGCTGAAATTTGGCAGGAGCCTACGGGTGCACTAAGAAGGGATTTCCTGTAATGTCCATGGGCGCAGAAACGGTTATATTAACACGTTCCGGACCAGAACGTCGAGAGGCGGTACTACAAAACCTACTCAAATTGATACTAGAATGTCCCATACAAATTCTCCACTCGTTTGACGACGTTGTGGTATACCTTGTACTTATTTATATTGCGTGATACGACAGTACGTTTCTCGACGTGACTATTATTCACCGACTGTTTTCACGAACAAATTTTATAGCAAAACAATAATAAATTACAAGTAATTATGAAATTGTAACTACATTTCTCGATCTTCGTGAGCTTGAGCGACGCGGGGCTCCCGAGCAGTGACACTGTTCCTTTTGCATCTGTGCGTGTAGTTTACTTGTGTGCTCATAAAACTTCACGATGTGACACTAGCCAGCTGTAGGTTCTTGTAATACGACACTACTACGTCACTCTACAATATTTTCTATTGCTGACGACCGGTCTTTGACGGGCTGTCGTATTTCGAAGCTTAAAGTCAGCCGTCGATGGACGTTGTGTCGTAAAATATAGGAATTTAAGGACCGCTCTTCGACGTACTGTCTCGGAACGTGTTGAAATAAGTTTTATGGGCGTAACTGCGGGTGTCCTCTTGTTTCTAATAAGCAATTATACTTTAGTGGAGAGTCCTTAGTATTCATGATTTCAGCACAAGTCTGCCGGCTCGACTGGTGAAGTACCACCTTCTCACAGATTATCGACGTAAAGTAAAAATACCTATACTATTGCTTTGAGTTTCATTTGGTGAGTGAGAGTGCAGAAGGCCCCATTCCCTTTCCTTTTTCCCCTCATCCCGTCCCCATCCTATTCCTTTTCCCACCTCAAAGACCAGCAACGACTTTGTGACTCCTCACGTGTTATGGGTGTCTATGAGCGGCGGTAATTGCTTACCATCAGGTAATACTTTTTTCACCACAGCAGCTCAAACATGCCGCTTTTGCTGCGAGACAACAGTGAACAAAACGCGATTTTGATTCGAGCGTGAGGCAAAGTCGCTTTTTAATTTTTCAATCTTCACTGCCACGAATTGACATTGTTCAGCCACAAATTTGAATCATGCGAATTTTACTGTGCTCTGTCTCTTTCACATGCATATAAAAAGTGAGTGAAAAACAAACCCCTTCGAATTCGAAATTCGATTTTGGAATTCGACCTCAAAGAAAACACCTACGGCAACGCAAAAAAAAAGATATTTGTAAAAAAGAAACAAATCCTAAAAAAAGACCACCAGATTGTTGTTATTGAGAGAATTGGGGTCAAACACTTGGCGTACACTTGACTTTGCAATATTAAGTGCGCATTCAATTGTTAATTTTATACTCACTAATATATAAAGCTGAAGAGTTCGTTTGTTTGTTTGGTTGAACGCGCTAATCTCAGGCATTACTGCTCCGATTTCAAAAATTATTTTAGTGTTAGATAGCCCATTTATCGAGGTAGGCTATAGGCTATATAACATTAAATAACGCGGGCGAAACCGCGGGCTCATTTAGTTATTTATATCTGAAAGAACATCTTCAGGCATGCCTGAGAGTTCTCGTCATTGTTCTAAAAACACAATGTGAAGTTAACCGACTGCCCTTGGCCAGTGGTGGACTGTGGCCTTACTTTTTTATAGTGAGAAGAGATCAATGACCACCAGTGGTAATGTTTATATAAAGGACTAGTATAGTTAAACAGTAATTTCTAATCTTCTTCGGTTTTTTCTGCCTGTACACTCCACTAGTAGTGGAGTGACAAGCATCGAGAAAGGCATGTTAAGATGGTTTAGGCACATGGAGAGGATGGATGACGAAAGACTGACAAAGAAGATATATAAGGCAAGTGTGAATGGGACAGGACGAAGGGGAACACCTAGGCGGACGTTCTCTGACCAGATTGGAGGCATCCTAAAAAAAGGACAGGTCAGAAGTACCCTAAACAGAAGAGCATGCATGAGAAACTTGATGGGAGTGAATGAAGCAAGAGATGAAAGATGTCAGAATCGTTGCAAATGGCGTTCCATAGTCTCTGCCTACCCCTTCGGGAAACAGGCGTGAGTCTATGTATGTATGTACACTCCACTTTGAATTCTTAACCCGTCACCACACAAAAAAACATTCAATGTTGATATTCTTTTTTATAGAATTCTTGTATTACTGACTGACTGACAGACAGTGCACAGTAAACACTATTGGGCGCAAAACACCTGAAATTTGGCATGAATTTTCCTTGGGGAGACTAAGAAGGAATATCACCAAATATGTAAGGCAAACGTGTATGGGCGAGCCGATCGCGGCCGACCTCGTACGACATTCGTCTACCAAATTGTTGACGTTCTGAAAAACGGAAAGGTCCGAAGCGCCCGGAACCGGCGAGCATGTATGAAAAGAGTAATGAATGTAGAGGAAGCGCGTGAGGTTTGTAAGGATAGATGCAAGTGGCGTTCCGTTGTCTCTGCCTACCCCGACGGGTATAAGGCGTGAGTATATGTATGTATGATATGATATGATTTATGGTATGATTTATTTATTTGTAAAACATAGGTACATGTTTGGTGTTGTCAGTTTATAGTTTCACTATGTTTTGCCATGGGCATACAAATATATTATTGATAAATTAGAAATTAAATTGTAATCCATCATTTGACTGTTATATAATTAAAATTAAAATATTGTCATACATATTTTTTCAATTATAATAGTCATATAATAGCGCCGTGTGGTTGACGGCATAGAATACAAGTGTCACCACTCCTTATCTTCCCGTGGGTGTCGTAAGAGCCGACTAAGGGATAACACGATGCAAATACCATCTTTGCGTAGAGATGGAAAACTCGAAATCAAACCCTATACGACTGCCTCGTTGGTCTCGCGGCATAAATGTGCGCGTGGGATCGGGAGGTCCCGGGTTCGATTCCTGGGTCGGGCAGTGTTACTGGGTTTTTTGTCACGAAATTCTCAGTAGCAGCACGGAGTCTGGAAATGTGCCCGGTACGGCAATAAGCTCGCCCCTTATTACGTGGGACTAAAGTATTTCTGGCGAAAAGTGGGTGTAGAAATACACCTCTGCCTACCCCTTCGGGGTTAAAAGGCGTGACGATATGTATGTATGTATGTATAATAGTCATTATCACAAATTACATTAATTATAGAAAATTATTATTCAATGGTAAATTATTATAATGATTATAAAAGCTACAATGTACAAACATTTGTGTCATTCAGAAACTCGTCAATCGTATAATAACATTTGTTGACTAGTATAGTATACAATTTTGTTTTAAAACTGGCTATAGAACTCACATTTATAAGGACATCTGGTAGATGAATATATATTACAGGCGCCATTGCGAAGATACTTTTTCGTAGTAAGGCTGTTCTACAATTTCTTGTACAAAATTTATTTTGATACTGAGTTCGCATTGGACCTCTACGGACTTGAGCTATTTTGGTAAAAAGGGTAAGATTCTTCTTCGCAAATGTTGATGTATCCTGAAATATCCAGGAAAGGCTAAAATTAAACAAAATGTGGTGGCGTAGCTGCGGGTATCCTGTAGTACATACATACATAGTCTCACGCCTATATCCCCGAAGGGGAAGGCAGCGGTGTAATATCACACCCACATTTCGCCATAAATTTGTATAGGTCCCACGTAATAGGGGGCGAGCCTATTGCCGTTACCGGGCACATCACACCAGACTCCGTACTGGCTACTGAGAATCCGGAAAAAACTCAGTGACACTTTTGTCCGCGAATCGAACCCGGGACCTCCGATCAGCAGTCGCAGACGCTATCCACTGGGCCACGGAGGCAGCCCTCTAGTCTTAAAATATAAAATCCTTGCGTTACTGACTGACTGACAGACACGCTACAGCCGAAACTATTGGGCGCAGGAAGCTGAAATTTGGCATGTATGTTCCTTGGGGACCGTAGGGGTGCACTAAGAAGGGATTTCCCGAAATTCCCACGGGATCGGACAAAGCGGGTAAATTTAAAAAAAATGCAGGCGTAGCTGCTGGCGTCCTCTAGTACCTATAAAATATGGTATTTTTAATATTGTAGTCCTGTACGTTGGTTTTTATTTATCGTGCAGACCACACAGGCAATCTATTTAAAATGAACATAATTCTGCTACACGCAATCTATTAAACAAAAAGACAACTTAGCTTCCATCGTAAATTCACTTTATCATTTTCATATTTTGCATATGTTTACCATATTATATAACAGTACCTCCTCCTTATTTTTGTGCGGGTGTGTGACCAAATAACATGGAAATGGTGAATATATGGCCACCGTCCGTGTGGTGACGGATTAAGAAAACGGAATGTCACCACCCCATATCATCTCATGGGTGTCGTAAGAGCCGACAGAGGGAGCATATTATGCAGAGAACAGCACTGTAAGAGAACGAAAACTTGACACAAACCCTATACCAACCCGTTTGGCCAGCGTGATATAGTTAGCCAATTACTCCTTTCAAATGAGAGGCCTAGTCCAGCAGTGGACTGTTAAAGGCTGATGATGAATTCCATGTGTAACGCACTATCTGTATATTTGTAGAGCTTATACATGTTTTAAATGGATGGCAAAGAATAACACTCACCAAAGGGTTCAGTGTAACAGTACTTACAGCTGAACGTGCCCTACGAAGTACGTTAACACTCTGATGTAAACGCAACAACATGTGGTCAGCCATCCAAGTACCGACCTCTCAAACGTTGCTTCACTTCGCCAGTCTATTCCAAACGCGCGCTCGCTTCATGACTGACCTATTTAATTCTTGTTTGCATTGTAAACTAGTCTGTCCTCCCGAAGGACATTCTCGTCACCGTATAACAGCTTCCTAACTTTGATTACGTACCCTGTAATGAACATACACGCCCTATGTCCTATGTATGGGACGATTTGTGAGTGATATTTTATGTGACGGGTTACAATCGTGTGATTATTTGAAAAAAATAATTTTAAATCTAGGTATATGTATACCGAAATGTATGTACGTACATAACGTCAAAAACATTACACCAAATTGGATAAATTTTTCCTTTATGTATTGTATTCGTAATTGCCAGGTAAAGGTTTGTATGAACTAAAATTAAAAAGCAAATATTAAAAAAATGCGGTACGAGGAAATGGAGAAAAGTTTATTTATTAAAAATATACTAGATGATGCCCGCGGTTACACCCGCGCTATTTAAGGCTCCGCTCCCGTAGCTCATAGCGTGCTGTTATTTAGCCTATAGCCTTCCTCGATAAATGACCTATCTAACACTGAAAGAATTTTTCAAATCGATCCAGTATTTCCTGAGATTAGCGCGTTCAACCAAACAAACAAACTCTTCAGCTTTATATATTAGTATTAGATTAGCACAACCACATCATATATATTTATACATTAAGGTAAACATTTATAAGGCATTGCATCTGATATATTTGACAATTACGGTACTCATACCACTGGCATTAATAATATAGTAAATCATCATCAGCCCTTTATACTGTACCACTGCTGGGCACGGGTCTCTTCCCATTATTTATTTATTTATTTATTTATTTATTTATTTATTTATTTAATAATAGGCACAACTACAGAGATCAAATTACAATATTGAATGGTGATAATAATTAGAAAGTATGTACATGTGAATTTGAAGTCCGATTACGGTCGAGCACAGCATTTGTAGTCAAAATAGTAGATAATTAAGAGCTAACTAGGAAGTAAGAATAGAGAAAAGTCGAACTAATTATGAAAATAAATGACATTATACAAATTAAATAAAATTAACAAATTGGAATAAACATTAAATACAATTAAACAATTCAAAACATAATAATATAAAAAGAAATCAAATCAAAACATAATTAAAAGAAATAGAGAAATTAAAATTAATCAAATCAAAACATAATTAAAAATTAAAATATAATAAAATTAAACAAATCATAACATATTTTAACGACTGTCAAATTCAGATTGGACTATCTGTTTGCATTTTCGCAGGTATTCGCTGTGACTATCATAAAAAATGTCAAGCTCTTTGGCATGGTCATTATACTTTCTGCACATTCTAGCAACTGGATCGTAGTGACTCACATTGTTATTACTAGTCGGCAGAGAAAATAGCTTTTGAGTGCGTTTGCTACCACCTATCTTAAGAGAAAATCGGCTCAATAACTCGTTCGCATCCCAGTGAGCATTAATAATTTTATACAGCGTGGAGTACTCGTATGTTACGCGCCTAGATTCAAGGGAGTCCAGCTTGTAGTGCTTAAGTCTCAATTCGTATGATGGCAACTTTCGTCTCAAACCAAACTTAGAACTTAAGTAGCGAAGGAAGCGTCTTTGGACACCTTCAATTCTATCGGTGTGTATGTGATAAAAGGGAGACCATATGGGAGATGCATATTCCAGTATACTTCTGACTAATGTAAAATATAATAGTAATATACTTTCTGGATTTCGAAACGGTTTTGCTATGCGCCATATGAATCCAATGACCTTATTAGCTTTCGTAACTAGATGTCCGTAATGTGGGATAAACGTAACCTTAGAATCAAACCAAACACCGAGATCTTTGATCGCAGTCTGGCGTGTTAAAATTTCATTGTTTATATTGTACGGATAGTAAATGGGGGATTTATTTTTTGTGAATGAAATAACCTGACATTTGGATATATTTAACGACATTTTGTTATTTACACACCATTGGTATAGTAAATTTATATCATTTTGTAGTATGATGCAATCTTCGTGAGTTTTTACTTCACTATATATTTTTAAGTCATCGGCGTAGGCAAGGCAATTACTTTTGATAGAGTTTACTAGGTCATTGATGAATAAAATGAAGAGCAAAGGACCAAGATTGGAGCCTTGAGGTATACCGGATTTTGCTATAAAAGACTGAGATTCGAATCCATATACTTTGACGATTTGCGCACGATGGGAGAGGTAGGATATTAACCATCGTAGTAATGAGCCGTGTATACCTAGGTGTTCTGCTTTTTGACACAGAATATTATGATTGACTTTGTCAAATGCCTTTGCAAAATCAGTGTACAGTGAGTCTACTTGTATACGATTGTTAAATGAGCAACTTATGTGGTGAACATACGTTAGCAAGTTGGAGGTAGTGGAGCGACCGGTGACAAAACCATGCTGTCTAGGGCTTATTATCGGTTTCAAATAAAAGCTTATGTGCCCATAGATCAAACTCTCAAATATTTTTGCAAAGCAGCTTAGTATGCTAATGGGTCTGTAGTTTTTTACGTTCGATCTATCTCCGGATTTGTGTATAGGTACTATGTGCGCTATCTTCCAAATTTGGGGAAAATATCCGACACTAAGGCATTTGTTGAAAATGAGAGAGAGAGGTGTTAACAACGCTTTAGAGCACTTTTTAATAAAAATAGGTGGTATACCGTCGGGACCCGCACCCTTTGTGATATCTATCGATTTGAGAGCAGTTTTTATTTGCTCAGATGATAGAACAATGGTTGAGATACTGGTACAGGCTTCCGGGAAACGGGGGGTAAATGGTTCCGTAGTCGGGTCACTGTAGACAGAAGAGAAATGTTTGGCAAATAAATTAGCGATATCTACACCTGTGTTAGCTGAGTCGGTGTTGTAGTGCATGTGATTGGGTATATCATTATTCAAGTTCTTAGATTTGGCGTATTTCCAAAAGGCTTTTATATTATATTTGAGACTGCTTTCTGTTTTGAATATGTAAGACTTAAAGCAGGTGTCAAATACACGCTTAGCTCTTGATCTTAACAAAGAAAATGTGTCGTGATCTCGAGGGTTACCATATTTTTTGAAGCGTTTATGATAATTGTCTTTTTCCTTTAAGATTTTTATCAATGAGTGTGAAAACCATGGTGGCCAGTTTCTTTTAGGTCTCGATTTAGGAGTGTTTTTATCAATGATGTCCCAAAGGCGAGCGTAGAGTGTATCCAAAAAATCATCACAACTGAAATCGACATATTCATTCCATGGAATCTGTAATAACTCGTAGTTACTTTGAGAGTAATCCGTTTTAAAGAAATTATATCGAGTTGTCTGTCTGTCTTTTAATGCAGGTAACTTGCTACAGCTAACAGATATGTTCAGGGAGGGATGATAAGCGTCACACGGGGTCAAGGTTGAAGATTCCATAACAGTGAATGGTGTGTTTGCGGAGTGTAAGACGAGATCTAATATTCCACCATGTCTGTTTGGTATGTGGTTCGATTGAGTCAAATCAGTTCTAGCCATGAATTCACGCAGCGCAGTAGCTTTATGGTTTTGCATTGTTGTTGTACTTTGTGAGAGAGACCAGTCGATGTCTGGTTGATTAAAGTCACCGACAATGAGAGCTAGACGGCTCGAGGATAATAATATATTCTTTTCGCAATTGTCTAGAAAGTTCTGATAGTCATCATAGCTGACGTAGGAGGGGATATAAACCGTACATATTATTAAGTTCCCCTGTTTTAGTCTAATGTTTACCCAGACATCTTCAATAAATGAGTGCGACTGAGACTGTGGAGTGCATAAAAGGGACTTTTTAACAGCAATGAGTACCCCACCACCACGCGACTTACTGTACCTGCTCATGAAGTCCCGAGAGCGGTCATTACGATAGACGTTGTATCTAGTGTCAAATATTTCAGAGGAGGCAACAGTGTCATCGAGCCAAGTTTCGCACAAACAGATAACATCATAATTAGAAACCAATACTGAACCTAGGAAGTCTGAGGTTTTTGTTTTTAAGCCTCTGACGTTTTGAAAATATATCGACAATTGGTCCATTAATAGGTAAGCAATATTGCGTGCAGATCGTACATGAGAATAAAATAAAGAAAAAATAAAAATAATAATAACATATACAATAACTAAGATAATGCGTCGAGTGTATGCATGTTCCTGATATGAATGAAACGTGAAGTTTCATTTTTGCGTACAAATATGCGGCCGTTGCGAACCCATACAAATTTATATGCCATGTCTTTGGCCTTCACTCTGGTAGCGGCATGTAGTGCTTTGTTTACTGGTGAGAGATGTTCAGAAACGTAAATCGGTGTTTTTTCGCCAAGGATACCTAAATGACCGGAGCTTAGTTTTTTGTTAGGGTTAGCCTTGTTGTAGCGGGCGACTGCCGAGTAGAATTCGTCACGACAGCGGGGACTTCTCAATCTTGCAATAAGAGCTTTCGGTTTCTTATTATCCTTATTCATGCTGGCAACTCGTGTACAGGTTAAAATATCCGAGTCGTTTAGTTTAAGGGATACCACTTCCGCAATCTTCTTTACAATTTCGACAACATTTTCGTTCTTGTGTTGGGGAACACCTTGTATCTCGATGTTATTTTCTCTTAGATGTTGTTCCAGTGTGTTTAAACGCTCGGACATATCAGCAACGGTCGAGCGCAGCGTATCACATTCAGATTGCAGATTCTTGTAGTCGCTTACTATTTTATTTGTTGTTTTTATCAGGTCGTCATACTGATTACTAATGTATTGAACACTGGTTTGAAGGTCTGTTAATTTTTCGTTAATCGGTGCCAATTCGGTGCGCAAGGCGGATTTGATTTCGTTCCTGATCAGGGAGATAATGTCGGTATTAGATACAGGGCTCGTACAACTTGTTTTGGCTTTGGTGCGGCGAGTTACATTATCAATGCAATTCTCATTTTCATCATCCTGAGGTAGTTCACATCTCACCGGAGTTTTTGAGTTGTCACCTTTTGGTCGCTTATTATGAGAAGGGTAAGACCATAGTCCATCGCGCTGGCCAAGTGCGGGTTGGCAGACTTCACATGTCTTTCGAGAACATTATGGAGAACTCTTAGACATGCAGGTTTCCTCACGATGTTTTCCTTCACCTTTCAGCAAGCGATAAAACAATTTAATATGCACATAACTTCGAAAAGTCATTGGTGCGCGCCGTGGATTCGAACCAGAGACCCTCTGCGTGGCAGTCCGTCGGTCTCTCCACTCAGCTATCGCTGCTTCATAATGTAGTACAACTACTTTAAATTTACTTAGTTATTTACAGTCAAATAGAAGCGGCGATAGCCCAGTGGTGTACGTAACGGACTGCCGAGACGATGGTCTCGGGTTCGATCCCTAGGTACCCCGGGCGCACACCTCTGACTTTTCGAAGTTATGTGTGTATTAAATATGTTAATTATCGCTCGCTTAATAAGGTGTCTGGTAGATGGCAATAGGCTCGCTCCCTATTACATTGGGACCGAAACATAACTGGCGAAAAGTGGGTGTGTAATACACCTCTGCCTACCCCTTTGGGGATAAAAGGCGTGAAGTTATGTTATGTTATGTTATTTACAGTCAAGCAAATATCAGAAAATTTAATGTAATAAAATGGGATAAAAATACGCGTATACGCGAGTCACTTCTAAAACTGGTATTCACCTAATGTTCCTGATTGATTACTTTTTAGTTCGCCTTATGGCGGTCGTATTTAATAATTATTTTAATAATTAACACGTTTACAACAATAGTTGTTTACTAATAACCGTCAGTCTATTATACAATATAATGTTTAAAGTAGACCCTTTCTGAGAATGGCTGTAAACTTGAAAACGTTGCGTGGCGCAAACATTAATACAGAATTTATAAAAGTTATAAATAATGAGCCAAGTCCACACGCAATTTTGATTTAAATAAAAAGTTATTTTTATTTGAAATGTGTTTTTGTTGTTCATGTTGATTTACTTGGCAGATTTTTTATGATCAAGACGTGGTAATCATAAAAAGTTATGACACGCATCGACTTGAGGGAAAATGGTAATCTTAACTGCACATATAGTATTTTTAGCAATGTTGCTAAAGATCTGTCAGGATTGGGAATCAAACCTCCTACTTATCAGTTAGGTCTTAGCACTAGACCAATAAACCATTTGACACATGATCTAAACTTATCTAATATGAACGTATCTTTGTATGCCTATCGTTTAAAGATTCTGCACGGTTGGCGTAAGCGTCCACCTCGCCGTTTCACATAGCGCAAAGTATTGTAGGTTTTTTAAACGAGACATCACTTTGTGTGATCCATGAATTGTTGTTTCAAAACTGGGTCTTCTTAGTGTCCTTTTTTTTAATATTTGTGAAAGTTTAACCGACTTATTGTTACAGCAGCAGTGGTCTTCTAAACCTTTCTCAGGATCACTCCATCTAATGGACACTGCGTGAAAATCCGTTTGGTACTTTGTGAGTTTATTACGACACACAAATGCCGCGGATCACACAAACTGTTGTCTTGTGTGGGCATCGAAACTACAACACTCGACGCAGTTCTCAACGACGTAATGACCTTCCACCACACTTCAACGTCATACGACAGTCATAGGAAGCTAGCTAAAGATGATATAAACACAAAATTAATTTCGTTAGTGACTTGGCTATTACTCTATCGTACACCGATTTCAGCTACAAAGTGTAGCCTAGAGCGTAGGCCTTTGTGGCCCTAGTTGACGGACAACAGCCCCCGGCAAGTCCCTGTTGGGTTGACAATAAAAAACAAGCCCTGTTTATATGCCATAGGTTTAGAAATTCCTTGGGTTAAAACGTTTTTATTAAGCAACATAAAATAACTTTCCCAGTAAAAATAACCAGTTGCTCATAGACAGCATTCACTAGTAAAAGAACATCGAGCGTTCGCCGTTTTAAGTTTTGCCGAACTGAACGACAAACAGAGCCGAACATTGCCACGAATATTTTCACGATCTATCTTAAGAAAGAAAGAAAGAAAATATATCTTTATTGCAAGCACGCTGCACAGTACTCCTTAATTTTACTTATTCTAAATAACAAAAAAGAACAACATTAAAAACACATTGTGGCGAAGTCAATAAACACTAACTCAAAAGACTAAGACACTATTTGGCAACTTGTTGCCATAATGACACTTGACATGTCTTGTCAACTGTCACAAACGGAGTTGAGTTAGTTGACATTTAATGTGATACGTGTCACCACGTGTCTCGCCACGTGTATCTATCTACACCAGAGACTGAACAATTTATAATTATTACTTTTGCAAATACAATTAACTTAAACAATAATAACCGCATGATATCTGTCTGATCTAATGAACGCCCTAATCAGAAAAAGCTGAAGCAAAGTTGTCCTAAACTAGAAGGCTCGCTAGAACGCTCTCGTTTTTCTGTAATGTAACACTCACAAGAATGCTCATTGCAAGTGAACGATCAAGTGCATCAGCACTATAAAAGTGATGAAACTAAATTCAATATAGTCCTCTGGATTTCGTATCGTACTGTGAATATAATAGGCTAGTTGACGAAAAAAAAATTATAAGTCCGTCCTTTAGATTATTAAAAAATAAGCGATACGTATTTTTTATTTGTAAATTAAACCAAAAATGACCAAGATATAGCTCATTAAAGTTACGTATAACGTCACGCCGTGCTGCATTTTTTCGCACGGGGTGACGTCACACGTAACTTTAATGTGCTATATCTTTGTTATTTTTTATTTAATCGAAAAAAGAAAAAATACGTGTCCAATATTTTTTTATAATCTAAAATACGGACTAAATAAAATGTAATTATTTTGACCCTTTAAACTACCCTATTATATTTGCTTTAAAAAATAAACTTTTGCGACTTGTACGTTTGTATATTGCGTAATTATTTGAAAATACAGGTGAAATACTTAATATATACTCCGACCTTTCCGCATGCGTTTCACCAGCCGTGGTCATGGGAGGAATGTCTTCCCGTGACCACGTAATAAGATGCAGACCCGTTACATAAGTCCAGAATATTGTAATTATTATTATACCAGATTTTGTTCGAACTTAAGACGCCCAACTTTTCTGTCCGATCTTACCCCATTTTACGTCTATGTTTACCCCTTCAATATTAATCAAGGTTATCAAAGTACACTCCGCCGGATCCGTTTGCCCGTTCACCGGATGTGCCGGACGTCCGGCCGGCCCGGACCGGAAGCAGACGTGATTGGATACCGGCAAGGTTTCACGTTTAATAAAAACGTTTAGTTATGATGTAAACATTTTTGTGTTGTTCACAAGAACGATTTCTGATTGCCGTTTTGGTAATTGTTATGAAAAAGTCTTATTATTATTTTTATTCTCTTACGTTTTTTAACATATATACAATAATATACTCACGCCTTTTTTCCGTCGGGGCAGGCAGAGACAACAGAACGCCATTGCTTCTATCCTTACATCACCCGCTTCCTCTACACTCATAACTCTTTTGTTACATGTTTCTTCTCACTATTGTATATCTAATTATGAAACGAAGTTACCACCGTGTCCTGTTTGTCCGTCTAAACTTGAAAACTACCGAACAACTTTATGTACGGTTTTCACCAATAGATGGCGTGATTAAGTGGAAGGGGATCTGTTTCTGTGTTAATTTTATTATATGACTGCCTCCGTGGTCCAGTGGATAGCGTATGCGACTGCTGATCGGAGGTCTCGGGTTCGATTCCCGGGTCGGGCAAAAGTGTTAGTGGGTTTTTCCGAATTCTCAGCACGGAGTCTGGTGATGTGCCCGATAATGGCAATAGGCTCGCCCTCTATTACGTAGGACCTAAAAATTCATGGCGAAATGTGAGTGTAATATTACACCTCTGTAACCCTCCGGGGATACAGCCGAAGGCCTATAAAAAAAAGATTTCTCTTTCTATTTTTTTCATTTACTAGCCTTTGCCAGCCACAGCTTCGCTCGCGTCTTATGTCGATAAAAAATATACAATTTGTAACACCAGGTAACTAAAAAGGATGTCGCAAATTCTATACGAACTTTCATCGTTCACTTTAGTCTTATTAGGTCGTTACAAGAAGATTATTCGACAGATTTTAGCCAAAATGATGATAAAGAATTTACCTTCTAAGAAACATTGATAGATAGCGTTGAAATGAATTTCCAGAATCGCGTTATCGGGAACTGTGTGTTAATTAATACAATGTCCTCACTCAGCAAATAAAACGCAACGGCACATATTCTGATTACGAGCTTAAGTCGCAAATTGAGGCTGCGAATACCTATCCATAATAACACTATGTATATCAGTTATATCTATAATATAAAAATGAATCGCTGAATGTGTTGCTAAATCGAAAGTCCTAGAACGTCTTATCCATTCACAACTTTTTCGTAAAATTCCCTTCTGAATCCATACCAATCTGGCTTCCGTCCTGGGCACAGTACTGATACTGCATTAGTTCACGTTACCGATCATATCAGGCTAGGTATGGACAGTGGCAATCTAACGGTTCTAGCCTTGCTTGATTTTCAGCAATGCGTTTAACACCGTAGATTTGCACATCATACTTGGTATTCTTCGCTCTCTTAACATATCTCCATCAGCAATTGACTGGTTTTAAAGTTACCTGTTTGGACGCCGGCAACGTGTACGCATTGATGATACCTATTCCGCTTGGTCTAATACGAATGCAGGTGTTCCACAGGGTGGCGTGCTATCCCCTTTACTCTTCGCAATATTTATTAATTCTATTTCAAACAAATAACTTTCATCCTACCACCTTTACGCAGATGATTTTCAAATTTATACGCAAGCTCCGTTAAGTAAATTGGCAGACGCTTGTACAACGGTTGGCACGGACTTGGTGCGAATCTGTGATTGGACGCAGAAATTTGGACTCACAGTAAATGCGGATAAAACGCAGCTCATTATTATTGACAGTCCAAGAATGGTGTCCAAAATTAACTATTCCGATTTACCAACCATAACTTTTAATGGAAAAGACCTCCTGTTTAGTAAAATCGTAAAAAATCTTGGTATCTACATCGATGAAACCATGTCTTAGCGACCTCAGTTACAAGAAACGAATCGAAAACTCTTTGCTGGATCTTTACGGAAGTTACGCAATTTCTTACCAACTGCCACTAAGATTGCACTTGTACAGTCGTTGCTACCAATCCTTGACTACGCTGATATCAGCTATCTTGACCCCACTGAGGAGCAACTAAACAAACTTGAGCGTCTCCAAAACTTCTGTATAAGATTTATATTCGGGCTACGCAAATATGATCATGTCTCAGAATTCCGCAATAAGCTCAAGTGGCTACCGATTCGACTTCGCAGAAATACTCACATTCTCAGTTTATTGTATAACATCTTGTTCAATCCTAATACCGCCCTATATCTCAAAGAACGTTTCAAGTTCCTTCATGACACACATATAAGGTCCTTGTGGTCGTCCGAAGATTTAACGCTGGAAATGCCAATGCATTCCACTAATTACTTCGGTAAGTCTTTCACTGTCCAAGCTGTGCGCCTGTGGAATGGACTTCCTTTAGAAATTCGTCGCGCAAAATCACTCAATATATTTAAAGCTATGATAAAATCACACTACCTTTCATCCATCTGATATCATGGAATGTGGTTATAATATGTATATACATTGTATATGTGTAGGTATATTGAATTATATATATTTATGTATCATGTTTATACTTATGTGTATATGTTTGTATCATATTTATGTAGGTATGTATATATTATACTTCTTTTTCTTTTTATAGACTCACGCCTGTATCCCCGAAGGGGTAAGCAGAGGTGTAATATTACACCCACATTTCGCCATGAATTTTTAGGTCCCACGTAATAGGGGGCGAGCCTATTGCCGTACCGGGCACATTACCAGACTCCGTGCTGCTACTGAGAACTTCCTAACGGAAAAACCCAATAACACTTTGCCCGACCCGGGAATCGAACCCGAGACCTCCCAATCCCACGCGCACATTTATGCCGCGAGAACAACGAGGCAGTCTATTATACTTTATATACAAGTTGATTAATTAGTCTGATAAACCGATTACTTTGGTTGTCTTTTAATTGCACCACACAATAAAATTAAATGCTTACATCGTTCCTGTCTACCCAAAGGTTGCCTGGAAGAGATTGCTATTAGCGACAAGGCCGCCTTTTGTACAGTTTATAATTTTTTTGTAACCATTATGTTTTAAAATGATTTATGGTGTACAATAAAGAATATTCTATCTATCTATCTATCTAGGCACAAATCTCGAGAGCAGCTGAACCGATTTCGCTAATTCTTGTTTTATAATATTCCTTGAAGAGAAAAATTTAAAAAAAACTAAAGAATCGACTGTTAGGCGGTACGAAGTTTGCCGGGTCAGCTAGTGTACATATAAAAATCGTTGCGTTACTAACTGACTGAGAACGATTAAATTTATTTTAATAAATTTCAGGATTTCCTGAAATACTTACGGGATCGGGCAGAAACGGTTAAATTAAAAATATTTTTTGTGAAGAAATTGAAGATCGATAGTCTAGTGGTGTACGTAACGGACTGCCGAGACGATGGTCTCGGGTTCGATTCTCAGTAACCCGGGCACGCACGTCTGACTTTTCGAAGTTATGTGTGTATTAAAGATGTTAATTATCGCTCGCTTAACAATGTGCCCGGCAGATGGCAATAGGCTCGCCCTCTTTTACATTTGGACCAAAACATAACTGGCGAAGTGTGGGCGTTTAATACACCTCTGCCTACCTCTAGGAGAATAAAAGGCGTGAAGTTATGATTTTTTGTGAAGAAATTAAAGATAATCTTCAATTGCCATAAAGATCTTTGACAGTCACTATGGGGAATTTGTCCCCTTGAATGTAATGAAGTCCCCTAAGTCATGGAATATCGCTATCCCTGTAGCTTGCAGGCAGTCACTCGATGGAAGATCTCAAATCGTTTCGTCATATGCAGGAGATTTCAGTATTGTATTAATGGTACAAGGAGATCTATAGTGCAACCACTGCATTCATTTCCAATTTAAATTCCATTTCAAATTACCAATTTTGCATTCATGTTCCACACTTTCATTATAACTTTGCGGATTTGTAATATGTGGGTAACTCGTGGTCATGGGCTAACTAATAGGTTGTCTATTGCTTTGGTTTCATATACCGTTACCTTCTGCTACATTCACTTCCAAGATAGTTCTGACCATGTTCGCGAGTTGCCTACACTGAAAAGACGTAAGTGGATGCTCCTGTTTCACCATATTTACTTTAGGAGGCTTACCAAATGAACATCATTTACTGCTTGAGTGCTTGAGTATGATATCAATAGTTACTAAAATTTTTACTAGTAGATGTCTACAATGTGAAACAGTTGCAGCTCCTTACAAAATAAAAATGTACAGCCATTACATTTGATTGAAAAGAGTGGCTATGAGTTTTATTGTTCTCGTGGTTCTACCTATTGCATTGGGAACGTGGCAGTAAATGTAAATGTAGAATCATTAAGTAATTAACATAAATGTTGACGTTCATACGCGTCACTTTGTGGCCTAGATGAATAAATGATTTTTGACTGTCGGATAATGAAATCCAAAGATTTCTTCGATTTGTGAAGTCAAGCACACTACAATACAACACTGTAATCACTGTCCTAGCATTGCGACGGTTGCAATTATTGTCAATTGAGCATAATCATTTGTATTTTGTGTGTTTTTTGTGCAATACGTGTCTATGTTTTTTGAGTCTCTTGCATGCAGCAATATTTTATTTAATGGGCACAATTGGAAGGTTATCGTCCGTGTGGTGACGGATTAAGAATACGGAATGTCAACACCCCATATCATCCCATGGGTGTCGTAAGACCCGACAGAAGGAGCATATTATGCAGAGAACAATACTGTAAGAGAAGGAAAACTTGATACAAACCCTATACCAACCTGTCTGGCCAGCGTGGCATAGTAGGCCAATTCCTCCTTTCAAATTAGAAGCCTAGTCCAGCAGTGGACTGTTAAAGGCTGATGATGAATTGGACGGTAGACTCCAAGGTAAAAATGTTGGATGCATGTCAACAATGATGTTGACTTACATCGGCTTTAAGGTGCAACAATTTTAAGCAAATTAAGAATTCAATATACCGCCATCCTATCTTATACTAATATATAAAGCTGAACAGTTTGTTTGTTTGGTTGATTGATTTCAAAAATTCTTTCAGTGTTACATAGCCCATTTATCGGGGAAGGCTATAAGCTATATAACATCACGCTATGAGACATGGGAGCGGAGCAGTAGCCTTAAATAACGCGGGGGATATCTTATAAAATGTGAACAGTTTTAGGTCGCTTGTGTAGGCAACTATTTGTAAAAGAGGGTCTTTTAAAAAAGAGCTGGCTCTCAGACCTTTTTAGGGCCTTAATTATTCAGTAAACGGTAGTGCTTTTCCGGCTAAATTACCTTTTCTGGACGTCTTTCTACGCTTCTATTGATTTTACCTAAATGTAAATATAAAATTTTAATAAATTCATTTCTTTGTTACAGAAAAATCCAAGATAACAAAACTGAAAATAATTGGTAAGTTATTTCTTTATTTATAATTTGAAATGAAATTTCAGAACAATGGAAACTACAAACATAGCTTCTAATGACGATAATAGAAGAAGATAATATCATCATCCTCTTAGCGTTATCCCAGTTTCAATCTGGGGTCCGCTTACTAGTCTAACCGGATTTGGCTGAATATTAGCTTTTCCACAGAGCGACTGCCTGTCTGACCTCCACAAACCGAAGGGATAGCGATATTCCATGGTTTAGACTAGTGACAGTTTATTTAGAAGGTACTGACGCCCTGTAACGACTGTCAAAGATCTTCATGACAACCGGGACCGACGGCTTAGCGTGCTCTCCGAGGCACGGGACAAGCGATAATGAATAATTCAATACGCACATAACTCCGAAAAGTCATTGGTGCGCGCCGTGGATTAAAACCCGATACCCTCCGCATGGCAGTCTGTTGGTATCTCCACTCGGCTATCGCTGCCCTAAGGTAAGAAGATAATAATCAGACAAAATAAGATGACAGTAGTTTAATAATAATAACAATTTTCTAATATTTTTGTAAGTATAAGCTTTTTAAGATTGACAAGACTAAAAATATTTCAAAATTGTCCCATCGTATAAAAACGTACGATCATCTGACTCCACAGTAAAAACACCAAAAACCTTTAATAACTTAAAATCCCACCACTAAATTAAAAAGGCAGTCAATTATAAAACAACTCGGCACACTTAAAAAAATTAAAACATATTTTACTTAAAACATAAAAATACGACCCTTTCATTTTAATTCCCGTCCACTTTGGCCGTAACTGGGGGTAAGGGCGATCCTGCCCCAAGCAATTGTATTATCCTGTAAAGTATAATAGGTCAGATATCCCAAAGATACCCCTTGTGATGTAAAGCATATGAATTGTATGTTGTTTTTTGTTGACAAAGTGTTTCCTTTACCCGACTGCTTCAAAAAGGTTAATGTTTTATTTATCTACTATTTACTCCGGCAGGAGAAGCCAAACATTTTGTAAACTCTCATTCAGGGATTCGCAACCTTTGGTTCAAATAAAAGAAAACAGTTCTGTAATGGTTTTTATTGTGGCTCGTTTGATTCGTATCGACAATTACTTTGATCTTCTGCATAAGGAAGATTACTATTAAAGGATTTTTATTTTTAATTATTTCTTGTAGTATGAAGCTCTCTTTTGATCCACACTGAGGCCTGATGGCTATGGCATGGCATTGCTTTATGATGAACGATACGAAAAACGAGACGTAGCTGAGAAATATGTAAGCTAGAAAATACATTTATTTCTATAACAGACAAGATACATAAACAAGAAAAAGTAGTTTAAATATACTTGCTACAATTTTATATACATTCCTTGAATATAGAATACCATTAGTCGCAAAATGTTCGGTTACTTTGAAATAACTTCTACATTCAAGACAAAGACATATGTCACCTCATTCTTTTGTGATCACGGTGCCTGCAAAGTAATCGAAACGTCGGATTATAATAAAAAATGTAGCGTCTAGGTCATTCGATTAATATATATAAAATCTCTGTAAAACCAATACGTCGCGATAAAATCCGTAAACTGCAGTTTATTTTTAGTGTAGCTTATCAAAATGCCTCCATGCCACCTGAGCAGTTATGGTGTCACAGCAAAAGTCATCATGCCAATAAAATATCTATAATAATGGCATGAGTGCCCCTACCTTGATGACCTAAAGCAAAACTTCTTCAGGCCCCGCTCAAAGAACCAAGTGGGCAGTAATTAGTTCCACAGATAATAATAATACATGCCCTATGCCCCTTTGCGCGAACAATTATGATTCACAGAAAGAATTAATAAGTTAAACCCTGTCCTTTATAGTTCCGTTTTGCCCACATACAGCCTCATTACGATTCTCTACATGGCATAACAGTCGAACGACTCGATCTACACGTCCAGTTGTGTTAGAATGCCACGCTCGTGCGACCCAAGGTTGTTCCACATGTGACCTCTATTGGTTCATAGTGATGGAGCTGGTGTCGATGTTTTGTGGTGTTTATTTACGTTGGGATTACTTAGAGTAGGGAAACTCATTTTCAGAAAAGTTAAAATAAACACACACACACACTCCACATCCCGAAAACCCCCGTTGATGTACTTATGATCTTATATCTTATACTAATATTTAAAGCTGAAGAGTTTGTTTGGTTGACCGCGCTAATCTCAGGTACTACTGGTCCGATTTGAAAAAATCTTTCAGTGTTAAATAGCCCATTTATCGAGGAAGGCTATAGGCTATATAACATCACGTTATGAGCCACGGAAGCGGAGCAGTAGCCTTGAATAGCGCGGGTGTAACCGCGGGCTCATCGAGTAATACATATTTATGTAAGTATGTATATTCATTCAATATTTAGTCATTTTCGTTACATCATACAATACACCCAATTCTTTTTTCTCTACACCACTCTAACGTAGACCAGTAGATAATTCCTATGGCATATGAAGAATAAACTAAATAATTACTGACTTGCCGTAACGGCTCATGCTCTCCAGAAATTATTAACAAATTTAATGCAACTTTCACCGGAGATAGAAGACATTGTATTGCAACATATATGCTAAAAAAATTAACCGATTGGTGGCACTGTTGTTGAGATACCGAAAAATAATGCGGTTAAAACAGCTAATACAAAATATATCCACACATGCATTTGCTTCGACCAGTTCATGCAACTCCCAAGAGACTTATTACACCCAATATCAGACTGTCTGCAGTTGATTACACCGAGTTAATCAATCAGCTACATAATTATTCGCTAATGGAAACGTACTCTGTTGAGTCAGCCATGGAGAATGACGTAATTATATTTTATGGATAGAAATAAGCTTTATTGTGGTTGAACTTACTACTATTGTTATGTATTTTTGTGCGTCAGTATTTAATAGCAAAAAAGTTTGTTTCTTTCTTATATTAAGGTGAAAATTTGTGAAGGTGGATGGAAGTGTGGGGATGATTTTACTCTGTTACGAAAAAACTACTGCACCGATATTCGATAGCTAGCTGCCCCGCGGATGAGGCTATGGGCAAAAGCTAGAGTCAGATAAAACAAAAAACATTTTGGTTTATAGTTTATTGGTATTTTTTTGGTTTAACGTTTATAACAGTTACTTTGAGACCTAAATTATTTTTAACTTTAAAACATTCCGTTTGTCTATTTTTTTTAAATTTCACTAAAAATTCACACGGAAGGATTTTCGAAGAGTTGAAAAGTAAGAATTATCGATATAATTGTATGTCCCATCCCTAGCATTGAACTGTTCCGATCGGATAACATCGGATCGCGATTATGTCGATAGACCGAAACCAACACAGTCACTGTTCCGGTAATCTTGGATGACTATCACACCGTACTGTAATCTATATAATAATATAATTTTATTGTATTTTACACACAACAACATCTGCTCCCAAACTAAGCTGAACCTATACAATGTGTACTAGACAATAGCTAAACAATATATAATTTTGTACTTTTTTTGCCAAGACAACCATCCATTTTCACACACGAAAATGTTTGACTTGAGCTGGACTCATACCCGCAGCTTCGGCCTGGCAGTTTTTTTTTATAAAAGACAACACCCGCATTAGGACAAAATCCTGTGTCGCGGGGGACTTAACAGACATAAAACTAACGGACACAATGAACACCCAGACTCGAAACTACAATTTATGAATCACACAAAGTGTTGTTTCGTGTGGGGATCGAACCAACAAAACTTCGGCGCGGTGTCAAGCGGTGAGGCGGCCGCTTAAACTACTACGCCAACCGTGCAGTCAAGTTAGTAAAACGCAATGCCACGGAGTCCTAAATTGTGGACCATATTTTCTATGCATGAACATGGATGTTTACAGGTCTTCAATCTAGGATCCTCTAGCGAAGCGTTTAATACTAATAGGCACTGTGTGGTATTGTGTCTCCAATTGTGTGATAACCTGGGGTAACACAATATTAACGACAATGATTATCATCATCTCAGCTTAAAGAAGTCTAGTGCTAAACGTAGGCCCCTCTTAAGCCCTTCAGTCTTTTTTTATAGTATAGGAAGACAAACGAACAAGCGGGTCACCTGATGGTAAGTAATCACCGCCGCCCATAGACACCTGCAATGCCCGAAGGATCACAAGTGCGTTGCCTACCTTTTAAAAAGGAATATGCTCGCTTCTTGAAGATTCCAATGTCGAACTGGTTTGGCAATACCGCTGCAGGTAGCTGGTTCAACCGCTGCAGGTAGCTGGTTCAAAGTTCAAAGTCTGACGTCCACTGCTGAATATAAGCCTCTCTATACAATTCTAAGACTCTTTATACAATTATTCAAATGTTGCGCTTATAGCGAGACTTGGCTTGCCATTCGCAGTAGGTTGACAAAGTTCAGGTACGCTTGCACAGGTGACCACTCGGATGAAGGACTGTGTGTGGCATCCAATCAGAGCGCTACCGTGCTTCGGAGAGCATGTAAAGCTGCCGGTCCCGGTTCCTGTGTCACGACAAAAATCGGTAGGGCCAAGAGTTGGCCTCATAATTGAAAAAAAAATCAAATATTAATGAACCCCTTTTTACGTATTCGGTGTAAATGCACCCAGACATATCGGGTAAAAAAACACACAACTCCCTGCGGGTAAGTTCCCGTATAATTTACTTTTTTACCATTTTACTGGGGTAACTACAAACCCCCAAGCGACGGTGGGGTTCAAATGGTTAATTCAACAAGAATGTTTATTTTTATTTCTTTCGTTGGTAGATTGAAATTGGTACAGCTAGATGGACTGATATAGACGTTTTAAAATTAATAGAAGGTGAAAAAAAATAAGATTTTGTAAAATCGAATGCAATGTTTATTTATTTTTTATTTAATTTATAGACTCACGTCTGTAACCCCTAAGGGGTAGGCAGAGGTGTAATATTACACCCACATTTCGCCATGAATTTTTAGGTACCACGTAATAGGGGGCGAGCCTATTGCCGTTACCGGGCACATCACCAGACTACGTGCTGCTACTGAGAATTCGGAAAAATCCAGTAACACTTTTGCCCGACGCGGGAATCGAGCCCAGGACCTCCGACCAGCAGTCTAATGCAATGCAATGTCCACTGGACCACGGAGGCAGTCTAATGCAATGTTTTCATTTGTTATTCTCGTTTAATTCGTAGTACCTAGATGACCTAGCTTTGCCCTGTATTTTTTTTTTGTGAATCGTGTTTTCTAATATAGAATCCTAGCTAGACCGATTTATCACTCCCGAAACTCCTTGCATACTAATTTTCATGAACATTGTTGGATCCCATTCCGAGATCTATGATGTATAATTGTATATGTATACAAGAATTGGTAGTTAATGAAACTTTCTGTTTAGCGGGCGATAACATACATACTTACATATATTACATACATAGTCTCACGCCTCTATCCCCGAAGAGGTAGGCAGAGGTATATTGCTACACCCACTTTTCGCCAGATTTATTTTTAGTCCCACGTAATAGGAGGCGAGCCTATTGCCGTACCGGGCACATTACCTGACACCGTGCTGAGAATTCCCTAACGGAAAAACTAATAATACTTTGCCCGACCCGGGGATCGAACCCGAGACCTCCTAATCCCACGCGCACATTTATGCGGTGAGACCAGCGATTACCAATAGTTTAATACGAAAATAACTTCGAAAAGTCGGTGATACGCGCTGTTGATTTGAACCCAATAACTTCTATACATGAGTATTTTGTCTCTTCCCTTCGCTTTTGCCTACATAAAAAAACGCCTCACTTATAAACTGATCAGCCAAAAAAATGTAAGTGACAAAGGCAAACCCATCCACAATTGGGAATATTAAGGCTGAATGGATAAAGCCTTTGACAAATATTTAAATCCGGCCAAATCCTCCTTTACACATCTGGTTTGAACGCACCCCTCATTCAGTGAATAAAAAAACGAATAATTTTATCACATGAAGATAGATTTATTTATCACAAAAGTAGCAAGCCATGATAGCTTAGTGGAGAAGCTATTGGATTGCTATGCAGTGTGTCTCGGGTTTGAATTCACATCGTACCTGACTTTTCTTTTTTTTGAATGTTAACCTTTCGAGCCCCACCGGCTCCTGGAGGAGCCACATAAAAAATACCCTCTGGGTACCGCCGGCTCCCTGGGTATCCAGTGCTACCGCGCGCAATTCTATGGCTTGTTATTCGTTTACAAATATACATATTATATACATGATGTTTGGTAATTCGACCAATTCCTTGATGGAGATTATATTTGAGGTCATTTGCAACAAATTGACCCCTGTCAATTAGGGCACTTTCTAAAAATTAAAATGAATTTATTCAAAAGAGTATGTACTACACTTGACTGTAAAATTAATCAAAAAACGTCAAAGGTTTATGACCTTTCGATAATGGTACAATTATTATAGTCCACTTTCGTAACCCTGAAAAAATTTATTTATTTTTTTATAGGCTCACGCCTGTATCCCCGAAGGGGTAGGCAGAGGTGTAATATTACACCCACATTTCGCCATGAATTTTTAGGTCCCACGTAATAGGGGGCGAGCCTATTGCCGTACCGGGCACATTACCAGACTCCGTGCTGCTACTGAGAATTTCCTAACGGAAAAACCCAATAACACTTTGCCCGACCCGGGAATCGAACCCGAGACCTCACAATCCCACGCGCACATTTATGCCGCGGGACCAACGAGGCAGTCTCTGAAAAAAATACGAGCCAATTTCTTAATAAAAGCAGAAGAAACCCGCTGGGTTCTAGAGGTTTATTTGAGTTCCGAACGCTAGTTTTCGACAGGTTAAGCTGCTGATAGGCTTGGGAATTCACTTGTAAGAATATCGAGCATTTGCCCTTTTTTTTGTATAGAGCCAAGCATAGAGACAAACATCGCTATAAACATTTTCATGACATTTCTAGCGAACGGTCGGCAAAAGCTCGAAGTTTTACTGTGATTTCGCTAGAAAGTTCGCCAGAACGCTGGATATATAATACTAGTGTTAATACGCTTTCGTTTCTTTTTCTGTAACGTAAAATTTGCAACAATGCTCATTATAAGTAAATATACCTGTTTATCAGAACCTTTAAATTGTTAACTATCTTTTGCTAAGCTTTGAAGTAAAACAATTTAAAGAAACCTACAAGGCTGACATTTTAATATTTTACTACACTATATCATCGTCATAGCGCTGTCACGGATCATCAATACTCAAGTAAGGGCGCCGGGCGGTTTCAATTTAGCGTTTTATACGCGCGTATTAGCTCGTTTTTGGAAGCGCATGTAGGCGCGTATAGGCGCGCTTTTTGGCACACGCGCAACTCGTACGATCGTTGGCGCGCTTCTTAAATCGTATAAGCGCGAACCGTCAAAATCCATGTTGACACTGACAAGATGTCACTACCGTTTCGAGAAAACACGCCGTAATATGTCCCTTTACGCGAGTCCGGTTTTTTGAATCGCGGTTTTTTGTATGCGCGCGTGTATGCGCATATGCTGAAACGACCGTATACGCGCAGAAAAATACGCTAATCTGAAACCGCCCTAAGCCTTGTAGCGCCTGGATGTTTCTTTGTTTATGTATGTATTGAGTAACAAAAATAAAGAATACATGTATGTTTATCCATTGTAGTATCCACAGCACAAGGTACAACCTCTGCTTATTTTGGGACTAGATGGTGTCGTGTGTATGGAGTAGAATATAATAAAATTATTATTTACTTTCCTATTTAATATTATGTAAAAAAAGAAATGTTGTATTTTTTGTATAATTAAGTAACATTTTGCGTGCCTACCTGGTTGAAATGTGGTGACACCTAACTACTCCAACTGTAACAACTGATAATATTTGTAATACCCATATATCGCAAATAAACAATATTAATTTTTTTTTCGAAATAACTATTTAATTCAATTATGTTTATTTAATTTGAATTTATTAGGAATATCTACATCTACACTATATAATATTATAAAGAGGAAAAATTTGTATTTTTGTTTGTTCGTAATGGATAAACTCTAAAACTACTAGGCCGATTTTAAAAATTCTTTCACCATTAGAAAGCTACATTATGTGCGAGTAACATAGGTTATATTTTATTTAAGAAAAAATAGGGGTCCGTAGGATATTTGGGTTTTTCGGGTACGCGAAGTAGTTCCCTAGTGAAACCGCGGGAAACGACTAGTTAGGAATATTATGTCAATATTGCTATTTTTTAATTTAACCTTTACCATACTACAGCTAAACACAAAGCCGAAAAGTCTCCCATTTCAATATCCCCAAAGCCTACACAAATTCAGCGTTGCATAAAAATATTCTCTCTCCAATTCAAAACGAATGCGAAAAACACGCCAGAATATATTGCCAACCCAACACCCGACTGATTGTAGCCTATTCTAAGATATATTCAATAAACACTGAAACGTATCATAAATTAAGAGTCCCGAGCTTAAATTTAGTTACATGCCCCGTCTCGGCTTTTAGGGGCCGAATCGTGTTATGAAACTGTTTCAAACCATGTTACGAAAGCGCTCTTCAGTTTTCTTTAAGAATTTTTGTGTAAGGGTTTTGGGTTCTTACGTTTAAGGGGTTGACAAATGTACTAATAACATTTCAGCAAATACAGATAACATAGTGTAGTCCCAAACTAAGCAAAGCTTGTACTATGGCTTTACTATGGGTACTACATTTAAGGATTTTAGCTTTAATTTTTTATTTATAGTCTTACACCTGTATCCCCGACGGGGTAGGCAGAGGTGTAATATTACACCCACATTTCGCCATGAATTTTTTAAGTCACACGTAATAGGGGGCGAGCCTATTGCTGTAACCGGACACATCACCAGACACCGTACTGCTACTGAGAATTTTGTAAAATCCAGTAACACTTTTGCCCGACCCGGAGTCGAACCCAGGACCTCCGATCAGCAGTCATATACGATATCCACTAGCCAACGGAGGCAGTCCGCGTATACATAAGCAATGGAATTAGTAGTTTTAGCGTCAAAGATTAAATAAAATACACTTTCACATTTATAATATGAGTATACATTAGTATGGATATCGATGAAATTCCAACACTCGAGATCACTAGAACAACTTTAGCGATTCAGAAGTTCAAACTGTTACGTTTCAATTAGCAGAAAACGATTTAGTTTCGCAAATCCAGATCAATCTATTAGCGAGTTCGACTCCCCGTTACGTAATTGAGAGTTTCAGGTTTTGATCTTTATGTTTTTAGTACTTTTAAATCAAAAATTAATAGATTGGTTTAGGGAAAAGAAAGCTTTTGAGATTGTGATTTTAAAAACATAGTAGATGAGTGCTCGTTGAGATGCCTCGTTGGTCTCACAGCATAAAAGTGCGCGTGGGATTGGGAGGTCTCGGGTTCGATCCCCGGGTCAGGCAATGGCTGTTATTGAGATTTTCTGTTAGGAAATTCTCAATAGCAGCACGGAGTCTGGTAATGTGCCCGGTACGGCAATAGGCTCGCCCCCTATTACGTGGGACTAAAATAAATCTGGCGAAAAGTGGGTGTAGCAATATGCCTACGTCTTCGGGGATATAGGCGTGACACTATGTAGGTATGTATGTATGTAGTAGATGAGTGAATTGATTTTTATTTTTTATTTTTTTCTACCACATACACACATCACCATCTAGTCCCAAACTAAGCAGAGCTTGTACTATGGGTACTAGATAATGGATAAACATACATATATACTTTTTTTTGTAAATACATACATATTATACATAGAAACACCCAGACCAAGACAAACATCCATGTTCATGCACACAAATGTTTGACCTGAGCGGGACTCGAACCCGCGACCTTCGGCATAGCAGTCGCTTACACTCCCGCTGCGCCAACCGGTCGTCGAACGATTCGATTAACACTTTTCTTATAAGTAGATACCGTATTCTTTATAAGACCACTAGTTAACAGCAAAGTAGGGGAGCGACCACCTTTTCTCTTTTGGTTCCTGAAAAAGGTATAGATGTTTCACGCGGGCGGAGCCGCGTGCAGAGATTAGTACAATTTTTAAACAAACTCGCCTGTCACACGTCAGTGAAATTACTACAAACAAGTTCATAAATGGGTACGCTTAAAAAAAATTCACGGTAGTAGAGTCTTGCAGATTTCAGCATGAATGGGCCGGCTCGACCGGGGAAGTACTACCCTCTCACAGAAAATCGACATAAAGTAACAGTACCTACCTAAACTGTTGCGTTTCGTTTGGTGAGTGAGAGTATCGAAGGTCCTATCCCGTATTCCTTATTCCACTCCTTCTCGTATCCCTTTCCCAACCCCAAGGGGCGGCAACGCACTTGCAATGAGGTCCATGCCCAGCAGTGGGACAGTTTTTTTTATTGGAGAAGCGACTCCTGAGGTATTGCGTGTTTCCATGGGCGGCGGTAATTGCTTACCATCAGGCGATCCATCTGCTCGTTTGCCGCCTATAACAATAAAAAGAAACTTAAACAAATTAATGAGAAGGTTAACTCTTTAGTCCACCACGCATGAGCATGACTGTTGAGAACCTGAGGGAGACATCAGACATGCAGGTTTCCTCACGATATTTTCTTCGCCGTTTAGCGAGGAAAATTATTAACAACTAGAGGATGACTGACTGATGCCTCCGTGGTCCAGTGGATAGCGTATGCGACTGCTGATCGGAGGTCCCGGGTTCGATTCCCAGGTCGGGCAAAAGTGCTACTGGGTTTTTTTCAAATTCTCAGTAGCAGCACGGAGTCTGGTGATGTGCCTAGGCTCGCCCCCTGTTACGTGCAACCTAAAAATTCAGTGCGAAATGTATGGCCCCGATTGGCATGTCCCTATGTTTTCCTTTTTCTCATAAACTAAATATTAAAAAAGATATGAACCTTCAAATACCTCAAAAATTTGCCAGATTTTCCGCTGAATTCAAACATCAAAAAATAGATTTGGCTAGATTATTTAAAAGAAGGAAAACATAGGAACACGGCCAAAGCCTTTCTTTAATTTAATATGAAAAAACTAGTTAAATCGATGACGTTTTGGAGAAGGAATCAAGGGAATACGAAACGTTGAATTTGTGTATATTTAATAGGTATTTTTGGTCCAAGCTGCAGTTGTCTCTATCGCGCTCTGCGGGGGGAAGCTTGAGGCTGCGCGACAGCAATAGATTTTACAAATACCTATTTTTCAATTCTCTCGCCCTCTGTTTCCTCTTAATTGTCAAAGTGCAGATGACGAAAATTTTTTTTTTACTGTTAGTGACTTATTTTTTCATGTATTTGTATTCAGTTATAGTAGTATATTCACCCCAAAAATATTTTGCAAATCAACACCCTGTATAGGTTTTCTGCCATGAACTTAATAACGGAAGAATGTTATTACTTACTTACTTACTTATCGTGTCGATGTCAACACATTTTATAAAATTTTGGACCAGTTTTCAGCAACGCTGATGGCATTTGGTGTCGCCTGATACAGGTCATCCAGTGTGCACGATTCTGGGTTCACCGGGCACGACAGCAGATGATCCATTGTCTGTGGTGATACGCCGCAGTCACATCTATTCGCACTTGTATCTATATACCCCCACTTTGACATATTGTCTTTACATCGCCCAACCTGGGTACGCAACCTGTTGAGTGCCTTCCAGGTTGGCCAAGGCAGTTTGGCTCCCGGTGGTAACTTTTCTGCTGGTGTGATAAAGGACGGCAGGGAGAATTTTTCACGCCACAGGCTAACTCTGGCTTCAGGAGCATCATTGGCACTTGCAGATACGGTGTGGAGAAAACTGTTACGGCTTTTTAGCCTTTTGCTAGCTGGAATTTGGCCGTATACTGGGTGTCTTCGGTCAGTTTCCTGTTTCCATTTTTCGATTGCAGTGGCTACTTCTCTGCGGACAGCTGGAGGGGCAATACCTGCCAGTGGATACAGCATCTTTACCGGAGTCGGCTTCAAACATCCTGTTATTTTCCGGCACGTTTCGTTGAGAGCTATATCCACTTTCTTGGCGTGGGCCGATCGGTGCCACACAGGGCATGCATATTCGCCTGCAGAGAAACATAACGCTAGTCCTGTAGTGCGCAAAACAGAAGGCGTAGCTCCCCATCTTGAAGATGTTAGGCGTTGAAGTAAGTTATTGCGAGTGGAGACCTTTTGTTGAATATTTTCGCAGTTGACTTTAAAGGTCAGCGTTCTGTCTAAGGTGATCCCCAGATACTTTGGGTGGCTACAGTGAGCAATGGGAATGCCTCGCCAAGAAATATTGAGAGCCCGATTCGCAGATCTATTGCGTAGATGGAATGCACATGACTGCGTTTTCGCTGGATTGGGTTTTAGACTGTTTTCGTCATAATACTCACCGAGGGTCAATAGTGCAGTTGAGAGAGTTGCCTCTATCTGCTCGAAAGTCTTGGCCCGAGCCGCGAGCGCCAAGTCATCCGCATAAACGAATTGTTTTGTGCCCGGAAACTGTGGTTGGTCGTTGGTATAGATATTAAAAAGAGTAGGAGCGAGCACACTGCCCTGCGGTAGCCCGTTTTTTTGGCGGCGCCACCTACTCTTATCCGACAACATATGCACTTGAAAAGTTCGATTACGCAGAAGCTCGCTAAGGACACGGACGAATTTAGTATCTCCAGTTATGCTCTCCACCTTCCAAAGTAATCTCCGTATGTTGACGGTGTCATATGCTGCTGACAGATCCACAAAGACAATGCCTGTAACTTCTCTAGCCTCAAAACCGTTCTCTATATATTGCGTCAAGTTTAAAACTTGACTGGAACATGACTTTCCTGGTCTGAAGCCGGCCTGCTCGGGAATTAGTTTTGGATCTATGAATCTACTTAAGCGATCAAGAAACATTCTCTCTAGGAGTTTGAAAGTATGACAAAGGAGAGAAATTGGGCGGAAGTTCTTTGCATTATCTGGGGTTTTGCCGGGTTTTAGAACGGCGATAATTTTAGACTTTCTCCATAGGGTAGGAATTTTCGTTGTCTCTATGCAGGTATTAAACATATGGAGAAGCCAAGAAACTGCAACTGGACCAAGGTGTTTTAGTTGTTCAGTGGAGATGTTGTCCACTCCAGGCGCCTTTCCTAGTTTCATGTTTTTGATGGCTACTGTAATTTCTGAAATATTAAATGGACTACTGATAGCAGTATTCGATTCAGAACATGGACTGCGCGGTTTGGGTACTCTTTTTGGACGTAGTGCTGGTTTTCCGTTCATTAACATCTGGTACGCGACTTGGTTCGCAGTAACTTGCCCCACCTGTAGTGCTTTTCGTCACTGGTTAATTTCTGTATAGTAGACCATGCTTTCTTGCTGCTATGGGTTAGGTCGATAGAGTTGATAGTAGAATGTTATATAAACAAATAATTCTTTACAGAGGAACAGGACCACTTTTTGCTCGACACGGTAATCGAACCCGATTACCACACACTCCGGTCCCCAAAGGCAGTATTCTCACATATTTCACATAAAGAAATACCCTTTTCGCCGTCAATAAATATAAACCTATTGTATTGTTATCTAAAGTTGTGTGGAGGCTCGCAGTAAATCTTGTAGAATAAGCCTCTTGGTATCTTTTATAAGATACATTTTATATTTACGTTGAGTTGCTGGGAGTAAATGGCGACTTGTTTTAACCGATTTGGAGAAATAAAGGTTATGGTTTTGAAGGGTGTGTATTTGCATATTATGTAGCTCATAAGTTTATAGAAATTTGTTATTTTTTTTCTGATTAATAAAGGTAGAAAGTTAGTTAGTAAAAAGGAAAAATTTTATAACAAATGAGCAAAAAAGTCTACTCTCATAATTATACAAAACAAAAATCAAAAGCGAATATTAGTCAAAAGGTTTAAGAAGTTCAAATAGACTAACTTTATTGTATTATAATAGATAAAAGACTAGATGATCCCGCGGTTACACCCACGCTATTTAAGGCTACTGCTCCGCACCCATAGCAAAGAGCTCAGATATTTATATAGAGGCGCATTTCTTATGGGCGCTCTGAAGACAAACTTTCTGCGACTCAAATTGCCGCTTGGCGGCGTGGCAGTCACGCTGTGAAAGCTATCTCTACGAGAGCAAGAGAGACGAACGTTCCTCCTGTGTATCTTAACTACGAGAGCAAGAGAGACGGAGAACGACGCCAGCGCCGCCAACGGCGCCAACTACGAACTAAACTGGAGACTGTCGCCACTTGGAAACGGCACACAAAATCCTTAAGAACTGCGCTTCTATGTAAATTTGTATTCATTGTCCATAGCTTATAGTAACCTTTTTTGATAAATGAGCTGTCCGACAAGAAATATTAATCCAATTGAACCAAAACCAAACAAACAAGCTCTTCAGCTGTTTAATATTAAGTATAAATAAAACACGCTGTATCTTGCCTAAATTAACGCAAGCCCACGCCCCAATATTAACGTATAAAAAATAACAACAATTACATTTTTTACAAAAACCAACAAACCTCTGTGTTAAATGAATACCTATCATAATGTTGCCAATTATGAAAACACTTTTTTTAATTAAATTTAATACAGCCCTCAGTAGAGCTATGAGTTTGGCCATTACCTTAATGCAGACTAACTTGTTAACTTGTTTTGAGGGTGGAAAAGAGTGGGGGAAAAAGGAGTGGGAGTCGGGACATTCGCGGAATAAAAATTGGCCTGACTACGACAAAATAAGCTGTAATTTTATATTTTAACTGTCCCTGGATAGAAAGATCTTGTAATACAAAATGTTTTCTTTTTAAATAGATAACAAGTATTAGGGCTGTAATTGGAAAATGTTTATTATTGTACTGCTAGCTGGAGCTAAGAAAAAGTATAATAATTATTATTATTTTCGTATATTAGACTGCCTCTGTGGTCCAGTGGATAGCGTATGTGACTGCTGATCGGAGGCCCGGGTTCGATTTCCGGGTAGGGCAAAAGTGTTACTGGGTTTTTCCGAATACTCAGAAGCAGCCCGGAGTCTGGTGATGTGCCCGGTACGGCAATAGGCTCGCACCCTATTACGTGGGACCCAAAAATTCATGGCGAAATGTGGGTGTAATATTACACCTCTGCCTACCCCTTCGGGGATACAGGCGTGAGTATATAAAAAAAAATCGTGTGAGACTGTGATCAACTTTGGTGTCGGATCTTTTCAGACCGCAAAAAATCCCGATAGCTTAACGATTCCCCCAAAACACGATGGAGCTTTGATGTTATACTTTTAACTAAATATATTTACTTACTCCTCCGTATTTATTTATTAAGGAACAGCAAATGGTAACACAATTGAATGTTCTTATAACTTTTTTTCGTAATCTGATTCTCGAAAGTAATAGGTACGTCCTCTGTTTTTATTTATTACTAGAAGACGCCAGCAGCTACGCCTGCATTTTTTTTTAATTTACCCATTTTGGCCGATCTCGTGGAAATTTCGGGAAATCCCTTCTTAGTGCACCCTTACGGTCCCCAAGGAACATACATGACAAATTTCAGCTTCCTGCACCCAATAGTTTCGGCTCTAGCGTGTCTGTCAGTCAGTCAGTAACGCAAGGATTTTATATATTAAGATTTTAAAGCAGTGTGTTGCCAGGCAATGACTTTTTACAATTATCATCAGCAGTATTGAGATAAGAGGATCTTATTATGTTTATTATACAGAGTGTTATAAAAGAGGTAACATGGGGGTCGTGGAGAGAGTTAATTTTATAATATTTAATGACTCATCTTTATTCCCGTCGTCTACCATGTAAACAAAGGAATTAATCATGAAAATTTTCAAACCAGTTGTGAGGTGCACGAATAACATCATGACATTGTTTGTAATGGTTATTTAAATACTTAATAGAACACCATGCATGTTGTTTGTAGAAGAGAAAGTAAATAAATCGAACATTATAGAAATACAATATCGTCTACTGAAATCAAAAACCATTTAGTAACAGTCTTATTATTTTGGCTTCACTAGATAGAAATATAGAACACGCTGTATATAAGTATATTTTTTCGTAATTTGATTCTAGAAAGTAATAGGTACGTCCTCAGATTTTATTAAATATCAAAGCGGCGTGTTGCCAAGCAATGTTTTTTTTTTCAATTATTAACAGTAGAATCGAGGTATGGGGAACTTATTATTTTTATTATATATAGGGTGTTATAAAGGAGGTAACATATGGGTCGTAGAGTGTGTTTCTGTCATAAGATGTATCTTGACGAGGATATTCGAAAATTCATATTGTATGTTGACATTATAAGTAGGTACGTTTTGTAAGAAATAATGACGCACAGAATACACATACATACTGTTTCCATATTTTATCTTGCAACTGACTGCCAAGGATAATTCCATAAAATCTTCGCAGCCTATAACTTACTATCTTAATATATAAAATCCTTGCGTTACTGACTGACTGACAGACACGCTACAGCTGAAACTATTGGGCGCAGGAAGCTGAAATTTGGCATGTATGTTCCTTGGGGACCGTAGGGGTGCACTAAGAAGGGATTTTCCGAAATTCCCACGGGATTGGCCAAAACGTGTAAATTTAAAAAATATGCAGGCGTAGCTGCTGGCGTCATCTAGTTTTAAAATATATTTCATTTTAACAGCGTACAACGTACAACAGACAAACAAAAAGAATATCCGACAAATTAAATTGCTATTTACACAAAGTTCTGCAATAAGTTTTAAAAAAAAAAAATTCAAAAGCAAAAAACATATTTTATTTACTTTCAGCATAACACGTCAAAACTGACCACCACCTTTTCGTAACATCCTGTATCCGTTAATAACTTCCCCAAACGTATCCTATTACTTAACTACAGTATGTTTCAAGTTATTAGTTTCTTGCGAAGTAAGTATAAATTGTTTTCTAAGTAAGTTTTCTTGTTAAAGATGAATCAATCATGGTTACGTCATTCTTGTAAAACTATATTACTACTTATCGCCCACGGGTTTGCCCGCGTAGTTAATAGTTGTCTTAAAAACAGGGCAACCTATTTGCCATTCTGTTGTGTTATTATTATTACAAAGTTGCATCAAAAATCATAGTATGGCCAAAGAGCTCATATTTACATAGATGCGTATTTCTTATGGGCGCTCTGAAGACAAACTTTCTGTGATTAAAATTGCCGCTTGGGGGCGTGGCAGTCGCGCTGTGACAGCTGTCTTTACGACAGCAAGAGAGACGACTCTTGTGTATCTTAACTACGAGAGCAAGAGAGACGGAAAGCGACACCAGCGCCTAAACTGGAGACAGTCTCCACTTGGAATCTGCACACGAAATCCTTAAGAACTGCGCTTCTATGTAAATCTGTATTCATGTGCATTGCCTCGCGACATACACACGCAAGCAAAGTTTCTGCTCAATATGAAACTGGGAAATGGCGCAAATGCATATTGCAAGATTTCCTTACAAACACCGGGATATGGAAGTAAATAAAAGTTTGTAAAAAGAAGATACTTCGAAAAACTGCCACTGTGGTCCAGTCCACATGCGTCTGGTGATCACGTTTAGTTCCTGGGTCGGGCAAAGGTGTTAGTGACTTTTTCGGAATCCTCAGTAGCAGAACGGAGTTTAGCAAAGTGCCCGGTACCTAATGACAATAGGGTCGCATCTAAGAAGTTCTATTAACAACGAAGTGCAATGAAAGATTCACATAAATATGGTGAAATGAAAGCAGCGATAGCCGAGTCGAGAGACCGACAGACTGTGATGCAGAGGGTCTCGGGTTCGAATCCACGGCACGCACCAATGACTTTTCGGAGTTAAGTGAATTAAACTGTTAACTATCGCTTGCTAAACGGTAAAGGAAAACATCGTGAGGAAACCTGCATGTTTGACAGTTCTCCATGATGTTCTCGAAAGACACGTGAAGTCTGCAATCGCGCAATTGGCAAGCGTGGTGGACTATGGCCTTAAACTTTTTATAAGTGAGAAGAGGCCCGTGCCCAGCAGTGGGACAGTATAAAGGGCTGATGATGTGATGTGATGTGATGGTGAAAAGTAGGTGTAATATCACACTTTTGGCTCTGAGTAGAGGCTTAAGACTATAAAAAAAAACTTCCGAAGTGTCAGTCCATTGACTCTCAACCCAGCTAATCTTATTAAACCCATTAAGAAGCCTAACGCGGGATATTACGCAAGCTATATCGTTAAAATGTTAACAACAACTGTTACAACGCACCTGCTTGCTAATACCACAAACCTGAAACTCCGATCAAGCGTACAATATTTCGACAAAGTTCGAGTACAAAGTTAGGCTGCGTTTACAGAAGAGATGAGCGGTGTATAAGGAAATAATCCATAAACATATAAAAAATCATGTCAAAGTTTTTGTGGTCGCATTTCTTCGAAACGGCTCGACGTATTTTTAAGTGTTTTTTATAGACTTACGCCTGTATCCCTGAAGGGGTAGGAGGAGGTGTAATATTACACCCACATTTTGCCATGATTTTTAGGTCCCACGTAAAAGGGGGCGAGCCTATTGCCGTACCAGGCACATTACTAGACTCCGTGCCCAGTAAAAATTCCCAGTAACACTTTTGCCCGATCCGGAAATCGAACCCGGGACCTTCGATCAGCAGTCGCATAGACATAAAGACATAAAGACATATTTATTTCTGCATTTTGGTTGTTTACAACACTTATACATGTCAAAACCCTATTCTAGATGAAGCCGGCTTTTCCTAGCTAAATGACTTCTTGAGAAGAAAGGCCGAAACAAACTCAGAGTCATTGTTTTTTTTTTGTCACTTCAATTTGTTTAGTGTTTTCTTCATCTTTTAAAGTCCAGACAAAAAAGGGTTTAGTATGCAAGTACAATGCAGGAAATTATCTGACGCTTTTGACTGACTCGGCCCACTGATGGCCCGCATTCAACAGCAATCGTACGGCTCAACCTTAATTGAGGGAGCCAGCACGATCTGTATCACTATGCCTCCACGCCATCAGAAGGTGTATGCATAAGCATGTCAGCCTAAGCCATCAGACAGGTTGCCATAACTATTTGTTTATATGTTTAATAATGCCCACATCGTACTCACAACTTTACATGCTAATACACAGTAAAATACATGTTGCAAACAATAAGTAAAAATAATAAAAATTTAAACAATAAAATGTCATATATTTAAAATATCAGAAAATATTATTAAATGTCAGAAAAAAATATTGAATGTCAATTTATGAATAATAATATATTACTTAAGTAATTTTAAATGTCAAAAGAAAATAAATAAAATAACAATGTCAAATCAAACAATGTCAAAACAAAATAAATAAAATTACAAATGTCAAATAAAAATGTCATTTGTAAAAATATAAGTATTACAAATGTAAATAAAAATATCATGTCACTAATTTCAAAATGTCAAAATTCATAATTTTTTAACTCAATTCCAGGCATTTTTGTCTGCTAAATAATCTTTAACTGTGTAATAAGCTTTTGAACACAAGCTCTGTTTAATAAATACTTTGAATTTATTAATACTTAGTTCCTGAATATTGCCTGGAATTTTGTTGTAAAAACGTATGCTTTGACACTTGTATGAGTTACTTATTTTTTGTAGTCTAGTTGAAGGTAGAACAAGTTTGTTTTTATTTCGTGTGTTTAAATTATGAATGTCGCTGAATTTAGAAAACATATTTATATTTTTCCTGACATATAACAAGTTCTCATAAATGTATTGAGATGCGACAGTCATTATCTTAATTTCTTTAAATTTTTCCCTCAGTGAATGCCTTGAACCAAGACTGTAGATTGCACGAATAGCCCGCTTCTGCAGTACAAACACAGTTTGAATGTCAGCTGCGTTGCCCCATAATAAAATGCCATATGACATTATGCTGTGGAAATAACTAAAATATACTAATCTGGCCGTATCTATATCAGTTAACTGACGAATTTTGTAAACCGCGTATGCTGCAGAGCTAAGTCTATTCGACAACTGACCTATATGTGGGCCCCACTGTAGCTTAGAATCTAAGGTTATGCCTAAGAATACGGTGTTATCTATAAGATCCAACTCTTCTCCATTCAAACATATGTTAGGTTTAACTTGTTTTACATTCGGTCTTGAAAATCGTATACATTTTGTTTTTCTTTCATTTAACAGTAAATTGTTAGCTGTAAACCATTTAACTACTTTAGAGAGAGCTTTATTTACATCGTCATTATTTGATTGTTGTCGTCTTAGTTAAAAAATAAGTGATGTATCATCAGCAAATAACACTATCTCTTCATTATTTTGCATAATGTATGGCAAATCATTAATATATACAAGGAAAAGGAATGGACCAAGAATTGAACCTTGCGGCACTCCCATTGTGACCACTGAACTCCACACTCCACATACGCTATCCACTGGACAACGGAGGCAGTTTTCCCATCTTGCAGCTTCGCCCGCAAATATAAATATTTTATAAAGGCTTGTATTTAATGCAGCATCTAAGTAATACGAATACAAGTTTCAAAAATAATGAGAGTGGGTACCATATACAGGGTGTAAAAAAACCCTTAACGAATACTGAAACCTCATATTATATCAATAATTACGAACATTTTTTACTTTGGCACCATACCATACATACGACGTTCAGGAGATATTGAGGCTCAAAGTTACTATGGAATTTTTGTAATTAGGTACAAAATCGATGCGATTACCATGCCAACCTGATCTATGGATGTCCTATGCACCCATGGATAAGTAGGTATTTCGAAAATGGTACGCGCACAATTTTTATTGCGACTTAAAAAATGTGATTATTTGAAAAAAAAAAAACATTTCCCAAGTTTTATTTTTGCTTAGTATGACTTGGCATGATGTCCAAAACGAGTAGACTTCGGCTTGGTAATGGGTCTTGTGACATTCAGTATAATGGGTTGGCAGCTAATAAGGAGTATCTTAATAAGTAAAAAGTATTAATATGTCAGTTATAAGCTTCGTTTTAATTTAAACGTTCAGTCTTTTTTTTTTTGGGAACTGAATTAGTATCTAAGCGGAGCATTTTATCTTAAATGAAGTGTTTTTAAGCAAAGTTGACGGAGCCCTGCTTGGCAGGGCTCCTATTTTTGGTTACAGGGTCACAAGAGAATCTAACATAACCTACTACTAACATTATTAGCCGCCAAGTCATTATTTATAGTTCCTCGGCTTATATTTAAATTGACTTGTATAGTTTATTTGCTACCTAAACGCAGCTGCCAGTTTTTAGTTTTTATAACACCCTTAGTTTTGAATCTTATTTGATATAATAGTCGCGAAAATATTTAATCGCTAGCAAGTTATTTTATTAGTTGCAAACATTTAGTCATCTTTTAAGTTATTAGTCACTTGCAAAATAATAAGCTTTTTATAGATTTTTACATTTTCTTCGGTTCTCGTGGGCTTTTCTTCGAAGGGGTCTTCGGAGATACGAGCCCACAATAAAAAAATTAAAAAATCTACTTACTACTTACTAAAATGATTACATTTCTCCGAAACGCCTCGATCTGTATTTATTGTGATTTCTTAAAGATGAAGATAAAGACTTTCATTTGAAAATCTTTTAGGTGGGTTGTATTACTCTTCAAAATACTGGCTGGTAATTTTAGAGCGAGACATCATGATCGGAGCTGCCTCGCTCGTTTCTCTAAAATTGGATAAATTTGTGCGTGACGTCCCACTTTGCTTAAGGGTTAAAGTAATTAAGCGTGTATCGCGGACTTATGGTATTAATAAATTACACAACTATAACACACGTAAAACGTCTGAAGCTGTTTCTTAAATATGAAGTGTGGATTTTAAAGAATAAATCTATGAACTGAAACTATACTTTATTTGGCTGTAGACAGAGTTTTGATTCCATTGACAAAAAGGTAGGTACGTTATAAGTGTGGTTATAAAACGCCAAATTTGATATTGACTTCATCATTATAATTTTTGCCAAAAGAAATGTTATTTTTTTAGAAAAGACACCAACCAAGGCATTAGGACTAAATCCTGTGTCGCAGGGGACTTTACAAACATACAACTAACGTACACAATGAACACCCAGACTCGAAACAACAATTTGTAAATTACACAAAGTGTTGTCTCGTGCGGGAATCGAACCCACAACACTCGGCGCAGTGTCAAGCGGCGAGGCGGCCGCTTAAACCAATACGCCAACCGTGCAGTCACTAGTTGTTTCAGTTTAGATTAGTGCCGACGGCTTAATATGCCTATCCAAGGCACGAAGCAATCGATCAATAACAGCGTAGTATGCACATAACTTCGAAAAGACAGTGGTACGCGCCGTGGATTCAAACCCGACAAACTGTGCAGGGCAGTCTGTTGGTATCTCCACTAGGATATCGCTTGGCTTTTATTGTATTTTTCTTTTTTTATAGCCTGCTCTGTCCCACTGTTGGGCAAAGGCCTCCCCCAAATCTTTCCAGACCTGCTCGTCGCACGCAATTTCAAGCCAGCTCTTATGGTAGGCGTCCAGGTCAACCCGTCATCTCTTTCTGGGCCGGCCTCGGCGACAACGTCTGTTCTCCGGTACCCACAGTGTTGATATTCTTGCCCAGCGATCCTCGTGCATACGGCTGACGTGGCCCGCCCAGATCCATTTGAGACTGACAGCCATTCTTCTTAATCTTAATATATAAAATCCTTGCGTTACTGACTGACTGACAGACACGCTACAGCCGAAACTATTGGGCGCAGGAAGCTGAAATTTGGCATGTATGTTCCTTGGGGACCGTAGGGTGCACCCCTACGGTCTAAGAAGGGATTTCCCGAAATTCTCACGGGATCGGCCAAAACGGGTAAATTTAAAAAAAATGCAGGCGTAGCTGCTGGCGTCCCCATATAATACTGAAATAAAATTCAACTGGTTCGTAATAGAACCATCCCTTTATATCGATATTTCACGACACTGAAACACTTTCCGCCGTGAATTCAGCTGGGAGTTGCGCGAGCCGAGGCCGATTGTTGAATTAGAAAGGATTAGGCGCGGAAATGTGTTTAACTTAATAGCTTTTATTGATTCTATAAAGTATTGAGATATAGGTTGGGCGTGTTTTAGGCGTTTTGGTTGGCAACAAGAATTATCTGGCTTCAAAGGTATGTTTTCAGATTTTGCGTGATAAAACACAATTCCTAGGTATTAATTATACGATTCCAAAGGACTTTATTTATTTATTTTTTTATTTATATTCTCACGACTGTATCCCCGGGTAGGCAGAGGTGTAAATAATACCCACCACATTTCGCCATGAATTTCTAGGTCCCACGTAATAGGGGGCGAGTCTATTGCGGTTACCGGGCATATCACCAGACTCCGGGCTGCTACTGAGTATTCGGGAAAACCGCGTAACATTTTTGCCCGACCCGGGAATCGAACCCGGGACCTCCCATCAGCAGTCGCATACGCTATCCACTGGACCACGGAGGCAGGACTTCCCCTTTGTTTGATAAAAATACACTTTCATGATATGTAAAGTCTTGCTGATTTCAGCATGAATATGCTCGACCATAAAGTAACAGTACCTACACTGTTGCTTTTTATTCGGTGAATTAGAGTGCCGTAGGCCCCATCCCTTACTCCTCCCTCATCACTTCCTTCCTTCTATACCTTTTCTCAACTCAAAGGAGGGCAACATACTTGTGATTCCTCTGGTGTTGCTGGTGTCCATGGGCGGCGGTAATCACCTACCATCAGGCGATCCGTCTGCTCGTTTGTTGCTTATTACATAAAAATAAGAAATTATCTTGTTCTAATCTGATTGCAATGACCACAAAGCTCTTTAGGATACATTATTCCATTAATTGACATTGACTGCCTCGTTGGTCACGCGGTATAAATGTGCGCGTGGGATTGGGACGTCTCGGGTCGGGCAAAGTGTTATTGGGTTTTTCCGTTAGGAAATTCTCAGTAGCAGCACGGAGTCTGGTAATGTGCCCGGTACGGTAATAGGCTCGCCCCCTATTACGTGGGACCTAAAAATTCATGGCGAAAAGTGGGTGTAATATTACACCTCTGCCTATCCCTTCGGGGATACAGGGATGAGTCTATAAATAAAAATAAAATAAATATTCCATTAAGTAAACCATAACCTACCCATTCTATCAGTCACTCAATTATGTATTAAATTATTTTGGTTGTCTGGAAGAAATCGCATTTTGCGATAAGACCGCCCTTGTACCACTATTTATAAGTTGTTTATAATTTGATCACCGTATTCTTATATCTTTTTGGTTTTCTGGTGTACAATAAAGAGTTTCAATCAATCAAACACAAATTACTTTCATACTTAAACGCACTATTTATTTATTTAATCTCACATACCACTATCATCACAGGTCTTAACCTAATACAATAGCGTGGTTCTAGTACATGTACCTAGTTATATCAAATATAATTACTGTATTAAAAAAAAAATACCTATCAGGCAGGCCCTGTTATTAACTTTTAGACATTATACAATACGCAGTTCGTGTAAATTCACTCAGTGTGCAGTACAGTTTTGTGACGACTAGCTAGTGAATGTGGAATAATATAGAATCTAGCAGCGGCAGATGCACTTTCCATTCATGTCAAGTCCATTGTAATGACTGGATCCGACGTATGATATTCTCATTGCTTTTGTGTCTCTTCTTTCCCTTATTCTTTAAGGCTGGTTTTTCTCCTTACTTAGAAGTGATGCTCCAATTCTGCAGTTAAGTTTGAAATGCCTCGAGTTATGCCTAAATAGTTCATTCCCTATAATAAACATAGCGTTAACTATCGTTATCATAAGAAACTTCCTGTTCTGATGTAAATACTACAACAATCATTTTCTTTGTTTCAGAAATCCACACAAAATCGATACGGACAATGAAAACGCCACAAAAGTTGAAGCAGCTCACTCAACAGATGCCGTTGTTACAAATTTAATATAACGCCAAAATTTAAAAATAGATGGCGCTTATCTCAATATTTTGCTAGTGCGGTTTAGATGTGAATTTATTTATATTGTTAATATTATAATATTATTTTACTATATTGTGAGATGCGAGACGACAGAACTAAACCTGGTGGCTCAGCAACTAGCCAGGGTGTCGATAATGAAGGTAAGCGTATTGATTTATCTTTAAGACCATACATCTTCCCGGTCACTTATATTCTTATAGTGGTAGGCTCGTTGTGAACTTGGCGTCATTTCAAGGCCAACATAATATATTATTACAATTTAAGGTCATTTTGTCGTAGGCTTATTTTTTGGTCCAAAGCTTTGAACTCAGTGTGAGCCAATCGATGCTGGCTTAAAAAAGAGAGAAGATGAAAGAAAATATGAGTTACTTTGTAAATTACATGTAATCAATACAACTGTTGACGATATAGGACACAATTGGCTACAATAACTGTCAAAACCGTTTGATCTAGTTGAATGATTCATTTTGACTAAAGAAATAATTATTGTTGATTCAAATCTATAACATCTGTATTTTTTCGTCAACTTAATGACAGATACGCAAAAGTAATACAGCATTTATTAGGTACACATTTCAGTTATGTTATAAAAGACCAGGGAATACCTCAGGGATCCATTTTGAGACTTATGGTCCAAGTGAATCACAATGTTGTAAAAAATGGTAGAAATATTATAATAAGACTAATCTAGTCATTTTTACAGGTTCTTCAATACCAGATGACAGTAACGACGAAGAGTTGGCGTCTCTGAGGAGCCTCCTCACCTTCCCAGAGGAAGTCGCTCTCAGGCTTACGGATACTGAGTACCAGGTGTTTTATCAGGTGAGACAAAATAAGTTAAAACTTCAACTTGCTTGCTTAGTTTGCATATTAATCTAAGCGAAACTCTTCAAAATTCTGTACCGAGTAGGGATTATTGGTTCATTGTCACAAATAACTCTAGTTGCGCGATCAATTATTGCTTATTATGTAAATTTTATTATTAGAATTTGTACGATTTCCTGAAACTCAAGGATTCTTACAAGATGGTGATCGTCTTTAAAAGATGCCTTGCATTTTCTATTCGATGGTTTAGGGATTGAATATTACATGCTTAAATATCACTATGTATATATAAACTTATTATTTTTTTGTTAGAAAAGCCAACTCCCGCATTAGGACTAAATCCTGCGTCTCGGGGGACTTTACAAACATACAACTAACGGACACAATGAAACATATGTGTCATATGGAATCCGCTACGGATCATAATTTAACAATTAATGAGGTAATAGCAGCAGCGTCATGATTGCGGTATAAGCTATGTGACATCATAAGGACAATGTCGTCATTCGGACATCACAATTTGTCTTAGCGCAATCAATGAATACAAATTTACATAGAAGTGCAATTCTAAAGGATTTCGTGTGCCAATTCCAAGTGGAGACTGTCTCCAGCTTAGTTCGTAGTTGGCGCCGTTGGCGGCGCTGGCGTCGTTCTCCGTCTCTCTTGCTCTCGTAGTTAAAATACACAGGAGGAATGTTCAACTCTCTTGCTGTCGTAGAGACAGCTGTTGCAGCGCGATTGCCCCGCCACCAAGCGGCAATTTGGGTCACAGAAAGTTTGTCTTCAGAGCGCCCATAAGAAATGCACCTCTATGTAAATATCTGAGCTCTTTGGCGCAATATAGTAATGACAGTTAAAGTGTCATGTCAAAAAGATATACAAAGATATTCTTTAACTCTTGCTGATTTACATGGTACGGTATCATCATCATCAGCTTGTCATAGTCCACTGCTGGATATATCCAATGGCACGCCACTGAGCCCGATTTTAGCTCTTCGTCTCCAGCCGCTGTCAGCCTCTTCACGTATAACGTCACTCAACCTAATTGAAGGGCGTCCAACATTACGTTTGCCAAGGCGCGGACTATAGTCCGCTAGTTGGATAAGTCGTGTTCTATAGAACACGACTTATCCAACGGTTATTGGTTCTATGACAAATGTGATCAACCCACAACCTCTCACCATCATCAGCCTTTAACAGTCCACTGCTGGACTAGGCCTCTACTTTGAAAGGAGAGATTGGCCTACTATACCACGCTGGCCAAACGGGTTGGTATAGGGTTTGTATCAAGTTTTCCTTCTCTTACAGTGGTGTTCTCTGCATAATATGCTCTCCCTCTGTCGGCTCTTACGACACCCATGGGATGATATGGGGTGGTGACAATCCGTATTCTAAATCCGTCACCACACGGACAATCATATGTCATCATCATCACAACCTCTGGGGACCATGATTATGAAACAGCTAAATTATCAAATGTAATTGATATTACATTTTAGTAGTAGTTAAGTTTATTTAAGTTATTGCAATCGATCTTATTAAACATTCATAAGTATTTTTTGGATGCAACTCAGTGTACCAAAAATGCATATTTCAATTCTCAGCTTAGCTACACGACCAACTGGTAAGACGGAGCAGCTGCTAGTTTCAAATGAAGTTTTATAAGACTTTTATGTCAGAAAATTTCTTAATTTGAAAATCTTGCACTGTAAATATGTTTCAAATATAGCAATATCCTTTTTATATTTTACGTGGACTTGATACCAAGGTTTGGAACAAATTTAGGGTTTGTTTGATTGTAAATAATTAAAAAATAAAATACTTTGCATGGCAAACAATTTCGCAGCGCATGTAAGCGTGGATGGCAAGACGAGCTTGGACAAAATTATATTACAGAAATCGAAGAAAACTTTACAAATACGTACAAAGCTATTACTAAGCCACAGTTATGCTATGCCCATAAACAAATAGAAAATGAAAACCGTATTCATCGTTATCATCAGATGAATAAAATCACATAAATCTAAACTACGAAAGGTAGCAACATTAAATTTGGACAATCCTTCATAACATAGGTATCCAATACGTAAAGATTTTTAAATATTTAATCACCAATTTGTTAAAATAGGTGTTGAAAGATAAAAGCAGATGAAGCCGCGGACATCTACTAGTCTTACCCAAGATTTTACAGTAAGATCGGTATATATCTACATTCCATCAAACATAGTTTAGTTTATCCCAAGTTAGTGATTGCATTTAAGTAATAGAGTTACTAACTTGCGCAGTTCACACTGCTGTTAAGATTTCGTCCCAAGAGAAACTCCATAAGCTGATAAGTTCTTTATCTCCGTACCAGATTATAGGATAGCTGTACAGACTAATGTTTATAATACCTTGGACGGCAAAACGCACCAATGCATTAATCCTATTTTATTGGAATTTTATTTCTCCAAAATGTGCCAGCAACGCATTCTGTCTTATTTCGGCCTCATAGTACGGAGAGACAGCGACAGTCTTACAAACCTGATTATCGTTGGGAACACTGAAGACTAATATTGGGGTTTTTCACGGTAGTAGAGCCTTGCTGATATTAGCATGAATATGGCATGGGCCGGCTCGACCGGGGAAGTATTACCCTCTCACAGAAAATCGACGTAAAGTAACAGTACTTAAATCGTTGCGTTAGGTTCGGTGAGTGAGAGTGCTGGAGGCCTTATCCCCTATTCCTTCTCCCTCATCCTATCTCTTTTCCCAACCCTAAGGGGCGGCAACGCACTTGTGACTCCTGTGATGTTGCTTGTGTCCATGGGCGGCGGAAATTGCTTACCATCAGGCGATCTGTCTGCTCGTTTGCCGCCTATTACTATAAAAAAGACTAGTAAGAGGCCTCCGGACTTTAAGGCGTGTAAGTCTTGGATGCAACCGGGATAACGCTAGGACGATGATGATGAATGATGAAGGCCTTACGTGTGAATTGTCCTTTAATAAATGTTATCATGTCCGGACTCATCTATAAAGGTATATTACCTATTAGTTTCCGACGTTTCGCTTTTCTTGCACCGAGCGTGGTTGCGGAGAGACTGCTGAGAGCTCAGCGCCGTCTTGTGGAAGTGCGGATTTCGGCACCTACTCTCACTTGGTCTTTATTTAAGTTCGCAATGTCGGTACTCCGAGTCGGTAATACTTACATTGCGAACTTAAATAGGTATTTATACCTTAAATAAGTTAAGTAAACGCGATTAAGACCCGCTAAATTATTTTGTATGATGTATACATATCGCGAAAGTTTAAAATCGTCTATAAAGGGTTTCGTAGTAGAGGTATCCACTTCATATACTCATTAGTTAGACAGAAAAATCAAATTCATAAGGGTTCTGTTTTCCAATTTGGCTATGGAACCCTATAAATGCGTTTTCCTAAACTAATGTTTCTATTAAAAGACAGCCATGACTATGATATTAAGGAGAGGAATCGGTGTCCGATCATTTGACAAAAAACAAATAACAAATTTTCATTTGACAAATAACATTTGACAAAATTATACTTGATAAATTTATCATTTTATAAACTATTGTTTAATAAACTACTCATTAGACAACATATTTACTAAAAAAAATATTATGCCAAAACATTAATTTACAAATTGATTATTTTTTTAAACATGTTAGTTGGCAAAACAACGTAAAGCATAAATAACATTTGACAAAATACATTGCTTGGTAAATATTTTATTAACCATTAAAGGTTAGGTTAGAACTGCGACCACAACGCACGAGCCGAGCGAGCGAAGCGAGCGTGCCGCGGCAGCGGCCGGCTAGTGCCAGAACCAAATTCTACTTATTTCGCTTAATTCAAGCAGTGTGTATTTTTTTTTAAAGACAAGTTTCTATGGGATTAGTATTATTAATACAAAATTATTACTTGCCTATAAATAATCTGTCCAAGATGAAAATTGTAACCATGCAATTTAATATTTTCAAAATTTCGCGTAAGTAGTGGTTAGGAAATTAGTTATTTTTAAAAACTAATAATTTATCTTCTAACTTTTTGTACAATCACCAATTTGGCAAACGGATTATTTAGTCATGTGATTATTTTTATAATAATATTTTAGCAGTTTAATTATTTTCTAAGTAAAACATTTGCGAAACTTGTATTTTGTCAAATAATTAGTTTTTCAAACGTTGTTTGTAAAATGATCTTTTGTCATACGTTTTTTGTCAAAAAATTGTAAACCAGAGGAATCACACTGCCTCCATAGAGCGGAAAGCTATTCCGATATTAATATTGATCAGTAATATTTGAATATAAAAGAGATCTGTAACTCAAGTGCAGTCAAATGTAATGACATAATGTTTAAAGATTACTTTTTCAGTTTCACTCGCAATTTTGATGCCTCTTACGCAAATAAGCGTACCTATAGTTTTTAATATAATAATAATATAATAATATTCTACATTTGTGCGCATGAACATGGATGTTTGTCTTGGTCTTGGTGTTTCTATGTATAATATGTATGTATTTACAAAAGAAATGTAAAAATGTATGTTTATCCATTGTCTAGTACCCATAGTACAAGCTCTGTTTAGTTTGGGACTAGATGGTGATGTGTGTATGTGGTAGAATAAATTATTATATTATTATAATATATCGTCATTTTCTGTAACATAGGTACATAGTTCCCAAGATGATCGCGAGTTGCCTACATTATAAGACGTACCTAAGTGGATGCTACTGTTACACAATATTCACATTGGGACCCTAACTAAAGGCACTTAATTTAGAAACTGTTTTCATTGTTTCAGTATTATGTCTGTAGCTATTTACTATTTACAAGTAATTAAGTACAATGTCAAACAGTTGCAGCTCCTTACAAAAATAAAATATGTACTATTATATTGGCGATTCAAAAGAGAGGCCACGAGTTTTATTGCCCGTTCTTTCTCGTGATTCTATTGCTTTGCGAACGAGGCAGTAAATGTAGATGCATTAAGTGATTTACTTAAAAAAATTGACTTTCATATGCGTCACTTTGTGACCTAGATGAATAAATGATTTTGACTTTGACTTTGTTAAGGATGAAACAAAATGGCAAACAACTGGCTTGGCAATCAAGTTTCCAAACTACTTGACTAATAGGCTAGAGGTTAATAATTAAAGTACTTGACTGCACGGTTAGCGTAGTGGCTCAAGCGGCCGACACTGCGCCGAGTGTTGTGGATTCGATTCCCACACGAGACAACACTTTGTGTGATCCATAAATTGTTGTTTCGAGTCTGGGTGTTCATTGTGTCCGTTGGAAAGTCCCCCGCGACACAGGATTTAATCCTAGTGCGGGAGTTTTCTTTTATTGTAACACCTTGTGTAACTTATGGAGTGCAATAAAATATTGAGTATTGAAAGAAAAATATATGAAATTTTCAGTATAAAACTATTAATATACATGGTGACTGACCCATCCATTTCAAGACCAACAAAATGGAAATACAAAAGCTTTTATTCGTATCTTCCAAAGCTTATTCACGCTTTAATAATACGACAGAAAATTGGCGAAACCGTTTAATTTTAGATATAAATCAATATTTTTAATTATCCATCGCTTTCAGTGTTCCCGTAGTTTATATTTAGCCGGGCAGAATTAATTGGGCATCGGCATTTCGGCATTGCGAACCATTGAGTATTAATCATCTATGATTTATATTATAAATCTGTCGATTTGTTACGTTTTCACATTTTTTTTATAAACTCACACCTGTATTCCTGAGGGGGTAGGCAGGGGTGTAATATTACACCCACATTTCGCCACGAATTTTAAGGTACCACGTAATAAAGGGCGAGCCTATTGCCGTTACTGGGCACATCACCAGACTCCGTGCTGCTACTGAGAATTCGGAAAAACCCAGTAACACTTTGCCCAACCCGGGAATCGAACCTGGGACCTCCGATCAGCAGTCGCATACGCTATCCACTGGACCACGACGGTAGAGGGGTGCACTAAAAAGGAATTTGAAAAATATGTTCTCGCTAATCTGTGGAACGGCTGGACCAATTTTGACGGGTCTTTCACTGGCGGATAGCTGATGTACCAAGGAGTAACTAAGGCTATAAACTAACTGGGTACGCGAAGTAGTTCCCTTAGAACGCGGGTGAAACCGCGGGAAACAGCTAGTGTCATATAAATAACTAGAGGACGCCAGCAGCTACGCCTGCATTTTTTTTAATTTACCCGTTTTGGCCGATCCCGTGGGAATTTCGGGAAATCCCTTCTTAGTGCACCCCTACGGTCTCCAAGGAACATACATGCCAAATTTCAGCTTCCTGCGCCCAATAGTTTCGGCTGTAGCGTGTCTGTCAGTCAATCAGTAACGCAAGGATTTTATATATTAAGATAATGCCATGATGGCCCTTACCTTGACGGTCTAGAGAAAAGCTTTTTCACGCTCCGCTTAAAGGAGCCGGGAAAATTAGGAAGAAGGGAACAAGTTATAATAATATATATTCTACCACATTCACACATCACCATCTAGTCCCAAACTAAGCAGAGCTTGTACTATGGCTACTAGATAATGGATAAACATACATATATACTTTTTTTCGTAAATACATACATATTATACATACAAACACCCAGACCAAGACAAACATCCATGTTCATGCACACAAATGTTTGAGTTGAGCGGGAATCGAACCCGCGACCATCGGCGTAGCAGTCGCTTACACTCCCGCTGTGCCAACCGGTCGTTGGTTCGCACTTTGGGTTTGAAACCCATACCATCTTCACTACAGTGTGTTGGTTTCTCCACTAGACTATCGCTGCTTTCATTCTAATATTCTAGCACGATTAAATAGCCTAAAACTATAATAGTTTCGTGAAACTATTTGTGTTAAAAGTTTTAATTACTCCCTCGTACATACAAACCTAATTTTACCCTTTTAGACCTCTAATTCTACTTATGTTTCATCTGACCTTTGAAATATTCTCGCTAGAGAACTAACGAATCTAGTATTAAGGTTAAATGATAATTCTATTTTAAAACAAGCTTTTAGTGGAAAACTAATTAATAAGAAACTATATTACCGCGGCTTCGCCCGCGTGGCTGTTGACTACTAACAAAAGGTAGCATATTATGTGCTACTAGCTGTTTCCCGCGGTTTCACCCGCGTCCTGAGGGAACTACTTCGCGTACCCGGTTAATTTATAGCCTTTGTTACTCCTTGGTAGGTACATCAGATATACGCCAGTGAAAGTCCCGTCAAAATCGGTCCAGCCGTTCCAGAGATTAGCAAGAACAAACAGACGACAGACAGATAGATAGTCTGACAGACAGACAAAAAAATTTAAAAAATGTAATTTCAGTATATGTACCGTTTATACATCCATATGCATTTAGTAAAAAGCGGTTATTTTAATATAACAAATACTCCAATTTTATTTATGTGTATAGATTTTAATGCGCAGTGGCGTTCGTAACGATGGTCTCGGGCCTCGGGTTCGATCCCCAGGTACCCCGGGCACACACCTCTGACTTTTTTTAGTTATGTGTGTATTATCAATGTTAATTTTATTATCGCTCGCTTAACAATGTGCCCGGTAGATGGCAATAGGCTTGCCTCCTATTACATTGGCAGCTAAATATAACTGGCGAAGTGTGGGTGTGTAAAACACCTCTGCCTACCCCTTCGGGGATAAAGGCGTGAAGTAATGTAATGTTATGTTATGTTTAATAAATAAGCTACATTATTACAAAATTTCATAAAAATCCGTTCAGTAGTTTTTTTCTGGAAGGATGACAAACCAAAAACACTTATTTGCAATTAAAGCATGGATAATTAATATTCTACTCTACCACATATATACTTTTTTTTGTAAATACATACATATTATACATAGAAACACCCAGACCAAGACAAACATTTATGTTCACGCACACAAATGTTTGACTTGAGCGGGAATCGAACCCGCGACCATCGGCGTAGCAGTCGCTTACACTCCCGCTGTGCCAACCGGTCGTTGGTTCGCACTTTGGGTTTGAAACCCATACCATCTTCACTACAGTGTGTTGGTTTCTCCACTAGACTATCGCTGCTTTCATTCTAATATTCTAGCACGATTAAATAGCCTAAAACTATAATAGTTTCGTGGAACTATTTGTGTTAAAACTTTTAATTACTCCCTTGTACATACAAACCTAATTTTACCCTTTTAGACCTCTAATTCGACTTATGTTTCATCTGACCTTTAAATTATTCTCGCTAGAGAACTAACGAATCTAGTATTAAGGTTAAATGATAATTCTATTTTAAAACAAGCTTTTAGTGGAAAACTAATTAATAAGAAACTATATTACCGCGGCTTCGCCCGCGTGGCTGTTGACTACTAACAAAAGGTAGCATATTATGTGTTGGCAAGTTTGAATGGAACAGGACAAAGGGGAAGACCTAGGCGGACGTTCTCTGACCAGATTGGAGACATCCTGAAAAAAGGACAAGTCAGAAGTACCCTTAACAGAAGAGCATGCATGAGAAACTTGATGGGAGTGAGTGAAGCAAGTGAGGTATGTCAGGATCGTTGCAAATGGCGTTCCGTAGTCTCTGCCTACCTCTCCGGGAAACAGGCGTGAGTCTATGTATGTATGTTTGTATTATGTGTTACTAGCTGTTCCTCGCGGTTTCACCCGCGTCCTAATATTTACCCCTCTGCCTACCCCTTCGGGGATGCAGGCGTGAGACTATAAATAAAACAAAAAAAGTCCATTGGAATCGTATAATTAATATATTTTATAATTAATATATATTAATACCTATGAATTGTGTTTTATCACACAAAATGTGTTTAAATCTGAAAACATCCTGTCCCTTTGAAGCCAGATAATTCCTGTTACCAACCAAAACCCCTAAAACACGGCCAATCTATATCTCAATACTTTATAGAATCAATAAAAGCTATTAAGTTAAACACATTTCCGCGCCTAATCCTTTCTAATTCAACAATCGGCCTCGGCTCGCGCAACTCCCAGCTGAATTCACGGCGGAAAGTGTTTCAGTGTCGTGAAATATCGATATAAAGGGATGGTTCTGTTACGAACCAGTTGAATTTTAGTTCAGTACTAGCTGTTTCCCGCGGTTTCACCCGCGTCCTGAGGGAACTACTTCGCGTACCCGGTTAATTTACAGCCTTAGTTACTCCTTGGTACATCAGCTATCCGCCAGTGAAAGTCCCGTCAAAATCGGTCCAGCCGTTCCAGAGATTAGCAAGAACAAACAGACGACAGACAGATAGATAGTCTGACAGACAGACAAAAAATTAAAAAAAATGTAATTTCAGTATATGTACCGTTTATACATCCATATGTATTTAGTTAAAAGCGGTTATTTTAATATAACAAACACTCCAATTTTATTTATGTGTATAGATTTTAATGCGCGGCGTTCGTAACGATGGTCTCGGGCCTCGGGTTCGATCCCCAGGTACCCCGGGCACACACCTCTGACTTTTTTTAGTTATGTGTGTATTATCAATGTTAATTTTATTATCGCTCGCTTAACAATGTGCCCGGTAGATGGCAATAGGCTTGCCTTCTATTACATTGGCACCTAAACATATCTGGCGAAGTGTGGGTGTGTAAAACACCTCTGCCTACCCCTTCGGGGATAAAGGTGTGAAGTAATGTTATGTTATGTTTGATGTATAAGCTACATTATTATGTTCACGAGTTGCCAACATCAAAGGACGTAAGTTGATGCTCCTGTTTCACCACATTTACTTTGGGAGGCTGACCAAATGAACATCATTTATTGCTTGAGTACGATATCAATAACTATTAAAATTTTGCATTTGTAGATAACTCACAATGTGAAACAGTTGCAGCTCCTTACATATATCCAAAGATAACATGTAAAAACATTATACTGGCAGTTAAAAAGAGTGGCCACGAGTTTTATTGCCCGTTCTTTCTCGTGGTTCTACCTATTGCATTGCGAACGTGGCAGTAAATGTAAATGTAGAATCATCTAGTAATTAACTTACATTTTTTACGTTCATAAGCGTCACTTAGTGGCCTAAATGAATAAATGATTTTGATTTTGATTACAAAGTTTCATAAAAATCCCTTCAGTAGTTTTATCGTGAAAGGTTTACAAACCAAAAACACTTATCTGCATTTAAAGCATGGATTATAGGGAAGTTTCCTGCAAGTAAAATAAATTATACAAGTATTTTTATCTAGTGAAATATGTCAAAATAATGGTAGTTTCATTCATCAATTAATGTTAAACTTTATTTAACATTTTTTATCGACAATTTATTGATAATAAGTATTCTATTTGACAGCAAAAAACTATAACGTCACTAGGTCTTATTTCATACAAACGCCGTAGCAAAGGTCGTTTTTGACATTTCATTAAAAGTGCTTGATTTAACTAGTTGGAAACAACCCTATTATCCAAATTACTGAGCTGGCTTTAAAACCCTACTGCTTTTTAACGAAAACGTGTTATTCCTTTTTGCCCCTTAATGGGAAGGACATGAAAAATCCTTTCTTTGATGTCTGCTGATATCTCCACTAGGCTGCTTCCACCAACCATAAAAACTAGACGACGCCAATGATAAAACTCTTAACTAAGATACTTTAGATCGCCAATTATAGCTGGCTCTTTAAAAATATTGCGGGTATTTTTTGACCCAAAGCTCTTTTGCCTTCGATTTTGCCAACTGCGACCAAGTTAAATACCGTTCAATCTATCCCAATTGCGGTCAAATCCATTGGGCGAATGGTTACCACGATCGCGTTTTTTTTATTTTGTTAGACTCACTAAACTGGCCGTAGCAAGTTACAATACACAATTTATATGAACAAAAGATACATGGGCAAGCACGACCTTCTTGAAGTGAACACTGCGTTCATATGAAGGTTACATTAACTGCTTGTTAATATTATATTTACGATAATGAACAAGTTAATTAACAACTCAATTTTGTTCATAATATGAAAGAGTTTTGATTTTCTTAATAGAGACTTCAGTTTCGTAGAAAATGTCCAACTTATTACTGACTTTGTTGCAAGATGAGAACATGCGGTACACAGGCGAACGTTATACAAAATAAATTAGCGGGTCTTAATCGCGTACAATTAATTTATTTAAGGAATAAATACCTATTTGTTTCCGACGATTCGCTCGTCTTGCACCGAGCGTGGTCGCGGAGAGACTGATGAGAGCTCAGCGCAGCGCCGTCTTGTGGAAGTGCGGGTTTCGGCACCTACCCTCACTTGTTCTTTATTTAAGTTCGCAATGTTGGTACTCCGAGCAAGGCAGCGATAGCCGAGTGGATATACCAACAGACTGCCATGCAGAGGGTATCGGGTTCGAATCCACGGCGCGCACCAATGACTTTTCGGAGTTATGTGCGTATTGAATTGTTAATTATCGCTTGTCCCGTGCCTCGGGGAGCACGTTAAGCCGTCGGTCCCGGTTGTCATGAAGATCTTTGACAGTCGTTACAGGGCGTCAGTACCTTCTAAATAAACTGACACTAGTCTAAACCATGGAATATCGCTATCCCTTCGGGTTGCGGGGGTCAGACAGGCAGTCGCTCCGTGGAAAAGCTAATATTCAGCCAAATGCGGTTAGACTAGAAAGCGGACCCCAGATTAAAAAAACTGGGATAACGCTAAGAGGATGATGAATGTCGATACTCCGACACACTACACTAATGACGTCTACACACTGTTGAGATTTATCACTGCGGCGGTGTTTACATTTGTTGATGACTGGATTCCAAGTTGTCAATTATCGGCTGATTTATTTTGTATGATGTATACAAATCGCGAAAGTTTAATATCGATTATTGGCTAATGTCGACTGTAATAAGTACGACAGAGTGATAGGCTGATCGTTTTTCTATTGTAGAGACGACTGTTGGCCCTTGGGACAAGAAGGTTACATTTTCCTAATAATTTTAAACAATCAATGAATTTAATTATTGATTGCGCTTGTGCCAATATTTGATTTATCCGTGGGTTTAGCTACTAGGGATTGATATTTGACATAATCTCCATACAAAATTGACTGATTGATATTTCATGGTTTTTCCGCGTGGATAAAATAATAGGTATATCTATGCCAAATTTCAGCACTGTAGTGCTTATAGTTTATACGTAAAGCTGCGGACGGGCAAATGTACGAACCGAAATGTCAAAACTATAAGGGTGTCTTGTATTTTACTACGAAATCCTAAAAAAATCCTAAGAGTTAATGCAGGTAATAGAGTGAATGGAGCTCTAAAGGCGTTTATGAATAGCCAAAACGTGTCCAAAAAGGCACGTTTGGCTGTGCATAGAGGGGTTTTAGTACCTACTCTTATGTATGGTAGTGATAGTTGGGTATGGCAGAAAAGTCATGAAAGTAGAATAAATGCTGTAGAAATGAGAGCACTGAGAAGTATGTGTGGTGTATCTCTGACTGACAGAGTAAAGAATTGTGTGATAAGAGAGTGTTGTGGAGTAAAAGAAGATGTAGTGACAAGCATCGAGAAAGGTATGCTAAGATGGTTTGGGCACGTGGAGAGGATGGATGACGAAAGACTGACCAAGCAGATATATAAGGCAAGTGTGGAAGGGACAGGACGAAGGGGAAGACCTAGGCGGACGTTCTCTGATCAGATTGGAGACATCCTAAAAACAGGACAGGTGAGAAGTACCCTGAACAGAAGAGCATGCATGAGGAATCTGATGGGAGTGAATGAAGCAAGAGAGATATGTCTGGATCGTTGCAAATGGCGTTCCGTAGTCTCTGCCTACCCCTCCGGGAAACAGGCGTGAGTCTATGTATGTATGTATGTATCCTAAAAAAAAAACAACAAGAGAACATTCCTTTTCTTGAACTCACTTATCGAACACTAACGAAAACGGCTAGGCACAAAACACAACAAAAAAAGTGACTCAGTATTTCTCCACTGTTACTATTTCTCCACTGTACATTTTATACTGTGGTCCGTAATCCTATTTGCCTTCGGTTAGAGGTCGACAATTGGGAATCAATTCGACGCCGTCTGATAAACGACGCTTAACTCCGACAAGGAGAAAAGGAATGAAAGGAATGTAGACGTGACTAGAGCTATTTATTGCGGATTTGCTCGTGAATTTAGTTGGGGACGTATATATCTTACTGTATATATAACATTGACTGCCTCCGTGGTCCAGTGGATAGCGTATGCGACTACCGATCGGAGGTCCTGGGTTCTCTTCCCGGGTCGGGCATAAAGTGTTACTGAGTTTTTTCTGAATTCTCAGTAGCAGCACGGAGTCTGGTGATGTGCGGTAACGGCAATAGGCTCGCCCTCTATTACGTGGGCCACATTGACACAGTGTGGGTACAATTACACCTCTGCCTTCCCCTTCGGGGATACAAGCGTGAATTTATAAAAAATATATATAATTCTTGCGTTACTGACTGACTGACTATCGAACAACGAACAGCCAAAGATAAGCATGCTTTAGATTTTTAATGACATGAAACAGTTTAACACTCATATAACTTTGGCTATAACTACATAAACGGTGAAGGAAAACATCGTGAGGAAACCTGCATGTCAGAGAGTTCTCCATAATGTTCTCGAAAGACATGTGAAGTCTGCCAACCCGCACTTGGTCAGCGTTTTGAACTATACAGGATGTCACAAGACCCATCACCAAGCTGAAGTCTACTCGTTGTGGACATCATGCCAAGTCATACTAACTAAAAATAATACCTGGGAAACGATATTTTTTTAAGTTTTCACATTTTTTAAACCGCAATTCAAAGCGCGCGCGTACAATGCTCGAAATGCCTACTTATCCATGGGGTCATAGGGCATCTAAAGAACATATTGTCGGGGTAAATGCATCGAGTTTGTACCTAATTAGAAAAATTCCATACTAACTTTGAGGCTCAATATCTCCTGAACCAGTAATTTCCCAGGTATGGTGCGGAAGTAAAAAATGTTCGTAGTGATTGGTATTTGGTACAACATAGGATTTCAGATTTTGTTAAGGGTCATTTTACACCCTGTATGTTGGGTTACCTTTCTCATGGTGTCAAGAGACCTGTACCGAATAGTGAGACAATATATACATCATAGGTTTGATGAAGACTTTATTTTTGAAAGTTATGTCTTTTAAGAGACTTAGTTGATTGAAACAGGAACTTGGCAGAACTCCATTGTAACCTAAGGGAAGGAAAGAGGGACCCACTACGCACCCTCGGATTGACCACCCCAACTATTGCAATAGAATGAGGTTTACAATACCGACCTCCTCTAAAGGGATAAGGGATATAGGAATGGTATGGGTTCCAGAAAGATACCTGACTTGCAGTATCCTAGTCTAGACTCTAGACGATCTCGGTGATTAGTAGGCAGCAGCTGATGAGTCATCTGAGTTTTACAGGGAAACATCTTCAATTCTCTGACCAAAATACGCTGCAGAATCAAATTCACGTTGTGTTTTTATCACTGATGACACGATTATTATTATTATTATTAAACACTTTATTGTACACCAGTAAATAAATAATTTTACAATAAATTACATTGCAAACTTATAACTAGTGGTACAAGGGTGGCAATTATTCCACGTTCTTGGGGAGTAAAGTGGTCCATGAATATTTTTAGTGAATGTTACATTTGATTACTACAAAATTTTCAATATATGAATGACTAGCTTTCGCCCGCGGCTTCGCCAGCATGAAATTTTAACAAAGGGTAGCCTATGTACTTCCCCGCGTTTCAGACTATTCATGTCAAATTTCATCACAAACGCCTCTGCAGATTGGCCGTATAGTGTACGAGGGGAGTTCAATGTATTCTCGGTATCGAGGTGATATACTAATGATAAGGGTAATTTAATTATCTCATTAGTTAATGACACTCTTTGAGGGTATTAATACAAAATTTCATTTAATTGCCACCATTAGTATTCAAGATATCATTGCGAAAAGACAACTATGATGACTGATTCGACAATGATGAAAAAAATCGAGCATCGTGCAGTGATAAAATTCCTCACAAAACAAGGAAAAACTCAAAAAAATATTCATAAAGAAATGGTGGCTGTTTACCAAGATTCTGCGCCCTCATTATTTTCAACTCAGAAGTGGTCAAGTGAATTCAAACGGGGTAGAGAGAGCATTGAAGACGACCCCCGCGCTGGTGGGCCAATTTGTGCCGCTACTGAAGAAAACGTCAAATTAGTCGAAAAACTTGTACTTGAAGATGCCCGTGTAAGAGTGAAAACATTAGCAGAAATGACTAAGCTATCCGTGGGTACCATTCACACAATCCTTCATGAGCGCCTGAATTTGTCAAAGGTCAGTGCAAGATGGGTGCCGCGAATGCTCACCGCGCTACAGAAACAAGTGCGAGTTGACTGTTGTAAGGAGTTTTTGGACCTCTGTGGTGAAAATCTGCAAAATATTTTTGATCGGATTGTTACTGGTGATGAAACTTAGGTTCATCACTATGACCCTGAGAGCAAGCAAGAGTCTATGCAGTGGCACAAAAAAGGATCAGACCCGCCGAAGAAGTTCAAAGTCACTCCGTCCGCAGGAAAGCTCATGGCCACGGTGTTTTGGGATTCTAAGGGAATCTTGCTAATCGAGTACACAAAAAAAGGTCAAAGTATTACTGCTGCATCATACGCAACCACCCTGCGTAATTCAAAGGAGGCAATTAAAGAAAAAAGACGTGGAAAATTAACCGCAGGTGTGTTGCTGCTTCACGACAACGCGCCGGTTCACAAGGCGCGCCTTGCCCAGGCTCCTGTGCGCGAGTACGGATTTGGAGAAATCAATCATCCACCCTACAGTCAGGACCTGGCCCCTAGTGATTATTATCTATTCCCTAATCTTAAAAAAGACCTTCGTGGAAAGCATTTTTCGGACGATGAAGAGTTGAAGGGAGCAATAAACGATCATTTTTCGGGCCATGAAGAAAAATATTTTTCAGAGGGAATTGAAAAGTTACTTTCACGAACAAATAAATGTATTGAGATGTTAGGGGAGTATATTGAAAAATAAAATTTATTCCGAATTTTCCGCCTTTTCCTTCACACCTATACCGAGAATACATTGAACTCCCCTCGTAGCATATTATATAAACAGATTATACTTTAAAATTACTTTGTTTTCATAATCGTCGAACTTCTGGTAAAGATTAGGATGTAGGTAGGTATATTATTGAAGTTATGAAGAGCTTATATACACACTGAAAATAACAGCAGCAAAAATTAAAACTGAAAGCATTACCACAAAGTACATATTATCAGACCGTCCCTCCAAACCCGCTGTGCTTAAGCGCGCTAACTCAAAGTTTTATTACAATAAAAATGATGTAGTTAGGTTATGTACTAAAAGCTAAAAAGTAATTCGGTAAGTTCTAGCTACCAGATCGCACCAATCTGCTCATCAATCTGGGGTATTGATCAGACAAATATAAAATCGTTGGGCAAGTGAAATTGCTATTAAAATGTTTACTCTGGCTACGCTACACCCAAAACAAATTTCTTTTAGTTATTTTATTTTAAGGTTGTTAGTTTTGTTGATACTTCTCATTCTATTTTTATAGTGAGCCCTTTTCTACCAATCAAGCCCTGTCATTCGATACCCATATTGAGGTATTTGTGGAAAATAGATAATCTGCCATTTTGTGGCGGCGGCCATCTTAGATTTTTCAGAGTAAGCTCTATTTTACCAATCAAGCCCTTTCATTTGATACCCATATTGAGGTATTTGTGGAAAATATGTAATCCGCTATTTTGTGGCGGCAGCCATCTTGGATTTTTCATAGTGAGCCCTATTCTACCAATGAAGCCCTTTCATTCGATACCCATATTGAGTTATTTGTGGAAAATATATAATCCGCCATTTTGCGGCGACAGCCATCTTGGATTTTTCATAGTGAGCTCTATTCTACGAATCAAGTCCTTTCATTTGATACCCATATTGACTTATTTGTGGATAAAATAATCCGCCATTTGGTGGCGGCGGCCATCTTGGATTTTTCATAGTAAGCTCCATTCTACTAATCAAACCCTTTCATTTGATACCCATATTGATGTATTTGTGGAAAATACGTAATCCGCCATTTTGTTGCGGCGACCATCTTGGATTTTTCATAGTAAACTCCATTCTACTAATCAAACCCTTTCATTTGATACCCATATTGAGGTATTTGTGGAAAATAAGTAATCCGCCATTTTGTTGCGGCGGCCATCTTGGATTTTTCATAGTATGCTCTATTCTACCAATCAAGCCCTTTCATTTGATACCCATATTGAGGTATTTGTGGAAAATATGAAATCAGTCATTTTAGGGCGACAGACATCATGGATTTTTCATTGTGAGCTCTACTCTACGTATCAAGTCCTTTCATTTGATACCCATATTGAGTTATTTGTGGTAAATAAATAATTCGCCATTTTGTGGCGGCGGCCATCTTGGATTTTTCATAGTGAGCTCCATTCTACCAATCAAACCCTTTCATTTGATACCCATATTGAGGCTGTTGTGAAGTAATATGTGATCCGCCATTTTATATCGGCGGCCATGTTGAGTTTACAATAATTTAAATATTATCTTTTAATCTTGATGACATTATGAGTGTATATCAAATAGCAGATCAATCTGTCATCAGGAAGGGGGTAAAATTCCAATTACAACATTTGAACCAAGCAGACAAAGATAATACAGGCTTTTTGCCGACTTAGTTGATACTTTTCCCTATATTATGGCAACATTATACAAAATGTTTATAAATTGTAGCCTATGTGTTATTCTGATATATAAACTATATGACTGTAAAGTTTCATCCAAATCCGTTCAGTAGTTTTTGCGTGAAAGAGTAACAAACATCCATCCATCCATCCATCCATCTATACATACATCTTCACAAACTTTCACATTTATAATATTAGTAGGACAGGAGATGTCATAAAAAATATGAGGAATTTCTATAGTGCCACTACTTTTGCGCCACCCTGTATAACACAACAAAGTTTCATTAGATTCCATTCTGTAGTTTTCGCTTAAAAGAGTAAGAAACATTACAAACATGCTCAGAACCTATTGCGTTTATAATAGGAATAAAATAAGCTTATAGACCTAAGCTATAGAATCAATCAGATTACATCCCCTTGCGTCTTCCCTTAATACTTTAAAATATCTTGAACGATGTACGGGTCTAATAAAATATAAATTAGACAGTTGGTTAAAAAATAGGCTTTATTAAAAGATACCGGGCCTCTGCGAACATGCAGATTTATCGCCCAAGGCCTCGCGAGCCTTAAGGGCCCGATCACGGCCTACAGCGGCGGGCGGCAGCGGCGAGCGTTTTCGATGTACAGTGCGCGTTTACTGTGACGCGGCGCGCGGCTGCCTCAGAGTAAACCTGCCATGTACATCGCCCCTGCCGCGCCGCTCGCCGCTTAGACCAATCTTGTGACCAGGCCGTAAGCGTTTCTGGCAAGCGACTCGCAGTTACACTTGAAAGTGTTTAACCAAAACGGTATGGAAATATGAAATTTTCACTTAGAAATTTTAGGTAGCGATATATTAGTAACATGATTTATAATTACTGTATTTCTAACAGTTATCAGATGACGTTAATCTGATTAGTTTGTGATAAATAATATAAGTATTTTCTCTTGTTTTAACGACAATATTTACAAAAATTAGCAACATATCTGGGTATTTATTTCCATTACCTTAGTAGAAGATAGATATAAAATGTAAAAATGTTAAGTAACAACTTAACAAAAAAAAAAAGTTTAAGGATCAGCGCTATTTTTGTGTATGATATTACCTAGTAGCTATATAATTCTTCATGTGATCCTGACTGCCATCTATATTCTTGTTTTGTACAAGCTGTATCATTACTTTTTGATTAATAAATAATTAACATCTTAACAAATAGTTGTAGGTAAGAACCATCTTGTCCACATCAGCTTTCAAACACAAAAATCGCATCACAATCAGTCCATTCGTATGAGAGCTACAATGTCACAGACAAACATACAGATCCACAGACACTTCAAACTTATAACAACCTCTTTTTATGACGGAGGTTAAAATAGTAACGTTTTCTCGTCAAATTGGCGTAACCGAATTTCATAAATATCCATCCCATCAGCTAAGATACGTTTTTGAATTGATTTTGTAGCTATATTTTTACTTCCTATCTATCTATATCGTCACGCCTGTTTCCCATTGGGGTAGGCAGAGACTATATATTTTTACTTTTAACGAAATATTAGGATGGCAAAACAATTCCGAAATCTTTGCAATAAAAACATTACAAGGTTTCTTCCTACTGCCAGTTAAGCTGTGCTTTTAGGTAATGGCACGTCTAACTACAGCTAAACGCTAAGTTAACAATCGGTTTCTACTTTCCTGGTAAAGTAGTCCAAGGCTTTGTAACTGTCAGGCTTATAAACGAGTAGATGTTGCCCGCGGTTACACCCGCGTTATTTAAGGCTACCACTCCGCTCCCGTTGCTTATAGCGCAATGTTATATAGCCTATAGCCTTCCTCGATAAATGGGCTATCTAACACTTATAGAATTTTTCAAATCGAACCAGTAGTTCCTGAGATCAGCGCGTTCAACCAAACAAACAAACTCTTCAGTTTTATATATTAGTATAAGATATAAGATTTATATACATAACATACGCTTGTTTACAGTAGAGGTCAACATGCAGCCTTTAACAGTCCACTGCTGGGCATAAATCTCACATAATGAGAGGTGATAGGCAGAGGTTTAATATACTACGCTAGCCAGACAGATTATCTATACCAACATTAAGAACCTGAAGCGCTTGAATTTCAGAAGCTACTGGTTAGTTAAATTAATCCTTTTGTTTTGAATAGCACATTTATCGAACAAGCATATAGCCTATATAACATCACGCAATAATCCACGGGTGGGGAGCAGTAGCCCTAAGTAACGCGGCTGTAACCATGTGATCAACTAGTAAAAATATATTCACTACTCGACGTAATTTTCTACGCTGTGCCGTACTATGAGGTACTTAAGTTAACGGCTAAAATTAAGAATCGATTGTCGCTTCTCAGATAAACGAGTTCAAGTCTGTAGGTTTTCCAATTAAATATCGATTTAGTTACGAGTACCTGCTACGCAGACCAAGCTTAAGATGGCAGACTTCACTCGTCTTTCGAGAAAATTACGGAGAACTCTCAGATATGCAGCTTTCCTTACATTGTTTTCCTTCACTGTTTAGCAATCGAATCATCCTTCTAGCGTTATTCCAGTTTCAATCTGGGGTCCGCTTACTATTCTAACCGGATTTGGCTGAATATTAGCGTTTCCACAGAGCGACTGTCTGTGTGACATCCGCAACCCGCAGAGATGTTCCACAGTTTAGACTAGTGTCAGTTTATTAGAGGTACTGCCGCCTTATAACGACTATCATGGATCTTCCTGACAGCCGACGGCTTAACGTGCTCTCCGAAGCACGGGGCAAGCGATAATTAACGCCGAAAAGTTAGTGGTGCGCGCCGATGATTCGAACCCGATACCCTCTGCATGACAGTCTGTTGGTCTGTCCACTAGGCTGTCATTGCTCTGTTTAGCAAGCGAATTTTAACAAATAATAAATTACGCCACGTCGAGTATTGAGAGAACGCTGAATATGCTGAAATATGCGGAGACAGCATATTTTATACGACTGTTTATTACAAACACTGGGCCGCACTCAGGCTTTTACCAACACGAGAATAATGTGAACGCCTACGTATAAAATCTACATCCTCTGCTGCTAATTTTATTTTTACCAATGTAGCAACAGCCAAAGTAACAGCAGATTAATTGTACCATAATCATCACAATAATCATAATCTTGCCTAAGGATTGCCATGCTCTTGACACGGTCCTATTACTTTTACAAACGCAAATATTTCTGAGTATGAATGGATGAATCAAAAAAGATTTTTTAAGGTCTTAATCATGTAAATTAAATAATTAAAGGTATAAATATCCGTATTTCCTCCGACGTTCAACGGACTTGCTACGGTCGAAGTGTCGGAGGGAGTGTGTCAACATCTTCCCACATTTGCTTCTTATTATAACCGCACTGACACCACTTACACGTCTTATGTTGTTGTGGTGATTATACAACTAGTAGAGCGTTGCTGATTTCATAATCAATGTACCGGCTCGACCGGGGAAGTACTGCCCTCTCACAGAAAATCGACGTAAAGTATCAGTACCTAAACTGTTGCGTTTCAATCGGTGAGTTAGAGTGCCGGAGGCCCCATCTCCTATCCCATATCTTAACCCAAAGGGCGGCAACACACTTGTAACTCTTCTGATGTTGCTTGTGTCCATGGGCTTCGCTTACTATCAGGCTATTCGACTGCCCGTCTGAAGCCTATTTAAAAAAAAAAAACAATGATAAAGCTACAGTTTCTCGCGATAGCTGAGACCGACGCGGGTCGAGCCGCAGGATCAATAAAGTAAATTATATTGCTTGATCTATTTGTATCACTTTCTTTATCTATTCCTATTGAGTCAAGCTCTCACAATTTCCTTGAGAAGCGGTCCTCAATTCTCAGCGGACAGTATTTCGTCCCAATGATCGGCGATCCATCTATTTGGAAAGACATTGATAATTCCGAATTTATCTTACTCTTATATTATTTTTTGCTGATTGATTACTATAGGGCACTCTCCCTCATCGAACGAAACGCAACAGTTTAGGTACATACATAGCCTCACGCCTGTTTCCCGGAGGGGTAGGCAGAGACTACGGAACGCCACTTGCAACGATCCTGACATACCCCTCTTGCTTCATTCACTCCCATCAAGTTTCTCCAATCCAAGCCAATCTGGTCAGAGAACGTCCGCCTAGGTCTTCCCCTTCGTCCTGTCCCATTCACACTTGCCTTATATATCTTCTTTGTCAGTCTTTCGTCATCCATCCTCTCCATGTGCCCAAACCATCTTAACATGCCTTTCTCGATGCTTGTCACTACATCTTCTTTTACCCTACACCACTCTCGTATCACACAATTCTTTACTCTGTCGGTCAAAAACAACGACTGAGTTTAGGTACTGTTACTTTAGGTCTATTTTCAGTGATGTTTCTCTCGTTTTTTGTCCTCCTACTTTCATTTATTTTAGGGTTGCTTAGCTGATTATCAAAAAATGGAACCGAAGCCGATTGTCAAAAGATTAATCCGTAATGTATGTCTGTCCTTCAGCATGTCACTACCACTTTATCACCATATCCTCATATACATTTATATTATTTTTACTCTGTGGTTACTTTGTAATACCAAACCATTTATGTAGGTCAAAGCTCGAAATCCAAAGCAAAATTCGACGTTTTACCGTAAAATACTGTGTACAGTGTGCCGAAATCGTGATGAAAAAGCCTTTTGCTTTTTCCGGTTAACGCGAAATTGACGCACAGTGGTTAATGGAGACAGAGAGCTTTTTAATTATTATTCAGTTTCGATATTTAATTTGTTCGTTTGGGCGAAAAGATGGATGAGAGATTCATCATCATCAGCTCCGTATATGAACTATCTCACTACTGGCCTCGGGCTTTTTTCATTATAACAATGGTTAGTTTTGATGGAGAGCCCCATCACGCAAGTGCGGGTTGGCAGACTTGGCATATATTTCGAAAACGATGATGATGATGTTTGTTGCTCTTTCACGTCAAAACTGCTGAATAAATGTTGATTAATCTTTACAATAAGATAACTTATACCTCAGAGCACATTGGCTAGTTTTTATCTCAATATCCATTCTTACGCGGGCATAGACGCGGGAAAAAGCAAGAACAATTATAACAAAAAACAAAATTACTTACCTCAGGCTAAGATTAAAGGCTAGTTCTTTAATTTTAGAATTTAGAAACCAAATACGGAAATTAAAAGATAATACGTTTCATATCATACATACATAGGTACAGATTTATACTCACGCCCTTTTCCCGTTGGGGTAGGCAGAGACAACAAAACCCCACTTTCTTCTATTCTTACAATCCTCACGCGCTTCACACACATGCATTACTCTTTTCATACGCATGTATGTCACCGGTGCCGGGTGCTTCGGACCTTTCCATTTTTTAAGACGTCCCCCATTCGGTCGACGAATGTCTTATGAGGTCTTAAGCAAAGGACTTGCCTCACATTTGTCTTGTATATTAGATTCGTTTCTTTCATCACTCATTCACTCCACATATTAGTCGATTGAGAATCTGAATAATTTTTTTGTGACAAAAATTAGGTAACATTTAGGTATTTCCGGGAGTAGATTGCAAAATATTGCATGCTGAATTTAGAGGATTGCCAGCAATTCAAAGCATTTTAGGCGATCAATCGCTTCTTTCTTGTAGCCATCGATAATTCAATATGGCGACACATCGGCGCCTGACACTTTAGCTCTCTTTAAACGTCGTTTGTCTGCGGAATCTGGTTATATCCCGTCGATGCGGGGTGGCAAATACGATGTATGTCATTGTCACTGTTAGGGATATTTTGGGGATCCGTGTTGTAAGTGTTGATGATTAAATTGAGAAGATGTTTGAATAACATTGTTTAGACCTCGCTGGGTTTCCTTCAAATACCTATTTCCAGTTGTTTAGAACTTTCATTTTAAGGCACCGTAAGATGTCGAAATCTGTATAGCTTGTTTTCAAATGAGTAAAATAGAGTAAAATTTATATACATTAAGGAAATATAATTTTACTAGAGGACGCCAGCAGCTACGCCTAATTTTTTTGTACATGTACCCCTTTTGGCCTATCCCGTGGGAATTTCGGGAAATCCCTTCTTAGTGCACCCCTATGGTCCCCAAGGAACATACATGCCAAATTTCAGCTTCCTGCGCCCAATAGTTTCGACTGAAGCGTGTCTGTCAGTCAGTCAGTAACGCAAACATTTTATATATTAAGATAATCTATATGAAGCTTAATCTAATCTTAACGTCTAAGTACCTAGTATAATATATGTACAAAAACCGTAAAAAGAAATAAAAAAATGAAAATATTTACAAAGTTTAGGCGTCGTAAAATGAATAAATGATTGTCTTCACAGAGGCAAAGATTATAACTCTTGCAACATTAAAGTGCATTCAAAACAGACAGCTTTTTGTTGTGCAGCATGTACGACGGCAACATTCGGCAACTTTTAGCAACAATCTGTGGAGTTGCCTCAAGTATTTTGTTATAGAAAGTTGTGCTGGTAATGCTGCTTACTAAAAAGGAACTGCGGTATGGATCCACTATTATAGAGACATGAAATAAGTCATGTTCATCACACTAAGATTTGTTCGAGGGGAATAGAACCTATGACTTTCCTATCAGCGGCACCAACCACTACACTAAGAGCCCAGGCAAAATTATAAACACGTATTGATAATAATGAATCTTATGTTTTAAACAAGCTTTCATAATTGATGCGCTAAATATAAAGGACTAGAGGATGCCCGTTACACACGCGTCTTTTAAGGATACTGCTCCGCTCTCGTCACTCATAGCGCAATGTTATATAGCCTATACTGCCTATAGCCTTCCTTGATAAATAGATTATCTAACACTGAAAGAATTTTTCAAATCGGACCAGTAGTTCCTCAGATTAGCGCGTTCAACCAAACAAACAATCAAACTCTTCAGCTTTATATGTTAGTACTAGAGGATGCCCGCGGTTACACCCGCGTTATTTAAGGCTACTGCGCCGCTCCCGTGGCTCATAGCGTGATGTTATATAGCCTATAGCCTTCCTCGATAAATGGGCTATCTAACAGTGAAATAACTTTTCAAACGGACCAGTAGTTCCTGAGATTAGCGCGTTCAAACAAACAAACAAACTCTTCAGCTTTATATATTAGTACTAGACGATGCTCGCGGTTACACCCGCGTTATTTAAGGTTACTGCGCCGCTCCCGTTGCTCATAGCGTGATGTTATATCGCCTATAGCCTTCCTCGATAAATGGGCTATCTAACACTGAAAGAATTTTTCAAATCGGACCAGTAGATCCTGATATTAGCGCGTTCAACCAAGTAAACAAACAAACAAACTCTTCAGCTTTATATATTAGTATAAGATAAGATGAAATAAGTCATATTCATCACACTAAGATTTGTTCGAAGGGAATAGAACCTATGACTTACCTATCAGCGGCACCAACCACTACACTAAGAGAGCCCAGGCACAATTATACACATGTAGGGTCGGAGGTATATTGATAATATTAAATTTAAATAAAAATCTTATGTTTTAAACAAGCTTTCATAATTTATGCGCTAATATGCGATTTTAAGCGCTAAACAAAAAAATTAAAATGACTCATTATGTATCTATAGAATACGAATCAAACGAGCCTAAACTCGATGGGATTGAGTCCTTCACCAAATCAGCTCCATCTCATCACATCAGCGCATTCACGAAAAATTTCAGCTCAATAGGAAACCGAAAAGTGGGTCAAATTTATTTTAAGATATATTTACAGGCACTTGGACAGGTAAAAGTAAATACAAGCTTCATCATCACCAGCCTTTAACAGTCCACTGCTGGACTAGGCCTCGCTTTTGAAAGGAGGAATTGGCCTACTGTACCACGCTGGCTAAACGGGTTGGTATAGGGTTTGTATCAAGATTTCCTTCTCTTACAGTGCTGTTCTCTGCATAATATGCCCTCTGTCGGCTCTTACGACACCCATGGGATGATATGGGGTGGTGACAATCCGTATTCTTCCGTCACCACACGGACAGCAATACAAGCTTATAAAATTTAATATATACGGAACTCAATATGATGAAAAAGTTATCACCAGTTGTTTCTTTTGCCCGCAATAATAATATGCAGGAAATTGTTCTCGCATCGCTTTGTTAAGGAAAAATCGTTTACACGAAACGTTTTCTTTTCTTATACAGCTTCATATAATACATGTGTATGTATCGCTAGCCAGATATATCTTCGTCCATGCGAATAATATATTTGTCGTTTCGTTTTTTTTCGTTCTTTATTCCGAGCTGGTCACAGATATAGATCTACATAGATAACGCAATTATCACGATTTGTATTGAAACCAAGCGTGCCAACTTTTTAATACCGTACGAACTGTACCGAAGCGATGCGCGACGGTATCGCTTGTGCGATATTCATCGTCTCCTAACACACAACGTCAGATCAAACGTCCAAAGCAAACGCGGCAACGTAATGTGAATAAAGTTTACTTAACGGTAATTTATAGTTAGGTATATTCTGGAACGACACGCAGCTTGGAATACTTAAAAACAGTTTTAATATGAATTTACGCATAATATAATTTTAAAATAACTTACCTGTGATAGGAAATATGTTCCTGCCTTTGGGTGCGGTTTCGAAAATTTTGGGCTATTGCAGTTAATTATCACGCAACGAGGCATTTTTTTAGTTTTTTGCGGACGTTCGGCTGCAACAATGGACGCGCGGACTGAAGTTAGCGGCGACCAACCTCGACGCTTGGTCGGGGTTCAGACACGCGAAGTGCATGCATTTGCGTTATCTATGTAGATCTATGTCTGTGGAGCTGGTTTATTCTTTGCTCTAAGAATCAGCATTGCCATCCAGCGTGGCAATGCTGCCAGCCTTCTGGGCACGTTCCTCGACACCCGATGACATCGATGCGGAGGCATTCTACGACGCCTAAATATGTACATATTTTCACTTTTTAATTTAAGATTTTTGTACTTATAATAATATGTACTAAGACATTAGTTAGTGTAAATATAAGTAAGCATTAATTTGTAAAATAGAAGATATTAACGAAGGCCTTTAACGAAAACTGACACCCTATATTATACCAATCATTACGAACATTTTTTACTTCGGCACCATACCTGGGAAATTACTGGTTCAGGAGATATTGAGGCTCAAAGTTACTATGGATTTTTTGTAATTTTAAGTACAAAATCGATGCAATTTCCACGCCAACCTGTTCTATGGATGTCCTATGCACCCATGGATAAGTAGCTATTTTATTGTAAAAAAAAAGCATTTCCCAAGTTTTATTTTTGCTTAGTATGAATTGGCATGATGTCCAAAACGAGTAGACTTCGGCTTTATGATGGGTCTTGTGACACCCTGTATATGTATGTATATTTTTCATATGAAAATGTTTAGGGCAGGCCATATTATGTTTTTGTTCTGATGAAAACATTTGCTGAGCAAGTGCGGGTTAGCGGAGCTCATAATTATGTCTTTTCAGACTATTAGGGACTACTCATAGACATCTGATGCATCCCTACACTCCTTACTCCTTAAAGAACATACATGCCAAATTTCAGCTTCTTGCGCACAAAAGGTTTGTCTGTGCGTCGTCTGTCAGTCCATAACTACTGAAAGAATGTTATGTATATTATGTGTGTAGTTATACTTAGCTAGCTTCGTTGATAAGGACTATAGAGCGAATATAATCTTAATATATAAAATCCTAGCGTTACTTACTGACTGACAGACACGATACAGCCGAAACTAGGCGCAGGAAGCTGAAATTTGGCATGTATGTTTCTTGGAGACCGTAGGGGTGCACTAAGAGGGGATTTCCGAAATTCCCACGGGATCGGCCATAAAGGGTTAATTTTAAAAAAATGCATGAGTAGCTGCTGGCGTCCTCTAGTATTTTCTAAAAATGAAAGCAGCGATAGCCTAGTGGAGAGACCGACAGACTGCTACGCAGAGGGTCCGGGTTCAAATCCACGGCACGCACCAATGACTTTTCGGAGTTATGTGCGTATTAAATTGTTAATTATCGCTTGCTAAACGGTGAAGGAAACGTCGTGAGGAAACCTGCATGTCTGAGAGTTCTCCATAATGTTCTCGAAAGACATGTGAAGTCTGCCAACCCGCACTGGGCTAGCGTGGTGGACTATGGCCTTACCCTACTCATAGTGTGAACAGGCCCGTGGCCAGCAGTGGGACAGTAGATGATGATGAAAAATTAAAAATATTGCTGGCCGAGTGTGCTTTGGCGGGCCCCATGTCAAATTATCTTTCAAGAATCTTATGGAGACCTCTCAGACATGCAGGTTTCCTCACGATGTTTTCTTTCACTATTTCATTATCATCAACCTTGCTTATAAAGAGTCCCACTGCGTCGGATTGACCTTTTATCATTAAATGAAAGGGCTAGAAGATGCCTACAGCTACGCCCACACTATTTGTTTAAATTAACGATTTCTTCCCGATCTCGTGGCAGGAAATCACTTCTTTCACACTGAAATTTGAGGAGTGTAGGGGACACTCCTCAAATTTCAGTTTCTTCCGCCTAGTTTCGGCTGTGCTTGTCGGCTAGTCAGTCAGTAATGCAATTTTTTTTTAAATTATACAATTTTATTCACAGAAATACATCACTACATAGCATAAAACAAAGTCTGTCTTCTGTCTATCTCTCTCTATGTATGCTTAAATATTTAAAACTACGCAACAGATTTTAATGCAGTTTCTTTTTATAATTTATAATTAAATAATATTCTACCACATTCTATCGCATTCTACCACATTCACACAACACCATCTAGTCCCAAACTAAGCAGAGCTTGTACTATGGGTACTAGATAATAGATAGAATGATTCAAGAGGAAGATTTATATGCACCCGTGCGAAGCCGAGGCGGCTCGCTAGTAATGTATAAATTCAAATAACAGTATTATAATATAATATTACCCTTAATGCTATGAATTTCAATCGATTGAAAAGAACACCATACCCCTGTACTACTTATAAACTGTATCACAGGCGGGTCTCTCATTACAAATTTGAGATTTGTAATTTAAAATACAGCAAAACTTGTACATATTTAACAATAAACAACATTTTACATAATAAGACTGCCTCCGTGGTCCAGTGGATAGGTATGGTCCCGGGTTCGATTCCCGTTCGTTCGGGTCGGGAAAAGTGTTACAGGGTTTTTCCAAATTCTCAGTAGCAGCACGGAGTCTGGTGATGTGCCCGGTAACGGCAATAGCCGTTGTACTGATTTTGATAAAAATGGGACCGTGGGACCTAAAAATTCATGGCGAAATGTGGGTGTAATATTACACCTCTGCCTACCCCTTCGGGGATACAGGCGTGAGACTATAAATAAATAAATAACATAATAATATACAATATATCAATGTATATACAGTTTATTATAATAACTGTGTCTTTGTAATACGTTGACACATGCTAACTTTCATGTTAAACTACAGAATATATAATGCTAATCGATAAATTTCTATTCATAGCTCCACAAAAGACTATTGATTACGACTGCTACTGAAGTATTAGCTGTATGGGACTGGATAACTATATTGTAGGTTATAGTCGTCTCACATTGTACTCACATATTTATTCTTTATTTTATATATTATTAATGTTAATTATATTGTCTGGACTTTAATAGATTTAAGCTGCGTATCCATTATGCGCTCCTGGCGCGCGTGCCATGAACACCCACGCCGAGAGTGCGTTCACGGAACGCGCTCCAAATATTTAAATGATATCAACTCAGTGGCAACTGTTCCAGTGTTCGCACGAGCAGCAGCTGCGTTTATAGTAATTCACAGTATTATATAGAAGAAAAAACATAAATGTAAAGTGCGTTGGTGGATGAAAGAGTTGTTTCACAACTTATTTCCCTCCAAGCGTCTTCTCTGAGCGATTTATTATGATTTATATTTATTTATTTATAGACTCACGCCTGTATCCTCGAAGGGATAGGCAGAGGTGTAATATTACACCCACTTTTCGCCATGAATTGTTAGGTCCCACGTAATAGAGGGCGAGCCTATTGCGGTTATCGGGCATATCACCAGACTCCGAGCTGCTACTGAGAATGCGGAAAAAACCAGTAACACTTTTGATTGCCCCGGGAATCGAACCCGGGACCTCCGATGAGCAGTCGCATACTCAATCCACTGGACCATAGAGGCAGTCGTCCTTTTCGAATATTAAATTGTTAATTATCTCTTGCTAAACGGTATAAGAAAACATTGTGTGGAAACCTGCATGTCTGATAGTTCTCCATATTATTCTCAAAATACATCTGAAGTCTGCCCACCCGCCCTTGGCCAGCGTGGTGGACTATGGCCTTATGCTGAACATGAACTGCGTGACGTCTTATCTTAATATATTAAGAAAAATCCTTGCGTTACTGACTGACTGACAGACACAGGAAGCTGAAATTTGGCATGTATGTTCCTTGGGGACCGTAGGGGTGCACTAAGAAGGGATTTCCCGAAATTCCCACGGGATCGGCCAAAACGGAAAAATTAAAAAAAAATGCAGACCTAGCTGCTGGCGTCCTCTAGTATCTCATACTTACTAATATATAAAGCTGAAGAAATTGTTTGCTTGTTTGTTTAGTTGAACGCGCTTATCTCAGGAACTACTGGACTGATTTCAAAAATTATTTCAGTGTTAGATAGCCCATTTATCGAGAAAGGCTAAAGGCTATATAACATCACGCTATGAGCCACGGGAGCGGAGCAGTAGCCTTAAATAACGCGGGTGTAACCGCGTGCTCATATAGTCTTCAAATAATAGAAAAATGCAAAGCGGGGAGTGGTGAATGCTGTCTATTTTGTTCCAAGATGATCAGAATTCTAGAAAAAAAAGAAAACAACAACAACTTATCTTTTTCGTTTGCCCACATTTTCGGTTTCAAGAGAATGCTCAGTTCATTTCAAATTCAAACTTCATTTAACACAGGTTCATCTAAAAAAATATCTTACAAAAATTAATTAGTTATAAACACGCTGTGTTTTGCCAATGTTCCAACAAGCGGCGTACAAAAACATAGAAACAAATTAAAACAATAATTTAAAAAATCTAAGCTAAATTACGCCTATTGCTTTACCGACCGAAATATAGATGATAATTTTTTCAAACGTTTCATTTTTCTACCACATTCTCACAACACCATCTAGTCCTAAACTAAGCAGAGCTTGTACTATGGGTACTAGATAATGGATAAACATACATATATACTTTTTTGTTATATAGGTACGTACATATTATACATAGAAACACCCAGACCAAGACAAACACCCATGTTCATGCACACAAATGTTTGACTTGAGCGTGAATCGAACCCGCGACCTTCGGCGTAGCAGTCGCTTAACACTCCCGCGGCGCCAACCGGTCGTCAAATGTCCTTGACAAAGTAGACAATTTTATCAGACAATAAAATATTCAGCTTTTTACCGACTGCAAAAAAGTAGGTCATTTCTGTCGATGTATCTTTCTTTTTCTTAAATACCAATACTGCGCTAGGAATAATTCCTGTATCGCTTTGAATTTTATTTTTAAACATGTTTTGTTTTTCTAAAATGTGTTAATTTTATTTCTACCTCTATCAACAAAAAGATGTCAGCCATAGCCTAGTGGAGATAGGCAGCGATGGCCTAGTGGAGATACCAAGCTGCAATGCAGAGGGTATCGGGTTCGAATCCCCGCTGCACACCAATGACTTTTTGAAGTTAAGTGTGTATTAAATTGTTAATTATTGCTTGCCCCGTGCCTCGGAGAGCACGTTAAGTTGAACCGTCGGTCCCGGCTGTCATGAAGATCTTTGACAGCCTTTACGGGGAGTCAGTACTCTCAAATAAACTGATACTGGTCTAAACCGTGGAATATCGCTATCCCTTTGGCTTGCGGAGATCAGACGGCAGTCGCTCTGTGGAAAAGTTGATATTCCGTCATATCTGGTTAGACCAGTAAGCGGACCTTGGGCTCCAAGGCGTGTCAGTCTTGGATGCAACCGGGACAACGCTAGAGCGATGATGATATCAACAAAAATCAACATAAACATTGAATTACTCTTTTGTCCCCAGGTGCCTCCAATCGACTACCTTCGCCAAGTGACTCTGGATCTTGGCGGAGAAGGCGTCCTCGGTGCGGTGACTGAGCGGCACATGATCAGAAGAGCCCCTCCAACTCATACACAGCAGAGCAAGAGCACTGTGAGAGCGCTTATCAGGAGGTTTAACCAGGTGAGCAAAAGTTCTTTTTTGGCGACCAATTCCAGTGACAACAATCTTCTTCTGTAAGAAAGAACGAAAAATCTTTATTCAGTTTCCAGCAAATGAAAATGCAAAATACAGATAGCCAGAAACATAATAGGTGCCAAACATCAAAATTATTTAATACATCAAAATTAAAATTAAGTATTATGCTGGAGTATTATTATGTACAGTAAATATATACAAGTGATATAGAAGGTGTAACAGTTGCAGCACCTTACAAAATGTAAATTATGTGTATTATGCAAAGCCTGGCGATGAAAAAGAGTGACCGTGAGTTTTATTGCCCGTTCTTTCTCATGGTTCTACGCCCTTGCTTTGCGAACGTGGCAGTAAATGTAAATCTAGTCTTTATGAAATTATTTTATAAATTTATTATTTTGACGTTCATAAGCGTCACATTGTGACCCAAATGAATAAAGAATTTTGACTTTGACTTGTAAAACAAGATACGTGTTGGAGTTGTGGTTTAGGCTTAAGGCTACTAATATGGTCTAATGATTTTTGTCCTGAGGAAAGGACTGGGGCGACAGCTCTTCATGTCGTTCGAAGCATTGATGTAAATATCAAAACCATATACCTAATTGAGACTGTTAATATATTTCAGTTATTCGAAAATTAATTATTGTTACTTATTGTTTAACTGTTAATTATTGTTTGCTAAATGGTAAAGGAATACATCATCATCATCAGCCCTTTATACTGTCCCACTGCTGGGCAGGGGCCTCTGCGCACTATGACAACGGTAAGACCATAGTACACAACGCTGGCCAAGTGCGGGTTGGCAGACTTAACATGTCTTTCGAGAACATTATGGAGAACTCTCAGACATGCAGGTTTCCTCACGATGTTTTCCTTCACCGTTTAGCAACCGATAATTAACAATTAATACGCACTTAACTCCGAAATGTCATTGGTGCGTGCCGTGGTTTCGAACCCGAGACCCTCTGCGTAGCAGTCTGTCAGTCTCTCCACTCAGCTATCGCTGCCTTATCTATTAAAGGAATACATCGTGAGGTAACTCACTCATCTGAGAGTTCTTCGTAATGTTCTCGAAAGACTCTGACAACCCGCACTTGCCCGGCGTGATGGACGTCAGTATGTTCTAAACTTCATCGCAATTTATCATTATCATCAGGCTCGTTTTATTATCTGTGTCACCTTTTACATACTTGTACACAGAAAATCTTATACTAATATATAAAGCTGAAGAGTTTGTTTGTTTGTTTGGTTGAACGCGCTAATCTCAGGAACTACTGGTCCGATTAGAAAAAATCTTTCAGTGTTAGATAGCCCATTTATCGAAGAAGGCTATAGGCTATATAACATCACGCTATGAGCGACGGGAGCGTAGCAGTAGCCTTAAACAACGCGGGTGTAACCGTGGGCATCATCTAGTTATCAATAAAATGTAATAAAATTTGACTTTACAAGCAGCCGCTACAAAAATTCTCTCAAGCAATCTTTTCAAACTAAAACCCCAATCAACCTATCTTGAGGTAAACATAACGTTTAAGAATATCCGTCTTGGGCTGGTATATTGAGGTTACTAGGTTACCTGGATATACATATAGTACGTCCCTATCTATGTGTACGGTCGGCTTCTGGGATATTATAAATAGAAGCACTGAAATATGTAGTGGCAGTTTTCAAGATTATTTATGTGGAATAAACTGTAAAGTAAGCGTGAGTTAAATTTATAGGTAGTAGAACCTTGCTGATTTCAGCATGAATGGGCCGGCTCGACCGGGGAAGTACTACCCTCTCACAGAAAATCGACGTAAAGTAACAGTACCTAAACTGTTGCGTTTCGTTCGGTGGGTGAGAGTGCCGGAGGCCCTATCCCCTGTTCCTTTTCCCTCATCCCACTCCTCATCCTATCCCTTTTCCCTACCCCAAGGGGCGGCAACGCACTTGTGACTCCTGTGGTGTTGCTTGTGTCCATGAGCGGCGGTAATTGCTTACCATCAGGCGATCCGTCTGCTCGTTTACTATCTATTACTATAAAAAAAAAAAGATTTATGTTAAAAGTTTAAGTCGTTTTGGTTTTTTAATATAAACTTTTATTTACCTTTAAATACCAACTTCAAGTACGTGGTGCGGGTGCCGACTCATCATCTCGCGACTTTCTTCAAGGGAGAGTTTTGGATCTACTGTCCCAAACTCTTGAGTACCACTCAGGGTAACATGAAGCCGTAAACAACACCTGTTTGTTTTGTAATATTATAATGTTATTTTATGTATGTTAGTCTTAGTCTATAAGGTGGGTTATGGGTTGTTATTACCTGAAAATAAATGATTATTATTAGTATTTAAATGTCCCGATGTATGAATGATATATTGCAAGGTACAGTTGGCCATCTTTCTGGTTTTCTATTGAGCCCACATTTAGCATGCATGTATAAATCGTGGGACAAAGAATTTTTATGATGTCATAGAGCTAGATGGTTGCCATAGGAACTCCGCAATAAAACGACACAAACCCATCAAGTCTAGACTCGTTTGATTCGTATCGACGAGTACTTTAATCGTTTTATAAAGAAGCTACTTTTTAATTTCTTTTTTATGGTAGTAGGCGGCAAACTTGCTTACCATCAGGCGGTTCGTCTGATGGTAAGCAATTACCGTCGCCCATGGACACAAGCAACACCACAGGAGTCACTAAGTGCGTTGCCGCCCCTTTGGGTCGGAAAAAGGGATAGGATGAGGAGTGAGATGAGGGAGAAGGAACAGGGGATAGAGCCTCCGGCACTCACTCACCGAACGAAACGCAACAGTTTAGGTACTGTTACTTTACGTCGATTTTCTGTGAGAGGGTAGTACTTCCCCGGTCGAGCCGGCCCATTCATGCTGAAGTCAGCAAGGCTACTACCTTTATTTTACTGATATAGTTAATCTCTGTCTCTCTCCCATTTTAAAAACATGTCTGCCGCACTAGGGATAAATCCTATATCGCGGGGACTTTACAAGCATACCTACATCAACCAACGGACACAAACTGGAATCAGCCTCGAAACAAATTTTTTGCCTCACACTGGCAATGACTAACCGATCCTTTAAACCACTACACCTTTCGTACATACAATTTCCTAGTCACAAACATTCACATATATACTTATGCGCTGTTTCTCAAAAAAAATAATGTTACATAAACATGACCGCACCTTCTATTCACACGTTATATTTACAAATATGCTTGCTATATTAGTACAAGTAGTTTATATTTTATTCAGAACCGCTGAGTGTGAGGTAACACCTCTGGTTTCGGCAATTCCCAGTGACGGCGGTTCTCAAAGTTGAGGTCGGTGTCCTCTTGTAAGTTTTACTTATACACATATGTAAGAGCTTGAAAATTTGTAACTTGCTCATTCATAGAATTATTTCTAGTGTCTTTTAAAAGAACCTAAATTAGGGTTAGCCGGATATCTTCAAGCAGACCAAAGCTGTTATGCAGGGGGCGCAAAACATCATTATGTGATTTGATAGATTTTACTTTAAAAAGACAAATTCCGCACTAGGAATAAATCCTGTGTCACGGGGGACTATAACAATAAACACCCAGACTCGAAACAACAATGCATTGATCACACAAAGTGTTGTCTCGTGTGGGAATCGAACCCACGACACTCGACGCAGTGTCTAGCGGCCAAGCGGCCTTAAACCTGTGAAAAATCAGTAGTTGGATTATAAATGAGATTCTTTTAAAAGTAGGAAGACTTTTCTAAGGAGCTTTATCTGAACGGAGAAATCTTAGATCGTTTCTGGTGAGATCCGAAATAACATTGAACTTTGGAGATTTAATTCCGAATTACTAGGCGAAGGCTCTTTATTTGCTATCATTTACGTATTAGAACTCCGTGTGGTGACGGATTAAGAATACGGAATGTCACCATCCCATATCATCCCATGGGTGTCGTAAGAGCCGACAGAGGGAGCATATTATGCATAGAACAGCACTGTAAGAGAAGGAAAACTTGATACAAACCCTATACCAACCCGTTTGGCCAGCGTGGTATAGTAGGCCAATTCCCCCTTTCAAAGGAGAGACCTAGTCCAGCAGTGGACTGTTAAAGGCTGATGATGACGTATTAGAACTTAACTTTCACGCTGATAAATTACTGCAATTGTCAAGCCACGATCGCGTTGTTACAAAACATTTTTTTTACAAGAACTTTAATAGGTAATTCTGACTTCTTTTTCATTTCTTTCGGTTTATTACTCTCCCACTAGGAATAAAATCAGTGTCACGAGGGGCTTTACAAACATACAACTAAGACACGAAGTACACGCAGACACGAAACAACAATTTATGGAACACATAAGATGTTTTGTCATGTTAGAATTGAACTCACCATACTTGGCGCGGTGTCAAGCGGTGAGGCGGCCGCTTAAACCACTACATCAACGGTGCAGTTGATTACACGTTTGAATAGGGTAGACGCTTTAAATTTTTACAGAATATGTAGTTGTATATTACCTTTCAAAATAAATAATTAAATTAAAAAAGTAAATAATAAAGGGGGGCTCCTATACAATAAACGTAATTTTTAAGCAATTTGTTACTCGATCTTAATAAACAGGTGGAAACTTAAAAAGTATTTAAGTATTCATACAACGTACGTGATTTTCTTTTATAGATGATGGTACGGAACCCTGTGTGTGCGAGTCCGACTCGCACTTGCCCAATTTTTATTCTATTCAACAAGCTATTAGCTGTGTTAATATACTTCACATTCAGCTAGCCCACCTTAATATAATATAATATCTTATATCCATGGGGTCATCGTCACAACAAATGTTGAGAAACACAGTCCGTACCGAACAACTTGTGTCGAGATAATAACTTAACTCAATATGTTAGAGAATTTATAACTTTGCGCTTTATATGTAAGTAGCGTTTCATTTAAATGTAAGTGCCTTACATTTAAATGTAAGCGAGCGATCTAAACTGTGCCGTCACCGCAAATAAATAAAGCCTAAACTTAAACAGAGTTAATTAAATTTATAATTAATATTTACACGATTTCGTTAATGTATGAGTTTGTGCGTAGCAGTGATAGCCTAGTGGAGATACCAACAGACTGCCATGCAGAGGGTATCAGGTTCGAATCCACGGCGTGCACTACTGACTTTTCGGAGTTATGTGCACATTTATCGCTTGCCCTGAGCCGTGGCCCAGAGAGCACGTTACGCCGTCGGTCCCGCCTGTCATGAAGACCTGTGTCAGTCGTTATAAAATAGGGACTCAGTACCTCTGAATATACTGACACTAGTCTAAAGTTGTCTTAACCATGGAAAATCCCTTTGGGTTGCGACGGTCAGACAGGCAGTCGCTCCGTGGTAAAGCTAATATTCAGTCAAATCCGGATAGACTAGTAAACGGACCCTGGGTTGCAACTGGGATAACGCTAGGAGAATGATGAATTTGTGCGCATATTTGCTCATCGTTAGGCTTTTGGTTTGATTCTGGTGTTAGCAAAGACAGGTAGAAGAGCCTTGCTGATTTCAGCATGAATAGGCCGGCTCGACCGGGGAAGTACTACCCTCTCACAGAAAATCGACGTAAAGTAACAGTACCTAAACTGTTGCGTTTCGTTCGGTGAGTGAGATTGCCAGCGGCCCTATCCCCTATTCCTTCTCCCTCATCCCACTCCTCATCCTATCCCTTTTCCCGACCTCAAGGGGCGGCAACGCACTTTGTGACTCCTGTGGTGTTGCTTGTGTCTATGGGCGGCGGTAATTGCTTACCAACAGGCGATCCGTCTGCTCGTTTGCCGCCTATTAACATTAAAAAAAACACAATAATTATTATGTATTTAAGTATGCATTAACTCCCAGTAACGATTGTCATAAAATGATAAATAAAATGTTATATCGTGCTCTCCAAATCAAGGGTGTGAGTTTCTGGCTAGTCACCCATCTATGCACTTGACGGCGACAAAGTCGCTTACCACTATAACATTCCTTTTTAAGTAGCATTAAAACAGTTGTCAAACACAAACATTAAACAGATAAAACCGTTGAACGTAGCTAATCAATACTAAGAAATATTCCACAACCATTTCTAAGACCATCATTAATATAACTTTGACAAAATCACTTAACAATTTTATTGATCTTCTTCTAATTCCCCGCTTAAAGTAGGCATTTGTGCAACCGTCGACTAATAAGCGGCTGACAATTTTTTAATATAAATTATACTTATTTTTGTTACGTACTCTTTGACACTAAAACGACTGATTCTGTTTTGATGAAAATTTGGTTACACGTTAGAATAATTCATGAGTTATCTTTTGTTGCGATTTAAAACGGATACGTTAAAATGATACATAAATTTTAAGTATCTGTTTTGTGTCTTTACTCCGATTTTCGAAATATTTTTAAACGTAGGTATTTGATATTATATAAAATATAAGTATCGCGACACGTCTGTGTCACCAACCACGCGGGCACGTTTAGTTGAATACGCTCGTAGTGGTTATCAAATCTCCTATAACACATCAGCGGAAAATATGTGGAGTTCGTCTCCGAACTTTCTAACCAGCATAGTATTTATGTAACGGCACTATGTCACGTATTTTTTGAGAATATAGGTAAAATACCAGCCCTTATTTACAATAGCCGCGGTCGCGAGATAACTTCTGACGAGTGCCATATCATCGCGCCGAACGTTACACGCATGTTAGCCCCCGTCACATACTGCTGACAGTTCGGCGCATTAGGTGTGTTATGCCAACCGAATACTACGACCGATAGTTTAGTCGCTGAAGGTTCAATGTGCAGATGCAGATGCTGTTTCAGCAAATGTTTCGCTACGCTAAGACTAAGTTACCGTAATGAAAAAACGCTCTCGTTTCTCGCTTATCGCTTACAGTCTGACAGTTGCTTTAATAATCTCTTTTCCTTAGAACATCTTTAATAAAGAATCTTTGAATGTAATTGAATAAAATTGCTCTTACAAAAATGTTTTGATAGATTCAAAATTTGCCTCCCGTTTTCTTACAAAGAAATAAATATTACTCACCTAATTTGTACGATATCTGTCATAATAATCAAATCGTCGGTATATATCAAATTGTCCCGTTACTGACTGACTAACAAATAACATTATCATCAGCCCTTTATACTGTCCCATTATGAGAAGGCCATAGTCCACCACGCTGGCCAAGTGCGGGGTGGCAGACTTCACATGTGTTTCGAGAACATTATGGAGAACTCTCAGACATGCAGGTTTCCTCACGATGTTTTCCTTCACCGTTTAGCAAGCAAAAATAACAGTTTAATACGCACATAACTCCGAAAAGTCATCGGTGCGCGCCGTGGATTCGAAGTCGGACCCTCTGCGTAGCAGTCTGTCGGTCTCTCCACTAGGCTATCGCTGCCTCGACCGATAACGCACAGTCAAAACCATTGGATCCAAGAAGCTGAAATTTGGCATATATGTTCTTTGGGCGGGTGCAATAAGGAGGGATAACATGCGTTTGACACGGCAGAGTAATTCTTCTTCTTTATCATCATCATTTTCCTGGCGTTATCCCGGTTGGGGATATAGGCGTGAGACTATGTATGCATCCCGGTTGCATCCAAGACTTAAGTCTTGCAGCCCAGTGTATGCGCACTAATATAACCAGGTATGGTTTTTTTATGGTAATAGGCGGCAAACGAGCAGACGGATCGCCTAATGGTAAGCAATTACCGCCGCCCATGGACACAAGCAACACCACAGGAGTCACAAGTGCGTTGCCACCCCTTGGGGTTGGGAAAAGGGATAGGATAAGGAGTGGGATGAGGGAGAAGGAATAGGGGATAGGGTAGAAAACTAATGTTGAAACTTGTATACAGATAGATAAGTTAAAACCATGGAATATCGCTATCCCGTCGAGTTGCCAGAGGTCAGACAGGCAGTAGCTCTGTGGAAAAGCTTATATTCAGCCAAATCCCGTTAGACTAGTAAGCGGAGCCCGGATTGAAACTGGGGTAACGCTAGGAGGATGATAATCATACAAACTCAGAAAAAAACCATTTGGAATTAAGCTATTACATTGTGACCGAAACACACCTCTGCCTACCCCTTCGGAGATGAAGGCCTGAATCTATATGTTAAAGAATTAAGCTAGGACGCTGATAATAAATTTCATAATTTAATTCTTACACCAGGTCTCCGTACCAAAGGTTAACCTCCAGACACCAAAGCTTCAAATTCCTAGAAATATCGTTCAGACCATAAACATCGCCAATAAAGAAAGAAGCCAAAGAAAAACAATATCCAAGTGTATTGTTTTACAAAGAAATCACCTTTTGAACGCAAACATTCGAACAAAAGAAAACTTTGAAATGCTCTTCTCTAACTCAATTGAGTTTCAGCGAGTTGTCGACTTACAATATTCCCTTCGAAGCTCAATTCGATAAAATATAAATTTATTATTTGAACGAATTAAGAAGTACCCGAAGTTTAAGTCAATTAAAAAGTGTGGATGGATTTCGTCTCTTTGGGCCATTGATTTTTCGAGTGCACAATCTCTGGAAAACTGTTTTAAAATGTATAGTAAACGTCCTTTTTCTTGCAGTATCACTAGCACTAGTGGAAATTATTGACATCATCATCGTCTTAGCGTTATCCCGGTTGCATCCAAGCCTTACACGCGTAGAAGCTCGGGGTCTGCTATTCTAACCAGATATCACAGAATATCAGTGAAAATTATGATTATATATTGGGACGTCTCATTAGAACTCAGAACCCGGGAACGGCTTTCTAGTCTAACCGGATTTGACTTAATATTCGCTTTTCCACGGAGCGACTGCCTGTCTGACCTCTGCTATCCAAAGGGATAGCTATATTCCATGGTTTAGACTACTGTCAGTTATTATTCATAGGTTCTGACTCCCTATAACGACTGTCAAAGACCTTCATGACATCCGGGACCGACGGCTGAGCGTGATCTTCGAGGCACAGGGCAACCGTGACTGGTCCGATTTTAATAAATCATTTTGTGCTGTAAAGCCGATACAAGAGCCCCGGTAGTAGTCCAGATTATAAATAAGGTTGATGTTAAAAATGTAGCTCTATGATCTTTCTAACAGATAAAAATTACTATCTTCTTAATATATAAAATCCTTGCGTTACTGACTGACTGACAGACACGCTACAGCCGAAACTATTGGGCGGAGGAAGCTGAAATTTGGCATGTATGTTCCTTGGGGACCGTTGGGATGCACTAAGAAGGGATTTCCCGAAATTCCCACGGGATCGGGCAAAACGGGAAATTCGAAAATATGTGCGTGCGAAGCCGCTGGCGTCGATTAGTTTATTTATATAGGCTTTCGACCCCAAAATATAGCAATAAAAAAGGTTTACCTTTAATATGCTTACATGAGGCCCAGTAACAAACGGCTCTGTAAGTCCCACCCAATTATGTGAAATAAAGATTTATGATCTCGTCGGGAAACAGAGCAACGTTTATGTATTTCCGCAATGCAATCTATCTATACATATAAAAATTTGTGTCAGTGTTTGTAATTGAATTTCTCTGAAAGGGCTTAACCGATTTATATAAAAAAATGTTGTATGTGTGGTAGGTCTAAGAATAGGAGTAAAGTAGAAATATAATATACCCCTAGATACGGGATAAGGGTATTCCCATACAGATTGGTTTTTAGGCTTAAGCAACTCTAACTAACTAAAAAACCGATACATAACTGCAGCTTTACGCAGAAAATATAAAAACTAGAGAGCTGAAATTTCTCATACTTTCTTATACATTGTAAATTGCGGACAAAACGACAGCCTACAAACTCCAACACAAGAGTGGGCCACACATAAAGAAAACAGAGAGACTGAACCAGTAGGCAACGCTCTTTTTTCCTAAAGGCGCTGATACACTTGAGCATTCACTTGTAACAGCATTGTGATTCTGTAAGACTTCATTGTAGACTTCGAATCTGAATCCGCTGTGAGTTTCTTGATTGGCATTCTAAAAACTCGGTTGATAAATCGAAACTACACTAGCGCTACTCTTACGAGCGTGTTTGAGAGTTGAACTAAATTGACCTCGAGATTTTGACAGATAAAGTATGAGATGACGTAAAAAGTGGCATTCTATTAGGTAATTCCCCCGTCAGTTCGACGCTCACTTCGCACTCAAAATCAAGGGCATTTTGAACCTTATGCGAAGTGAGAGCGAATAGCGACGTGATATGCGAGTTGTTGTTTGAATTTTACAGAATCGACGTGCTGAACAGTGTGTATAGACTGTATTTTGTTTTGTTGAACTGAACAACTAACAGAGCCGAAAATTGCTACGAAAATTTTCACGATCTTTCTAGCGAACACTATAATCAGCAAAGCTTCAAAGCAAATTTACTATCAATTCGCTAGAATGCTCGCCAGAACGTTCGTAAGAATGCTGGCTAAAACACACTCGTTCGTTTTTCTGTTATGTAACATTCGCAAGAATGCCCATTATAGGTGTATATCAGCACCTTTATGGAACTCCTTAAAATAAGCACCATTAAAATAAATACTGGACACACCTACACTTCACATTCTTAAAAAAATATTCCTTCTCTAAATACCTCAAGTTACCAGTAAAATAAGAGTAGACAGTACATTACTGCCACATTTCACATCCCACTATCTAAATTATGTAATTAAAACCTAAATTATTACCTAGAGTAAAACATCCTGCCGAAAATAACAAACTCCTTATAAAGACATAATGTTGTATACACTGCATCTACATCATTAGTGACCCAACTTTGCCCCTGACCCCTGACATCTGACCCCACCTTACCCAAGTGGGGTAAGGTTTGAATTACCTTTAGAGGGTTATGGTACATATTATGAAACAGAGATTTGAGAGATTCGGAACATCTGGCCCGCGAAACTAGAACAAAATATTAATATTTCATGTAGTTGAGCAAGGTTAGTATTTGAATAAGTTTAAAATTACTTTAGATAAGGGGAGTAAAAGACGTTTAACGAAAATTAAAATCTCATATTGTACCAATTATTATGAACATTTTGTATCTCGGCACCATTACCTACCGGAAATTTACTGCTTCAGGAGATAATTATGTCAAAAGTAACATATTATATTTTTTTATGATTACAATATCGATGCATTTCTCGCGACAATTTGTCCTTATTATACTGACATTTCCTATGCACCCATATTTGCTAATTTTCATTATTTTTGCTTCCTCTTGGCATGATGTGCAAAACGAATAGACTTCGGCTTAGTGATTGGTCTTTTGACACGCTGTATATTATAAAATTTGCTATGTTAGTTTATTATGACGTAGACATCTTTCTCAGCGTTATCTCAGTTGCAAACCTAGGTTCATTTATTAGTCTAACCGGATTTGGCTGAATATTAACTTTTCCACAAAGCGACTGTCTGTCTGACCTCCGCAACGCAAAAGGGATAGCTATATCCTATAGTTAAGACTAGCGTCAGTTTATTTAGAGGTACAGATTCTCTGTGGGTGTAATATTACACCTCTGCCTACCCCTTCGGGGATACAGGCGTGAGTCTATAAATAAAAAAAATAAAGGATTCTCTAGAACGACTGTCAAAGATCTTCATTACAGCCGGGGCCGATAACTCAGGCAGGGCTCGAGGCACGGGGCAAGTGATAATTATAGCAATTCAATACGAAAATGTCATGTGTGTGTGTGTGTGTGTGTGTGTGTGTGTGTGGGTGTGAGGATGGTGTGCGATGTGAATTCGAACCCAATACTCTGTGAATTTTCTGTCTCTTTGCAAAGATACTACCTATTTGCTTTTTGGTTTCTGTTTTAGTCGCCTCTTAATCCGAGCCGACTAAAAAAAGGCAGCGATAGCCCACTGGTGTACGTAATGGACTGCCGAGACGATGGTCTCTTCGATCCCCAGTTACCCCGGGAACACACCTCTGACTTTTCGTAGTTATGTATGTATTAAAAATGTTAATAATCGCTCGCTTAACAATGTGCCCGGTAGATGACAATGGGCTCGCCACCTATTACATTGGGACCTAAACATAACTGGCAAAGTGTGGGTGTGTACACCTCTGCCTACCCCTTCGGGGATAAAAGGCGTGAAGTTATGTTTAAGTTATTATTAATCCGAGGCATAAAATAGGGAGTGACACGCAGTATTCATAACTCGTCACCACACAGAAATGACTGTACCAAAGTACAGTCACAAAATATTACATATTTACCTAACTTTTCCAATGTGACAATATCATCCCGAGTATCTTTTACAATCAGAGTGCGCGTTCACTTTCCCCCAAACCAGCGGACGACTTAAATAGGTTTCCCTAAGCCCTCTTTCCCAGAATATGTAAATAAATATGATATTTACGACGAACATTGTCTATCCGCTTTTATAAAATAGGACAGGTCCTCGCCACAATGGGTGGCCATGATTTTGGAGAAGTTTAGGATATTTTGTTACGTAAAATATTTTAAATGATGTCATCATTATGCCAAATTTATGACGTTCTATGTAAATTAAATGATAACCTTGAGTAATTTTCACATAAATAACATAACATAACTTTTTTTTATTTATAGTCTCACGCCTTTTATCCCCGAAGGGGTAGGCACAGGTGTATTACACAACCACATTTCGCCAGATATATTTAGGTAATAGGGGGCGAGCCTATTGCCATCTACCGGGCACATAATTAAGCGAGGGATATTTTTTTTTATACACACATAACTTCGAAAAGTCAGAGGTGTGTGGGGATAAGTGGGATCGAACCCGAAACCATCGTCTCGGCAGTCCGTTACGTACAACACAGGGCTATCGCCACTCATAATTAAATTTTAAATCATATGGTAAAGTATATCGCCCCCTATTACATTGGGACCTAATCATAACTGGCGAAATGTGGGTGAGTATACACCTCTGCCTACCACTTCGGGGATAAAAGGCATGAAGTTATGTTATGTTATAAAGTTGTAAAACTGATTGTCAGTGATATAATTCGCAATAAGGTACTAACGGTGTTTTAAGTGCGTAGTTCTAATAATATATTTCAGCGTATTACCTTAACCAAGCTCATTACAAAGAACCTTAACTATTGAAACTAGAAACATTAAATTAGCATTGTACCTTCCATGGCGAGAACCCTCACTATAATGATGTTTTTATATTAATCCTATTTTCTAACTAAAACTACAAAAACCCGTCCAACATATTATTTCATAAAATAAAACAGAATTCCCCAACACTATCTAATTAGAAACAGACTTGCTTACTCAAAAAAGGTTCACAAAACGAAACGAGTTTCATTTAATTAGATACATTAATAATTCATCTACAAGAGGGTATATTTAAAAACATCTGTGCAAACAAAAAGGACTGGTTCATACCTATACTATGCCTTTCCAAACATTGACTCGGCTTATATCAATATTTGTGTTGAGCAAATACAACCCAGTTACTATCCAAATATACAAGTATTTTTTATGAATCTAACCATCCAATGAAGACACGACTTTTTCTTCTTTTATAAATACGATAGACTAGAGGACTTGTCCGTGTGGTGACGGATTAAGAATACGGAATGTCACCACCCCATATCATCCCATAGGTGTCGTAGGAGCCGACATAGGGAGCATATTATGAAGAACTACCTTGATACAAACCCTATACCAACCCGTTTGGCCAGCGTGGTATAGTAGACCAATACCACCTTTCAAAGGAGAGGCCTAGTCCAGCAGTGAACTGTTAAAGGCTGATGATCATAGACTAGAGGATTCATGCAGCTACGCCTGTATATTTTATTTTAATTTTATCTTTTCTTCCCGATTCCGTGGCAGTTTTGGCAAATTCCTTCTTAGTGCACCTAAACAGTCTTCAAGGAACATGCATGCCATATTTCAGCTTCTCGTGCCCATTAGTTTTGGCTGTGCGTTGTCTGTTAGTTAGTCAGTCATCATCATCAGCCTTTAACGGTCCACTGCTGGACTAGGCCTCTCCTTTGAAGGGAGGAATACTATACCACGCTGGCCAAACGGGTTGGTATAGGATTTGTAACAAGTTTTCCTTTTCTTGCAGTGCTGTTCTCTGCATAATATGCTCGCTCTGTCGGCTCTTACGACACCCATGGGATGATATGGGGTGGTGACATTCCGTATTCTTAATCCATCACCACACGGACAGTAGTCAGTTACTCCAACATTTTATATGAAAATATCATAAACGGGCACGCATCTCTGACTTTCGAAGTTATGTGTACATTATAAATTAATTATCGCTCGCTTAATGATGTGCCCGGTAGATGGAAATAGGCTCGCCCCCTATTTCATTGGGACCGAAACATTACTGGCGGAGTGTGGATGTTTAATACACATCTGCCTACCCCTTCGGGGATAAAAGGCGTGAAGTTATGTTTTAAACTGACACACTTCTGCTCATTCGTTAGGCCATAATCCACGATGCTGACCAAAGTCAGGTTTGGAAGCTTTACAATATGCCTGTGTTGCAAAAACATGGAGATCTCTCGGACATTTAATTTATCCCTACTATGTTGTATTTTAGCAAGCAATAATAATTCACTGCCTCCGTGGTCGAGTGTTCGGTGTGAGGTTCGATTCCCGGGTCGGGCAAGAGTGTTACTAGGTTTTCCGAATTCGCAGTAGCAGCACGGAGTCTGGTGATGTGCCCGGTAGCGGCAATAGGCTCGCCCCCTATTACGTGGGACCTAAATATTCATGGCCAAATGTGGGTGTAATATTACGCCTCTACCTACCCCTTCGAGGATACAGTCGTGAGTCTATAAATAAAAAAGATAAATAATAATAATTCACAATTTAATACCAACTTAACTTCAAAAAGACAGTGGTCGAAACCAAAAGTATAGCGATATTCCATGTCTTAGACCATTAGTACATTCAAGTACTTGATATTTGAGATACTTACTACAAAATTTCTTCTACTATATCACTTTTGAAAACCGAGCTAAAGTCACCCAACATTCCCAACTATTTTGCCCTTGCCCCTCCGTTGGGCAAGTCCGTCTAAGTAAACTTCAAGAGATCCGGACTAACCCAAACAAAACTTAGAAGTACTATAACAAAGAGCCGAAACTGTTAAATTCTATCTATTATTTTAGTGAAAACTATTCGAAGGCAGTGATAGCCTAGTGGAGAGACTTACAGACTGCTGCGTAGATGGTGTTAGGTTCAAATCGGTGCGCATCGCTGACTATTCCTTATGTGCGTATTAAATTGTTAATTTTATCGATTACTAGACGACGAAGACAAATTTCAGGAGCAAAACTTAGTTATACGAGAGTTCTCCGTTATATTCTTAAGAACATATTTTATTGCATAATCATATGGTGAAATGTGGGTGTAATATTACACCTCTACCCCTTCGGGGATACAGGCGTGTTTTTTTTATAGTAATAGGCGGCAAACGAGCAGACGGATCGCCTGATGGTAAGCAATTACCGCCGCCCATGGACAAAAGCAACACCACAGGAGTCACAAGTGCGTTGCCGCCCGTTGGGGATGGGAAAAGGGATAGGACTCTTCCTACGACACTCCTCTGAGTGGGATGAGGGAGAAGGAATAGGGGATAGGGCCTCCGGCACTCTCACTCACCGAACGAAACGCAACAGTTTAAGTACTGTTACTTTACGTCGATTTTCTGTGAGAGGGTAGTACTTCCCCGGTCGAGCCGGCCCATTCATGCTGAAATCAGCAGGGCTCTACTACCTTTGCGTCGATTTTGTATTCAATGAGAGGGTAGTACTTCCCCGGTCGAGCCGGCCCATTCATGCTGAAATCAGCAAGGCTCTACTACCTTTGCGTCGATTTTGTATGAGAGGGTAGTACTTCCCCGGTCGAGCCGGCCCATTCATGCTGAAATCAGCAAGGCTCTACTACCTTTGCGTCAATTTTATATGAGAGGGTAGTACTTCCCAGGTCGAGCCGGCCCATTCATGCTGAAATCAGCAAGGCTCTACTACCATTATGACTGATGCTAGAAAAAAAAATTTTTTTGAGATTTACAGTTAACTATTTATGGAATAAATTATTTCATGAATGGATTGCGATGTACCTTATAGAATAGTGTACTAATTTAAAAATAAGCAAGGATTTTCCAGCTTATAATAAAAATAATAATATTTATTTGTCAGAAAATACACATATACAAAATATCCTGATACTTATCAAGTTAAGTTCTTTATCAAAATAAATATCCTACTTTATGTGGACGCATTGCCACCCTACAGGGGTAGGCTCGCCTCTGTCGGTTGTTTGAATCCTGATTATCATTCCACCGTTACATAATTTAGGGGTACCCTACAAATTTCAGTCGACGCGCACCGTCAGAATGTATCACTGGCAAACCTTGTGAAAGTGAAATCATTTATTTACAAAGGACTATCGCTATTAATTTATGAATCAGATGTAGATGTACTTACCCCTTAAGGAGTTGGAATAGATCGTAGGGTAGGTACAGGTAAGAGATCGGGTCTAGGATTTACTAGGTTTTAAGGTATAAATATTATATCTCAAAAGTCACGATACTCAATTAAAGAGACTGAGAGACTGAGACGTGATACGGTAAGGGTCTGAGGTTCGAATCTATGACGCGCTTTTTGAATTGCGCTTGTTTTCCGGCGAAGGAAAATATTATGAGGAAACCTGCATGTCTGAAAGTTCTCTATGATGCTCTCGAAAGACTATTTTACGAGAAGAGGCCCGTGCTCGGCAGTGGGACAATAAACAGGGTGTCACAAGACCCATCACCAAGCCGAAGTCTACTCGTTGTGGACATCATGTCAAGTCATAATAACCAAAAATAATACCTGGGAAACGATTTTTTTTAAGTTTTCACATTTTTCAAACCGCAATTAAAAGCGCACGCATGCAATGCTCGAAATACCTACTTGTCCATGGGGTCATAGGGCATCTAAAGAACATATTACGGGGTAAATGCATCGACTTTGTACCTAAATAGAAAAATTCCATACTAACTTTGAGCCTCAATATCTCCTGAACCAGTAAGTTGCCAAGTATGGTGCCGAAGTAAAAAATGTTCGTAGTGATTGGCACAACATGGGGTTTCAGTTTTCGTTAAGGGTTTTTTTACACTCTGTATATAATATAACAACAACATAACCTCACGCCTTTATCCCCGAAGGGGTAGGCAAAGGTGTATTACACACCGACACCTACAATATATATACACAGGGCTGATGATGATATGATTAAAGCTAATCTAATGTCAGTGAATTTGCCTGCCGGTTGAATGATTCTGCTCAAAATATCTGCTTTTCATGTTCAAATACCCACAATCAAGGTATTTAGCTTAGTCTGGTCTTAAACTTACCTTTTTATCTAAAGTTTGTAACTTGTGTTTTTACAGTTAATTAAAACAAAATTTCCGACATTATTCTATGAAATTTTTGTGCTCTTCGAAACATTATTTATTTTTTAGATATCTTATTACAATGTAGATAGTGCCAAACATAATTTATTTTTTTGCAGTTGTTTAACAAAGAGGATTTTCTATCGTGTCTGCCATTTTTGGAAACTATAAACTTTCACAAATGGCAGCAAATAAGTAAATTTTAGGAGGCCCTTTATTATAATTACTAGATGAGCCCGCGGTTACACCCGCGTTATTTAAGGCTACTGCTCTGTCCCGTGGCTCTTAGCGTGATGTCATATATAACCTATAGCCTGCCTCGATAAATGGCCTATCTAACACTGAGAGAATTTTTCAAATCGGTCTAGTAGTTTCTGAGATTAGCGCTTTCAACCAAACAAACTCTTCAGCTTTATATATTAACTAGAGGACGCCAGCAGCTACGCCTGCATTTTTTTTTAATTTACCCGTTTTGGCCGATCCCGTGGGAATTTCGGGAAATCCTTTCTTAGTGCACCCCTACGGTCCCCAAGGAACACACATGCCGTCTGTCAGTCAGTCAGTAACGCATGGATTTTATATATTAAGATTAATAGACTAGTCTTCGTCCATGCCTCTGTCCCATAGTGGGTTTTCACAACATGTTTAAATGTCTCTTTCCAGCCTTCTGTCTATCTCCACATCCCAAAAATGACACCATAGCATAGCTCCGTCGCGCCGTAAAAGAAAGACTAACGAACACATTTATAGTATAGGCCAATGGTGTACGTAACGGACTGCCGAGGGGATTGAACCCGAGACCATCGCTCGGGTTCGATCCCTAGTTACCCCGGGCACACACCTCTGACTTGTCGAAGTTGTGTGTATTAAAAATGTTAATTATCGCTCGCTTAACAACGTGCCCGGTAGATAGCAACAGGCTCGCCCCCTATTACATTGGGACCGAAACATAGCTGCGGAAGTGTGGGTATGTAATACACCTCTGCCTACCCCTTCGAGAATAAAGGCGTGAAGTTATGTATATATAAATTGTACGTAATTTGATTTGTATTAATAATTCCCAAGTCATTTGACGTTGCCTGTTGTCAACTCAAGCAACATCATTATGTACATTTGTATTCTGTTACATTCTCCTAATGGTGGTGATACACTTAAGCATTCACCTGTAATGAGCACTCTTGCGAATGTTACAAAACGGAAGAACAAACGAGTATGTTTTAGCGAGCATTCTTACGAATGTAAATTATTGTAGGTAGTAGAGCCTTACTGATTTCAGCATGAATGGGACGACTCGACCGGGGAAGTACTACCCTCTCACAGAAAATCTACGTAAAGTAACAGTACTTAAACTGTTGCTTTTCGTTCGGTGAGTGAGAGTGCCGCGGGCCCTATCGCCTATTCCTTTTCCCTCATCCCACTCCTCATCTTATCCCTTTTCCCCACCCCAAGGGGCGGCAACGCACTTGTGACTCCTGTGGTGTTGCTTGTGTCCATGGGCGGCGGTAATTGCTTACCATCAGGCGATCCGTCTGCTCGTTCGCCGCCAATTAGATACTATTAAAAAAGAATGTTCTGGCCAGAATTTTATTCTAGACAATATTGACAGTCCATTTGCTTGTAGTTTTTGCTAATTAGAGCGTTTGCTAGAAAGATCGTGAATATCTCGTGTGAGTTATCTAGAATACACGTACTTTTAATCTTTGCACACTCTATACTGCAGCGATAGCTGAGTGGAGAGACCGACGGACTGCTACGTAGAGTGTCTCAGGTTCGAATCCACGGCACGCACCAATGACTTTTCGAAGTTAAGTGCGTATTAAATTGTTAATTATCGCTTGCTTAACGGTGAAGGAAAACATCGTGAGGAAACCTGCATGTCTCAGAGTCCTCCATAATGTTCTCGAAAGACACGTGAAGTCTGCCAACCCGCACTTGGCCAGCGTGGTGGACTATGATCTTACCCTTCTCATAGTGAAAACAGGCCCGTGCCCAGCAGTGGGACAGTGTATTACAGGGCCCATGACGAAAAAAATATTATCGTAACAATGCTTGTTCCATGTGAATGCTCAAGTGTATCAACACCATTACAAACTCATTATGTCATCACATAAAGGTTGCGTTTGTTCTACGCGAGCGAGTTCAAACAAAAGACGGTCTCGAATGACAGTTTCACATTCGTGAAGACAAAGAGCTCAGATATTTACATAGAGGCGCATTTCATATGGGCGCTTTGAAGACAAACTTTCTACGACTCAAATTGCCGCTTGGCGGCGTGGCAGTCGCGCTGCGGCAGCTGTCTCTTCTCTCCTCCAGTGTATCTTAACTACGAGAGCGAGAGAGATGGAGAACGACGCCAATTAATAAATTAATAAATAATTAAAAATTTCTGCTATTAATGTATAATAATCATTTACCATTATATTACGTTCTATTTAAATTTTACTGTTTAAAAAAACATCTACAAAGTAAAAACATAATTTCTCAATTAAAAATCTTACAAAATTCATTTTAAATTTTCTAATGATAACAAGCGTGAGTAAATCTAATGTGAGTTGGACTCGCCATTGAAGGGTAACATTAAGTGGGTGCCTCTACTACGTTATCTTCACTTACAAATACCACTATCATTTACGGCCATTTTCAATATTCGATCCATACTTACATGGATTTTGAGATTCGAGATTCGTGTTTGACATATTTTGTATGGAGCTTATGTCAAAAACGAATCTAAAATCTACAGATCTATCTTTAAATCGAATATTGAATTCCTTAGTTAGACAGCAACGAGGAGAAGTAACGGACTACCTTATTCGTGAAAACCGCCTAAAATTTCCTACGACATCCATTTTACCTTAAAATCTGTTGTCCCCAGGTGTCAGCGTGGGTAACTGATCTGATGCTGACTCAGACCTCTCTTGAAGATCGGAAGGCGGCCTTGGCGTGCATCCTAAGAGTGGCCCTTACCTGCTGGAATATTGGAAATTTCAACGGCGCTATGGAGATTGTGGCGGGACTCAAGTAAGTTGCTTTTTATTGTAGACTGCACCTTTTTTTCTTTTTTTTCGTGTGGAAAATGAGTTACCTCATACCCCTCCGACCGGGGACCTGTCGAAGGGGGTATGTCGGACTCCCACCTCATGGGCTGGGTTACCAACTAAAAATCACACGGTGACTCCGTAACTCGACGCCTAGCAGGTACAACGGGAACTATTATAGACTGCACCTATGTCTCCAGCTCCGTGAGACCCTTACGGCACATTATACGGAATTGCCAAAAAGCCTCCATAATGGTAGATTTTAGCTTCCACTTGCTTTCACTTCAGCCAGCTTCCACCGTGTAGTATTGGCTGTGCGTTGTAGTTCATGCAATTAGGCAATAACGGAGGATTTTTATATAATTATGTATATTGATAGTCTTACTCACTTGATGCTAAGCGATGATGCCTACGAGTGCTGCATATTTATGCAAAAAGCCTTCTCTCCTGGTCAATGCAGAAGTAGTGCCATAAATATTATATCAATACTTAATTTATAAAAAAAAGCAGCGATAACCTAGTGGAGATATCAACGGATTGCCATGCAGAGGGTATCGGGTTCGAATCCAGCGCGCGCACCACTGACTTTTCGGAGTTATGTGCGTATTGAATTGTTGATTATCGCTTGTCTCGTACCTCGGAGAGCACGTTAAGCCCGGCTCCGGTCCCGGCTGTCATGAAGATCTTTGACAGTCGTTATAGGGCGTCAGTAGGTACTTCTAAAATAAACTGACACTAGTCTAAACCATGGAAGATCGCTATCCCTTCGGGTTGCGGAGGTCAGACAGGCAGTTGCTCCGTGGAAAAGCTAATATCCCGCCAAATCCGATTAGACTAGAAAGCGGACCCCAGGTTGAGACTGGGATAACGCTAGGAGGATGATGACTTAATTTAGTAAATGCTTAATTCTATCTGTCTGTTGTCGTTTTAACGGCTAAGCTGTTGTACTGATTTTCATAAGAACTAGCATGAAGATAGGCAAAGACCCACTGTCAAACAGGAACAATTTTTTAAATCAAACCCTAACGGGTTGAAATAAGGGACACTAATGTGACTTAAAATTGACATACACATTTGCTATCCAATTTTACAAACAATACAGATTCTCTCGACACAAAACGCAGGCGAAGCTCCGGTCGAAAGCTTGTCTCTTCTGCATCTATGCGTTTTTATTTTCCCTCTTTTTGCAATACGATATTCAATTTTCTCTAGGTACGGGCTCTCCGGATCATATCGCAAGACTGGCTTTAAAACTAATCAGGTTGTGGATAGAAATATATTCTATCTTCCTCAGCATATCTGGCTATTATGCAAATTGTATATTTATCTCTACAAGTAAATAGAATAAGGAATTTGCCTATTACTTTTATGTCGTAACTATAATACACTAGGCATTGCCCGTGGCCGATCTTACGTGAATTATACACCTGAACCTTTCTCAGGTATCACAGTATCTATTGGTGAAAACCGTACCAAAATCCGTTCGGCAGTTTTTGAGTTTAGCGCGTTTATACAGACAGGATGAAAAGGAGACTTCATTTTGTATAAATACAGGGTTTTCATTTGCATTTGCAAGAAAATTTAAGGGGTGAATATACTTCTATAAGTGAATACAAATACATTAAAAAATAAGTCACTAGAAGTTTTAAAAAAAATTCGTCGTCATACACTTTGAAAATTAATTCGGTGTATTGACCGCCGCCGCCGTTCAGCTGATCGCCATGGTAGGTGCCTAACTCACGTACCTACAGTGACTGTGCGATTCAGTCTTATTTTGCACGCTTTAACAGTTTATCCTGATTTACTATCTATGTAACATTTAATGAGAATAGGGTCCTATATCATCGCACACTGTTTAAAATAATTTTAGATTAATAAGTATACTGTCAATGTTGTATCATTAAATCATATCAACACCTTGTATAGATTAATATTTACATGCAGAATCAAACACGTCGGCGCTGGATCAGTTTGAAATAAAATCCCTTGGCTCGCTCATAGAGTCGAGGCATACTAGAAACTGGTTTTGTATACGAGTGTCAATGTGCGTGTAAAGTAGCACTGGAAGCGACGATGTCTTGCTGAGCGATTCTCGCCGTTATGGTGCTCTAGCGGGAAGTTGTTCGAGTGTACATAATGGCTTATTGAAGGCAGCGATAGCCTAGTGGAGGGAGAACAGATTGCTACGCAGAGGGTCTCGAGTTCAAATCCACGGCGCGCATCACTGATATTCGAAGTTATTGCGTATTAAATTGTTAATTAACGCTTGCTAGACGGTAAAGGAAAACCTCGTGAGGATCATCTGCATGTCTGAGAGGCCCGCGTAGTAGACTATAAATAAATAAATAATAATATATTTTTGTACTAGATGAGCCCGCGGTTACACCCGCGTTATTTAAGGCTACTGCTCCGCTCCCGTGGCGCATAGCGTGATTTTATATAACCTTTAGCCTTCTTTAGCAAATGGGCTATCTGAACACTGCAAACATTTTTGAAATCGGCCCAGTAGTTGCTGAGATTAGTGCTTTCAACCAAACAAACAAACTCTTCAGCTTCATACAGGGTGTCACAAGACCCATCACCAAGCCGAAGTCTACTCGTTGTGGACATCATGCCAAGTCATACTAGCCAAAAATAATATCTGGGAAACGATAATTTTTTAAGTTTTCACATTTTTTAAACGGCAATTTAAAGCGCGCGCGTGCAATGCTCGAAATACCTGCTTATCCATGGGCTTATAGGGCATCTAAAGAACATATTTGCGGGGTGAATGCATCGATTTTGTACCTAATTAGAAAAATTCCCTACTAACTTTGAGCCTCAATATCTCTTGAACCAGTAATTTCCCAGGTATGGTGCCGAAGTAAAAAATGTTCATAGTGATTGGTACAACTGGATTTCAGTTTTCGTTAAGGGTCTTTTTACTCCCTGTATATTAGTATTAGATTTTTGATGAGAGTTTGTGTATATAATAATTTTACTTGTTGTGTGGCCTTCCTATAGAGTTGAATGAAATGGAAAATGTATTTTTTTTGTAAAAATGTCATGTTTTGCCAATACTGTACACAGAAGAAATAAGAAGACAGAAGCCAGAAAAGACGAAAGAAGAAGGAGTACAGTCGGCAGGGGTTTCTTTCGGCCTTCAGCTGTTGACATAGACTGTAGGCCGGCGGAAACTACTTGCTGACTGTACTTATATACAACAGAGAGAAGAGAAGAAGAGAGAAGAGTCTGAAATGAAGAATTATTTAAATATAGATGATAAGTTTCCATATAATTTTACTTTCAATCGTGTGTTTTTTATTACTGTTTCTTGTCTAGTTATTTATTTACCTTTTATATCTTCATCATCATCATCTTCAGCCTTTAACAGTCCACTGCTGGACAAGGCCTCTCATTTTAAGGAGGACTTGGCCTACTATACCACGCTGGCCAAACGGGTTGGTATAGGGTTTGTATCAAGTTTTCCTTCTCTTACAGTGCTGTTCTCTGTATAATATGCTCCCTCTGTCGGCTCTTACGACACCCATGGGATGATATGGGGTGGTGACATTCCGTATTCTTAATCCGTTACCACACGGACGCTTTTATATCTTACTCTATAGTTATTTATTGACTTTTATCTTTATTTTATAACGCTTTCACGGCAGCCTATAGTAATTATTAGGGCAGCACCAACCAATTTATGTTATCACCGAATAGTTTGTGTCAACTTGAAGTTTGGTACGTGGGTTTTTGGATGACCGCAAAATAAACAAAATTTTAATTCAACAAAGTCAATATTTTAGAAATAGTTTATGGAATTCCTACCTATAATTTCTTCAAGCCTTTTATCTGATTTTGTTGTTGCTATTATACGTAGACAATTACTAATTTTTATAATAAGTAAAAGTTAATATTTTTGTAAAAAAAACAATAAAATATAATATTTTAGCTGAATATTTCAGTAATTGAAGATTTTGACATTAAGAGTAGAAACAACACAATTAAGTGTGAATATTCTGTTTTCTTACTGTTGTAATACTTAGTAATTAATAAAATAACATTAATAACTCAACATTTAACTAAAACTCGTATTCATGCATGAATTTAGTTATTTAAAAGGTTTAGTAATTTTAACTAATTATCGTATTAATATGTAGAATTAAAAACATATTTTAATTCTACAAAATTTCACACAAAATTGCGTCGCTCTTTGCATAAGATATCCCTCAGTATTAACATGTATATTTTTAATTCTACAAACTTTTACTCACAATTGCGTCGCTCATAATATAAGATAACTCTTACAAATATTCCCATACACATACATACAATTTAATAACTCATAACACGCTGACCGACATACATACATACATAAAATCTGCAGTGACCACGCCCTCTGCCGACCCGCTTTAAGTAATGGACCCGAATATGAGAGAGAATCTGAATGCGAAAATATTTTCGTCGACTAGTTACCCACTACTCTATATTACTGTCCTTTGAGTGGGCAGCGGCTCTCAAAGTTCACAGGAAATAGTTGAGCTGAATTAAATAGGTTCTGTGGTATTCACTAAAAACATATTTTATGTACAGTGGACAGAATATTTAAGAGCAGCGATAGCCGAGTGGATATACCAACAGACTGCCATGCAGAGGGTATCAGGTTCGAATCCACGGCGCGCACCAATGACTTTTCGGAGTTATGTGCGTATCGAATTGTTAATTATCGCTTGTCCCGTGCCTCGGAGAGCACGTTAAGCCATAGGTCCCGGTTGTCATGAAGATCTTTGACAGACGTTACAGGGCGTCAGTACCTTCTAAATAAACTGACACTAGTCTAAACCATGGAATATCGCTATCCGTTTGAGTCGCGGAGTTCAGACAGGCAGTCGCTCTGTGCAAAAGCTAATATTCAGCCAAATCCGGTTAGACTAGAAAGCGGACCTCAGATTGAAACTGGGATAATGCTAAGAGAATGATGATGGGCAGAATATCTGAGTCAAGGTTACTTCTATCTTATTATCTCTCTATACATATTATAAAAATAAGTCTCGTGACAGGTTTTCACCAACGGAAAGCGTAATTCACGAGGAAGGTGTAGGTATATAATTTACGCAGGCCAAAGACTATTTTTAATTAAAATATCTTTTCTAGCAAGAGATTATGATTACTTATTTTTACGCTTCTTTTAACATAAAGGCTTTGCGATGCAAGGCAGTGACAACTCAGTGACGATAATAACATACTGCTATATGGTGGGTTGAGGGGTGGGAGGGTGTCGAATTTTCGAAGTTATTTGCGAATACACTTGTTTGTCTGCCTCCGTGGTCCAGTGTATAGCGTATGCAACTGCTGATCGGAGGTCGAGGATCGAGGTTCGATTCCCGGGTCTGGCAAAAGTGTTACTGGGTTTTTCCGAATTCTCAGTAGCAGCACGGAGTCTGGTGATGTGCCCGGTAACGGCAATAGGCTCGCCTCCTGTTACGTGGGACCTAAAAATTCATTGCGAAATGTGGGTGTAATATCACACCCTGCCTACCTCTCCGCGGATACAGGCGTGAGTCTATAAATAAATAAAAACAACACTTGTTTGTTATCGCTTGCCTCGTGCCTCAGCGAGCATATTAAGCTTACGTTAATTACTGTCGTGAAGATCTTTTACAGAGCTAAATTCTCCTAATAGCTCACAAACTATTGTCTAAATAAGGAAAGACCTAATCCAGCAGTGGACTGGGGTTAGCGTTGAGTTGAGTTGAGACTTCGACTTTCGTAGATGTCGCCACCATACGCTAGCGGCCACTCGCTCAGGTACTTCAAAACTTTACCATAACGAGGGCCGTTGTGTCGCGAGATGTATTCTCTGATGTACACTTCGTACTTTTCACTAACACCTATCTAATTAAATAACATTTTTAAATGATTTTCTCATACAACCAAGATTTATATGAAAAAAATATGAAAATAGTTTCCTAAAACTTTGAGCACCGCTGCCCGCAATATCTGTCAGATCAGGAGTACCCACATCAAAGCCGTCATGACTGAACATTAGATGTCACTGAGATATCCACTAACACGAATTCTGAGAGGGCTCTGAGAGAGTCTGATCCCTCAGACTCAGACGTCATGACACATGAAACTGACAGTAATGAATTAACTGTACGTGTGTATCTGAGTTTTTGATAATCATGTTTTATAATTTTACTAGACGTCGCCAACGGCTTCGCCCGCGTCAATAGGCTAGTTGACAAAAGAAATCTATAAGTCCGTCCTTTAGATTATTCAAAAATAAGCGATACGTATTTTATTATTTGTAAATTAAATCAAAAATGACCAAGATATAGCTCATTAAAGTTACGTATAACGTCACGCCGTGCTGCATTTTTTCGCACTAAGTGACGTCACACGTAACTTTAATGGGCTATATCTTTGTAATTTTTATTTAATCGATAAAAGAAAAAATACGTGTCCAATATTTTTTTATAATATAAAATACGGACAAAATAAAATGTAATTATTTTGACCCTGGAAACTACCCTATTGTACATATAAATCTTCCTCTTGAATCATTCTATCTTTTAAAAAAACCGCATTAAAATCCGTTGCGTAGTTTTAAAGATTTAAGCATACATACGGACAGACAGACAGAAGACTTTGTTTTATACTGTGTAGTGATATGTTTTAGTATATAAGGTCTTGAGCTTTTAAGGGAATGCTTACATTAGGTCTCTATGTGTTAGCTAAATCGTATTTTTTTTCATGTGTCCAGCTGCTAGGCAAAGAACTTCTCTCATTATGAAAAGGGTTAGGCAACAGTCCACCACGCTGGATAAGTGTGGGCAAAGAGCTCAGATATTTACGTAGAGGCGCATTTCTTATGGGCGCTCTGAAGACAAACTTTATGTGACCCAAATTGTCGCTTGGCGGCGTGGCAGTCGCGCTGTGACAGCTGTCTCTACGACAGCAAGTGAGACGATCGTTCCTCCTGTGTATCTTAACTATGGGAGCAAGAGAGACGGAGAACGACGCCAGCGCCGCCAACGGCGCCAACTACGAACTACACTGGCGACAGTCGCCACTTGGAATCGGCACACGACATCCTTAAGAACTGCGCTTCTATGTAAATCTGTATTCATTGGTGCGGGTTGCCAACCCGCACTTCACATGTCTTTCGTGACACTATAAAGAACTTTCAGACATGCAGGTTTCGTCACGATGTTTTCCTTCACCGTTTAGCAAGCGACGATTTACAGGTTACGCACATTTTTTAAAATTCAGTGCTACATGCCGTGAGTTTGACCTGAAGACACAGGGTCTTCAGGTCAAACTCCGGACCTGAAGACCCTGCATAGCAGTTTTGTATTCTACTTCACTTATTGTCATTTTAGTCTAATTTGACACATATAGATCGATGTTGACGCATAGTTTGACACTGCTCAATTTTAGACCTAGTCACGATACCAATAAATACAAATTTACATAGAAGCGCAGTCCTTCGTGTGCCGATTCCAAGTGGGGACTGTCTCCAGTTTAGTTCGTAGTCGGCGCCGTTGGCGGCGCTGGCGTCGTTCTCCGTCTCTCTTGCTCTTGTAGTTTAGATACACAGGAGGAATATTCGTCTCTCTTGCTCTCGTAGAGACAGCTGTCATAGCGTGACTGCCCCGCCGCCAAGCGGCAATTAGGGTCGCAGAAAGTTTGTCTTCATAGCGCCCATAAGAAATGCGCCTCTATGTAAATATCTGAGCTCTTTGGTTTAGATCTAGTCACGATATCATTCAATTGTCAGTTAATTTAGGAGAATGCCATTTACGACATAAGTATGACACTGAATCGATTAAAACTGTATTTTGAACAAATATAATTACGAGAAATATGAGAACCTTGATAGGAGTGAATGAAGCAAGAGAGATATGTCAGGATCGTTGCAAATGGCGTTCCGTAGTCTCTGTCTACCCCTTTGGTAAACAGGCGTGACGTTATGTATGTATGTTTTATTTTATTTATTTATTTTTATTTATAGACTCAAGCCTATATCCCCGAAGGGGTAGGCAGAGGTGTAATATTACACCCATATTTCGCTAGGAATTTTTAGGTCCGAAGTAATAGGGGGCAAGCCTATTGCCGTACCGGGCACATTACCAGACTCCGTGCTGCTACTGAGAATTTCGTAACAGAAAAACCCAATAACACTTTGCCCGACCCGGGAATCGAACCCGAGACCTCCCAATCCCACGCGCACATTTATACCGCGAGACCAACGAGGCAGTCGTATATATATTCTATATCAAAAATAAAATGTACAACCATTATATTTGACTGAAAAGAGTGGCCATGAGTTTTATTGCCCGTTCTTTCTCGTGGATCTACCTATTGCATTGCGAACGTGGCAGTAAATGTAAATATAGAATCATTAAGTAATTAACTTAAATTTTGACGTTCATAAGCGTCACTTTGTGGCCTAGATGAATAAATTTTTGATTTGACTTTATTAGTCTTTAAACTAGTCTATCGTTGTGTGTATGGCTCAGACTAAGTTAAATACACAAAACAAGCATCAAACTCCCGCACCGGAACTCAGCCAGACTTAGGATGCATATTTCATTATGAATGAACTAACTTATTCATTTGTAGGGGTGTATTTGCAGGTGTTTCGTCTGGACGGATCAACAGAGATCTTTTTTTAAGCTTGCAATGTATTATGTAACTATTTTTGTTTGGGTGGCTTATGTTTTGTATTTTAGTAAAATAATGATTTAAAACTAGAGGACGCCAGCAGCTACGCCTGCATTTTTTTAAAAATTACCCGTTTTGGCCGATCCCGTGGGAATTTCGGGAAACCCCTTCTTAGTGCACCCCTACGGTCCCCAAGGAATATACATGCCAAATTTCAGCTTCCTGCGCCCAATAGTGTCGGCTGTAGCGTGTCTGCAAGTCAGTCAGTAACGCAAGGATTTTATATATTAAGATGTTAAATTCTGCTGTAAAGTAAGTAAATTTTAGTAGCTATATATAAAATACTTTCGTTACTACTTACTGACAGACAGACAAACTACAGCCAAAACTATTGGATGCAATATTTGAATGACATACATAGTCTCACGCCTATATCCCCGCAGAGGTAGGCAGAGGTATATTGCGACACCCACTTTTCGCCAGATTTATTTCAGTCCCACGTAATAGAGGGCGAGCCTATTGCCGTACCGGGCACATTACCAGACTCCGAGCTGCTACTGAAAATTTCCTAACGGAAAAACCTAATAACACTTTGCCCGACCCGGGAATCGAACCCGAGACCTCCCAATCCCACGCGCACATTTATGCCGCAAGACCAACGAGGCAGTTGTATTATTCACTTTCTATTTCGACATTAACGGTATCTTTACTCACACAGACTAACACCAAACACCACAAGCCATTCCAGTGAATAAACAGAGAACACTGGCCTTATTGTATGAATTTACAAATAATATGCAAATATTGTATGTTCCGCGCGCGGATTAGTAAATAATTGTTACAAATGTAAGGTTTGTGGTTCACAAATGCCGGGTATTAACTTTATATGATCCAGAGGGTCTAGTCCGAGTTTGCACTCGATCGTCACGATCGACGATAGAATTGTCGCCGGGAACAATTTCCATACATTTTCCAAAAGCGCCACCTAACGGAGTGTTGCGGTCGATAGAGACCGCTAGGGGGCGCATTTAGAAAATGTATGGAAATTGTTCCCGTCGACTAGCTATCGTCGATCGTGACGATCGAGTGCAAACTCGGACTAGACCCTCTGGTTGTTGATAGGCGAGTTTTAAGGTGGTGATAGACTTGAGCATTCACTTGTAACAGAACATTTAGCACTCGTCGTTTTTATATTCGTCGAACCGAACACATCACAACGAACATTTTCATGATCTTTTTAGCGTCCAAATTTACTGTTCTTCCGCTGGAATGTTCGCTTGAACGCTCTATAGAATGCTCGTTAAAACTTTATATATTGTTTATCTGTAGTGTAACATTTGAAATAATGCTCATTAGGTACTTATTTTATGAACTTACTCTCAGGGCCGTTCCGACCCAATGCAGCGCCTGTGTGCGAAATCTATGAAGCGCCTGTGCAGTGGCGTAGGGCGGATGACTTCTTTTTTACCCCGCAAATTCAAAGAACTATGTATGTATCTTCTATGGATGCACCGTTCTGCCAATCTATATTTTTAGGCTTGGTTTCTAAATTCTCTGAATCTATAATGCAATTCCCATTTGGAAGCCAGCAGCGCTAACGTTTTAAAGTCAATTTTAGATCGGTAGATCCGTCCTTTTTGTTGATCGATTTTGTATTAGAAATATTTTTTGTCAATCGGTATATCTTTTCTGGGGTTTAAGTTACCTACTTACTATTTCAAAATCAGCGTAAAATTGCCATTTGCTAATATCAATTCAATAACGAAACACGCTAATTATAGTGGATCATTCATCTATTTATAACGTATTAACTAAAAATATTTCTCTAAACTTACAATATGATCAGTAAGTTCTATAATAAACAAAGTATGGCGCAATAAAAAACAAAATACTTTAATTTCAAAGGCTATATAAAACTACACATCATTGCCGCTGCAAAGGTCCAAGATAGGGTGAAAAAGGGTCGTATAAGGACCTCCGGTATAATAACAACAGTGTTACAATACTCCAAATATAATTGGGGTCTTACCTCGCTTGGGTCGAGTGGCACTCCATGACGAAATTCAAGTGTTCCTTCAACATTTTATTATAAGACGTGGCAAAGTTAAACGTGGTCATTTTAAGAGTAACTAGGTGATGTTCGCCGAAAATTGGGCTCAGTGGCGTGTTGGTGAGACCTATATTCTTTCTTTTAGACCTATATTTGTTTCTTATAGGCCCATATTTTACGTGTAATACAGGCTGTGTTGTTGCACATGCCTACGTCAGGCACCAGCCTCTCACAAGGTTATGTAAACTTTGTCATTACTGTTAAGGACTTAGCATAGGGATATTATTATTGTGATGAGGAAATAAATGCAGGGGACTGAGGCAGGCTGATGATGATGATGTTTCGTCGTTAGTCGTTTCGAACTATGAGCGATTCGCACCGTGGTACGAATCGGCCAAGCTCTGTTTTTAATCGGACCTTCTACGCCTGTGGTATGAATGGTTTAAGCTATTTTTATAGACTGGGTCGATGGTGGAACAATTTTCTTTTCATAGGTATGATTTGAACTCATATAAAAATAATTATTAAAATTCTGATTGTTAATTCGCTCTTGAATGAAGTCAAGTAAATGAAGTCCCTTTTCTTCATGTCTGTAAGAATGCGAAAAAAGATATATTTACACATTATAAATAACTACATTAACTATCTGTATATATAAAATCCTTGCGTTACTGACTGACTGACAGCCAAGCTACAGCCAAAACTATAAGGCGTAGGAAGCTGAAATTTGGCATGTATGCTCCTTGGGAATCGTAGGGGTGCACTAAGAAGGGATTTCCTGAAATTTCCACGGGATCGTGCAGAAACAGTTAAATTTAAAATAATGTGCGAGCCTAGCTGCGGGCGTCCTCTAGTTTAATATAAACGCGATGAACTCAAGAACTTCTGAACGGAATTCTAACCGGTTTTCATCAATATACAGAACGTTGCGTGTCAAAAAGGCCGGTTTTCATCAATATACAGAAGGTTTAGGTGAAAATTCGAGCGTAGTCTGATAACCAATAAATCCGATTATTCAATAAGTACTTTTATTTTCAGTAACACTTGAAATAAAATAGTACAGATTGTGTAAGAGTAAGTATAGTATTGTTGAACTTACCGATCGAAGTCGCGAGGTCGGATTATAAAGCTCACCGCTCACTTGGCCAAACATTTTTATCTTTGACGCGACTTAGTATATGTTCAGGAATTATACAGCTGTATTATTTTCGTCCACATTATGTTTGCATTTAACTTTACATTTCACTTAGCGTTTGCCCACTGCTAAGCCCGCGTGAATGTCTCATCATCATCATCATCAGCCCTGTTTATAAACTGCCCCACTGCTGGGCACGGACCTCTTCTCACAGTGAGAAGGTTAAGGCCATAGTCCACCACACTGGTCCAGTTCTGGTTGGCAGACTTCACACGTCTTTCGAGAACATTATGGAGAACTCTCAGACATGCAGGTTTCCTCACGATGTTTTCCTTCACCGTTTAGCAAGCGATAATTAACAATGTAATTGCTAATCACCATTGCTAATCACTTATAGGCAGTTAGGGACTATATTCACAAAAATCCTTAATACTCATCTTAGATGGGTGTAGTTCTTAAATACTTAGTCGGACTGCAGTGCACCAGGCACGACTACAAAAACTGTCTATCCTTCTGCTAGTTGGAGGTGAAGGGTGTTAATAGCGTATTAACTAATTGCATACATACATACATAGACTCACGCCTGTTTCCCGGAGGGAGGCAGAGACTACGGAACGCCATTTGCAACGATCCTGACATATCTCTCTTGCTTCATTCACTCCCATCAGTTTCCTCATGCATGCTCTTCTGTTTGGGGTACTTCTAACCTGTCCTGTTTTAAGGATATCTCCGATCTGGCCAGAGAACGTCAGTCTTGGTCTTCCCTTTCGCCCTGTCCCATTCACACTTGCCTTAACATATCTGCTTGGTCAGTCTTTCGTCATCCATCCTCTCCATGTGCCCAAACCTCCTTAGCATTCCTTTCTCGATGCTTGTCACTATATTTTCTTTTACACCACAACACTCTCTTATCACACAATGCTTTACTCTGTCATTCAAAGACACAACACACATACATCTCAGTGCTCTCATCTCGTATATTTATTTATTTTATTTATTTTACACTTTATTGTACACATTAAAAAACATTATTAGAGATCTTATAACTAACTATAGTACAAAGGGCGGCCTTATCGCTGAAAGCGATTTCTACCAGGCAACCTTTGGATGGAAATATTATTGGTAGGAGAAAATCGGTAGTTGCATGTGTAAACAAAGTAAACAAAGCTATATAATATATAAATACTTAATATACCTATATTCATTCCTGTAATATGATAATAAATGATAGACATAATTATATACATATACATAAACATACATACATACTTATACATACGTACATACATATACATACACATATTTAATACTTACATGTATTTTGTAGAACTAGAAGTAGTTATAGTGATAGATAGTGAGCCTTTACTGAAGCTTTAAATTTAGTTATCGTTTGAGCCTGTCTTATATGTAATGGTAAAGCATTCCAAAGGCGAACAGCGGTAACACTAAAAGATTTGTCAAACAGTGCTGTGGAATGTACCGGCATTTTTAGTTTCAAATTTTCTGATGACCTTAAATAACGGTTATGCGTATCATGAAGGAACTCGAATCGTCCTTTAAGATAGGAAGGAGTTGAAGGGTTAAACAATATGTTGTACAGCAAAGAGAGAATATGAGCATTCCAGCGATGTCGTATAGGTAACCACTTGAGCTGTGCTCGAAATTGTGAAACATGATCATATTTGCGTAGTCCAAATATGAATCGTATACAGAGATTTTGAAGGCGCTCAAGTTTATCTAGCTGGTTTTCGGCGAGATCTGAATAGCTGACATCTGCATAATCGATAATGGGCAAAAGGAGGGAGTTTGCTAGTGCAATTTTGGTGGCAGTAGGAAGAAAATTCCTAAGCCTTCTCAGTGACCCTGCTGAAGCAAATAACTTTCGACTCACCTCTTGGATCTGCGATCGCCAATTGAGATTAGAGTCCATAATGAGACCCAAGTTCTTAACTTTGTCTTGTATGGAAATAAAGGTACCATCAAATATGACGCGAGGGAGTTGAGACCAGTCAATTTTTGATGTCATTCTTGAAGTACCAATAACAATGGCCTGAGTTTTTGAGGGATTCACTTTTAGTCCAAAGGATTTGCTCCAGTTGCTAATCAGTGCCAAATCACTGTTAATGGTACTTACAGAAAGTGACATATCTGCTAGTGACGACTGTGTATAAATTTGAAGATCATCTGCATAAAGGTGATAGGAACAGCGAAGATTATTTGATATAGAATTAATAAAAATTGCGAAGAGTAAAGGAGATAGCACGCCACCCTGGGGCACACCAACAGTTGTGTTACACCAAGAAGAAAGTGAGTTTTCAATGCGTATACGCTGTCGGCGGCCACACAGGTAAGTACGAAACCAATCAATCACCGTAGGAGATATGTTAAGAGTACAAAGTCGACTGAGTAGAATATCAAAATCGACTGTATTGAAGGCGTTACTAAAATCTAGTAGAGCGAGAATTGTGAGTTTTCCGCCTTCCATACCAGCCCTGATGTCATCCGTAATATTGACCAGGGATGTAACGGTACTATGTCCCGAACGGAACCCGGACCGAAATGGATTAAGGAGACAATTTTTGCAGAGGAAAGAGTTTATTTGGTTATAAACGAGGCGTTCAAAGACTTTTGAAAGGAATGGCAGGATGGAAATGGGCCGATAATCAGAGAAGGATGAAGGATGAGAGGTTTTTGGAATTGGTGTTATAAGAGCGTCTTTCCACATCGATGGGAATACACCACTAGACAGAGAATAACTAGACTAAACTAGACAGAGTATAAATACCTATATGTTGCCAACGTTTTGGCCGGCAACGGTCGTGGTCGCGGCAGAACAGCGCCGCAGTTGGAAACACATAGGTATTTATACCTTTAATTAGTTGATATACGCGATAAACACCCATAAGTTATTCCTCCATATTTGTCTCGACTAACTACGGAATTCAATATTTGGACTATAGATAGATCCGTAGATTTTAGATTCTTTTTTGATATAAGCTCCATACAAAATATGTCAAACACGAAGCTCGAATCTCAAAATCCATGTAGCTCGAATCTCAAAATCCATGTATGGATCGAATATTGAAAATGGCCGTAAGTCTTGTCTGTTAAAACAACCGCGTCTTAAGCACTTTTCCAAGTGCCCGTGCACCTTTACCCACTTACTCCCTAGCAAGTTAATTTATAGTCTCAATCACCGCAATCTTGTACGCTTAATAATAAATTTCCTAGTACCAATACTACAAGAGTAAGTACTTTCTAAGTTAACAACTTTTCTGAGAATTTGGTATCAATATTATCTTAGAAGAAAAGTATTATTATTATAGAAGAAAGATATTAGCTCGCCTCGGAATGGTTATTGTGGATTAATTATATTATTGAAACTATTATTAGAAAAAGAAAAGAAGTAAGTCTGTCCTTCGTTTTTAGGGTTTCGTACCCAAAAGGTAAAAAACGGGACTCTATTACTAAGCCTCCGCTGTCTGTCTGTCTGTCTGTCTGTCCGTCTGTCTGTCTGTCACCAGGCTGTATCTCATAAACCGTGATAGCTAGAAAGCCGACATTTTTACAAATTATGTATTTCGGTTGCCGCTATAACAACAAATACTAAAAATAAAAAAATGAAATAATAAGGTGGAGTCCCGTACAAAAACGTGTTTTTTTTTCGTATTTATTGCTCTAAATTACTAACTGTAACAAGTAGACGCTTCAAATTTTCACAGAATATGTAGTTGTATATTACCTTTCAAAATAAATAATTAATTACCAAAAAAGTAAATAATAAAGGGGGACTCCCATACAACTAACGTAATTTTTAAGCAATTTGTTACTCGATCTTAATAAACAGGTAGAAACATAAAAAGTATTTAAGTATACATACAACGAACGTGATTTTCTTTTATAGATGATGGTACGGAACCCTTCGTGCGCGAAGGATTCTGATGTTTTATTGAAAATAAACTTTTATACTAAATGTGAATCTATTGAAGAAATATACAAGCTTTGACCGCATTTTTACCACCAGAATTGACAGAATTTCCAGAAATGTTAGCACTGCCCTACATTCCGTAAGGAACATTAATTCTAAATTCTTGCACCCAATAGTAATAATATTCTACCACATTCACACGACACCATCTAGTCCCAAACTAAGCAGAAGCTTGTACTATGGGTACTAGACAATGGATAAACACACTTATATACTTTTTTTTGTAAATACCTACATATTATACATAGAAACACCCAGACCAAACATCCATGTTCATGCACACAAATGTTTGACTTGAGCGGGAATCGAACCCGCGACCTTCGGCGTGGCAGTCATATACACTCCCGCTACGCCGCCGGGTCGTCAATAGTTTTGGCTTTGCGTTGTCTGTCAGTCAGTCAGTCAGTCAGTCTTCTTCTTCTTCTTTCAGTGCCTCTCCAACTAGTGGAGGTTGGCCGTTAGCTCCGTGTACTTCTCCTTGTCTTTAGCGAGGCGGAACAGCTCGGCAGCGCTCACGGTCCCCGTCCACTCCCCGATGTTGCGGAGCCAGGATTTCTTTCTTCGCCCGACCTTTCTATTTCCAGCAACTTTGCCAGTCATTATGAGTTGCAATAGTCCATATCTATCGTGCCGGAGCATATGGCCCAAGTATGCAACTTTTCTCTTTTTGAAAGTCCGTAGGAGCTCTCGTTCAAATTCAAATGAGTTTATTTGCATAAAACAGGTTGACATAGTTGGTAAGTACATACATTAAGATATAAGTGCGCTGATTACTGCTGACCCATAATAGGTGTGCAAATTTTGAGGTAAAATAAAAATACTATAATAGCATGACTCAGAGTGTATCAAATTATAGTGTAAGTAGGTAATACAATAATTATTCTATTAACAATTGTCACTGGTTTTATCATAATTTAAAAATAAAAGAATTTCAGATGTCATACAGTTAAAGTTATCTAAATGTCAAAAGAACAAAAATTAAATCATGCTAGAAGTGAAAAAGAAAAAAAAAAGTCAATAGTTACTACAAATTTAAAAAAAATATACATTGAAAGAAACAATGTGTGCTACATTTTGTCTGATAAATAGTCATAAACATTATAATAAAATTTTTCAATAAGAAGCTTTTTTAATTTCATTTTGAATAAATTCAAAGGAGATGTACCATTTGGCCATACATTATGGGCCTGGCACGGCCAAACACAATACCATGTGTGTTTTGAAGATAAATGACTACTCTATTAACTTGTATAATTTCTTTTTAAATAACTTTTGGTGGCAATAAGATACGAGATATTTGAAATGGAAATTATTCCGCAACTAAATATACCTCAAAATTGAGATTTAACATAAATATAATACCTAGATGTAAATAAAAGTATGTCTTTGCGTCATAAAGAACAAAAACTACATAAAAAGTGGCCAATAATAATTAATAATCACCTGTGTACTAGGGAACCTCGTACTATGTATACTCGTCTAAAAAAGCTAACCACAATCACAAACACCGCTGCATATTCTTAGCATGGGTAGAAGGTACTGATCATTATTATTGAATTTATATTCAATTACATTACATTAAAACCGTACGAAAACACCAATAAATCAGAACAAAATATTTACGATACACAGTAGCAACACGAATGACATAACAGATAAAAAAAGTGTTGCAAATGGTTTGAAAAAATATTTCTACTATCGATTAAAAAACAAAACGATTTTTACCGATTAATAATTATGGAATGTATAATAAATTATATATTTCTTGATTCTTTTTACAAATATACTTATAAAGTAAATAAAATATATTGTTTTCTAATATAGTAATAAAAATATTATTTCCTTAAAACAATTTCTGCCTACCATACTTCATTTTATTTTTAATGCTGGCAACATAAGACATTCATCCGCTATTACCATAGCTTATTCAAAATAATTAATCTTTAAAAACTAAATTCTTTCACCGATACTCTATCAAGAAACGAAAACGATGTAAAATTTTTAAAAATTAGATGTTTAATTTCAACGATTCACAACTTTCTGGCCGCTACAGGCCGTATTTGGTCTTTCTCCTTTATATCCTTAATGTTATTCGGTATCTTATTATATATCTTTGGAGCCATGGCGAAAACACTTCTGTGCATCAGAGTGGGGTTTGTCTTGCATAAACAATATAGTCGGCTTCTGTCTCTTTGTGCTCGACTTGACCATCGGCTGCGCATATAAATAAGTGGGCATTCGGATATAAATAAGTGCGTTTCTTCTCAATACCCCGCAAGACTTCCTCATTCGTGTCTCTCTGAGTCCAACTGATGGCAAGCATTCGTCTGTACGTCAGTAACGCAAGAAATATATATATTAACTTAGGTATCATTACTTCGACACACAACACTAACACTTCATAACGAACTATCCTATGGTCGTATAAAGTCATGAGTTTATGAGGTATTTTACATTCCATGGTGCTCATAACCACGCGAAGCCGGTCATTATAGCAACCATAAATATTATATTACCTTAGCTAATGATTAACGCGTGGGCCATGCACATACGCTGCTTTACATGCGGCGGCTCTGCAAGAGTATCGCGTATAGTAAGAATTCTAGGACAACTAAAAAAAGACAACTCCCGCGCTATGACTAAATCCGGTGTTGCGGGTGATTTAACAAACATACAACTAACGGTCACAATAAACACCCAGATTCCAAACAACAATTTATGTATTACACAAAGTGTTGCCTCGTGTGGGGATAGAACCCACCACTCTCGGCGCAATTTATCCATTATCTAGCACCCATAGTACAAGCTTCTGCTTAGTTTGGGACTAGATGGTGTTGGGTAAATGTGGTAGAATATTATTATTATGTGTCTCTTTGTCACGGCTATTCTTCTAATATGGTGTTAGAAGAATAAACAGTCCTTTGGGAGGCTTACACGGGGATATGGATCCAACATGCAGAGGCCCGTAGATAACTTGAATCTAAAATGGGATCGGACACAATCATGCCGCGGAGCCTCCACTATTGCACTACTGAGTACAGCTATGGACTAGCCGTAGCACGTGTAGGACTATAGTAATGATGTGGAGCCTAATTTAATTGGGTTATTGGAATGGGTGTTGAATGGACTGAAAATGAGACTAAGGATAACAAACGGCACCTGCCAGTGATACTCCTATAGCATCCGTCCGCGTGGCAGGTGGTGACTCGCCAACACACACGCAAACAAACTCTGCCATAAAGGCAGCCAGAGGGTAACACCGGTGCGAGTGGCTAGGGGTGTCGAGCGGTGCGGCATCGGTTTCGCCATCGCGGGCCTCGTGACAACGGAGGCCCGGAGCGGGTTTCCCCGTAGTTACGCCCTTGAGAATGACACTTCCACCCCCGAGCTAATACCTCTTGCGGCTTCCCTCTGGCCGGCCGACCAAGGCAAGCCAGAGTTGAGAGTCCTGCGGGAACTCTTGGAAATCCACTCCGGCCAGCCAATAAAGGCAAGCCGGAGACGAGGACACACATTCAGTTTGCCACAAAGCTGCCCTGCGGTTGTAAGCTTTCTTTTCATCCTGTAATACATTTTTTGTTTATATTACACGATGAAGGTGATGTTTGAAAGCTGTTACTCTGCCCTCTGAGATAGCGTTAGTCTCATGATGAGATAACGGCTGCCCCGGAGGGGTATTATTATTATTATTAATTGCAAAGCGGCGAGGCGGCCGCTTATACCACTTCGCCAACCACGCAGTCAAGTAAAGAAAGTGTGGCTTGTGTGGCCGCCAGATCTCCTAACTACGATGGGTGTTGTGGATTCGAACCCCACACGAGGCAATGTTTTGTGTGAGCCATAAATTGTTTTTATGGGTTTGGGTGTTCTTTGTATCTGTTCGTTAAAAATCTTCGTAACTTCCCCGTGGATCATGATTCAATCTTAGTTGGGGTGTTGTCTATTAAAAGCAATCTCATAAGTCGCCTCTTAGGAAAGCCACGAAATCGATTAGTGATTAATCTACTCTACCTTAAGTAGGTCGAGTAGATTAATCACTAACCGATTTCGATCTACTCGGAATAACAAAGATTTGTTAAAAATATAAAAATAGTCTGCCATAACGGTATTCCACTCAGCATCATGCTGTACAGTAATTTAGGCCATTACATAGCTACAATTTCCAGAGGTAAGAAGGTGTTCAGCTCTTTTGAAGTTTGGCGTCAATTCCAAACCAAATCACCGCTGCTATTTAAGTAGCCTACGTGCTTTGCCCCTAAGATGTTATTCAATCTAAATACCCATATTATGAGCAATTACCAGCAGTAGGTACTGCGGTAAAGTAATAGATACTTCCTTCACTAAGGGCTGCTTAGAATTAATTAAATCACTTATAACTTGCTGGCTATTCATTTAAAATTATAGTGGCGTAGAAAACAGACTCTGCAATTAAAAATATTACCTACTTGTTTTAAAAATAACTTTTTTATTCTGTGTTGCTAGGGTTTTTATAAATATTATTTTATTTAAAATAATATAGGTCCGCCACTCCAGAACCTTTCTGCCCCAACGGCCATCGGTTCTTCGAGCTATGTGCCCTGCCCACTGCCACTTCAGCTTGGCTATCCGGAGAGCTATGTCGGCGACTTTGGTTCTACTGCGGATCTCCTCATTTCTGATTCGATCTCGCAGGGAAACTTCAAGCATAGCTCTGGACGACGCAGCAGAGGTAGGCCCCCCGCAAGGTGGACCAACGACCTCGTCAAGATCGCGGGAGGCGGTTGGATGCGGGCGGCTCAAGACCGGTCTGTGTGGAGAGCCTTGGGGGAGGCCTATGTCCAGCAGTGGACGTCGTTTGGCTGATATGATGATATAGGTCCGCTTACTAGTCAAACCAGATTTGACTGAATATTAGCTTTTCCATATATATATCCATATATGTATCTTAACTACGAGAGCAAGAGAGACGGAGAACGACGCCAGCGCCGCCAACGGCGCCAACTACGAACTAAACTGGAGACAGTCCCCACTTGGAATCGGCACACGAAATCCTTAAGAACTGCGCTTCTATGTAAATCTGTATTCATTGGCAGGAGGCAAGCGATAATTAACATTACCAAAATAGGTACTGTATATTAATTGCTCTATCAACATCCTTTTGTCTATGCTACCTGTAAAATGGGATAATGGTATGACATAACGATAAGCCACAAAAAATATGAGGTTGCCAAGGCAACCACCTTGATACGTTTTAAAATAGAACACAATGGGGGATGACAGGGTAGGTTCTTCACTGGAAAATTCCATTTTGCCGGAGAAAATAATATATGGTTGTATTATTCAATTGTAAAAGGTTTATTAACAGCTAGAAGATGTCCCGCAACTATTATACAGGGTGTTGATTTGCATTTGCAAAATATTTTAAAGGGTGAATATACAACTAGTCACTCAAAGTTTTAAAAAAAAATTCGTCGTCTCTTTGAAAATTAACTCGGTGTATTCATTGCCGCCGCCACTCAGCTGATCGCCATTGCAGGTGCCTAACACACACAAGCACACGTACCTACAGTGACTGCGCGATACAGTAGTTTTTTGCACGATGCCGATGCAACAATTTATTCTGATTTACTATGTAACGGCCATTTTCAATATTCGATCCATAAATGGATTTTGAGATTCGAAATTCGTGTTTGACATATTTTGTATGGAGCTTATGTCAAAAACGAATCTAAAATCTACAGATCTATCTATAGATCGAATATTGAATTTCGTAGTAAGTAACATGTAATCAAAATATATCCTATATCAACGCACACTGTTAAAAATTATTTTAGGTGAATAAGTATACTCTATATATTGCGAGATTAAAATATTTTGGTAATGAAGATCAACATATTGTATGTATAGTAGCACTTTTTTTTATCTAAGCCCTTTCTTGCCGTTCCCGTGGAATTTCGGGCAATCCTTTCTTATTACACCTCTACGGTCTCCAAGGATCTCGATGCCAAATTAAAATTTCTTACGCCCAATAGTTTTGTGAATTGTCTGTCAGTCAGTCAGTAACGAACAGTCAGTATCAGGGGAGTGACGGACAAAGTTGGAACAGTACTACAGAAATACTCCATCAAGACTGTATAATTATAGTCCGCTCTCCAAGGTAGCACACAACCTGCGTACCCCAAAGGACGTTATTCCTCTACAAACACCTGGCGTCTACAAAGTCGATTGCAGTTGTGGTAGTTCCTATATCAGACAGACCAAACGAACGATTGCTGAAAGGGTCAAGGAACATACATACATACATATCGTCACGCCTTTTATCCCCGAAGGGGTAGGCAGAGGTGTATTTCTACCCCCACTTTTCGCCAGATATACTTTAGTCCCACGTAATAAGGGGCGAGCCTATTGCCGTACCGGGCTCATTTCCAGACTCCGTGCTGCTACTGAGAATTTCGTGACAGAAAAACCCAATAACACTGCCCGACCGAGGGGTCGATCCCGGGACCTCCCGATCCCACGCGCACATTTATGCCGCGAGACCAACGAGGCAGTCGTATAGGGTTTGATGTCGAGTTTTCCGTCTCTACGCAAAGATGGTATTTGCATCGTGTTATCCCTTAGTCGACTCTTACGACACCCACGGGAAGATAGGGGGTGTTGACACTTGTATTCTATGCCGTCAACCACACGGCAAAGGAACATATCGCAGCTGTAAAAAATCGACAAATGAATAAATCTGCCATAGCTGAGCATTTGCTAGAATCTGGACCAAACCACTGGATAGAATTACATCAACCACAAGTCTTATACACCGATCGTCACTATTAGTACGTGATAGTACCTACGTGAAGCGGTTGAAATCAAAAAACATAGAAATTTCAACCGGGAGGACGGATACAGACTATCGACCACTTGGAAATTACTGGGTCATTAACAAATGCAAACAAAGCCGCAGTAACACAAATCATCAGAGTGTAGACGTCATAAGTGTAGCTTGTCGAAGTACCGACAGTGCGGATAAAATCAAAAATATAAAACAAGTGAGGGTAGCTGCCTAAACCCGCGCTTCACAAGGACGGCGCTGAGCTGACATCAGTCCCTCCGCGACCACTACCGTTACAAGCCGGTAGAAACGTAGGAGAATAACAGAAGTATTTATGCCTTTAAATAAGTAAATTATCGCGACTAAGACCCGCTAAATAATAATATTGTATGATGCAGTCAGTAACGGTCTAGCAGCTAGTGAACCTGAAAGCTTAGCTGCCGGTCGTAGCTTCGATTTCTAAACCAACACTTCACCAACATAATTATTTATTCTGCATCTGGTGACGTTGTTCTGTATCAGAAACAAAATGGCGGCCACAGCTGGGAAAAGAAGTGTCGGCCGACCCTTAGCAAGATGGGCTGACGATATCATTGCGATCGCGGGCCGAACCTGGATTAGATTAGCACAAGATTGAGGGAAGTAGCAATAACAAAGAGGGCCCTATGCTCAGTGGACGCAGTCAGGCTGTGAATGATGATGATGATGATCACAGGCCCAATTCTCCTGAATAAACTGCCTCCGTGGTCCGTGCTGATCGGAGGTCCCGAGTTCGATTCCCGGGTCGGGCAAAAGTGTTACTGGGTTTTTCCAAATACTCAGTAGCAGCCCGGAGTCTGGTGATGTGCCCGGCAATGGCAATAGGCTCGCCCTCTATTACGTGGGGCCTAAAAATTAATGGCGAAATGTGGGTGTAATATTTACACCTCTCTACCCCTTCGGGGATACAGGCGGGAGACTATAAATAAAATAAAAAATAAAAAATTGTTCAAGATACAGTTTCGATATAATGTCAGTGTCATACTTACGTCACAAATCATAGTATTCTCCTAAATTAACTGATAATGGAATGAAATTGTAGCTAGATCGTAAATTGATACAAGTGCAAAATATGTGTCAACGACGAACTGTTTATTTCAAATTATACGATAATGACATTAGGTTAGCAATACCGATTCTGAGTCAATTCAAAATATAATCTCATTTCGTTCAAAATATAATTTCAATGTCATATAAAATACGAGAATAGGCCTTCTGATAGTTGTGCCAAAGAGCTCAGATATTTACATCTTATGGGCGCTCTGAAGACAAACTTTCTGGGACCCAAATTACCGCTTGGCGGCGTGGCAGTCGTTCCCTTAGTATAAGAGCAAGAGAGACAGTGTATCTTAACTACGAGAGCAAGAGAGACGGAGAACGACGCCAGCGCCGTCAACGGCGCCAACTACGAACTAAACTGGAGCCAGTCTCCACTTGGAATCGGCACAGGAAATCCTCAAGAACTATTCAACTAACATTCTATGTATTAATCTGTATTCATTGGTGGTGCCTTTAAGTCTAATGCCGGCATCAAACCTAAGCCTTACCAGTCAAATCCACAAATCCAGACAGCAGACCATACTTAAAAATTCGATACGTGAGTTGGTAAAAAACTCAAAAAGTTTGCTAATAACACTGAATGGTCGTAGGAGGAAAGTTTTTCAAAGCGTAGAACTTTTTATGTCAATTGATTTATTCAGTAGAGGGCCTCTTGTCAGTAATACACGACGAATTGCTTTATTTAAAAAGGTTTTTCTTACTTTCGTTAGTTCTCTGGATGGAATGGAAAGTTGTATGACCGACGCGATTAGTGTGCGAAGCAGAGATTTTAAGAAGTTAAAAAAACTATGAGATCAAAAATTGGAAAAGTTGATATTCTGTCATATCTGGTTAGACCAGTAAGCAGACCTCGAGCTCCAAGTCTTGGTTGTAACTGGGATAACGCTAGGGCGATGATGATGACAGAAAATATCAGATCATTATCATCATTTTCCTAAAACTATCCTAGTTGCATCCAAGACTATTGTAGCCCTGGGCTTCCGCACTATTCTAAACTGATTTGAGAGAATATTAGCTTTTCCACAGAGCGACTGCCTGTCTCACCTCTGAGGTAGGGGAAAATTAACAATTAGGTAGGTACATAATTTAGACGGAAGACCTAGACGGACGTTCTCTTACCAGATTAGAGGACAGGTTAGAAGTACCATAAACAGAAGAGCATGCATGAGGATATTGATGGGAGTGAATAAAGCAAGATAGATATGTCAGGGTCGTTGCAAATGGCGTTCCGTAGTCTCTACCTACCCTTCCCGGAATCAGGCGTGAGTCTATGTATGTATGTATGTACATAATTTGGAAATTCAATGGTGCGAGCCGTAACTTAGAATCATATACCCTTTGCATAGCAGTCTGTCGGTACCGCTATTAGCATCACTGTCGCAATATCGCTATTGAAGATATGTTTATGGGTATTTTACTGCATTTTAGACCTAAGGGAACGTTCTTTGACTAGATTGGAGACGTCCAAAAAAATGGACAGGTTAGAAGTACCCTAAATTGAAGAGCATTGAGAAATTTAATGAGAGTGAATAAAGCAAGAGAGATTATGTCAGGATCGTTGCAAATGGCGATCTGTAGTCTCTGCCTACTCTTCAGCAAAGAGCATAGATATTTACATAGAGGCGCATTTCCTATGGGTGCTCTAAAGACAACCTTTCTGTGACCCAAATTGCCGCTTGACGGCGTGGCAGTCGCGCTGTGACAGCTGTCTCTACGAGAACAAGAGAGACGAACGTTCCTCCTGTGTATCTTAACTACGAGAGCAAGAGAGACGGAGAACGATGCCTGCGCCGCCAACGGCGCTAACTACGAACTAAACTGGAGACAGTCTCCACTTGGAATAGGCACATAAAATCCTTAAGAACTGCGCTTCTATGTAAATCTGTATTCATTGCCTTCATGAAACAGGCGTAGTATGTATTTCAGTGCGTGAAAACTGTAAAAAGTGAGATATAAATTGAAGTTAAAGCGCAAATTATAGCAGCTAATTAGGCTTTATAATTAACGAGTGACGGTCGACTAACTCAACGGTAAACTAAATAATTGTGTCATTCAAAGCTAACTAACTTTGTTTCAAATGGTCCAATTACTTTACTTTTACAGTTTGCAAGTTTAAAAATTTAGTGACCTAAGCCAAAATTTTAGGATTACGAGCTTATAGTAAAAACTGACCCATTATTATCATCTTTGTTAAATGTTACTAAATTAATTAATGATATTACATAAAAATAATATTATATTTTTGTGACATCTGCTGAAAGAAATTACCTTAATGAGAAGAATGCGATCTGGCTAACCTTTAATTGCGTTTACCCAAAAAACAGATTTTTCTTGTTAGGTCTCTATATTTTTAAACGAACGACTTAGTACACAGAGTAAAAAGGATAACTAGGGAACCCTAAATTATATGGGGTCTAACTCGCGCTTGACCAGATTTTTTATAATGCCAAGAAAAGGCAATCATGTTCAAGATCTTTTTTTTTTAAGTAATAGGCGGCAAACGAGCAGACGGATCGCCGGATGGTAAGCAATTACCGCCGCCCATGGACACAAGCAACACCACAGGAGTTACAAATGCGTTGCCGCCCCTTGGGGTTGAGAAAAGGGATAGGATGAGGAGAGGGATGAGGGAGAAGGAATAGGGGATAGGGGCTCCGGTACTCTCACTCACCGAACGAAACGCAACAGCTTAGGTACTGCTACTTTACGTCGATTTTCTGTGAGAGGGTAGTACTTCCCCGGTCGAGCCGGCCCATTCATGCTGAAATCAGCAAGGCTCTACTACCTTAGATCTTAGCATTGGTTCATCATCAGTCTTGATATAATCATTTCCACGGCACGGGCCTCTACTCATATACGAAAGGATAAGGCCATAGTCTACCACGCCGGCCTTATGCGGTTTTACAGACTCCACATGTCTTTATAGAACACTAGCCGTTTCCCGCGGTTTCACCCGCGTCCTGAGGGAACTACTTCGCGTACCTGAAAAACCAAAATATCTTACGGAACCCTATTTTTTTCTAAAATAAAACATAGCCCATGTTACTCGCAGATAATGTAGCTTTCTAACTGTGAAAGATTTTTTAAAATCGGTTCAGTAGTTTTTGAGTTTATCCATTACAAACAAACAAACAAAAATACAAATTCTCCCTCTTTATAATATTAGTGTAGATTAAAGAGAGTTCTCAGCCATACATTTTTCCTTACAATGTTTTCCTTCACCGTTAAGCAAGCGATTAACAATTTAATATTCACAGTACTTCGAAAAGTCATTAGTGCCTGCCGTGGATTCAAGTCTGAGAGTGGTCTCATCACTAGACTATTACTGCTCTTGCTGACTTATTTTTGCTCAAAAGCAATAAATAAAATATTTATTATTATATTTTATTTATTACCAGTCCCGGCAGAAGTTTTCTAACCTGTCCTAGAAAAATTTTTATGACCTGCGCCAATTACCAGGTCAAATTGTATTTTCACCACCACCCATTGAAGTATACACACACAAGTTCGTCTAAATGGGTTCAGACGTCTAGAGTTTAGGATAAATTAGGTGACAAATGCACAGATGAAATTAATGCGAAGAAGTGCGGCCGTTGTCACTATCAATTAAAAGCGAAACAGGACAGAAACGTTTGAATAACATTAGTCTGATTGCGATCACCCGCGTGGGCTAGGTTATCAAAAGATAATCCACGTGGTATTCTAATGAGTAAGCTATATTAATGTAAAGTTTCATCAAAATAGGTTCAGCATTTTTTGGCATGAAAGAGTAAAAAACATACATACATCCCACTACACAAGCTCTCACTTTTATTATAGTAAAAAAGATAACCTCGTCCTTTTTTTCGCTTGAAATTAAACCTATATTCTAGTTTTTCATCTCAAAATCTTCGCAATGTCATGAAAATTACTCAAACCACAAGAATTCGGTACCCATAATACCTTTGAACGAAATCTTCAAATGATAATAAGCTTCTAAAATGTTTGAAGTTGCCTTGCGTCGTATCTATAGATATTATATTGGTTTCCGTTGGTTAAGTCAATTGGCTCTTTGCAAAATATAAATCTCAAGTTAATGGGGGTTCATTTTGAATAAAATTTGTCTTTCATAATCGATTTTGCTTTTAATTTCGTTAAAAAGAGGAACTTAAGGAGTAGCGATAGCCTAGTGGAGAGACGAACAGACTGCTATGCAGAGGGTATCAGGTTCAAATTCACGGTGCGCACCACTGACTTTTCGGAGTTATGTACGTACTAGAGGATGCCCACGGTTACACCCACGTTATTTAAGGCTACTGCTCCGCTCCAGTCGCTCATAGCGTGATGTTATATAGCCTATAGCCTTCCTCGATAAATGGGCTATCTAACAGTGAAAGAATTTTTCAAATCGGACTTTCAAAGTAGTGCCTGAGATTAGCGCGTTCAACCAAAGAAACAAAGAACCTCTTCAGCTTTATTATATTAGTATAAGATTGAATTGTTATTTATCTCTTGTCCCGTGCCTTGGAGAGCACATTAAGTAGTCAGTTTCGGCTGTCATGAAGATCTTTGACAGTCGTTATAGGGAATCAGCACCTCTGAATAAACTGACACTAGTCTAAACCATGGAATATCGCTATCCTTTGGGTTGCGGAGGTCAGACAGGCAGTCGCTCTGTGGAAAAGCTAATATTCAGTTAAATCCGGTTAGATTAGTTCAGGAACCACGGGCCCCAAGGTTTTCTCGGATGTAACCGGATCTTAAACACTAGTAGGATGATGATGATGACTTACATGGACATTACGTATATAATAATAATATTCTACCACTTACACACATCATCAGTGTGGTGACGGATTAAGAATACGGAATGTCAGTACCCCATATCATCCCATGGGTGTCGTATGAGCCGACAGAGGGAGCATATTATGCAGAGAACAGCACTGTAAGAGAAGGAAAACTTGATACAAACCCTATACCAAACCGTTTGGCCAGCGTGGTATAGTAGGCCAATTCCTCCTTTCAAATGAAAGGCCTAGTCCAGCAGTGGACTGTTAAAGGCTGATGATGATGATACACACATCATCATTTAGTCGCAAACTAAGCAGAACATGTATTATGGGTACTAGATAATGGATAAACGTACATTTATACTCTCTTTGTAAATACATACATATTATACCCAGAAGCAACCAGACCAAGACAAACATCCATGTTCATGCACACAAATGTTGAAATGAATGAAATGAAATGAATTTGTTTATTTTGGGATACATGGGTGAATAGATGGATGCAGGTAAGGTATTGTGTCACCATGATCAACCGTGCTAAAGCGGCATGCAAAATGTATTACCTTGTAAGGAATACAATTTAATATGAATTTAATAGAATGAACAAAATTTAAACAATACATTTGACTTGAGCGGGAGTCGAACCCGCGACCTTCGGCATAGCAGTGGCTAACACTCCCCCTGCGCCAATGGTCGTTTACACAATTTCCTACAACGCAGAGATAATAAAATCCTACAACAAAGAAAGATTTTTATTCCTTTGGCATGTGTAGCGAATCATCAAAAGTTTACATCAAAGAATACAAAGAAAGTCTTGCAATATTAAATTACACGAAGTTTCAACGAGCTATTTTAATATTGTTTACATACACTGTCAAGGAATTTGGAAACGAACATGACTGCCATATATGTATGAATATTTATGTAATGGATCCAAATTTAGTGATTATTCGAAAAGCGACAAATATCTAAGCTTTTTAAAAATGCCACTTGACAAATAAATGGAAAAATGACAGATACATGAGTAAATTAAATATAAATGATTCATCAAAAGTCTGTCCTATTTCCGCAGTTAAATGAAACTCGTTTTTAATAGTGCTGTTATATTATTTACGGCCGGTTTTATGGCTCCGTAAAAATAGAGGCTTATACAGTGTGTTATATTTAGGTGTGGTCACATCGGATTTTAGGACACCCTATGAATAATGTAATGGCGAACTGTGACTTAGATATCTATATACCTTTAGTCTTTACTATACATAGAAATAGAATAATTATTATGGCATTTATGTAGTGACAAGGATTGAGAAAGGAATGCTTAGGTGGTTTGGACACGTGGAGCGAATGAGTGAAGAAAGAAGGACGAATCAGATATAAAAGGCACATGTGTGTGGGCAAGTCGGTCGCGGCAGACCTCGTCGGACATTCGACGACCAAATTGGAGACATCCTAAGAAACGGAAAGATCCGAAGTACCCGAAACCGGCGAGCATGTATGAAAAGAGTAATGAATGTAGAGGAAGCGCGTGAGGTTTGTAAGCATAGGAGCAAGTGGCGTTCTGATGTCTCTGCCTACCCCGACGGGAAAATGGCGTGATTATATGCAGGTGTGTATATTATGGGCACGATAAACTTAAAAAACTTCAGAACGAATTTTTGTACGGTTCCACCAATAGATAATGTGATCCCTGAAGGATGTATAGGTGTATAATTTACGCGGGCGAAGTCCAATATACTGGGTGTAAGGGACGGTGTACCGAAAACTGATACCAGTGATTCAGTACATTATACTGAGACTCTTGGCGATCGAATTTTCCGAAAAAAATCTAAGAACTCGACAATTTTCCAAAAAATTGCGATGTAAATAGGAACACGCAAACTCGCACTATCAGCTGTTACGGCCCTACAGCGGCGGGTGGCAGCGGCAGTGATTACGATGTACTGTTTACTGTGCTGCGGCCGCGCGCCGCGGCGGATGTCACGTCAGAGTAAACGCGCCATGCACATGTTTAATTCTTAGAATTTTACAAAAAATGTTATTCGGGTCGACTATAGTTACTATTTTATTACATTATATGGCAAAAATGCAAAAGAATAAATTAATAGTTTAAAAATCACTAGAAAAACACGCTTACGCTATGATACGATATTCCATCATGGAATGCCAGTGCCTATCTTCCGGCTTCATCCTCAGACCTTGAAAGCTAATCGTGGCCAAAGTTCATTACAAGACTTATCTAAGAAATCCAAAACAGCTATGATACGATTTTCCGTCACGAAGTTCCAGTTCATGTCTTCCAGCTCCATCATCAGATCAGTTTGACAGTACCATATTATTGTATTGTCATCAGAACTACATACAACTGCAAATTTTCACTAAGCTACGACTCTTGGAAGATGGTTAAATTAGTTACCTTAGATATCATTACATAGTTAGTTACATACACGACGACCTAATAAAAGCGTGTTATTAAAAATCGGAAAACTCATGAAAGTTTTCCGGAAAATTCGACCGCCAATGGCCTCAGTATCATGTTCTGAATCACACCGGTTTTCGGTACACCGTCCCTTACACCGAGTATACTAAGAATAACACTTACAGAAACTTTTACACAGGTAATATTTAAAATTCCAATTCCACCTACAAATTAAAATTCCACCCTCACCACCTTGATGAATGGCGTTCTTCTACCGTACCATTCACACGCCATTTCCTGCGTCGTACGACCAAACTGTGGAACCAGCTACCTGCAGCGGTATTTCCAAACCAGTTCGACATTGGAATCTTCAGGAAGCGAGCATATATTATTCCTTTTTAAAAGGTAGGCAACGCACTTGTGATCCTTCGGGCATTGCAGGTGTCTATGGGCGGCGGTGATTACTTACCATCAGGTGACCCGCTTGTTCGTTTGTCTTCCTAACTTATAAATAAAAAAAAACTAGATCAAAGCCTCGAATTAAGTCTAGCCCGTTTCATCGTTCCATTCACTTCGCAAATACAGTACCTATAATTCAAAGAGGCAAACTCGATATTTTATTGACCTTTTACAAAGTCCCCAAATGGACGAATTTCTATTCATTTGAATTCCCCGCAGATATAACATAATACAACTTAGGTAATGGATAAAGGGTAAATAGATTCAGCATCCCAAAGGGATAGTCAAAAGCTTGTCCAGGTAGCGAGAGCCTACTGGAGATACTAATACAGGGTGTCACAAGACCCATCACCAAGCCGAAGTCTACTCGTTTTGGACATCATGCCAATTTATAATAAGCGAAAATAATACCTGGGAAACTAATTTTTGGTAGTGACTCATTTTTTTAACCGCCGTGGTCTGGTGGACAGCATATGCGACTGCTGGTCGGAGGTCCCGGGTTCGATTCCCGGGCCGGGCAAAAGTGTTACTGAGTTTTTCCGAATTCTCAGTAGCAGCACGGAGTCTGGTGATGTGCCCGGTAACGGCAATAGACTTCCCTCCTATTACGTGGGACCTAAAAATTCATGGCGAAATGTGGGTGTAATACTTACACCTCTGCCTACCTCTTCAGGGATACAGGCATGAGTCTATAAAATAATTAAAATAAATGTTTAAATCGCAATTAAAAGTGCACGCGTGCATTGCTCGAAATGCCTACTTATCCATGGGTGCATAGGACATCTATAGAACACATTGGCAGGATAAATTCATCGATTTTATACCTAATTACAAATATTCTATAGTGCATTTGAGCCTTAATATCTCCTGAACCAGTAACGTCCCAGGTATGGTGCAGGAGTAAAAAAAATTTTCATAATGATTGGTACTATATGGCTTCTCAGTTTTCGTTAAGGCTCTTGTAACACCCTGTATACTGCCATGCTGAGGGAACCAGGCTTAGAGCCACGGCACGCACCACTGACTTCGCGTATTCACATAAAAGGGGTAGGCAGAGGTGTATTACACACCCACACTTCGCCAGTTATGTTTCGGTCCCAATGTAATAGGGGGCGAGCCAATTGCCATCTACCGGGCACATCATTAAGCGAGCCATAATTAATTTACAATGCACACATACCTTCGAAAAGTCAGAGGTCTGTGCCTGGGGTACCTGGGGATCGAGACCAACGTCTCGGCAGTCCGTTACGTACACCACTGGGCTATCGCTGCGGTATTCAATTGTTACTTATCAGAGAGCACGTTAAGCCTACGTTCCTATGAAGGTCTATGACAGTCATTATGGAGAGTCAGTACGTTTTAATAAACTCAACACACACTAGTCTAAGGGTTGGGATACGACAATCCATTTCGTGTGTGTTAACTAAAGGTTGGGATACGACGATCCATTTCGTGTATGTTAACGCTTCTCATAGTGAGAAGAGGTCTGTGCCCAGCAGTGGGACAGTTGATATGGAGCGCTGATGAAGATGATTGTACACTACATTATAATTTATTTTTCTGTTTACTAGATGCCGCATCTCTGTCCATGTAGATGTTAACTATTGCCACAAAAGGTGTTGTGTGGTGTGGCAATTTGTTATTATAATATATTAGCTGTATTGCTGCAAAGGCAGCGATAGCTGAGTGGAGAGACCGACAGACTGCTACGCAGAGGGTCTCAGGTTCGAATCCACGGCACGCACCAATGACTTTTCGGAGTTAAGTGCGTATTAAAATTGTTAATTATCGCTTGCTAAACGGTGAAGGAAAACGTCGAGAGGAAACCTGCATGTCTGAGAGTTTTCCATAATGTTCTCGAAAGACATGTGAAGTCTGCCAACCCGCACTTGGCCAGCGCAGTGGACTTATGGCCTTACCCTTCTCATGTGCTTCTCATAGTGAAAAGAGGTTTTTGTGTAAATAAAGTAAAAATCAAGGAATACCCTTCCGCATTTATAACATGATGTATTAAAGTTAGAATGACTACTGTATCTTTGTTCCCATACAACAAGATGAAATCGAAGTAACCTAACCATTTTATTTTCTTCCACAGATCAAACAAACTGAAGCCTTTTTGGTTCAGCATATCTGACGAGCCTCTCCCAGCGCTGGACTTCCTATCAGCCGCCTTACTGTCGGCGGAGTACGAGAGGGCACTGGGTAGGGCGCTGGCAATGCCTGAGTGTAGACTTATACCATTCTTTGGAGCGTTCTTGAGGGAGCTCAGGTGAGTAAAGATGAAAGAGATCGTTTTTGTATGATTACTCATACCCTATAAAGAATACGACTTTATTAACAGAAATATTTAAATACAATTGAATTAAAACTAACTATAACTAAATGGCTATTTACATATAAATTAAAACAATAAGTTCTATACTTAATTAACTAACAAATAAAAGCAATGCATAAAAAAGTAAAAGCAAAATTTAAAGGGTGTCATGGAAATCCTCCACATCGCCATCAATTGGAAGCGTGGCCAGAATGCTAGCAGCATTGCCACGTTGTATAGCAAAGCTGATCTTTTGTGCCAAATACAGGCCAGCCTTCTGGTCACGCGAGGCGTCAACCAGTCTCTTTGAAAGATCTCTAAAAAGAGATCTTGCACTTGGACCCCAAGGTCCCAACGTTTCGACATCAAACGGCTCAAATACATAATCTCCTACTAGATTTATGTATTTGCGCCGTTTGAGAGTCTCCGCTGAAGCAGTCTCAACATTGAGGTTGGCGTGTCGTGAAATACGACCTCATACACCTAATTTAGAAATATGGGTTTAATAACTGCTGCAGGAGATAACTTCTTTCTTAACCCTCTCTTTTTTTACTCAAAAGGAAGGATTTTGTAACTGCTGAGGAGGTCATTTATTTTTACCGATGCACTAATGAGGTGATATAAATCGGTTTGATTGTATCTATAGATTCATTATGATTTTAAGATGTTAATACAGTTTATTATTTATTATAAAAGGTAAGATTGATGTTATTTTTAGGATTCTAAAACTAAAAATGATGTATTTATTCTTGTGACGGTGAACACCAATCAGAGAGCATTACGTCAAACAGTAGGTACGTCCGCCGTTCATGTTGTTGACGTTTTAGTAGTAAATACTAAATACAACAAAAACGTCAAACTTTCTACCTGTCAAATCGAATATAACAAAATAAAAGTGGGTACATCAGATCAGACTTCATTCACGGTTTGTTTTGTTTGAGACTTTGTGATATCACTCAATCGCCATGATTTACGGCGTTATGAGTTTACGGCGTTTTCGTGTCAAATTCAAAAGGTTTTTAAAAAGCCGTAATTAGTAATATTGCTGCTGATTTTTTAAGAAAAAATTCTGGTATTTCAGTTTAACATCTAATAAAGGAACGAATCAATCGCTAATTACATTTTAGGACACAAGCCTAGTGGCAATAACAAAAACCAAAACACACCAGGGGGGTGTGTTTTGGTTTTTGTTATTGACATTGTTTCTTATGTGGGAATGGACGGATTAAGAAACTTTTTTTTTCAACGCTGAAAGTCAATTCTCATATTTTATCCGAAATCGATATTCTATTTTGAACAAAATGTGATTACATTTTTATTTGACTCACAATAAAATTGGTAGGTATTCTGCTAACTTTAATGTCACTATCGCCTAATTTGACATGTACAGTATTTATACATAATATAACACTATCCCATCATTATCCAGAACTCTAAGACATATTGTACACACGCAAAAACATGAAGATGAGTTTGTCAAAATAATTATGAGAGAGCTTCTAAAATATCAAGCACTAATTAAAACTTTGACAGTTGTCTCTAACCGCTACCACTGAATACAGATTTACATAGAAGCGCATTTCTTAAGGATTTCGTGTGCCGATTCCAAGTGGCGACTGTCGCCAGTGTAGTTTGTAGTTGGCGCCGTTGGTGGCGCTGGTGTCGTTCTCCGTCTCTCTTGCTCTGGTAGTTAAGACACCAAGGGAGGAACGTTCGTCTCTCTTGCACTCATAGAGACAGCTGTCACAGCGCGACTGCCACGCCGCCAAACGGCAATTTGGGTCGCAGAAAGTTTGTCTACAGAGCGCCCATAAGAAATGCGCCTATATGTAAATATCTGAGCTCTTTGTCGACGTTGACAAATAGTTGTACACTTTGTTCAAGTCAGACTTCACATGTCTTTCCAGAACATTATCCAGAACTTTAAGACATGACACACGCGAAAACATGAAGATGAGTTTGTCTAAATAATTATGAGAGAGCTTCTAAAATATACAAGCACTAGTTCAAACTTTGCCAGTTGTCTCTAACCGCTACAAACATCACATGTTCCCAGACAAAGCCTTATAAAGCAAGCCTCTGGAACAATCTCGAATGGAACTTAAACATTCGATTATAGGTCTGGAATATTTAGTATAACATTGTTAACGTATTGAAACCCTATTAATGGACTAAAGTGGGGCTGGTTTGGTACAAGCATAAGAGGGAAGACAGCGATTTATGTTTTAACTAAAGGATGCCCGCAGCTACGCTCATCATGCTGGGCACGGGCCTCTTCCCATTATGAGAAGGGTAAGGCCATAGGCCACCACGCTGGCCTAGTGCGGATTGGCAGACATGTCTTTCGAGAACATTATGGAGAACTCTCAGACATGCAGGTTTCCTCACGATGTTTTCCTACACCGTTTAGCAAGCGATAATTAACAATTTAATATGCACATAACTGCGAAAAGTCATTGGTACGCGGCGTGGATTCGAACTCGGACGCTCTGCGTAGCAGTCAGTCGCTCTCTGCACTAGGCTATCGCTGCCATCCGAGGTACAAGGCAAGCAATATTTGATAAATCAAAAAGCAAATAATTCTGAAATGTCAATGGTACTTACGCGCTGTGGCAGTGTATCTGTTAGTATCCCGCTAGGCTATCGCTCATCTTGTAATAATATCCTTCGCGATTACCGAAAATTGAAAACAAGAGCTCATATTTTCTCAGCACCGACTTTCGTGGTATCTAAATGTTTGAATAAAGCTTACTATTTCCGTTTATTATCTACGGCTTCCGTTTCGAAATAATATCCTGAAACTGAAAACATTTATAAATCAGAACGCATAAACGATATCCCTTCAGTATAGAGATGATAATACCACCCGCTGCTTAAGTTTGTATAATTATTTACTACCTTATCTACCACCAAGATGGGTCCATGTAGAGAGCCTCGAGGGAGGTCTGTGTCCTGCAGTTAGCTGTAGACGTGTCTCGCCTGATACGATGGATGATTGCCTACCGCCAGGCTAAGCAACTAACTTCAGTATCGCGACTCATCTGCGTTACCTACCGCGTGAAACATTCGGTTGAATACGCTCGTCGTGTCCTTCAAATCTCCTATGACACATCATTGGCAATGAGGGTCTTCTGAAATGACGCTCACTATGCGGCAGCACTGAGGCATCAGGTCCAGAAACCTGTCAAAACTGTCAAAGCCCCTATATTTTCGTACGTCTGTGTTTGTTTGTATTATGTGTGTGTACGCGTCTGTCCATATCTGACGTTAGTTTGGACCTGACGTATACTAAGCGCCGTCTGGTGGTAGAAGAAATATCAAACACCCTCATTACGTCACGTTTGGCTCAACGTCGAACATTCCACTGAGTGTCACATCACGCGAAAATTACGCGACCTAATGTTAGCCGCCGCCGTCACATATTGCTGACCGTTCGGCGCATTTGGTGTGTCATGCCGACCGAATACCACGACCAACAGTTCAGTCGCTGAAAGCTCGGCGTGAAACTTTCAGCAGGTGTGTCGTCGAGCTAGCCAAAAACAAAATGTATATTGTATAATAATCAACACTTTTCCCGACCCGGGGATCGAACCTGAGACCTCCCAATCCCACGCGCATATTTATGCCGCGAGACCAACGAGGCAGTCGGGTTATTCCGTTAGGAAATTCTCAGTAGCAGGACGAAGTCTGGTAATGTGCCCGGTACGGCAATAGGCTCGCCCCCTATTACGTGGGACCTAAAAAATCATGGCGAAATGTGGGTGTAATATTACACCTCTGCCTACCCCTTCGGGGATACAGGCGTGAGACTATAAATAAACACATAATAATCAACCTGGAAATATCTAACTACTAAGAAAACATTATATGTATATAAATTCTTGGGACTGCACGCTTGGCGTAGTGATTGAAGGGCTTTCTTCCTTTTTTCTACCTTTACAGCCTTTTGTAGTCTAATTTGCTACACATTTGCAACTGTGAGTCAATAACAGGGTTTTGCCTACAATACAATTTTATTAATACGGTAACGGCAATAAGCTCGCTACCTTTTACGTGGGACCTAAAAATTCATGGTGAAATGTGGGTGTAGTATTACACCTCTGCCTACCCCTTCGGGGATACAGGCGTGAGTCCATAAAAAAACACAATTTTATTTAGCGGGAGTTACGATAATTTAGTGTTCATAACCACGCCAAAACGGGTTGGTATAGGATTTAATGTCGAGTTTGCCGTCTCTTCGCAAACATACGATTTGTTTCATAAATTTTCTTTAGTCGCCTCTTAATAAGCCCGCGGCATGCAATTTGATAGTGACATTTTGTATATTTAATCCACATACATGTACGACACTTGGGCATATACATAATAATATTAATAATTTCCATTGCGTGTTAAAATTCTCCAGGGGGTAACAACAACTCTACATAAATACCAATCATCTCTACATTCACAGTTCGCTGGCTTACTCTACGTTGTTTTTTAATTACACCGCACCCAAAATGCCTGTGTATTGTGTGTACACAAACAACTCTATGTGTATAATCGTACATAAAAAAAAAGGTTTTGTCTATGTTTTCAGTTGTTAGCGTTTTGAACGTAGGTTTGTATTATTTTCTGGTTAGAAATTTTCTGACTAGAGCTTATATATAGGTGGTTGTAGCAGTAGCAGCAGACAGGGTCACTGGCTCTAATGAAGGTTAACTGAAATGGTCTACGTGAGATGGCAGCACTGTAGCGTCAGGTCCTATCAACTACAATCATGTATTTCATTCGTTATATATTCTTGTAATCATTACAAGACCGCGCGCGATACTGACTATTTGCAGTTATGTGCGTATTGAAAGGTTTATTAGGCGGGTCCATACAGAGCAATAAGCCTCGTCGCGAGGCATTTGCCGCGCGAGGCTACTCGGTGTGAACCCGCCTTTTGTCGCTTGCCCCATGCCACTGAATACAAATTTACATAGACGCGCATTTCTTAAGGATTTCATGAGCCGATTCCAAGTGGCGGCTGTCGCCAGTGTAATTCGTAGTTGGCGCCGTTGGCGGCGCTGGTGTCGTTCTCAGTCTCTCTTGCTCTCGTAGTTAAGGTACACAGGAGGAACGTTCGTCTCTCTTGCACTCGTAGAGACAGCTGTCACAGCGCCACTGCCACGCCGCCAAGCGGCAATTTGGGTTAAAGAAAGTTTGTCTACAGAGCGCCCATAAGAAATGCACCTCTATGTAAATATCAGAGCTCTTTGCCTATGCCTCGGTCCCGGTTGTCATAAAGAATTTTGACATTCTCAGTAAAAGAAAATAAATATAATTTGAACCAAATAAAAAACTGTCCTCTTTCACTCCTCATTCAAACGAGTGTCAATTCTCTGATAATAAATATAATTGACTTTGTCAATTGGGTCAACTAATCCACAATAAATTGTCATGTCTCCGTTTATTTAACTTCATTTTTGCTTGTAGTACCGCCATTTTGGGGAAAGTCAAATTGATTCCCAATTGTCGACCCCTAACCGCAAGGAAAATAAGGTTACGTGCCACTTACAGCGAATAAATACTGAATATTTTTGTTGGTCTTTGCTTACAATCCAATGGCACATTTTAGGTGCTGTAGCAACATGCAAAAATGTGTCGACCATTTCAAATATATAATCGATTATAAACTTTTGGGATTCGTATACATCATATAATTCTATTCAGCGGGTCTTAGGACCACGACTTTTGCACGCTGGTTGAAACATAAAAAAAACATAATTTTACTCCTTTTTATCCCCGAAGGGGTAGGCAGAGGTGAATTACACACCCACGTTTCGCCAGTTATATTTAGGTCCCAATGTAATAGGGGGCGAGCCTATTGCCATCTACCGGGCACATTATTAAGCGAGCAATAATTAACATTTTTAATACACACATAGCTTCGAAAATTCAGAGGTGTGTGCCCGGGGCAATCGTCTTGGCACTCCGTTACGTACACCACTGGGCTATCGCCGCTCTTTGGTTGAAACGTTGGAGAATAACAGATGTAATAGTACCGCTAAATAAAATTGTATGATGCATTGCGAATATTCTTGATATTTATTAGCTGTTATCTTAATATATAAAATCCTTGCGTTACTGACTGACTGACAGACACGCTACAGCCGAAACTATTGGGCGCAGGAAGCTGAAATTTGGCATGTATGTTTCTTGGGGACCGTAGAGGTGCACTAAGAAGGGATTTCCGGAAATTCCCACGGGATCGGCCAAAACGGGTAAATTTAAAAAAAGATGCTGGCGTAGCTGCTGGCGTCCTCTAGTTTATTATAATTATTATGTAGCTCTAGGTTCGCTAATGAATAATATTATTCTGTACTATAACAGAGGGATGCGAATATAAGCACTGCTCATATTTAGGTCTTAATTTTATCATAGTTTTGAAGATTACAATGATACCAAAATCATTTTTAATGCTTCTTTACGATTGGGTATTTTCATGGTTTTTTTCTTTCAGAGAAATCCTCGCAGCCGCTCCTTCGTTAACGTCATCACATTCTCTAGGAGGTACGCCCACGCATCGGAGGGATTTCAAAAGAGATTCCGTCAAAGATGACAGGTAAAGAGAGGCACGGTTAGACGAGATTTAAATATTGAAATAAAATATTGCTGTTTATTAATCTATGGCACAAAAGGCATGGTCTAAGTGGTCACCATTTAACACTCCCCCAAGTATTGTGGATACATCCCCCAGAAGACAATTACTTGCTGTTTTCTTTTGGTTTTCTACTAATTGTTCTTCTCTTGGTTTTCTACTAATTGTTCTTTCAAAGATATGTATTGTTCTATACCTTGATACGAGTTATATACCAGCAGATGTGGTCATTTAAATAAAAAATTACAATGTTTTCACGAATAGTCAAAATCTGAAAATCTTAATTTCACAGTATACTTAAATAAATTGTCACAAAATTTGAAATAAATCTGATCAGCTGCATACAATATTCACACAAAAAAAATCAGAGAAAGTAGGTACTGCCATTTCTATCCTTTTCTCTTTTTCTATAGAGGCTCACTCAAACGAGACGCACGAAGAGAGAGTGGTAAGCGGATGGACCAGGGTACCACAACCAGTCCTTTAAGAGATAGCTGTAAGAGAGACTCGCGACTCAGTGAGTCTAATAAACAAGTGGTAAGTGTAATTTACCTAGAAGATAAGGTAACAAATATTATAAACAGTTCCTAATGTTTTCACTTAATAGACGTAGATTTCCGGCAGAAAAATGTCGGTATTGGCATGAATTTAAAAAATATGTCTAATGATTTACTGATAAATGCCATAGTTTGAATTTGATATTGTTATAAAGAAAAGAAAATGCGAAATTTGACTAGTATACAATCTGCACTAGGCAAAATAAAAACATAGTCTAAAGCATAATTACTTTAAAACTTATAAATACAAGACATAACTACTACGACTACAAAGGAACAATTACTTTTCTAAATAAAGAAAAGACCTGTGTTACCCAATATTCATGCCCATTATAGTGTAATTGGAAAAGTTTAATTTATCAGAAGGAGAATTCTCTGGATAATAAGATTTTAATTTGCAACTGGAATTGTTTGGTGGCCTCGCTGTCAAGATTAACACTGATCCAAAACTTTGAGCCAATAAAAGTACCACTATCTAAAAGTCGTATTGTATATAGATTATCATTATAATTCTTGCGATCATAAACTTACTCCCATTTATTCCTACCAGTACATAGCATCCTTCGACGAAGAAGGTGAACAGGCTCCAGGCTGGAGACGAGTGGGTCCCGAAGGTCTAGTCAACTTAGAAAAAGTTTACAGAACACAAGCCGTCATGGACCACATAGCGAGCTTCCACCAACATCACTACGCGTTGGCGAGAAGTAACGCCCCGGTATTCGGCGACTATCTAAGGTGAAGTACTGGCTATCTTGCATACTGATCAACTAATTAACATTTTTTTAAGAATATTTATCGCCTTGAAAGACTTTGAAAAATCTTTGAGGAACGATTTCGTTTTATCGGATTTTTGTGGTAAAAATTTACATAGACGATGTGATCGGAGTTTCGATTACTTTAGAAGAACATCTATAAGTGTTCTTGTATAAATCTCAGGAACTCTTGGGAGTTCTGTAGTAATAATATTCCCATGATGATCATCGGAATAAATGAATCACCACACCGTTGACATGTAACTACATAATTAATCTGTCAGTTTTAACATTTGGGATCATTAAAATGTTTTGATCATAGCGCTTCTCAAGTATCAAAATATCGGCAATTCGAAACAAAAGTAGTAGTAGTAGTACATTGGTCTTTCTTTCTTTAAAAAGACAACTCCCGCACTAGGACTAAATCCGCGGGGGACTTTACAAATATACAACTAACGGACACATTGAATACCCAGACTCGAGACAACAATTTATGAATCACACAAAGTGTTGCCTCGTGTGGGGATCGAACCCACAACTTTCGGCGCAGTGTCAAGCGGTGAGACGGCTGCTTAAACCACTACGCCAACCGTGCAGTCAAAGTAGGTGTTTCTTTTAACCGAAATGTATTAAAATTATTCGTATACTTTCTCTCAACGGTCAAGATTCCCAACTTACAACGAAAGCGGTATCGTCGTATTCGCCAGCACACTTTAAGATGGATACACCTATACCATGAGATGCCTTCAGCCGCTGCAAATCGAGAATTGTCAGCACGTCGATTCTGTAAAATTCAAACAACAACTCGCATTTCACGTCGCTATTCGCTCTCACTTCGCATAAGGTTCAAAACGACCTTGATTTTGAGTGCGAAGTGAGCGTCGAACTGACGGATGAATTACCTAATAGAATGCCACTTTTTACGTCATCTCATACTTTATCTGTCAAAATCTCGAAGTCAATTTAGTTCAACTCGCAAACACGCTCGCAAGAGTAGCGCTAGTGTAGATTCGAATTATCAACCGAGTTTTAGAATGCCAATCAAGAAACTCACAGCGGATTCAGATCCGAAGATTAGAATGAAGTCTAACAGAATCACACTGCAGTAATGTTGCAATGGAAACGATCTCTTGTGCTACTGCGCTGTAGCTAAAACTCTCCACATATCTAGAGATTTTGACAATCGACCATCCATCTGAATAATGCATCGTGCTATTAACTGACTAAATACTTATTGATATAAATACGAGAGAACTTGCGACCTTTTCATTCATTCCTGTTTTCCTTCACACAACTTAACCTATAACTTTTCATCTCAGAACAGCAATGTCTACTTGCGACGAGCCTGTGTTCTCGCAGCCGACGCAAAAGAACAACGGAGACTTCGAGAACGAAGCGTTGTACGAGCTTGAAGGCACGGGGTATTGTCCTGTGCAGCCTCTGCCCCATGACCATGGGGTCACGATGTTTCCTCTCGCGCCGCAGAATGGGGAGAGGATGGATCGGCATATATTACAGGTAAGCTATTTTGTCAAAGCCTAGTTCGGAGACAGATCAAATTATGCCGTTTGGAATAATTTGATCAGCTGAGCAGTGACGCGTTTTTTTTTTAGACGTATCCTTAATACTTAATGGAAACCGTTAATAAAAATAAAGGCAGAAAAAAGCAGTTTAAATTTGTTTATTATTTAAATCCTTGTTTATAAGTTCAACGCCGACTAGTTACGTATTAAATTGTTAGCTATTTAATATTATATATTAGCTCAAGGTCTGGTGTTTCTTAAACTAATTAAGATCAACGGAATAATTTAAAAAAATACTTTTAACAAATTTTATAATACTTTGAGTCAATGTGAACTAAATAATGAGTAGAAAATTTTATCTTGAGTTGTCTGGACTTGATTAGTTTGGTCAGTAATGCTTAAACATGGTTCCTTAGGTTTCAAAAGTCTCAGGTTTAAATCCTGGCTCAAGGGTGCATTTCTGATTTGATGTGTTAAACAAATATCTAGAGATGTAGGTAACCGTTGTGACATCACGTGGTTTAGGCTTGCTTACGTGGTTATAATATACACCTAATGCAAAGCACCCTCAAAGGACCAATAGCTTGTGTGATACTTCCATGAAAGCACCCTCAAAGGAGCTTTGAGGGTTCTTTATTGTACCGTGAAACATTACTAACTTTGATTTTGTTCTACATTACTCTACTACATTATTCTACATTATTATTCTTTAGTCTATATCAATAATCAGTACCTATTATTATTTCCTCAGATAATGCACCACGGCACAGCATGCGTCGTCTCAGAACCAGAGTGGGGCGGAGCGCTGGCACAGCTAAGACTTGAGCGAGCGTGCGCGCTGCTAGCGTGGTGTAGGACCGCGCATACGCCTCATACGCAACATGGTGGGTAGCCGGAGACTAATATGTTAAAGTTATCACGACAAAAATTAGCCTATGTTTTCTTTTTTGATACTTGTATTCGCGATATTACTTCAGACCAGCGTTTTCCAAACTATGGATCACGATCCACTGGTGGGTCGCAGCGAATATTGAGTAAGCGACTGCTACGCCGAAGGTCGCGGGTTCGATTCCCGCTCAAGTCAAACATTTGTGTGCATGAACATGGATGTTTGTCTTGGTCTGGGTGTTTCTATGTAGGGTCGAGTGGTTAACAATGAACCAGCAGTACAGAGTGAACCATGCAAATAATTCAGAAACGTGACGATGTCGGTTGGTGCAAACTGCATTAAATAAGAGTCTTTGAGGGGCCCTTCCCCCGCCCCAGTCGACAGTGAGCTAGCGGCGCAGGCGGCCGCGCGAGCCTATGTTTTGTGTTTTTGTAGCGAAAATTGTGTAAAAATAACGTAAGTAAAATTTTGTCTCATTTAATTTGTGTAAATACTAGCTGAATATCAATTGGATTAACAAATTAGTTGTTTTCTGGGCTTTTACTTATGATAGTTTCGTTAAGCACCTCTTGTTTGTGCATCTGGCTATTTATTCTCAAAATTTTTAAGTATGTGGTGGTACAGAATATGAACCACTTTGAGAGAGTAAACAATGAACCAGTGATTCATTGAGTACCATCCTTGGTTCATTGCGAACCACCTTTAGTTGATTGAGTATTAACCCAGATAATTCCTAGTTATTTTAGGAAATAAAAAAGACTAATTAAATTTCTCAATTTTAGGATGGGCCGCACAAAATTAGATAGACCTGCGAGGAAAAAAGGATCCCACCTCAAGCAATGAAGGCCGCTGTCAATTTACATCTACCTAACCTGAGTAACTTTATTGTAAACAAGATCTCATTTAGATTAAGGGATTTGTTAATTAATGATTAAGAAAATATTATAAATGCTACTTCTACTCACAAACTTGTTGTCTGTGAATTAGTACTTTCGTAAAACTCTAATTATTGATTTCTAAGAAATTAACGTCAATTGCTTACGATAATTATTATGTCATCATCATCAGCCTTTTACAGTCCACTGCTGGACTAGGCCTCTCCTTTGAAAGGAGGAATTGGCCTACTATACCACGCTGGCCAAACGAGTTGGTATAGGGTTTGTATCAAGTTTTCCTTCTCTTACAGTGGTGTTCTCTGCATAATATGCTCCCTCTGTGGGCTCTTACGACACCCACGGGATGATATGGGGTGGTGACAATTCGTATTCTTATTCCGTCACCACACGGACATAATTTCAATGCTTTGGTTATTGGCATGGTTCATTGTCTGCACACAAGGTTCACTGTGTACCAGCCCCCGGTTCATTGAGTACCATTGAGTGTACACAGTGAATCATTTCCCAATAAATAAAAAAATATAAATACATTAGAAGTTATGGTACTTTAACAAAAATGAAGTACTACATAATCTAGCCTTTTAAATTGTCTACAATTATAAGTAAAAAGTATATACTTAGGGCCCATAGGAGTAGAGTTACAGCTCTTGAAAATTTAGGTGGTTCATTGTCGACCATCTTACCCTATAATATGTACGTATTTACAAAAGAAAAGTATATATGTATGTTTATCCATTATCTAGTACCCATAGTACATGCTTCTGCTTAGTTTGGAGCTAGATGGTGTTGTGTGAATGTGGTAGAGTATTATTATTATTATTGAGTGGGTCTTGAAATGTAGGATGACAACGACGGACTGAAGTTCTCCTCCCCTTTACGCCTTATCTTCCCATTAATGCCCCCTTTTTGTCAAAAATAACTAAAAAGTGGGCCCTGAGGTTGGCATTTGGGTCGGAACTCAGACAATTCTGGGACTGGGAACCACTGCTTCAGGGTGCCATTTCAAGATTTTCAGTGCGTTTAGCGAGAAAGAAGGACAAATCAACAAACATAATATACACAGTTCATCATTTTTAGGGTTCCGTACCTAAAAGGTAAAAAACGGAACCCTATTACTAAGCCTCTGCTGTGTCTGTCTGTCTGTCCGTCTGTCTGTCACCAGGCTGTATCTCATAAACCGTGATAGCTAGAAAGTTGAAATTATCACAATTTATGTATTTCGGTTGCTGCTATTACAACAAATACTAAAAATAAAAAATTAAAAATATTAAGGGGGGATCCCATAAAATAAACGTGTTTTCTTTTTCGTATTTTTTGCTCAAAATTACTAACGGTAACGGATAGACGCTTAAAATTTTCACAGAATATGTAGTTGTAGATTACCTTTCAAAATAAAGAATTAACTAAAAAAAGTAAATAATAAAGGGGTGTGCTCCCATACAACAAACGTAATTTTTAAGGAATTTGTTACTCGATCTTAATAAACAGGTAGAAACTTAAAAAATATTTAAGTATACATATAACAAACATGATTTTCTTTTATAGATGATGGTACGGAACCCTTCGTGCGCGAGTTCGACTCGCACTTGCCCAAGTTTTTTAATTAGTATGGACTAGTATGGATATACTTACCTAATAACAGACCCGTTTACAATCTGTCTCACTGCTGGGTCTGAGTTTTTCAGTTTGAGAAGGGTTACGCCACAGTCCACTACACTGTCCACACACGCTATTTATAACTTACTTAAAGTAACCAAAAAAACATTTATTACAGGAGAAACCCCATCAGAAAATATACAGCAACCTGAAGTGATTCTATCATACAACCCTGAAGAAGTGATACCTCTAAAATACACAGCTAATCTAGCACATGAAAATGAAGCTGGAATAGTAGCAGAAGAAGGGTGAGTAGAAATAATCTTATCATTGTCACCCTAGTCTTAGAGATACTATAGTAAGTTGTAATCGAAGTCTTCATTTTTTATTTTATTTATAGACGCACGCCTGTATCCCCGAAGGGGTAGGCAGAGGTGTAATATTACGCCCACATTTCGCCAAGAATTTTTATGGCACCTAAAAATTCATGGGGACAATAGGGGGCGAGCCTATTGCCGTACCGGGCACATTACCAGACTCCGTGCTGCTACTGAGAATTTCCTAACGGAAAAACCCAATTACACTTTGCCCGACCCGGGAATCGAACCCGAGACCTCCCAATCCCACGCGCACATTTATGCCGCGAGACCAACGAGGTAGAACTCTTCATCTTTAAGCTAATGACATGTCATTTTATACAATATCCCGGTATGGACCGTGATGTTCGCTCTAGCACTTTTTAGTCCACCCAGATTTGACTCGTTTGCTAGACTACCCAGATTTGATTGAATATATTAAGCATTTCTGGTATGATATTGCGGAGTGTCATCATCATCTTTGACTTAGCGTTATTCCGGTTGCATCCAAAACTGGCACGCCTTGGAGGCCGAGGTCCGCTTACTGGTCTAACCTGATATGACAGAATATCAACTTTTCCACAGAGCGACTGCCGTCTGACCTCCGCAACCCAAAGGGATAGCGATATTCCATGGTTTAGACGAGTATCAGTTTAGTTGAGGGTACTGACTCCCCGTAACGACTATCAAGGATCTTTCATGGCAGCCGGGACCGACGGTTTAACGTGCTATCCGAGGCACTGGGCAAGCGATAATTAACAATTTAATACGCACTTAACTTCGAAAAGTTATTAGTGCGCGCCGTGGATTCGAACCCGATACCCTCTGCATGGCAGTCCGTTGGTATCTCCACTAGGCTATCGCTGCCTGATAGATTAGTGGAGATACCAACGGATGTAGAAAATTCTATGGTTTTAAATATTCTATGGTGATGACCAGAGTTAGGATACTCCCTGTAACAACTGTCATAGATATTTATGTCGACCTGGACCGGGCTTTACTTATTCACCGAAAAATACTGTTATAAGCTTGTCCTAACTATTGTTATAAAACAAGAGTTTGTCCTATACTGCTACTGTTGATATATTTTTAGTACCGTGAATTGAGGATCCACCTTCTCATTCCAGCTTCATAGACCTCCAATGCGTGAAGGACATGCGGCTTGGCGGTAAATTCCTGGAGCCTAGAGACTTGGCTGAGCTGACTGCCAGCGCCAAGAGGCATGGTCTGGAGACTTGTGCTCAGGGGCCCTACATCATCTCCTTGGTCTACGGCAGAACGCTGAGCGATAACAGGACTGTGCATTTTGTACTACCCGCATATTCATATAGGTGAGTTATATCTGTATACAGGGTGTAAAAAGACCCTTAACGAAAACTGAAACCCTATGTTGTACCAATCACTACGAACATTCTTTACTTCGGCACCATACCTGGGAAATTACTGGTTCAGGAGTTATTGAGGCTCAAAGGTTGTATGGATTTTTTCTAATTAGGTACAAAATCTATGCATTTACCCCGCCAATATGTTCTTCAGATGCCTTATGACCCCATGGATAAGTAGGTATTTCGATCACTGCACGCGCGCGCTTTTAATTGCGGTTTAAAAAATGTGAAAACTTAAAAAAAAAATCGTTTCCCAGGTATTATTTTTGGTTAGTATGACTTGACATGATGTCCACAATCCGGGGGCTTATTCACTATGACCACTGAAATTCCATGCTCAAGACGTGTGTCGTCATGACGTGCACTATAGTCCGTTCACAGTTATTTTACCTCTAGCTGTTAGATTGGCCAACCTGGGCGTTGTGTTGCTATATTTGGTATATAATACTCCCATTTTAAATATACATTATTGCTAAAATGTACTTATTTTTTTATTGCCTAAGCGATCGTATTAAATATTTGGAAGTAATGTTTGTAACAAAACCTCTTGATATTGGCATGGCTATATGCATGTACTTTTATTTTCTTACGAAATACTAATTTCCTATGAAGATAAGTAGTTATAATAAAAATATTGTCTATTTAATATATAAAGGTAAACGCATCATAATTACGCCAACGTGAGGTTCTAATTATCAAATACAAAAACGGTAAATTTAATTTTCATATTTATTTTGAATAAGAATGATGTGGGTGTCATATTACACCTATGCCTACCCCTGCATGGAAACAGGCGTGAGTCTATAAGAATGATCCATGTGGACTGCCAATGTTATGATGATTCGTAACTGCTGTCATATTCTGTATCAGACTCAGAATTTAATTCTATTATGAACCTGTCCATTTCAGCATCCGTAGACCCATCTGTTTCACGAAGCTTGTCTTCAATGTGGCGCTCATGTTTGCATTGTTTTTGTCAGTCTTCTGCAGTGATAGATTGAAAAGCTTCTTCAGCTAAATTCACAATGTTGGTTGCCTCTTGTCCTAAATTTTTGCTTGTGACTCGCCTTTTAATGAGACTCCACATAAGTTCAATTGCGTTTAGCTCGCAGTGGAATGGCGGTAATCTAACCACTTTGCGGCCATGAGCTTCAAGCATTTGAATTTTTGAAGCATTTCCACAAATATTGGGTAAAATGTTATGCACGGGTAACCCTATTTTACTTTCCTGTCATCACAGAGTACAATTCCAACATAAAGAAAATAAACACCGACATCTGTCAGAGGTAAAATAACTGTGAACGGACTGTAGACGTAAACGTGATTCAGTAACGTGACGTACCACGTCAATCAAAATATTGTATTCTGTATGCCAAACGTTAGCTTGTCTATGCCTAGTTATCAATTCCACAACATACGTTCATAAATCTTAATACCGGTTTTCTGGCTCAGTTTCGGTTTTATAAATATTATTTTACTAACTTGTAATTTTCACTATAAGCTACAGTACAAATAAAAAAGGTTAATAAAACTTAAATTATATTATTTTAGTTCAATTTCGCCAGGAACAAGCTCAAAATAAAAAAATATTTCATCTTTTGTAAACCTATTTTTGAACGATAACATATATGACAGTCGCAGTACTTGCAGTCGAGCTACAAGTATTTGTTTACCCTTTGCGCTACAATACAAAAAAATTTAGTGCGGCAAATAGCCCAATTCAAACAGAATCTGATGGATTTATTACTTATCCGAAGACGAGTGAGACGCTGGCGCCAGCAACAGGCGTCAGTTTTCACTAGGTCGCTGCGAGATTCAGCAGATCCCCTATCTCTGGATCCACAGCTTTTTATTAAAAGTTACAGGGTGACCAAGGAGCTGTTTCATTTTTTAAGAGTTACACTAGCTGATAAGCTCAAGTCTCCTGAAAGGTGCACTAGTGTCTCAGTAGAAATAAAGGTAAGTTCACGTATTGCCTAAGCAAATGAATAGTAATTGAAATTGTGCATAATTTTGCTAACTGGTTGTATTATTTTCAGATACTTACAACACTGAATTTCTTGGCCACAGGGAGCTATCAAAAACCAGTGAGCAGAGACTGGCTAGCACCTGTGAGCCAGCCCACAGTGAGTCGATGTGTAGACGAGGTGGTAGAGGCATTAAACATTGTAATGCCTAATTATATAAAGTTCCCTAATACGCCAGAAGATAAACAAAAAGTTAAACAAGGGTAATATTTTTATTTGTGTTTCATTTGTTTAGACATTTAATATTTTATCTCTGCCCATAATTAGTACCTACTGCTACAAACAAGAAGTAACATAACATGTATGTTTTGAATTACAGATTCTATGAAAAATACAGTTTTCCTGGTGTATTAGGATGTATAGATGGCACACTAGTTGCCATTGCAGCCCCTCGTAATCATCCAAGTGAAGCAGCATTTTTTTGCCGGAAAGGATACCATGCGATCAATGCTGCTATTGTAAGTATTTTTAAATGCTTATTTAATTTTATTGAGGAAATATCAATACCAAGTATTTAATAAAAACTAAAACTGATTTTGGTTTCCTTATGCCAAAAGCTTTTGTTATTATTGTTGTATATTATCATGTTAGTGGGTATGAAGACTCATCAAGCTATATACTTACCGTTTCTTTGTGTTTTTCTAGAATGTTTTTGATATATTTGTTTGTTGATCTTTAATTTTAATTGTCAGATATAATTTACATCATAATACTATCTGTATATCAAATTTTAGCCAGAATCAGTGAGTCGGAGATTTCTGTAAGAGTAAATAAAGCAAAATGTGGTAAATATTTTGCTTTTATTTAGACTTTTTTAATAAAATACATTATGTTGTTTCAGATTTGTGATAGTGACCGAAAAATACTAGGGATATGTGCAAGATTTGGTGGTGCAGCTCATGACAGTTTTGTTTGGAGTTCTTGGAGCATAAGCTCTTATCTAGAAGAAGAGCACAATAATGGCCAAATCGGCTGGCTTCTGGGAGATTCTGGTTATCCACAAAGACCGTGGCTGATGACACCTGTGTTGCATGCAGCTGAAAATTCTCCAGAAGCACATTATACAAATATGCATGTTCATACACGGGTCTGTGTTGAACAATGCATAGGGCTTCTTAAAGCTCGATGGCGATGTTTATTGCGCCACCGAGTTTTACACTATAAGCCTACAAAATGTGCGAAAATTATAAATGCTTGTGCTGTCTTGCATAATTTATGCCTAAATGATGGTATTTCCATCGATGATGAAATAACCACTGACAGTGATTATAATGATCCTGTTAGTTCAGACTCATCATCCATTGTTGGTCAGAATGCAAGACAGCAGTTGATTAATATTCTATGGCAAAATAGAAATATTTTATAATTTTTATTTTTATATATAGGCTCACGCCTGTATCCCCGAAGGGGTAGGCAGAAGTGTAAATATTGCACCCACATTTCGCCATGTATTTTTTAGGTTCCATGTAATTAATAGGGGGCGAGCCTATTGCCGTTACGCGTCATGGGTAGCACCCGTATTGTTTCTATGGTGTAAAATTTGATTAAATCAATACTGAATGCGGGCCATCAGCGGGCTGAGTCAGTTATAAGCGTCAGATGATATCCTGCATTGTACTCACATCTAAACCTATTATGTCTGGACTTCAAAAAAATATAAACGAAGAGATGAAATGACAAAAAAAGCAATGACTCTGAGTTTGTTTCGGCCTTTCTTCTCAAGAAGTCATTTAGCTAGGAAAAGCCGGCTTCATCTAGAATAGGGTTTTGACATGTATAAGTGTTGTAAACAACCAAAATGCAGAAATAAATATGTCTTTATGTCTGTATACTATTTTTATACCATAATAAATATAAAAATTGTTATTTAAATAAATAATTTTATCATCAATAGCATTTTATTTAAATAATCTTTACATAATAGTATGGCAAGTCTATTGGTGTAGGTACCGGGCACATTTCCAGACTCGGTGCTTTTACTGAGAATTTCATAACAGTAAATCACCATAGCACTCTGCTCGACCCGGGAATCGAACCCGAGACCTCCAATCCCACGCGCACATTTATGCCGCGAGAACAACGAGGCACCGAACCTTGTCTTAGCAGTCGTATTGACAGTGCTACTTACAGTATTTTATTATTCTTTCACACTGGGGGTTGATTATCACTAAATTAGAATAATATGAAATAAAACTACTGTGTATAAAAATATATATATAATCAAATATTTTAATTTCTTTTAAATATTGAAACCATGTTCTGGCGGCTGGTTTTGTAAAATCTTTATTTATCTAATTTATTAGATATGTCTTTCAAAACATCTAGTAGCCTGAAAAAAAATAAAACATTAGTTATTAAATCGGTAAATATTAGTTTAATCCCCAAAATAGCAGGGTAAAAATGACTGCCAATACATAATAATATGTTATAATTATTCACAGCAAACATGATAAAAATAAAAGTGTCACACACATGCAAAGATATTGATTGAATATTTTTGTTTTATAGTATGCTTTGTGACTGTGGATTACAGTATAGAGATAATTCTTAGCACACATCACACAAATAACATTGCCTCACATGCAGATGCAATGCAAACTGTAGGTATGTGTTGTTAGACACACTAGTATGTAGTTACATATCTATAAGCATTTAGCACCCATAACCATGCCAATGAGAAGCATTATAGAATCCATAATTATGTGATATATATGTAAGCTCCAGTTCTAAGAATAAACCATGCTCCCCCATCCTCTGTTATAGCAAGCAAGACATATGAACAAATCCTGTTTTCATTGATGGTGATATAACTCTTGCTGAGTTCTGTTGATGATTCTTGAAGAATTTTGAAGCAGAGATCCTTGCTGTTCCAGATATTCCAGTGCGATAGATATCAACCAATAGATATCTTAATTAGGTACTATAGATGTCTGCTAAATACTTCTACTTATATGCTATATAATGTACTTTTATAAGTATAGTCCTAAAACAAACAGTAATAGGCAGTTGTAAAATACAATTTAAGGTATATTGGAGTATGAATTTGTGTTTTGTATAAGTATGTTTGTTAATTACCACTCATCTGTAATAAGTCAAACTTGTATAAAATTTTAAATAAAATTTTAGTTTATCAGTTCTTACAAAACTCCTATGAAACCTTGAAATTCAGTCAGATGTTCACTAGTAAAACCTAGTTGAACTGGTTAAATATAAATATAGGTAATGTTACCTAATTAGAACATCAGTACGCTCCCTTTTGGCTTGCAGCTTCTCCATTTCCACTTGTAACCTCTGCTTTTTAATGTCCAGTTTTTCCTCCTCCAGCTTTAATAGTTTGTTGTCAAAACTGTCTGAAAAATGTAAATGATTTTCAAATAAATACTTATACAACTCAAATATGCTGGGTAAAACTATGTAGTAAATACTAATAAGACAATAACCAATAAGGTGTCATTCATTTCAATTAACTAATTAACATGTTTGATCATCAGAACCATCATTACAACCTTTCACAGTCCACTGCTGGACTTATGGCTCACCTAATTTGCGTCATAATAACATTGTGAGCAAAATAGGAAGATTTGGCCTATTATACCACACTGGCCAGCTGGGTTTGTATAGGGTTTAATGTTGACTTTTCTCACAAAGATTTTGAATTTATTTTTAAATCCATCTACATGAAATATGTTTTATATGCATTTGAAAGTATCTTATTCCTAAGATGTAAGTAACTACTTATATACTTGCAGCTGCATGACTAGTACAAGTAAAATGTAGATAATGTCTCTGTGAATAGAGCATTAGGTATATCTAATAACTTACCAACACCTTTTGTGAGGCGCTTGCGTTTTCTATTTGTGGCTTCTCGTTTGACTTCTGCACTACCAGATGGTGCTGCTGCAGGTGGTGGATCAATGTAAGAGGATGGTGCTGCTGCAGGTGGTGGATCTTGGCTAGTGGATGGTACTGCCAATGGAGCCATCTCTGATGTTGGCAGAGAAGCTATGCAGTTGGTTGGGCTCATTGGGCAGGTGACACTTACACTTTCAGGATTCACCTTTAAAAATAAATATTTGTAAGTTTTGATCTTAAGCAAGCATAATTCACACTTATTTGACTCATAACACCTTAGTAATGTTGAAATGTATGAAATATTAAACACCTACTTCAGTAGACATAATCTCCTCCATGCCATAAACTGCCACCGGTCCCAAGACTGAAAGAACTTGCTCCTCTGCCGGTGTCAATGACATAATGGTGGATGGACCATTGCCAGTACCATAGCCCCGGTATTCGGACCTGTTATGAGCAGCCTTCCTCTTTACATTGCTCCTCATATCACGCCATGCCTGAAATTAAATAATATCAAAATAATTAAGTCTCATATTAAAATTATTATGTTATAAACTAAAGATGTTGCATGAACCACAAACAACATGCTTATGTCATTAAATAGCTTGAGTTGAATATTACAATGTTAATATTTTAAATTATATCATGCAAGTTTACATTTGACACAGTTATAACAGATGTTAATTAAGCTTATAGTCGACAAACACTAGGGAACAATTTTATTGTTACTAGCTGCTTTCCATTATACATCAATTTAACCTGTTTGTTGCTCAAGCTAGTTACACCAAACTATTTTATTGAACTAAATACCTGTTTCCATTTCGCCGTTGTTTTGATTGGACCTCCCAAAGCATTGAGCTCCGCCGCTAAGTTTGCCCAAGCTTTCTCGTGCTCAACCCGCCCCTGTAATGATTGGCCGAGTCCAGAAGCCAATGCTGGATGATTTTTCATGTACTCGGCCAAATGATTGAGCTGCTCGGAGGTAGCTTTGCAGCGACTTGGGTTTGAAACATCCATGACTACTGAAATTAGTGAAAAGAAATGAAAAGATACTCATTTATTTAACTATGTAAACTTACCTATCCATAGAATTAATAAAAGTATCTCTGATAATAAAAAATCAATGGTATTTACCTTATTGATGTTAAAATAACTTTTACACGGACACAAAAAAAGAAACCAAGAGCAAAAAAACAAATAAAATTATCAAACACTAACGTATTTGAAAATTTTGAAAACGCGTTACGTGACCTCTTCGCTCACGGAATTTTGACAGCTAAAACCGTGTCGGAAACGTGCGCTACCGTGCCTGTCAAACTTGAAATTGGCATAGTGAATACCGTTTATGCCAATAACGTGCCGACGTGAGTAACTAGCACGTTAAAACACGTTAAGACTTCAAAATGGTCATAGTGAATAAGCCCCCAGTAGACTTCGGCTTGGTGATGGGTGCGTTACTGACTGACTGACAGACAACGCACAGCCAAAGCTACTGGGCGCAAAAAGCTGAAATTTGGCATGTAAGCTAATTCAGGAGCAGGGGTGCACTAAGATGTGACTTGTCGAAATTCCCATGGGATCGGGTAGAAAAGGACAAATACACAAAGTGCGGACGTAACTGCGGGCCTTCTCTAGTTTAGCTTATAACATGGTGCATTAAAACCAACGTTACTTGTGACGTTGTTACTTGTTACCACTTCCCCTGCTGGTCGTTCCCCTCCTAGCGGCAAATAAATACGGCGGCGCGACAGCGAACGCCCTATTTTGGATTCTCGACGCCGCTGAGATAAGTGCCTTCTCTGCTGGAACAGCGAAGCCTCGTCAGCCTGCCTGCCTACCCTGCCCTGAGTCTTAGCTCTTTATCTAGTTGCTACCGGGTATATTCTGTGTAACACCTTCTAGTAAATAATATTTTGTAACCATCAACAAATGCTTATTTAATTTATCTCTCTACACACACGAATAAACGTTACACTGGCGCCCAACGTGGGGCCAGTATAACGTTTATTATTAGTTTTTTGTTGGGTAACATTTAGAAACGGGATTAAATATAATGACCACCATTAAATGCTTTGATACCCTTAGTTCTTTAACCAAAAATATATACTTAACACCAGAAAAATAAAGTCAAGAGTTCAAGTCAGAAAAATAAGCTATTTTAGTCACGACTGCACTTCGAATTGTATTCGTACACCAAATGTAGTAAATGATCACCAAATAAATAGGTTATGTTAGGTTCTCTTTTGACCCATATTTCAAAAATAAGAGCCCTGCGAAGCAGGGCTCCGTCAACTTAGTTTATTAAAGTAGGTGGTGTAACCAAATCTAATATATGTGTTGGTATTTCATACAACTAACAAAAAAACTTTGGTTATAATTTTACATTAAAATGCTGGTTTAATTTTGGTGATCATTTACTACTTTTGGGTTAACAATTATTTATTTGGAGTCATTTTGCTAAAATAGGATAGCGAAATGTTAAACTTTGGTTATAATTTTACATTAAAATGCGGGTTTCATTTTGGTGATCATTTACTATTTTTGTCTGTTATGTTACTATTATCATGTGGTAAGTTAAACATAAGCCTTTAGAAACACGGCAACATTCAATAACTTTTAGAACAATCTATGAAGTTCATCATATCAGCCAAACGACGTCCACTGCTGGACATAGGCCTCCCCCAAGGTTCTCCACACAGACCGGTCTTGAGCCGCCCGCATCCAACCTCCTCCCGCGATCTTGACAAGATCGTCGGTCCACCTTGCCGGGGGCTTACCTCTGCTACGTCGTCCGGTACGTGGCCGCCACTCCAGAACTTTTCTGCCCCAACGGCCATCGGTTCTTCGAGCTATGTGCCCTGCCCACTGCCACTTCAGCTTGGCTATCCGGAGAGCTATGTCGGCGACTTTGGTTCTACTGCGGATCTCCTCATTTCTGATTCGATCTCGCAGGGAAACTCCAAGCATAGCTCTCTCCATCGCCCTCTGAGTGACCTTGAGCCTTCTGATAAGGCCCATAGTGAGCGACCACGTCTCTGATCCGTAAGTCATCACTGGCAACACACACTGGTCAAAGACTTTCGTCTTGAGACACTGCGGGATATCGGACGAGAAGATATGTCGTAGCTTCCCGAACGCTGCCCAACCGAGTTGGATTCGACGATTGACCTCCTTCTCGAAGTTGGACCTGCCGCCTATGAAGTTACCTCGAGTATTTTGTTATAGAATATTGTGCTCTAACATTCTGATATATTGCTCGACTAAAAGTCTTTGCGGTATGGATACACCAATAGTATCAGTCCTGTTTATAAACTATGCACTGCTGGGCACGGACCTCTTCTCACTACAAAAAGGGTTAAGGGATAATCCGCCACGCTACTATGGTTTGGCAGACTTCATATTTTTCGAAAAGATTATGGAGAACTCTTACATGCAGATTCTCTGATAACATTTGCATACACCATTTTGCAAATCAACAGGTATTCAAAAACAGAAACTTGCTCGGCTTCTGTAGATCGTAACATAATATTACTACCTGCCTTGCTGCCTAATTCTTGGGTCTGTCACATGGTAAAATATATTTTCAAACTCTAGATTAGCGTATGCAAATTACGATAATATAGTGGTTATGTCGATATCATGACTGCAAAAACAGCTCAATTATCATAACAATCGTCTCCTCTCTTCCAGAGTATGGGCAGTAGGACTTCACTCGGTCATCAGGGCGCTGATGAGCCAGGCAAAGCTAGCAGACAGGAGTCTTGCCTGGCTAAAGAACAAATACACAGCCCTGTACTATGAAGATGGATGCTGCTGTGAACCGCTAGTCTCGGATGCTATCAGGGTAAGATTTTTTTATGAGATATTTGGCAATCTAACAGACGTACCTCCTGTAGGTAAGCGATTACCATCGCCCAAGGACACCCACAACACCAGAAGGTTAGCCTCGAAGAAGCTTGGCGTGCTAAATAGATCGAGACGGTATTTCACTCCGGCCCACCGCTTGCTCCGTTATAAGGCGCAGGTCCGGCCACATATGGAATACTGTTCTCATCTGGACCGCATCCAACGGAGAGCCGCTCGAATTGTCGACCGCCAAGATATTTGCAATCGGTTAGACCCCTTGGCGCTGCGTAGAGATGTAGCCTCGCTATGCATCTTTTATCGCTACAACTATGGGGAGTGCTTCGAGGAATTGTTCTGATTAATCCCTGCCGCCTCTTTCCGCCATCGTTCTACGCGACAGCATTTCCATCCCCATCATTTAGATGGTTGGCAATCCACAACGGTGCGTTTCTCTAGAAACTTTCTGCCTCGCACCTCTAAACTGTGGAATGATCTGTCGCCTGCGGTTTTTCCGAACCAATACGACCTTCAAACCTTCAAGAAAAGAGCGTATTCCTTTTTAAAAGGCTGGCAACGCACTTGTGACTCCTTTGGTGTTGCGGATGTCCATGGGCGGCGGTATTCGCTTAACATCAGGCGATCCGTTTGGCTGTACATAGAGGGGTGTTAGTGCCTACCCTTATGTATGGTAGTGAAAGTTGGGTATGGCAGAAGAAACTTGAAAGTAGAATAAATGCTGTAGAAATGAGAGCACTGAGAAGTATGTTTGGTGTGTCTTTGACCGACAGAGTAAAGAATTGTGTGATACGAGAGTGGTGTGGGGTAGAAGAAGATGTAGTGACAAGCATCGACAAAGGCATGTTAAGATGGTTGTACACATGGAGAGGATGGATGACGAAAGACTGACAAAGAAGATATATAAGGCAAGTGTGAACGGGACAGGACGAAGGGGAAGACCAGACCTAGGCGGACGTTCTCTAACCAGATTGGAGACATCCTAAAACAGGACAGGTCAGAAGTACCCTAAACAGAAGAGCATGCATGAGAAACTTGATGGGAGTTAATGAAGCAAGAGAGGTATGTTAAGATCGTTGCAAATGGCGTTCCGTAGTCTCTGCCTACCGCTCCGGGAAACAGGCGTGAGTCTATGTATGTATGTTTTTATTTATTTATTTATAGACTCACACCTGTATCCCCGAAGGGGTAGGCAAAGGTGTGATATAACACCCACATTTCGCTATGAATTTGTATGTATGTAGGTAAAACTCTTTATTGTACACCAGAAAAAAAGATACAAGAGTACAGTGATCATATTATTATTTACACAACTTAAAACTAGTGGTACAAGGGCGGTCTTATCGCAAAGTGCGATTTCTTCCAGACAACCAAGAGTGGAATACATGAATACATGATTATGACCTATTCAGGAGTAGGAGCCCATTAAGATAAGTTATGCTTGGAAAGTGATGATTGATTGGTAGGAAAGAGGTGTGACATTACTTTAGATAGAGGAAGGAAATATTGTCGGATCTTTATTACAAGTAATCCTGAATGCAACTTTTAATAGATAGCGCTATTCAGGATCTTCAGCGACAGCCACGCAGACTCGAGGACTCGAGTCTTCGTATTGTCGGCGGTAGTTTTGTATAGCATCCGCGACACAGGCACTTGACCTTATTTCGACAAGTCTTTTAGAGAAATATTTTTATATCCTTATCCTTTTTCAAGGTATTCGGAGGCAGAGAATCTACTTGCGGCAGCTCATCCCACTCAACGCCGGTCAAAGGCACATACACAGACTCACATTCTGATTCGCTCAGGAGTTCGGGGATCAAGTTCAAGGTACGAAATGGTGTATATGTGGTCCTATACTGGAAGTTACTATTCCTGGTTTATAAATATAATTGAGATTCATAAAATTTTAAGTATCTATATCATTTAGTAGCAATCGTGTAACATTTTATTTACTGGCCACATTTTACCAGTGCTATCATAAAAATTAGCGGATTATTAAACAAACTTTCAAACCCTATAGATAATAGCTTTAGGCAGGGAATATTAAAAATCCTACCTTAGTTGGGCTCCATTACAACGTAGAGTAAATATCCAAATTTCACGTTTCTAGTTTAGATTGTGGTGACGTATTAAGAATACGCAATGTCACCACCCCATATCATCCCATGGGTGTCGTAAAAGCCGACAGAGGGACCATACTAAACAGAGAACAGCACTGTAAGAGAAGGAAAACTTGATACAAACCCTATACCAACCCGTTTGGCCAGCGTGGTATAGTAGGCCAATTCCTCCTTTCAAACGAGAGGCGTAGTCCAGCAGTGGACTGTTAGAGGCTGATGATGATGATGATGAACAGTAGTTTAGTCCCGCCGATACTTATGTCTATCAGGACAAGTGATTACATTTATGGTGATGATGATGGTCATAATATAGATTAAAAAAATATAAAAAATAATTTTACGTAACGGACTGTCGAGACGATGGTCTCGGGCTTGATTCCCAGATACCCACACGCCTCTGACTTTTCGAAGTTATGTGTGCAATATAAATTAATTATCGCTCGCTTAATAATGTGCCCGAAAGATGGCAATAGGCTCGCCCCCTATTGCATTATGGCTGAAACATAACTGGTGAAGTGTGTTACACACCCACCTCTGTCTGCACGTTCGAGGATAAAGGAGTGAAGTTATGTTATGTTATGTGTGATATAGAATTATATTATTTACTTCCAGAAGAACAAATCAACGTCAGAACTAAAGACCAGCTCGCCGAAAAGTTTCCACTCAGCGCACACTTCAGGGACCAGGAGTGAGGACGAAGTGATGCAAGGTTCGCCAAGACACAGGTAACTGAATAGTAACTAGCTCTACATCGGAAAACCACCTCCCCATATCGTCCCATGGGTGTCGTAAGAGCCGACAGAGGGAGCATATTATGCAGAGAACAGCACTGTAAGAGAAGGAAAACTTGATACAAACCCTATACCAACCCGTTTGGCCAGCGTGTAGTAGGCCAATTACTCCTTTCAAAGGAGAGGCCTAGTCCAGCAGTCAACTGTTAAAGGCTGATGATGATGAAATTCGAAATTGTAAAACTGTTAGGGTCATCTGACAATTTACCTAATTTGATAGCAACTGAGCAGATGGTGGTGAAACTGGATGTATCATTAATGTCAATGAATACAGATTTACATAGAAGCGCAGTTCTTAAGGATTTGGTGCGCCGATTCCAAGTGGGGACTGTCTCCGGTTTAGTTCGTAGTTGGCGCCGTTGACGGCGCTGGCGTCGTTCTCCGTCTCTCTTGCTCTCATAGTTAAGATACACAGGAGGAACGTTCGTCTCTCTGACTCTTGTAGAGACAGCTGTCACAGCGCGACTGCCACGCCGCCAAGCGGCAATTTGGGTCACAGAAAGTTTGTCTTCAGAGCGCCCATAAGAAATGCGCCTCTATGTAAATACTCTATGTTAATGTCTTCGTTGACTTTGAAGCATGAAGTACGATTTTAGTAGATAATTTTAAAGAACTTTGGTACAGCATCTAGTCTCTGTAAGAGTTAGTGAAGATGATTTTTTGTATGTAAAGTATTCATGACTATTTAAGTTAAAAACAACTGAACGGACTTTGATGAAACTTTTCACTACCCTGCAGTTTGCAGTTATATAGCTTGCACATCAGAGTAGCACAACGGCTGGTAATGTTTTGATCGATGGACAGCGAGTGGAACTAGTGAATGAGTTTGTTTACTTAGGTACGTTGTTTACAAGAGATGGTAAGAATGAAAAAGATATTGAAAGAAGAATGCAGGTAATAGTGTGAATGGAGCTTTGAAGGCGTTTATGACGCGTTTATGTGTCCAAAAAGGCACGTTGGCTGTACATAGAGGGGTGTTAGTGCCTACCCTTATGTATGGTAGTGAAAGTTTGGTATGGCAGAAGAGACTTGAAAGTAGAATTAATGCTGTAGAAATGAGAGCACTGAGAAGTATGTGTGGTGTGTCTTTGTCCGACAAAGTAAAAAACTGTGTGATACGAGAGTGGTGTAGGGTAAAAGAAGATGTAGTGACAAGCATCGGGAAAGGCATGTTAAGATGGTTTGGTCACATGGAGAGGATGGATGACGAAAGAATGACAAATAAGATATATAAGGCAAGTGTGAATGGGACAGGACGAAGGGGAAGACCTAGGCGGCCGTTCTCTGACCAGATTGGAGACATCCTAAAAAGAGGACAGGTCAGAAGTACCCTAAAGAGAAGAGCATGCACGAGAAACTTGATGGGAGTGAATGAAGCAATAGAGGTATGTCAGGATCGTTGCAAATGGCGTTCCGTAGTCCCAGCTTACCCCTCCGGGAAAAAGGCGTGAGTCTATGTATGTATGTTGTCGCGAAGTCGCGTTATCAACACCCACGCAGGCAAAGCCGTGACATAAGCCTAGTCATTTCTGTGGAAAAAGAATTATTCGTCAACGAAAGTAGTAAAAGACTTATAATAACAACAAAAAGTTATACGTTAATCTGAAAATAACTGATACAAAAAAATTTTTACTCTCAATGTATTTAGGCTGAGCAAAAAATGACCTCAATATTTTTCCTTTCAGTTCCTATTCATCATCAATAAGCCACCATCACTCTTACGGGCCTCGGCACAGTAGCTTGACCGCTGCTGCTACCAGCATAATGGTTGGATCACCTAACAGAAGTAGGTCAGTATAATAATGTGTTACGTTCATTACCAATTTGGTCAGTGTTTCTTCAAGAAGTGAATGCCCTCTTTAGATCGGTTATAATGTTCTGATACCAGAAATAGTGGTTACCCATCCAAGTGGTAATCTTTGTAAAGTTGCTTATCTTTGTTAAAGTGTTGCAAGCTTTTGTAGGCGTATACTACTTGTTTAGGTACCGTTAACAGAGTACCCACCTAACTCTTGTAACAATTTTGGAAAATGTGTAGTGTATTTGATTTTTTTTTATTTTTAATTACATATATCTTCTCAAATAAAAATAAATTAAAAAGAAATGTTGTACAGAAATACCCTCAAAATGTTTGTTTTCAAAATATAAACTCGCGACATACTTTATTATAAAGAAAATCTTTAAAAAGCTGACAAAATAAAAAAATATCCAGTTTTTGGTAACGTTTTTATGACCTTGACCTATACACAAATGACCTTGACTTTTGATGTCCTGACCTTCAACTTCTACAGTAATTAGCTAGTGTTATACACATTTGCGGACAATATATTGATTATAGTGACAATAATTATACGCAAAGTGGCTGGCAGCGGCTGGATACAAAAGTCAAAAATCGGGCTCATTGACGTATAATATTGAAGAGGCCTATGGCTAGCCGCACACACAAAATAATATTGACAATAAAGTACGTATTGTCAATAATATTGTGTGTGTGCGGCCTGTATTGCGGTATTGTTCAATATTATTGTGGATTATCCAGAAATTCAGATTTTGTCACGTCAATATCGGGGGGAGGCAGGGGTATTGTCAATAATATTGACGTTTGCGGGCGCGCGGCAATATTTTAGTTGAGAAAACGATTTAAAAGCAGGCGGACGTTCGTGTTTTGTGTTCGAACGATATTTTATTTGAGACACAACTTGGAAAATTAAATAAAAAATCCGTTAAAATAAATGAGCATGTACCATATACTTCATCAGCTTTGCCACCTAGACAGTTACTAGATTATTCCAGATTAAACTATATTCCATCAACAAGCACACAAGATTCAATTTTGAGATACAGTTTAACTCCACCACATTCCATATATACCAACCAATGAACATAATACGGATAATACTATTACTATAACACCTCCGCAGTCTAAGCGTCTAATTTACCATCAACCAATTGTAACCACTGGTGTTCCATCTCAAATAATATTAAGGGCTCCACTGATACGATTGCAACACTTTGAGAATGGTCCACAAAACGCAATATTTGATAAAAATTACCAAAATAATAATATAACTTCTAATGTTATAATATAACAATTGAAGCCGACGTACATGCCGAGTATACTCCAAAAGTAGATTTTCAAATATTTTTCAGTCTTAGGTAAGTAGTTGTGAATATATTAAAATAAAACTACAATTTATTACATAATATTTTATCTGTTTTACTTCAAATCAAAATCAAAGTGGATTTATCGTAAAAAAAAACAGCAAAATACTCATACATAGTAATGGTATTATAATTATGATCTAAGTGATTACCAAATACTATAACGTAGATGTTTAAATATAGGTAATTACAACAAATTTTAAACAATCTTGTAAGACGTAAATTAATGTGTTATAAGTGTCCAGCTCCGCATATAGCCCTCGGGGATATTAAAGTAGAATACTTCATGTATTTTCTTTCTTGATTGCTTTTTTTAGATAGTAAAATTATTGCAATACTCAATGCAACGATTTTTGTCCTTTCTGTCATTATGTTAAACGTGCGCACATAATCGCTGCGGAGTGACTGAGTCAGATTGTACCATGAAAAATTGCCAATAATATTGCGTAGTGTGCGGGGACCGTATATTGATGAAGATTTTTGACAATCCTGCATTGACAATATTATTTTGTGTGTGCGGCTAGCCTATAATAAGTAGTATACATTTGGCGTAGAATAATCTGAAGATTTAAGCATTACATCTTTGGCTTGGCCATATTTTAGGCATTATAGAAAAGTAGATATATTTTGGGGAAAAAACAAATATTTACGGTTACCATTTTTAGACACGCTACAGGTTAAATACATTAAATTGTAATGCAATGGATGATACATTTTGCAAGATAAAAAATCTATACTGACACAGATGTTCCGCTAATTGCGAATATTGCTATGTAAAAAAATATATTTATAATTATTTTTGTTTTGAAATATTACCAAAAACAAATCAATATCACCTCTGTGTTCGTTCGTTTTTTTGGAAATTTTCCTTTTTGACCAAGCAACACATGCGTGACCTTGACCTATTTACGCTTTACGAAGGGGAGCTCCCCCACAGTCACACATAGGGGAAAATGAGGGGATGACTTCATTATTTAGTTCAGCTCGAATTTAAACCTTAGGATATACACCCAAAGTTCATAATCCAATAAAACGTTTTATAATTTCGCTACCCCTGATTTACTACTGCTGTAATATTAATATTTATTAAAAAAATGGCGTCACTTGCCTTGTAACCAACCCTTGTAATTTTATGAAAAACCGTTTTACATTTCCAAGTAAGAAGATGCAAAAGTTCAAAAACATTGTGGTTATAAAGTATATAAAGTAAATACTACAACAATTAACATTATATCCATTACTTATAATAGTCCTATCCTAACCTATAGTAGAATGGGTTTAAAACACTGGCTGCCTGTGATGATTTGAATGGAAGCTTTTCTTTGGAAGTTATCTTCTTTGTGGTGTACCAAATCTAAAACTTCATCATCAGAATCATCATGCTGTAGTTCAGGGTTGAGTATAGGCCTATCCGATGGCACGCCATTGAGTTAGATTTTCGGCTTTTTGTGTCCAGTCACTGCAAGCCACTTTGCGTATTTCGTCACTCCACTTAGCCGAAGGGCGTCTTATGCTACGTTGTCTAAAGCGCGGTCTTCAACCGATAACACAACTACTCCAACGGATGTTAGTTCTGCGATAAACGTGACCAGCCCAGCCCAAATCAGATCAATTCCATTTGCAATATTAACTGGTAGCATATCTGTTTTTGCTTCTTTCAGCCTGATAGCTTATTAAATTTGTTTTTTTTTCAGCCTCAGAAGACTGGAAACAAGCGAACGATTCTGGGAGAATCTGAAGCACTTGAGAACAGGATCAGTTGGATACGACACGCAACTTGACTTCATGGATTTTGTGGCATTGTTTAGGAGTTTTAGGTAAGTGGATCTTCTAAATTTATTTTCTTTAGGATAGTACTTTTAGTTATTGGCAATATTTAGGCTAGTGTGGTGTAAGGGTTGTAGATGGCACCTTGTTGTTCAGCACTGCACTGAGTATTTTGGATTCGATCTCCATACAAGGAAAAACAATTTGTGTGATCCGCAAATTATAAGTATACAAAGTACACAAAGTACCTAATAGATTTGGGTCTGGGTGTTCTTTATGTCCTTTCTTTTAACATTTATTAAGCCGCGATATAGGGATTAATCTTATATCAGGAAGTAACTTTTGAAAAGTCCTAATACCAACAAGTATCGATTTTGATAAAGCCTTCGATACTGTCAATCACAAAATCCTTTTAACTTTATTTTCCATGTCGAGAACTATTATATCTAGCCTAAGAATAGTCATACTCTTACTTTTTTATAACCACCAGTCAGTTTTATTGACAAGGTATCGTCTATGTGGTATGATTCTGATTCAGGGGTACCACAGGGTGGCATTTTGTTACCACTTATTTAGTCAATCACGTCACTTCTAAAATTTAAGGGGTACGTTTCATTTGAATGCTAACGATATGCATTAGCGACTCCTTATCACTAGCCTATTTTTTTGGGAAGTGAGGATTATTGGGATTTTTCAATAAGATAAACTTTTAGTATTGAGTAAGGAGGCCTGTATCGTCAGATATACAATTTGACGCTACGGCGGAAAAAATAAGGAGGACTACCTCCTTATTTTTCCATAGAGACACGCCCTGTTTCCCGGAAGGGGTAAGTAGAGGTGTAGGTAATATTATACCCACAGTTCGCCATGTTATGAATTTGTAGGTTCAACTTAATAGGGAGCCAACCTATTACCAGGCACTTTGCCAGATTCGGCGCTACTACTGAGAATTAGGACAATTCAGTAAAACATAAGCCCGACCCGATCCGAATCGAACCTGGAACCGACCAGCAGACGCTTACGCTATCCACTAGGCCACGGAGGCAGTACTTACAGGAATACTAAAAGAGTAACCATCACCATCTGTCCTCATTTATCAGATCCTTGTCTAATGTCCCATATTGTCCTCAGCTTGGTGATGCGGTCAGAACTCCGTGACATATTCGAGCAGCTAGCAGTCCCCAGAAACAGATCTCCACTGCTGGGCGCCGAGAAGAGCCGAAGTTCACCGGAACTGTTCCGGAGTAGAGCCATCTTTAGAACAGGTATAGATTCTTCTGTATAATTATCATTTGCCTATTCAACTGCAAAGCTACCTGAAGTAAGTTGTGAAAGTAAATTCTGGCTATTTGAGGGTGAAATTGTTCGTCTATTGTTAATCGTTATTCTATCAGACCTGGCTTAATTAGAAAGCGATTTCTGGCCGCCTAGGGGATAAACCTGTGCAACAGAGATAACATTTAGATGACGACGAAAATTGCTGTCTCATGGCAATTGAGCAAGACCATTTTTTTGGGAAGAAATATTTGGCCTCTAATAACAGATCTGTTCTGATTGTTAAACCTTGTGTCATCATCATCAGCCCTTTATACCTACTGTTCCACTGCTGAGCACGGGCCTCTTCTCACTATGAGAAGGATAAGGCCATAGGCCACCACGCTGGCCAAGTGCGGGTTGGCAGACTTCACATGTCTTTCGAGAACATTATGGTGAACTCTCAGACATGCAGGTTTCCTCACGATGTTTTCCTTCACCGTTTAGCAAGCGATAATTAACAATTTAATACGCACTTAACTCAGAAAAGTTATTGGTGCGTGCCGTGGATTCAAACCCGAGACCCTCTGCGTAGCAGTCTGTCGGTCTCCCCACTCAGCTATCGCTGCCTTAAACCTTGTGTAACTTGATTAAATGACTTATTCAATTTTCTTAGGACTCCTAACGAGAAACGGTTCGTTGGACCTGGAGCCGCCTAGTGACAAAGTGGGAAGAAAGAAAGCTTTCGACCTCCTAGCTGCTGCTGCTTTACCAGGTAAGAAAAAATTATTAGCACAGCTTTTTTTTAAGTAAGCGATTACCGTCGCCCATGAACACAAACAACACTACAGGAATCACATATTTGTTGCCGCCCTTCGGGATAGAAGAAGGAATAGGAAGAGGGGCTGGATGAGGAAAAAGGAAAAGAGCACTCTCACTCACCAAACGAAACGCAACAGTATTGATACTGTTAGTTTACATAGGTGTAAGATAATAGACAAAGCCGTTTAAGTCAAAAATATAAAACAGTATAAGCAATTGCATTCATTCCCGCATTTTTGAGGATCTTGATTACTGGTTTTGGTCTGTCAATGAGCCGTCTCTATCCCGGTTCATAGTTGTTCTCACTGTCTGGTAAAAATTGCTTAAGGTGGTTGCTATGACTTGGTCAGACCATCTGATTGTCGAACGACCTCGAACTCTCCTATCATTGATTTCGCCAAACAGGGCCAAGAGTTAATATATTTTATTTTTCTGCAGGAGCGTGTCCAGACGTGACCGGTCGAGTGTTATCTCTGCCGACTCTGGGCAAATTCTGTGAAACGCGACAATGTGAACCCAAGACTGAACAGCAACTCAAAGATATTATACAGGTTTGAAGTACCACTACATACTTACATGATATTTACCTGGTGGTCATGTAGTTTGTGACCCTTATTGCTATACCAGAATTCGTCAGTTCGATTCTGACCCAAAATCCAGGGCAAAATAAATCGTTGTCTGGTGTCTCTGCCCACCCCTCCGGAAAACAGGCGTGAGTCTATGTATGTATATGAGCATTGCCACTTACAAAATAAATCGACCAAGTCCGAGCCTGACCCTGGCACTGAAGATTCCGTGTTGCTCCTTTTTTTATTACAAATCCTGTGTCGCGGGGGACTATACAAACATAAAATCAGCATACAATGAACAGCCAGACTCGAAACAACAATGTATGGATCACACAGTTTTCTTGTGTGGGAATCGAACCTGTAGCTCTCGGCACAGTGTCAAGTGGACGCTTAAACCGCAACCACAAACGTGCACTCCGAAACTACTATGTAGATAGTTCATCAGGGCACACACCTCTGACTTTTTGAAGTTATGTGTGCATTAAAAATGTTAATTATCGCTCGCTTAATAATGTCTGATAGGTGGCAATATGCTCGCCCCCTATTCCATTGGGACCGAAACATAACTAGCGAAGGGAGTGTGTAATACACCTCTGCCTACCCCTTCGGGGATATAGGCGTGAATTATACATGTTGGAAGTGATAGTATTATAGACGTGAATATAACCAATACCAGTCGCCTAACCAGAACGCTTATCCACAGATACATGAACCAGACCCAACTCTTCGCATGGAGAACTGCCTCTCATTCGAAGGGTTCGTCAGGTTCCTGACAGACAAAGACAACTACGCCTTCGTTCCTGAACAGATGAGAGCCAACTATTACATCAGGTAAGTCATCATCCTCTTAGCGTTATCCCAGTTTCAATCTGGGGTCCGTTTACTAGTCTAACCGGATTTGGCTGAATATTGGCTTTTCCACGGAGCGACTGCTTGTCTGAACTCCGCAACCCGAAGGGATAGCGATATTCCATGGTTTAGACTAGTGTCAGTTTATTTAGAAGGCACTGACGTCCTGTAACGACTGTCAAAGATCTTCATGACAACCGGGACCGACGGCTTAACGTGCTCTCGGAGGCACGGGACAAGCGATTATTAACAATTTAATACGCACATAACTCCGAAAAGTCATTGGTGTGCTCCGTGGATTCGAACCCGATACCCTCTGCATGGCAGTCTGTTGGTATATCTCCACTCAGCTATCGCTGCCTTCTATCAGGTAAGTACCTACAAGTTATTGTTCATCATCTGCCTGTCTGTGTCAGAAACTGCGACTGACGCAATCTGGGGGCACGGCAGTGCCCCCGCCAAGTCGAGCCAAAAAGCGGCACGACCGTAACCATCCTTTTCTCGAAGCAATTCAAGCCATTTTCGACCCCCTATAGCTTCGTTGTGGATTAAACTAGAAGTCTGATTTTTTAAAACTAATCAGGCATTGTATATACATGGTGTATTTCAAATTTCATTCAATTTGAACCAGTAGTTTAAGAATTATAACGAGTCAAATTTCTTAATTTTGTCACTCACTGACCGATCATCAAAAGTCTAAGGCACTTCTAGCAGACATAGAAACTTCAAATTTATAATACAATTAGTGTTTAGTAAGTATATGAATCAAGGAAAAATTAAAACATTTTTCATTTTTTGTCCAGTTTTTGAGATACTTCAACTGCATAAATAACTTTGTAATCTCATATAAATATATAGGATTAAAAAATTACATTTGCAGTTAGGACTTTAATTAAGAAAACTAGTTGTTGGAGTACAAGAAGTAGAAGGTGCCGGAAAGGACAAAAGTAAGACTATCTACAAAAATAAATGAGATCCCATAAACACACAACTTGTCAAAAATTAAGACTTGTATTACATGGATCTCACAACTTTTTACAGTCGCGAGACTTGGTATTTTTGACAAGTATTGTTTTTATGGGATACACTTGTCTATTTTCAGTACCTAGGTAATCTAATACTCTAATATATACATCTGAAGAGTTTGTTTGTTTGGTTGAACGCGCTAATCTAAAGAACTACTAGTCCGATTTGATTAATTATTTCAGTGTAAGATATCCCATTTATCGAGAAAGGCTACAGGCTATACCTTAACATCACGCTATGAACACGGGTGTAACCGGGGGCTCATCTAGTTACCTATATGAGTACAAAGTTGGCATTGAAGCCAACATGTAATGAAGAACAAGGATTCAGTATCTGTTATTTCATATCAGGGTTTTCCATTATATTGGTTTTTAACAACAAATTCCTATCATTATCTTCCAAGCGGTATCCCAGTAGCAACCTGGGAAACGCTTACTAGTCTAACCGTATTTGATTGAATAGGTATTATCTTTTCCGCTAAGCGATTGCCTGTCTGACCGCCGCAACCCAGAGGGATAGCGATATTCCATGGTTTGGAATAGTGACAGTCTATCCAGAGATACTGACTCCCTGTAACAACTGTTAAAAATCTTCATGACAACCGGGACCGTCGGCTTATCGTGATCTCCGAAACACGGGACAAACGATAATTAACCATTAAAAACGCACATAGCTCGTGCAGGTACCTACTCTTAAACGCTATGCAAGACGTTTGTTTGGCTTGGATCCAAGGGTATGCTGGTCTAATCAAATTTGTGAGAATATTTATAGATATTAGCTTACTCACAGTGTAGGCAAGGGTATCGACCCAACCATCAACCCTACAAGTCATACATTGCTCAATACTTTTCTCGTTTTCCATATCAACTTGCCCCCTCCCCCACTCCTAGGCCATCGGCTGGCGATCTTGCTCAAGGCAATCGACTAGCGGCGCCCTTGAGTGAAGGCCACTGTAGGTAGGGGGAAGTCCCGTAACGCCGGGCGGCACCTAGCGCCGGACACCTACCTACACTATCTCGACAAGTAATAATGCTCACGATTTAAAAATATGTGGAATAGGTGCGGGATAACATATCAAGACAGGATCACTCAATGCGGTTTTCCGGTGCTGCTACTGGGCACAGTGGTAGCAGCCTTTTGCTGTTTATGACGGCAAAGCATTGCGTCACGTTATTTTCAAGCAATTTTTCTATATAAGGTTATATACTTACGAATTATTTTAATTTGTCAATAAATATAGTGTACCATCGGGAATCGTAGAATATGGAAGATTTTCCTAATATCCTTCAATAATTTTGTATAATACGCGTAATTTTGAAGATTGCCGGGCCCCTAGTACCGGACACTTAGATGTCCCGTAACAACGGACAGTTTACGAATGGTTTGTACTTCTATGTATTTATACATAGCGTTATACGAATTATATGTTCTTATAAGGTATTATATAATGAAAGTATATAACCCTAACCCTGCGATGAAAACTTGTCTAGGGATCTGATATCAAAGGTAGATCCTCCTAAATGTCTTATCAACAAACATTGAACCAGCATTATTAAGACGTCGACTAGTTTTGGTTCAGTAGTTGTTCAGATTATTCGAAAATTGTTAAAATTATCTAAAACGATTAGCAACTTGACGAATAGAATGTGTGAGAAGTGAAATTAGTGAAAATTTAACATTGTCACACTGTAGAATTGTATCTGAAGAGAAAAAATCATGTTAAGTATCTCAGGGGAAAAAAGAAAGAATTGGGCATTAAGTACAAAAGAGCAATAGGTGAAAAGTGTAGACAAACCAAACTTATGAAAGCTTAAGGGAAAAGTGGAGGTAAGCTAACAAAAATATGACACTAAACACAGAAAAAACACGTGTCACGACGAAGCATGATGAAGACTGGTTACAGTGCTCCTGATGCCAAGGGTGGGCTCTTGAAGCTTGTGCAGAAATTCCTCAATGTGAAGACGTAAATATATGCGATCAATGGACGATATTTTGCAGATATCCGGCGCTAGACTGCAAACTAATTGTGTCCGGTACTAGGTGCCAGTTTACACAATAACATTTTTCTTTATCGAAACTTTATTGAAGTTCCTCATTATATTTATGCAGAAAACGTATTTTTGTTGATAGATTTAGATTTCATAATTTGTTGAGTCAACAAATTCATAAGCAAAGTTACATTTCTCAAAGTAGTTTTTATTTTATTTCCTAAAAACCTTAGGTGTCCGACACTCGGGGGACTTCCCCCTACTCTTAATAAATATTAATATTATTTATCAGTTTACTGATCTAACCAGATTAGACAGAATAACTTAAGCTTTGCTTAAGTAGATACCTTTAAATATATAATTTATCAGTTCTCCTCATTTGTCCAACAGTAAACCTACCCCCGAAAAGGAGGACGCCCAGAAGTCGTCCACTAAAGACATGACTGGTCCTCTGAGCCAGTACTACATCGCGAGCTCGCACAACACGTACTTGACTGGCCACCAGCTCAAGGGGGAGTCTTCTGTCGAGCTGTATAGTCAGGTAATTGCATGTTTTGTTATCTTTATTTAGATTGTAAACTTTCGCGATTTGAAGGTAGGTACCTGTCATCATCATGACAGCCGAGAGACGTCCACTGCTGGACATAGGCCTTCCCCAAGGTTCTCCACACAGACCGATTTTGAGCCGCCCAACGGCTTCCCGCACGGGCAGCAGCGTCTAGTATCAAAGACTTCCACCACTGTGATCGCCAATACGTCCGCCAAGCGTGACGATTACGTTAAATCCCCTCAAAATGAGGTACCTATACATCGTACAAAATTATTTAGCGGATCTTATTTTTGTTTTTCGTTTGAGTGTCTGGCCAACTCTAGTGTCGTTTCAGACCGCCCGAAGGCCTCCGACACGGCCTAACGATTCTTATCCTTAGACAAAAGCGTGCCTAGGGATAGTAACGGTCAATAGAGACCACCAGAGGGCGCATTTAAAAATAGTATGGAAATTGGTCCCGTCGACTGAGTCACCGTTCCATTCGAGTTCAAAACTCGAACTAGATAATAAACGATTTTAAACTTTCGCGATAATTATATATGTCACCGGAAAATAATAAGAACCGTAAATTTATAAATTTCCTAGGATTTTTTTTATGGTAATAGGCGGCAAACGAGCAGACGGATCGCCTGATGGTAAGCAATTACCGCCACACATGGACACAAGCAACACCACAGGAGTCACAAGTGCGTTGCTGCCCCTTGGGGTTGGGAAAAGGGATAGGATGAGGAGTGGGATGAGGGCGAAGGAATAGGGGATAGGGCCTCCGGCACTCTCACTCACCGAACGAAACCAAACAGTTTAGGTACTGTTACTTTACGTCGATTTTCTGTGAGAGGGTAGTACCCACTTCCCCGGTCGAGCCGGACCATTTATGCTGAAATCAGCAAGGCTCTACTACCGTGACATTTATAAACTTTCGTAGGATTCTAAACGAAAGATATATTTTATTACTTCATGCAAACATTTTACGTAAATTTATGTATGTCACCGCATAGCCGTCATCCCTAATTTTAAAATAGAGACTTTTACCTGTATCTATGTCACGGTAAATCTGATTAATTGAAAATTATTAATATTTTTACAAAATTATTAATAATAACCACATGTTTTGGTAAATGTGAATAAACGATCGAAATTTATCACTTTAAAATAAATAAAAACCCAATGTATTTTGACCAGCAGGTATTTATTTAGGGACACACTGAAGTGCGTTACGCAAAAAACTTTATTCGTTCACTAAAATACTAATTGCACATCAAATAATAATATGCCGATCGTTCTACAAAATATCATTTAAAAGTGTCGTCCGCTTAGGAAACTTATACACTCAGAAAACTTAATAGGTTATGTTAGGTTCTCTTGTGACCCTGCACCCAAAATAGGAGCCCTGCGAAGCAGGGCTCCGTCAACTCAGCTTATTAAAATTGGCCACTCATTACATTTATCACTACTAGGGTTAAATTATTAATAAAAACCGACAAATGTGATTAATTTATCACTTTAACCTCGACTTTCGGTAATTATTAATAATAATAGATAATTATTAATAATCTTCAATTATTCACTCTTACCGTAACATCTACATTCTTTGAGCACTTATTGGAATCAAATTCAGGACTAAAAGATCTTATACCACAGAGGCTGCAAGAGAGAGAGTGATACAAGTAGGTACAATGTTTTCATCGGATTATTTTTACGGAAATATTTTTAAGGAGTAGGTACCTATTCTTTACTATTGCAGCATATTATCACAGTCATACTGTGATATTATGTTAAAAGATTTTTAGTACTTATAGAAATGCAATTGTAGCATACATCAAACATATTTTTAATACAGTTACATATAGAACACTAATCTAAGAAATAATATAGTAATGATATTTCTAGTACTATTTGATAAGGAAAATATTCGAATGAAAAATACCTACATTAAATCCATTCAAATTTCTCAGCACTCTGGCAGTAATATTTGAATAATAATTATGAAAAATACTATAACTTTCCAATTAGATGTATACTACCTTTAGAATTAATAATACTCCTAGTGCATAAAGTATGTATAGGTTTTGTAACATGATTTTTATTATGAATATACTATTTATTATTTAAATAACATCACTGAAAAAAACTACCGAATAAGGGTTATCTAATAGGTATCAAAAAATAAAACGATATCCTGTAAGTTTTAAAAAGTTTATTTATATATTTTTAATTCAAATATTGGAAAACTGTGCGCACTATATAAGCTAACTCTCAGAACCAAAACATTTATTGATACACACAATGACAGAGAAAAATACAGTTATATATAAACACTTATATTTTAAAGTTTCATATATTTCACAGTCCTTCTTAACTTATTTTTTTAGTGGTGACCATATGACGCAAGTGATATATTGCCATAGTGAAAATATAGTGTATTAAAGACCATTTACAAAGTCCAAATCTGAACACAATGTACAAAAAAAATTGTCGCATTATGGAAAATATTTTTGATTCAGCTTAAATACTTTTAGATTTGTCCTTTCAAAGGCAACAATATCTTAAATTTGAATTATATTCAATCGAGTATCAAAGAATGTTATAATCTGTTTATAGAAAAGAATTAAAACCAACAGCTATTCGAAATATTTTCCTTTAGCAGGTCTCAAATATAGGCACCTAATTCTTTATGAAAGAAGCCTTGCATAAAATGTTTTGAAATTAGTAAACAATCACCAAAGCCGATACAAAATTGACTGAAATATGCACTAGAATAAATACAATAGAACCAAAACTCTTGGTCTCGCGGCATAAATGTGCGCGTGAGATTGGGAGGTCTCGGGTTAGATTCAGCAAAGTGTTATTGGGTTTTTCCGTTAGGAAATTCTCAGTAGCAGTACGGAGTCTGGTAATGTGCCCGGGACGGCATTGGCTCGCCCCATATTACGTTGGACCTAAAAATTCATGGTGAAATGTGGGTGTAATATTACACATCTGCCTACCCCTTCGGGGATACAGGCGTGAGTCTATAATAATAACAAAATAAATCTTTAACTTAAATCCGTCAACATAAGTAACGAGCAATTGAATTTATTAGCTTCGTAAAAAGGTTAATGTTGGTCTGGGTGTTTCTATTAATAATATGTATTCATGTTTATCCATTGTCTAGTACCCATAGCAGGCTTCCTTCACTCGTGTGTACCTACAGCGATAAGTTCCTACACTTTCGCGCGGCTTCCAAGCCCGCGTCCGACGTGTCGCGCTAGGGTTGTCGACTTGAAAATTTGATTTAATTTATTTTATGAGAGCAACTTGAAAATTAGATTTTTTGTTTGTTGAGATATCCCAACAATTATGTTGTAGTGTCAAATTAAAGAGCTAGTTAAAAAACCATTTTATCTGTTTGAATCATGTAAATCGGTCCACGCGTTTAGGAAATAACTAAGAATTAGTATAGTGAAAATGTAAACGTCCAGAATTTTTGTGGTTTTTGTTCTACGTGCTCAAATAGTGGGATAGGATACTTATAGGATGATTATTTATTAGTAGGTACGTGGTCAAGTAGGTAGATAGACGATGAATAAATATTATAGTAGCAGCGGCAAGTCGACAACCCTAGCGCGACAGCTAACGCGTCACTCCGCGCCAGACAGCGACAGCGTTATATGTTAGAAAAGAGCGGGAACAGTTAGGTGAATATCGCAGTAGGCACTGAGTGCTTATGCGAGCTGAATTGTACTTTGTTGCTTAGTAGCAAGAGTCGCAATTTCAATAAATTGGTTTGAGAAGTGATGCTTCTGTATGTTAGTACAATCTATTCTGTGCCCATTGTACAAGTTCTGCTTAGTTTGGGGCTAGGTGGTGTGTGTATGAGTTAGAATATTATAACACCCTATATTATTCACTGGCATTCATCACATTCCAGACGATGATGATGATGATTATTCATCATCGAATATATCACTAGCATGACATGTTCACCACTCAATATCTTAATGTGTGTTTCTTCTATACCAGAATCTAGCGCGGTAGTCATCACTGCAAGTCAGAAATGCGGGGGCAGTTCCCGAATGTACTATGAACCTGAAAAGAGATAAATATTTTTGAGAAATGAGGGTAATATGGGATCATTATCGGGGCAAGTTTGTTTTGGTGTCATAATGGGGTAAGAATTTTACTACCCCGAAAATAGTTAGTCAGGGTTTACCAAAAAATTATGTCGTGATAGGAGGTAAAAAAAATCATCCATGGGAAAAGAATGCTAACGTTTCCAAATGGGTTAAGTCCTCATACTAATATGGCATAATGCCGTGATTTCTCTGATTAAAAGCATGTGTGTCAAAGGGAAAGATGGTATGCTTTTTCGAAAGCATACCAGCTGATTGAAATTATTTGATTTTAATTATAAAGAAGTAAGTCAAATTAGAGTAAATCTTTAAAATATTTAAATTAAGTTTAAGTACTCAACATTTCACTTAATCTTTTATTAAATACGATTTTATATAACACTAGCTGAACCGGCGAACTTTGTACCGCCATATTCTTATTTTATATTCGCAATTTTTTGTGAATCTAGTCCATAGAACCATTCTCAAGTCAATCGGTCCAGTCGTTTAGGAGGAGTTCAGTGACATACACACGCACACAAGAAATATATATTATATAACATAATCAAAATAAAAATAAGCCATGGGGTAAACACGTGAATATGGGGTAAGCTGAATAAATGTCTTCTTGTAACTTAAATATTTTTAAACTGTCGCGACTTCCAGGCACAGTAATATTTATGTAATGGGTCTATATTATATTGCTGTAACTTACCTAACAGCCCCATTATGTCCCAGCGACATAAGCTGGCACCTGCTGGCACTACGCGAGTGCCACGTACAAAGCGAGGTGGTTGCCTCGTCCGGGAACATAACATAGTCTTCTGTGTGGTTGAACACTGCTTGCGCTTGGTGCTCTTGCTTGCCTGGGGTAAGATGAGGTTATTTCATTTATTAAAAATAGTTTTTAGTAGTATTATTTATGTGAGGTAACTGGTATGTTGTAAATATACTAACAAAATGTTTTCTTTTTTAGTATTGAAATGTTTTTGTTACAAAATTTAAACTATTTTGACTGTACTTAATTTATATTGATTATTTTAAATCGTAATGGACATTTTTTTAATTATATAAATTTTGCATGCCTTAACGGTAGATTATGGAGAAACATACGTTTTTTTTTAATACCAACACTGTACCCATTTTCGCAAAATAAATGATTGATTGATTGATTGATTGTAAACCATAATTTCAAAGTTATCAAATTAATTTACGTCGCTAACTAATGAATAACAAAAAAAATCGGTTTGAACGGCATGGTTTGAAATTTTTAGGCCCACGGAAGGTTCAATCAGATCTACGTAGCAATAGATTCATTTCAAAAGACGTAACACTTAAATTATACTGATGTTCAAAATACCCTTATTTACCCCTTTCGGGTAAGACTGACTATATTATAATATGCTAGGTTTATGTATTTACCTGTAGTACCAGCTCCGGTGTATTGTATCAGACATCTACTACTAGCGAGCTCCCAAAGCTTGATGGAGGAATCCAGGCCAGATGTTAAAAGGTACTGAAAAATATATTAAATCGTCAAAATTCTGCTGTATTAAATGATACGCACAATAAAATTACGTAACAACGAAATTAATTATTAGCTAGTTATCTTAAACTGAACCCAGAAGTTACACAATAAACTGATTTAAGTATGCAGGTTATGCTATATTACACAAATAAATTAATAAAAAAATCGGGCAAGTGCGAGTCTGACTCGCGCACCGAGGGTTCCGTACCCATTTTACTTTATTTGAGGTTGAATTACGCTAGTCTTAGAGGACTACCTTAAATGGAGTCTACTATGTATGTATGGGGACACCCTTAAATTTTCCACTTTTTTTATTTTTTGTAATTTTTCCTTTATTTGTGCCGTAAGACCCTGCTTTTGGCCAAATTTCGTGATTCTAGTTCAACGGGAACTACCATATAGGTTTTCGACCCAAAACCTATAGAGTACTTACGGTTGACCTAGAATTGCCAATTTTGGTCAAAACCTTCTTCTTCTTATAGCACAAGTTAAGGAAAAATTCCGAAAATTAAAAAAAGTTGAAAATTAAGGTTAATTTTGGTACTTACAAGTTTTCGCAAAAATCTAATTTTGACCATATCTTTTTATTGGGTTGACCCAGGACCCTGACTTTTATACACCTAATAGCAACCATAGACCTCAGTATGTGGTATAAATTTCAATTTGCTAGGTCCACCCGTTCCTGAGAAAATCGTTGGTGACACTCGGACAGACAGACAGACCGACAGACGGACAAGTGATCTTATAAGGGTTCCTTTTTTACCTCGAGGTACGGAACCCTAAAAATAATAATAAAATAGTAATTTTCTTTCTCAAAACATTATTTACCGCGATTTTGATAATATCACCGAGTCATTCATATAATCACCGAGTCATTCATATAGTCACTGAGTCATTCATATAGTCACCGAGTCATTTAAAAAAGATTAATCGATATGTATAATATAATCTCTTACTCAATTTTATTAAATAAACCCATTCAATGAACTAAAATACTTATCAAAATAATTCGGTATTTTTATATTCGTAAAGTATAATTCTTTTTTTATTATATAATCATTCAGTTTTCTTAAATGTGGGTGTAGTATTACACCTCTGCCTACCCCTTCGGGGATACAGGCGTGAGTCTATAAATAAAATAATAAATAATTATTTTTTATTCGTATTCCTAAGGGAACGGTCCCTTCTTACACCATATATGTATTTTTCAGAACTTTATAATAAAAACACTCAACCTGAAACCTTAAACTCTAAAACCAACCTTGCTATTCCTGGTAAAAGCCACAGAACACACTTCAGAGCCGTCGTGCGCGTTTATGAACGTATTGAAGCATCTGTTGGACACCGTGTCCCAGAGCTTGACAGTACCGTCGGCGCTGCCACTGGCGAAGTACTTGCCGTTAGGGGAAAACCTGTGAAGAAATCGGGTAAATATAGAACATATTGGGGTAAATTAGGGAATAAATGTGGAAAATTTGGGGTAAATATGAATTTTATGTTCCATCTTCTAAACAGTCGTAGGTTCTGGCTGCCGTGAAAAGTTATACGTTAAGTACGTATAGCTTACGGGAAATCAGTACCATTTGATCTTGACATTGGTTAACAGAAAATTCTGTCTAATCTGGTTAGTCTGAAATGTGAACATCAATTGTGAGAGATTTTGAAATCTCGGTGTCTTCCAAACAGGAGATAAAGTAGTGAGAATGAGGATCAGTTAAATAAAAGCTATTATTTAGGAATGAGAGAAATAAAAATCATACCTTTTCTGAATTTGAGTATTCTCTGTTGCACTGTTTTCAAATTCAAATACTAAAGGTAGCTTTAAGATAAAATTATTATCTAACCCGGAAAAGTGAAATTGGAATCAACTATTTCAGATTTCCGGGTTTGTTGGGGTAAGATAGGTTCACTTTAATCCTGTGTTACCCCAAAAATCCCGGTCTTACCCCTTTCTACTTACTTGATAGAGTTGACTTGTTTCTTATGATGATGCGAAGGTATAGGGCAGACGAAACATTGGCTCGTAGTGACGTCGTACAGACGGATTACGGGATGAGTCGTCGAGGCGATTATATGATCGCCAAGAGGATGGAAAGCTACGCATAGTACTTGTTCTGCATCCTAGAAAAAAAGACAAAGCATGCATTAAAAAGTAAAAGATACCCACAGCTACGCCCGCACTCTTTTTTAATTTAACCGTTTCTGCCTGATTCCGTGGGAATTTCGGGAAATCCCTCCTTAGTGCACCCCTATGGTCCGAAGGGAATTTGGAATGTATGTTACATGCCGAATTTCAGTTTCTTAAGCGCAATAGTTTTGGCTGTTCCATGTCTGTCAGTCAGTCAGTAACGCAAGAAGATAATATATACAGAAGATAGATGTAGAATATTCAAATCCAGTACCACGTTGGCGTCTTTGTGTTCAATTTAATATAAGTAGTTATTTACATGATAACAAGGCATAAAATGCTAGTTTTTGCCCGTCTGTCTGTCTTTGTATGTTCAGGGATCTTTAAAAGGACTTAACGATTTTAATTGGTCATTTACTGGGAAATAAGTATAAGTTTGTATTGATGTGCTTTTGAGATAGATGTTCTGTTAGTTTTTGAGCTAGGATAGAATGTAGCCTACATTGTATACTAGAAATATTTAGGGTTATTCTAAAAATGATTTAAAGCTCTATAAGATTGCGTAACAAAACTGCTAACTAACGCCGAGATTTAATACAATACAAAGAAAACAATGCGCGTGTCACCACAAGAAACAGCTAGTATATAAAAAATATCACCTATTTTTAAAGAGCCTGGTTGTAGGTATACAATCCAAAGTCGGCTGATAAAACCTGGCTGTATATTTATATAATAAATAACAGTTAGAAAACTCACCGTAATACTCTTATAAGCCTTCTTAGCCGACGCCTTAGTGATGTCAAACAGCTTGATGCAGCAATCGCGAGATGCCGACACTAGGATCTGTTCCCTTGGGTGGAAGTCTAGCGCAGTGATCTCGTCAGTGTGATCGTACCTTTAAGTGGAGAATCGAATTACGTATTAAAGTCTAATACTTAAAAGCAGTGAACTTTTGTTTGGGCACTTTCTTGTGCGATGTTATTTATTATTATAAAATGAAATTTATACTGTTAACTTTTTAAAGTGCTTATGTAACGTAATTATATTGACATTGACATTAAATGTAATTAAAAAGCGGGATAAGGCAGTATGTTAATAAAAATTATAAAAAACCATTAAATTAATGAACAATCAAACATTCCTCATCATACTACAAATACTAATAATAAATTCTATATCGCGGGTCAAATAATCATTCAAACAACGGACCCATAAGCACAAAAGGTTCTCTATATTGTAATCATCATCAGCCCTTTATACTGTTCCACTGCTGGGCACGAGCCTCTTCGCACTATGAGAAGGGTAAGGCCATAGTCCACCACGCTGGCCAAGTGCGGTTTGGCAGACTTCACATGTCTTTCAAGAACATTATGGCGAACTCTCAGACATGCAGGTTTCCTCACGATGTTTTCCTTCACCGATTAGCAAGCGATAATTAACAATTTAATACGCACTTAAGTCCGAAAAGTCATTGGTGCGTGCCGTGGATTCGAACCCGAGACCCTCTGCGTAGCAGTCTGTCGGCCTCCCCACTCAGCAATCGCTGCTTTCTGCTGCTTTTAATATTGTAATATTCCCTTTAAAATCAATATTCTTAACAATTCTCAATGTGTTTAAACTTACAAAGTCCTGATGACGGGATGTCCCTGCTGTTCCCTTCCGGGGTCCACCTCTTCAGGGGCAGACTTAGCCAACATACGCTCCACATCCAAGATCTGAAATCATTCAGTAGTGTCATGGACAGCCAAAAAGTCTTAAGGCTTGTCAATAAATTTATTTACTGATATGCAAGCTCTTGAACAGAAAGTCTATCTTACCCCATGAGGGGTAAAATCGGGAATATTCCCACCTTAATACTGGCGTCAACAGAGCCAGTGGCGACGAGTTGTCCGCACGCACTGAACGCGCCTGCGCGACACGCCATCTTGTGAGACGTCACATATGCTGTCTCGTATGTAGCTGGCTCCGGGGCAAGGGACGAGGCATCCATTTCGTATTCCAAGTCTGGAATATAATGTTTATGAAATCAATGTATAAAGGAACTCAAAAGATACAAAACACCGAAAGAATATTGTGGCGATCGGCAATAATTATATGAAATATCTATACATATAATAAAATGGTAGGAAAGTCAAAACTGTACATTGAATATTTTTTTAAAAGAATACTTGGGGTGTGATCTACTATCGATACCGAGGCCAAAAATATAGTTTTTAGAATTTTTGTCTGTTTGTCTGTTTATCTGTTTGTCCTTATGTCCGGGCTAAACTCAAAAAGTACTGCATGGATTTACTTCAAATTTGGCACAAATATTATTAAAAAGTCGGGTCACCACATAGGCTACATATTATCACGCTATGACCTACAGGGAACGAGCAGAGAACCTTTATTTCTCCAACGCATTCTGTAACAACGTGTAATGTAACAATGCATATTTGAATGTTGTTATAATGTTAACTATGCTATAAGCTAGCTTCACACTATAAAAATCACGCAATATAAGTAACTTAGGCTGATAAAAATAATTAATTGAATATTAGTAGAATTAAGACAATTTTAATGCAGCGCCATCTAAGAGAGTTCAAAAACATCAAGTCGAAATACATGTGTAAGCCCTTTTTGGATATATGAAATAATTTAAATTTGAACATGTTGGCGACGTTAATAGTTGTTTTGAAAAGTCATAGATAGAGTTGTACATTTTCTTCTTAAAATTTATATTTTTAATTCGTTTCAGAGATGAGCAAGACTATTAGTTGAAGTTATTTAATTAATTAACTACACCATCGCCACACTTGATTGCTTACATCATTTCTGTCAGAATAAATAGTAATAGAGTTAGTACAACATAAACATTTTGGTCACATTGGTGTAATTGTTGCTTCTTAATAATTATATTTTCATGTCGCATGTAAACTTGCTTTAAATTGTCTTCCAGGATATACATATAGCACGTACCTTTGTTTGGATTAACTGTATATAAACATTAGTGAGATGTGGAACTAGCTAGATTATTTTTTTCTCACACACAGCCATTTATTTATTGTTACGTCTGAAGCGGTTTGGCGGATACTGGTGTTCTCTATACATGAGAAGCATCCTACCGTAATGCATTTACACGACCACCTAGAGAACGGCCAGCGCATATATTTTGATCCCGACAGCGTTGCTGAGCACTTGGAAAATCCGCGTCAAACAACTCTCTTGGCATTTTTCAGGCTCTGTAAAATCGATCAGTTTGGGAGGTCCCTTACGTATGACGAGATGCCTTCATATTACACGTACAACAAACAAAAGGGTGTATTTAACCGACGTTGACGAGGAGGTGCTGTGGAAGGTTTTCCAGGAAGTTTCAAGGACACCGCATTTTGTAGAGTTTATACCGTACACACAAATAATGTCGAATGCTATTTTCTGCGGTTGTTACTTCACACGGTCCGAAGCCTAACGTCTTTCGCCTTTCTGAGGACATTTGATGGCTTGGAGTATCCCATTTACCGCACAGCCTGCGTAGTACGTCACTTTCTCGACAGTGACCAATACTGGGATGACAACCTCGCGGAGGCGAGCGTCAGTGACAGTCCCAGCCGCATGCGTCATCTGTTTGACGTCATCTTGGTGTTTTGTGGAGTCGCGAACGCGGTAGCTTTCTGGGAGAAGTATCGCCATCATCTGTCTCAAGATTTTCTACGAGCTTTGAGGCGTGTTACTAGAGACGAAGTCGAAGTAACTGATGACCGCGTGCTGAAACCTGTCTCAGTTCACTTCAAGACGTGGTCATTTCTATCAGCGGCAATCCACTGGTCAAATATTTGTACCCAGCTTTCCAATCATCACCGCATCAAGACCGTGAAAATTGGGAGTATAACGCTGAGACAATTTGAAATGACCACCTTACGAATTTTACGACACCGTCCTTGAAAGCGTTGGCGTTGGGCAAAGCCAGGCTAAAATGTTTTTCTTGGATGCTCCTGGTGGATCAGGAAAAACATTTGTTACTACTGGCATACTTGCAGAGGTCAGGAGGCAAGGCAAAATTGTCATTTCTGTAGCGTCGCCGGCAATTGCTGCCACACTGCTTCCGGGTGGCAAGACAGCACATACCATGTTTAAAATTCCCATCGATTTAGAGAGCGCCGTAATACCCGTTTGTGGTGTGTCACGTAACAGTGATAAGGGACACGTGCTCAAGGATTGCTCTCTGATCGTATGGGATGAGCGTACGATGGCCAATAGGAAGGCAGTTCAGGCCATGGACAGAACCCTGCAGGACATCCGCAGGAACGAGCATTTAATAGGTGGTCACAGTTCTGTTCAGTGACGATTCCCGACAAACGCTTCCCGTGGTGACGCGGGGATCGAGGGCTGACGAGGTGAGTCATCATCATCATCAGCCTTTAACAGTCCACTGCTGGACTAGGCCTCTCCTTTGAAAGGAGGAATTGGCCTACTATACCACGCTGGCCAAACGGGTTGGTATAGGGTTTGTATCAAGTTTTCTTTCTCTTACAGCGCTGTTCTTGCTCCCTCTTACAACACCCATGGGATGATATGGGGTGGTGACATTCCGTATTCTTAATCCATCACCACACGGATAAGGTGAATGCTTCGTTGAAATTATCTTTGTTGTGGTCACGAGTTCGTATGCTGCGCTTGACCATTAATATGAGAGCTCAGCTTGGCGTCAATGCACGTGCTCAACAATTCTAAGATGTCTTTCTAAGTATTGGCGAAGACACTCTACCAGAGGATGGTGGACAGGTGGTGCTTCCAGAGTCTCACAGTAGAGTTGTATCCAGCTTAGAATTATACAGCTGTATACCGTAATAGCAGAATTCGTGAGTGTGTGAGTGGCCTATTTTGACGCCCAAAAATGATCAGGCTGTAGCAATTAACGAATGCATTCTCTCGGAAATTGAGTGGAATGAAGTGGTCTACACCTCTATAAACACTGTCGTCGAGCAAGAAAACGCCACACATTATCCCGTGGAATTTCTGAACTCCCAGTCAGCAAGTGAACTTCCAGCGCATAGCATCAAGCTGAAGGTCGGTGTCCCGATTATGCTTCTTCAGAACCTATCTCCTCCGAAGTTGTGTAACGTGACCCGCCTGAAAATCATCTCGCTCCACAGACACACCATTTAGGAAATTCTTACGGGTTGTGGCGTCAGCGAGGCAGTATTTATACCACGCATTCCTCTCATACCTCATAATAAGCGCATACAGTTCCCCATGAGTGTTTGCTTCGCGATGACCATCAATAAGTCGCACAGGCAGACATTGAGGGCAGCGGGTGCCCTGTATCCGCATGTCGCTTGCTCCCGCGTCACCAGTCCTAACTTTCTTTACCTTTTGGCTGCGGAGAGCCAAACCACTAATGTTGTATATCGAGAAGTACTATAAGTATGTATTTTACCCTATTATGTATTCCTTATTTTCTCCATCTGCTTCAGTCACAACTTATGACTTAATTCAGCAGAATCACCATAAAGTCATTTATTCAAAGCAGGCTGAAAATCAGCACTTTTTGAAGGTCAATTTTACAAAAGACAGTCTCCCTCTGTTACTACACTTTCTGCAGGTATGAAATATAAAGAAGAAACGGGGCGAGCCTATAGCCATCTGCCGGGCACATTGTTAAGCGAGCGATAATTAATTAATATTTTTTAATACACACATAACTTCGAAAAGTCATAGGTGTGTGCCCGGGGTAGCTGGGGATCGAACCCAAGACCATCGTCTCTGCAGTCCGTTACATACACCACTGGGCTATCGCCGCCACGTATTTTTAGAAGGTATAATCGTAGGTATTTATTTAATAGTTAGGTGCTGTAAAGCGTTCACGCAGACGACGTCGCGGGCAGCAGCTAGTTATTAATAACTTTAGGATATTGTTTATTTTCCATTTGTAAAACATAGGAAGTAACAGACAGTACATAGCGCCACACACGACTAAATTTAAAAAAAAATTTGGTTGTGTTTCATATAATTCAAATTGCAATATCTTTTTGTTTCTGGCAACATAAAAGTTCCTACTTTTGTGATTACATAATATTAACATACCTATTATTATTGCCAGAAAAGTTTATTCAAACTAATTTAATTATTTTATATCATAAACAGCCTAATATCTTGTTTCTATGTAAAACTTTTCGTAACACATATCAAAGAATAAAAAATTCAGTAGCTGTAATAATAAATAAACCTCCATACTCAGGAACATTGGCATTTAAAGTAGTAGTAAGTTATGTCACTTACCAAAACCAGTGGTTCCAAGTAGATGTTCTGCACCGCTGGAAGCAGCTAAGCGGTCTTTACGATCAGGTTCATGTTGTAGACCTACGACCATGAGGTTAAGTAACCTGTAAGTATAGGTCTTGTAAGATAAAAGGAACCTATTGAAATATGAAAAGAATAGGGTAGTTGCCAGGGTCAAAATAATTACATTTTATTGAGTCCATATGTTACATTATAAAAAAATATTGGACACATATTTTTTCTTTTTTCGATTAAATAAAAAATAACAAAGATATAGCCCAATAAAGTTATGTGTGACGTCACCCCGTGCGAAAAAATGCAGCACGGCGTGACGTTATACGTAACTTTAATGAGCTATATCTTGGTCATTTTTGGTTTAATTTACAAGTAAAAAAATATGTATCGCTTATTTTTGAATAATCTAAAGGACGGACTTATAATTTTTTTTTCATCAACTAGCCTATTATCAAAATAGGACTCTCTAGAAAGTTGTGTGATTATACATGATCATACTGCCAACAGTCCACTGCTGGACTTGGCCCTGGCCTCTCTCAATTAGGGTTATATTAGTATGGACCCTATAGACAAGATGGCAGCCCACCTGCTCCTCGACTGCCCTGAGGTCACACAGTATAGGCAGCAGTTCCTGACCAGATACAGCAGCCTGAGGGAAGCAGTGGGCCACATCAAGAGCCTGCTGGCCTTCCTCGGAGAGCTGGGGTGGCTCGAGTGACAAGAACATTCTCACCCACATGCAAAATACACGCCAGGACATGGAGTTGCAGAAACAGCCCGTGCTACCAAGTACGGACCCTATAGATGGCTTTAGTCTACTATGTGGTATAGGATCACAAAAGAGATGTGAATCAATAGAATGATTTGTATTTTCTAAAATAGCCTCTCACAACACCCAGGAAATGAAATAGAGTAATCACACTATGAATTTTCAATCTGTCAATACACAGACAATATAGACACACATATCTAGTATATGACTGGCAGCAATAGCCTAGTGGAGATACCAACGGACTGCCATGCAGAGGGTATCAGGTTTGAATCCACAGCGCGCACCACTGACTTTTGCGAGTTATGTGCGTATTGAATTGTTAATTATCGTTTGTCTCGTGCCTCAGAGAGCATGTTAAGCCCGGTCCCGGCTGTCATGAAGATCTTTGACAGTGGTTATAGGGAGTCAGTACCTCTAAAATAAACTGACACTAGTTTAAACCGTGGTATATCGCTATCCCTTCGGGTTGCGGAGGTCTGACAAGCAGTTGCTCTGTGGAATATCTAATATTCTGCCTAATCCGGTTGGACGAGAAAGTGGACCCCAGGTTGAGACTGTGATAACACTAGGAGGTTAATGATCCAGTTTATGACTATATATGAATATAGTCACACTGAATATTTATAGAAATGTTTTGTTTAATAATATCCTGGCTCATTCCACATAAGGCTCTCTGTTTACAAACTAGTTAGAGCCTGTACTATGGCAACTATTTGTAAATATCAGAAACCCACATACTCAAAGATTACGTGGATCCTTCTCACTAAGAAAAGACAGAACAAACTTCGTTCTGGTTCAGATAGATAGTAGAATAGTTTCAAAGATTAACAAAGAAACTAACATCAGTATTTACGTAAGAATTATAACTTACCTGTCACTCGGAGGACATGGCGGATCGGCATGTACAGCAGCCGCTAGCGTAGCAGCTATGGGTTGAAAACCATCGTAATACAATTGACTAAAACAGAAAAAACATAACCAGATTATAACCTCAAAAACACTTCGAATTTAAGTTTAACAGTGGCAAATCGGGGTGAAATAATATGTGTAATAGCTAAATGCTCAAAATATTGGACGAAATATGCAAGAAAATAATTATATTTATGTCTGAACTACGATTTGTAAACATTGAAAATATGACAACAAATTAACAATTTTGTTACCTTATAATCATGCGATACAGCAATTCTCTGTTCTTCACGACGTTTCTATTATCAACATCGCCCGTATTTTCCTTCATTTTGTAACATAAATTGTTACAATGCGGCGGAAAAACAAGAAAATAATTAAAATTACGCCCGGCAAAACAAAACAACGCTTAGGTTATGTTTGACAACAGTTTGACTTTGACAGTTCTCTTTTGTGTGTCTAATGTGTCTATGGATCACTCATAAATTCCGCATTTAAATTTTACTGAATTTATTATTTTACTCGACTAAAACGATTCCACGAGAATTACAAAATCGACTAAAACTATGTAAATCTTACACTCAACTAAAACTTAGTCAACGTACACAGACTAGGCATAACTTATGGGGCGATAAGGGAGAAAATAATCAATACCTGTACGCATGCGCACTAAAGACCAATAAAACTTACAAAGGGAATTTTAATTTACATTATTTGCTTGGTTAGTGAATCGTGAACAGTCGTGTTCAGTGAACACATTACTAACATGAAAGTAAATACGTCCAGGAATATAATGCAGAAATATTTTCAAATTCAAAGTCACTTTTACATGACAAAATTAATTATTACTTATCTTAGTTTCTTACTTTTTAGTTATTCTAACGTATGAAAAGATATACTTATACTCTAGGTATACCCTCATACCCACTGTTGACCATAGAACATAATAATTATTATAGCAAGCTTTAGATACGCCCTGAAATGCTAATAAAATTCTATATTCTGACCCTCGGCTCTTCATCCTTATGGGCTTCGTCCATTTATCTTCTTCACTATCTCACTCCGTCTTGAAGAATACGATTAGCGTTGCTAACTAAACGAATATCTACCGCGCAGTAATCAATAACAAAGCACCGATTTTACGGTTTTATCTTAACGATCAGCAAAGCTCACGAATACTAAGGAAATGCTTAAGTTATAAAGGAAGCGTGTTTTCTCCTTTCGACAATAGATGGCGTTATTATTAATAATATGCCCCTAGAAAGTACATTTATTTTGTATTCTTATGCTTTGCGATAGATGGCGCTTAACTAATGTTAAGTCAACAATATTTGTAGTATAATATAGTGTCTAACCACGTAATAATAGGTGGCGTTATATCAAATTTGAAAATATGGGTTAGCTATCTTTGGTATTTGGTGTTGTACATAGATCAGCTGACAGAACAACCCTTTTTTATTTTGTTTACTGACCCGGTGAAAGCTTACTATACTTTAAAGAGCCGTCTAGACTCCGCCACTCGGCTATCGGCCTCGGTGATCGACCGGGATGGCTGGCGTAGGAGGCGCTCTCCCCTAAGAATGGTGCCTACCTACTAATAGGTAGCAGCAACCTATTAAAACCACCGCGTTGTCCTCAACAGCCTTTGACGGCGGGGCCGCGCGACCCAATACTGCGCTCAGTCTCTTTTTATCTTTACTAGGCTATCGCTGTATCCGTTATGACGATACATTACAAAAATAAAATATTCTACCACATTCACACAACACCATCTAGTCCCAAACTAAGCGGGTACTAGACAATGGAACATGAAACATACATATTATATATTTTTTTTATAAATACCTAATACATATTACACATAGAAACACCCAGACCAAGACAAACATCCAAGTTCACGCACACAAAGTTTGACCTGAGCGGGAATCAAACCGGCGACCTTCGGTGTGGCAGTCGCTTACACTACTGCTGCGCCAACCGGTCATCTGTCGTCGTCGAATGTTGCAAAGTTAAAACAAAATTCTTAGGTAGATACTTTTTGGTAATTATTCGATGGTTCAATTAGGTATAGGTTGATCGTCAGTGATGAAAATGAGATGAATATCTGCTGTAACAGGCATTTAATTTAAGCTGTGGTACAATAGGGGCTCTAGGGTAATGTAATAACATTCAAACACGTCGATAGTTGATTTTGGTACGGATTTTAGTGGGAATAATTTCCATCCATTATTTAAAAGCGCGCCTGGCTGATGGTTGTCGTTACTATTATAGAGTCCGCTAATACGCTAAACTTTTATCCTGAATGACGCAAATCCCATTCACTCTCACTCGACCCTCTGATACCATCATAGGTTTGTTATCAAAATTTCTATTTTCTGTCACAGGTCCTTCTAACTGGCTGCCGCTGTGTAGAGCTGGACTGTTGGGACGGAGACGATGGCAGTCCAGTCATCTACCATGGACATACGTTCACTACCAAGATTCCTTTTAGAAGAGTGGTGGAAACTATAGCAAGGTTAGTAACGTGGATGTTTCTTCTTTATATAATCATCGTCATCATCAGCCCTGTATATAAACTGCCCCACTGCCAGCAGTAGCACGGGCCTCTTCTCACTATGAGAAAGGTAAGGCCTTAGTCCACCACGCTGGCCAAGTGCAGGTTGGCAGACTTCACATGTCTTTCGAGAACATCATGGAGAACTCTCAGACATGCAGGTTGCCTCACGATGTTTTCCTTCACCGTTTAGCAAGCGATAATTAACAATTTAATACGCACATAACTCCGAAAAGCCATTGGTGCGCGCCGTGGATTGAATCCGGCCCTCTGCGTAGCAGTCTGTCGGTGTCTCCACTAGGCTATCGCTGCTTTTATATAATAGGCGACAACATACGTAGCATCGCTTATTAGTCTGTGGCGACAAACGAGCAGACAGATCACCTGATAATAAGCAATTACCGCCACCCGTGGTCACACAAAGGCGACACAAGTGTGTTGCCGCGCTTTGGGTTGGGAAAATAAATATGAGGAGAAATAGGTGATGGGGACTCTGGCACTCTCAATCACCGAACGAAACGATATGGTTAGTTTACATCGATTTTATGTATATAAGTACCTCCCCGGTCGAGCCGGCCGAATTATGCCGAAATCAGGAAGATTTTACATACATACATACATATCGTCACGCCTTTTATCCCCGAAGGGGTAGGCAGAGGTGTATTTCTACACCCACTTTTCGCCAGATATACTCTAGTCCCACATAATAAGGGGCGAGCCTATTGCCGTACCGGGCACATTTCCAGACTCCGTGCTGCTACTGAGAATTTCGTGACAGAAAAAACCAATAACACTGCCCGACCCAGGAATCGAACCCGGGACCTCAAGATCCCACGCGCACATTTATGCCGCGAGACCAACGAGGCAGTCGTATAGGGTTTGATGTCGAGTTTTGCGTCTCTACGCAAAGATGGTATTTGCATCGTGTTATCCCTTAGTCGCCTCTTACGACACCCACGGGAAGATAAGGGGTGGTGACACTTGTATTCTATGCCGTCAACCACACGGCAGATAAGATTTTACTACGTATTTAAATGGTTTCTAGTTTCGATGGTATTCATTCCTTCTGTACAATTTGGCAGACGCGCTTCCAGCGTAGGTTGCGGCCACGTTGAACATCAATGAGGACCTTAAGCCTAAATTCGTGGATAGGCTAATAAAACGCTGCTTTGTAGGAATTGTGACGAATATCAGTCTTATATTTTGGGTGGCCGTGGAAAGGAGTGGATCATTGGGGAGGGAGGTGTTGCTAGAGGGATCAGCCATAACAATTTATTTAGTACTTAACTTTGAAAGTCCAGAAAGAACCAGGTACTCCTGCATAGCAGTCTGTTGGTATCTCCACTAGGATCTCGATGCATTTCAGCTGGAGGGTATGTTTCGAAACGACATTGTCTTCATGGATATTTTCTTATTTCACCAGGAGTGCGTTCGTCGCGTCTCCGTACCCCCTGATCTTGAGCATCGAGAACCACTGCAGCCTACCGCAGCAGCAGGTCATGGCCAGTACGTTTGAGGTCAGTTATATTTTATATAGTTTTAAACATTAAGAAATTATATTTTTCGTGAGCTTGTCTGTTAATAGAAACTATTGCCTAGTTTTTTAACAAGACTCCCGCACTAGGAATCATTTATGTGCCGGGAATGGTGTCTCTTTGCAATCCGTGCAGTAAAAATCTTGGCTTATTCCGTTGGTATCTGCGCTATTATAAAATACAGTTGGCACCGCGACTTCTGAGAGAGAGAGAGACAGCTCTATGAATGCAATAAGCTCAAAAATTGCTTGAAAAGTTTATTAGTGTGATGTGGGTACCAATACCTAATGAGTACCTAGTAGGTATGTGTACTGGAGAGATAAATTAAATAGTTATTATTCGTTACAAAATATATTTACTAGAAAGCGTTACACAATATAAACCCGGTAGCTAGAGGTAAGAGCTAAGACTCAGGGCAGGGTAGGCAGGCAGACTGACGAAGCTTCGGTGCTTCTGGACAGAAGCAGCACTTATCTTCAGCGGCGGTGTACGGGGTCGGGGTCCGAAAAAATGTGCCGCTGGGGTGCGCGGGAGACGAGGACGGCCAGCCGGACTGGAGTAGTGGGAGGAGGGCGTCCTCTACTACGGGTTTTACCAATTATATTAAATAGTGTGATTACTGAAGAGAGTTTCATGACATTATAATTTACGCGGAGCCCCGGGAGGAATGTAATAATCTAGTATTATAAACTAAACTGCATATTGATGCTGGTCCTCTATTGATGTTGTCTTCATCCAGGCAGTGTTTGGAGACAAGTTGGTGACGTCGTTCCTGTTCGAAATCGACTACACCGATGAACCGAGGCTGCCCAGTCCAGAACAGCTCAAGTACAAGGTACCTATAGATTCCTATGTATACCTATACCTATTTAGTTAATGGCTACGTCAACTTGTTTGGGTTTGGGCACATGGAGAGGATGGATGACGAAAGACTGACAAAGTAGATATATAAGGCAAGTGTGGAATGACAGGACGAAGGGGAAGACCTAGGCGGACGTTCTCTGACCAGATTGGAGACATTCTAAAAAAAGGACAGGTCAGAAGTACCCTAACAGAAGAGCATGCATGAGAAACTTGATGGGAGTGAATGAAGCAAGAGAGGTATGTCAGGATTGTTGCAAATGGCGTTCCGTAGTCTCTGCCTACCCCTCCGGGAAACAGACGTGAGTATATATGTATGTATGTATGTACGTCAACTTATTTAATTAACAACACAGGAGTACCCCAAGGGAGAATTTTAAGTCCACTGCTGTTCCTACTATACATTAACGACATGCCTGATATTACAAAACATAAATGTATATTATACGCTGATGATACCACTCTTGTAATTGAGAACAAGGACAAAAGCGAACTGGAAAGCGAAGCTAATAGAACTCTAGAACAAAATGATTAATTGGCTTAATAATAATAATTAAGCAAAAATTTTCTCCCCATTTTTTACTAAATAAGGGATCAGCTTACTCCCAACGAGTAATTTTCATAGGGGTGCATAGGGTTCCCACCAAGAACTTAGGGTCCCAAGCCAGCGGGGTCGCGAGAAAGTATGCTAATCGCGGATCGCGTGACCCCGCCAACATACGGGACCCGTAGGGACACCGCGGTGGTTTTTAGTGGGTATGCCCCGAACGACTTTAGGGGAGAGCCTCCACATACCTCCTCCGCCAGTCCCAAGCCCAGCCGTTCTAATGGCTGGGTTGGCGGAGTTGAGACGACTCATAAGGAGAGTTTCCCACCGTAGCGCGTAGTGAACAAAAAAAAAAAAAAAAAGGGTCCCAAGCCAACCTCACCTGCAAGTGGTGCACCTGCCGATCAACGGACGAGGCGACGGCAAACAAAATATCCCGATAAGCGGCAATAGGCTCGCCACCTATTACGTGGGATCAAAACACTGGCGAAAAGTGGGCGTTTAATATGCCTCTGCCTACCCCTTCGGGGAAACAGGCGTGAGTCTATGTATGAGTAATTTTCGCTATAGATTAGCTATCATTGCTTTAAATAATTTGACCAAAAATATTAGACTATTTGTTTGCTTTTTAAAGATAACTCTTGCACTTAGTGAAAATCTTGTGTCACAAGGGAATTTACAAACATTCAACCAACGGACAAAAAGGGAAAGGGGAAAGTTTATCCATACCAATAAATTGTGAATCACACAAAGTACAGTCTCGCGTGGAGATCGAACCCATAACACTCTTCTCAGTGCTGAACGATGAGGCAACCGCTTAAACTACTACGCCATAATAATACCTATATGCAATCAAAGATAAAAACGTATGCAACTGCTGATCGGAGGTCCCGGGTTCGATTCCCGGGTCGGGCAAAAGTGTTACTGGGTTTTTCCGAATTCTCAGTAGCAGCACGGAGTCTGGTGAAGTGCCCGGTAACGGCAATAGGCTCGCCCGCTATTACGTGGGACCTAACAATTCATGGCGAAATTTGGGTGTAATATTACCTACACCTCTTCGGGGATACAGGCGTGAGTCTTTAATAATAATAATAGATAAAAACTAAATATCTCTTTTCAAAATGGCGCCGATACACCTGAGCATTCATTTGTAACAGAACAACGAGCATTCGTCGTTTTTTTTTCGTCGAACGGAACAGCGAATAGGGGCCGATCGATCGATCTACGAACATTTTTACGATCTTTCTAGCAAACGCTCTATTCAGAAAAAAGGTTGAAGCAAATTTATAGACCTTTCGTTAGAATGCTCATTACAGGTGAAGGCTCAAGTGTATCAGCGCCAAAAAGGCACCTTTTATCGTGGGTTACGTGGCATCCGCTTATTATCAGGTGTGCGGTGACGGATTAAGAAAATGTCACCACCCCATATCATCCCATGGGTTTCGTAAGAGCCGACAGAGGGAGCATATTATGCAGAAAACAGCACTGTAAGAGAAAGAAAACTTGATACAAACCCTATACCAACCCGTTTGGCCAGCGTGGTATATTAGGTCAATTCCTCCTTACAAAGGAGATGCCTAGTCCAGCAGTGGACTGTTAAAGGCTGATGATGAGATGATGCAGTGGCATCATTTTGACCTGTATTTCATTCCAGGTGCTGATCAAGAATAAGAAACTTCTGCCCATAGAGTCGAGTCCGACCATCGGTCTGACAGGCGCCAGTTCTGCTCAGGGTTACAGCGGTGTGCTGTCCAATGCCTTCAGGTAAGAAGACAAGTAAATTTTAATAATATTATTTATTTAAGGTTTACCAATACTTGCTACATATTTATTCTAGATGGTATACAAGTGTTTGGGCTTTACTATTAACTGCACAAATAAATATAGACAATGAAATTAAATGAAATCTAATGACGAAATGAAATGTTTATTGCGCTTGCTGTATGGTAGATTACAGTTGTTATATATATTTCGGTTAGCACATCACATACATAGGCGGTAAACGAGCAGGTGGGTCGCCTGATGGTAAGCAATTACCGCCGCCCATGGACACAAGCAACACCACAAGAGTCACAAGTGCGTTGCCGCCCCTTGGTGTTGGGAAAAGGGATAGGAGGTGGAATGTGATGAGGGAGAAGGAATAGGGGATAGGGCCTCCGGCACTCTCACTCACCGAACAAAACACAACAGTTTAGGTACTGTTACTTTACGTCGATTTTCTGTGAGAGGGTACTACTTCTCCGGTTGAGCCGGCCCATTCATGCTGAAATCAGCAAGGCTCTACTACCGTGAAAAGGAGAGAGAGAAGGAGAAGAGGTATAATATTACACCCACATTTCGCCATATTATGAATTTTAGGTTCCACAATCTGCCATTTTCGGGCACATTACCAGACTCCGTGCTGCTTCTGAGAATTCGGAAAAAGTAGTAACACTTCTTGCCCAACCCTGGTATAAAACCCGGGACTTCTCAATCAGCAGTAACAAACGCTATCCACTGGACCACGGATGCAGTCAATTGCTCTAGCATAGTATCCACTAGATATATTCCCAAATTTGAAGTTATTATAATGATGTTCTCACTCTGATTCTCAACACCAGCGAATTCTTCAGATCGAACGGCATCCGTCACACCAGCTCCTCTCTCCCGGAGCAGAGCAACAGGACGAGCTCCATCATGTCAAACCAGTCGGCGGGGAGCTCGCTGACAGAGTACTTCTCTGACGAGGACTATGATGAGGATGATGAGGAATTGGATGGTAAGGACTGATTTATAGGAGCTGATTTCTGACTTATTCCCTTACTGTGGTGGTGGATCCAGAGCAGTGGACTCACATTTCTTATTTTTATTTTTATTTATATTATTTATAGACTCACGCCTGTATCCCCGAAGGCGTAGGCAGAGGTGTAATATTACACCCACATTTCGCCATGAATTTTTAGGTCCCACGTAATAGGGGGCGAGCCTATTGCCGTACCGGGCTCATTACCAGACTCCGTGCTGCTACTGAGAATTTCCTAACGGAAAAACCCAATAACACTTTGCCCGACCCGGGAATCGAACCCGAGACCTCCCAATCCCACGCGAACATTTATGCCGCGAGACCAACGAGGCAGTCATTCACATTTCTTATTTGATCAAATTATTAGGTAAAATTGCCTTATTTGGCAATATAGAAGGTTAAGTGTAATTATACCACTCCTTAACGATTTCTGATTTAGTTGAGACGCAAGTCATATACCTGAATCCACCACTGCACCTCTTAGTTAAATTTATTATGTAGCATGGCAACTTCAAAATGGATTAGTAGTAACGACTATGAGAGAAGTAAGACCTTATTTAGATCAAAGCAAATACTAAATATAATATAAATTAATAGTTTAAAAAACACTAGAAAACACCCTTTTATAAATGCACGTAAAAACAAAAAACAAATTATGAATCATTCAAGTTGTCTCTATTTCTGGGCTGAAGTGTAAACTATGTGCTTTTAATTATAATATTTGATTTGTAAAAGCGTGGGGCGCTGAAACAGTAAAAACGTTCTTGTTTAACAAGTGAACAGATGTTACGGGAAGTAGGGTACACAGATTGGCGCTCTAACTGGAGTTGCAGCACGAGTAGTAAGTGGCTCTACATTAAACAGTCTGTTCAAAGTTCCAGTTTGTCGAACTCAGACAAAAAATGCGCCATCAGCGAGGAAGACGACATTCACCGACATTTTTAACGCCTTTTCTTTCAGGAAATTAAGTACATAAGGGTAAAGAGTCAACAGTGGCAAAATGTAGAGTTCTTGTTCATGGACAAGATATTTTTAGTTCCCTTTGGTAACACTTTGGCGGCATAAATGCTATGCTCTTGTGCGACCTCATGCAACTTCCGCCAGGCAGCTACTATTAGTATTTGTTAACAATAAAGTCTTTCCTGTTCCAGCGTCCCACGCTTTTACAATCAAATATTTATAATTAAAAGCACATAGTTTACACTTCAGCATAGAAATAGAGACAGCTTGAACGATCCATAATTTATTTTTTGTTTTTACGTGCATTTATAAAAGCGTGTTTTTCTAGTGTTTTTAAACTATTAATTTATTTTATACTTTTTGGTCTTTGATAACGAAATATTTTTTAAATTTAAACATTACGGTTAAATTAGTTAGCTTAGATTCCAAAACAGAAAGACAGACAGACAGACATAAACGTTAAAAGGGGTTGTTTTGGACTTAGAATTGTGTAACTAACTATATGCACTTGAAAAAACATAGTTATTTTGAAATCACAGACAGACACTTCAATTTTATTTATATGTATAGATATAACCTTGAAACCTGTTCGTGTTCCAAACCCATTACATGGCCTTTCTCACAAGTGCAAACACGACTATGATACGATATTCCATCATGGAATGCTAGTGCCTATCTTCCGGCTTCATCATTAGACCTTGAAATCTAATCGTGGCCAAAGTTCATTACAAGACTTTGTTAAGAAATCCAAAACAGCTATGATACGATTTTCCATCATGAAGTTCCAGTTCATGTCTTCCGGCTCCATCATCAGATCAAAGTTTGAAAGTACCATATTATTGTATTGTCACCAGACCTTCAAACAACTACCAATTTTCAATACGCTATCACGCTTGAAAGATGGTTAAATTAGTTACCTTAGATTCCATTACATAGTTACATACACGACGACCTAATAAAAGCGTGTTATTAAGGAACAATATTTTGTAATAAGGTCGTCGGAGTACCTACGGATACTAGAAGTACTAGAAAAGCTAAACTGACTTAAGAGTTGCAACTATTTTGATTGGTAGTGTGATATAACGTATTGAAAACGGTAGTAGAACCTTGCTGATTTCAGCACGAATGGGCCGGCTCGACCGGGGAAGTACGACCCTCTCACAGAAAATCGACGTAAAGTAACAGTACCTAAACTGTTGCGTTTCGTTCGGTGAGTGAGAGTGCCGGAGGCCCTATCACCTATTCCTTCTCCCTCATCCCACTCCTCATCCTATCGCTTTTCCTAACCCCAAAGGGCGGCAACGCACATGTGACTCCTGTGGTGTTGCTTGTGTCCACGGGCGGCGGTAATTGCTTACCATCAGGCGATCCGTCTTCTCGTTTGCCGCCAATTCCTATAAAAAAATACAACAATTTAAACAAATTCACACAAATCGTTGTTTTGAAAATCGGAATCGAACCCACACTATTCGATGCAGTGTTATTCGGCATTTCGGTTACTTAAACCACTGAGCTAGCCGTGCAGTCGAATTTAATAGCGTGATTCAGTATAGTTCCTTAAATATTAGGTACATAGTTTGTCTTCATGTTTAATTAATCCTTTCATATTTATGTGTTTCATAATATTTTATACTAGACGTCGCCAGCGGCTTCGTCCGCGTCAATTATACATATAAACCTTCCTCTTGAATCATTCTATCTATTAAAACAAACCGCATTAGAATCCGTTGCGTAGTTTTTAAGATTTAAGCATACATAGGGACAGACGTCTGTCTGTCCCTATGTGTGTCTGAAGACAGACTTTGTTTTATACTATGTAGTGATGTACGCACACAAACAATAAAATGTATTTTTCTTTTTGAGAAAAAGAACTACACAAGATCCTGAACTCCATGGAAGACAAGTGCGGTCGGACGTCTCTTTCCATCTACCAGAGCTTCCGAAGGAGTGAGGGAGACACAGAGACAACTTCAGGCAGTGTGAAGCACGCTACTACTCGGAAAAGAAGCAATCAGATAGCCAGGGAGCTGAGTGACATGGTTACTTACGTACAGGTTGGTAAAATATAAAAATAAAACACTTTTCCTCTTATACCCTTTTTCATACTTTTAGAAGAACCTAAAAGTATGAAAAAGGGTGGTAAAGATTATCCGTAACGCAGTAAAAGAGGAAAAGTATGCTTTTAATAGATGATAGAGGATTGGTAACATGCCGCGATAGAAATAAATAATTTAAAATGGTTTGTTGGTTGCGCTAAATTAAGTAAACAAGAATAAATTTAATAAGTAGCGCTCATAGCGAGACTTGGCTTACTGTTCGTAACCGATCGGCAAAGTTAAGCAACGCTTGCACAGGTCGCCACTTGGATGGGTGACCAAGTGTGGCATTTACATCTGAGCGCTACCGTGCTTCGGAGGGCACGTAAAACTGTCGGTCCCGGTTCTTGTCTCAGGATAAGGATCGTTAGGCCATGTCGGAGGCCTTCGGGCGGTCTGAAAACTCCGACACTAGAGTTGGCCACACACTCACACGAAAAATAATAATAATAATAAATAAATAATTTAATAAACACTTTAAAACAATCTTTCAGCGCTAAACATATATGAATAAAGCACAGTAACGCTTGTAAAAACCACTAGGAAAACTTTTAAATAATCTTTCAGCGCTAAACATATACGAATTCGAAAGCACATATAGAAAATCTGTGTACGACATTACACCAACAGTCCTATGCGCTATATATGCTCTCTAAAATAGCTAACCGAACAGCAGTACAGCCTACCATGGGTACGTTGGATCTAGAATCAGGTATGGCATTATGTTCTGGGGATATTCCACAGACAGCGAACTTGTATTTAAGGCACGGAAAAGATGCATGAGATCTATTTGTAACCTACAGCAAACGGATAGCTGTCGCCCATACTTTAAAGAAATCAGTGTACTTACAATACCTTCCTTATATATGTATGAAGTTACTAGCTTTCGCCCGCGGCTTCGCCTGCATGAAATTTTAATAAAGAGTAGCCTTTGTGCTTCCCCAGGTTTCAGACTATCCATATCAAATTTTATTACAAACGGATCTGCACATTAGCCGTGTAGCTTACATATATTATAAACAGATAATACTTAAAATTACTTTTGTTTTTATAGTCGTCAAACTTCAGGTAAAGATTCGAAAAGTTGGCGTTTAATATGCCTCTGCCTACCCCTTCAGGGAAACAGGCGTGAGTCTAATGTAATGTATGTAATGTAGTGTATATTAATAAAGTTATTGAAGAGCTTATATACCTACTGAATAGAATTGCAGCAAAAATAAAAACTGAAAGCATTACCACAAAGCACAAAATCAGACCGCCCCTCCTCCCCACAGCGCTTCAGCGCGCCAACTCATACTCGCGTGCTTTTAATAACGCTGCGCTTAGGTCAATTATATCGTAAGCTCTATTCTGCCAATCAAGCCCTTTCATTTGATACCCATATTGGGGTATTTGTGGAAAATATGTCATCCGCCATTTAATGGCGGCAGCCATCTTAGATTTTTCATAGTGAGCCCTATTCTACCAATCAAGCCCTTTTATTCGGTACCCATATTGGGGTATTTGTGGAAAATATGTCATCCGCCATTTAATGGCGGCAGCCATCTTAGATTTTTCATAGTGAGCCCTATTCTACCAATCAAGCCCTTTTATTCGATACCCATATTGAGGTATTTTCGGAAAATAAGTAATCCGCCAGTTTGTGGCGGCAGCCATCTTGGATATTTCATAGTGAGCCCTATTCTACCAATCAAGCCCTTTCATTCGATACCCATATTGAGGTATTTGTGGAAAATAATCCGCTATTTTGTGGCAGCGGCCATCTTGGATTTTTCAAAGTGAGCTCCATTCTACCTATCAAACCCTTTCATTCGATACCCATATTGAGTTATTTGTGGAAAAAATGTAATCCGCCATTTTGTGGCGGCAGCCATCTTGGATATTTCATAGTGAGCCCTATTCTACCAATCAAGCCCTTTCATTCGATACCCATATTGAGTTATTTGTGGAAAATATGTAATACGCCATTTTGCGGCGACAGCCATCTTGGATTTTGCATAGTGAGCTCTATTCTACGAATCAATCCCTTTCATTTGATACCCATGTTGAGGTATTTGTGGAAAATAAGTAATTCGCCATTGTGTGGCAGCGGCCATCTTGGATTTTTCATAGTGAGCTGCATTCTACCAATCAAACCCTTTCATTTGATACCCATATTGAGTTATTTGTGGAAAATATGTAATCCACCATTTTGCTGCGACAGCCATCTTGGATTTTTCATAGTGAGCTCTATTCTACGAATAAAGCCCTTTCATTTGATACCCATATTGGGGTTTTTGTGAAGTATGTGATTCGCCATTTTGTATCGGTGGCCATCTTGGATATACAATCAGTTAAATATTATCTTTTAATCTCGATGACAATAGGAGTGTATACCAAATATCAGATCAATCATCAGGAAGGAGGTAAAATTCCAATTACTAAATTTGACCCAAGCAAACAAATAAAGATAATACAGGATTTTTGCCGACTTAGTTGATACTTTTCCTTATAGTATGGCAACATTATATTTTTTTATATAAATTGTAGCCTATGTGTTATTCTGATGTATAAACTATATTACTGTAAAGTTTCATCCAAATCCGTTCAGTAGTTTTTGCGTGAAAGAGTAACAAACATCCATCCATCCATCCATCCATCTATCCATCTATACATACATCTTCACAAACTTTCACATTTATAATATTAGTAGGATACGTTTTGAATGAAATAATTCTCATATGTTTACAAATTACAGTAGTAAACGACATAAGAACAAAATCTGTTGTCCCTCCCACAAAACTGCACTTTTTAATAGTATATTTTGTATGGGGCCAAGAGTGTACAACCATTTACCTAAAAGTATTCTAGGGTTAAGATGTGATAAATTATTTTATTGCGAAGTTAAAAAGATAATGTTACAAAAAGCCTACTACCGTGTAGATGAATTTCTGCAAGACAAGAATATAATATATAATTTATAAATTATTTACAAAGCGTAAATAATTTATTAATTATATATTGTATTATTTATTGTTTGACATATTTTTAAACCTTGGATATTATATATAATTTGAATTAATAGGATGTATACAAGTTTGATAATGTTGACATGTATTTAAACTATCATAACCAACAATTTATGAATTGTCGTCAAATATGTCCTCTCAATAGGGTTTTACTTTATATTGCATGCTGTAACGCAGAATCTGGTGACACTATTATATTATTGTAACAACATTGTATTTACCCATGTTCGCAATAAATGATATGAATATGAATATGAAAATATGAATAAAGGACAGTAAAGCTTGTAAAAACCACTAGACGTAAAGAAGAAGTAAGTAAAAGCATGGAAAATAGTATATGCATAGGTAGTAGGCGCCCGCAAAGATTTTTCGAAAAAAGGATTAAGGGCTAAGGGCAGCCACAAGTTTGCATAAAAGTTAAGATGTAATGTTATTTTTAACAGTAGATAAAATGTACAGAAAATTCTTCCTCTCTTATACTAATGCATTGAGATTTATGTTTTAAAATGTATATTGTATAAGTAAAACATTTCAACAAATAACTTGTTGTCTACAGGCAATCAAATTCCGCGGATTAAATCCTCTATCACCACGAAGTTCTATGAAACAACCAAGCAGTGCTCCTAAGGAGAGCGCACCATGCAGCAGCTTTGAGTCTTCGGAGAGCAGCGATAGTACTAGCACGGTAATTATTATCATACGTAATAATAAATTAGTGAGACGTCACACAGATGGTCTCTGGATCATCTGGGACCTGATCCCTGATGACACGTAGAGCAATTTTTTTTCATCATCATCATCAGCCTTTAACAGTCCACTGCTGGACTAGGCCTCTCCTTTGAAATGGGGAATTGGCCTACTATACCACGCTGGCCAAACGGGTTCATGATAGGGTTTGTATCAAGTTTACCTTCTCTTACAGTGCTCTGCATAATATGGTCCTTTTGTCGGCTCTTCCGACACCCATGGGATGATATGGGGTGGTAACATTCTGTATTCTTAATCCGTCACCACATTTTTTTTCTTAAATATAATATTTCCTTAATCTTACAACTCTGCTTCTGCCTGCCAAGATTATTAGAAAAGACCATAAAATGATTGATCGTATGTATATCAAGTACGATGATGAAAGGTGACACAGAAATGTAACAATAGTAAACATTATTCTATTTGCCTTATTTTATAAATATATGTATAAGTAATTGCGAATTTCAATATTCCGAATGATAACTGAGCGCACATATTCCACGTCGTCATGTGCTGTGACTTAAAAGTCATCTCTATGGAACCTCCTGGGCGACTTTCGCCCCGTGCAACGAAGTATCTCCAAATTTTCATCTTCTTCTCCAGCAAATAGCCCAGCAGCCTCGCCCCCGATGTCTGAACGCCCCAGCGATCCACCACCCCTGCTACCGCTGCTCCTCAGTGAACGAGGCCATCGGCAAGAAGATCTGCAGGAAGCACCCCATGGCTCTGATAGCCCACACCGAAACACAACTGGTTCGGACTTATCCTGCTGGGTGAGTAAAATAAAATATTTTTTTTGTCTTCAAGCTTCAGAAAGAAAAAGATACTGCTCTAGCGAAAACCGTAAGAGAATTGCATCACTCTTTTAATATTATCATCTATTTAGTATTAATAATGTCATAAATAATTTCATGTAAGTATCGTTATAATTGCTACGTCTCACATGCCAGGAATGGTAAATATGTGGCTAACCATTTAATGTCTACCTTACCATCTGTAAACCTCCATATTTTGTGACCCAACAAATCGTTTAAAAGGTCCAACAGCTGACAACGGCCATAAGCTTGCGATCAACAGCAACTAATACTACAACCTATTTCAAAATAAATGCAGCATTTTGGTTGCTCTATTAAAGTCTAGTATATCAGAATTTAAAATCTAGAGCTTTAAAATCACGGTAGGGTTTCGTGAATTAGGCAAACATTTTTAAGCAAATAGAGTAACTGCTTTTCACCAAGAGAGGTAACTGTAATGTCTCTCCTGGCTGCAGCCACAAGTAATTCACTTCATGTTGGGTACCAGTGGGATACCGTTGGGTGTCACCTATTACCATTATATTTTATAGGTAGTAGAGCCTTGCTGATTTCAGCATGAATGGGCCGGCGCGACCGGGGAAGTACTACCCTCTCACAGAAAATCGACGTCAAGTAACAGTACTTAAACTGTTGCGTTTCGTTCGGTGAGTGACAGTGCCGGAGGCTCTATCCCCTATTCCTTCTACCTCATCCCACTCCTCATCTTATCTCTTTTCCCAACCCCAAAGGGCGGCAACGCACTTGTGACTCCTGTGGTATTGCTTGTGTCCATGGGCGGCGGTAATTGCTTACCATCAGGCGACCGGTCTGCTCGTTTGCCGCCTATTACTATAAAAAAAAACCAACGGTCATCCTGACGAGTCTAAAATGAATCTTCATTCGGGTGCCCTTTTACTGCGGGGATACTTTGAAGTGCTACATGATTGGTGCTCAAATTGTAACGGGTATTAGGTCCATACGGTTCAGAAATTCCCTGTCGCTTGCCTCTATGCCATCTCTATGTTTTTAATTAGTTTCTTTTTCTCCAGCCTAAGAATAGACTCATCAAACTTCGACCCCGTGACGTTCTGGAGCTGCGGCGTGCAACTAGTGGCTCTGAACTATCAGACAGAAGACGCGGCGATGGCGGTGAATGCAGCAATGTTCGAGAGCAATGGGTCGGCGGGATACGTGAAGAAACCGCCCGTTATGTGGGATCCAGGACACATCGCTTATAGGAGGTAAGGGCCTCATATTGTAGTTGAGAAATGGTGTTCATTTGGCTTCCTTGATAGTAGCCGGTTGTTAGCCTTAGATTTGCTCACGAATAAAACATCGATGATTTTATACTGATAGTAAGTATAAGTTCAAAAATGGGTATCGTCATTCTTCCAGCGTCACAACAGTTTGCCTTTTTTGTTTGTTTGTTCTTCTTTCACGGTAAAACTAATTAACGGAGTTTCATGAAGTTTCTTAGTGTTATTTACACATTACATCAGCGTATCATAGATTTCCTTTTATCGCAATTACCGATATACACGTGGGCTAATCCACCGGCGTCTAGAACTACATTTTTATGCGCAACCAAAGGTCTCCTGCATTCTGAATATTATTATTTTAAGCGTAAAACAGAATTAATGGCCTCTAATTATAATTATTGAACCCCACACCAATGTCCAAAGAAATAATGCTATGAATGCTAAACGAGCGTAAACCAGCGGTTAAAAATAGAGCAAATGTTGTTTAACGGCAATGTATAAAGCAAAAGTAGTTTGTAGTAAACTATAAGTTCGACTTTCGTTCTCCGCAGGAGAACCAAAGTCACCGACATAGCTCTCCGAATAGCCAGGCTGAAGTGGCAATGGGCAGGGCACATAGCTCGAAGAACCGATGGCCGTTGGGGCAGAAAGGTTCTGGAGTGGCGACCACGTACCGGACGACGCAGAAGGGGTAGGCCTCCCGCAAGGTGGACCGATGGTCTGGTTAAGATCGCAGGAAGCGGTTGGATGCGGGCAGCTCAACATCGGTCTGTGTGGAGAAGCTTGGGGGAGGCCTATGTCCAGCAGTGGACGTCTCTAGGCTGACATGATGATAAAGCTTCGTAAAATCCTCATATACTACTGACCATTAATCACAAGTTTAGCCTTACTGTGCCATACTTTTCATAACCTGAAATCTTCTTCTCCAGGTTCAATCCAATGGACAAAGAATTCGACGGCGTCCACGCAGCTCACCTCACACTAGCAGTCATATCTGGTCAGTACGTCGCAGAGAACGTGTACTCGTTCTACAACGCCTTCGTGGAGGTGGAGATACTGGGCGTGCCGACAGACTGCAAGAAGATCAGGACCAAAGTGGCCAGGAAGAACGCTCTCAATCCGATATGGAATGAGACTTTTACTTTTAAGGTACGATACTAAATTATCTTTTTCCGTGTAATCTATAGATACATTTGGAAAGAGCCGGAAGGCCCTATACTAACTCGTCTCGCCAGCGTGATATAATAGGCTAAATATTCTTATTGATTCACGACGCTATTGAGACGCAAATTAGAGGAGGTCTTTCTCCAGCAGTGGATTGCAAAAGGCTGCAAGATGACAATAAACTACATACATACAAACAAAGACGCACGCCCGAATTTCCCGGAGAGGTAGGCAGAGACTACGGAACGCCATTTGAAACGATCCTGACATACCTATCTTGCTTCATTCACTTCCATCAAGCTTCTCATGCATGCTCTTCTGTTTAGGGTACTTCTGACCTGTCCTTTTTTTAGGATGTTTCCAATCTGGTCAGAGAACGTCCCCCTTGGTCTTCCCCTTCGTCCTGTCCCATTCAAATTTGCCATATATATATCTTCTTTGTCAGTCTTTCGTCATCCATCCTCTCAATGTGCCCAAACCATCTTGACATGCCTTTCTCGATGCTTGTCACTACATCTTCTTTTACCCCATACCACTCTGTTATCGCACTATTCTTTACTCTGTCGGTCAAAGATATACCACACATACTTCTCAGTGGTCTCATTTCTACAGCATTTATTCTACTTTCAAGTCTCTTCTGCCATACCCAACTTTCACTACCATACATAAGGGTAGGCATTAACACTCCTCTATGCACAGCCAAACGTGCCTTTTTAGACACGTTTTGACTTTTCATTAACACCTTCAGAGCTCAATTCACTCTATTACCTGCATTAACTCTTCTTTCAATATCTTCTTCATTCTTACCATCTCTTGTAAACAACGTACCTAAGTATACAAACTCATTCACTTGTTCCACTCGTTGTCCATCGATCATAACATTACAAGCCGTAACGCATTCCTCCTTTTCAAAAACCATAACTTTCGTTTTACTTACATTCACTTGCATTCCTTTCCTCTCTAACGCACCATGCATGATTATTACCATCTCCTGCAACTCCTCCGCTGAAGACGCAAGTATTACTTAATCATCAGCATAAAGGAGGAATTTGACGAGTAAACATTCATCCTTAATCCGCAGTCACTATATTTTAAATCTTGCTAACAACTGTCCATGAAGAGGTTAAACAGCCACGGCGACGCTACACATCCTTGTCTAACACCTTTCTCGATAATAAACCAGTTATGTACGTACCAGTATGTACCAGTGTATGCCCCGTTTATCCTCACACAAGCTCTAGAATCCTCATAAAGGGATTTCAGAGCTCGAATGAGACTGCTGTCTACCCCATTAGTTGACAGCACCGACCACATTTCATTCCTCACCACTTTTTCGTAAGCCTTTTCCAAATCTACGAATGCGTAATAGACCTTTTGACCTTTGGCCAAAAACTTTTCGGCTATTCTTCGCAAGGAAAAAACCTGATCCATACATCCCATACCCTTTCGGAAACCCGCTTGTACACCCCATATTTTCTTGTTGGTTCTTTCAATCAGTACCTTTGCATACAATTTGCCAACAATGCTGAGAAGGCTAATGCCTACATAGTTTTTGCAGTCTTGTTGCGAGCCTTTTCCCTTAAAAAGAGGCACAACTACAGCTGTGGCCCAGTCATTAGGTACTCGGCCGGTGCTCCAGCACAAGTTATATAACCGCTGCAACTGACCAACTATGAGGCCCTGTCCAGCCTTCAGCATTTTGACTGTAATCCTATCATATCCTGCAGCCTTACCAACTTTCATACTTCTCAGTGCCTTTACGATCTCATCCACGCCAATAACCCTTTCATCATTGCTATCACTACCGTTCATTTCATCAATGGGTGTCTCTACCGCCGTTCTTTCAAATAAACTTTCAAAATACTCTTTCCATCTCTTCAGCACGCACGATTCACCATTCACTATCTTTCCATTATTGTCTCTGATCGATTTGTATTCTGAGGATTGAGTTCTTCCTCGAACTGCACGAACGGATTTCCAGAAAAACTTAATGTTTCTCCGGAAATCGTCAGATAATCTGCTATGAAACTCATCTTTCTTTTCCTCTTTTTTCCTTTTAACCATTTCATTCACTATTCTTTTTGACCTAACAAACTCCTTTCTTGATTCATCTATGTCCTCACTCGTTGCTTTTCCCATTCTTTCATTTGCTCTGGCAGCCAACCAATCTAATCAAGATTTCTTCTCATCTGACACTGCTGATTGGACATCCTTGTCCCATCATGTATTCTTAACCTTTCGTATTTTCCTTCTCTTGATCACACCATATACTTCAGACACCACACATACTACCTCTTCTTTAAAGGACTGCCATAATTCATCCATATCGTTTATGCCATCGACCCTCGCAAATCTTGCTATCAATCTTCGTTTATGATCATCTTTCACATCTTTCTCTTGCAGATTTTCTACTTTTATTCTTTCCAAGACTCTATTTTCATTATACTCTTGGTGTCGCCATCCTTTAAAGAGCCCACTTATCCGGCTCAACACCAGGAAGTGGTATGTGTGGATGCCGATGCCTCGATACACTCTTGTATCCAACACATTCTTTCTCAGTCGTTCATCTACTATTACGAAATCAATCATACTTCTTTAAACATTTTTCGCCTCACGCGTATACATATGTATCCTTTTGTAATCAAACATGGTGTTTGTCACACAAAGGCTCCACTCCAAACAAAACTCAAGCAGTGCTTTTCCATTTTCGTGCACACTCTCTTCATCGAATGCACATAACACCCTTTTAAATCCATCTCGCTTTACTCCCGCCCATCCATGAAAATCCAAAATAAATCTTTCGTTATCCTTACAGTTCCTCAAAATATCTCTTAAACTCTACCAAAACTCCTGCCTTTCATGTTGCTCTTGCTGTGACATACCCGTAAAAATATCTAAAATATAGACACGAGTAAGTCCTACTTTCATTGTCATCCATAGTAGCCTAGCATTTACACATTCCAACTCTTTTACACACTCATTCATGCGCGCAGATAGTATTACACCAACTCCCTTGCGATGACAATAAACTAGTTTGTTAATTATTTGTTAAACGGTGATGGAAAACATAATGAAGACCTGCATGACTGCGAGTTCTCCATAATGGTTAAACATGGCTTGTCACGTATGCCAAACCGCGCTCTGCATGCAAAATTAAAGCGCGATGAACGGTGGCCTAATCTTTACCAAAGTGAGAAGTGGCCCGCACCCCGCAGTGGAACAGTATATACAACAAATTATGCATGCTGATGATGAGCCAATACATCCACAAGCCCTCAGGTTTTTGTTTGCGGATGTAGACCTCAGACTGAGGTAGCTTATAAGTGAGGTAGACAAAGTATCAGTGGTTTTTATTGCGCCATTAACACCCTCTTGTTTCACAGACACAACTTGTGAAATGAGGCTATCGAAACCCTCTTAACAAGAGTAAGCAGTATATCATTAGTCTCCTTATATTTGATCGTCTCTCTTCTTCCACAGATAAACTTCCCAGAGCTTGCGTTTCTACGCTTCGATATATTCGACGCAGACACCAACTACATGCTCTCTCAACGAGTGATACCACTGCAGTGTCTCCGGCCTGGATATAGACATGTCAGACTAAGGTAATTTTTAGGACATTCAATACAAGGAATTATACATACATACATATATATACTCACGCCTTTTTCCCGTCGGAGTAGGTAGAGACAACAGAACGCCACTTGCTCCTATCCTTACAAACCTCACACGCTTCCTCTACACTCATTACTCTTTTCATAAGTACATGCTCGCCGGTATCGGGTACTTCGGACCTTTCCGTTTCTTAAGATGTCTCCAATTTGGTCGAGGAATGTCCGCCGAGGTCTGCCGCGACCGAGTTGCCCACACACATATGCCTTATATATCTGATTTGTCATTCTTTCTTCACTCACAAGGAATTATCATATTTGCAATTAGTTGTTCGATTCTTCATAAGACAACTATCCACATGATACTTGATTTCCCGGCTGTCTCAGATCTGGATGTTTTTTGTGTTTGTCTATTGAGTGTTCTTATAGTTGCCGCAAAACAGGAGTTATTCCTTGTGCAATAGCTGTCTATAAAGCAAAAAATCGCTACTCAGCAACAGTGATTGTAACAAAATACGCAACCGGTAGCTGTCAGAACTTAAAATCGTTGCCTAGTTGAAGCGGATCATTCTCACTAGTTCCACCAACAATTATTTCCATGGAACTAGTGAGACTTTTTTTCTCAGTAGTTCCATGGACTGAACAACTCCGGTGGAACTACTGAGAAAAAAAGGTCTCACTAGTTCCATGGAACTATTTGCTGGTGGAACTAGTGAGAATGATCCGTTGAAGCGAGAGAGATCTCGCGGAGTAGTTGGCTCAAGACAATTATGGGTTTATAACCTTTGGGGCGAACCTACTATGTATAGCAAAAAGCTTCTTAAATTAATTAATGGACTTTCAATATGATCCCAGTCTACTGTATTTCAACTTGATATGCGAAAACCTATCTGATATGAACTTTTACAAAGATTTTCTAAAAAATCTTTTTTATTTCAGATCACCAACCAACCAATCTCTCAACATGGCATCTTTACTGATCTTTTCACGGTGCACCGAAGAGTTAGCTGGTGAAACCTGTCGAGGAGACATAGAACCTTCGTCTCCTCACGACAGGAGGAAGATCCATTTCTTAGTAGTGTATGCTGTGGCGAGACACGAAGCTTATTCTATACTGAAGGTGACTCAAGATACTACAGCTACGGAGGTAAGATTTCGGCAACATAGTCATGTAACAAAATTGCATAAATCTAAACCGACTTTAAGGAACGTTTCGATCAAATTATATTTTAAACGACTATATAGATTATGATTAAACTTATTTTTTGCACTATGTTTACTGATTTTGATCTGCTGAAAATAAGATTATTGCAATGTGATATTACTCGGTCATACATATGGTTGGAACTGAAAACCTAGTTATAGAAGTCAGTTGAAAACCTTGTTTCGGCGACAAGCAATGAATGATAGCTCGCTGATTTATAAGTACTTAATGGGAAGACACGATTGGATAGTATTATACTTTCTCCGAATACCTTGCCCATTGTGAGTCCTTCCAAAAAGGCGCTACTCAACCGCCAGATATCCTGACGATTAAAATCCTGACGCAAAGCAGATGATATAAGATTTTCCACTTGCATTCTAAAGGGTGTTGTCCTAACCATCTCCATCCATTTAATTCAATTTAGTTAACGATACATGTCATCTTCTGTTAAATTTTTTTTTTAACAGAAGATGACATGTTATTTACTATAATTTCGTAGCGTCGTTATTCCGGTTGCCTAAAGACCGCGTACTATTATAACCAGATTTGGCAAAACAAAAAGTGGATAACACTTTGTTTTTCATTTACCATTTTCATTTTATTCCAGGCTATAGCCCAATGCCTCACCAAGGCAGGCGTCTGCAGATCAGCTCGTGGCAGCTACGTTCTGGTTGAGGAGGTACCTTCAAGGACTCCCACTCAAAGAGTGTTGGCTCCTCACGAGAGAGTGCTGAGAACTGCTTCAGCGAGGCCCGGAGCCAGGTTGTTGCTGAAGAGGGTCGGCGATGACCCTAGTAGTAGAGCGTGGTTGACGAGTATACGGTGAGAATCTTATTGCTAGGAAAAAAAAGAAACTAGATCTGTATGGAGGGGTGTAATAGACCAGGCCCACACCGAGCTGTAGCGCCTTAGATTATGGTGATGATGATGAATCCGCGGTTGCGCCTGCCCAAATCTTTCAAATACCAATATTAATACAGGTTGGCTCAAATTTGGTGATTCATTTTTTTATACAGGTGATGTAAAACGACCATTAATGAAACCTTAAATCTCATAATGTCATTACGAACATTTTTTACTTCGGCAACATACCTGGGCAATCACTGGTTCAGATATTGAGGCTCAAAGTCACCGTACAATTTGTCTAATTAGGTACAAAATCGATGCATTTACCCCGAATTTGTTCTATAGATGTCCTATGCACCCATGGATAAGTAGGTATTTCAAACATTGCAGGCGGCACGGAGAAAACTGAGCACCGAAATCAGCAATTTTATTATTCTTCTCGGTTACAAGCTTGAAAATATGGTAATAATTGATTGTATTATGTTGGTTAATCTGTAACTAGTCGATGTACGGTTTTATTATTGTAACCAATCACACAACACCAGAGTGAAGTTCACACAAATTCTTATGGGCACACCGTGCCCGTAGGACACTACCAGCCTATTTCTCTTACGGGCACACCGTGACCCTATGACACTCAAGGGGTTAATGTTGTACAGGCATATGCTTGCTATTGAGTGAATTTTAAGAGGTAATCTTCAGTTAGTCTCGGACTCAGTCTCGTTGGTCTCGGACTGCCTCGTTCGTCTCGCGGCATAAATGTGCGCGTGGGATTGGGAGATCTCGGGTTCGGTTCCCGGGTCGGCAAAGTGTTATTGGGTTTTTCCGTTAGGAAATTCTCAGTAGCAGCACGGAGTTTGGTAATGTGCCCGGGCAATAGGCTCGCCCTCTATTACGTGGGACCTAAAAAAAAATCATGAAAAATGTTTCCCAGGTAAAATTTTTGCTTAGTATGACTTGGCATGATGTCCAAAACGAGTAGACTTCGGCTTGGTGATGGGTCTTGTGACACCCTGCAAAGAAGGTTAACATACGTTTATTTTAATCCAAGGTTTTCACATTCCAGGTCAACAGACCGTAACCGCGATCGCTCAGTACCATCAGACGAAGACTCCAGCACTCAGGACGAAGAGCCAAGAAGACCAGACAGTTTCCTCGTGTGCGTGCATAATGTATCTCATGAGATACCTTACGCTATACTCAAGGTTGGTATTCTTTCACCATTTTGGAAAGAAGGAATTATGAAAGAAATAATCTGCTATACTGTTTCTTTTTTTATAGATTCACGTCTGTTTCCCTGAAGGTGTAGGCAGAGGTGTAATGTTACACCCACATTTTAGGTCCCACGTAATAGGAGGCGAGCTTATTGCCGTAACCGGGCAAATTGCCAGACTTCGTACTGCTGCTGAGAATTCGTAAAAACTCAGTGACACTTTTGCCCGACCCGGACATCCAACTCGGGACCTCCCGATCAACAGACGCATACGCTATCCACTGGACTATGGAGGAAGTTTAACTAACTTCCTAGTTAAATATGTGTCATTAAGTAAATACTGTGCCATCTTCTCCAGGTTCCACTCAACGCAACAGCATCGTATGTTGTGTACCAGGCGTTGACAAAAGCAAGATGTCATGACGACCCGAAAAGGTAAATACATCATCTCTTCATATCTTTACTATATGACGCTACAACTGTATTAGAAACATTTTGTTTATAATACGTTCAGTCTGCATTATTGTATGCCAGCGACTACCAGCTACTTCATTCTAATGGGATGTCATAAAAGTATATGTTGTCTTGTTTTTCTGGAGAAAAACTATCCTTTTAAGATCAGTTTAGATATTCCAATCTATCCATGAATTTGGCTACTAAAGATACGAGTATATATATATATATATATATATATATATATATATATATTATCATTTCTGACATTTTGTACAGAGTTTACGTAAATCTATGGATAGGATAAATATTCAAACCGGCCTTAGCAAAATGGCATACTCTGAAATAATCTTTAAACTTCAGATCGTCCGTTAAAATTTGTCTATATTCAAAAGAAAAAAAGATGATATGAAGGTTAAGATGTTATACCAGTAATGCAAATAAATCTATATTTTCCAGGTTTGTTCTGGTAGAAGAACTGGAGTGGGGCGGTCGAGCGGGCACAGGTCCTCAACAGAGAGCGTTGGCTGATGATGAAGTGGTTTACGCTGCACAGGTACGATTAGTGAAATTCTCTAAAAACATTTTTATGTTGTACAGAGAAATGCCTCCTTTTGATTGAATATTAAGGGACCAATCTTCAGCTAGGCAATGACAAAAATACTATCTAAATATTATCCTTTTTAACATTCTCATCTATACTGTCAGTATTATGAGGTGATTGGCAGATATGCCGAACTACTTGGGTGTACCTACGTTAGTATAGGCAGGATGCATTAACACCACATTTGTATGCACCCCTGTATTACGATTACCTGTGTAGCCAGGCTAAGCAACAGTGACTATTGAAGTCAACGAGTTCTGACATTCTTGTAGTCTCGCAAAAAGATAAACTTTCTCGGCAAGTGCAACGAATTTAACCAAAAGTATATTTAAGGGGTTGGAAAATAAATATTCTTCTGCCCGCAAACGCTCATAGCTTGGTTGTAAAAGTTCAGGAAAATGGCATTGATACACCTGAGCATTCACTTGTAACAGAACAGCGAGCATTCGCCGTTTTTTGTTTTGTCGAACTGAACAACGAACATTGCTACAAACATTTTCACGATCTTTCTAGCGAACACTCTATCCTCAGAATATAGAAACGCACAACAACAGCAGTTTTATCCAATTTATTTACTTCAGTTTGACTTATCAATTCTTTCTTGTGCTAGAGTAAGATACATCATTATACAAATGAAGTTTCTAAATAATAAAATACAGATCTTAATTTGAACAGGTTTAATAAAGGACACAAGTGTCTGTTCCTACTGTCAAATTTATTTATCGATATCGAAGATTTATTAACATTCTATTGAAATTAATTCTGAGTAAACCAAATCTAAGGATTTATATTAAACATAATCGATATTTTATCGATATTCATTCTGAGTAAGCCCATCACTTATCAAGTTAAAATTAGTGATTATGAAGATTCAAAACGTCGTTTGTATCTTTCTCTAACATTAGCCAAATTGAAGTAAATATATTGGGTTTAACCGACATTGTAGCGCAGTTTCTATGTATTTTCTATATTTTTTACATTTACATTTATTCAGAAAGAAAGAAAATTAAATAGTAGGTACATTTTGATACACATCTGAAAGTACAGCTTATTACACTATTAATTGAACATCTGTGTCTAAACTAGATAAATAAATACAAATAATAACAATACAAAATATAAAACTAGATAAAATATTATCCTAAGACTCGCCAGAATGTTCTATCCTGATGAATTGCAAAATTGTAAGAATGCTACCTGAAACACGTTCGTTTGTTTTTCTGTTTTGTAACAGTCGCACGAATACTCATTACAGGTGAATGCTCAAGTGTATCAGCGCCAAAAGCTTACTTCCCGCAAGCACTCATTTCGCCAAAGTTCAGCAACGCTTGCACCGGTCACCAATTGCACGTGTTAACGCGTGTGGCATCTCATAAGAGCGCTACCGTGTTTCGGTAGGCACGGAAAGCCGTGTGTCCCGGTTCTTGTCTCAAAACATAAGTTGTTAGAAAATGTCGGAGGCCTTTGGCGGTCTGAAAACACCGACAACACACTCACAATAATAAAAAATATTAAGAAGACTGTATCTCAATAAAGAAAATATTGGTAGAAAACTGGTGCTAATATTAAAACTCAACAATATTTTTGCCAATCGCAGGCTGGCTGGAAGACTCTGGGTAGGTTTGTGCTACAAGAGAAAGGAAGTACAGCACCTATACCTCGTCACCGAGCCGCCATCGCCAGGATACAGAGAGGACTCAGCATGACTAGAGGAGCTATCACTGGTAAGAGAAGTTTCTAGTATTTTTCTCTTTCTATGCCTGCGGGATTTAGTAATTTTCCTCATTTTCTTTTCTTATAAAGACTTCCACTAGGAATTAATCCTGTCTCGCGGGGAACTTTACAAACATACAACCAACGGACACAGTGAACAACCAGACTCGAAACAACAATTTATGAATCACACAAAGTGTTGTCTCGTGTGGGGATCGAACACACAACACTCGGCGCAGTGTCAAGCGGCGAGTCGGCCACTTAAACCACTACGCCAACCGTGCAGTCAAACATATTGTCATTGTACATAAGTTTTGAACCGACTGAAATAAAGAAGGAGGTTTTCAATTTGGTTGTGTATCGGCCGGATTCAATATTCGATCTATTAATTACTTTGGCTACTGGAGATAGGTACATATTTGATATATACTGCAGTATGGATGATGGGCCTCTTCTCACTATGATAAGGATAAGGCCAGATTCCACCACGCTGGCCAAGTGCGGGTTGGCAGACTTCATGTCTTTCGAGAACATTATGGAGAACTCTCAGACATGCAGGTTGCCTCACGATGTTTTCCTTCACCGTTTAGCAAGCGATAATTTACAATTTAATACGCACTTATCTCCGAAAAGTCATTGGTGCGAGCCGAGGATTCGAACCTGAGACCCTCTGCGTAGCAGTCTGTCGGTCTCTCCACGCGGCTATCGTTGCTTAGAAACATTTCTGCACCCCTAAATAGAAAGTTTGTTTTTGCAGCCACTTATTTGAATCTAGCGCTATGAAGATCTGGCCAACAGTTACTTTGATTTATTAAAATATGAATTGATACGTAAATAAATCCTTAAAGCTTCTCTTAAATATTCAATTTTGTTACTGCATAATATTTACTTTTGTCTATTCATGTCCAGGTACAACAGGCTTTCCTCTCGGAGGCTTCAGCACAGCGGAGACGATAGCTGAAGTGAAGACCCCTGTGCAGTCATATACCGATCCTGCGCATTGCCGGTAAGTTGGTATCATTGTAAAAGTTAAATGATGGGGGTCGTTTATGGATTTAGAATTAGTTTCACCACATTTGGATAGGCCTTAACTTCCAAGTAAATTAAAAGTTGGAATGAATATTGTGTGAGTTAGGTACCTGAAAAAAATATTTAACAGCCAAATATCAGACAATGGTTTCACGCCTTAGTAAATTTGGCCACGTTAAAACAAAGAAAAGGTTCAATAACCCAAACCATTTTTTTATGAACGAAGACGCTTCTATCAATAATAGATTTGAAATCAAATAATTTTGGGCAGTTCAGAAGATATAATCCAAGAACAGATGTGCGTGCAATCTAAGGCAATAATTCCGTAGGTATATAGGATACTATGGATTCACTCATAATTAATGTAAACCTAAAATACTCAATGCCCATAAAAAATATCGTAAAAGTTTTTTGGGTTCAGATCTAAAACTTATCATTTTCGGAGTGGTTATATTAAAGTGTAATTTGAAATTTTAATGACTTCACAAGATACAGAAATTAACTAAAAATGCCAAAAATATAACCTTTGTTTTGGTTTCAGACGAGTGTCAACAGTTCCTCTGGGCAAAGGCATCGGTCGAGCGAAAGGTCACTCAGACAAAGACATGAGAAGCTACATGCAGAAACGAACCAGCACTAGAGAGGTACTTGTCTTATTTATTTTTATTTATAGTCTCACGCCTGTATCCCTGAAGGAGTAAGCAGAGGTGTAATATTACACTCACATTTCGCCATGAATTGTTTGGTCCCACGTAATAGGGAGCGAGCCTATTGCCGTTACCGGGCACATCACCAGACTCCGTGCTGCTACTGAGAATTCGGAAAAACCCAGAAAACTTTGCCCGACCCGGGAATCGAACCCGGTACTTGTCTTATTATTCTGGCAAAAGGCTTTTGGTCCTTGTCGAGAAAAAAAAATGGGCCTGTCCCCTCCCTTTTACTCTATTATTTGAGACTGTGTATTTGATACAAAATATTACGAGCAAATCATCGCGGTCTCCGCCAAGTCTTGCTTAAATTCCTTGTCATGAATCTGGTTGAGCAATATTTGAAGCTGAGACTAACTTAAAAATGGCTGACTAAAGTAGCAAAAAATTTTGCCTTGTATTAAATGAGGTACCTATAGACAATTAAAAAAATATCATATTTTAACTGAGATAGCATATTCGTTAATCATAACCGCAGGGCCAAAACTATTGAAACTCTGAAACTAGCAACATGAGATTTGGATTGTGGGTTTCATTTTTGACTTTATAGGTAGGTACCCACTAGAACTTTCTTTACAAAAATTTTAAAAGGTTATTGTTAGCACTATGAAATGCGAGTAAAAACCTGTTTGTTATATTATTTCGTTTTCCAGGTCCACTCAGAGGGTGAAACCAACAGCGCTGGTATGTCGGCGGGCGCGGAAGCATTAGCAGCACAAGTGGCGCGCTTCAAGAGACTATCGTTACGGAAACTCAGGGCGTGGCGATCCTGAGTGTGGCAGGTAACCATCACTCTATAGGCTTCATCTTTATTCATCATCATCATCATGATCATTATCATCAGCCTACCATAGTATACTGTTGGATATAGACATTCATCATTTTAAGAATGATTGAATAACAATAGCTGCAATTCTACTCAACTTGAAAATGCAGAGATCAAATAGTAATGCTCTCTAATGGAATAAAGAGACATTGAGTATCTTGAATTAACGATTCATTCAGTTTCTTACTCCAATGGCTTGCCAAAAGTGTGCCATGGCCTCTAATAGGAGAGAACGCCACTTCGCCCGATCTTTGGCTACTATACGCCAATCACTAATACAAATAAAACTCCGAGACACATAATGTACAAACATGAAAGATAGTGTGAATGCTAACTTTGAAAAACGTTTGTGACATATTTTGGAAGAGTAGCTCTCTTCTTCTGCTCTATACTTCATTTAAATAAACTCACTTTGCTTTACTGTCCTCAATGATTATATCTCGTGTTTGTGAATTATAAAAATTGATATACAACTTATCATAATAATTTGTTATAATTTCAGGTATTCCGGCGGCTAGGTAACAGTCTAGCCAACCACAGGGCGTCCTTATCTTCAGAATTGGGCTCCCTGTGGGATTTCATCAGGATAGACCGTGACCGCCGTCGGTCTGCACCCGCAGGCTCCACTGTGTATGAACCCATACACGCCCACGCCGATAACAGATCTCCAGTTCGACTAGCAAGAGATCTCTTACAAGTCATCCAAGAAACAGTATTCTCAAGGAAATTTGACGAAACTCCCAAACGGTGTCCTTTAGTTAAAGAAGAATCTGATTTGAGCTCAGATGGAGAAGAAGGCACAGAAAGAAGAATAGCCAACTTAATTGATTTCTTCTTTACTATCGTTAAAAGCCAGAGGGGTGAAAGAAAAAACAGTGGTGGTAGTTGCTTTAAAACTGAAGCTACCCCTGAAGAAACGAAACAATTTATTACTAGTAAAGCTAATACTGAATTAGAAGCAAAAATGGAAACTCTGATGGAGTTCTTAGCAACGACGGGATGTATGGAGAAAGAAAATGATATAAGTGACAATAAAATTACTCTTATGGAGTTTTTATTTGGGCCTGAAGATGTCAAACCTAGTATTGAAGTTGTCGATGCTGATGCCGGTTTGACAGAGTCAAATATAAATGTAAAAGATCTGTCTTATATCGATGACACGCCTGAGGAAGAAGCTGAGACGTTAGTCGAGATGTTAATAAAATATATGGAAAATTATTCATCAAAAGATAAATATTATTGTAAATCTTTGACTCCTTCTCTGTCTGAAAAATCAAAGTCAGATATCACTATTAGCAAGCTAGAGACGTTTAGTGACATAAGTAAGACTAAATCTGATTCTACTTTGACACACACGCAAGATACTGTAATAGACAAGGGCGAAGATTCGGCTACAGATAGACGTATATCTGAAACTGTCATCGATCTTAGTAATGTTAAAAATGATTTAGAAACTATATTTGAGCAAGCTGTTGCTAAAGTATATGAATTGAAAAAACGAGATGATGATACTATGTCTGAACAAGAAGATATTGAAAATTTTGAGTCTTATACAAAACCTGCTTCCTTTTCTTACGGTATGCCCTATAGCGTAGAATTGTCAGATATAATCGAAGAAGACGAACCATCTTCGAGAGATATGTATGAAAGAAAATACTCAGATGATCGTCATTCACAAATAAGACAGGTAGCAGAGGAACTAATAAGGTACATAGAAGATAAGGTATCAAGACATTTTGATTACGATTCTGATGATGAATTTGACATAAGTGCGAGCTTAAAACGTTCTTCAATAAGCTTAATAGATTTGAGAAATATACCTGATTTACCCCCTAGCATGATAATCAAGCCAAGAGTAGTAAAAGTTGATAAATCAACATCTACGACAGAGATATCTGATTCTTTGTCAGATTTATCGAAAAGAATAGACTCTGCCTGTATGACAGAAGATACAACATTAACATCTAGTTCTGAACGAAGTGAAAGAGCGTTAGAAAAAATGGAATCTATACAAAGGTTCTTTTCTAGATCAAGACTTGAAATTATTGATGAAAGTGATGAACATGCTGAAAAGCTAAAAAGTCCTAAGCCAACGCTCTTCAGTTCAGAAAATAGTACTAATATTACTGATTACAAAGCCGGACAAGCAAGTTTAGACGACGTTGAAGATTTGCAAGATGATGACAAAGCTGGTATTGATAAGGGATGTGGTGATGAATACTCTGATAAAGCTGATAATAAACGGCTGATAGGTGAATTAAAACATACAAAATTGATTAGAGAAATTGTTGATGATAATGAGATGAGAAGTAAAGGCAATGAAGAAAAGTATGATATTGAAGACGATCTTAGTACTGATGACGAAATGTTAGCTGAAGATTTTTACGATGATGATAACGAATATATGAAAGATGCAAAAGACACAGAAAAATATTCAATGGAAACAGATAAAGATCAAACAAAAACAATACTCAGTGCTGAAACTAGTAAAAACGTTACTGAATCTGAAGAAATGGTCACAGAAATTGATAACTTCGTCACAGAAGATAGAACAGAGATGGAAAAAGCATCCATGCATTTCAATAAAACCGTAGGGCCTACAGATCTGACTAAAGAAGGCATATTGAAGGATACTTATCTATGAAAGTTGAAGAGAGACACGAAGAAATAACTACTATAAATACAACTAAAGGATGGCATCGAAATATCTTGTGAAAAAGATTAACGTATTTTCAATGAAGTTACATTTGATATTAAATAAAAGAAGAGACATAATAAAGACAAAACCAATCAAATGAAAAGGTGTGTAAAAAGTCAACATTTCTCTTAACCTGAGGTTTTAGAGTTAATTATTTTGCTGACATGGAATGAGGAGTATTGTCAACATCAGAGAAAGGTTATCACTATTGAAGGATAAAGGAGTGACTAAATACCAAAGGAATAGAACAATTATAAAAATCTTTGAAAATTGTACAGCACTGATCGTACTATTCATTCTAAAGATACCGCGAAACGATGAATTGACTGGCGTCATTCATTTCAATCACTCGTTTCTGAGCCAATTGATATCTATCACAATATAGATTGAAGTACATTATTGACAATTGCAATTGATCGTTTTGCGGGCCTAAATTGTATATCGTTTTAATATCTGTCACTTTTAGTGATATGCAACAAAATAGTGAGATTTTATAAAAAAATAATAAATTTTATTATTAATAATTATTATTAATAGGTTTTAATAGTTGTAATTATTATGTTCAATCGTTTATAGTATAACAGCTAACAACTGTAACTCAATGCTGAAGTCCTTTTGTATAAGTAACGAAAGGTTTCGATTTGGTTATTGCTAATTTGTTAATCCAATTGCTAGTCTCATTACCTAATGAAATATGTTGAAGTTACACTATAAACGAATGAAAATTACTATGCCAATGATGACACATTGGAATCGATGATATTGGAACTTTACCATATTCCCCAGTAGAACTTTATCTTTAATTATTATTGTGCAGTTGTCATAAATATGTATTAAAACTTTGTTAATTTGCAAATAAAGCGAGATGAGTTTTTATTTTTGTATCTACAAGTGGATGTCTTGTAAGGATTTCGTCAATTACAAATTTAAAAAAGGTAGTGTATTTCTTTTTGTGCTAAATATGGACAGTCTAAGAAATAATAAAGAATATAGAATTATTTTATAACAACGGCAGTAAAACCCGTTTATAAATTGTAATTTTTTTGTATCTAATAGTCATAATTTAACAATAAATGATATTTTAGAAGTTCTTACATGGATGATATAATGATACACACGATTGAACATAAAAAACGCCGAGTTATCTACTACCAACTTATATCGTCGATTCCAATAAAACTGCTCTAATACTGTATGTTGACTTAAGCTATGTATATCAGACGTTGAATTTATATTGCAAAAAATAATTATAGAATTTTATACTTATTGCGTCTTCTCGTTCCATAAGATAGATTAAAAACTCTACTCCCGCTTATTTTGATTTATTTCATAGAGAAAGAAAATATTATTTTTCGCCTAGTATATCTTAGATTTGACTACCGTACTCTTTAGTTCTTTAAATATGAATGAAAAAACAATGAAACCGAATGACACTATGAGTTGCTCAATAGTGGCATCGAAAGAAAGTTGGTATACCAAGTTCATGTTGCTGCTTTAAGCCTTAAAGACAATGAATACAAAACTTCTAGGTCCGATAAAAATCTTGTAAATATTATAAATCTAGCTTATGAAAACGAGAAGAACTTAAACCCTTGTATGTAAGAATATATTTTTTGACTAAAATATCTTCATCGGAGTCTTCTTTAAGGTTTCAAGAACATGAAAGTTTATATCAAAAAATATATTCTATAGTTTTAATTAGTAAATAAAGAGAAACTTATGAAACATTTCAAGATTCTTATTGCTATTTATTTTTACATTAAAGAAATATATGTATACTGTAAGTTTAGACCGGCATATCAAAATGTATACCAGATAACATAATCGAAGCACAAGTAACACTTATCATCTACCACCAAAACACATAATGCTAAAGAAATATCGTTTTGATCATTTCTATTCCCGGATTGGCAAAATTGTATAATCTCACTTATAGATGATTTATATAACGAAAACCTCGGTCAAGACACAACAATAACATATCAAACACAGAGATAAAAAAAACGTATAGATACTCTTTATACCTTAGTTTTCGACCAATATAACTTGACTATCATTCAACTGACGCCATGATGGAATCTGTATTTATGATAATTCGTTATGATATACAGCGTGAAATAAAAGTGATTTACGTATAGAATGATCCATAAATATTGAAATTAAACACGAAGAGTTGCAAAAGTAACATTCAAAGATACTACTCCGTGAATCCTCCGAATAAAATGGCTTTAAAAATAAATAATGGCAAACTAAAAGAAGATTTTTCAATTATATGAATAAATAAGGAAATAATAATTATTATGTAGTTGGTATGAAATTTTTTTGCACGCTGTATATTTCAAAATAATTATCAATCAATCATCTACCTAAAATACATTCATCAGATTCTAAATTAGTAAATAAATTATTAGTTAGCTTAAATGTGAAATAATTAAATTATTTTCAAAATGTAACCATTGATAATTATTCTGCATCTGTGACCGACACGGTCATTTTTATGACTTCGCTGTGACCATATAATTAGTTAAAATAATGATGTATTTATGTATAAATGTTGATATCGTGAGTTTAGTTGGACAATGTTTTTATGCAATGTTTATATTTTACTATAACAAAATACAATTTTATTTTATTGCATACTTTGTTTTATTGATGTATCCTTATTTCATATCGCTGCCTCTTCTGTGGTCTGTGGTCCTGTGATAGTGTAAGTGACGGATGAAAAATCGAGTTCGGTAGAAAGGTTAGACGGTCGTTGCGCAGTCAGTCACAAAATGTGGATGAATTTATTATTATTATCATATTCTGCTGACGCTAGACACATAAAATTGCGGCAGTATGTTCCTTGCATGACGGAGGAAAGGGTTACCTGACTCTGAACACCGAATACCACGTCACTATTACGAAGCATTTGACAACGCGTTACGACGATAAACATCAAAACCATTCTGGAAGATTATTCCTTTATTTTTATTTATAGACTGACGCCGCGATGGGGTAGGCAGAGGTGTAATAGTACACCCACATTTTGCCCTTTTATAAATTTTAGGTCCACGTAATAAGGGTATTGCCGGACTCCGTGCTGCTACTGAGAATTCAGAAAACGCAGTAAAATGTTTGCCTGACCCGGGAATTGAACCCGGGTACCCGGGATCAGCAGACTTCATTATGCGTCTAAAGTCTACAGTTGTCAAAAATATTCATCAATCAAGATAACATTAACTTACCCCTTGCTTATAATCAATGAAAGTGACGGTCCTAAGAGGTTGCCCTGTGATACGCCACGCTAATTACTACGTAATTTCAAATATACAGGGTGTTTGGCACATGGTTGTCCTAATGAAGTAGGGATCTGGTTTGGGCCATTGCTAATGCGTTGGACTCAGGCAAATCAAATTCTGTCTCACAGTTTTAGCAATATGATTTTTTTTAATATTTTAAAGAAAAACCCAGAAATTTGGACTAATATTGAAAAAATGTTTAAGGAATATGGGTTTAGCTATCGTAGTGATATTTTTTATTTTAGTTAACTATTGCTACATTTCATTAAAATAATTATTTCCTGTAGAAACCTTGTAAAAAAATTATAACAGGCTGTCAAAGTTTCGAAAAGAGCTAATAACAGAACAAAGTTCAATTTTGTATGATTAAAAAAAATAATAATAAAAGTGATGGAGGTTTTCAACTTCATCAAAAACTTCTTCAATTCATACCCTTTAAAATGATGTATCATAAGCCTATAAAAGCATTCACCAAATAAAAAAAATGCCAATTATTCTCGACCGGCCGAAAACATTAGAAGTTGGCTTTACCTAAATTGCACCTATTTAAGGAATTAAAATGACGTGAAACAACTTAATATGCTGTCTCTCTCTTCCGCAGCACAAAATATTTTTTTTACCGTTTAATACCTTTTCTTGCCATACAAAAGAAAAAAAAAATTTAATAAGGGAAAAAATATTTTGCGCCCAAGTGATACACTCACTATGAGAAAATAAAAGATGCCTCATTGTAATATCATTATTTCATAAAACAGAGTACCAACTACTTAAATTGAAATTAAATAGTATCTAATATAAAAACAACTAAATACTTTTTACATTTGAGATCTTTTCGCAATTATGAAAATTTATTAGCCTACAGTTTATTCCGCGAGTTTTTAATTTGATTTCTTTTTTTTATGCTTTTTGTATATTTTTTATCGTCAAATTCACCGTCTCTATAATCAGTTAGATTAATTTTATTGAGTTGTGTAAAGCAATGGCGACTTATTCTAATAAAGAATATGCAGACATTTTGATGGCATATGGAAGTGCTAATTCCAATGCACGCGAAGCTCAAAGGATTTACGGAGAGCGGTATCCAAATAGGCGCTTGTCCGATCGCCGTACATTCTCTAATACTTATCGGCGTTTACGGGAAACCGGTAATTTGCAGTTTCAAGAGCCAAGAGTTAATGTAAGACGACATGACGTTTCTATTGATGAACGCATATTAGAATTATTTAACCAGGATCTTACAAGAAGCATAAGAAACGTAGCTAGAATACTTTTGACTTTGAGAGACGTATCCAGTTTGGTCGATTTATGTTACATACTGATGTGGATGACGAACATTCCTTGAAGAGTATTTTGTGGACGGACGAGTCATGTTTTACAAAAGAAGGGATTCTCAATCTCCACAATCAGTATCATTGGGCTTAACAAAATCCACACGTGAAAAGATCAAAATCTTTCCAGCGGCGATTTAGTGTCAACGTTTGGGCAGGTGTCATTGGCAACAATTTAATTGGACCACATTTTTTACCAGATACTCTCACTGGCGATGTATATTTGCATTTTTTGCAAAATGACCAGCCCGAATTAGTCATGGATTTGCCAATATTCCAAGAAGGCAAACGAATCATATTTCAAAACGACGGTTGTCCAGCTCACTGGCGACTAGATGTCAGAGAATATCTGGACAATGTATTCCCGAACTCGTGGATCGGGCGAGATGGCAAAATATTATTTTTCCCTTATTATTTTTTTCTTCTTTTGTATGGCAACAAAAGGTATTAAACGGTAAAAAAAAGATTTTGTGCTGTGGAAGAGTGAGACAGCATATTAAGTTGTTTCACGTCATTTTAATTCCTTAAATAGGTGCAATTTAGGTAAAACCAACTTCTAATGTTTTCGGCCGGTCGAGAATAATTGGCATTTTTTTTATTTGATGAATGCTTTTATAGGCTTATGATACATCATTTTAAAGGGTATGAACTGAAGAAGTTTTTAGTGAAGTTGAAAACCTCCATCACTATTATTATTTTTTTTTTAATCATACCAAATTCAACTTTGTTCTGTTATTAGCTCTTTTCGAAACTTTGACAGCCTGTTACAATTTTTTTACAAGGTTTCTACAGGAAATAATTATTTTAATGAAATGTAGCAATAGTTAACTAAAATAAAAAATATCACTACGAGAGCTAAACCCATATTCGTTAAACATTTTTTCAATATTAGTCCAAATTTCTGGGTTTTCTTTAAAATATTAAAAAAAAATCATATCGCTGAAACTGTGAAACAGAATTTAATTTGCCTGAGTCCAACGCATTGGCAATGGCCCAAACCAGATCCCTACTTCATTTGGACAACCATGTGCCAAACACCCTGTAGGACCGGCGCATATACGGCCATGCGTAGTGCAGAGTATGCAGTGGATGCGCGTAGAGGCGCGCGGTTTGTTACGCGCTCGTAACCGCGTGTAGTGTTAATTGATTTTAGACATATAATTTTATACTAAACTACTTCTGAAGATTAGGCCGACAATTAAATAGTGCGACAGTTGAAAAATACTCTCCGCCGCGCTCCGCCATATTATTAAATGTTCCGCCGGTAAGTACCGACGGAGCAATGAATACAGATTTACATAGAAGCGCAGTTCTTAAGGATTTCGTGTGCCGATTCCAAGTGGAGACTGTCTACAGTTTAGTTCGTAGTTGGCGCCGTTGGCGGCGCTGGCGCCGTTGGCGGCGCTGGCGTCGTTCTCCGTCTCTCTTGCTCTCGTAGTTAAGATACACAGGAGGAACATTCGTCTCTCTTGCTCTCGTAGAGACAGCTGTCACAGCGCGACTGCGACGCCGCCAAGCGGCAATTTGGGTCACAGAAAGTTTGTCTTCAGAGCGCCCATAAGAAATGCACCTCTACGTAAATATCTGAGCTCTTTGACATAAGGATGTAGACGTCATAATATTGTTTATTATCTTTGCTTGGCATATTAAGGTTGGATACTTCACAACACTTATTTTCACAATTCTATTGAATCTTCAACGAAAGCCTTTCTTACTGCAAGACAAAAAACAATTGTATCGAACAACTTTCGATTAAATCTCGAAATCTATCCCCCTGTGTATTACTGTGAATGATTTCCACAGCTACCAAAGATATCGCTCCACCTACATCTTTACCTGCCAACTTTCTAAACGGATAAATAAAATAACTGCATATATCTAACATTTTTATTACGACAAATAACTTATAGAGTGTATAGACAATATATCTTATTATTTAATAAGAAGCGCATGCGACGCCCTTTAGCGTTTCTTTAAGCAACACATTGTAATACATTATTACTTACCCTACTAGAAAACTACCAAGAAACGATCAGAAAACGACTACACATGAACAACATAATCTTATCGACAGACAGAAGCAAAAATCTATCAAAACATTCGTTTCCTAATTTATATATTTGTATATGGCAATAACTAAAAGTATTTGATGTCTTATGGCAACATTCTAATGGCAGTGTTACCAGTTTCTTGGTAGATTTTCTACGATTTCTAACATTATTTTGTTAATTTAATACTGATGATAATAATTAGGTCGTAAATGCGTTGATAAGTGTTACCATTTTATTACATTTCTACCATTGTGGTAGTAAATAAATAGGGAATGCTTTAAATTACATTTTCCTTAGACCTATTCTGATGTTATACAGAGTGTTATTATATTGTTGGTTAAATAATCAAAGCGAATCTGTCTTTTTAAATGCAGTATGTCACAAAAAGAAAATATGAGTGTTATTTTTAAATATAAAACACTATGTATAACCTCTTGGGACCTTAAATTTAAACTTTACAAGCTGACTTAGCAACAAAATTCATAAATATTAATTTAAATAAACGTATTTTACAAATATTTAAAAACAATTTACGTGGCCTAAACCTAGAACAGTACAGACGAAATATTTAATAAGGTATAATCATTTTGTATGACATCTTTGAAATTACCGCCAATACTCAGACACCGATGCTTAAAAAGATTTATACAAACCTTCGCAGTAGATAGTAAAAAAGCATAAGCAGGCATTTGCTCCATCAAAATCAGTGATCTTTTAACAATGCCTAGCGGCTAAGTTTATTCCTTAATACTTCAGCTAGATATCTACTAGAAAGATGTCATAAAATCAATTCGTCGTACTTACTCGTAGATCCGTCATTATTCTTAGACTACAACGAATTCAGCCATTTTGGAGATTAGTTGTACCTACATCATGTGAATTCAGAAAATACTATTCATGTAATTTTATACGTCTGTACCGTCTAGGTTTAATGCTTACACTAACCTTACTCAAATAAGTATTATTAAATTTTTGATAGTGGCAAGAAAGCGTCAAATAAAAAATTGGCAACGCGTGATATCTTATTGGCGGGCATAATGTAAAAAACACAATTACTGCTTAAACTTGATTTCTCATAATTATACTGATGTCGCAAATTATTATAATCTGAGTTTAACTGGTAAAATGATTAATCAATACATTAGAAAAATACTTCAATTCAATGATCCTCAGTATAAAAAATAATATAATCATAATTACAGTGTTACCACTAACTTAAAGCTATAATTTCTACTAAACGATATTTATTTAAATTATTTAATTTTAAACGGCAATACATTTATTACACAATACTTAACGTCTAACTTAAATAATAATAAAATTAAATAACATACAAAATAATAATAAATAGTTTTAATTACATCGTATTGAACACATTGTTTTTATATTTTTGTAAAATAAAATGCATGATTTGAGTTTGAGGGCGCTTTTAGATTAGATCTTTGATGTCTTATTTTGAAGCTGTGAGAATTCTGGCAATAGTCAATATTTATATGCATTTTTATACTTACTAAATAATATGGCTGGCTGTGTGTAAGACAAGACACAAGATCAGATGTCTTGCGGTAATGTCAAACAATCTTGAACAACTGTCTAATTTAAAAGTACCATGATTTCGATATTTTGTCATCGATTGTATGTGTAACGTAGACAAAATTCCTTACGATTCGGTCGAACACCTTTGAGCTCAATAAGCTATCAGTTAAAAAGATATCCCCTGCGTATGGCATGAATAAAAGTATGAAATCTTGCCAACCATATTTTTTGCCAAGCTTACCGATGCTATTTGTTGGTTTTGTAGATTCGATTAGAGCCGATGGTTTTGTAGATTTTTGTATTCTACAACAAAATCGACTTTAAGTATGACCAATTTCTTCACACTCTGGTTGAAAATAATTATATCGTACTAATACTATTAAACAGTATGGCATTTATTTTCATAGATTATTCATTAGACATACATGGGATTTCAACACTAAACACTTGTCACGGTGGTGTGTCAAACTGTGAGAAATAAGTCGTTTCTATTTGGCAGACGAAGTCTTGCCATAACGTCAAATTGTATATGACCTATTGTATTTTGGGTTATAATTGAGCCTCTGGGCTTTGTGTAGTTATATATTATCTCTTTAAAATTAATTTGTAAAGAAGCCATAATCAAATTGCGAATATAGCTTTAAGCTTGATGAGGTGCAAGGTATAGACTTGTGCTAAATTCTATGTGGTATATTTGTTTCAAACAGAATATAACAGCGACCGATATTAGAGGCAGAATAGCCAGGTTCTAACAAAAAATATTTGCCACTTGGAGATGGCAAGAATTGCTCATAGAGATTATTTATTATTGTTTTACTGTCTGCTTCAAATATACTTCATTTAATTTAGCTCTAATTATGAATCATGGGTAATTTTAAGGTAATTTTTTGACAGATATCAAAGGATCTAGGGTGACCTGTAAGATGAAAGAGTTTAGGTCATTAATATTTCTGAAAAAACTTATTATTCTCAAACATAATACAATGTATTTGGCGTTACTGTTGAACTTACCCCAAAATGTCTAAATTACCCATGATCACAAATAATTTTAGATATTAGAAGTAGTGGTTGATGATTTACTATGCTTTATTAAAATTACAATACATTTTTTTATTTTAATATTAGAATTGGATATTAATCCTATAGGTACTAACATATAAAAATTACTTTTATATTTTTCAATGAGTGAGGTTATTTTGCGCGCGAAATACTGTCATTACGACATTGCCGTTTATTTTTTAAGTAACTTATTTAGTAGTGTAAGTTTCATGAAATACGTTTGAGTAATTGGCAAGGTAAAATACATTTTCAACTTTTGCGTAGTTTCAACGCTCTTAATACTTGTCGTGACCTTTACTACTAAAACTTGCACACAGTAGGGATGTCATAGTGACGGTTCCCGCGCTTTTTTATCAATACAGATTATAAAAGGTCTACGCTACGTACTTAGGCCGTATCTACTTTTATTTGTATATTAGCGAATGGTAGACGTAAGATCTTGAAATATTGTTGAAAGTCTTTTAAATTTAATCCATAATACATAAATTATTTTTAGCTTCACATCGTTGATTTGGCTATTTAAGAGGCTTTATTTCCTGGCTTGGTATGCAAAATATCAATTGAGTCTAAATTTGTTCATTCCTACTAGCGTTATCCCAGTGCAGCCCGGGGTGCGCTTACTAGTCTAATAAGATTTGACTGAATGTTAGCTTTCCACAGAGCGACTGCCTCGCCAATCCAAAGGGATAGCGATATTCCATGGTTTACAGTTAAGACTAGTGTCAGTGTATAAGCTAAATTATTGCAAAGTTTCATCATAATCTTTTCAGTCGTTTTTTGTTTGAAAGGGTACCATATATCCACTCATCCTAAGAAAAATTCACGAATATAAGAATAAGTAATACTTAGGATTATAATCACTGTAAAATTACTTTCATTTCATAGATTGTTTGATTGTTTGATTCCATTGCATCTACCATTTGCTTTACGACTAATTAAATATCAAAATGTGATGATAAATTCGTAGTCTATGGTTTAAAAAAATCTCGATGTAAGTTGTGTTGTATATTATTTAAAAAAAGCTTTCATTTATTGTCTATTGCTTGGGTTATAGCTCGATATATTGTTCTTGGTATTTCTTCAAAAAATCTTCCTTTTAACGACGTGACCTTATTTTTTATATTTAATGATTTTACTATAGTGTACATATTAGGGTCAAAAATTGGTAAGCTACTGGGTTTGAATGTGTTTTGAATAGTACCAAGGCATTTTGTGATATTAGGGGCACTTAAGTTGTCCGGTCATTTTCTGATATTTGGGATATATTTTGATATTTTTAGGTATTTCGGACATTTTGCGATATTTCGGATATTTCGTGGTTTAATGATAGTTGGGGCGTTTTCTGTGAGTGCTCAGTCTTGGTTCAGTGGAACGGGGTATTTCTTGGGCATTTCTTACCGCATGCACACTTCCTGACTATTTCGATATCTTTGGTGTATCTCGTGCCGTCGACGCATACCAATCTTATCTGAAAAAGAGGATATAAAATTAATCATAATCCAAGCTAGACTGAGTTTGTACTCTGGCAACCAGAAAATTAGTAAACAATTATTTATAGTTTAAATATTCAGATAAAAACAGACCATGATTTAGATCTACACAATGTTTTATGGTCGGGTCTTAACCCTGGTCATTGACATAGTCACTACTGGAGCCAAAATTATAACAAAAAAATTCTGAGTCAAAAATTTGATTTTTTCTGTTGCGGGATTAAAATTCCAAGATCTCGAACATCTGATTTGGAACTATAAGAGCCCATTTACACGATACCATATACAGACTTGGCGTCTTAGTAAAAGTTGTTTAGTCTGATGAGCATTTTCTGTTGACTTATGAAAATCGAAGATCTGAAACATTTGATGAAGGACCATAAGAGCTCATCTACGCTATACAATTAACAGACCTGACGGCTTACCAAAAGTTGTTTAGCTTGATAGGCATTTTCTGTTGAATGACTAATTCTTCGACCAATCCAAGACGCGAGGAAGGACAGCGGATAGTTTTTATCGCGATAACCGACATCCACGCGGGTGGAGCCGCGGGCGGTAGCTAGTTTATAAATAAATAATATTATTATTCACATACCTTTCTCTTCTTAGTTTTCCTGGGCGCGCAACAGTGTCCGTTCGGACAGCCGGGCCGGGCTCCCCGCCACACACACCGCGCCCCCCGCACCGCCCGGCGACTGCGGCACGAGCCTTCGGTGATCACCTCACGGGTCGCTTCCTGGAATCATCATCAACATCACGATAAATCATGTTACTAATATTACATACATACATAGACTCACGCCTGTTCCCGGAGGGGTAGGCAGCTACTACGGAACGCCATTTGCAACGCTCCTGACATATAATGAAAAATGAAAAATGATTTATTGCTGCCACAACCAGACAAATTACATAATAAAAGAAAGGCACACAAAAATAAAAAAATAATAATAATAATAAAAAAAACATCTACATAATAATAACATTAGCAACAACTAAGGCCAGGTCGTGGCAGTAATGGGACCCCGTTCAGCATAACACCAGACCTGCTGGCACTGATATTCTACGGGGCCCTGAGTGACTCACGAAGGCGCAAGACAGAGGATATCTAAACTAGACAAATACAATTATGTATCGATATAGGCAGGTAAGTACTAAAAAAGTGTACACAGTAACAATAAACAACATCACGCATAGCAGCCTGCCGCGCGGGTGCGGGCGGCGTGGGCAGCATGTGGGGCGGAGTCTACGTCGCGTCATCCGGCGACAAAAAGAGACAACCGACAGACTGCTCACCGCACGCGCGGCGCGCACACGCACTGCGCTGTACAGTCACACGATCGTAGTGCAATAACAAAAGATTACGTTAATTATAATAACGAGTTTGTAACATTATTACTGTAAACAACGCAGTACCTACATTATTGCCTTAGAGTAAGCGTTACCCACGAGTAAGTCGATCCAATCTTATTTCCTTGCACAATTGGTCGGTACAAAAAGCTTATTAAGTAAGGAAATCTACACCTGACATACATACATATCTCTCTTGCTTCATTCACACCTATCAAGTTTCTCATGGATGCTCTTCTGTTTAAGGTACTTCTGAACTTTTTTTTTACTAATATTAGGTATACATGGAAAAATTGGAGAGGATGGATGGATGCGTGGAGAAAACCTATTCAGAATCTTTTGCGTGAAAGATCTGGCTTTTTTTGAAACAAAACAATGAATTCCGTGTGTAGATACGATATTAAATGGTCCCTACCATTCGGATCAGACCCATTTAGGCTCAAAATTACTCAGAAGGTGATAGAGACAGCTATGCTTGGAGTTTCCCTGCCAGATCGAATCAGAGATTAGGAGATCCGCAGGAGAACCAAGGCTTCAGCCAGGCTAAAGTGGCATTAGGCAAGTCTGATAGCTCAAAGAACCGAAAGCCGTTGGGCAGGAGTGTTCATGAATAGCGACCACGTACCGGACGACGCAGCAGGGGTAGGCCTCCCGCATGGACCCACGATCTGGTTAAGATCGCGGTGCGCGGTTAGATGCGGGCGGCTCAAGATCCGTCTGTGTGGAGAACCTTGGGGGAGGTCTATGTCCAGCAGTGGACGTCTCTAGGCTAACGTGATGTAGAGATTTTTAAGAAGAAAGTCTACGTACCTTTCTGCAGGCCCCAGCACCTGAAGCGGTGGGTGAAGGTGCATGCTCCGAAGGCATTTGCTGTTTATGAGATGGTGCCGCTGAAATGTACAAAATTAGTTGGTTTTTTATGCACAATCAAACATTATTTTAAATTATCATGAATTATATTTTCACGCGGAAAGAGATTTTGTATGTTCGCGTTTTATAAACATTGCAAAATATTGCTTAGCAAGTCTTGACTCTAGTCTAAACAATGGGATATCGCTTTCTCTTCGGGTTGCGGAGGTCAGACAGGCAGTCGCTCTGTGGAGAAGCTGATATTCGGTCAATTCCTGTTAAAATGAAATACAACGGAACTTGGGTTGCAACTGGGATAACCCTAGGAGAATGATGAAATACCTTCTTTTAGGACGAAGTATGTTCAGTTAAAGTCAGTTGTATTGGGAAGACTGTTGAGGACTTAGCTAGGGTTCACATATGGTTACACAATACAGCACAGAAGTATTTACCTGGTGAGGCTTGTACGTTGTTGATAATTTGCTTCCGAGGAGGGTTTTTGCCCTGAGTGATGACTGGGGCACCACCTGTGAACAGAAGATGTCAGTCTCTTTAATCAGAACACATTCCGATTGCCTGGAGGAAGGATAAGGTCGCCAGCCAATAGTTTAGGAGGGCGCAAGTTGATACGGAAAAAAAGAAAAAGTATGAATTGTAGGGATTTTTGAATCTCTAGGAAGGGATGGGTGCTCACCCTGCCACATGTCTTTCGAGAACATCATGAAGAACTCTCAGACACGCCTCAAACAAACGAATATTTCCGCCACAATACGTTCCTGATATTACTCACCAATAGAAGCCCTCAGCTCACACTGAGGACCGGCGGTACCCGCTCGGCACCTGCAGGTATAGTCCGATGGAGAGCCTTCCTCTCTCACGCAGCGGCCACCCCGGGCACAAGGGTTTGGGACGCATGGGTCCTGGAATACGAGATGGTTGATGACTTAGAAAAAGCTATATGGTGACGGATTCAAAATGTAAAGTGACTCCACCCCATTTTATTTCGAGAGTGTCATAAAAGTCGGCGTAGGCAAATCCACAAAGCAAATAGTATCTTATGGGAGAAGCGGAAACCTTGCCAGCTCAGCCAACGCAACGTGGCATAGCAGACCAAATCTTCCTTCGGACCTTCAAATTACGAACATCCAGAAGTGGATAACAAGAGGCTGATAATATGCGTATAATTTCATTATTAAATTTTGAATGGCCATTTATTATCACTAGTAGTCGTGTAAAGTCCGAATTCTGATTCTTCCATCGCTACTAATCTTAGCGATAAAGGAAGAAGATATTGTTGGTTCTGATATAGTAGTTGGATATTGTTGCTGCCAACAATAATTCGTATCGAATTTGAATTCCGTTCACCCTGGAAAGCTGTCTGTTAGTATTTCCATTGGACTATCCCCGTCTGTAATCCTAATACATTATTAAGTATAACAAAATATAACTTTCTAAGACAACCAACCTGGTTATGTCTCCCAGCGTCTTCTTGTATAAACACGGTAGCTGACGTGGAACTGGTCGGTTCATCTTCTCCGCAGCCTGCTGAGGTCCTCTGGACTCTGACGGCATTCACGTAGTCCACGCGTTTGTGGTTGATCCAGGCTTCTTTCAGGCACCCTGGAAGATGACATTAATATCAGCGATGTTAATAATATCCCTCTGCTGGGCACTGGTCTTTTCTCATTATGAGGACGGTCTATCATGAAGGCAAGTGCAGAATCGTAGACGCCACATGGTTTTTTGAAAACATGATAAAAATCTTGACTGCCTGCGTGGTCCACTGGATAGCGTATGCGACTACTGATCGGAGGTCCCGGGTTCGATTCCCGGGTCGGGCAAAAGTGTAACTGGGTTTTTCCGAATACTTAGTAGCACCCTGGAGTTTGGTGATGTGCCGTAACGGCAATCAGCTCGCCCCCTATTACGTGGGACCAAAAATTAATGGCAAAATGTGGGTGCAATATTACACCTCTGCCTTCCCCTTCGGGGATAAAAGGCGTGACACTATAAAAAAAATGATAAAAATCTCTCTGATATTCTTCATGTTGTTTTTCTGCACTGTTTAGCAAGCAAACTTAATACAGTGGTAAACGCCGAGGCTTAGAACCCGAAACCCTCTGAGTAGCATTGTGCGTGTAGTATGCTGGCAAATCTTCCGATAGTCGTGAATATACTTGAAAATACCACTGAGCTACTTCAGACCTTTTTCCATCGGGCAATAATGGAAGGCTGGTCTTTTACTGTCTCTGTCTTGCTCTTCTTGTAAGACAAAGCTAGCATTATATTGCTTTGAGGAATTTTACGTCCTTACCAACTCTACTTCTAAATATCGAAGGTCTCATGTTATCTATTTTTACCCTTCTTGCAAGAAAGGGACAGCATTATATTGCATAAATAAACTTATAATATGTGACTTACCTTTGAAACTGGTGATATTCCGTAGATGCCATTTACTAAACGCATCTTTGGCGATCTCTTCCGGGACGCCCCCGAGATACATTGGTCGTTCTAAGCGGAGATATTCCTTGGAACCTTGAAGAAAATAGTTTGGTAAAATATGTGACGGATTAAGAATACCTACGGAATGTCACCACCCCATATCATCCCATGGGTGTCGTAAGAGCCGACAGAGGGAGCATATTATGCAGAGAACACCACTGTAAGAGAAGGAAAACTTGATACAAACCCTATACCAACCCGTTTGGCCAGCGTGGTATAGTAGGCCAATTCCTCCTTTCAAAGGAGAGGCCTAGTCCAGCAGTGGACTGTATGGGGCTGAAGATGATGAATAATTCAGAGAACGACAAAGGTATTACATGAAATGAAATGGCTATCTAACCAATTTCTTGTCATGGAATCATAGAACACCTGGCTAACTTCACAGAAATAGTATTACCTTCGTTGATAATAGATCTGGCCGGTCCATCATCCACCTTCAGCGTGAAGTTTTTCTTGATGGCGATCAGCTCTGCTTTGTGGTAGTTGCCGTCTGATACCATCTCGAAACTGTGGACAGAAAAATACCGGTTTACTTATATCAGCAGCCTTCTGGAGAGGAGAGGAGTTTTTCAGACTTTTTTAAATATATTTACTCCGTGATCCAGGGGCTAGCGTGTGTGTCTGCTGATCGGGGGGTCCCGGGTTCGTTTCCCGGGTCGGACAAAAGTTTTACTGGGTGTTTTCGAATTCTTAGTAGCAGAACGGAGTTTGGCAATGTGCCCGGTAACGGCAATAGGCTCGCGTCCTTATACGTGGGAACTAAAATGATTCATATGGCGAAAATAGGGTGTAATATTACCCTTCTGTCTACACTTTCGGGGAGACAGCCATGACGATATAAGAAGAAATTGAAAAAGTCCACTTAAGAGCCTGAAAAAGAAGAAAGAAAGAAAGAAAGAAAAATGATTTTATTGTATCACACGCCGCACAGTCACAATAATTACAGTTTTGCTTAACCTAAAATGAAAATAAACAATTTTATAAAAGTTCTTATGCTAATTGGCAAAACAATAATAAAACGCATGACAGATAGGTACGTAACTGTTAACTGTCAAGCTACATTGACATGTCATTAACGCAATTGCGTTTGCGGGGTTTTAAGTATATAGATAGTTACCCCATACCACTCTGGCAAAGTGCAGGTCGATAGACTTCACATGTCTTTCGAAAACATAACGGATAATTCCCAGACATACAGTTTCCTCGCAACGTTTTTCATCACCATTTGGCGAGCGACACTTTTATTTAATACGCACACAACTTCGAAAAGTCATTGGTGCGCGCCATGGATTCGAACCCTCTGCATGGCAGTCTGTTGGTATCTCCACTAGGCTATCGCTGAATAACTTAGCTCTCAGATATCTATCGAAACTTACCTGTACATAGTAGAAGTAGGATGGTTTCCTATATCGTAACTGATGCGAATTCTTCCATTGAACAGCTCAACAGCAAGATGTTCATTCTCACCGAAGTACATAAGTACGCCGTGAAGTTGTGTTGTACTGAATACTGTAAACAATTTAAATAAGTTACTTAATAAATCTATGTAATGTATTTACCCATGTACCTTTCTATTTTAAAAGCTCGATCGTTAAATCAGTAGGTTGTCTACTGAACAGATTTCCATGAAACGTCGCAATAAGAAACGTACATACAAACATACATAGACTCACACCTGTTTCCCGAAGGAGTAGGCAGAGACAACAGAACGCCATTTGCAACGATCCTGACATATCTCGCTTGCTTCATTCACTCCCATCAAATTCCTCATGCATGCTCTTCTGTTCAGGGTACTTCTAACCTTTCCTGTTTTTAGGATGTCTCCAATCTGGTCAGAGAACGTCCGCCTAGGTTTTCCCCTTCGTCCTGTCCCATTCACACTTGCCTTATATATCTGCTTGGTCAGTTTTTCGTCATCCACGTAGCTTATCACAATAACTAATTACAACAAAGGATATCCTATCTTTTGTCGCTATAACTGATTCCTATGAAGGTGGCAGCGGTGACGCTGGTGAAATATAGTAATTTAGGAATAGTGATCAAATTCTTATATACAGGATGTCACAAAACCCATCACCAAGCCAAAGTCTACTCGTTTTGGACATCATGCTAAGTCATACTAAGCAAAAATTATGCCGGGGAAACGACATTTTTTTTGAGTCGACACATTTTTTAAATTGAAAATAAAAGTGCGCGCGTGAAATTCCCGACATATTCGCTTCTTATCCATGAGTACATGGGACATCTATAGAACAAATTGGCATAGTAATTGCATCGATTGTGCACCTAATTGGAAAAATTGCATAGTGACTTTGAGCCTCAATATCTCCTGAACCAGTAATTTCCCCGGTATGGTGTCGAAGTAAAAAATGTTCGTAATGATTGGTACAATATGGGTTTTCAGTTTTTGTTAAGGGTGGTTTTTTACATCCTGTATATCCAGCAATGGACTAGGCTGATGATGGTGATAAATCAAAATCTTACCCAAAGTGACATTGGCTTGTGGCGCAGTCCTTAGCGGTTCCAGTTCCACCAGAGAGTCATTGTGGCTGAACGTCAGCGAAGTCAGGTATTCGCACAGGCGACCTAAAAGAGTACGTTATTATATAATATACCTATACAGGGTTATAAAAAACATCAGCTGTTTCATAAAAAGTTGAACTTTGACCACGACAAAATGTATGGAACAGCTGATATTTTTTCGCGATTTCGCAAAAGTTCCAGAACAAAAGTTGTTCATAATGATGAATATAGCCGGGGTGGCTAAATTCATCATTATGAACAACTAAGAGGTTGACGGTATTTTACAAATAACCCTGTATATCTTAATATATAAAATCCTTGCGTTACTGACTGACTGACAGACACGCTACAGCCGAAACTATTGGGCGCAGGAAACTGAAATTTGGCATGTATGTTCCTTGGGGACCGCAGGGGTGCACTAAGAAGGGATTTCCCGAAATTCCCACGGGATCGGGTAAAACGGGAAAGTTAAAAAAAAAGCGCGGGCGTAGCCGCTGGCATCTTCTAGTTCTAGCATATATACACATTCTAGTTCCAAACTAATCAGAGTTTGTACTATGACTACTAGACAATGGATAAACATACCTACTTAATTATAAACATAGGTGCATTTCGCAGACTCAGACCACGGAAAATAGGGATTCTGTACCAGTGTATAAAATGGTAAGTCTAAACCATGGAATATCGCTATCCCTTTGAGTTGCGGAGACAGACAGGCAGTCTCGCTGTGGAAAAGCTGATATTCAGTCATATCTGGTTAGACTAGTAAGAGGACTCCGGACTCCTAGACGAGTAAGTCTTGCATTTAACTGGGATAACGTCAGGACGATGATGATGATGAGTAGTATAAAAGAAATGCATTTTTATAAGAATCTGGTCACATTATGAACACAAATCATTGACTTCCAGAAAAAGGGACTTGATTGTGCACACCATTTTGTACCGTGTGAAATATAAATTTTGTAAAACCCTTGTAAATTGCCGCTATTTGATTTGCCCGGCACTGCCAGTTAACCCGTGTTGATAAATTTGTGATATTATATTGAACATAGATATTTTGTGAAATTGTGAGTTTCTCCTACCACGCCACGTGCCTTGAAGACGTCGCGTTGAAGTCTGGTAAAGTAAAGATATCTCACTCTATTTTGGCCAATTTAGAATTTTGATTAAATTGAAGATCGAAATCATCAGGTAACTGCATATTGTCTTTTGATTGTTAGCGCTGAGTAACTCGGCCCTCATATATGGTCAGACTCCTTGCGTTGCTCTACACAAGTGGATGTAATCCAAGCTTCCACTGCACTCTGCAACAATTCCCACTTGCCTAGGGCAATTTCGAACATATTTTTTGGTATATAAGTATAGAAGTAATTACCTGAATATCCCGGCGCACATTTGCATAGGTAGTCGTTCGCTGTGCTCAGCAGAGGACGTTCCATTATGATGTCATCCTGGAAAGAACAGCTACGTAAGCATCTGAGTGAAATATAATAGTGACTAGTAGTGGATTCATTTGCCCCATCTCTAAGCTAAAAGGATATATAGGGGTTTAGAAATGTACTTATTTCTTGAGATTTAGGACAGAAAATTTATTAAAAGAAATATATTATTTTGCCCTCGTAAACTCACGGTATTTAACTATATAACTAACTACGCTAACGACACAAGATATTTTTTTACAAATTATTGTATAAATTCAATGACAATAGATGTTATTGCCTTTAGGATTAAAAGTATTTTATACTTACCGAAGAATAAAATTTAAGTTCGACTCAAAATCTCATCTCAGTGGCCTGTATATCCTGCAACCTGTGAGTTTGTCTGATTGTTTACTAAAAAAGTACGTAGGTAGTATATCTCGAAAGACAATATGGATCTAAATGTCATTAACCTGAAAAGCTTACATTCATATACTTATAAATATATTTTATTAGGTATAGTAGTTAAAGATAGCATACCTGTAAAGCCCTCCTAGCCTGTGGCAGATAGCACACTCCATGCACACAGTCATGGTGGGCACAAGGCGAGGTCCCGAGAGCAGCATGAGGAGCCGCCTCGCAGTACCTCCCAGCGTAGCCACCGGCGCACGCGCAGCGGTACTCGTCCAGGCCGTCGACGCAGGTGGCTCCGTTCTACAAGATAATTATACATATAGGGCTCTGTAATACGTAACGCAAGGCTGTTAGGGAGGTAGAAAGTTATATAAATGATACATCTTTTAGTGACAGCCGGAAGGCCAGACGGCAGTCGCTGTATGGCAACAACTACAAGACATACTCACACTCATTTGTTATTTGGTTTTACAAATAGTATTCTTCTAATTGACATACTACGGGGATGAAGTCAGAGGAAAAAGCCTAGTTTCAAAGAAATCTTAATTTACAAATAGCCAACATGCTTTCTTTCTTCTATTCACTTTCGGGCCTTAAAAAATGCTTTGTTGTTCCCACTTGAAGACACATAGACATCTCTTTATTTCTTTAGCACTGTCTATTCACTGCGCTTTATTGCACACCAACATAGCATTAAACTGTTTATATTTTATAAAGAGACTTAAAACTACGATAATGTACAATCGGCGGCCTTATCGCCTAGGGCGATCTCTTCCAGGCAACCTTGAGGTGGACAGGAATGATATGAGCAAAATGTGGAGCGGTGGTGTTGTTGCTAAAATAATACGAAAATCTTAGATACTATATATATAATTATAATTCGATAAATATACGTAGGTACATAAATAAAATACAACTAAGTATAAAATATTACATAAAATAGAATACAAATATAAAATATACTTACATACATTATAGAAATATAAGAAACAGTCAAGACAGACAATACAGATGGAGTAAATAAGGCTTAGGTAACAAGAAAATCATCAAATTAAATCAGATAGTGATTTTTGATCAAAGTTTTGAAGATATTTAACGATTTTGCTTTTCGAATCTCCAGGGGTAAAGCATTCCACAGACGCACAGCTTGAGCAGTGAAAGATTTCGAAAAGTAACGGCATGCTTTGGCATCCTCAGTGTTAGATCCTCTTCATCCTCAGATACATTTATTGTGTCCAAATACATTTATTTTCCTTCCCATTTGAATTAAATATTGCATCTCTTTTTCCAATTACTTACCTGACACATATGGTTGATACAGTCATCAGCATTGACAGTGCAGTTCTGACCGGAGTAACCTTTAGGACACGCGCAGGTGTAGTGGCTGTGGTGATCGGTGCACACCGCTCCGTTCTCGCACGGGTTGAATTCCTTCGTGCAGAATGGGATTTTCTTCTCACAAAATTCACCTGTCCAACAAATTGTATAATTTTATCATCAGAACATGAAGTTGTAAATTGAAGTGTCTGTGGTAAAGAGGCGATCGATTTGCAAAATTAAGAGATTCAGTTTTATATATGGATGGCCTAAAAATACACCCTTGTTTGTTTTGTAACCTAATATTTATATACCTAGTCTCACGCCTGAATCCCTGAAAGGGTAGGCAGAGGTGTGATATTACAACTTATATTTCGTTATGTTATAACTATGAGGTCCCACGTGAGGGCGAGTCTATTACCTTTACCGGGCACTTTACCAGACGCCGAGCTGCTACACAGAAATCGGACAAATCTAGTAACACTTTTGCCCAACCCGAGAGTCGAACCTGGATACCGGAAGCAGTCTAATAACTATAAAAATCTATGACAGTAGAGTCCTTCATAATTTATTGTTATTTTAAAAAAAAAGCCTTCGGAATCGGACAGCCACTAGGAATAAATCCTATGTTTCGGGGAACTTTACAAAAATATAACCGACGGATACAATGAATACTCAAAATCGAAAACACAATTTATGGATGACACAAAGTATTGTCTCGTATGGGAATCGAACCCACAACACCCGGCGCAGTGTCCAGCGGCAATATGACCGCTTAAACCATTACGCCAACCGTGTAGTCTAGGACAGTAGTGTTCTTAATTGGAGAACCCGTGGTCAACGGGTGACTGGATGGCATAATTAAGCCCTTATGGCATTAGTTTATTTACAGGGCTGGTACTTACCCATAAAGCCAGGAGCACACTTGCAGGAGTATCCCTCGAGGTGGTCGACGCACGTCGCGTTGTTCTGACACTTGTTGGCGGCACAGTCGTCGATATTTACTTCACAGCGGGCGCCGGTGTAGCCAGCTTGGCAGGAACAACTAAAAGTTGTAAGTAATACTAATAAAATTACTTGTCTAGATAGATATCATAATTTGGAACGGATGGATGAAAGAAAAACTACGAAAGAAGTGTATCGTGTAAGAATTAATGGAGATGTCGGTAGGGGACGCCCAAGGCGGACGTACGCCAACCAAATAGGTGACGTACTGAAAAGGCCCAAATTAAAAGTACCCATAACCGCCGAGCATGCATGATGAGGTTAATGAATGTCAAGGAAGCGAAAGAGGTGTGTTTGAACTGGAGCATTTGGCGTTCCATAGTCTCTGCCTACCCCAATGGGAGACAGGCGTGACGATAGATAGATAGATAGATATAGATATCATCGCAGAGCCCAAAAACATAACATTTTGTAAAACGCAAGCGCTCTCTAGGTCGGGTAAAGCCTAACAATACTACAACATAGAATAAAATGTAACACTAATGTTGTAGCTGTGGCTACATATTACTAATGTCATCTATCATACACTTCATAGACTATTTCCCAACAATTTTCGTTGATATACGGTTCAATCCGATTTTCTATCAAATTTTACATAATTATCAAGACTGCTCCAATCAAAATTATCCTAAATTCAAATTTAAGGTTCAAATACCTACCTCTGGTTTTAGCAAAATACAGCAGTAAATCAAAGCTATTTATTATAAATACTACTAATTTACGTAATGATGATCTTTTAAATACTTTTTGTTTTGTATATAAATAGCAAAAGTTTAAAATCGCTTATAAACAGCTCCTTCAACCTACCGGAATCGTCCCTCTTCCAGCACATGGCATATACCATGAGCACACGGCGAACCATAGCACGCGTCGATCTGGTGCTGGCACGAGTCTCCATGGTACCCTCGGGCGCAGAGGCACTCGTGGCCCCCAGCGCCCCGGGCCCTGCAGGACCCGCCGTTACGACAGGGGTTGCTGTAGCAGCTGTCGCATTTGGAGATTATTTCGGCTGGTGGTTTGCCTGGGAAGAAGAAGAATTATATCTCATTTTTGCAGGTGTTGTTAGTTTGTTTGAAAAGAAGAATAATGTCTTAATTTGCAGGTCAGTCTAAAGTTTCTTAATAGTGCTTAATAGTGATGTTGCTGAGGTGGATTCCTCATTTTATCAATTAAACTAAAATTTATGAAAATAGCTGAAACATAGTCAAAGCTCAACAATAGGAGACTTAGGGGATAAAAAAAGAAGAAGACGACAAAAAATTTAACTGCACAAAAGATAATTATAGTGCTTAAAGCGGCACCCTTGCAGTTTAACACTGCCTCAGTATTGGAAATTCCACAGAACAGAAAGACTCTCTCTTCGAGTCTGGGTGATTTTTTGTAGCCAATAAGTTATGAAGTCCCCGTTGTCGATTCCCCTTCGTCGAAACAGGATTTATTCCAGCGGATACCGGCTGGAAGAAAAAGTTCACCATTTATTTGTCCAAAATAATTACTGTTTATGAATTTACTTTTTGTCGCCGGGGCCGGCCCCGAAAGAGGTGGCGAGGTAACCTAGACGCCTACCACAAGAGTTGGCTTGAGACTGCAGGTAACAAGATAGCATGTATATTTTATTACCCGTTCTTTCTCGTGTATCTACCTATTGCTTTGCGAAAGAGGCAGTAGCTGTAACTGTAGAAGCAATAAGTAATTTACTTAAAAATGTTGTCGTTCATAAGAGTCACCTTGTGACCTAGATGAATAAATGATTTCGACTTTGAAAGATTTTGGGGAGGCCTTTGCCCAGCAGTGGGCCAGTATGGACTGTTAAAAAAAAAGACTTTACCTTTACAAACAAAAGCACTAGACTGCGTGCTGAGTATAAGCTTGTCCCTCATGGCGGCGGGCTCTGAGCATCTGGCGATGCCGGGTTCCACGTACTCGCCGGCACTCTTGACCCACTCCGACAGCCAGCGGGCGCTGCAGTCGCAGTATAAAGGGTTCGAGCCTAGGGCGCTGCAATTTTGGAAAATTATAGAATCTGATTAGTTTTTGTGCAGCTTTGAATTTGATTACCATGGCAAAGTAAAGCTACGTTGGTTAAGGTGACTACTTGGATGGTTAACCGCTTATTGTGGCATTGATCTTAGAGCGCTTTAGTGCTAATACGTAAACCTCTTCGCTACTGGCTTCGGTGGCACGTGGCACTGTCTGTCGCGCTTTTTTGGCAGGTCGAGAATCGTGAGGTCAAGTTGGAGCCCTTCGAGAAATTTATAAATTCCGACCCTAGAGTAGGACATAGTAACACACATTAAAAAAAAGGCTTTTATCCTTCTTCTCCTTATCCATTACGATCTTGACAGAGCGATTGTGGTCGTCATGTTGTAGGTTTGGTATGGGCACATGTGATTTGCTTCAAGACAGAAAGCCATCCTCTTCTACTACTGTTATTCCAGCTTAGAAATAATATTTAATTTACTTACACATGAGAAATCGACTCTAAATCCCTGAAGACGCCGTCAGCCAGCATGGATATGTTGTTTCCGTGAAGTGATAGCACCCTCAGCTGAGTCAGGCCTTTCAGAGCATCGCGCTGAAATAATGTGAAAAACAAACTATTAAAAATCTAATAAAGCTGAACTGTTTGTTTGTTTTATTAGTTGAACGCGCTAATTTCGGCAGTTGCTCTGTAGAAAAGCACGGTTTCACAGTAGTGGAGCCTTGCTAATTTCAGCATGAATGGGCCGGCTCGACCGGGGAAGTACTACCCTCTCACAGAAAATCGACGTAAAGTAACAGTACCTAAACTGTTGCGTTTCGTTCGGTGAGTGAGAGTGCCGGAGGCCCTATCCCCTATTCCTTCTCCCTCATCCCACTCCTTATCCTATCCCTTTTCCCAAACAAAGAGGCGGCAACATACTTGTGACTCCTTTGGTGTTACTTTTGTCCATAGGCTGCGGTAATTGCTTACCATCAGGCGATCCGTCTGCTCGTTTGCCGCCTATTACCTACTATAAAAAAAAAAACAACGGCTGTTGCTCTGTCAAATCTCGTTAGAGTAGGGTTTCGTGTTCCAGACTCCAACTTAAAGGCCTTGGATGCAACAGGTATGACGCTACGATGACGTACTGTCATGTAGCTTCCTCAGTAGTGTCAAACTTGATTAGACTAAGAGTACTGATCATGGGCGCCAAGGTACTGAATTGATACTGAATCAGTTCTTGTAAGAATAGGTGGATGCAGGTAGCTTAAGATCGGTGCATGTGGAGACTCTTGGGGGAGATCTATGTCCAGAAGTGGACGTCTTTCGGTTGATATGTTTACGATGAAGAGTAGATGGCAAAGAAACATACCTGCACACATCTCAGCCTGTTATAACTGACGATAAGCGTGGAGAGTTTGGTGAGCCCCTCGAAGGTGTTATTGGTAATCACGCTGATCACATTGTTGGACAGGTCAAGCCTCGTCAGCTGGGTGAGGTGGCGGATCTGCTCCGGCAGGATCGCGGCGATCTCGTTTGATTCTAAGTAGCTGGAATTTAGAAAAATACGGTAGAAATTATGTACGGGTTTTTGGTCCACTTCGAGCCGGATAAGAATACAAAAATCACTACCCCATAGTGGGTGATGTAAGAGCCCTCTAGGAAAGTTCTTGAAGCAACTATGTAGTACCTTTGTGAAGACATGGTAACTTTGATGTCGGCTGGCCCAGCCTTTCGCAGTCCACTATTGGACACAAACCTGTCCTAATTTGCCTCACAATATCATCGTGAGTTCATAGAAAGATTCGGCCTAAAACCGTACTATAATTGCCAGACGGAATAGGATCTGATTTCGGGTTAGCCATCTCTTGACAGTGGTACTATTTGCTTCCCGTATTTTTCACTCAGTTGGCCAGAAGTGGTACACTATTATATAGGCTACAATAAAAACAAAAGAATGAAATTTTCTTACTGTCAATTGTTTTTTCATGCGGTTGGTCTCTGTCACCACACAGACAAAAAGCCTAACAGTGTGTTAATTATACAAATCATAATAATTACAGTTCAGTAGTTTGCTTCGGTATATTCTGTGGTACAGTGGTGAGTTGAGCTCGGGAGCATCGGACTACGGTGCCGGTACAAGTGCACTGCGATGGACAATAGTCGGATGATAGGCAGCCTTTGTCCTCCGCTGAAAAAAGATAACCAGACGTTATATTTCGAAGAAAATAAAACAACATTTACTGCTTAGGGTTAAGGGTGCTCAAGCGTTTTCCCCTCCTCAAAAACTTTTGTTTTATTTCAAAGACAATGTATCTTTTTAGTGTTTTCCTGGAGAAAACCTCTATTCAACTCTCTCAACCCCAAGTCCAGAACTATCAAACCCCTCACGAAACAAAATCTATTTATAAAACTACACCAGATTCAAGCAGTCAAGTTTGTTATGAATAAAATGCATTTGAAGGAATTTCTGATAGGCAGTGCTATTTGGAATATTTTATTTTATTCTTTTTGGTAAGAAATTTGGTAACTAGAGCAGAATAAAGTACCTACATGTACGAAATACTTACCGCTGCATTTAAAATCAGAAACTTCCAGATGTTGAAGGTTGGCGTCTCTCAGCGCAGCCGGAGTCCTACAGGTAGCTGATGGTGACAGTCTCCTGGTCCGGAGCCAGTTTGGTAGCCAGGATATATGGCATGTGCAGTCCAGGGGGTTGGACTCTAGGTTCCTGGAATACAGTGAACTTTTGGCTGCAGATATGGACTTTTGGGATATGTTTACAAGTTCCAAGAAATGTCGACCTCTTATTGCTAATCTATATGTTATCTAGTAATAAAAGAGTTATGCTATTGCTGTGGGCATGGAGTAAAAGTACTGATCGGAGCTAGGCTAGTGCATTTTCAGTTCCAGATAAATGGGCAGTTTTCTTTTGCAGAATTTCGATGAAAGGACGTGTTGGGAGGGTCGCTTTCGACTACTACCTGGAGGTCCTGCGTTAGATTCCGCATAGTTTACTTCTAACTTATTTCTTACATTGTAGAGAATTGTCCGAATGGTAGGTCTGGTTATACCGTCTTACCAGCCTAATACCACACGTGCCCGCCGAAAAGCAACGTAGCACTATTCTTTTTATTGCGTTGTCTTTCAATCCTACCTTCCATTTGTAATACGGGCTGAAGAGAGAGCTATAGAGAAGGAAGTAAGTTTTTGTGAAACGTCGGTAAAGACTTGTCATCGTTTACCCTAGGGTTAGTAACACGTGAGTGACTCCTTGGTATCACCAATATTTTAGACCCTATAACTAATTTGCAACTATTATATTTAGAGAGAGACTTACAACGTTGACAGCATGGTGAGGTGATCGAATGCTCCAGGCGTGATGCATTTGATTTTATTGTCTGTCAAAGATCTGAAAATAAAAATAAATGATATAAATATACTTTTCGGGACCCGCTCCCAATATTGAATGATATGATATAAAATTACAGGTGATTCTGTTTGTAACAAGTCTATTTACTTTCACCTGTCCCCGTGTCTGTAATGACGTCTTGGACAGGATCGATTTGACCCGCTGCCCGGTTTTACATTGAGGTGAAATTGAACATGCATATTATGGAATTTGCGAGGCAATGCAATATTATGCTGACATGGAGCCAACGACAACCCAGCCTACTAAACATCTAATGTTTTCATTTCTAGAAACAAACAATTCTGTCAAAGCGGTGAGGTATGTGGGGCGAAGGGGGCAAAAAATGCATTCTTATTGGCCGGTTCAAATTTGCGGTACGTTATAATCCATATCTAGTATTGGGATTGGTCTTATGTAAGACGTATAAGTTGAACGTGTTGTCGGAAAGGGTTCGCCTTACGTATGCCATCTAGTAGGCTGGGTTATCGTTGCATGGAGCTGATCTGATGATCGACCTGGAAGGTAGCCATAAAATCTCCTCGATAAAACGACACAACCCATCAAGTATGGGCTTAATACTAAAGATGTGTGCCACAAGTCTATCACATCCGCTAACCTATTTGATAAATCTATCATTTGAGTGCGGCAAATTTCCGACTCGTCTGAAATACTCGATAGTGAAACCGATTTATAAAAAAGGAGATAAAACCGATATGAACAACTATCGTCCAGTTACCCTAATCCCAGTAATATCGAAGATTTTCGAAAAGTTGTTACACAATCAACTATACAACTTTTTAATAAAGCATAACATTCTTAAATCAGAACAATTTGGGTTTAGAAAAAACAATTCAACCACCTTAGCTTGTTTCACACTCGTGAAAAATATTACGGAACAATTAGATAAAAAAATACCAATAGTTTCCATATTCCTTGACATGTCCAAAGCCTTTGACTTCGTGTCTCATGATCTACTACTACAAAAGCTTGAAAAATATGGAGTTAGAGGTAATGGGCTAAATTGGATAGTAAGTTACTTGTCAAATCGTGTTCAGTGTGTTGAAATGCCATATTTATCAGGTCGACACATAAAAATTGAAAAATCGCAAAACCGGTCAAATGCATGTGGCGTACCGCAGGGTAGTATATTGGGCCCTCTGCTATTCTTAGCCTATATTAATGATCTGCCCGATTCAACTTCTCACAAATGTGTATTATATGCAGATGATACTACTTTGCAAATTCAGTGTAATAATAAAAATACCTTTGAAAGGGATATAAACCAAACTCTGGACAACGTTAATAAATGGCTTGATGATAATAACTTAAATGTAAATGTAAATAAAACCAAATTGATTCAATTTCAGACATACAATAGTAATCCTATATCCTTAAATATTCAATTAGATAGACAAACATTAGAAAAAGCAGAATCGACATCCTTTTTAGGTATAATAATCGATAAGTACTGCAATTGGAAGCAACACATAGACAAAATATGTTCTAGAATAGATGGATATGTGTATACGCTATATAGGCTAAGGCAGGTGGCAACTGTGGAAGCGACTTTGTACGCCTACCACGGCTACATATCCTCTATTTTACGCTACGGAATAGTAATATGGGGAAACTCTGTTGATCTGATCAGAGCGTTCAGGGCTCAAAAGAAATGCATCCGAGCTATCAGTGGAGCAGATTACTTAGACAGCTGTGTCCCTCTTTTTAAAAAACATCGTATTTTGCCTTTACCCTGTCTTTATATATACGAGATCTGTGTTTTTGTGTATAAAAATCCTAACCTATTTATTAAAACCAGCATAAATACACAAAGAAGTAACCGTTTTCCTAACAAACTACAGGTCCATCGACAAAACACAGCAATGCATAGCAAAAATTCATTTTGTATGGCTATTCGACTGTTCAATAAATTGCCTAACTATTATAAAGATTGTAATTTAAGCTTATTTAAAAGAAATGTTTTCTGCATGTTGTTGGATAAATGTTACTATTCCGTTAGTGACTACTTAAAAGATACCCTGTAATATTATAGTCTGCTATTAAGTATTATTGTTTTATTATTACAAATATATGATTAATTTTATTTATGTTCTGTATTCTCTATTTAATTCAAATTTTATGACTAATTATTATTTGTTGGTCAATTATTATTATTATAGTTATTAGTAATTAATTTTGACACTTTAACTTACCGACTAATGGAATATTTGTACACCAGAAATGGTTGAGTATATTGGACGTAATTCGAAATAACATCTTTTTTTGTTACTATATTCTTACAAATAAATAATTCTTTCTTTCTTTCTTTCTTTAATTGATTCATAATGACGCGTGCTTTGATCCGTATACATGTAAAAGCTTGTCTTAAAAAAGGTTTAAATTTTAATTTATTTAATTCCAATTTTAAAAAAAGGTATATTTTAACGTTTATTTTTATTTTTTGCACATAATGAACAAATCTGGATATCATGCCAAGGGCATTCTATCAATCGTATAGGCATTAAGCTATCAACCTTCAGGTGCAGAGACCAATCACCGAAAATAACAGAATACTAACAAAACACTCAAACTGTGGAGACCAAAGAACATCTTGTCTGTGACGCTCTGCAGAAGGTTTCCATCTAGAAGTAACTCCTGGATGTTGGCAGCGCCGTCGAATGCGTTGTCTTCTATAACCGTTATACCTGTAATACAAAGACAAGGTTATTGGGCCTCCGTGGTCCATTGGATAGCACATGCGTCTGCAGATCAAACGGTCCCGATTTCCAGGTCGGGCAAAAGTGTTACTGGGTTTTTCCGAATTCTCAGTAGCAGCACGAAGTCGGGCAATGTGCCCGGTAACGGCTAGACTCATCCACTATTACGTGGAACCTACAAATTTAATATGCGAAATGTGAGTGTACATCTCTGCCTACTCCTTCGGGGATGCAGACGTGAGACTATAAAAAAAGTTCAGGGTTCATTATCATACATCCATGATTTGGGTAGGTACCATTGGGCAAGGTTTTCTTTTTTTATAAATTTGTATTTAAAATAAAGACGACTCTCTTAGTCATTCACGCGACATTTCGAAAGTGTATGTCAGTTATTTACATTTTTGCACTTAGCGAACGTCCGTGTGCTGACGGATTAAGAATACGGTCGTAAGAGCCGACAGAGGGAGCACATTATGCTGACAACAGCACTTTAAGAGCAGGAAAACTTGATACAAACCCTAAACCAACCCGTTTGGCCAGCGTGGTATAGTTTTTTTTTATAGTAATAGGCGGCAAGCGAGCAGACGGATTGCCTGATGGTAAGCAATTACCGCCGCCCATGGACACAAGCAACACCACAGGAGTCACAAGTGCGTTGCCGCCCCTTGGGATTAGGAAAAGGGATAGGATGAGAAGTGGGGTGAGGAAGAAGGAATAGGGGATAGGGCCTCCGGAACTCTCACTCACCGAACGAAACGCAACAGCTTAGGTACTGTTACTTTACGTCGATTTTATGTGAGAGGGTAGTACTTCCCCGGTCGAGCCGGCCCATTCATGCTGAAATCAGTACGGCTCTACTTCCTGTGAAAAGAGTAGTAAGCCAATTCCTCCTTTCAAAGGAGAGGCCTAGTCCAGCAGTGGACTGTTAAAGGCTGATGATGAACTTAGCGACATCGCTAATTGAATGCAACTTATCTAGGCCCTCTGTTCTACATAGTTCTTCATAGATTTTTTTTACACTCGGTTAAAGTAAAATACATACCGTTATTCCTAAGGTCCAGTTTGTTGAGGTCCGGTAATCGACCAAACAGGCCGTCAGACTTAATTTGTCCCAGGCTGTTGTCTGACATCAACCTGCAAAGTAACAACAGAATACGTTCTGATAGTATACCATTTTTTATAAAAAGCAGGTCAGAGAGATCCTGATTCCATTTGGTGTCATTTTGGCGAGATAACCTCCTCCTAAAAGTAGCCACTCGACGACCTTTCCGCTTTCCCACGAGCCTACTGTATGAGTCTTGTAATGTTCTAACAGTTCGTCAACTCTTTATACTATATACTGCACTAAAACAGCATACTGCACTTACGTATAACCCCAACCTTACTAACACTAAAAGACGGAAAGATATTGTCTGTACTTCAAGTTCTGAATCAAAGTTTGTATTTACTAATAGATTCTTTGCATTTTTAGGTACTTTTGTATATAATAAAATAAACAAAGAAACATCGATATATGACCTGAATTACGCTAGAGCTAAATTACGTATCAATCAGTATTTACAAACATTGAATTATGAACAGACCGAGAAATTGCTGACTGTTATTAAATAAGGCAGCATAACTGTGTGTCATTCCACAAGTAATAGTTTTATATAAGAATTCTTTAAGTTTTATAGTAAGTAAGTATTTAAAACATGTATTTCTAGTATTGTTAAGTACGTAGACATTTATTTTTAGTGTCACCTAGATAGTTGTGAGTGCTCTTTATGCCTGTAGCACAGGTTTACCCACTAGGGTAATTACCTATTAGGTGCCTGTACTAACAGGCACCCTATACTAATTTTACCTAATTTAATTAAATATAAGACCATTATCATTTTGTAATTTCGGAAAATAAATAAATTATTATATTATTATTATTAACCTTTTCTTTTATTACGATATCAGACCGAGATTTTGATCTCCGGCTTGATATCAGGAGACAGGGTACAGGAACCATCCAGTCTTCCTCACATTGCGCCATGTCTTATCCGACCCAATCTCAGGGAAAGCTACGAACTCTTTCATGCCCTTCCTGGTCCTATCCCTTACGATGGCGACTTTAACCTACTAAAACGCTGCAAAAAAGCAGTCTTCTCTCTATCCTGTTCCTTTATTACTTAGGGTCGGCGCAGAATTTCTTATTCTTCCCTTTTCGTTGACGTCATCTGTACATTCCCCTTTCATTCATCTATGTTGGTATCAATTGCCGATTGAGGCCCCCTTCACACCAGCGACAGATAAAAGAGGCTAGATTATGTATACTTACAGTGCCAGCGTATTAACAGGTAAGTCCCTCGGCACCTCAGTAAGCGCGGCGCGCGCACAAGTGACACTGACAGCTCGCGCGCCGTATTCGCACGCGCATGCGACCGGGCACGCCGCTGACGCACCGCATGCGTTCGCTGACTCTTCACCGGCTGGTGACCAATGCGATTTTTTTATAAAAAAGATACATGTGGAATAGTGACGACAGTTGAGAGATTTTGTAATAGGACATAATTAAATCGCAATGCGAAAGGTTGCGACTATTTTGTCGCAGTGCGATTTATTTGTTGCATGCGATTTATGTGTCGCAAGTTTTCTTATTGGCATTTGCGATTGCGATCGATGTGTTAATTTGCTTCTTTGATTATTGTCTTAGAAGCATTTTAATCATTTTTGGCACAATGTTGAGTTTTACATAATAAAAAAATGTCATGACTTTAAAAATATTTTTCTCATCTATAACTACTTACGTTTGCATTTAAAGTTGACTTCCCTCAACGCATCGATTCGCTTCCGACTCATTCGCTTTGGAGAATCACACTTAGCTCCTGAAGTCTCAATCGGATTCTTTGTCAGGTAAACTGCAAGCCAGCGAAGAGAACAGTCACAGGCGAAAGGATTTCTGCCCAAATGCCTGGAAAAGAAGTTCTAACGTAATACCAGATAGTCATAAGTACACACTACTGATTTCTCAAAGTTATTGCCGTATTAATTTGTGGCTTGGTTCGTGGCAACATCGTGAGGAAAACTGCTTGTCTAATGGCGAACCACGTAAAGCAGCGCCGGGCGGTAGCAATTTCGATGTACAGTCGAACAACTTCCCGCTAGACCACCATAAGGGCGAGAATCGCTCAGCAAGACATCGTCGCTTCCAGTGCTACTTTACACGCACATTGACACTCGTATACAAAACCAGTTTCTAGTGTGCCTCGGCTCTATGAGCAAGCCAAGGGAATTTTTTCAAACTGGTCCGGCGCCGACTTGTTTGATTGTACATGCCGCGTTCTATTGATGTGGCTGATATCACGTAAGAGTAGAACGCGTCATGAAAATTGAAATTTCTGCCACCGACCACCCGCTGTCACTTTTAGTAGTTAGGCCTTGAGAGTTCTCCATAATCGGAAGACATTTTTAGTCTTCCAATCCACAGCAGTGTGGAGCTGTGATCGAATGCTAACCAGAGTGAAAAAAGGCTCGTTTGCAGCAGTGGGACAGTTAATTCTTCCGGCCTCTAAACCATTTATGCCAACAGGAACAGCGTCAGTGGTATAGAATAATGCCCTGTCCCTCATGTACGTAGTGTATTTTGTATAGTCCGTGCCACGAGAACATAGACTTTTTGTAAACAAATAATTTCTACTAAGTGACTTAGCGATAATTCTGTCAAAATCAAATAATGTCAAATCCAATGAGCGCAACGGTACATATTTACCTGTCATTGGAAACTAATATGTCAATGGATGGCGTTTTTATCGATATTATGCGCTGTCAACAGGATCTTTTAATGTTTTGAGGTACTGACGCCTAGAATGTCAACATTTGGAGTTCATTGAAATGTTACATTCTTGGGCTTAACATGCATTTATCAGAGGAGAAATTCAATTTTTTTAGTTGTCAAGAAGGGTAAATGTAAAGTTAAATACAAGTTTATACGATCGCAACGCTCCTCCCGCTGCCGGCATATCGAAAAAGCGGGTACAGAATAGCAGATGGCAAACTATTAGTCGCGTAGAAAAAATTTTATACCTAAAAAAGAAATTGCGTTTTCAGACTACCGTAACTTTTAATGGATTTTGTTTAAGTTCATTCTGACGATTTCATTCACAAACAACGTAAAATCTCCATGCCTAGAATTTTGTGCAATGTACTAGCTAGTTATCTGTAATATTATTCATCGTTGGTCAATAATTTAATATTTTAGGATAGGTAGGCTACTTTGAGCAAATTATTTATTGTCTATGATTTATAAAAATCATGTCCATAATAGAGGAACATGTATGTACTCTATCATTAACATACATGGTAATCTATTTTTCCTTAATTTACAGAATAAATTATGTGTAATACGACAAAAAAATCGGCAAATTTATGAACATTCAACTATTCAAACACAAAATCAAATATTTTTATTTCAGTAAAATTATACAATATAAATTAAAAAACATAGTGACATAATTAGGCATAAAAAAAAAGATCGTTCAAAAAGTATGACATCTAAAACACAACTGTTTGAAAAAAGGTTGTGAAGCCCTGAATGTTTGTTTACAAAAAGTCTATCTTCTCGTGGCACCAACTATAGAATAAAATTTATATCAACTATGTACTTACAAAGTCTGAATTCCAGTCAAAGCGTCGAAGGTACCGTTGGGAAGAGATCTGATGTTGTTATCATACAGGGATCTGAAAAATGAAAATTAGGTTAATTTAATGGACTAATATTTCATTTTTGTAAGGAGCTGTAACTGTTTCACATTGTAAGTTGCCTATTTGTGTAAAGTTCCTTATTACTGATATTACACATTATTATTAAATAATAATTGAGATACTTACAATAATTTCAGATTCTGCAGATCCCGAAACGTGTCTTTTCTTACGCACGTTATCTCGTTCGAGTTCAATAATCTGAAAATAGATTAACATTTAAGGCGAAACGGTTTCACAGACTGTAACAACTGTTCTTTAGTTTGATAGGGTCTGATAGACCCCTGCATTCATACGTAGCTTCAATTCATAACTAAACTAGATTTTGTCGTTAACAAAAATCGTTTAAATTTTTACCATTCGTGTTTTCTACGGTCGGTAGGACGGTCAACATAAATTTTAATTGTGACGGATTAAGTATACTACGTGCCTCTACCCGATTTCATCTTGTGGTTTTTCTACAAGGGGGCTATGGAAATTACACGAAGTAAATAGTATATTTGGGAAGCTATGGCAATAGTTTCTTGTGAAAAGACGAAAGACTCTACATCAAACACCACCAATCAGCCAGCGTGGTATATTAGTTTAAATTATCCGATTGACTGACGATGCTTGTATGTCGCAATTTAGGAGGGCCTGTGTTTAAACAAACAGATTTTACTTACAATAGCTGCAGTGATGTCAGTCCATGAAATATTCCTGATGGCAGATCCTTTATTTTGTTTCCATACAGCACCCTGAAATTAAAACACTGTTACGTCACGAGGACTATTTTTGCCCCAACATAAACTAACTAGGGAGTACCCGCAGCTACGCCCGAACATTTTTTATATTATTTAACCGTTTCTGCCCGATTCTGTGGGAATTTCGGACAATTCCTTCGTAGTTAGGTACTCCGTCGCGGTCTTCAAGGAACATACATGCCAAATTTCAGCTTCTTACCTCTATATTATTCTCTCTACTGAAAAAATATCCCATATTATCCTATTTCATTTTTTTTTAGAAATAGGCGGCAAACGAGCAGACGGATCGCCTGATGGTAAACAAAGTTCGCCACCCATGGACACAAGCAACACCACAGAAGTCACAAGTGCGTTGCCGCCCCTTCGGGTTACGAAAAGGGATAGGATGAGGAGTGGGATGAGGGAGAAAGAATAGGGGATAGGGCCTTCAGCACTCTCACTCACCGAACAAAACGCAACAGTTTAGGTACTGTTACTTTACGTCGATTTTCTGTGAGAGGGTAGTCCCCGGTCGAGCCGGCCCATTCATGCTGAAATCAGCAAGGCTCTACTACCGTGAAAAAAATGTTCCCCCAAATATTCATTTTTGTGGGATCCCAGGCTTCAAAGTGATGTCTTGGATGCCAGGATAACGTTGGGAGTGTTGGGACGATTAATTCATGTTTCAAACATGGAAGTTCCCATCAATGTGGTATTTGCATTTTCTGGAACTGGTACTTACAAAGAAGTCAAGTGAACCAATCCAGTGAAGGCATCAGCAGCGAGCTTGGTGATTTTATTGTTGGACAGGTCTATCCTGGCTACGCGTTTGACTGATGAGAAGGCGGCTGCTGGCACCTCGGTTATTTCGTTCTGTTCTAGGCGGCTGAAAAGGGAGAGCGATATAATGTTGAGATAGGTGTAATACACGTATTTTGGTTGGTTAAAGACAAGAGTACTATGGCGTTTATTGAAGAGTCTGTTAAGTCGAACAGTTTCGCTTGAACGACTACACCACGTAATAAATATTATAAAGCGCAAATAAATAGGTGAAATTAGACGTAGGATTCAGTGCTGAATGTTCATACTTCAGTACTGCAAACATGACATTAAGCGTAGGGTAGAAGTCATCATCTAGTAAGTAACTTAATTTTTTGATGTTCATAAGCGTTAGTGCATAGGGTTCCCACCAAGAACTTAGGGTCCCAAGCCAACCTCACCTGCAAGTGATGCACCTGCCGATCAACGGACGAGGCTCTGGCAAACAAATTATCCCGATAAGCGGCAATAGGCTCGCCACCTATTACGTGGGATCAAAACACTGGCGAAAAGTGGGCGTTTAATATGCCTCTGCCTACCCCTTCGGGGAAACAGGCGTGAGTCTATGTATGTATGTATGTCATAAGCGTTACTTTGTGGCCTAAATGAATAAATGATTTTGACTTTGACTTTGGTATTTTCAATACTCCATTTCAAAAGTGGTAAACGCGCTACTTTTTTAGGTTCATTGTCCACCACATCGAAGAAAATCTCTATCAATATTACCAAAATCACATTTCAGCGAATTCCTATTGGTTGGTTTGACACAGCCCTGCTCCACTCTGCTTCGGGGGATATTCTTCCTTGCAAGACGTCGTTCGTTTTAGTAAGTAGCCTTTAAACACCAGTAGTAAAATCTCCAACTCTCTACACCCATTTTTGCTTGCTCCAGGAGGCGAAATATAACCAATTTATTTGGAACTGCACCTTGAAGAAGACAAGTTTTCTCGCAGTACTTACATTTCAGTAGCTCTATGGGGTATAGTAGCTGGTAGTTCTGACAACAGCTTTTCCCTGCAGTCCACAGTCCCTTCAGGAGTACACCGGCAAGGAGGCGGACACCGGGGCTCCGCTGAACATTCCACTGTGATGGCTGTAGTTGGACCTTGGGAAGAACGATGGCACTTATGATTGAAAGACAATAAAACTCCTCTTAAAATATATTTTATTTTTTTGACTTTATTCTCGAACTAGGAATAGATAAAGCTTATTAAACGGGGTATTTTAAAGAAATCAATTCAAACGACACAAAGTACACCCGAAACAACAATTGTGGATCATACAAAGTGTTGTCTCGTGTGGGAATCAAACCACAACACTCAGTGCAGCGTCAAGCGGCGAGGCCACCGCTAAAACCACTACGCCAACCGTGCAGTCAATAACATTTATTAAAGCGATAAAATAGGCTAGTTGACGAAAAAAAATATATTTTATTATTATATATTAATTTTATTTGTAAATTAAATCAAAAATGACCAAGATATAGGTCATTAAAGTTACGTATAACGTCACGCCGTGCTGCATTTTTTCGCACTAGGTGACGTCACACGTAACTTTAATGGGCTATATCTTTGTTATTTTTGTTATTTAATTGAAAAAATAAAAAATACGTGTCCAATATTTTTTTATAATCTAAAATACGGACTAAATAAAATGTAATTATTTTGACCCTTTAAACTAACCTATTCATAATAAAATAGCCAGTCATCAGGATCAGAACGAGTTTTCCTAACATTTGACCCAAAAATCATTGTTTCGTATCCAGGTAAGTTTGCGCTATTGATGATTTGAACTTTGGTAAAGTTACTCCTGACAAAGGCTTTATTCAAAATGCAAGAAATATTATTTTCTCAGGTGCTTTTATTTTTTATGAATCTCAAACAAACATCCAATGGACACAAAAAACACAGAGACTCGAAAAAACAATGTTGGTAAATCACATAAAATATCGTCCCTTGATGGGTTCAAATCTGCTTACTGTAATCGCCGTTAACCATTACACCATCAGCGCAGTAACATACGATTAAGGCCGGTTTTCCTGTCAAGCTGATCGCACGACGGTCGGCGCTGATGTGTCAATATGTATGAAGTACTTCTAGCGTTTTTGAGTCGCGCTGGCCGCTCAGCGCTGTCGGTCGTCAGCGCTGAGTTATTACTCCATACATATTGACATTATTGAAACATCAGCGCGGACCGTCGGCGTGCGATCAGCTTGACAGGAAAACCGGCCTAAGATTGTGGATGTTTTGTGTTTCGTCGAAGAGTCGTGTATCCGACACTCTGAGATAATGGTACTTACCATTACATATCAGCTCATGAGGTTCCAGGTCAGTCAGAAGTGCCCCTCTTAATGCTGCCGGTGCCTGGCATCTGTAATAATATAATATCTTAGAATAATTCACACAATGGCATTTGGTTCCAAAATAGGCAGAGCCTGAAAACCAGTTCGTTTACAGCCTTTGGCAGTCCACTATTGAACTTAAGGCCTCATAATAATAAAATAATAATAATGTCCTCCTGACCGATTTCGGCCAAGGCGGCTTGTCTATATATGAGACTTGCCATCTGCGCGGGACATATTATAGTGCACTCTCTATTCCCTCACTCTCATAGTCCGATGGGACGCCACAAGATTGGGCGCAGGATCAACGGCTTAACTTGCTTTCTGAGGCAAGTGGCAGGGGTGTGACACCGCCAACTCCCTGACTCCAAACTTTTATTGGATAATTCCTAACAGAAAAACTATGACCCAGATATCGAACCCGAGACCTCATAATCCGCAGTCGCTTACACTACCGCAAGACCAAAGAGGCAGTCAGGCGTGCCTGTCTAAGGCCTAATACCACGCTTCCGTATAAGGCAGCGATAGCCTAGTGGAGATACCAACAGAATTCTATGCAGACTGTATCGGGTGCCAACCCATAGCGCGCACTTCAGACTTTTCACTGTGTCCGTAAAAAATTAGGGTCTTTTTTATAGTATTAGGCGGCAAACGAGCAGACGGATCGCCTGATGGTAAGCAATTACCGCCGCCCATGGACACAAGCAACACCACAGGAGTCACTAGTGCGTTGCCGCCCCTTGGGGTTGGGAAAAGGGATAGGATGAGGAGTGGGATGAGAGAGAAGGAATAGTGGGCCTCCGTAACTCTCACTCACCGAACGAAACGCAACAGTTTAGGTACTGTTACTTTACGTCGATTTTCTGTGATAGGGTAGTACTCGGTCGAGCCGGCCCATTCATGCTGAAATTAGCAAGGCTCTACTACCGGTCTTCTAAAATAACGCTCACTATGAGGCAGCACTGAGGCATCAGATCCAGAAACCTGTCAAAACTGTCAAAGCCCCTATATTTTCGTACGTCTGTGTTTGTTTGTATTATGTGTGTGTACGCGTCTGTACATATCTGACGTCAATTTGGACCTGACGCATACTTAGCGCCGTCTGGTGGTAGAAGAAATATCAAACACCTTCATTGTTAATAACTTGCTCAGCGCCTTGGAAGGCATGTTAAGCCGTCGGTCCCAGCTGTCATGAAGATCTTTGGAAGTCGTTATGGGGAATCAGTACCTCTGAATAAACTGATACTAGTATTAATCATGTAATGTAGCACTCATAGCGAGACTTGGCTTGCCGTTCATAACAGATCGGCAAAGTTAAGCAACGCTTACACAGGTCGCCACTTGGATGGGTGACCACGTGTGGCATTTACATCTGAGCGCTACCATGCTTCGGAGGGCACGTAAAGCTATCGGTCCTGGTTCTCGTCTCAGGATAAGAATCGTTAGGCCATGTCGGAGGCCTTCGGGCGGTCTCAAAACTCCGACACTAGAGATGGCCACACACTCACACGAAAAACAAACAATGAAATGTCGCTATCCTTTTAGGTTGCGGAGGTCAGACAGGCAGTCGCTCTGTGGAGAAGCTGGTATTCAGTCAGATCCGGTTAGACTAGTAAGCGGACCCCGGGTTGCAGCTGGGATAACGCTAGGATGCTGAGATACAGTATACATTACCTGGCACCAACTCCAAGTATCCCAGCCGCTCGTACGGCCGTCGACAGTCTGGCGACACGACAATCGCATACGACAGGATTGTCTGTCAGTCGCAACGTGTTCAGTCGCGTAATCGCCGCCGGTTCCAGCGACAAATACGTCAAATTATTGTTGTTCAGTGTTCTGAAATAGAATTAAAATGTCTTTAAACTAAACATATAAATAAAATTGACTGTCTGTGATGTTTAAATAACTAGTTTTTTTTCAAGGGATTAGTTAGTTGCACGAACGTGATACCAAGTAATAAGCAACCTTTCTTATTTTTTTTACTGTCTCTCTTTTTAATTGCCGGTAATATCTGGAATGGTTGAACCGATTTTAGTAAAAAAATCTAGACGTTAGAGAACTTTCTAGGACGGATAAGGCTATAATTTGACCCGGTAGGTGGCGCTGTTATCGAAATACTAAAATTACGTGAGTGAAGCCATGGGCAACAGCAAGTTTATAATGTTTTATTTTTATAGACTTACGCCTTTATCCCCGAAGGGGTGGGCAGAGGTGTAATATTACACCCACGATTCGTCATGAAGTTTTAGGTCCCACGTAATAGGGGGCGAGTCTATTGCCGTACCGGGCACATTACCAGACTCCGTGCTGCTACTGAGAATTTCCTAACGGAAAATCCCAATAACACTTTGCCCGACCCGGGAATCGAACCCAAGACCTCCCAATCCCACGCGCACATTTATGCCGCGAGACCAACGAGACAGCATTATATTTTCAGCCTAATAAATTATTTAATTGATACACAGACAAGGGTCAAATAAAACATAAGAAACTGGGTCATCTTAGTAGCCAATAAAACACACTTAGCCAGGGGCCAAATCAATACTACATGTCTCGGCCTTGGGTTGATAAAAATAAGTATATTAATTTACATTAGTCATACACGTGGCGGGAAAATTCAATATACAGGGTGTTATGTTAAAGTTTGGAGAGTAACTGTCACGGTGTCACCTTGTATTTGGAAGTATCACACACAGGTTGTTCTTTTTTTATTTTTTTTATTTTATTTATAGACTCACGCCTGTATCCCTGAAGGGGTAGGCAGAGGTGTAATATTACACCCACATTTCGCCGTGAATTTTTAGGTCCCACGTAATAGGGGGCGAGCCTATTGCCGTTACCGGGCACATCACCAGACTCCGTGCTGCTCCTGAGAATTTGGAAAAACTCAGTATCACTTTGTCCGACCCGGGAATCGAACCCGGGACCTCCTAATCCCACGAAAAATCACAAATCATCATCATCAGCCTTTAACCTTTCGACGACCGAGGACATGAATTCATGTCCTACAAAAAAGTCCCCTTGTTTACCGACGACATGAATTCATGTCCAGATTCCGTCCTTCAATCTATGACGTTTTTTACACTGACCTAGTACATTTTATCAATTATTTCAAATTGCATTGCATTTTTACGACTCATAGACAGCTCTGAAACCTTCTTCTGATCCAATTTGATGTCAAATTAAAAAGTAAAAGGACATTTCATTTCAATGCGCGCGAAATTGTGAATTTTAGCAAATGTTTGCTATTGAAAAGGGGGAATTATTATAATGGATACATGCGTATTTTAATTGGAAAACCCATATTATACAGAATATAAAAATACAAAAATAAACAAAAAAATATTTTATTTTTGATTATAATACACTTCAATTGTCGATAGAACCGGTATTCTAAGATCCGTTCAAAACAGAGAGCTATACAAAACTAAATATACACTCAAATGTTATTATTATATTTTTTTAATATTGGCTATATAAGTGGGTTTCAAGAAATTATAACTCGAGCTCTTGAAAACATAAACAAAGACCTCTCAGAGCGACAACATTCAATGTCTATAGTCCGTTCACAGTTATTTTACCTCTAGCTGTTAGATTGGCCAACCTGGGCGTTGTGTTGCTATATTTGGTTTATAATACTCCCATTTTAAATATACATTATTGCTAAAAATGTACTTATTTTTTATTGCCTAAGCGATCGTATTAAATATTTGGAAGTAATGTTTGTAACAAAACCTCTTGATATTGGCATGGCTATATGCATGTACATTTATTTACTTACGAAATAACTAATTTCCTATGAAGATAAGTAGTTATAATAAAAATGTTGTCTATTTAATATACGAAGGTAAACGCATCATAATTACGCCAACGTGAGGATCTAATTATCAAATACAAAAACTGCAAATTTAATTTTCACATTTATTTTGAATAAGAATGATGTGGGTGTAATTTTACACCTCTGCCTACCCCTGGAAACAGGCGTGAGTCTGTAAGAATGATTCATGTGGACTGCCAATGTTATGATGATTCGTAACTGCTGTCATATTCTGTATCAGACTCAGAATTTAATTCTATTATGAACCTGTCCATTTCAGCATCCGTAGACCCATCTGTTTCACGAAGCTTGTCTTCAATGTGGCGCTCATGTTTGCATTGTTTTTGTCAGTCTTCTGCAGTGATAGATTGAAAAGCTTCTTCAGCTAAATTCACAGTGTTGGTTGCCTCTTGTCCTAAATTTTTGCTTGTGACTCGCCTTTTAATGAGACTCCACATAACTTCAATTGCGTTTAGCTCGCAGTGGTATGGCGGTAATCTAACCACTTTGCGGCCATGAGCTTCAAGCGTTTGAATTTTTGAAGCATTTTCACTAATATTGGGTAAAATTCCTGTCATCACAGAGTACAATTCCAACATAAAGAAATTAAACACCGACATCTGTCAGAGGTAAAATAACTGTGAACGGACAGTAGTACCGCGCGCGCGATGATGTCGTACGGCGCGGTCGTACAGCCAAATTGACGTTTTAGAGGGCGCGGTACTTGAAAGTTTAACAGTCCACTGCTGGACTAGGCCTCTCCTTTGAAAGAAGGAATTGGCCTACTATACCACGCTGGCCAAACGGGTTGGTATAGGGTTTGTATCAAGTTTTCTTTCTGCTACGCTATCCACTGGACCATGGAGGCAGGTTGTTCCTACAATGGTGATATTAATTTGATACTCATACCAGGCAGCGCTTTGTGTGATCCATAAATTGTTGTTTCGGGTCTGGGTGTTCATTGATCGTTAGTTGTAGGTTTGTAAACTAGTCCCCCGCGACACAGGATTTATTTCTAGTGTGGGACCTTAGTAATAAAATAAATCTTTTACGTTAGACACTTCAATGTCCTCTTCAAATCAGTCTATTCTCGCTGAAAAGTCATACAAAAAAGTAATAATAGACTACTTACAAAACTTCTAAACTTTTGAGGTTTTCCAGCGCCTTCTCATCTATACATTTCAAATGGTTTCCATCCAAATGTAGACTCTTCAATGCCGTCAATCCTCTGAAGGTTCTCCGACTTATCGCAGTCAGCTCATTCCGACTTAGATCCCTAGAAGATGACGATGCATTAGTAACAGGTAAAAGATGTATAGAAAGTGCTGTAATTTTTTTCCTTTTTGTTTTAATATTAATATTTATGTAACGGATCCCAATACATAGGTGTAGCAAGTGGAAGCGGTCCGGACCGGGTGTCACCTTTTTGGGATATCACCCGGTAACCCAATAAAATAAATTTGGAAGATGTTTTTGTAATTTGAAGCCAAGTCAGCGGGTGACACCTCAATATAGGTGACACCTGATGTGGAATAGGAGGACCACCAACTTCCGAATCGGGTTCCACCCACTTCACCACTGTTTTAATAACGTAATTATTTGTTAAATGTGAAATACCATTTAGCAGTTACGGGATGAATCCCGTGACCACGGCTGATGAGACTATACCGAAACGTCGTATATGTATTCGGTACTTATTTTCTTTTGAAATAATCATGCGATTGGGAACCGTTACATAAAAAATCTCAAATTTTCTTCAATTTCTGCATTTTAGCGTAGAGTTTCAATATTAAAACAATTTGAGTAAGCAAGAGAGTTGGAGTCTTGTTTCTTTATTATAGTTTTTTATAATCTGAATTTGTTTTCTTCAAATGATTTTAAAGTGTTGCGATTTGTGTACATCACACAAGTTTATTTTACAGATTTTAATCGCGTTACCTAACCAATTTAAAGTATAAATACCTCTGTTTGCCGACGTTTCGACCGGCTCACAGCGGTTGTGGTCACGGATGGATCCGTTAAATAAATTTATGAGTCGTTTTGTTTTTTAGTTTACGGGAAAGTAGATTGACTGTTAGTATCCTCCTCCGTATTCTAGGAGTGACGATTTCTAATCGTGAGTTCAATATCAAAAAGCCTATCTTCAGAGTCACAAGAAAAATCGAATATAAGCAATTTTAAACTGTCATGACTTTTATATATTTTTGATATAATATAAGATAATATAAGTTTTTTTTTAGACTCACGCCTGTGTCCCCGAAGGGGTAGGCAGAGGTGTAACATTACACCCAAATTTCACCATGAATTTTTAGGTCCCACGTAATAGGGGGCAAGCCTACTGGCGTACCGGGCACATTACCAGTCTCCGTGCTACTACTGAGAATTCCCTAACGGAAAGACCCAATAACACTTAAGTTATTAGCAGATAATAATCGGTCCTTATTCTAAGAAAACAAATACCAATAATATCCCGACATTTAGACTCGTATTAGTGACTTTATAGTGGAACACTTGCAAAAATGGCCAAAACTCATCTGTTTTGACCATTTTTGCAAGCCCGTTCCGTAACCCGATCAAAATGTCAATATATAAAAGTTATTTATACCTTTAACCAAGTATGTTCTGTAATAATTTCAACTACAGTTGCTACAATATGTATCTAAAGATAGCTCTAGCCAATTCTATCAATTATAATCTAGCTGGATTTGAGCAATAATGACCAAAAAGACTTTCGGTGAAGTAAAATTGTTAATTTTGATGAAATTAGTGAATATTTCGAAAAACTGTTATAGCATTGTGTGATTATTGGTTTGCGTAACCTGTGGATACAATCAACATTTCATCATCAGCCTTTAACAGTCCACTGCTGGACTAGGCCTCTCCTATGAAAGGAGGAATTGGCCTGCTATACCACGCTGGCCAAACGGGTTGGTATAGGGTTTGTATCAAGTTTTCCTTCTCTTACAGTACTGTTTTCTGCATAATATGCTCCCTCTGTCGGCTCTTACGACATCCATGGGATGATATGGGGTGGTGACATTCTTAATCCGTCACCACACGGACTACATTCAACAAGTCGGGCAATATTAATTCTCAGTTTCACAGCACTAAAACCCCATCAGCTACTATTTAAATCCTTCTAAAACCACATTCACTTCAAACAAAATTTCAACACAAAACCAAACATGCATCCATCGCATGAAAATTTCATCTTCATAAATAATTTGAGCGTTTAATTCGGCGTGAATTCTGCTAACACCCGGCGTTAACACCTTGAAGATGGCTGTCTGGGGGTGAGCAGATAGTTATGGCGCGAAACGTCGTTCAAATGAGATACGGAATGTTAAATATTAATGTTTAATGAGGCTCTAGGAGCGTTGGATGCAGTGGATACGCCCGTGTGTTAAAAAGAGCCTTGTGTCATTTGTGCCACTGCTGAGTATCGTGACAAAAGTAAGATCAATGTGTACTACTCTGAGGTGAGAGTTTAAAAGGTTTGGCAGAATAGGCTCGGGCCTTCGTAGTCAAGGAAAATTTATACATAACGGTTAGACCTATAAATATATTTTGTATAATAATGGATCGATATTAATACTAGAGAAAACTAAGAAGCCAATTTAAATTATACAATATTATATAATATATTTAGATTCTAAATAAACATAGATTTATGTAAAAAACCAAGTCGAGATCTCTCATATTCTAAATTTTAGATGTATCTAGATTCTGGAAGTCTTAAAGCGAAAGGCAACTCACTTAAATACTCTCAGTAATCTCTGAAAGTACCTGGACTCCGAAACTGAAATTTGACAGATAGCTTACCTATTAATCGAAGACATCAGCTACGGAAAATTCTACAAGAGTAACTGTTAGAACAATGGATACAAGATTAATGTTATTATAACTATCATTATACTCATCACAAGTGAAACTGCGAGACTGCCTTTATCAAAGAATACATTACTTACTTCGTTTTTATTTGTCTGATCTCAATACATATTAAGTATGACCATTCCTTTCCAATATACATCGTTTGTTTTTAAATCTCATTCAATGTTTTTTCAATCAAGTCGTAGTGGGTTTAAATATACTATTGTGTGCCTACACAGTTCTTATGAGAAGCCTTTTTAGGAGCAAGGACACATCACAGACTGATCTACATCGGTAAGTAATCAGATTCGATGCCCAATAGTTGCAAAGCTTATGGATCTTTGTATTTTTATTTCACCCACACTTTACTTAATGAGACTCCACAGCTGTTTGACTTAACGGTTGGCATTAAAACGGCCGCAAGATACAAAAGACAGATTTTCTTTTCAAGAACAGGCTAAAAAACACAGATCTTGCTTGCGTGTGAGTGTGTGACCAGCGCTGGTGTCTGAGTTTATAGGCCATCCGAATGCCCCAATAAAGTCTTCTTGCTCTGAGACGAGAACCGGAACCGACGTTTTTACGAGCTCTCCGAGACATGGTAGCTGATGTGTAAACGTCACGTCAAGGGCCACCTATCTATGTGGTGAAGAATAGAACGTTAAGTTGCATGAAACACTTTAACCTCTTAGCCTGAGATCAAGGATCAGTCTACCCACATTCGCATAAAATTTGGAAGAATAATACTGTGTTTAAAACTACAGTTACTGCAAATATTTTCTCAACAAAACCCGTCTTCTCCACTATGTTCTATCGCAAAACGCATGCTGTGCCAAATTGTTCTCTACTACTTCTAAAACAGTACCTGGAGGTACTACAAACCATTTCCCAACAAAGTCATTGACCCGTCTTATCCTCTCTCACCACACTGCCTACTTCTTATAAATCAAATTGAAAGACCAAATTATTCTCTCCTACATATAAATAGAACTATCGATGCACCTACAAATATTTTCTCAACGAAATCATTGACCTGTCTTATCCTCTCTCTTCCATCGCTAGCAGGCCTGTACCAAGTTGTCTTCTACTTCTCATAAAACAGGTACTAAAGTTACATCTACAAATATTTGCTCATTAAATCAGTGACCCGTCTCATCCTCTCTATTCCAACGCCAATAGAGCTGTACCAAATTGTTCTATATCTGTTTCGCTTACATTATTGATGAGGCTCTCGAATTGCGCTCGCAACACGACGCGTCGCTTTGGATGTGGCAGCGGCGAATTGATAGAGATATTGTTTTTTTTATGTCATACTAGAGGATACCCGCAGCTATGGGTGCATAGGGTTCCCACCAAGAACTTAGGGTCCCAAGCCAACCTCACCTGTAAGTGGTGCACCTGCCGATCAACGGACGAGGCTCTGGCAAACAAAATATCCCGATAAGCGGCAATAGGCTCGCCACCTATTACGTGGGATCAAAACACTGGCGAAAAGTGGGCGTATAATATGCCTGTGCCTACCCCTTCGGGGAAACAGGCGTGAGTCTATGTATGTATGTATGTATGTATGTATCCGCAGCTATGCCCGCACATTTCATTTTAAATTAACAGTTTCTTTTTCGATCCCATGGGAATTCTTAGTACCAAATTCCAGCTTCCTACGCCCAATAGTTTTGGCTGTGGCTTGTCTGTCAGTCAGTCTGTAACGCAAGAATCTTATATACACAGACTAGACTTTGCCCGCGACTGCGTCCACGTTCGATTATTTTGTCCTCTGAAGGCGGGATTTTCCAAAAAGAAATTATTTATCCTGCCTTAAAGTTTACCAGGAACATACATGTCAAATTGTAGCTTTTTGGGTTCAGTAATGTCGGATGTACGTTGTTCAGTTAGTAATGGAAGAGTTTTAGATAATAAAATATTTCTATCGGTGCCTACAAAATAGAATACCATTGTCAGTCAATTCAAAATTAAATTGAGTGTTAATGAATTTTGTTCAAAATACGAGAATCGGTCTCAAGGCAGCATAGCCTAGTGGAAATACCAGCAGACTGCCACAGTAGGTACCCATACATCATCATCATGTAAGCCTAGAGACGTCCACTGCTGGACATAGATGGTACCCATGCAAAGCACCGAATATCGCAAAAAGGTAGCTTATACGCTATTCTGGATGTTTAAGCTACATTAATGAATTTCTTTATCAAAATCCGTCGAGTACCTAGTTTTGGGTAAAAGAGTTACAAAAATGCTAGCAAACTTTCGCGTTTATAATAAAGTAAGTTAGGTTTGACGCCAGCAATAATTTTGATTGATCCTCGTTTCGTAGCTCAGCTGTTATATTAATCTTGCGGTCGCTCTGATCTGTTAAACTTTGTAATACATAATTAATGAATACAGATTGATTATACATTATATACCGTAGAATAAGATAATTTTGTAATGGTATAGCGTTGTTGGATTCAGTATGAAGGTCCAGGTTATTGAAAAACTGAGAGATTAGAAGCTGTGACGAGAAGTTGGCTTAGCGAGTCCAATTCGGCACAGGGTCTTTAAAAATACGACAGCCTGTCGTATTTTTGTACCTGACTGCGATGCCAAAAATAAACTTCAACTTAGTGTCATGGATATCATATCTTCTTAATATATAAAATCCTTGCGTTACTGACTGACTGACAGACACGCTACAGCCGAAACTATAAGGCGCGGGAAGCTGAAATGTATGTTCCTTGGAGACCGTAGGGGTGCACTAAGAAGGGATTTCCCGAAATACTCACGGGATCGGTCAAAACAGATAAATTAAAAAAAATGTGCAGGCGTAGCTGCTGGCGTCCTCTAGTCTGATATATATAAAAACCTTGCGTTACTGACTGACTGACAGACAAGCTACAGCCGGAACTACTCGGCGCAAGAAGCTGAAATTTGTCATGTATGTTTCTTGGGGACCGTAGGGGTGCACTAAGACGGGATTTCCCGAAATTCTCACGGGATCGGGCAAAACGGGAAATTCGAAAATATGTGCGTGCGAAGCCGCTGGCGTTGACTAGTATTAAATAATAACCATTTGTATTAGCTAATTTGGAAGTATTTACAACATAAAATTTTCATCCTAACATTGGAACTCGGGGTCCGCTTTCTAGTGTAACCAGATATGAATATTAGCTTTTCTACACATCGACTGCCGTCTGACCTCTGCACTCCAAAGAGCTTTCTTCGAGAGATCCTATAGGTAGCTAGAACAGTTGTCAGTTTATTCCAGAGTACGTATCGACTACCAAAGATCTCTTCGACAACATGAACCGTCCCCCAAGGCACGATGATAGTGTGAATTAACAATTTAAAAAGTCTTATTTCAGGCTAATTATGTGGTAATTCATTCGGTCCTTAACTGTACCAATGATATAAAGCTGAAGAGTTTGATTTTTTCGTTGAACGCAATTCTCTAAAAAACTATTAGTTTTTTTTTATACTTTTTTTTAGACTCAGGCCTGTATCCCCGAAGGGGTAGGCAGAGGTAATATTACACCCACATTTCGTCATGAATTTTTAGGTCCCACGTGGTAGGGGACGAACCTATTGCCGTTACCGGGCACATCACCAGACTCGGTGCTGCTACTGAGAAATCGGAAAAACCCAGTAGCACTTTTGCCCAATCCGGGAATTGAACCCGGGACCTATTTTTCTTGTGTTCGATAGTCCATTATCGACACAGGCTAAAAGCTATATATACCATATAGCTTAATAATAGTTAATTATCGCTTGCTTATAGGTGAAGGGAAACATCGTAAGGAAACCTGCATGTCTGAGATTTCTCCATAATGTTCTCGAAAGTCATGGGAAGTTTGCCAACCCGCACTTAGCTAGCGTGGTGGATTGCGGCTTTACCCTTCTCATAGAGAGAAGAGGCCTGAGCCCAGCAGTGGGATAGTGTATATACTGGCCTGATGATGATGAAATAATAGTAATGTGGGAGTAATCACAGGCACAACTAGTGTTGTAATAAGAGCCAGACTGTTTAGAAATCCGCAGAAAAGTAGTCTTACACAAAACGAATTAATTAACTCCTTAAAATTATTCTCATAAAAATATTTAAAAGCTTAAACCCACAATTGTTATTACTTTACTTCTGAAACTTACAAAAGTCCGGAAAGTGTCCTGACAAAGGCGGGAAAGTCTCGAGAGCTCATTAAGCAGTTCTTACTTCCGGTGGCGGCAATATGGCGGCGGTGTTATTTCCGGCTGAGCTCAGTCTACGTCTGAATATCATCCGGTGCGGACGTGCGTCGGCAAGATATTTGAGATTTTATTGATTCTTTGATTTGAGACTTGGAAATGTAAGGTTTAATTGGATATTTTGAATAATCAATTTTATTTCACTATCAGAAAAAAGCATATTTGTGAAAATATCATACTGTTTTTTTTAGTATGGCATTAATTTTCGTAGACTTAATAATGGAAACAAAATCTTTGTTTGCCGTTATTATCCCAATTTCATACATACATAGACTCACGCCTGTTTCCCGGCGGGGTAGGCAGAGACTACGGAGCGCCATTTGCAAAGATCCTGACATATCTCTCTTGCTTGATTCACTCCCATCAAATTTCTCATGCATGCCCTTCGGTTTAGGGTACTTCTAACCTGTCCTTATTTTAGGATGTCTCCAATCTGGTCAGAGAACGTCCGTCTAGGTCTTCCCCTTCCTCCTGTCCCATTCACACTTGGCTTATATAATTTCAAAAGGGTTTTAAAAGCTATGTCACTACTAGGATCATCCCCTGGGGTCCTAAGGGACCTTAAGAACCAAGCTTCAAGAAAAGAATTCTATGCGAGGAGAGTTGGCAAGAAAACTGCGGAAGACAGATATACCTTGTTAAATATAGCTTGATCTCTGTGACAGATGGCTACGCCGGACGAAGTTAACGGAACCTATCTTTGAAAAAGCGTAATTTTTTAGGGTTCCGTAGTCCACAACGAACCCTTATAGTTTCATCATGTCCGTCCGTCTGTCCGTCCGCAGCCTAACTCAAAGACGCCTGGTGCTAGAAAGCTGATATTTGACATGAATATAGACATAAAATATTGTAACAAAACTATAGAATAAAATTTAGGAAAATATTTTTTTAAGGGTATCTCCCCTACATATATAGTGGGGTGAATTTTTTTTTGGTTGAGGTTTTACCCCATTTTGTGGGGTATCATTGGATAGGTTTTAAAAAAATATTATTATACTTGCTCAAATCATTTTTCGATCAAGTGATTGGTTTGTCAAATATCAAGCTTTGAAGTGAAAAAAATTTTATATTCAAGTGTCCCCCCCCCCCCCCCTCTGCCGGCTAAACTATTCATTTAGAAGAGGTGAAAAAAATCACAAATGCAGTACATATAACGAATTTAAAAGGAAAACTTTGGTATGTAATGTACTACGGGGTACAATGTGGGCCCGTTTTTAGTCCCATGTGAAACAGAAGTTATTATCAATAATGGCCATTATGGGCAACTACGGAACCCTACATTGCGCGTGGCCCGACACGCACTTGGCCGGTTTTTACAATTATTTTCTATTATTTCATTTTAGCGCAACTGAAATGCAACGTATTATGAATATAAAAATTCACTCCTAAAATGCTCCAAGCCGCAGGAAAAAGCTAGTACCTAACATATAACCCTCTGTCGACATACATCCCTGCCATCTCATCTCAATTACTCTCAGATTCACCGTAATATTGTCCTGAAGAAAATGTCTGCCACATATCCCTTACCTCATCTGACACAGTTTCAACGCATTCCCTCGGAGGGAGAGAGTAATTCATTTAGTTTATTACCTCTAAGAGGCCGGAAGGACCGCCATCTTGAAGCCACTAGGGACCGGAAGTGTAGTAATTTGAGTGTCAGTTGCAAAGTATTTTCTTTCGATGGAGTTGAATTATCTTAATTTTTTTAGGCTTGGGAAATTTTTATTTAACTTGACTTGCTTGGGATTCAAATTTAGAAATTGAATTAGAACCTTTTCCCATTTCTGATCTCGTTATTTATTATCTAGATGAATCTTATAGTATGCCAGTTTTTCCTGTGTTGTCGCTGTGTCTGATTACAGAAGAAAATATGTTAAACAATTAGCCTTCCATTCTTCTTTTTTCTAGAAATGCGTTATATCTGGCGTATAATATTTGGTTGGCTTAATGGTAACTTCATCTGAGTTCCGATTAGAAGCCTATGATAAAGCGGATTTTAAAGCTGAGATATTTCAGCATTCATTACAAATAATAACATGATTGTGCTCGTTACAAAAAGATTTGTATAAAGTTGTGAGGTTTTGTCAAAGTCTGTGGTTAGGCAATATTCTCAAACAATTTTACAATAACCATTTTGTTACTATACCGTTGAAGATATCAAAATAAGTTTAATAAGAGTAGCTAACTAAAATACATGTTTTAAGTGGCCAGCTTTGTACAAAAAACGCGGGAAACTTTGCAAATGGCGGTTCTATTGGCGCTGGAGTGCCATAGACAAATGTAGAGCTCCAAGTTTCGCTTTGTGCGGGTACAAATGAAGCTGGATCGTCCAGTGTAAAACGAAATGTGTTTGTTGTTGTTTGGATATGGATTTGCCCGAGGTACCTGGGGATCGAACCCGAGACCATCGTCTCGGGTTCGATCCCCAGGTACCTCGGGCACACACCTCTGACTTTTCGAAGTTACGTGTGTATTAAAAATGTTAATTATCGCTCGCTTAATAATGTGCCCGGTAGATGGCAATAGGCTCGCCCCCTATTACATTGGGACCGAAACATATCTGGCGAAGTGTGGGTGTGTAATACACCTCTGCCTACCCCTTCGGGGATAAAAGGCGTGAAGATATGTTTTGTATTTGATTATCGTCCTATCATACATCCTTGACTGCCTTAGCCTTGAAACCCCTGGTCCACTTTCTAGACTAACCAGATTTTGTACAATATTATTTTGATGACAGAGGGATTGCTAATATTGCATGGATGAGTCGAGTGTCAGTAAATTTCACATAATAACTGTCATGACATGATATTTACAACATGATATTTTGGTACGCTGAATTTGGACTGTGAAGTTGTTTTCATGATACATAGACTCACGCCTGTTTCCCCGAAGGGGTAGGCAGAGGCATATTAAACGCCCATTTTTCGCCAGTGGTTTGATCCCACGTAATAGGTGGCGAGCCTATTGCCGCTTATCGGGATATTTTGTTTGCCAGAGCCTCGTCCGTTGATCGGCAGGTGCACCACTTGCAGGTGAGGTTGGCTTGGGACCCTACGTTCTTGGTGAGAATCCTATGCACACTGTTTTCATGATACAGACAATAATAATGCTTGTGCGGTATAATTCAGGCCATATAAGTTAGTTTTACCCTCAAGTTGACGTTTCACATTGACTTCATTTAGCCACAAAACTGATAAAGGAAATAGTTAAAAAATAGTCCTAAAGCACTTCAACACTCTACCTAAAACCTACCAGAACTACAAAGCATCCAATAGCAACTGATCTATTACTGTAAAAGTTTTTCAAACAAACACATTTCGTTTTACACTGGACGATCCAGCTTCATTTGTACCCGCACAAAGCGAAACTTGGAGCTCTACATTTGTCTATGGCACTCCAGCGACAATAGAACCGCCATTTGCAAAGTTTCCCGCGCTTTTTATACAAATATGGCTACTTGCAACTTGTGTTTTAGTTAGCTACTCTTATTAAACTTATTTTGGTATTTTTAAAGGTATTGTAACGAAATGGTTATTGTAAAATAGTTTGAGAATATTGCCTAACCACTGACTTTGACGAAACCTCACAACTTTATACATTTTTTTTGTAACGGGGCACAAACATGTCATTATTGAATGCTGAAACATCTCCGCTTTAAAATTCGCTTTATTATAAGCTTCTAATCGGAATTCAGATGAAGTTACCATTAAGCCAATCAAATATCATACGACAGATATAACGCATTTCTAGAAAAAAAACGCAAGGCTAATTGTTTAATATATTTTCTTCTGTAATTAGACACAGCGACAACACAGGAAAAACTGCCATACTATAAGATTCATCTTGATAATAATAAACGAGAACAGAAATGGGAAAAGGTTCAAATTCAATTTCTAAATTTGAATCCCAAGCAAGTCAAGTTAAATATTTTTTCCAAAGCCCAAAAAAATAAGATAATTCAACTCCATCGAAAGAAAATACTTTGCAACTGACACTCAAATTACTTCACTACCGGTCCCTAGTGGCTTCAAGATGGCGGTCCTTCCGGCCTCTTAGAGGTAATAAACTAAATGAATTACTCTCTCCCTCCGAGGGAATGCGTTGAAACTGTGTCAGATGAGGTAAGGGATATGTGGCAGACATTTTCTTCAGGACAATATTACGGTGAATCTGACAGTAATTGAGATGAGATGGCAGGGATGTATGTCGACAGAGGGTTATATGTTACTAGCTTTTTCCTGCGGCTTGGAGCATTTTGGGTGTGAATTTTTAATTTCATAATACGTTGCATTTCAGTTGCGCAAAAATGAAATCATCATCGTTCTTAAGAGACCCCAGATTGAAACTGGGATAACGCTAAGGCGTTATCCCAGTTTCAATCTGGGGTCCGCTTCCAAGTCTAACCGGATTTGGCTGAATAATAGCTTTTCCACAGAGCGACTGCCTGTCTGACCTCCGCAACCCGAAGGGATAGTGATATTCCATGGTTTAGACTAGTGTCAGTTTTTTTAGGAGGTACTGACGCCCTGTAACGACTGTCAAAGATCTTCATGACAACTTGGGCCGACGGCTTAACGTGCTCTCCGAGGCATGGGACAAGCGATAATTAACAATTCAATACGCACATAACTCCGAAAAGTCGTTGGTGCGCGTCGTGGATTCGAACCCGATACCCTCTGCATGGCAGTCTGTTGGTATCTCCACTAGGCTATCGCTGCCTTCGCAAAAATGAAATAATGAAAAATAATGTCAAAATTACGCTTTTTCAAAGATAGGTACTTCGTCCGGCGTAGCCATCTGTCACAGAGATCAAGCTATATTTAACAAGGTATAGCTGTCTCCCGCAGTTTTCTTGTCAACTCTCCTCGCTTAGAATTATTTTCTTGTAGCTTGGTTCTTAAGGTCCCTTAGGAGGTCCCATCTTAGTAGTGACATAGATTATAAAACCCTTTTGAAATTGGGATAACAACGGCAAACAAAGATTTTGTTTCCATTGTTAAGTCCACTTATGAAAATTAATACCATACTCAAAAAAAATCAGTATGATATTTTCACGAATATGCTTTTTTCTGTTAGTGAAATAAAATAAATTATTCAAAATATCCAGGTAGTAGAGCCTTGCTGATTACAGCATGAATGGGCCGGCTCGTCCGGGGAAGTACTATCCTCTCACAGACAATCGAAGTAAAGTAACAGTATTTAAACTGTTGCGTTTCGTTCGGTGAGTGAGAGTGCCGGAGGCCCTATCCCCTATTCCTACTGCCTCATCCCACCACTGGCGAAAAATGGGCGTTTAATATGCCTCTGCCTACCCCTTCGGGGAAACAGGCGTGAGTCTATGTATCATGAAAACAACTTCACAGTCCAAATTCAGCGTACCAAAATATCATGTTGTAAATATCATGTCATGACAGTTATTATGTGAAATTTACTGACACTCGACTCATCCATGCAATATTAGCAATCCCTCTGTCATCAAAATAATATTGTACAAAATCTGGTTAGTCTAGAAAGTGGACCAGGGGTTTCAAGGCTAAGGCAGTCAAGGATGTATGATAGGACGATAATCAAATACAAAACATATCTTCACGCCTTTTATCCCCGAAGGGGTAGGCAGAGGTGTATTACACACCCACACTTCGCCAGATATGTTTCGGTCCCAATGTAATAGGGGGCGAGCCTATTGCCATCTACCGGGCACATTATTAAGCGAGCGATAATTAACATTTTTAATACACACATAACTTCGAAAAGTCAGAGGTGTGTGCCCGGGGTACTTACCTGGGGATCGAACCCGAGACCATCGTCTCGGCAGTCCGTTACGTACACCACTGGGCTACCGCCGCTTACACCACTGGGCTATATCAAATAATGATGAAGTAGTATTCACATACCCTTAAAACGTCACTGAGTGACGCCTCGAGGACTACATATGACTTTGCTATATGGCTCCAAAGAGGAGGGTGAGAGGACAGTTTAAAAGGTCTATAGAGAAGGATCGGGCAAGACTCCATGAATACTTTTTATAGACTGACGTCTGTATGCCCGAAGGGGTAGGTAGAGGTGTAATACACACCCTTATTTTACCATGTCCCACGTAATAGGGTGTGAACCTAATGGTACCGTTACCGGGCATATTGCCAGACTCCGTGCTGCTGCTGAGAATTCGAGAGAGCCCAGTAAAACTTTTGCCCAACCCGGGAATCGAACCCGGGACCTCCTGCTCAGCAGGCGCATACGCTATTCACTAGACGTAAATATGTAGCATATGGGATGTATATTTTTTCATTAACAATAAATTGTTTTTTCTATCGTTCTAAAACTCATTACTGCATTTCCTGCGGGTAATTTAAGGGGGGAAATGCAAATTGCCTATATTGGTAAAATGAGTTTGGTATTTTTGGCCCTTGCTTACGTATTGCTGCAAGAATACCAATACGTTAGGGTTGTCCAAATTACATCGTATTAAATACTGCAGCAAAAGTAATAAATCATGTGTCACTTTATGGATATTCAACCAATCACAACGGTGAAAACAAAGATTTGAGGGTGTGATGTGTTGTTTCGTGTTGGATGAACTCAAAACACTTGGGGATGTGCTTAGCGACGAAGGCTACTACTTAGGACGTCCATTTATGAACATATGCTTGCCCCAAGGCTGTCCACACAGACCGCTCAGTGTATAGCCAAATTATTCTACTTACTAGATGCTGTCTGCGATAATGCCCGCGTTGAGTCAATTATAGCGAAAAAGACTTATCTATACTAATATATATTACGCTCTTATTTAAGTCTGATATTACAGCAAAGTTTCATCAAAATCGGTCCAGTAGTTTTGCGTAAAAGCATATCAAACATTCATCAATCCATCTTCACAAGTGTTCGCGTTTATAATTGTAGTATGATAGGGAAAAACTAAATCCAAGACTTCTCGAACAAGTCTAATATCACAACTAATACGCCATTGCTGTTAAAAAAATATGTTTCGTAAGCGACAACCCTAAAACATCCCCTTCTTGCAAGAAATAAAATGCCTTAATAAATTATATGTCGCTACGGCACTACCTACCCATGGGAATTTCGACCAAGGGGATGAAACTGATACTTTTTAGTGTGAAGTGACACTTTGGTGTAATTGCATTTGGTACTTTAGTTGGCGATAGTGTGAGTTCAAACTTTCGCGATTTGAACACATACGAATACTACTACTGTTTTATAGGTAAAAGCTTGTGAGCTTGGATGTAAGTTTGAAACTATTTCGCGTAAAAATGACAGATCAGATAATAACCGGTTTCTAGACAGGCGGAGCCGCGCACGGAACTTAGTTTGAAAAGTAAGATGAAAGTTGTGAGATCCATGTAATACCAAGTCTGTTAAATACAAATCTTTAATCTTAATATATAAAATCCTTGCGTTACTGACTGAGTGACAGATATGCTACAGCCGAAACTATTGGGCGTATGAAGCTGAAATTTGGCATGTGTGTTCCTTGGGGACCGTAGGGGTGCACTAAAAAGGGATTTCCCGAAATGCCCATGGGATCAGCCAAAATGAGTAAATTAAAAAAATTGCAGGCGTAGCTGCTGGCGTCCTCTAGTGTTTTATATAAATAGATTGACTTGGAAATCGCACTAAACAATCTAATTTATATATTATATGTATTACTTATTATGAGATATATTGTGTTTTCATGGGATAGCCGAGTCCATCTATTTATATAAAACATTAAAAAAATTTAATGAACCGACTTGGTATTACATGGATCTCACAACTTTTTACGGTAGCGAGACTTGTTTTTTTTGACATGTATTGTTTTTTTGTCCGTGTGGTGAAGGATTTGTCCGTGTGGTGACGGATTTGTCCGTGTGGTGACGGATTTGTCCGTGTGGTGACGAATTAAGAATACGGAATATCACCACCCCATATCATCCCATGGGTGTCGTAAGAGCCGACAGAAGCAGCATATTATGCAGAAAACAGCACTGTAAGAGAAGGAAAACTTGATACAAACCCTATACCAACCCGTTTAGCCAGCGTGGTATAGTAGGCCAATTCCCTCCTTTCAAAGGAGAGACCTAGTCCAGCAGTGGACTGTTAAAGGCTGATGATGTTTATGATTGATTTTTTTTATGAGATTGTCTTTTTTTTATAAAATTAATATAAATTCATTAAATAATGAGTAGCCGTTTGACATGAAGACGGCACATACATACACGCTTTTGCATTTATAATACTAGATTCTGACTGCAGCTCCGCTCATATGACTATCGTTTATGATCACAAAGCTTAGGTGCTATTCTGATCTATCACTTACTAAAAAGTTTCATCAGTACCTTTTCAGTAGTTTTGCGTAAAAGTGTAACAATCAAACATCCGTTCTTTTTTGCATTTATAATGGGTGGTACTAGTAATTTAACATCTCGCTGCGACCTACAGGAGCTGAGCAGTATCCATAAACCCAATTTTAAGCAACATTTACGGCTAGGTACACCAATATCTTAAAAGTTTTCTGTTAAATTAACCTATCAGATAACGCATACAAATTATGTTCCAGTTATGAATTATCTGGTAAATAAACCCTATTCTAAGGTGGTAAAAATTTACCTTAATATTTCTTACGAAACGACAAAAGTCATTCGAGAAAAATTACAACTTATGAAGTCCTATAAAATATCTTCACGCTAATTTAGCTGTATGGGACAAGCAGAGACATTGGCGAAGTAGTATAGCTAAAAGGTTTTTCCTGTTGTTGCTTGAGAATGGTTATGGGGTGCTAAATGCCATCGTTTTGGGTAAATTGGAGGGGTTCTTGGGAAATGTCGGAGTTTTTGGTTTACCTTAAGAGTTGGGAAATCCGAGGACGCGACCAAAAATATTTTTCGTTGATATTGTATGCCTCACGGAAATTCAAAATTAAAGTACATCTATGTATTAGTAAGATACTGACAGACTGCAATGCAGAGGGTATCGGGGTCGACTTTTCGAAGTTTGCGTATTGAATAGTTAATTATCGCTTGTCTCGTGAATCGGAAAGCACGTTAAGCAGTCGATTCCGTTATAGGTTGGTACCTCTGAACAAACTGACAGTAGTCTTAATCACAAAATACCGCTATCCCTTTGGGTTGCAGAGATCAGACAGGCAGTTGGTCTGTTGAAATGGTAATTTTTTTTCATTTTTTTTTGTATAGACTCACGCCTGTATCCCCGAAAGGGTAGCCAGACGTGAAATATTACACCCACGTTTCGCCATTGCCGTTACCGGGCACATCACCAGACTCCGGGCTGCTACTAAGTATTCGGAAAAACCAAGTAACACTTTTGCCCGACCCGGGACCTCCGATCCGCACTCGCATACGCTATACACTGGACCACGGTGGACCACAAATATTTAGCAAAATTCGGTTAGACTTGTAAGCGGACCCCGAATTGCAACTGGGGTAACGCTAGGAGGATGATATTTTCATCCTCTTAGCGTTGTCTTATATATATTTAAGATATGGCTTGCATTGGTAGACAGAATTCATAAAAACATCATCATCATCAGCCCTTTATACTGTCCCACTGCTGGGCACAGGCCTCTTCTCACTATGAGAAGGGTAAGGCCATAGTCCACCACGCAGGCCAAGTGCGGGTTGGCAGACTTCACATGTCTTTCGAGAACATTATGGAGAACTCTTAGAAATGCAGGTTTCCTCACGATGTTTTCCTTCACCGATTAGCAAGCGATAACTAACAATTTAATGCGCACTTAACTCCGAAAAGTCATTGGTGCGTTCCGTGGAGTCGAACCCGAGACCCTCTGCGTAGCAGTCTGTCGATCTCTCCACTCAGCTATCGCTGCTTAATAACATATAAAACAATAGTTATTTTGAAGTTGGTTAAAAAACAAATTCACCACACAGCAATCATTCTAAAACAACTCAAATTTATGCCACCGGCTCATCATAACATTATACACCGATCGTTGACACAGTTTTTTTCTCTTTCGGTCGAAGAAGCAATTATTTCGATTTGATTGGGTCGAAGCGATTAATCAATCAAATGGTAGCTAATTATTCAATTGGGCATTCTGATTCAACGGATGAGAAAAGATGTCTGAGTAGAAAGGCTTTGGTTATTTGGTTGCTCTGTCGGTTTAATGGTCGCTGGGGCTGTGGATTCGACGCCCATCGTTTCTTAATACTAGGAGTAAATCCTCCATGGCGGAAGACTTTACAAACATACAACTATGACAAGCATCAAGAAAGGCATGTTAAGATGGTTTGTGCACATGGAGAGGATGGATGACGAAAGACTGACAAAGAAGATATATAAGGCAAAACAGTGAATGAGACAGGACGAAGGGGAAGACCTAGGCGGACGTTCTCTGACCGGATTGGAGACATCCTAAAAAAGGACAGGTCAGAAGTACCCTAAACAGAAGAGCATGCATGAGAAACTTGATGGAAGTGATTGAAGCAAGAGAGATATGTCAGGATCGTTGCAAATGGCGTTCTGTAGCCTCTGCCTACCCCTCCGGGAAACTGGCGTGAGTCTATGTATGTAGGTATGTAACTAACACATAACATAACATAACTTCATGCCTTTTATCCCTGAAGGGGTAGGCAGAGGCGTTATACACCCACACTTCGCCAGTTATGTTTCGGTCCCAAATGTAATAGGGGGCGAGCCTATTGCCATTTACCGGGCACATTATAAAGCGAGCGTTATTTAACATTTATAATTTAATAAACACATAACTTTGAAAAGTCAGAGGTGTGTGCCCGGGGTACCTGGGGATCGAACCCGAGACCATCGTCTCGGCATTCCGTTACGTACGCCACTGGGCTATCGCCGCTTGTATCTAACTAACGGACACAATAAACACACTGACTCGAAACAACAATTTATGGACACAAAGTGTTGTCTCGTGTTACTCATACTTTGTGACTGTCGAATCCTCAACAGTAACACATCTTTGTATAATGAGTATGAAGATTGACTTTTCTGGGTGTGATGTAGTTACAATATTTAGGTATGTACCGAGAATTCAAATAAAATTATTCCTACCCTGTCTAGTTTGTGTGCAAATTAATGGGGGGAAAAATTAGGAGGGATTAGTGATTACGTCTTCATCATCAGCCTTTAACAGTCCACTGCTAGATTAGGCCTCTCCTTTGAAAGGATGAATTGGCCTACTATACCACGCTGGCCAAACGGGTTGGTAGGTATAGGGTTTGTATCAAGTTTTTCTTCTGTTACAGTGCTGTTCTCTGTACAATATGCTCCCTCTGTTGGCTCTTACGACACCCATGAGATGATATGGGGTGGTGACATTCCGTACTCTTAATCCGTCACCACACGGACCGGATTATGTCTTAAGAATTGTTATTTGGAATATCGATTACCGTTTATTGCGGAGGGTAAACGGCAGTCGCTCTGTGAAAACGCATATTCTGTAACTAGAAAGTAAACTAAAGTGATAGTGATATTCCATGCTTTGTCCAGACTCTAGTGTCATAGTTATAGTCAAGGGTACCTATTGACTTTCTATAACACTGCCAGAGATCTTCAGACAGCTGGGAGTGGTAGCACATACATACATTAATAAACTCACGCCTGTTTCCCGAAAGATTAGGCAGAGACTACTGAATGCCATTTGCAACGATCCTGACATATCTCTTTTGCTTCATTCACTCCCATCAAGTTTCTTATTCATGCTCTTTTGTTAATTAATCAATTTAATAATAGATGCATATACTTTGAAAAGTCAGTGATGCGCGTCGTGGATTCGAACCTAAGACTATATAAGTGTCAGTGATTCAGGCCAACGTAGCTCTCAATACTACATGTAATCGTATTAAAACACAGTAATTCTCCATAACATCAAGCAAAACCGGATGCATTCCTTATAGCCTAGTGTTGTATTAACGAATCAACAATGGCCCGCTTCAATGGACGTGGTGGCACACCTAGTGAGGGGATTATGTCGATAGTATTTTATCGATAAAAGAAACGTCAATGGCTGAATTTTTATTATGTTTGGTCACGTCTCGGTGTTGTTTTTATTATTTGTTTGTGAATGTTTAATGGTTTTTTCGTGACTTATTCGCTTCTGTACAGATTGGGTTTGTATTGGGACTTTTGGGTTGGAGTGTGCTAGTTTTATATAGGATTGTCAAGGACATATTTTTTTTATTAGATTGTATTTATAGTAGTTAATGCGGACAAAGTATGACGTATATGGAAGCTATTGGAATAAAAGCATTGTGCTGCAGATTCTTTTAAAATTTTTAGCTAAATAGCTGGTCGGAGGTCCCGGGTTCGATTCCCGGGTCGTGCAAAAGTATTACCCGCTTGACCGCGCACAAGTGACTATTTTCCCTTTTTGGTTACAGCGCTATACTCGGTCTGAATATACTGTTTCTTTCTATTATGTAATATTTTAAATCCTTTTTCTCTGTTCTATTCAAATCATTGAACATTTCTTCATGCTAAAAATACGAAGCGAGTCTTAAAATCGTTAACCCGGAACAAAAAAATAATGTCAAATGCCACTCTTTGTTTCGCGCGCTTCGTGATTACGTGCTAATTGTATGCGTGTAATTAAATATTTTTATACTATGATACATGTTTTTTTATTTAATTCGGTATAGATAGAATCCCTCTACAGTGAAAACTTATAAAATATGTATGTCATCGATTTACTTTTTAAAATAATCCTGTTTAAAATACACAAAGTGTTTTTTCAACGATAGTCAATTTTCGCTGCTAAGTATAATAAATTAGAAACTAAATATCAACAAAGAATTCATACGACTTGAACGAGTCATTTATAAGGTTGAAGAAAAACATCACTTCAACTTACTCATGTAACCGACTTATCAACAATAAATGTTTATGTTAGCGCGCCCATCGGGCGAGCGGCGGCGCGACATTTTGTTTAGAACGTGAGCGGTCGAGCGAATTCGGCGAATTGGCGCTAGCAGTCAAGCGGTTATTGGGTCTTTTCCAAATTCTCAGTAGCAGCACGGAGTATGATGATGTGCCCGGTAACGGCAATAGGTTCGCTCCCTATTACGTGGGACCAAAAATTCATGGTGAAATGTGGGTGTACACCTCTGCCTACCCCTTCGGGGATAAAAGGATTATAAAAAAAATACTTTTATTGATGTTACATGTGTATATTTCTCAAAGACAATTTAAATACGGTGCCTAATTTACTAGCACAATAATCCCTTTAATTATTTGTAGTTATAATAATATAAGTAGTTACGGGTAGTAAAGTAATTACGGCAGTGGTATTCTTCTTCTTTATTTTTTGTTTTAGACATTTTTTTTTCTAACTACACGCAAGAGAAGTGCAAGTGGTGATAGCCTAGTAGAGAGAGTAACTAACAGACAGTTACGTGAAGGTCTTGGTTTCAATCCCAGGCCGTGCACCATTTACGTTTTGAAGTCAAGTGCGTTTTAAATTGTGAAATTTAACATCTTGAGGAAACCTCTGTGTATATGTTTGAGAGATCTTTATTATGTTTTCGAAAGACATGTGGAGTCAGCCAAGCTCCACTCGGTAAGCGCCGTGGACTACGGCTTAACCCTTTTTGTAGTAAAACGAGGTATATATGAACTATCCCACGGCTGGGCAGTTTATTTAGAGGGCTAGATTTATTATATTTAAATATAAGGAGAGCAATCAAACTTTGAAATGAATTGAACCTGGAGTTATTTTCTTATTGTTTTATTGTAGAGTCATTCCTGTATCCGTGAAGGGGTAATTAGTTACACCCACATTTCACCTTGAATTTTTAGGTCCCACATAATAGGGGGCGAGCCTATTGCCGTTACCGGGCACATTACCAAAGAATTCACAAAAACTCAGTAACACTTTTACCCAACCCGGGAATTGAAGCCGAGACCTCCGATCAGCAGACTTATACGCTATCCATTGGAGCACGATCCATCACCATTAATAATATTTAATGTCGTGTAATCAGAAGGGTAAGAATGAAATAAGTTACGAAGACTTATGTTGATGAGTGACAGCTCAATACAATTTTTTTATAGACTCACGCCTGTATCCCCGAAGGCGTAGTCAGTGGTGTAATATTACACCAAAATTTCACTATAAATTTTAGGTCCCACGTAGGGGGCGAGCGTATTGCCGTTACCGGGCACATCACCAGACTCCGTGATGCGACTGAGAATTTGGAAAAACCCAGTAACTATTTTGCCCGACCCTGGAATCGAACCCGGCACCTCCGATCAGCAGATACATACACCATCCACTGGACCACAGAGGCAGTCGGAGAGATTACTTAGATATAATTTATAACCTTCAGCTAAACTGAATACATGCGTTATGCATGTATTAAACTTAGCTAAGGATTAATTTCAAGCAACGAGTGGACTATTAAATTCAATCCAATGACATTTGATGCTCTATTCACACGGTCATCATCGCTTACTATGTCATTCAGTTGGCCTAATTTAAGAGGTTATAGACTATTCTCAGCCAAAACACTTACAATTTTAATCTTAATATATAAAATCCATGCGTTACTTACTGACTGACAGACACGCTACAGCCGAAATTATTGGGCGCAGAAAGCTGAAATTTGGCATGTATGTTCCTTGGGGACCGTAAGGATGCACTAAAAAGGGATTTTCCGAAATTCCCATGGGATCGGGCAAAACGGGTAAATTAAAATGCGGGCGTAGCTGCGGGTATCCTCTAGTCAATCATATAAATCTAAAATCCCATAATTTAAACAAATATTTTAAATCACAAAACTAATTAGTGTAATACTTGTTGTACAAGATGTCTGACTAAATTCGACTGCATTAACAAAGGCTCTACTTCTTAAACTGGGCCTTTTATTAATACTCAGCTACGTCTATATTATTTACAGTACAAATTATTTAATATTACCTGTAGACAAAAAAAGGATAAAGAAAAAGAATTTGTCTAGAACAGAGCTCCAAAATTAAAGTAGAATAGAAATAAGACCAAATTATCGATATTGATTGATACACCAAACAGAAATAATACAAAATTATCGATATCGATACACCAAACAGAAATAATTTCAAATTATCGATATCGATACACCAGTGTCCCCTCCCTACGGCACACGTTTCTTACACGTCTGACAGCATATGATTTATATGTATGTGAACGTAACTACGGATATGATTATCGAATTTTTTCATTAGATGACACTGCCCTAGTTGCACCAAACGGTTCCACGGGGCCCTTCGTCCAAAGTTTGAATTAAATCATAAATTATTCTGAGATTAACTATGTCTATATGCAAGAAGTAGGTCTCATTTCCGTACCAAGATTTGGTTTAATTTAAAATTGTATTGACATAATATTATGTCTTATTATTTTACCTATTTATGACACTGTTCCTCGTGGTACATCGTAACCCATACTCTTGTACTTTTATTAATTGCATTACAAACTAGGTTGTCTGGAAGAGATCACATATTGCGATAAGACGGCCCTGTTTTGCAGCTAGATTTTTCCGATAAACCGGCGGAAAAAAATCACAACGGCGGCGAAGCCTTATGGTAAAAGCTAGTAGGTTCACTTATAGGTTTTGTAACTGTATGTACATATTCTTACTTGTATTGCACATATACTGCACATGCTACCTCCGTGCTCCAGTGGATAGCGTATGCGACTGCTGATCGGAGGTCCCAGGTTCGATTTCCAGGTCGGGCAAATTGTTACTGGGTTTTTCTGAATTCTCAGTAGCAGCACGGAGTCTGGTAATGTGCCCGGTAACGGCAATAGGCTCGCCCCCTATTACGAGGGACCTAAAAATTCATGGAGAAATGTAGGTGTAATATTACACCTCTGTCTACCCCTTCTACTATACCCCTACAGGCTTGAGTCTATAAATATATAAATAAAAATATTGCACAAGTACATTTTATATGTACATGTAAACAAAAACCAAGTAAATTCAACTCATCCAAACTTGGAAACTCCAAATACTTCTCGAAGTTTTCCATGTACGTTTTCTTTAAAATTTTCCGAAGCAATATCCGTCTGAATGTATCTAATTCGCGGGCATGGCTTCCTTATGGCGGGGCTTGAAACCATACAACACACGCGTTCGGGGCAAAGACGCCTTTGTACTCGTACACTGCGGGACACAATTGGAGGAACAGCGTTTAATTTTGTATTTTTATTAGAGGATGTCCGCAGCTAAGCACATTTTTTTTTATTTCACCTTTTCTGCCCTATACTGTGGGAATTACGGGAAATCCCATTTTCCTGCTCCTCTTAATTTTCTTAAGCGCTAAATTTCAGCTTCTTGCGCCTAGTAATTTTAGCTGTGCGTTGTGTGTCAGTCAGTCCTTAACGCAACAGTTTTATATTTACAGATTCTTTATCGTTTATTTTTAAAACTAACACTATAAAATGCGGTAAACGTTTTACAAAATTTGAAACTATTACTAGAAGTTTTGCATTTTTAAAACTATAAGACTGATTCAATATCGTCTGTACAAAACATGAAGAAATTCATACACTATTTTTTCTGAATGAAATCAAAGTTACATAATACTAACATTGACAACGAATATAAACTGTCCCGCAGCTGGGCACTTGCCTCTTTTCAATATAAGAAAGGTATAACACAGTAAAAACGAAAAATATTTAAAAAAAGTATGAAAATCTGTGCCAACATTTTGTCTCAAAGTGTACTTTACATCTTTTATCGCTCGCACGGTTGAGTAAAGTCGAAAGCTTTGAAAGTTGCTCTTTTCAATGCAAAAGCGTATAGCAGCTATATCTTCACGCCTTGTGCCCGGGCGTAAGCAGTTCTCTAGGGAACACTGAAAAGGTGAAATTTATGCGCTATTATTTTCGGACTATTGTGTATTTGTGCTTTTTGCAGCTTTGAGAATAAGCGATGAAGTTTAGGAATATTTCCGAATGGGTAAACATAGGTACTCTCTTGGGTCAACTCACAATTTTTTTGTTGAGCCTGTACTATAACAGCAGCAATAGCCCAGTGGAGAGTCCGATAGACTGCCACGCAGAGGGTCTCGGGTTCGAATCCACGGCACGCACCATTGACTTTGCGTTGTTAAGTGCGTATTAGATTGTTAATTATCGCTTGCTAATCGGCGAAGGAAAACATTGTGAGTAAACCTGCATGTCTAAGAGTTCTCCATAATGTTCTCGAAAGACATGAGAAGTTTGCCAACCCGCACGTGGCCAGCGTTTTGGACTATGGCCTTACCTTTCTCATAGTGAGAAGAGGCCCGCGCCCAGCAGTGGCACAGTTTTTATATACAGGGCCGATGATGACGAGTGTGTACCTATCTGTCACATACTAATTCTATGCTTTACGATTTTGCGTGTTATATTTTTTCTGTGTCTGTGACAAATAAATAGTTTTTCTTTCTTCCTTTCTTTCTTTCTTTCTTATGGGCGCCGTGCCTTATAATCCCCAACATATGTATATAAGTACATAATTATATCATATCCCTAATTAATTCCGTCCGTGGCACAAGGACGAACGCCGGCATTAATGTATTTACTTCGTAGCGCACCGGAAGTCAGCCATCTTTATTCGACGACCTAATTATGACGGTACTTCCGCTTAACACAGTACGGTATTGTATAAGTGCGCTTTTAAATTAGTCGACTATTTAATATAATATTGTCCATGTTGTTGATGTGAATACAAAATGTCAATACCCCATTTCATTCTACGGGCATAGAACGACGATTAAGTGAAATACACGAAGGTACCGGAATAGTACCTTGCTGAAGATACGGCACACGGAAAATCAAACCCTATGCTAAACCGTCCTACCGCCATGATAATAACAAGTTTCAAATATTCTATGTATCGGTACATACACTATGTATATACACGGTACAGTATACTACAAGAGATATATATTTGGCATAAGCTCTATACAAAATATGACAAATATTTATGTATATCTAGTAGCCGTTTTTGAAGTTATTGTGGCTTAAAGAAACACATCATATATTAATGGTTACATGAAACTTAAACAAAAAGTCATACTCTTTTTGGGTAAAGATTTCACTCATAAATAGTTAATAAAACACGAGTGAAGCCAAAAAAGTACAATATTTTTGGCTTCACTTGTAATCTTAGAATATCATTGTAATAGATATATCCTCTTTCTTGATTTTGATGCTTCACTAATAAGGATTTGAAGTCAAATAACTTGATAAAGAATAAAATTATAATTCTGATAGACCGATTATTCGCTTCGATTAATAACCTCCTCCATTTAATAAAGTCGGTTAATACTTTTAACATAAAATTAGTAAATAATAGCCAAGTTCATATTGGTGTTTGTACGATTAATTTTAGTACATTTTAAATTATTTTTGATATAATTATTTTGTAATTTTTATTATTATTTTAAAAACGAAAGCAGGTATTACGGGGTAGGTTAGCCCTGCTATGGTAGGGGTGACACCATAGGTAGCTTCAAGCCCATAAAATTAAAAAAGCAAAACTGTTAAGGGCGTAGGGGTTGTGACAATTTGTGTGTTTTTGTGGGAAAATTTACGCAAGTATTGCACTTGTCTTATAAAAGAATAGAAAAATAAATTATATGTAATTACTATGTCGCTGAAAACCTGTATTCAATTCATGTAATAGAGTAAATAGAGGCTCCGTGGAAGAATAATCTTCATCCATCTGTTTACTGGGTGAAACTGGTCTCATTTTGACCCAGAAATAATCGGAGTCAAAACTAACCTGGTGGAGTAGTCTAGTATTTCCGCATACTAAAAATTAAATTATTTGTCGATCAGCACCAGCTCACTCACTAAAATATAATTTGAATCTTCGACCCGACGTTGTCAATTTGTATTACTACTTGCTCAACTATCGATTACAGTATACAATGTTTAAAAAACATCGTTGCTCTTTGTTTAACTTTCAAACTGTCCACAATCTCATTAAATATAATGAAGAAGATTATATTTTCAAACAATTATGATAAAGAGAAAATTGTCTTTCCACTCGCAATGTAGTAATGGCTTTGAATTCTACTTGAATATAAGTAGTAAGCACATCGCACAATTCTTGAGAAGATATTCTAAAATTTGCAACGTTAGCGTGAGCTTATCAGACGATAAGACGAGGAATGATTCATTGTTATCGCCCGTCTAGACTGTACGTGATACTGAGGATAATTCTGTAAGTCTTTTTACTTAAAATGGAACCTGTTTTTCGGTTCTAAGCTGGAAATATTTTTCAGGATTTCTATTCTTTTTTATGGTAGGTAAGTTCCAGACAAATTGACGGCCCATCTGATGGTAAGCAGCAACCACCCATAGACTTTAGCCAAGTCAAAAAGACACAGCCAAGCTACTACCTTGAGACGTTAGGTGTCAAGTTTTCTAATGCTCAGTAATTTCACCAGCTACAGTACCATTCAAACCGAAATAAAGTACATCACATTTCTACGTTACTACTTGGCGGCAGAATAACTGATACTGCGGTGGTACCTATCTAGACGGCCCTTGCAATGAGAGGCCTACTACCAGTATTTCTTTTGATTCCAAGGTATTTGTACTATGGACCTAAGAAGGGATCCTTGGGAAACCTCTTAGCGAAAGTGAGACAGATAGTTCCATGATAACAATCTGAACGTATTTAGAAGGCAGTTTAAATGGAAGAATGCTTTCGTATTGACTAACCGCTGAGTCCAGACCGATTGAAATCGGCTGTTAGCAAACATATGCTCTTACTCTGCACTTCACTCGTGTAGACTGTAAAAATTATTGTCAGCAAAAGGTTAGCTGACAAACATATTTTTTCGTCATTGTGGTGACTAAATCTGTGATAATATCGACGCTAAACTAACTTATGGTTCAACGATCGAGATGGTCGTACAAACTATTATGCAATGAGAAACTTAAAATATACAAAGTTTGTACAAGAAAATTTATATGCGTATTATGAATCATGGATATTGATTATGACATTGAGACATAGCACTAATATAAAAACAGTCTTTTCATAAGTAGTAGTAGTGTAAACATCTATTCTGAAATGAATTGGTAACATCTTTCTACAAACTACCATACATACAAGGAAATACACACACAAAATGGAAGTATTAATTTGGATGGTGATGAGTGCACGGTAGTGTATAGCCAAGTTCACACAAAATTTCCCACAAAAACAACACAAAAAAATCGTCACAAAATGATTTATTTTTTTGTATTATAATGTTACAAGCTAGCGTATGGGTGAAAATTAATTATAAACAAAAGACATTGAAGAACCCGTTTTAGGCACAAGCTGTTGGGGTGACGGACTGTTCGTTGTGTTGTACGGTGTGCTGAAGTCAAAATAAATCTAAATGCGTTTTATTGGAGTAGCTTTTTGATTATTTTTAATTGATTTACTAGTTTTATCTGACTCTAGCCAGTTGAAAAGACATTTTTGGCTTTTTTTGAATTTCAGTCTACCATTGGTATTAAGAATTTTTATTATACGTATTCTTATTTGTATTTAAATGATTTGTTTTATTGTACCGGGTTTACGCATCTAATTATTAAAAACAGAGATGCAACTAGTTATATTTTTCCTGACATTTCCACATGGTTAACACCAGCCGTGGTTGCGCGATGACTGAGACTTATTCCATAAATATTATCAGTTTGGATTAAAGCGTTTACAGCGCTAATATTAAATTTTATTTCGACAGTGTAGCAAATTGCTTACTTATGAAACTAAGATCATTTATTTTAAAACAAAGTAGGTCACAAGATGTCTCGAACTTAGCGGGTAGATTTCCTCGATTATTTTGAGACAAAATAATGCTACGGCCTAGAATTAGAGACAAGCACTTAGCTCCTTTGATCTATAGCTTCTGAAGACCAAATATATTTTCACTATTGATTGAATTTAATAACACAATTTCAACAAGTCCAAAAATAAAATTCATATTAATTTTATTTTTGGATTTGCATTATGGTGCGGATACATTTGAGCATTCACTTGTAATAGAACATCGAGCATCTACTCCAATTAAAATTTTCGAACAGAATAACTAACGAAGCCAAACATTGCCACGAAATTTTCACGATCTTTCTAGCAAATGCTCTGATCAGCAGAAAGTTCGAAGCAATTTTACTGTCCATTCGCTAGAATGCTCGCTTAAACTTATATTAAAACATAAAGAAATTGAAGTGACAAAAAAAAAACTATGACTCTGAGTTTGTTTCGGCCTTTCTTCTGAAGAAGTAATTTAGCTAGGAAAAGCCGGCATCATCTAGAATAGGGTTTTGACTTGTATAAGAGTTGTAAACAACCAAAATGCTGAAATAAATATGTCTTTATGTCTTTAAACGCTCTCGTTTGTTCTTCTGTTATGTTACATTTGCAAGAAGGCTCATTACAGGTGAATGCTCAAGTGTATCAACACCTTTAAAATGAAATGGAAACCATTTCTTCTTGAGTATAATATCTTCCAAAAATTAAGCTGTAACCGATGATTGTAATTTGCAATGCTGGCATTTCGCGGACCCTTCAAATTAAGGTTCTTTGAGATTCCTACTCGGGTTTTGAGGTTTGTAATAGGGTGATAATTTTGATTAAATTTTCGGTTTGCCTGATTAGTTTCATTTTTATTAGGGTTGGTCTGTTACGTAACGTCATTTCAAATTTAGATTATACTTTTATTAATCTTAATAAGATTTCTCTTTTATTTGATGCTGAGCCTTTTTATAATAATATCATGTTTGCATTATCTTAATGAGTTTTAATTTATTTGGTTGTTTGTAATATAAGTAATTCAGAATGTGTGTCGATTACAAGCATCATTTTATGACCAATATGAATAATTGTTTTGACCTCATGTTACATATTACTTTTCTCTACATTTGTTTGTAGCCTTTATTTACCCATTTATTAAGTACTTAGTCTTAACTAGGGTTTTTAATTTACGATCAATCTTATGATTTTTGCAGCACTGTTTCTTTTTCATTATAGCCCTTAGTTTTTTTCTAAATTTATTTTTCAGCTACATATTTATATTATTTTTATTTCTCATAGACTCTTTTTGTATTTTTGTTATTAAGTTTCACTAACTCGTTTCAATTTTAGTTTTTCCACTTTGCTTACTTTACTTCTACTCATTTCGAGATCAGCACACCGTCAACGCTTACAGTCCCGGATGGGTAAGTCAACACCAGGTACCGAAGGGACCATACAGGGACCACACCAGGTCTGGTTCTAGAGCCAGACCACTACTCACAATCGCTGAAGGTGCCTCAGTCTTAAAAACAGACCATCTGGCAAGTGTCCCAAACGGTTATTGTTGAGTCTCCTGTAATTGAAATAAATCGTTTACCTAGCGTTTCTTGACCAAAATGGCGGCAAAATTTACATGAACATAAATATTAGAGGATCTTGAAATAAAGAGAAAAGTCTTGTTATTGAAGACTATAAGATGGGATTTGGAATCTATTAAATTTTCTGAAATTAAATTCCTACTTAAGTAGTAGTATTTTTTATCAATGTAGGTGTCATCATCAGGTGATCATCATCAGTTTCTTATGTTTATTTGTTTAAAATGTAATATAGAAATAAAATCCAAAAAGGTTAAGAAACGCTGAGAATGTGACGACGTTACAAAGTCACGCTTGCAGATACAGTTTCATTGACGACTACGATTGGCTGTTTCAAATATGGAACTGCAAACATTTCTGTGCGACGTGACTTTGTAGTGAGGTGCTTAAATAAAATGTCTGTACTTACAGTCGCTCTAGCGCGTTGAGCTCCAAAAACGCATCTCTTTCAATTGTGTGAATGAGATTTTCTGACAATTGTCTGAAAGTAAAATAAACACCTTATAAATTGTGGTATCAATGTACTTAGTTTGCTTTTCTATGAAGAAAAATGTTCAAAACGAGTGCTGTTTGTTATAATTATTTACACTGACGATTATTTCCTCCAACACACTGTAATGTTATTTAAATTATATATCTTTTACTTTTCATCTGTGACTTTTTGTCTCTTCCAAGTTCCGAAAAAACTGTCTATTTATTTCAGGACCACATTTTGTCGTCTTTTCTTTTCACCAGCTTCCTACATTCCCAATCCTGTGCTCCCCAGGTTTAGAGCTTTGATAATTGAACACAGCAAGTCTTAACACTAAACTTGTGAATTGTATTCTAATACTTACAATGTTTTCAATTCCTTCAGGCTTTGGAAGTCGCTCTGAAAGACTATGGTGATGTTGTTGCCTTGCAAATCTCTGAAACAATTAAGAAAAACTTATTTAAAAAACAGCAATGGAGTCCAAATGGACATAAATATGAATATTGCTCGTCTAACCCATATGTTATATCCCGTTTATATATTCAAATATCTTAGAAGCCACCAGGCTATATTAATATGCTATGATAACCCCTATAAACTATTGAAGTGAAACAACATCATCATTAGCGTCCTAGCATTATCCCGGTTGCAGCCAAAACTGTCACCTTAGAGCTACTGAAGTGAGACTACAATTGATAATAAAAACCAGTCAAGCGTGAGTTGGACGTTTGCTTCATCGTGGTTCGTTGACCAAGTCATACATGACCGATTTTTTTTCAGAAAGCTATATATTCCAGAATAGTTATACTTAGGTACCCATAAGCGACGCACAGGCATGATAAATTTAATGAATGTCGATGAAGCGAAAGAGGTATGTTTGAACCGAAGCATGTGGCGTTCCATAGTCTCTGCCTACCCTAATGGGAGACAGGCGTGACGATATAGATAGATAGATAGATAGTTATACTTATCTCTAGTATTACCAAATTGTAAAAAGCCGCCTTCTTTGTAAATTAAACTTTTTGGCCGTTGCTAGATTATTTGATGTCAACCTGATTCGGAACCCATTTTCAAAGGAATTGAAGGTGCTTGAAAACATTTTCGTTCGCCATTTAGCAATCAATAACGAGAACAATTCAATATGTCTTACAATGTGAAACAGTTGCAGCTCCTTACAAAAATAAAATGTACAACCATTATATTTGATTGAAAAGAGTGGCCATGAGTTTTATTGCCCGTTCTTTCTCGTGGTTCTACCTATTGCATTGCGAACGTGGCAGTAAATGTAAATGTAGAATCATTAAGTAATTAACTTAAATTTTAACGTTTATAAGCGTCACTTTGTGGCCTAGATGAATAAATGATTTTGACTTTGACTATGCACATAACTTCAAAAATAGGGTTAATGCATAGGGTTCCCACCAAGAACTTAGGGTCCCAAGCCAACCTTACCTGCAAGTGGTGCACCTGCCGATCAACGGACGAGGCTCTGGCAAACCAAATATCCCGATAAGCGGCAATAGGCTCGCCACCTATTACGTGGGATCAAAACACTGGCGAAAAGTGGGCGTTTAATATGCCTCTGCCTACGCCTTCGGGGAGACAGGCGTGAGTCTATGTATGTATGTATGTACGTATAACTTCAAAAAGTTAGTGGAACGCGTCGTGGGATTGAACTCGAGACCCTGCGAAGCAGTCTATCAATCTATCCAGTAACTCCTTCTAGATATTTCAAAAAAATCATAGACTTAAATGTTACCACCCATAATTTCATGCGGCGATCGGGATAACGAAATTAAAACCACACTGTGCCACTCATCTGACCCACTTTTCTGCTGGGCATACCTTGGCTACCGCCATCCCAATCCCAACAAAATAATGAGGACACATACCCTATTAACCCGTGGGAATCTCACGAGCGTCACAAAGAACCCTCAGTAACGAAGCAAGAAGCACTTAAGGCATTAGTGCCGTGGTCTGAACATTTAGTGCCACTCAATATACCAATTAAGTGCCACCGCGTAAAGTACCATTTGGCGAAAGTGCCAAAAAGGTGCGGTCGTAACTGAGGGTTGCTTTGGGAATCTTCAAAGGATACGTAATAGGGTATTAGAGTAATGTATTTTTAAATATAAATATGTATAAAGTAGAATAAGAGCCGCGATAGCCCAGTGGTGTACCTACGTAGTGGACTGCCGAGACAATTGTCTCGGGTTCGATCCCCAGTTACCCCGAGCACACACCTCCTACTTTTAGAAGTTACGAGTATGTGTGCATTAAAAATGTTAATTATCGCTCGCTTAACAATTTGCCCGGTAGATGGCAATAGGCTCGCCCCCTATTACATTGGGACCGAAACATAACTGGCGAAGTGTGGCTGTGTAATTACACCTCTGCCTACCCCTTCGGTGATAAAAGTGTGAAGTTATGTTTATATGTAAAAAGTACTTAGAAAACCTACCTACATCGGATTTAAAAACAGCATAGCATTTACTTTAGAAGTACCTGGATGACCAAATTTTTCCCCTTTATTGGTAACTCATTTTTTTTCTATAAATGAATCCTAGCTAGATCAATTTGTTGTCCCCGAAACCCTCTACATACGAAATTTCATGAAAATTGTTGGAGCTGTTATCGACAGAGATTCAGATTATTTAACATATAATTTACAGGGTTTTTTTAATAAAAAAAATATGGGATATTTTTAACAGTGCACCAAGATCTTAAGTAACACACTGAAGTGTGTTACGCTAAAAAACTTTATTATTTCACTAAAATACTGACTTGCACACTAAAATACTATTTGCACACCAAATATGACGATCTACCTAAAAATATCATTTGTTATGAAAAGTTTCGTCCGCTTGGGAAACTTATCCACTCAGAAAACTTAATAGGTTATGTTAGGTTCTCTTGTGACACTGCACCCAAAAATAGGAGCACTGCGAAGCAGGGCTCCGTCAACTTACCTTATTAAATTATTTGGTTGTTAAAAGTAAAACAAAAACATGATATTCTTCTGTAATTGAAAGGTTTATTTTTATTATTAGAGATTTGCAAAGGTCAATAAACAGGTGTTTGTTATGAAATATCTTGTGGGTATATTAAGTGGTGCAATTAGTATTTATGGTGGAACAAAGTTATATTTTATTTATTGAAATTAAACTACAGTTTACGGATTTTATCGCGTTGTATTGGTTTCACTAAGTTATTACATTCATTCAGGAATCTACCTAAGACCGAATATCTCGCACTGAAGAACTTACAAGCTAGGCCTGAACTTACAGTACTCCGAGCAGATAAAGGAAATGCAACGGTAGTGATGGACACGTCCGAGTATAAACAAAAAATGGAACATCTTTTGTCGGATGAAAGTACCTACAAGTTGGTTAAGTCAGACCCTACGAACAATATACTCAAGCAAACTTGTGATATTGTTAAGAAATACTCCGAAAAACTTCATTTGGACGTGAAATATTTAATACCATCGTGTGTAAAACCTCCTCAAATGTATGGGCTACCAAAAATACACAAGGAAAACGCTCCTCTGCGCCCGATAGTTAGTCAGATAGGCGCACCAACTTACAGACTGGCTCAACACATGGCAAAGATTCTCTCACCCCTCAGAGGCAACACGAGAGCACATGTGAAAGATTCCTACCATTTTGTCAGTGAAATCAAACACCTACATCTCTCTGACAAGGAAACTATGGTTAGTTTTGATATACAGTCATTATTCACATGCATACCAGTACATGACTGTGTAGAAATTACTAGAAGGAAGCTGACGGAAAACAACATGCCTGAGGAATATGCAGAAATACTCAAACACTGCCTGACAACGGGCTATCTGTTATGGGACAAGAAATACTACATACAAGTAGACGGTGTAGCAATGGGCTCTCCAGTATCGCCTGTTGTTGCTGACATCTTCATGGAGGACTTCGAGGCGCGAGCCCTGCAGACTGCCACCATCACACCGAGGTTATACAAGCGGTATGTAGATGACACTTTCACAATTTTACCAACAGATAGTGTTAATGCTTCCCTAAACCATCTTAATTCTATTAATAACCAAATACAATTCACAATGGAATTAGTGGCAAACAAGTCTTTAGCTTTCCTAGATGTACTTGTCATCAGGAATAAAATCAACTCCTTAAACCATACTGTGTATAGGAAAAAGACCCATACAAATAGGTACTTAAACGGTGAACCTCACCACCATCCTAAACAGTTAGCTACTGTAGGAATGTCTCTGTTTCAGAGAGCCCGCGGGATATGTGACAAGAAACACCTGGACGCTGAGCTTCAACATGTCAGGCAAGTTCTGCAAGACAACAAGCTCCGACCGCCGCGCCACTGTCACAGATCCCAGAAGAAAGAAAAACCAGCCACAGTAGAAAGACAACCTGCTGTCCTCCCATACGTCAAGGGCGTGACCGACAAAATTGGCTACATCTTGAAGCGAGCTTCTATCAAAACTTACTACAAGCCGCCAACGAAGATCAGTCAATTATTACCATCTGTCAAGTGTCAGTTACCCTTGCAAGAGGCCGGTGTCTACAAAATTGACTGTGAATGTGGGCTCTCATACATTGGACAAACCAAGAGAAGCATAGGCATTCGACTCAAAGAACATATAGCTGACATAAAACATAAACGCTCAACAAAGTCTGCTGTGTGTGAACATGTGAAACAAGGACCCAACCACTACCTGCGATTTGATGAACCACAGATACTCGCAAAAGAACATCGTTTTCTTCCAAGGATGATACGAGAGGCTATTGAAATTTAAAAACACCCTAATTTCAATAGGGAAGATGGTTGGAATGTTCCTCCAGCTTGGGACCCTGTCATAAGGCTAATGAAACCCAAAAAGGACAAAGTCACCAGAAGACCTAAGGACACTGTGAGCTCATTCTGCGTAAATAGTAACACCAGTAGTTGAAAAATGTTCGGGTACTTTGAGATAACTTATACATTCAAGAAAAAGACAAATATCACCTCAGTCTGCCGTGAACATGAATTCTGTAAAGAATTCGAAACGTCGGCTAGTAATAAATTAAAAATATAGTTTCTAGATCTTTAGTTTCAAATGTAATAACTTAGTGAAACCAATACAACGCGATAAAATCCGTAAACTGTAGTTTAATTTCAATGTGTAACATTCGCGTTAACCCAAGAAGATATTATATTTTATTGGTAAAAATCAGAAATAAATTGAGTAACAGTTAAATACAACCCAAAAATATTACCTACAATAATTGCTCTTTTAATGGCGCCGTTACATTTGAGCATTCACCTATTATGAGCATTCTTGCGGATGTTACAATACAGAAAAAACAAACGGGTGTGTTTTAGCGAGCATTCAATCTAGCATTATGGCAAAAGGACAGAAAATTTTCTTCGAGCTTTTGCCGATTAGAGCGTTCGCGAGAAGACCGTGAAAATGTTCGTAGCGATGTATGGCTCTGTCACAGAGCTCAGATATTTTTAAAGAGGCGCATTTCTTATGGGCGCTCTGAAGACCAACATTCTGTGACCCAAAGTCTTTCGTGGCAGTCGCGCTGTGACAACTGTCTCTACGAGAGCAAGAGAGACAAACGTTCCTCCTGTGTATCTTAAATACGAGAGCAAGAGAGACGGAGAACGACGCCAGCGCCGTCAACGGCGCCAACTACGAACTAAACTGGAGACTGTCTCCACTTGGAATCGGCACACGAAATCCTTAAGAACTACGCTTCTATGTAAATCTGTATTAATTGGCTCTGTTCGTTTTTGAGTTGGGGAATGCTCGATGGTCTGTTACAAGGGAATGCTCAAATCCATCAGCACCGTAAGGGTATAAAATTTCTTATCTGTATATATAATATTATTGAAATGGTTTGGACACGTGGAGCGAATGAGTGAAGAAAGGGTGACGCATCAAATTTATGAGGCTAACGTGTGCGGACAAGTCAGACGCGGCAGACCTCGTCGGACATTCGTCGATCAGAATGGGGACATCTTAAAAAAAGGCAGGGTCCGAAGCACCCGTAACCGGCGAGCATGTATGAACAGAGTAATGAATGTAGAGGAAGCGCGTGAGGTTTGTAAGGATAGATGTACTTAAATGGAGTTCCGTTGTCTCTGCCTACCCCGACGGGAAAATGGCGTGAGTATATACATGTATGTATTGTATGTATAATATTCTTGCGTTAGGTACTGACTGACTGACAGACAAGCTGCAGCCAAAACTGTTTATAATATGTACTTGTATTACTGTCACATTTACATTAGCAAACCTAAATAAATAAATAAATAAAAGTAATAGCCGCAGGAAGCTTACATTTGGTATGTATGTTCTTCGGGGACCGTAGGAGTGCACTAAGAAGGGATTTTCCAAAATTCTGGGATTGGGAAAAACTGGTAAATTAAAATAATGTGCGGGCGTACCTGCGGGTATCCATATACAATACAAAAACTAGTCGTTTAAAGCACGGTTGGCGTAGTGGTTTAAGCGGCCGCCTCGCCGCTTGACACTACGCTGAGTGATGTGGGTTCGATTCCCACACGAGACAACACTTAGTGTGATCCATAGAATGTTATTTCGAGTCTGGGTGTTAATTGTGTCCGTTGGTTGTATGTTTGTAAAGTCCCCCGCGACACAGGATTTATTCCTAGTGCGGGAGTTGTCTTTAAAAAAAATAGGTATTAGATTTCTTATATTACATAACAGTCAGATGTAGGTAATAAAATAACTATATTTTATAAATAAATATGGCGGCACGTTAAATAGAAATAATTAAAATTAAATTATTACTATCACAATGTTTTCCAGCCTTTGATGTCCGCTGCCCGCACCACATCAAAGGAGAACGTTGTGTTTCTTTAAAGTTTACCTTAAATAAACGTTATTGCGGTTTATATATTAAAGTAAACAATGCATTTGGAGTGATTTATTTATTTAAATATAAATAAATATGACCTTATTATGAGGTAATGTTGCAATATAAAGGAATATACCACCAAAAGTCAACATTATAAAGCAGAAATGCACAGCTGGTTGTGCGTGGAACTAGCGACGTCTTTTTGAAGGATGGTGGAATCTTCTATACCATACCTACTATTATAAATTGAATGCTGAATATTTTGTTTGTTTGGTTGAACGCGCTAATTTCATAAACTACTGGCTCATATTGAAAAATTATTTCGGTATTGGATAGCCCCTTTATCGAAGAAGGCTATATAACATCACGCTATAACTCACGGATGCAAAGCAGTAGCCTTAAATGGCGCACGTGTAAATGCGGGCTCATCTAGTGATAGATAAGACCATGGGAGCAAAAATTGCAATGCCAGCAGGACAATTTTTTAATATGTTTGGTTCAGCGCACTAATCTTAGGAATTTCTGCTTCGATGAATTAGTACTTATTTTCGTGATGAATAGGCTATTTAAAACAGAAGTCTATAGGTTAAATAACATCACGCCATGAGGCACGGGTGTGGAGCAGTACCTAGCTCTAAATAACACGGTTATAACCGCGGCCAGCTATTTCTGCATGTAGGTAATAAAGTTTGTCTGTCTAGCAAGACATCGTGTTTCCCATCGGTGCTTGTCGTAATTATTCCATAAATTTTTAATTTACTTTAACAATATCTTTTACAACTCATTGTAAAGGGGTCTCAATTTTATGGCCATTAATTGGACAGTCCGCCCTTGTTGCTCCGTCGACAAAGTAATTCAATTTAAGGGTAATTGCAGACATGGATACATACCTACATAGATTGTTACATAGGTATCAGAAAAGCTTTAAAAACTTTTTTATTTTTTTATTTTTTAACCTGTATTGGTTCTCCCCTACAATTCTCCAAAGATCCGTGTCTCCAGCTGTTACTTTCTAAGTATTTGAGAAGGCAGTTCATCTCGCCAACGTTTCCTGGGTCTACCTCGACCACGACGTCCCTCCGGTGTCCACCACGTGGCGATAGATGGCCATTTTCCGGGATGCATTCTGCAAATATGACCTGCCCGATCCCACTTTAATTTCGCGGCCTTCTTGCCAACATCACTGATGCCAGTGTTAATGCGTATGGTTGTATAATAATACGTCTAAAAAATTTTATATAATGTTTAACTATTATAATGCTTTATAGAAATTATCTTCTGTATATTTGTAAAATTCTTTTTTGTCTGTCTGACGCAAGAAGCTGAAAGTTGGCACGTATGTTTCTTAGGGATCGTAGAGGTGTGCTAAAATTATATTTTCCGAAATTCCCAAATGTTAAATAAAAAATATAACTACATAGTATTACTACTTATTAGCAATTGAAATTAAGACATAATATTTATTATTATTTTTAAAAGACGACTCCCACTGTAGGACTAAATCCTGTGTCGCGGGGAACCTTACAAACATACAACTAACGGACACAATGAACACACAGACTCGAAACAACAATTAATGTATCACATAAAGTGTTGTCTCGTGTGGGGATCGAACCCACAACACTCGGCACAGTGTCAAGCGGCGATGCGGCCGCTTAAACCACTACGCCAACCGTGCCACCAGCAGCTTGCAAGTAATTTGTGCTTCTCACCAAAAGAAGCACAAATTATCATTCAACAAACCTCACTATTTCCTAAGCACTTAAAACTCTCATAACTAATTCTTTAAATCTTATTTAACATGCATAATCACAGTAATCAACTCAAAGAGGAAACTCACTTAAGTTATCGATAACTTTATCGATAATAGTCGATAAAGTCCCCTCACTATTACCTGTATTTGTTAATCAAATAATTATGGCGGTCAATTATCGTCGATACATCGTTTGAACTGCCGATAGATTATACGTGAGAATTTAGTCTACCCGATCAGTTATATCGTTAAAACTAATTTTTATTGGCTTGGGATTCGATTTGATTTTAGGTACAACACTACTTTCGATTAGTTCATTTTATGAAGTAGTACTAGCTTTTGAGCGACTGCCTCTGTGTTCCTGCGGTAGTAGTAGCGAATGCGGATCATGAGGTCTCGAGATCGATATCCGGGATCGATATCCGGGAACAAAAAGTGATATTGGGTTTTTCTGTTAGGAATTATCCAATAGAAAGTTCGGAATCCGGGAGTCCTGCCGTTGGTCCCGCGTCCAATCTCTCTTTGGTCGTGTCGCTTGTGCGTACCATCGGAATATGAGAGTGAGGAAATAGAGAGTGCACTTGTGTATGCGCACACACTTGTGCACTTTAATATGTCCCGCGCAGTTGGCAAGTCTCATATATAGACAAGCCACCGTGACCGAAATCGGTCGGGAGGACATTATTCGTTTTACATACATATCGTCGCGCCTTTTATCCCCGAAGGGGTAGGCAGAGGTGTATTTCTACACCCACTTTTCGCCATATATACTTTAGTCCCACATGATAAGGGGCGAGCCTATTGCCGTACGGGGCACATTTCCAGACTCCGTGCTGCTACTGAGAATTTCGTGACAGAAAAACCCAATAATACTGCCCGACCCAGGAATCGAACCCGGGACCTCCCGATCCCACGCGCACATTTATGCCGCGAGACCAACGAGGCAGTCGTATAGGGTTTGATGTCGAGTTTTCCGTCTCTACGCAAAGATGGTATTTGCATCGTGTTATCCCTTAGTCGCCTCTTACGACATCCACGGGAGATAGGGGGTGGTGACACTTGTATTCTATGCCGTCAACCACACCACATTATTCGTTTTCTTTTAGGATTTTACAGTAATCTAATAATGATGAGTGATTTTTAACACAAAGTTTCATTACCCTATTTGATTCCGTTGGTGTAGTGAAATATTTATAGAAAAGGCGCTGGGCAAAGAGAATCTTTGGGAAAACTGTAGGGCCAGGAAGGTAGGCCAAATCTTACTATACACAATGCAATTTAATCTTTACGGTCAGCGGAAACGGGCCACCGACCACAGCCACTGGTGGCCAGCAACAGGCATTTTTCATATATTTTACTTCTGTAGCGAGTGGTCGCCACCGGCCACACGTGTGCGTCTATACAAAATACATACATAGACTCACGCCTGTTTCCCCGAAGGGGTAGGCAGAGGCATATTAAACACCCACTTTTCGCCAGTGTTTTGATCCCACGTAATAGGTGGCGAGCCTATTGCCGCTAATCGGGATATTTTGTTTGCCGTCGCCTCGTCCGTTGATCGGCAGGTGCACCACTTGCAGGTGAGGTTGGCTTGGGACCCCAAGTTCTTGATGGGAACCCTATGCACCTCTATGCAAAATATATGAAAAAAGTGTGTAAGTGGCTGTTGTTGGCCACCAGTGGCTGTGGTCAGTAGCCCGTTTGCGCCGACCCGTATTGTCATGAAGTAGCAGAATACCAATTCTGAGTCAATTTAAAATCAAATCGTATTTTGTTCAAAATACAGTGTCGTTCAAATCCAGGCGGCCGCCATGGTCCAGTGGATAGTCTGCTGATCGAGATGTCCCGGGTTCGATTCCCCATTTAGGCAAGAATTCTCACTCTTGTAGCGCAGAGTCTGGCAAATTGTACTGTAACAGCAATAGGCTCGCCCCCTATTACGTGGGACCTAAAAATTCATGGCGAAATGTGGGTGTAATATTACACCTCTGCCTACCTCTTCGGGGATACAAGCTGGTCTATAAATAAAAATGAACACGATCCTGATCTAAAATATTCATTAGGATATTTAACAGTAATTCTCATCATATCTGAATGTAGTTTATATATGCAAGTTAAAATTCCTTTAGTGAAGATGAGAATATCTTGCAAATGATCCATTGTTTTCTAAGTATAATGACATGAGACGATGTGGAATGCGAAATTCTTGAGATGTAAATACATATACTGATAAATAAAAATCTCGTTTCATTATGTTTGTTATCGAACTCCTCCGGAACCGCTTGACCGATTTTTGTATATATTAGATATTTTTAAAATAGCTAGGTGATGGAGGATGGCTCCTTACACTATACTTAAAACTTAGTTCTTAATTTTCGCAGGTAATTTTTATTGCGTGGGATTGGGAGGTCTCGGGTTCGATCCCCGGGTCAGGCAAAGTGTTATTGGGTTTTTCCGTTAGGAAATTTTCAGTAGCAGCACGGAGTCTGGTAATGTGCCCGGTACGGCAATAGGCTTGCAACCTATTACGTGGAACCTAAAAGTTCATGGCGAAATGTAGGTGTAATATTGTAATATTACACCTCTGCCTACCCCTTCGGAGATAAAGGCGTGAGTCTATAAATGAAAACAAAAATTTGTTTTATGAAAGTAAAACGTTAACCAGGTCAGTTAGTGACATATATTAATATTAGCTATGTATATGAACTTTCCCACAGCTGGGCACGGTCTCTTCTCACTAAGGGAAGGGCTAGGTCCACTACGCTGGTCAAGTGCGGCATGACAGGCTTCACAAAGAGGAACAAACATACATTTATTTATTTATTTATTTCTACATATACAATTATCTTTACAGGTAAAAACCCAATACGATACTGTACTACTAACATTCTGGTCATACACATTACACAATGAAAAAATTAAAAGAAAAGAAACATAATATTAAATACTACAATTCATAACAAATAACGTATAGTGCTATCTTAGTGAATTCACACAGACTACAACAGAATATGTCGAGTTCATTAGCTATAAGGTGGCGGGTGCTGAGCGCGACCGTGAGCAGAGCCTCGTGCAGCAGGTTAGTGCGCGCGCGCGGCACGGCCAGCAGGCGCGGCCGGCGCCGGCGTCGCACGTACCCATCCGGCACTGACAAATACACTCTCTTCAGTAAATCCGCGTGATGTATCCTGCCCCTGATAATGTTGTGGATGTAAGTTACAAGTGTGAGTTGCCTCCTAACGTTTAATTCATTATATCCAACCATACCAAAAACTGGCTAACACTATATTACAGAATTTACGCCAGACTGAAGAAACCCTGGCAGCTAGTGTTACGAATAATCTATTAACACACTCTTTCTTTCTGGAGCCTACGATGTGTCTGAGGTGGAGAGTCTTATACTTTCTTTAAGAAATGATAAAGCCCCAGGTGTTGACGGTTTGACAAGTGTTCTTCTGAAACAAATCAAAGACAGCATTATACCACAGCTCACTGAAATATATAACCGGAGTCTAGCTTTAGGTATCTTTCCTAAAGAATGGAAACGAGCCTCTGTTACGCCTATATATAAGGGTAGCGGTCCTACCGACTCAATTAATAGTTATCGCCCCATCTCTCTTCTGTCAACTTTTTCGAAACTGCTAGAGAAGATAGTTAACAACAGGCTGATAAAATATATTGAAAGTAAAAACCTCATCTCCGATAGGCAATTTGGGTTTAGAAAAGGAAAATCCACAGACGAAACTGTCCATTTACTTACCTCCACAGTCGCAGGATATCTTGATAGAAACAGGTGCAGTATTGGTGTATTCTTGGATTTAGCGAAAGCTTTTGACACCGTCTCGATTCCCATACTATTGCAAAAGCTACATAAGCAATTTCGTATCAGGCGCACAGCATTGGAATGGTTCAAAAGTTACCTCTTGGAAAGAACTCAATCTGTTAGATTAAATAACTATAATAGCGGACTATGTACAATAACTTTTGGCGTCCCGCAAGGCAGTATCATTGGGCCTACTTTATTTATCATTTACATGAATGACATGCATGTTGGCATTCATAAAGATATGATTTGTTATGCAGACGACACAGTTATAATCTACAATGGTGCGTCATGGAAGGAGGCCTTTCACAATGCTGAACTAGGGATGAAGCAAATAGCGAACTGGCTTCAGAATAACTTGCTGACTCTGAATGCTGACAAAACACATTATATCTGTTTCCATAAGACTGCTGCCTCAGCTCCAAACGCCACGCTCAGTATTAAGCTACATAAGTGCCTGCCAGGAAATTTCTGCGACTGTCAAAACTTAAATAAAACCCAAACGATTAAGTATCTCAACTTTAGGGCACATATTTCCTTCTTGTCAAATCGAGTTCGTAAAACGGCTAATATCATAAGACTACTGCGATCTTCAAACCCAGTAAATATTTTGAAAGTAGTGTATTTTGCATTATGTCAGTCATTGATTACATACTGTATCAGTTCATGGGGAAATGCTGGAAAATCTTTCACGATACAGATAGAAGTAGCACAAAGATCTGTCCTTAAAACTATGCTCAAAAAGCCATTTAGATACGCCACGAAAGATCTTTACAACGATTGTAAGGTACTTAACGTGCGCCAATTATTTATATTAAAATCATGCATATATCTACATCCAATAGTTGTGAAATCTGTAACGTATTCAAAACTTCTAAAACGACGGGTATTTCGAATAGATGTACCTTCAGTCAAGACGACGTTCGCAAGACGCTTTAGTCCCTTTATAGAGCGCTACTTATATAATAAAGTAGTAAGCTACTGCGACATTAAACGTTGACTACGGAAGCAAAGCTCAAAATCATGAGGTGGTTACTATCATTGTCATATGATGCAACTGAAAGTATTTTGGTTCATCTGTGCTGATATTTATATATTATATAAACACTATATATATATATATATGCATATTAATATATATGAATTATAATATACACACACACACACACACAAATACGTACTCATATAAATTAGTTACATATATATATTCATGGCGTATAAAGTATTTATTGTAGGTAATATTAGTGTCGTACTTATCCCTAAACACTTATTATAAATAAGATAGTAATTTCACTAAAGCTTATTTATTTTTGTATCCTTTTTCTCAATTTTATTTTTGTCTAACGTGTAAATCCTTTTATTACCATAATCTTTTGTTTTTGTATAATATGAAATGTTATTCAAAAATGTAAAATGTGCTATTGAATTAATCGTAATGTCGACCGAGCTACATTTATAACATATATAACTGGGAATTGTGAACCGCAACAGGCACCCATAGGACAGGCTTTGCCTAGTGTGGGGCCGATGGATATAAACAAATTGTATTGCTCTTTTGGTAATATTTTTTTCTTTTTTTTTTATACCCAACAGAAACAGAGTCGGATACATCAGCGGATAAAATGGATAAACTCCATATTGTTTTGAATATATATACCTTATAAATTTATTATGTACTCTCTCCAACATGATCCTATATTTAGTTTCATGTGGGGCCCAGATAACTGCGTAATACTCTAATTGGCTTCTTACTAAAGTGTTATATAATGTTAAAATAGCTTTAATATTTGTAAAACTTTTTAGGTTTCTGTATGCCTTTCTGCAGACATTAAGTATGTGATCGCGAAACGTTAGCTCAGTGTTAAAAAGAACTCCTAGATCCCTCACTTCTTTGACCCTAGTCATTGATATCCCATCCACTCTATAGTTATTACACAAAGGGGTGTGTGCCCGTGAGAAAGTAATTGAAAATACATTCATCCATCCATCCTGAAAAACTTTTTTATTTATAGTAATCTCATTTATCATCGCCCTAGCGTTATCCCGGTTGCATCCAAGACTTACACGTCCTGGAGACCGAGGTCCGTTTACTGGACTAACCAGATATCAACTTTCACAGAGCGACTGCCGTCACACCTCCGCAACCCAAAGGGATAGCGATATTCCACGGTTTAGACCAGTATCAGTTTATTTGAGGGTACTGACTCCCCGTAACGTCTGTCAAAGATCTTCATGACAGCCAGGACCGACGGTTTAACGTGCTCTCCGAGGCACGGGGCGAGCGATAATTAACAATTTAATACACACATAACTTCGAAAGGTCATTGGTGCGCGCTGTGGATTCGAACCCGATCTGCATGGCAGTCCGTTGGTATCTCCTCTAGGCTATCGCTGCCTTTTATTTAGTAGTCTTTAGGTACTAATAGGTAATATTCCAGAGCTGAAAATTTTATTTGGTTGAACGCGCTAATCTCAGGCACAAGAGGTCCGATATCTTTTTTGTTTTTTTGAATTGGTTAGCCCATTTATCGAGGAAGGTTACATCCCGCTATGCACTGTGGTGCATAGCGGGATGTTGCAAAGCAGGTGCAAAGAAGCCTTAAATAGCGCGAATATAACAGCGACTCCAAATTATGTAAGACATAGTAAACCCGAGCAAAGCCGGCTCGTTTCGCTAGCTGAATATAAACTGCGTAACTTCTTACGCAAAGCTAGTAAGACTTAACTTACGCAATACAGAACAGCTTACAAGTAATCCTACTACTAAATCGAATTTACTGCTATGATAGTCGGGGCTTTAACATTACCAAGCGTTTTTTTACATGGGTTTGTAAAATAATTGTGCATGCGCCTGGTAATGTTAAAGCCCCGGCTAAATCTTCTGGCTTATTTTTTTATTCTTTAAACATTAAACTACAACATTTAAAAATTGCACGCTGCATCAAATACATTTTTGTCATTTTTTTTGGTAATTTTCTATGGCCCCGCCGCGCTGCACGCCAGTCAGGTCTGCAGTTCCGTATCTTAATATACATCCTTGCGTTACTTACTGACTGACAGACACGCTACAGCCGAAACTATTGGGCACAGGAAGCTGAAATTTGTCATGTATGTTCCTTGGGGACCGTAGGGGTGCACTAAGAAGGGATTTCCCGAAATTCCCACGGGATCGGCCAAAACGGGTAAATTTAAAAAAAATCAGGCGTAGCTGCTGGCATCCTCTAGTTAGAGTATAATAGGAGAGGTATGAGGCAAGTTTTCAGCGTGCCTCAAATACCTACCGAAAATTGATGCCAGCTCTCCTACTATACTCTAACGCGAAGTAGGTATTAGCGTGTGAAACCGTGGACATAGTTAGTGTCAATTTGAAACTATGATTAATATGTACGATAAAATTTGCATTCGGTGACTAAAATACAGCTGTATGGTAACTAAACTGGTTACAACCACTTGGCTAGTTATACGTCAAAAATTAGGTGCCGCGCATACGGACCACCCACCGATCATAGCCACCGTGCAAATATGTAAATGTAGCCGGCGGCGCCACCGATGAGAAAGAGAGCGAAAAGAATATTTTTTTTATTTTAGACACAAAAATTTGGGCCAAAATTGCCACTAATTGGGTCACCGAAGGTGCTAGGCGACAACGCGGAAGGTCTAGACGACGATGGTGAGACGAACTGGACGCATATAGGAAGGACTGGCCTGTGCTGGTACAAAGTAGGCATGTGTGGAAAGACGAGGGGATTTCCTTGCCCTGCAGTGGGACACTACAGGCTGAAAATTAAAAAATTATAATTATACCCACTCAAAATTTGGATCAAATAATTTTAAAGGACAAACAAACAAATTAATAGAAAAAGAAACAAATGAGAGTGTTGGATACTTTTCCAGCCACCAGAAAGCGCCTCGTATGTGTCAGGTTCAAATAGCTGTCAGATATTATGTTCAGTTCGTTCGTACGATTGAATTAAACACACAAACACAGATGTGCAAAAATATAGGCATTATGACACTTTTAACTGGTTTCTGGACCTGTCGAAAGTTAAAAACTTAAATAACTCTCATTTTACGGCGATACCATACAAAATCTATAGCAATGAATACAGATTTAGATAGAAGTCTTAATTCGTAGTTCTTAAGGATTTCGTGTGCCGATTCCAAGTGGGGACTGTCTCTAGTTTAGTTCGTAGTTGGCGCCGTTGGCGGCTCTGGCGTCGTTCTCCGTCTCTCTCGCTCTCGTAGTTAAGATCCACTGAAGGAGAGAGCGACAGCTGCCGCAGCGCGACTGCCACTCCGTCAAGCGGCAATTTGAGTCGCAGAAAGTTTGTTTTCAAAGCGCCCATATGAAATGCGCTTCTACGTAAATATCTGAGCTCTTTGTCTATAGGTACATATAATAAAGTGAAGAGCTCTTTCCTACCTGACTGTATGAACGCCATAAACTCAAAGCTACCAAACATATTTTCTTACGGTTTTCACCAATAGTGTGATTCCTGTAAGGTTTAGATGACTAATTCAAAATCTAGTATATTATAAGTAAATCGCTAGAGGATGCCGTCAACTACGCACATGTTTTTGATCACAAATCACGTTTTTTAATTTGAATGCCACTGAATTTCGGGAGATCGCGTCTTAATGCACCCCTACCGTACCTTAGGCACATACTTGTCAAATTCCAGCTTCTTGCGCTCAGTAATGGCTGTGCGTTGTCTGTCAATTAAAAAGAGTGGCCACAAGTTTTATTGCCCGTTCTTTCTCGTGGTTCTACCTATTGCTTTGCGAACGAGGCAGTAAATGTAAATGTAGAAGCATTAAGTAATGCAATTTAAAAAATTGACGTTCATAGGCGTCACCTTGTGACCTAGATGAATAAACGATTTTGACTCTGACTTTGTCAGTCAGTCAGTCAGTCAGTAACGGAAGAATTTTATACATACAGCTTGTCAGTGACTGTTTGTGGCCCGTTTGCGCGGCGTCTTATATTTAAGATAGGAACAGTTACATAATAATATAGGGTGTAAAAAGGACCCTTAACGAAAACTGAAATCCCATGTTGCACCAATCACTACCAACATTTTTTACTTGGGCACCATACCTGGGAATTTACTGGTTCAGGAAATATTGAGGCTCAAAGTTAGTATAGAATTTTTCTAATAAGGTACAAAATTTATGCATTTACCCTGCCAATATGTTCTATAGATGCCCGATGACCCCATGGGTAAGTAGGTATTTCGAGCATTGCATGCGCGCGCTTTTATTTGCGGTTTAAACAATGTGAAAACTTAAAAAAAAAGTTTGTTTCCCAGGTATTATTTTTGGTTAGTATGACTTAGAGTAGTAAACGAGCAGACGGATTTCCTGATGGTAAGCAATTACCGCCGCCCATGGACACAAGCAACACCACAGGAGTCACAAGTGCGTTGCCGCCCCTTGGGGTTGGGAAAAGGGATAGGATGAGGAGTGGGATGAGGGAGAAGGAATAGGGGATAGGGCCTCCGGCACTCTCACTCGCCAAACGAAACGCAACAGTTGTGATGTTCATAAAGAGTAGACTTTGGCTTGGTGATGTGTCTTGTGACACCCTGTATACAGATTGAATAAAGCTTGTCGCCAGCCACCATTGGCTGTTAGTAGCCCGTTTGCGCGGCGCCTTATGTCTAAGGTAGGAACAGTTCAAGGGCTTATGCAACTCAACGCAAATAACTTGTAAACCGTGTGATACTGTAAATATTCAGACGGATTGCCTCCGTGGTCCAGTGGATAACGTATGCGAATGCTGATCGGAGGTCTCGGGTTCGATTCCCGGGTCGGCCAAAAGTGTTACTCACAATGTTGTATTTCAAATATTATAAAACAAGTTTTATAAAAGGCTAAGTTTGTGAGGATGAATCACAAAACCCTTAATACTACTAAACGAATTTTGATGGAACTTTGTAGTAATATAGCTAATACCTACATCAGAATATCAAGTGGAAAGCTCTCGCAGGCGTTGCTGCTTGCATATTTTGATATAAACTAAGACTGAGAAAAATTAAGTTTTTTTTATTTTATTTATAGACTCACGCCTGTATCCCCGAAGGGGTAGGTAGAGGTGTAAATACTACACCCACATTTCGCCACGAATATTTAGGTCCCACGTAATAGAGGGCGAGCCTATTGCCGCTACCGGGCACATCACCAGACTCCGTGCTGCTACTGAGAATTTGGAAAAACCTAGTAACAATTATGCCCGACTCGAGAATCGAACCCGGGACCTCCGATCAGCAGTCGCATACGCTATCCACTAGACCACGGAGGCAGTGTGTCAGTCTTGGTTTAATATTTCTGGAGTATTGGCCTAGTGGAGATACCAACAGGCCGCCATGCAGAGCGTTTAGGGTTCCAACCTAAGGCGAGCACCATTAACCTCTCGAAGTTATTTGTATGTTTAGAAATTAACCAAGGGTTTACGGATTTTATCGCGATATATTGGTTTAATTGGCATTCGATTCAGACTGAATAATCTAGAAACTATATTATTTATTATAAGCCGACGTTTCGGTCTTTACAGGAGCCGTGGTCACGAAAGACCACTGAAGTCTTCCTTATAGCCTTCCTCGATAAATTGGCTATCCAACACAAAACAAGTATTCAAAACGGCTCAGTAATTTCTGAGATTAGCGCATTCAACCAAACAAACAAACTCTTCAGCTTTATAACATTAGTGTTAATCATAATCTGTGAGATATCTGTTTATTCATAAGATTGTACTATAAATAAATTCTTAAGTACCATAGACGAGCATAGATTATAGAGGACTGTGTATTCTCAATGAGGCTTATGCTTAATATACACAGATTATAAAACATTTTAGATCGTGATGTGGCATTTATTATCTGTATTAATGATGGAGTGTTTTTTAGTGATTAGGGTTCAGTATGTGTAACAGAAAATCTCAAATATTCATTCATATTATGGCGCTGATACACCTGAGCAATCACTTGTAACAGAATAGCGAGCATTCACCGTTTTCTGTTTTTTCGAACCGAACATTTTCACGATCATTCTAGCGAACATTCTAAATTCAAATAGTCTGTAGAATATAGAAAAATATAGAAATCGCACTAAAACAGCAGTTTTAGCCAATATGTTTCCTTCAGTTTCACTTATGAATTATTTCTAGAGTGAGAGTAAGATACATAAACAAATGACGTTTCTAAATAATAAAATGTAGATTTTAATTTGGACTGGTTTAATAAATCACACAAGTGTCAATTTATTTATCGATATCGAGAGTTTATCAACATTCTATTGAAATGAATTCTGAGTAAACCAAATCTAAGGATCTATTGTAAACATTATCGATATTTTATCGATATTTATTTTGAGTAAGCCCATCACTTAACTAGTCATGTTAAAATTAGTGACAAACTACGAAGATTCTTTCCTGACTTAAAATCATAAGTTAAAGTGAAGTAAATATATTGGGTTTAACCATTGTAGCGCGAATTCTATGTATTATGACCGGTTTACATGAACTTAGCAGCTAAGCGCTTAGTACTTGTCACTAATACTATGTCCTTATGTGTAAACAAGCGGATTAGTGCTTAGTATTCGTGTTTGTGTATAGTGCAAGTGAATAGAAAACGATCCTATTTACTAAGCGACAAGCCGATACCCCCAACACGGTTTACTAAGCACTTGTCGCTTACTGATCGTGTGTAAACAGCTTGACAAGATAGTTAGTGACATAGTTCCATTTCGAATGTCTGGTAACTAATAACTTCTACTGGCTCCAACGTGTAAACGGTTACTTGTTACTTGTCATATTGAGGCTTAGTATAGTGTAAGTTACTACTAAGTTCGTGTAAACCGGCCATTATCTATATTCTAAGGCTCGACCGAATGCTCGTGAGAACGCTCGCTAAAACACACCATTTGTTTTGTAACATTCGCGAGAATGCCCATTACAGGTGAATGCTCAAGTGTATCAGCGCCATTTCACTGCTTGGTGGCGTCGTGTGTAAATTGTGGATAACAAACGTTAAAATAAACGTAACTTCAAGCCTTTTGTCCCCGAAGGGGTAGGCAGAGGTGTATACACTCCCACATTTCGCCAGTTATGTTTAGGTCCCAATGTAATAGGTGGCGAGCCTATTGGCATCAACCGGGTACATTATTAGCGAGCGATAATTAACATCTTTAAAAAAAAAAACGCTTTTAGTCAAGACTGAATATTAGCCTTTCCACAGAGTGACTGCCTGTCTGACCTTAACAACCCAAAGGGATAGCTATATTCCATGGTTTAAACTATTTTAAGGTTATCCAGATGTACAAACTACCCACATCGACTTTCAAAGATTTTTATGACAGCCGGGACCGACGGTTTAACGTGCTCTCAGAGCCACGGGACATGACATTATTAACTGACTTTGACTGACTGACTGATTGATTATTAAATGACTGTACGATTGACGTAGTGGTTTAAGCGGCCGCCTCGCCGCTTGACACTGCGCCGAGTGTTGTGCGTTCGATTCCCACACGAGACAACACGTTGTGTGATCCATAAATTGTTGTTTCGAGTCTGGGTGTTCATTGTGTCCGTTAGTTGTATGTTTGTAAAGTCCTCCGCGACACAGGATTTAGTCCTAGTGCGGGAGTTGTCTTTTATAAAGAAAAAGAAATTTACTATTCATTACGCATATAACTCGAAAAAGTCATTGGTGCGCGCCTTGGATTCGAACCCGATACCCTCTGAACGGCAGTCTGGTCGTACCTTCACTAAGCTATCGCTGCCTACGTTGACTGTTATCCAATAACTAGAGGATGCCCGCGGCTACACCCGCGTTATTTAAGGCTACTGCTCCGCTCCCGTCGCTCATAGCGGGATGTTATATATAGCCTATAGCCTTCCTCGATAAATGGGCTATCTAACACTGAAAGAATTTTTTAAATCGGACCTGACATTAGCGCGTTAAACCAAACAAGCAAATAAACTCTCCAGCTTCATATATATAAAATAAATATTGTTCTAAACGCAATAGTTTGTGAGGATGGATTGTGGAAGAGTAATAAATAAATTATTACTCTTCCACGCAGAACTACTAAACGGATTTTGAAGAAACTTTGCTGAAATATAGCTTATCATCAGAAATACATTTACTACGCGGAAGGACCGCATTAGGAACTCCCGCATCCGGGGTAGCCGCCGCAAACTGCAAGAGTGTCGGCTAAGCTGGTGTGGCCAGGTCTTACGCCAACCGGCATCTTACGTGGGTAACAAATGTCTTGCCATGTTAACTTCGGGCCGGTAAACGAGGAAGGCCAAAGAAATGCTGGCTTGACGTCGTAAGGGATCATATGCGTGCAAATCGACTAACCACCAGGGATGCTGAAGACCGTGCGAAGTGGAGGAGATACAGCCGGAAAGCGGACCCGGGGCTCCAAGGCGTGGGTTTTGGGACGCAACCGGGACAGCGCTAGGATGATGATGATCAGAAATACATTTACTAATTTTTGTCCCGATAAGCAATACTCAAACAATCAGGACCGCGGTCAAAAACTAGTATTTCATAAAGGAAAATTAGTTCTCTCATGCCACTTCTAATATATTTTAAACTCTGTGTATGTAATTAATTTGCGATTCCTTACAAATTTATAGCTATTTTTTAATTAAGTTGTACATAAATTTAAGTAACTGTTTAAAAATAAGGTTCTTAATTGAAATCATGATTTATTATATATTTATTAAAATTAATCCAGATTAAAAGTTTAAGAAATAATATTTTAATAGGCCGAAAACGAGTTTTCTTTTTTCTACTCTATTAAACAGGATATGAAGAAAGTAATCGATTATGATTTATTGTAAACTAAATTTTGCACGCGGCTTCGTACGCGGTATAAGGCAGATTGTGTATTATTATTATAAAACTAGAGGATACCCGCAGCTACGCCGGCAAATATAAACCTTTTTAGGGTTCCGTACCTAAAAGGTCAAAAACGGGACCCTATTACTAAGCCTCCGCTGTCTGTCTGTCTGTCTGTCTGTCCGTCTGTCTGTCTGTCACCAGGCTGTATCCCATAAACCGTGATAGCTAGAAAGCTGAAATTTTTACAAATTATGTATTTCGGTTGCCGCTATAACAACAAACACTAAAAATTAAAAAAAATATATATTAAGGGGGGGTCCCATACAAAAAACGTGTTTTCTTTCGTAATTTTTGCTCAAAATTACTAACTGTAACAGATAGACGCTTTAAATTTTCACAGAATATGTAGTTGTATATTACCTTTCAAAATAAACAATTAAATAAAAAAGTAAACAACAAAGGGGGCTCCCATACAACAAACGTATTTTTAAGCAATTTGTTACTCGATCTTAAAACAGGTAGAAACTTAAAAAGTATTTAAGTGTACATACAACGAACGTGATTTTCTTTTATAGATGGTGGTACCCTTCGTGCGCGAGTCCGACTCGCACTTGCCCAATTTTTTTCAGACCCCGTGGCCATTTCCAAAAATCCCTTCCCCTTCACCCTACAGTCCCCAAGGAACATACACGCTAAATTTCAGCTTCTTGAGCTTTCAGCTGTACCTAGTTTATCAGATAGTCAGTGCCGCAATAATGTTATATATACAAGCAAACATTATCTGGGGGCACGACAGTGCCCCCGCCAAGTCGAGCGCAAAGCAACACTGCCGTACCATCCTTTTCTGGAACCAATTCGCCGCATTTTCAGGAACCTATTTCAGAACCTCTGCGTGGTACTATAACGCTGAAATTTTCGTCATCTAGTAAGCTATACTCACATACTTGAGACCAGTTCCGAAGCGAAAGAAAAGTTTACCATTTTCGACACTGACACACTTTGATGATCAGTAAGTCATCACTGATGAGGTAAAGTTTAAAGCCCACATAGAGGGAACTCTATCAAAACTAGGATCATGGAAGATCTGGACGACCGTGATGACAAACCGTAACCAACACCCAAATTTTTAACGTTATCGACCGACTGCCTTTGTAAAATTGATTGTGCGTATGGGATACTACTTTTTATATGAACTTTCTGCAAAAAGAAGTGAAATCCTAACAAAAATATTCTGTAATAAAATAGCCAAGTCTCGATGGAGCTGCTTGTTTACCTCTAAAAAGTAAACGTGTAAAAAAAATCTAGAGCGTGAAAAAATTTTCAACCGTTGAACGTTTTTTATCTACATGTTACTGGGTACAGATCAACGGCCAAGTCACATAACATTAAATATAATAATAAAGAAATTGCAAGCAACTTTGTCTAGAGATTTCATTACTTTTTAGAGATAAACAAGCAGCCCCATCGAGACTTGGCTGTTTTTTTACAGAATGTTTTTGGTGGGATTATACATACAGCATACTTTTTATTTTTATTTCATCAAAAGTTAAAAACATTTTTTAAAACCTTTTATATGCATTATTAAACATAGATTCAAAGTACCTGTAAATACAAATCAAACTCGATGAGATTGTTTCGTCCATCATCAGATCAGCTCCATTACTTCATAATTATTGCATGCTTATTGCATTGTCATAGCCGGGATCGACTGCTTAACGTGCTCTCCGACGCACGGAGCAAGCAATAATTACAATTCAATACGCACATAACTCCAAAAAGTCATTGGTGTGCGCCGTGGATTCGAACCCGATACCCTCTGCATGGCAGTCTGTTGGTATCTCCATTAGACTACTTCCTTTTTTAATGCCGTATAAAAAAAAGCGTATACCCTTAAAGGCAAGCTTTAAGTCCATAAAACACTTCTGGACACCCCGTTGAGCCGCATGTAGCAAATGTAAATAATTTGCAAAGAAAATCGATTAAAAGTGCCACCTGCATTGATTCATTATTACAATCGTAAAAATAAAAAAGAAATTATTGAGTTTATGAACTCATTTGTAAGGACCTCATACAGACCCCCTACTGAATTGGTCTTGTAAATCCAACTGCAATTATAAACATGTAAGTGAGGGTGGATGTATGGATATTTGCCACTCTGCTACGCGAAAATCACTCAACAGATTTGGATGAAACTTTGTAGCAATATCAGCCTTTAACAGTCCACGGCTGGAGTAGGCCTCTCTTTTGAAAGGAGGAATTGGCCTACTATACCACGCTGGCCAAACGGGTTGGTATAGGTAGAGTTTGTGTAAAGTTTTCCCTCCCTTACAGTGATGTTCTCTGCATAATATGCTCCCTCTGTCGGTTCTTACGACACCCATGGGATGATATGGGGTGGTGACATTCCGCATTCTTAATCCGTCACCACACGGACTAGGCAATATAGTTTATATCTATACTTAATATGATGAAGAGTTTCTTCGTTTGTTTGTTTGGTCTGCCTTATCTCAGGAACTAATGGTCTGATTCGGATAATTCTTATTGTGTTGGTTAGCCCATTTATCAAGAAAAGAAAGGCTATACTATAATATCACGCTATGAGCCACGGTTACCGAGCCGTTGCTCTAAATCACGAGGGTGAGGCCGCGGACGAAATCTTGTGACAAATGTGAGATGATATTACAAGATGACAAAGGTATTCTGTCCTTTTATTTTACTTAAACTTGAAGACACAGAGAAAATTCTTTGAAATTTTACTGATTTCTTGACTTCTTGAACTTCTTGTTAGAAAATCTATTGCTATAGAAACAATACAATTCTATTCTATTCTATTGGAAATAGTTGTAAACTACTAATTAAAGACAGAGAGTTGGATAACTTCGCGGCCAATAGTTTGAAAGTTAACCCTAAGAATGTCAAGTACTGTTAGCAACAAAATGCTTGCCGTAAATCAAGTAATAATAACAAAAACAATAGACCATACTAATATATTGAAGAAGAGAAAGAGATAGCTTAGTAGAAATCCTAACAGATTGCCATGTGGACGGTATCAGGAAAACCCACGACAACTGTTTTTGAAGTTATGTGTGTATTGAATTGTTAATTATCGCTTGCCCCGTGCTTCACAGAGCATGTTATGCCAACAGTCTTGGCTGTCAAAATTCTTGACAGTCGTTATAGATAGTCAGTAGCTCGGATTAACTAACGCTAGTCTAAACCTTGGAGAAACCGCTGGAGATCTTCGGTCAGAAACGTCAAAACATACCCTGGCGCTAAGTGTGGTACTGACCACAATTTACTAGTCGCCAATTTTGAACTTCGTCTTAAAGCACCGAGAAAACGTCTCACACCTAATCTGAAGATACTAGATCCCTCACAGAAAACAACCTTCCAAAAGACGATGGAAGATAAACTCAAAACATCACCAACAGATTTTCTTTCGGCAGACTTACATTGGGAACATCTCAAAACCCTTGTCAATGATACTTTAAGTTAATTACGTAAGACCGCAAAACCTGAGCCTAAAAGATCTGCATGGATCTCCGACCACACATGGACCCTCATCCAAAGCAGGAAGGACTTGAAGGTTAAGGGATTGCAAAACCCCAAGGTACGCAAGGACTATGAACATCTCTGTAAGACCATAGACGCATGTTGTAGAGCAGATAAAGACAAGTTCATTAATGGAATATGTAGTGACATAGAACGCCATGCCTTGAAATACCAGACGGCAGATCTCTTCAAAAAAGTCAACTTGCTTTCAAAACGATTTAAGCCCAGGTCATGGGTCATTGAAAATTTCAATGGACAGCTACTGCACCAGCTGGATGAGATCGTGCAAAGATGGCGTACCTACTGTGAAGAACTTTTTAAGAACCCCTTAAGTCGGGGCAGTCGCTCTGACGAACCCGCTCTGAATAACATCAGTTTGGAACCAGACATTCTCCGCTCCGAGGTCTTAGCAGCTTTAAATTCCCTCAAAAATAAGAAAGCTTCTGGTCCCGACATGATAACAGCGGAAGTACTAAAGGCGTTAGGCGAAGCCGGCATCGATGCTTTGCATTCTATTTGCAACAAAGTGTGGATTAGTGGCCAATGGCCAAGCGACTGGACAAAATCCATTGTCCTCCCACTGCACAAAACGGGATCCACGAAACAATGTAACAATTACCGTACTCTAGCCCTCATATCGCACGCAAGTAAAATCCTGCTATACATCCTTAACAGCCGTATACGACATTATCTTGATTGGCAAATACCGCAAGAGCAGGCGGGTTTTGTCAAGGGCAAGGGTACGCGTGAACAAATACTAAACGTGAGGCAAATAATTGAGAAGGCCTACGAACACAATGTACCAGTTATTATGTGTTTTGTGGATTATAGCAAGGCGTTTGACTGCGTAAACTGGGATGTCCTGTGGGAAGTGCTGTCTTAGCTAGGGGTACCTGAACATCTAACTATGTTGCTGAAGTCGTTGTACCGAAGAAGCCAAGGAGTAGTTAAGATAGACGAAGTGACATCACAGCCTTTCTGTTTTGAAAAAGGTGTACGCCAGGGCTGTATTCTCTCGCCTATATTGTTTAATGCCTATGGGGAATACATTATAAGGCAAACCTTGGACGGCTGGAAGGGAGGTGTTCGCATTGGTGGCGTCAACATCACCAATCTTCGATATGCTGATGACACGACTTTACTAGCATCAAACGTAGCTGAGATGACTTTGCTACTAGAGAGAATGGAGGAAGTTAGCAACAACGTTGGGTTGTCGATAAACAAGTCGAAGACGAAAATTATGGTGATAGATCGTGCAAAAATGTTAGAACCGACTTGCGTACCTAATATACAAACAGTTGACAACTTTATCTACCTCGGCTCTAACATCAGCAACAATGGCTCCTGCACAACTGAGGTACTAAGACGAATAGGAATGGCCAAGAGCGCTATGTCTCGGCTCAATAAAACATGGAGAGACAGAAAAGTTTCACTCAAGACGAAAGTTAAACTAGTTCGCACCTTAGTCTTCTCAATTTTTCTTTATGGGGCCGAAACATGGACTCTCAGAACTGCCGACCGGAAACGCATTGATGCCTTCGAGATGTGGTGTTGAAGAAGGATGCTGCGAATACCATGGACAGGTCATCGGACCAATGCATCAATTCTCAACAAACTCAAAATAACCACTAGGCTCTCTTCCATCTGCCTCAAAAGGATACTTGAGTATTTTGGTCACATAGCGAGAAAGGATGGAGACAATCTTGAGAAGCTCATGGTCACTGGTAAAGTAGACGGCAAAAGATCTCGTGGTCGAAGCCCAATGCTTTGGTCCGATCAGGTCTGCACCACTCTTGACACGTCCGTTTATGATGCAATGCAGGCTGCCGGTAACAGAGGAAGATGGCGTAACATCATTCGAAGTAAAGTTATGGGAGAAGGTGGTCACGACCCTCAGATATGAGGAATACGACTATGAAGAAGTCTAAACCATGAAATATCGCTATCATTTTGGATTGCGGCGAGAGTAGAAAAGCTAATATTCAGTCAAATCGGGTAAGACTGGTAAGCGGACCTCAGGTACTGCGGTAACGCTAGGAGGATAATGATGATACTCAGAAACTAAGTTCAGTTAGTAGAGCCTTGCTGATTTCAGCATGAATGGGCCGGCTCGACCGGGGAAGTACTACCCTCTCACAGAAAATCGACGTAAAGTAACAGTACCTAAACTGTTGCCTTTCGTTCGGTGAGTGAGAGTTCCGGAGGCCCTATCCCCTATTCCTTCTCTCTCATCCCACTCCTCGTCCTATTCCTTTTGCCAACCCCAAGAGGCGGCAACGCACTTGTGAGTCCCGTGGTGTTGCTTGTGTCCATGGGCGGCGGTAATTGCTTACCATCAGGCGATCTGTCTGCTCGTTTGCCGCCTATTACTATACTATTAGGTACAATAAAAAGCTTAGTCATGTACATCGCATTATAGAAACACCATTAACATCTAAAAAGACAGAAAAATAATAATCAAGATTATTTCCATAAAATAATCACACTAAAACAAACACAAATTCAAATTGAAATTTTAATCAATTTCCTTTTAAAACACACTTTTGTTGGCGACTGTACAATCTCAGACAGAAATTAATCAATTGGTTAACTTTTTAATTAAAAAGTTTAATGTCTCGCTTAATTGGCGTACGACTGTTCCCGTCTCGGGTCTCGTTTCTCGTTTCTCGTATCGTGAAATTATTTTGTACTTTTATCGCGTTTTGTACTGCTTACTAATCTGTATTTATGTAACGGCTCTCAATGGTGTAAATTGTTTTATAGATCGGCAAAGTTAAGCAACATTTTTACAGGTCATTACTTGGACGGGTGACCGCTTATGTATCATATTATATATCACAAAGATACCGTGTTTTGGATGCCTTCAGTCCCAGTTCTAGTCATGTCGGAGTCCTTCAGGCGGTCTATTAAATTCAACACCAGAGTTGGCCACCCACGCACATGAAAATGTAATAATAAACAATACTAGTAAAATATATTTGCAACTATGAATACTTTTTAGCCAAAGAAAATTAATGTAGAACTAAAATCTTCGAAAGTACGTTTTACCCTTGACAGTAATGTGACTACGATACAACTGCAGGTCCACAGTGTTGTCCGTTTGCAGTCTGTGTGCAGATGGCAGTTACAATAATAATAATAATAATATTCTACCACATATACACACAACACCATCTAGTCCCAAACTAAGCACAGCTTGTACTATGGTTTTTTTTGTAAATACATATTATACATGACTGCATACTGCTACAAGCTAGCTGGCAATAGCTCAAATGCAGTTGCAGATTCATGAAGTCGTACTAACTGCTTTCATAGTCCTCTAGGCCAAAGAGCATGCTTAAAAAGAAACGATGAGTTCGAATGAAGCAAGAGAGGTATGGCAGGATATTCGCAAATGGCGGTCCGTAGTCTCTGCCTCCACTTCGGCATGCAATGCAAACAGCCATGAGACGACGTATGTATTTAAATTTTATTTATTGATTATTCAGTTGGACTGGGCATTTTCTCAGTCTACCATAGAGTGGTGCAGAGATAAAATTTTTAGTTAGAGAGCAGTTGAATTAAGTATTAGCACGTATTAGTATTGTTTAGAAAGTCATTACACTATAATCACAGATTACTAAATAGTGCAAATTTTCGCAAGTTCTAAGTGTGAAGCTATTCGTCGCCGTAGACAAAGTTAAATCGATGTCTTGAGTTAATAGTTCTCAAGTATCTTCAATATCCTGAGCCAAGTTCAGTTCGAGACAATCGTTCTATAGTGTAACGTCTGGGAAGACACCATGTACCTTTGTCTGAAGGTTCTTGAAACAACGCAAATTATTTTGTTTAGGTTTTGGTTAAAAAGGACATATTTTATGATCATCATAATTATCAGTAGTCATATTATGGCGAAATGTGAGTTAAATATTACAACTTTGCCTACACCCTATATTATATATGTATAATTATCAGCCAAAAGACGTCCACTACTGCACAAATGACTTGCCTAAGGCCCTCCACATGTATCAATCTTGTTGTGTGTCACAGCTTGAAAATGGACTAAACCTGAGTTTTATGTAGTACCTATCACTAACTTAAATGCACAGAGACAGCAGTAATCTAGCGTAAGCGACCTAACCTAACCTAACTCTGCGTTAAAATGTCAGCAGGAAAGGCACCAACTTTAGGATAGCCTTCTTATTGACAGAGTTACAAAAAACACAAAAAGAAATAAAACAAACAAAGGAAATAAAGAAACTATTAAGAGAAAATTCAAAACGAAAGTATAGAAAGTTTATTTCCATGCCATGACATCATCATGCCGTGACTACGTCTGGTAAAACCCATGCGAAATCAAACAGGGCAAATAGATGTATACCTTTATTGTCATAAAATTACGCGATTAGTTTAATACTAGTATATATGTCGCAGATATTTAGCCAAAAACGTTATATTATAATTTAACTAGATGATAGATACTTTTGAGGAACCTTTGATCTGGTGGTCGCCGAGAAGTGGCAAGAGTTTTACTGTAGTAGAGCCTTGCTGATTTCAGCATGAATGGGCCGGCTCGACCGGGGAAGTACTAACCTCTCACAGTAAATCGACGTAAAGTAACAGAACCTAAACTGTTGCGTTTCGTTCGGTGAGTGAGAGGCCCTATCCCCTATTTCTTCTCCCTCATCCCACTCCTTACCCTATCCTTTTTCCCAACCCAAAGGGCGGCAACGCACTTGTGACTCCTGTGGTGTTGCTCGTGTCCATGGGCGGCGGTAATTGCTTACCATCAGGCAATCCGTCTGCTCCTTTGCCACCTAATATTATAAAAAAAAAGAGATCGAGCGAAGACGCGTTCTCTCGTATTGCAGGCCAAGGCACATTTTGGGTCGATAAGCCATTGGAGTTAGTATTTCACTCAGTATAAAGAAATGTTAAGAAATGTTAAATCCAATCCCATCTATTCCCAAAAACAAGCACCGCTGCTTTTAACGGCTCGCTGAAAAACCCGCACCGAGTGCGCTATAAAAAAACCGTTCAAAAGTGCTATCAAAAACGCAGGCGCCATTTTCACAGGCTGTATATCAAAGGCCAGTTCTCAATAAACTTGATCAATTGCCCGCATAGTGTGCTTGGACCTCTGCCAATTCCGCAGTGTCCACGCTATGACGTGGGAATTAATTTAAATAGCGCAAATGGAAGACTGGACGTGAATTTAACGGGTTCGTTTAATTAAAAATAATTAAAAAGAAGGCAGCGATAGCCGAGTGCATATACCATCAGACTGCCATATGCAGAGGGTATCGGGTTCGAATCCACGGCGCGCACCAATGACTTTTCGGAGTTATGTGCGTATTGAATTGTTAATTATCGCTTGTCCCGTGCCTCGGAGAGCACGTTAAGCCCCGATGGTCATGAAGATCTTTGTCAGTCGTTACAGGGTGTCAGTACCTTCTAAATAAGCTGACACTAGTCTTAACCATGGAATATCGGTATCCCTTCGGGTTGCGGAGGTCAGACAGGCAGTCGCTCTGTGGGAAAGCTAATATTTAGCCAAATCCGGTTAGACTAGTAAGCGGACCCCAGATTGAAACTGGGATAACGCTAAGAGAAAGGTTTAATTAAAAAGAATTTTTGAAGTATTTTCTATAGCTTCTGCCAGCGGATTGCTTAAGTTAATATCGGTTATCAGGACAGGTAGCCCATGTGCTATTCAAATTGTATGAGGAAAGTTCATCAAATCCGTTCAGTAGTTTCTGCGTGAAAAAGTAGCAAACAGCTATCCATATTCACAAGCTGTCAACATGAAAACACCGGGTGTATAATCACACACCACGTCTTTTTATGGCTTATGTCTGTACGGAACCACATCGCAACCACCAGCCACTCCGCAGCCACATTCATATTTTGGAGGTTGTACGGTGTCGTACACTTGAAGGGTTGATAATAGTTGAAGTGCAAGTAAAAAGAGCGTAAGTTATAACGAAATCACTAATAATAATAAAGTTTGTTTATTCGCAAAGGTCAGTACCAACAGTAAAAACGTTAGGCTACTTTTTTCGGTTGGAGGTGTATTGTACACTGTCCGATACAAATAAAATTACATGTAATTCACGTAAACTGACGCCCGCTCGGCAAGGAGGCAGCGTCAGCTAAACCGAGTATGTACGGTTACATCGTACACAGGTACTGCAGCACAACAACAAGAACGAATTATTAAACGTAACCACAGCTTGACTGCATTGTGTCCCCTCGGTGTGGTGTGATTGTAGTAACTGCAAATCATGCCTCATTCATACTGCTAAATGATCAATGTGGAGACTATGGCTTGACCATGATCCGACATAAATAAATAAATTAACATCATCGTCACAGCGTTATCGCGATTGCATTCAAGACTTTTCGCTTAGGGTCTAGGATTTTTCTAGTCCCATCAGATTCTACATAAAATTAGCTTTTCGTTGTTTTGTTATATGGTTTTACACATATTATATTATGTTCCAATCCGTGGTTCCAATGGTATTCATCATCATCATCAATCTGATGCAGTCTACTGCTGGAAATAGGCCTCACCGATAGCATGCCTCCTTCCATTTTTTCCATTCCTCCTTTCAAAGGAGAGGCCTAGTCCAGCAGTGGACTGTTAAAGGCTGATGATGATAGCACGCCACTGAGTTCAATCTTCGGCTCTTCATGTCTACCCACTCAAATACATTTAGTAAAATCTATTACTTCAAAAATAAACTTTGCTACTAACAAAATGAAGAAAAGCAAAGAAGAAAGTAAAATAAAGTTTAAAATGAAGGCTCATTTCGAGCGAAAAACGCAGTTAACAAATACTGCAATGCATCAAGCTCAGGATCCTTGCCAAAAACGTAAAGAAAATATTTTACAGAGTTCTTATAATGGCGCTGATACACTTAAGCATTCACCTGTAATGAGCATTCTTGCGAATGTTACAAAACAGAAAAACATACGAAAGTGTTTTAGCGACTTCCTCGTGGGCCTCGTGTGCGCGTGGGATCGGGAGGTCCCGGGTTCGATTCCTGGGTCGGGCAGTGTTATTGGGTTTTCTGTCACGAAATTCTCAGTAGCAGCACGGAGTCCGGAAATGTGCCCGGTACGGCAATAGGCTCGCCCCTTATTACGTGGGACTAAAGTATATCTGGCGAAAAGTGGGTGTAGAAATACACCTCTGCCTACCCCTTCGGGGATAAAAGGCGTGACGATATGTATGTATGTATGTGTTTTAGCGAGCAATCTTACTAACGTGTTGGCGAGCATTAGTGATTTGACATTAAATTTTCTTTGACGTTTTTGCTGATTAGAGCGTTCGCTAAATGATCGTGAAATTGTTCGTAGCAATGTCTGAGAGTTCTCCATAATGTTCTCGAAAGACATGTAAAGTCTGCCAACCTGGACTTGGCCAGCGTGGTGGACTATGGCCTTACCCTTCTCATAGTGGGAAGAGGCCCGTGCCCAGCAGTGGGACAGTTTATATACAGGGCTGATGATGATGATAAATGGCTTGAGAGCTGGCATCAATTTTGAGTAGGTATTTGAGGCAAGCTGAAAACTTGTCTCATACCTCTCCTATCATACCCAACATGGAACTGCAGACCTGGCTGGTGAGCAGCGGGGCTAAACCAAAACCGATTTTTTTTTTCGTCCATAAATCTGGGGGCACGGTAGTGCCCACACCAAGTCGAGCAAAAAAGCAGCACGGCCGTATCATCCTTTTCTCGAAGCAATTCAGGCCATTTTCGACCCCCTATAACTTCGTTGTGAATAAAACTAGAAGCCAGATTTTTTGTAACCATGCAGATATAGTATAAACATGGTATATTTTAAATTTCATTCAATTTAAACCAGTAGTTTCAGAATTATAACGAGTCGAAATTCTTAATTTTGTCACTCACTGACCGATCATCAAAAGTCTAAGGCACTTCTAGCAGACATAGAAGCTTCAAATTTAGAATACTATTAGTGTTTAGTATATGAATCAAGGAAAAACTAAAATATTAATCAATTTCTGTCCAGTTTTCGAGATACATCAACTGCATAAATAACTTTGTAATCCCACATAAATATATAGGATTACTAAATTACATTTGCAGTTAGAGCCTTAATTAAGAAAATTCGTTGCTTGTGTACAAGAAGTACAAGGTAACGCAAAGGACAAAAGTAAGACTATCTACAAAAAGAAATGAGATCCCATAAAAACAATACTTGTCAAAAATACCAAGTCTCGCGACCGTAAAAAGTTGTGAGATCCATCTAATACCAAGTCGGTTAAATGTTTTAAATAAATATATTGACTTGGCAATCGCATAAAACAATCTAATTTATATAATATATGTATTACTATACCTCTGCCTACCCTTTCAGGGAAACAGGCGTGAGTCTATATATGTATGTGTATGTATGTATTACTTATGAGATATATTGTATTTTCATGCGTTGGCCGAGTCATTATATTTATTTAAAACATTCAAGATTTTTTATAAACCGATTTGGTATTAGATAGATCTCACAACTTTTTACGGTCGCGAGACTTGGTATTTTTGTCAAGTATTGTTTTTATGGGGTCTATTTAACTACTACAAATGGTTAAAGAATTAGAAAAAGAATAAGTCAGTAGTACAATCTTCGGCTCTGTTCAGTTCGACAAAACATAAAACGGCGAATGCTCGCCGTTCTAATACATGTGAATGCTCAGGTGTATCAACACCATAAAGAAAACATTTTACGGAATTCTTATTAATGTGCCAAATAATTGCTTCTACCCCTCTTTTGATAAACGGCGCAATAATATCGCATTAGAAACATGCTTACGTGTGATAAAATTGATATTTATTGCTTGGGGCGGTTGTATGAACGTTTGTCATAATATTTCCTGAAAATAATTATGAAAGTTGGGATGTTTTGGCGATTTGAGAGGATTGGGTAGGTATATAATTTGCTCTTGGGGTTAAAAAAATGTGTGCTCATACAATTAGAGACGTTTTCTTTTTTAAATATACTACTAATATTATGTACAATGTACCTATATTAATAGATTTTGTGATATATTAGATGTTATGGCGGTAAAATAAAGGCATAAACTTTGTCACTCCCAAGTCTTTTCTTATTTCACACCGCTTCGTTGCGATGTGAAAGAAGAACAAAACATGAAAAACGCAAACACACTTTGGAATAATATTAGTATGAGAGTAGAAAATATCACTAGAAAATACACTGAAGAGAATAGAAAAGTTGGAATAATATAACAAACCTGTCATGTAGCAAACACGTTGTGCAACAATCTGTATAGGTATACTAGAGAACGCCAGCAGCTACGATTGCATTTTTTTTTAATTTACCCGTTTTAGCCGATCCCGTGGAAATTTCGGGAAATCCTTTCTTAGTGCACCCCTACGGTCCCCAAGGAACATACATGCCAAATTTCAGCTTCCTGCGCCCAATAATTTCAGCTGTAGCGTGTCTGTCAGTCAGTCAGTAACGCAAGGATTTTATATATTTAAGATAAAATTCTTACGTTACTGACTGACTGACAGATAACGCACAGTCAAGACTAGATTATTGAGCGCATGCCTGATAGGTGGCATGTATGGTCCTTAAGGACCGTAAGAGCACTTAGAAGGGATTACCCGAAATGGTTGAGCTAAAAGCTCTCGGGTTCGATCCTCAGGTATCCCGGGCACACACCTCTGACTTTTCGAAGTTATGTGTGTATTAAAAATGTTAATTATCGCTGGCTAATAATGTGCGCGGTAGATGGCAATAGGCTCGCCCCCTATTACATTAGGACCTAAACATAACTGGCGAAATGTGGGTGTGTATTCACCTCTGTCTGCCCCTTCGGGGATAAAAGGCGTGAAGTTATGTATGGTATGTTATTTTGAACTAAAATACACTGTGCGGGCGTAGCTGCGGGCATCTATAGGACAATATAGGACCAAAAGTACTGCCTTGAGTTACGCCGGTCTTGTTACATAATAATTGATCCAATGACAGTTCATTAAATCGGATTGACTGTTGTTCACCTCTATAATCATTTGATAATCAACAGAATATAGGAAAATACTAAGTAATATTATATGGTACCTATTAAAGGTTTAGATATTTCGTTAACAGTATGAAACGCCTATTTCTATTCATTGATAGTTCATCGAGCATATGTAGTTCATTTTGCATAAAAAAACTGTACAGAAACCTTAGCTTCAAGTTGTAAAACCATTATTTATTTGATAAAAATAGTACTTTCTGACAATATATATTTGTTTCTCTTTCACGTAAAATTTTATTGGACAAAGTATTTTGATTAAACGTCTCAGTAATAAAAAGACGACCCCTACGTGGGCACAAGTCATCTTTGATAAATATACTGTATTTTAAAGATATATCTATTATGACAATTTCATAAAAATACTGATTTATTTATATCTACATGGATTATGCAGAACAGATCTAAAGTCTTACCTTACGACACCATTTGTCGCTAATGGACTTAAGTATAAACAAAACTGTATGACTATGCCAAATTGCTGTCTACTACGACGATAGTACTATCTTTAAGCTATATTGCCACTACAAGACAAAGCCCTTCCGAAATTAAACCTACTCTTGAAGGAAAACGAATCATATTGTACTCAAAATAAGTCACGTTTTCAAGTTACTCGACTTTATCAAGTTCGTTGGGATTTTCAGATATATCTACTTTTATTTTAATCTGCATAATCATTTGGTGGACTAAATTTGGTAGACTGCTAACAAAACAATGTATTTTTTTATACTTATTAGACTTTGATTAAAGCAACTCCCTTGAAATAGCAAGCCAGAAGAACATACAATTACATTAAAATTAAAGAAAAAACGATCACGATTGTACAGTAAGTTTTTTATCCCTCTTCTTTTTGGAAAATCTTTTTCGAGCGTTAATGTTTGATCTACATATAATATGTTCCTTCAGAAAACTAATACTTAACATCCACAAATTTTATATCTAATATATAAAATTCTCGTGTCACAGTTTTCGTTCCCATACTCCTCCGAAACGGCTTGACCGATTTTGATGAAATTTTTTGTGCTTATCCGGTATCTATGAGAATCGGCCAACATCTATTTTTCAATAAAAAAAAAAAAATTGCAAAACAACGTTTGCCGGGTCAGCTAGTTTACTATAAATACATAAACGGTAGTTTAATTTCAATGTTTAACATTAGAGGCAATCGAGATATTATTTTCGCTACTTGATATAGCCTTTACCATATTGTTGTAAAATAAAAATTACTTATTAAATTAACTTTTTTATAAAATCCTTAATTTCCTTGAAGGCTTTGACCGCAATTTTCGTTCAAAAAGAAACCGTTTACAGTTTTTAAGTCAATAGAAGTACTCTTTTGTGTTCATTTGAGGCTTTATTACAGCAGTGGAGTTATTGAGCGGAAGTGTTCATTGGCGGAGCCGGATGCCGCAGGCTAGAAGACTGTAGGGTGACCATTATGAAGGAAAATCTTATATTTTTGATTACATTCATCTCTGCATCAAGTTAAGGTTCGGACACTTCCTGCCAAATTTTTTAAAGGAAGTAATTTTAATATTGCACTACAGAAATGCGAGCTTATTATCTATACATAAAATAGCTGTGACATACGGACAAATAGACAGACATGGCGATTCTTTAAGGTTTCCGTTTTTGGCTAATTTGGTCGGCTACGGAACCCTTCAAAATCTTGTCTTACTGACAAACTGACAGACAACACACAGCCGAAACTATTGGGTGTAAGAAATTGAAATTTGACATGTATGTATCTTGGGGACCTGAGGGTTGCATTAAGAAGGAATTTCCAGAAATTCTCACAGGATTCGGCAGGAGTTAAAATAAAAAAAGAGAGAGAAAGAAAATAAATAAAGAGTATCACATTGAAACTTCATTCCTAATTTTGATAGTTACAATAGGCTAGTTGACGAAAAAAAATTTATAAGTCCGTCCTTTAGATTATTCAAAAATAAGCGATACGAATTTTTTTATTTGTAAATTAAACCAAAAATATAATAATAATAATATTCTACCACATACACACAACACCATCTAGTCCTAAACTAAGCAGAAGCTTGTACTATGGCTACTAGATAATGGATAAACATACATATATACTTTTTTTTTGTAAATGACCAAGATATAGCTCATTAAAGTTACGTATAACGTCACGCCGCGCCGTGCTGCATTTTTTTGCACTAGGTGACGCCACAGGTAACTTTAATCTAAAAAAGAAAAATACGTGTCTAATATTTTTTTATAATCTAAAATACGGACTAAATAAAATGTAATTATTTTGACCCTGGAAATTACCCTTTCTCAGGACTTTTCCCACAAAACACTTAACTCTTAACCCCTCTACAAATGCCTGCGGCTCCCTCTTCATAAAACGTCTAAAGACAAATCTGGGGAATGATCGCCGTTTGAACTAGTGTATTATAGCTATGTAAAGTTATAACCCGCAATTACACCCGCGTTATTTTGTATGAACAAAAGCGACATCTCCCATGGCGGCTGTTGCGTAATTTTTAGCATACGTAGGTACCCTAAAGATTTCTGAAAAAAAAGAACTCTCTCTGACTTGCTTATATAGGTACCTACTCTAAGCATTTCTGAAAAGAATTAATTATCGCTTGTCCCTGGCCTCGTACGTTAAGCCGTCGGTCCCGGCTGTCATGAAGATATTTGACGTCATAGGGAGTCAGTTAGAGACTGCAATTTCTCGACATTTTCGAAGTCCCGGGACACGAACCTGTGCTGTTAAGAAAATAAAATAAAATAAAATTCGTGACTGATTCTCATAAAAAAATTATCGAGACTTTGCAAACCCTAGAGTCACTACCTGTAATAAAATCGACATCGTCTTAACTGTGGAATGGTCGACCCGACAGCTTATTAGTCTAAGTCACTCCAAGCGAATTTAACTGAATATGAGCTTGTCCATAGCGACTGCCGTCTGACCTCAGCGACACGACGGCATAGCGATATTCCTTAATTTACAGCGTAGAATATGCCTATGTTATGAAATGTCACTCATCACGAAATCTCGACAAACGCTGGACGTATAAAGATGAAAATACATATTAGGCATCCGCTAAGAACAGATTTATTTAGTCTAAGGATTCCTGCAAGTTTGTATGAAAGTTAAGAAATTATATCTTAAACTAGATGAGCCCGCGGTTACACCCGCGCTATTTAAGGCTACTGCTCCGCTCCCGTGGCTCATAGCGTGATATTATATAGCCTATAGCCTTCCTCTATAAATGCCCTATCTAACACTGAAAGAATTTTTCAAATCGGACCAGTAGTTTCTGAGATTAGCGCGTTCAAACAAACAAACTCTTCAGCTTTATAATATTAGTAGGTATAGATTACATAAAATTTTTATTCGCAGGCGAAGCTGCGGGTAACGTCTTGTTATTTATACACCAAAATGTTGGCCGGGTCAGCTAGTATGTACATAATAATATATATAGAGTCAGTAAAAACCAGTAACACATTTTTTACTCCTGAAAATTGGGTACAAATAAGGTTTACAGATACAAATCTGTAAGCCTTATTTGTACCCCAATTTAATTTACATAGGTACGATTGAAACCGGAAATGTTAATTTTCTTTTTATCTGTACCGGAAGTCGTTGCGGTTAGTGGCGCCCTCTGTATAAAGCTTTGTGTAATTTAGGAAAAGTACCTTTTAATGAATATGCACGGTTTGTAAAAGGTGGTGGGAAAAGGGGGATGTCTACCCCCTCCCTTTAAGGGGTAATTGACTGTATGTTACTTGTCCTGTGATAGTTAATTTTAGTTTTGTTGGAGGAGTTTTTAGTTTTGTTTTTAAGGTAGTAGAGCCTTGCTGATTTCAGCATGAATGGGCCGGCTCGACCGGGGAAGTACTACCCTCTCACAGAAAGTCGACGTAAAGTAACAGTACCTAAACTGTTGCGTTTCGTTCGGTGAGTGAGAGCGCCGGAGGCCCTATTCCCTATTCCCTCTCCCTCATCCCACTCCTCATCCTATCCCTTTTCCCAACCCTAAGGGGCGGCAACGCACTTGTGACTCCTGTGGTGTTGCTTGTGTCCATAGGCGACGGTAATTGCTTACCATCAGGCGGTCTGTCTGCTCGTTTGCCGCCTATTACCATAAAAAAGGCAGCGATAGCCTAGTGGAGATACCAACAGACTTCTATACAGACGGTATCAGATTCAAATCTGAGTTGTAACCACTGACTTTTGTTTTCTTAAGCTGTGTGCGAATAAAATTGTTGATCGCTTGCCCCGTGCCTCCGAGTGCAAGCTAAGCCGTCAGTCCGGCTTTCATGTGGATCTTTGAAGATTGTTATTGGTAGTCAGTACCCCTAAATATATACAATTTTCTTATATTTTTATAGACTCACGCCTGTTTCCCGGAGAGGTAGGTAGATGTGTAATATTACATCCACATTTCGCCATGAATTTTTAGGTCCCACGTAATAGGGGGCGAGGCTATTGCCGTACCGGGCACATTACCAGACTCCGTGCTGTTAGGTACTGAGAATTTCCTAACGGAAAAACCCAGTAAAACTTTGCCCGACTCGGGAAACGAACCCGAGACCTCCCAATTCCACGCCCATATTTATGCCGCGAGACCAACTCGTAAAAAAAAAATTCCTGGGAATATCACTTTTCCTTTGCGGCGGTCAGACGGCACTTGCTCTGTGGAAAAACTAATATTCTATCTAATCTTGCTAAACGTACGCGTACTATAAGCGGACCTCGGGCTTTCTAGTAAAAGTCTTGGATGCGGGATAACGCTGAACGATGAAGATGATAATGATATATTTTTTATATTATTTTCTATAGGCTCACGCCTTTTCCCCGAAAGGGTAGGCAGAGGTGTAATATTATGATAATGATATTATTATTTATATATAAAGAGCACCAAATACGCTGACATTCACATATATACATACATAAATATCGTCACGCCTTTTATCCTCGAAGGGGTAGACAGAGGTGTATTTCTACACCCACTTTTCGCCAGATATACTTTAGTCCCACGTAATAAGGGGCTAGCCTATTGCCGTACCGGGCACATTACCAGACTCCGTGCTGCTACTGAGAATTTCGTGACAGAAAAATCCCAATAACACTGCCAGACCTAGGAATCGAACCCGGGACCTCCCAATCCCACGCGCACATTTATGCCGCGAGACCAACGAGGCAGTCGTATAGGGTTTGATGTCGAGTTTTCCGTCTCTACGCAAAGATGGTATTTGCATCGTGTTATCCCTTAGTCGCCTCTTACGACACCCACGGGAAGATAGGGGGTGGTGACACTTGTATTCTATGCCGTCAACCACACGGCTTTCACATAATTATATGATATTCATTCACATATATGTATTAAATGCACGAAGTAACGGTATAAACCAGATTTGATCATATAATCGTGATGAGAAGAGTAATAAAAAGATGTAAGACACGATGGCATGGCAAAATCCCTACTAATATTATAAATTCGAAAGTGTGTATGTATGTATGTAAGTATGTTCCGTTTTCACGCTAAAACGGCTGAACCGATTTTGTTGAAATTTTATATAAAGATATATTGGACCCTGGAGACGGACATAGGTTTCGATAAGTTGCAAAAATTAAACTGGGAGGGATTGTAGGGAGGGTAGAAGTTTGTACGGCACAAATTTACCTCTTGGAAGTAAGAACGCATGCGCTAATAATTGAGTGCTGCGGATGTGCTATCGCATATCTGTCAGTACTGTCACATCCTACATAATGTCATATTGGACACGGTAATTAAATTGTTCGCATATATAAACTACTAATAAATTATATACTAAGCTTAAACGGCTGAAACGATTTTCCTTACTAATATTATAAATGCGAAAATGTTTATAGATATATATTGGAGATGTATTAGAACATGGCTTTGACATTTGATTGTATGCAAGGTGATGTTATTATGTACCTTTCGGTAGATAATGTCATGGATACTGACCGAGTTCATAGCCGAGTTACTGTGTACCTACCCTATAAAGTTTCTGAAGTCTTTAGAATAATCAGGAGTGCCTTCACACAACTTGAGACTGAAAGTAGATTTGTGTTACCCCAAACTTAACGCGCGCGAAGCCGCGGGCAAAAGCTAGTTCTATATAAGTTTCTTTTAGTTTTAATTGTAGCGACAAGACTGAGTAAGTATTACTTGTCATGAGGTAGTGATAGCCTAGTGGAGAAATCAGTCTGTTGGTATCTTTACTAGCATACCACTGTCTTCTAGTGGATATAACGACAGGCTGGTCTCTCCAAGAAGCTGGCAAGGGTATTGGGTTCAGAACCCAAGATGGACAGCACTGACTTTTCAAAAAAAAAAGATGGATATTTTTAATTTGAGTCATCTCGTGAGCATCCTGTCACCCATGCCGATACAACCCATCCAGATAAATATACATACATACATACATAGACTCACGCCTGTTTCCCGGAGGGGTAGGCATAGACTACGGAACGCCATTTGCAACGATCCTGACATATGTCTCTCGCTTCATTCACTGCCATCAGATTCCTCATGCTATAAGGTAATTAAGTACCTTATATTTTCCAACTAAAAGATTCTCGTAGATACGCCCGCACATTCGAATTCTTTTTTAATTTATCCTTTTGTACATGATCCCGTAGGAGTTTTGGGAAATCCCTTCTTAGTGCACCCATACGGTTCTCAAGGTACAATCAAACAAGTCGGCCCTGGACCAGTTTGAAAAAAAATCCCTTGGCTCGCTCATAGAGTCGAGGCCCACTAGAAACTGGTTTTGTATACGAGTGTCAATGTGTGTGTAAAGTAGCACTGGAAGCGACGATGTCTTGCTGAGCTATTCTCGCCCTTATAGTGGTTGAGCGGGAAGTTGTTCGACTGTACAGACGAGTACATACCAAATTACAGCGCCTCTCTGCCATCGATATATTATGTACTCTCTGCCAATAAAGCTGTGCGCTCTCTGTCAGTCAGTCAGTAACGCAGAAATTGTATTTGGCTGAATACTTGAAACAAAGGAACGTAGGATATTTCTAAGACGATATAAAACTATTAGCGATGCAAAGATTATACGCGCGCCTCTAGCGGCGAATTTGGAAGTTGTCCGGGTACGACACTTTTGACAGCTTTCAATACAACTTCGCTTCGAAGTTATAGTGGTAATTTTATAGTTATATCTTTAGCGTCACTAATAGAACAACAATTATACTAATTACAATATATACATAGAGGCGCATTTCCTATGGGCGCTCACAAACTTTCTGTGACCTATATTGCCGCTTAGCAGCGTGGCAGTCACGCTGTGACAGCTGTCTCTACGAGAGCAAGAGAGACAAACGTTCCTCCTGTTTATCTTAACTACGAGAGCAAGAGAGACGGAGAACGACGCCAGCGCCGCCAACTGCGCCAACTACGAAATACACTGACGACAGTCGCCAACTTGCCACTTGGAATCGGCACACGAAATCCTTAAGAAATGCGCTTCTTTTGTAAATCTGTATTCATTGGTTATAGTGGTAATTGTATTGAGCTGTCAAAAGTGTCGTACCCGGACAACTTCCAAATTCGCCGCTAGAGGTGCTAGTTAGAATCTTAGCACCGCCTTTAGAACAACTCTGTCACTAAACTTAGGTGAGGGTATTGAAGCTACTTGCAAATTCACTTAAGAGATCAATATAACTTTGTCAACTTGGTCAATAGTTTTCCTATTACTCTCCCAGGAATTTAAATTACTCGCAGAGTTATACAACTCGCAATTTCACCACACTATTTCACTCGCAAACACTAATTTGGCCGTGTGGTGACGGCTTATGAATACGGAATGTCACCACCCCATATCATCCCATGGGTGTCGTAAGAGCCACCAGAGGGAGTATATTATGCAGATAACAGCACAGTAAGAGAAGGAAAACTTGATACAAACCCTATGCCAACCCGTTTGGGCAGCGTGTTATAGTAGGCCAATTCCTTCAAAGGAGAGGTCTAGTCCAGCAGTGGACTGTTAAAGGCTGATGATGATGATGATGACAACTAGCAATTTCATCTGATTGAATATAATCTGTCAAGATTATCGAAACAAAATGTTAATTATCACTCGCTTAATAATGTGCCCGGTAGACGGCAATAGGCTCGCCCCCTATTACATTGGGACTTTGGGACTGAAACATAACTGGCGAAGTGTGGGTGTGGAATACACATCTGCCTACCCTTTCGGGGGTCGTTCGTCGTCCTAGCGTCATCGTAATCCGCGCAATAGTCTAACAAACAAAATAATTAGCTTTTCCACAGAGCGGCTGCTTGGCTGACCTCCTCAACCCAAAGGGATAGCGATATTCCATGGTTTAGACTAGTGTCACTATAATTCAATCTGCATCTCTTTATATTTAGAGTGCGGTACCGGCTATAAAATACAGGTGATTAATTGTTTAAATTTGAAATACAATCAACATATACCTCTAAATAAGGCTACCGCTCCGCTCCCGTAGCTCATAGCGTGATGTTATATATCATATAGCCTTCCTCGATAAATGGGCTATCTAACACTGAAAGAATTTTTGAAATCAGTTTAGTAGTTCCTGAGATTAGTGCATTCAGCCAAACAAACAAACTCTTCAGCTTTATATATTAGTATAAGATTTTCAATCATACTGTCAAATGAAAATAGATACCTATTCCATACAAATTCTAATTGTTTTTCTCATCATGGTATTTAAAAGTCCGTTATTGCGGTAAAAAGTAGCCCTTATAAATACCCTAATGCCTCCAAACTATCTCTACAAACAAAATGATGCCATAAGCATAAAGCCGCACTCACCAATACAACCGCGCGATTTTCAATCGCGTAAGTTTGTAACGAACGTTTGTATATGAAAAATGAGATATTCTACATAATTATTACGCTATGTTACCGTGCCCTACAGGATCCATAATAATTATGTCCCTTACTGTGATATTGTACCTAACATCTTTACCTAATTTGATAACACTCGGATGACGAAAGACTGACCAAGAAGTTATATAAGTCAAGTGTGAATGGGACAGGAGGAAGGGGAAGATCTAGACGGACGTTCTCTGACCAGATTGGAGACATCCTAAAAAAACGGCCAAGTGCGTGTCGGGCCACGCGCAATGTAGGGTTCCGTAGTTGCCCATAATGACTTGCTGCAAAGGGTATTTAATGTACAACAAATCCGACTGTTTATTTTGCTGAAAAAATAATTTTAATAACACTATTATAAGAACCTAACTTTTGTTTAGAAAAATACTAGGTATGTATCCAGTTATGTATTGTAAACATAAAATGTGGTTTCCAAGATATACTACCACTATACATACGTAGTACCGTAGTACATTACATACCAAAGTACGTATATTTTTAAAATTAAGCCAGCGCGCCCAATGTAAACTCCCAGAAATAGGTATTTATAAGTTAACCGACGATTACTCGTAAGCTAGTGATATCTACTTAGCCGTGATAGTTTTCCTTTTAAATTCGTTATATGTATTACTTTTATGATTTTTTTCACCTCTTCCAAATTAATAGTTTAGCCGGCAGAGGGGGCACTTGAGTCTAACAATTTTTTCACTTCAAAGCTTGATATTTGACAAACCAATCACTTGATCGAAAAATGATTTGATCAAACTAATAATATTTTTTTAAAACCTATCCAATGATACCCCACATGATGGGGTACTCAACCAAAAAAAACTCAACCCAACTATATAATTATGTAGGGGAGATACCCTTAAAAAAAATATTTTCCTAAATTTTATTCTACAGTTTTGTTGCAATATCTTATGTCTATATTCATGTCAAATATCAGCTTTCTAGCACCAGGCGTCTTTGAGATAGGCTGCGGACGGACAGACGGACGGACATGACGAAACTAAGGGTTCCTTGTGGACTACGGAACCCTAAAAAGGACAGGTTAGAAGTACCCTTAACCGAAGAGCATGCATGAGAAATTTTATGGGAGTGAATGAAGCAAGAGAGATATGTCAGGATCGTTGCAAATGGCGTTCCGTAGTCTCTGCCTACTCCTCCGGGGAACAGGCGTGAGTCTATGTATGTATGTTATATAACTTAAGGAGTGCAACATAATATTGAGTACCTATTAACAAATGAAAATCCGCGCAGTTCTAACATCACTAAGTTGTGACTAAAACGAAGGACTAGCAAGCAAACATACTCCATCATTAATCTTCTATAATCTTAATATATAAAATCCTTGCGTTACTGGTTGGCATGTATGTTCCTTGGGGACCGCAGGGGTGCACTAAGAAGGGATTACCCGAAATTCCCACGGGATCGGCCAAAACGGGTAAATTTAATAAAAATGCTGGCGTAGCTGCTGGCTTCCTCTAGTATTATAATAAGCACTTTTTACTAAATGCATGTGTACATGGTACATAAGGATACCGAATGTCATTTTCTAAATTTTTGTCTGTCTGTTTGTTCTCGCTAATCTCTAGAACGGCTGGACGGATTTTGACGGGATCACTGACGGATAGCTGATGTACCAAGGAGTAACTTAGGCTGTAAATTAACCGGGTACGCGAAGTAGTTCTCTCAGGACGTGGGTGAAACCGCGGGAAACAGCTAGTAATGAAATAAAAGTCAATAATAATATATTGGTTGACAATGTTATGCTCAGGCAACCCACAGACATATTGCCGTGCACGTGTCTACACAATATGATGCTAATATGAACCCACCCTTAGGTACACTTATCAACACAAGTGTTGGATATTTTATTTAGCAATTTACTTTTCTTATTTGAAAGACGTTTACGTATTAAGTGATAAAGCTCTGATGATATTGGTATTAATGGGATTACCTAACTGTGCTACATTGCCATATTTTTTCGTACTTTTCGCTCCTAAAACTGATTGTCTTAAAAAAGCTTTATACCTTTATTTTAAGCGATGATATATTCAAGGTGAACGCACACTTATCCGAGCCGAACGCGTCGAACGAGTCGAACGAAACGAATTTTAGAATTCTGTATATGAAATCTCATGAAACCTCGCACACTTGTTCGCGTCGAATCGTCCGAGTCGATAGTGTGCATTGCATACAGAATTCTAAAACAGTAACTACTACCACTGAGATAAAAAGAGATCATTATTCAGCCTTTCACAGTTCACTGTTGGACAAAGGCCATCCCTTCATCAACATCAGCCCATTATACTGTCCCACTGCTGGGCACGGGCCTCTTCTCACTATGAGAAGGGTAAGGCCATAATCCACCACCCTGGCCAAGTGCGCGTTGGCAGACTTCATGTCTTTCGAGAACATTATGGAGAACTCTCAGTCATGCAGGTTTCCTCACGATGTTTTCCTTCACCGATTAGCAAGCGATAATTAACAATTTTATACGCACTTAACTCCAAAAATCATAGGTGCGTTCCGAGGATTCGAACCCGAGACCCACTGCGTAGCAGTCTGTCGGTCTCTCCACTCAGCTATCGCTGCTTATCCATGGCCAACTCTTATTTGCGTCATAATAACATTGTACGTCGATAAAAAGGATTAGGCTGTAATACCACGCGGGCCTTACGGGTTGCATAATGCATAGGTTTTATAATGTAGATTTTGCTGTGTCTTCTCTAAGATACTATTTGTTTATTTCTTTAGTCATGTATTTTCCTCGCGTTCTACGACACCCACGCAATAAAACAAAGTAGTAACACTTTTATTCTTAATCCGTTACCACACGTAGCAAAAGCGCTCACAAAAAGCAAAAAAGAAAGATAACAATGTTGTGTTCGACTGTACTTCGACGCAAGGTAATCGTTACCCTACCAATAATACAGACCTCAGAATATATTAGACTGCTCCTACCAACATTTTCTTTAAATTAAACTACTATTTCTTTACAGATTGCTTCTACTATTTGTTTCTTCTACTGGTGTTTCTATGTATAATATGTATGTATTTACAAAAAAAGTATATATGTGTATTTATCCATTATCTAGTACCCATAGTACAAGCTCAAGCTCTGCTTAGTCTGGAACTAGATGGTGTTGTGTTAATGTATAAGAATATTACAGGTACTAAATTAATCAGAAAAACACACACTTACAGGTATTAAATTAATCAGAAAAAACGTCACTAAATTTGATTGGCAGGCACTAAGCTTTTTTTATGGATATCTACAGCCAAGGTGGTTAAATACAAACATTATGAAACAAAAATTGAACTGCTCGGCCCTTTTAATTATTACTTCTTCATTGTTTTGACTTGTCAGGTCTTTGACTGGTCGGCCAGTGCAATATCATTGTGCAATTATTTCATTCAAGCGAACGCTATAATCGGCCAAAGGCTTGAAGGAAATTCAATTTCCTTTCGATAGAAAGCTCGATATAAAGTTCGCTAAAACGCTACGTACCTAAAAGGTAAAAACGGGACCCTATTACTAAACCTCCGCTGTCTGTCTGTCTGTCTGTCTGTTGGTCACCAGGCTGTATCTCGTAAACCGTGATAGCTAGAACGCTGAAATTTTCACAAAGTATGTATTTCCATTGCAGCTATAACAACAAATATTAAAAATAAAAATATTAAGGGGGGGTCCCATACAATAAACGTGTTTTTTTCGTATTTTTTGCTCAATGTTATTAACGGCTTAAAAATTTCTCAGAATATGTAGTTGTATATTATTTTGTAATGTAACATTCTCAAGAATGCCCATTACAAGTGAATGCTGAAGTGTATCTGCACATGAAATAAGTAGGCGATCAAAACCAGTTTCGTAAATATTTTTATTTGCCGCCTCTATTTTCTTCTACATTCTATGCATATTTTTATGGGACTCATATCCCTAAGGGCGACCGAAGAAAGGTACCGTTCCGTAATATTATACATAAACAGCAAGGGGGGTGGAAATGGGAAATTGCTATGGACATAGTTTAGAATCAATATGGTGTGAAAACATTCTATGGAAAATGATGTAGACTATTTTTATGGTTAGCATAGAGCGGAGTTTTTTAAACTGTTTGTGTTTTGTGAAAATTGTGTGAGATGTATTGGAAGTAATGTGTTTTCTTGGATGTATTGTATTTTTGACTGAGTTGGAAAAGGAGGCGGTTGTATTTTTGTCACATAACATAACGTAACGTTGCATATTTTTGCCAATGGGTAATATGTCTTGTGTTGAGCGATTTTATTTTTGTTGAATTGATATAAATAATTGTTGAGATCTTCGGAGAACATGTTAATTAATACATCTTGATGAATTTTCTTAACTTTACTATATTTTGCGCCAATATATGTATATGAAGAACGTTCTGTGTGTCTGTAGATAAAACATTTCTTAACATTTAGCGATATTATTGAAAACTTATAAGTGGAGAGGTGGTATTTTGTCCTCTAAATTGTTTTGTTTTTGTAGCTAGTTCAGCTGTTTCTCCTCAATTTTATAGCTTCAAAATTAGCGGATTTTCGAACAAGTTCTGTCTATTTTACCTTCGTAAGAATGAAATATAATAAATCTATTCTTAGAGGTTACCAGCGGCGCCACAACTAACAGATATCTTTTTGTAAATTCGCTGCTTGAATGTAGGTAAAAAAAATATTCTTCAAATAAAAAATGAATACTTACAACCGATGCGAGTCTGTCGGCAATCTTTTCGGCACATGTAGTAACCCTCTGTGCGCACAATCAGCTGCAGACGCTCTGCAGCTACACGCCCACGGACAATTAGCGCCGCGCGTAACGTGAGCCGCGAACAGTAGCAGGCCACAGGCGAACAGTACGCGTAGCGCATACATCGCGGCAGACCGCGGAACGGAGTTTAGGCGAATGTTGTTAGGTCATTGCGGAATCTGTAACAAAAAGAAGTTTAGGTTAGGCAGATAGTTTGTGGCTAATTGTATGTGACGTAACTATGGCAAAGTTTATGTGGTAGATATTTTATGTCAAATCGTATGTTGCCAACATATCATAGTTATCATGAGTAATTAAGTACGATCAGTCAAAACTTTTGTTAAATGATTTTTAGTTAGAATGGATATACGCATCTAAAAGGAAATTAAATGAGTCTTTAGCAGCGAAACTTTTTTTATTACTATGGCGTACTATTTACGGCAAATTGTCTGTATATTTTAAACTTTTGCGCTACTGACTGACTGACAGACAACGTACAGCCGAAACTATTGGGCGTAGGAAGCTGATATGTAACGTGTATTTTCCTTGGAAAGCGTTAGGATGCACTAAAAAGGGAATTCCCGAAATTCCCACGGGATCGGGCAGAAATGGCTAATTTAAAATAACCTGCGGACGTAGTTGCATCCCTTAGTGCGCTTTAAAGCAACATTAATTGAATCATCATCATCATCATCAGCCTGCAAGAGTCCACTGCTGGATATAGGCCTCTCCAATGGCCACTGAGCCCGATTTTCGGCTTTTAGTGGCTAGCCGCTGCCAGCCACTTTGCTGAATCGTCATCAGCCTTTAACTGTCCACTGCTGGACTAGGCCTCTCCTTTGAAAGGAGGAATTGGCCTACTATACCACGCTGGCCAAACGGGTTGGTATAGGGTTTGTTTCAAGTTTTCCTTCTCTTACAGTGCTGTTCTCTGCACAATATGGTCCCTCTGTCGGCTCTTACGACACCCATGGGATGATATGGGGTGGTGACATTCCGTATTCTTAATCCGTCACCACACGGACTTTGCTGAATATTTGGTAGAAATCCATCCTCATGCGTCTGGTGCATTGACACTATTATTACCCGGGAATCGTACCCCCAATACACACAACCTGTGCTTACTCCCAGCAATAATATTGCCTTTACAGCATGTAAAGCCAATATGATTGTTTTCCTTTTAACTACAGTTACAAGTTGATTGCAACAACACTTTGAAAGATTGCTAGCGCGATAAGAATCCTTTGTTTGTAATCTGGATTCGAACTTAGTACCACACGTGAATTTTTTTCTGAATTAACTGACAGAGCTTTAACTAACTTTAAAAGGATTAAATAGTATAATAGTCGTCTTTCTGTTTTATATTTTTAAAGTTAAAAATGTTACCTGCTAATTAACTTGTCTAAAAATGTATATAAAAATTCATGGCGAAATGTGGGTGTAATATTACACCTCTGCCTACCCATTCGGGGATACAGGCATGAGTCGGGTTCGAATCCATGGCACGCACCAATGACTTTTCGGAGTTATGTGCATCGTTAATTATCGCTTGCTAAACGGTGAAGGAAAACATCGTGAGGAAACCTGCATGTCTGAGAGTTCTCCATAATGTTCTCGAAAGACATGTGAAGTCTGCCAACCTGCGCTTGGCCAGCGTGGTGGACTATGGCCTTACCCTTCTCATAGAGAGAAGAGGCCCGTGGCCAGCAGTGGGTCAGTTTATATACAGTGCTGATGATGCATAATGGTGAAAGTTTCAAATTATCGAATTTAATCACATTCATTTCTTATGATTAAACTTAGTGACATGGACAAACTCTGGCTCTTAAAATAGTATTTATTGAGTAGAGGTCGCGCCGGATCAATTGGAGCCTTCGGAATTGAATTTATGGGTTCAATGCTCGGGTGGGTACATTGTTACTGGAGTGGTATAATTGAGTTTACTATGGTAGATTGTGTACCTTTATGGTTTTAGTTTATGGTCAATAAGGTCGGTAATTACTGACCACACATACTGTTCCGTGTGGTGGCGGATTAATAATATAATTTGTCACTGCACTATTTTGTACCATGGCTTTCAACTAAGGATAATTGTAGGTACTATCCAAAGAATATATATAAGGCAAGTGTGAATGGGACAGGGCGAAGGGGAAGACCCATGCGGACGATCCCTGACCAGATTAGAGACATCTTAAAAAAAATTTAGGTCCGAAGTACCCTAAATAGAAGAGCATGCACGAGAAACTTAATGGGAACGAATAAAGCAAGAGGTATATGTCAGGATCGTTGCAAATGGCGTTACATAGTCTCTGCCTACCTCTCCGGGAAACCTGCGTGAGTCTATGTATGTATGTATTTCCAGTTTAACATAACGACTTCATATTTTTAATCACAAATTATAAAGCGTCCTTTCCCCGCGCTTTCTTCTAAACCGTAGTATTTAGGTAAGTGTAAACTATGCTAAATAGTGACATACATAATGAACTTTCAATTAAAAGTATAACGGCCCATTAGGTTTCACTAATCAACAAGGAGAGCACGTTAAACAGTCGGTCCCAGCTGTCATGAAGATCTAACATTATTACAGGTAGTCAGTACCCTATAGACTGATACTGGTCTAAACCTTGGAATAACGCTTTGATTATTTTTTCTGTCCGTGTGGTGACGGATTAAGAATACGGTATGTCACCACCCCATATCATCCCATGGGTGTCGTAAGAGCCGACAGAGGCAGCATATTATGCAGAGAACAGCACTGTAAGAGAAGGAAAACTTGATACAAACCCTATACCAACCCGTTTGGCCAGCGTGGTATAGTATGCCAATTCCTCTTTTCAAAGGAGAGGCCTAGTCCAGCAGTGGACTGTTAAAGGCTGATGATGAATTATTCTGTCATATCTGATCAGACTAGTCAGCGGACCTCGGGCTCCCAGGGCTTAATTCTTGGGATCACATTAACTAATTCTAAATTAGTGATGTTATTTAATTGCTGCATCTCTTTTACACATACGAAAACCGAAAAAGACGAGCTACATTTTAGACGTCACATTTGTCATCAAAGTAATAAAACCTCGAGTGACTATTTTACGTCACTCAAGCATCGAACGCACACTCAACGGTGCGATTAAAACGCAATAAATCACACAAAAGCCCTGTATGGTGCCATTCACTTCACTGGGAATCGAACCCGTTACCCGAACGATTGTTCTTTTGTCTTAAAACGTTTGAAGTGTGAATATTGTTAAATTACTTTTTGAGCACCCTTTTGTATATACAAGGTGGTGTTATATTCGTCTTTTTAAATAATAATATATTGGACGGTTTTTGTATACTATATAGGCTGGTGTTTAAAATAATAAAATTTAAGTGGTAGTGCGATGTTATTTTACGCTTAGATTGCTTAATGAGAGTACATGGATGTTTGTCTTGGTTTCCTGGGTATTTCTATGTATAATATGTATGTATTTACAAACGTTTATATGTATGTTAATCCATTGTCTAGTGCACATAGTCAAAGTTCTGCTTAGTTTGGATCTAGACGGTATTATGTGTGTGCTTGAATATTAAAAAAATATATATAAAATTCTTGCGCATAGCCGACTTAAGAAGCAGGGATTTGGCATTTATGTTCCTATAGTAATGGGTTACTAAAAATTCTCACGAGATTAGCAGAAACTGTTAAATTAAAAATACGGGCGTAGCTACGGTAATCCTCTAGTTATCAATAACATTATTTAAATATGTCATTTAAATAATTATTTATGGTTTTACTTTTACTTACTTTAAAAAGACAACTCCCGCATTAGGAATAACTCCTGTGTCGCGGGGAACTTTACAAACATACAAGTAACGGACACAATGAACACCCAGACTCGAAACAACAATTTATGAATCACACAAAGTGTTGTCTCGTGTTTGGATCGAACCCACAACACTTCGGCACAGTGTCAAGCGGTGAGGCGGCTGCTTAAACCACTACGCCAACCGTGCAGTCAAAGTTTATAAGGCTGGAAGAAATTTCAGAACCAAATATTTGTTATGCGAACACTGTAAGTGCACAGCAGAATTTGGCCTACTATGCCACGCTGCGCTGGGCAAACGGGTTGGTAGGGTAGACCAAGGCGAATCGGATCACTTTTTATTTGAGGACATAAAAATCATACTAATGTGTAATATATGTAACTTTATTGGCCATAACGGTAAGCAGTAATTATTTATCTACAAATTAAACATTTCAAAACTAAAATAACTCATAAATTGTGCAAAATATTAATCAGAATAAAAAAAAAGAGAAATATCCAAATCGGCCCAATTAGCGGGGCGAATAGGATCATACATAAAATTAAGGTTTTCTCAACATTATAAGCTTTTGCATCAATGGCAATATTAAAATAATAAATAATCCAGACAATATTAATTACTAAAACATAAATCACATGGATACGAGCCTTCTTTCCCACCCAGACCAGCACTTTTTCATGGCACCAATCTTTACGTGATGGTGGATGTTTTTTTCTTTTTATCAGTAAATACAAAGCCAATCTTTGTGCTTCGCATTCAAATCTTATTCAAGGTGTTATTATATTATTCTTCGTCTTAATATTTTCTTTGGTATCAGTCTGTTTCTCCTTTTTTCACAGCTTTTTCGGCAGTTTTAAGTTTCTTCGTAACATCTCTTTCGTCAAGATTAATCTTACGCTGAGGTGGAGACAAATGCTATATTGGTTTTATTATCTACCACGTGTCTTAATGACATCATTGGAGAGAGAAACTATTCTTTGAAAAATTGTGCGTCGAATTTTTTAAATCTCAGCAGCCCGACCCAAGATTAATTCTTAGGCCAGTACTTCACTTGGGGCTATAATTTTTGTTTGGGGACCATTGTCCTGCTTGTTCTCCTTATTGTTTGTCTTTTATATGTGTGAACCATCTTTAATTGAATAAACATGCTTAATTATTCTCAAATGAAAAATAAATAATTTTAAATAAGTGATCCGATTCGCCCGCGATGACACGATCCGAATCACCCCATCTTGAAGACTTTTGAAATAAACATTTCACATACAAACCTATAATACTGTGCTTAAAAATTAAAATGTTTCCTAAAATAGACCTATTCCCAAACCGTTTAAGCTATATAACTCAAAGTTTTAACTCAAATTCTTACATTAACACCAACAAATAGTAAGCATGTACTTTAGATGAGCGTGAAAATTGTAACGCACACAAAAAGTTACTCTCTGGCGAGCGGCGCTGACGCTCATGTACTGGTCGGATCGAAACGCCACCGATGGCAGGTGATGCGGGGTGAAAGTGGCTTGTGAGACGTCAGTAGCTGGTATTCCTTGTCAACGCTGTATTAAAAATATTCACAAATTTCTTATTTTGATCCGATTCACCCCCTGATCCGATTCGCCGCGGTCTACCCTATAGGATTTGATGTCGAATTTCCGTCTCTTCGCTAAGATACCATTTGCTTCGTGTATTTTCCTTAGTCGCTTAAAAACCGTTGTATTCAGTTTCCAAGTCAAACTGCATACAGATGGAGAGAATTTTGTCTAGTTTACAAGGGTATCCTAATATCCATCATCAGTAAAATAGGGAGCATCATTTCAGTCAAATGACACGCACATACAAACAGTTTCTTTTATTATAACATTAGGCGGAATCCTAACTAATATATATGTATGGGTGTGTATTTAAGATGCAAAGTGGCTATAATACAAGCCATAATGATAAAAAACACTACGGCTCAAGATATGCATGGTCTTAGGGTTGTCACTTGAAGCGAGTAAAAGTAGGCCCTAGTATGGCACCTATATCGCATGGTAATACGCGGCAAACGAGCAGACGGATCGCCTGATAGTAAGCAATTACCGCCGCCCATGGACACAAGCAACACCACAGGAGTCACAAGTGCGTTGCCGCCCCTTGGGGTTGGAAAAGGGATAGGATGAGTAGTGAGATGAGTGAGAAGAAATAGGGGATAGGGCACAGATATAGATCTACATAGATAAGGCAATTATCACGATTTGTATTGAAACCAAGCGTGCCGACTTTTTAATACCTACTGTGACGTTGCCTGTATCACGAAGTCGAAGCGATGCGCGACAGTATCGCTTGTGCGATATTCATCGTCTCCTAATACACAACGTCAGATCAAACGTCCGAAGCAAACGGGGCAACGTAATGTGAATAAAGTCTACTTAACGGTAAAACGGACGCGCGGGGACTGAAGTTAGTGGCGACCAACCTCGACGCTTGGTCGGAGTTCAGACACGCGAAGTGCATGCATTTGCGTTATCTATGTAGATCTATGTCTGTGGGATAGGGCCTCCGGCACTCTCACTCACCGAACGAAACGCAACAGTTAGGTACTGTTACTTTACATCGATTTTCGCATACATATCATTTAAAACATCATCCTCCTAGCGTTATCCCAGTTGCAACCTGGGGTCCGCTTACTAGTCTAACCGGATTTAACTGAATATAGCTTTTCCACAGAAGGACTGCCTATCTGACCTCCAAAACACAAAGGTATAGTGATGTCCCATTGTTTAGAATACTTTTCTCAGTTTATTCAGACTATATATATAACGACATAGGTACGACTACAATGGCTGTAAAAAATCTTCATGACAGCCGGAACCGACGGCTTAACGTGCTCTTCACGGCACGGTATAAGCGGTAAACAAACACTCTATACGAATGTCCGTGTGGTGACGGATTAAGAATACGGAATGTCACCACCCCATATCATCCCATGGGTGTCGTAAGAGCCGACAGAGGGACCATACTATGCAGAGAACGGCACTGTAAGAGAAGGAAAACTTGATACAAACCCTATACCAACCCGTTTGGCCAGCGTGGTATAGTAGGCTAATTCCTCCTTTCGAAGGAGAGGCCTAGTCCAGCAGTGGACTGTTTAAGGCAGGTGATGATGAAACACTCAATACTAACATAAGGCCGATAATTTTTGCCTGGCAGCCTGTTGGCATTTCTACTACGCTTTCGCTACCTAGTGGAGATACCAACTTTGGCTATGACTATACAATACAGTATCACAGGTATTTGGGTCGTGGGTAATGGGCCGGCTCGACCGGGGAAGTATTACCCTCTCAAAGAAAATCGACGTAAAGTAACAGTACCTATACTGTTGCGTTTCGTGCGGTGAGTGAGAGTTACGGAGGCCCTAACCACTATTCCTTGTCTCATCCCACTCCTCATCCTATCCCTTTTCCCAACCCCAAGGGGCGGCAACGCACTTGTGACTCCTGTGGTGTTGCTTGTGTCCATGGGTGGCGGTAATTGCTTACCATCAGGCGATCCGTCTGCTCGTTTGCCGCCTATTACTTAAAAAAAATAAGCTTTATTTTTAAAAGCAGTTCCTATGTAGATTTACTTGCCAGCCCTATAATGGTATGCACTTAATATTATCATTGCGTTGCGCACTAATGGACTCAGATGCATATGGAAGCTAAATTTGTTTCTGACCTTTGTGACCGACTGCGGAAAATGGAGGTTATGATTATGTTGTAAGCTTTTTGAATTGTATTTTGTTGATTTCAATCTCGCTAGCCTACAACCTAGTTCTACATCGCAGTATGTTGGTATCTCCACTCGGCTATCGCTGTCTGAAGCCGTTTATAGCCGTTATCTCATTTATAAGCTATATTATTTCAAAATGTCATCAGAATATTTACAGTAGTTTTTGCGCAAACGAGTAACAAACATCCATCAATCTTCACAAACGTAAGCTTTATGATAATAGTACAATGCCTCTGTACCCATTGTTTCAGTTTGAAGAAATAGTGTGATTGTATTAGAAAAAAGGCTGAAAGCTACTGTTGATTTTGTTTGTTTGGTGCGTTTCATGCTGACTTTTGGTACAAAGACATTGGTTAAGTGGTCTCACGGGGCGTTAGCTTTTCAACGCATTGAATTGAATTGTAGTATTCATGGTGTGGATTGACTTACCGATAGTAATAGATCGGTTTAGTAAAGCAACGCTGGCAGCGATAGCCTAGTGGAGATACCAACAGACTGCCATGCAGAGGGTATCGGGTACGAATATACGGCGCGCACCAATGACTTTTCGGAGTTATGTGCTTATTGAATTGTTAATTATCGCTTGTCCCGTGCCTCGGAGAGCACGTCCCGGCTGTCATGAAGATCTTTGACAATCGTTACAGTGCGACTAGTCTAAACCATGGAACATCGCTATCCCTTCGGGTTGCGGAGGGCAGACAGGCAGTCGCTCTGTGGAAAGCTAATATTCAGCCAAATTCGGTTAGACTAGCAAGCAGACCCCAGATTGAAACTGGGATAACGCTAAGAGGATGATGAGTAAAGCAACGCTGGCAAAGGGTGGGTGGCCGCTTTATTGTTTTTTTTTTATGTAATAGGCGGCAAACGAGCAGACGGATCACTTGATGGTAAGTGAGTGTAAGTGATCACCGCCGCCCATGGACACAAGCAATACCAGAGAACTCAAAAGTGCGTCGCAGCCCTTTGGCAGTGGCGGCGCTAGGCGTCGGCGACGTTGCCACCGCCGACGGCCTCGCGCCAGAGAGGGCCTCGCAAAAAGGTTTTATAAGTTTCCTATTTATTATCATCGCATTAAATAATTCGATTTAAAAAAATTGACGTTCACAAGCGTCACCTTGTGACCTAGATGAATAAACGATTTTGACTTTGACTTTGACTTTGAATCATCCTGGAACGCCAAGCAGATAATAATGACTATTATTATTTTCACACATACTGCCCGACGCGATATCTGTATTAGGTGAAAATGTTTGTATTATCATTTATTTACTCATCTATTATTTTGTAATTTGGCTCACTTAATTAAACGGTTTTTTTACTGCGAAGCAAAAGAGGCATGGCGCACTTGATGTCGCCGACTTCCACATGTGGTCTAACACCGCCACTGCCCTTTGAGTTGGGCAAAGGCATAAGAGGAGGGTGATGAGGGAGAAGGAATGAGGAATGAGGACTCTGTCACTCTTACTGCTCGAACGAAACGCAACGGTATAGGTATTACAACTTTACATCGATATCTTGTGACAGGGTACTTCCTCAGACAAACCGGCCCATTCATGATGCATCGACGTAAAGTAACAGTAGGTACCTAAACTGTTACGTTTCGTTCGGTGAGTGAGAGTGCCGGCGGCTTTATCCTCTATTCCTTCTCCCTCATCCCAATCTTTATCCTATCCCATTTCCCCAACCCAAGGGGCGGCAACTCACTTGTGACTCCTGTGGTGTTGCTTGTGTCCATGGGCAGCGGTAATTGCTCACCATCAGGCGATCCGTATGCTCGTTTGCCGCCTATTATTCTAAAAAATAAAAAATAAGCAAGGCATTACTACCTGTCCTACCCTTCGAAAGGCCTGTAAGGTAGCCGCTACCTGTTTTTGTCTTAGGACAGAATATATCATTAGGCTATGTCTGAGGTCGGTCTATTAACTTTAACACAAAAGTTGGTACACACTTTTTTTTTTATAGTAATATGCGGAAAATGAGCAGACGAATCGCCTGATGGTAAGCAATTACCGCCGCCCATGGACACAAGCAACACCACAGGAGTCACAAGTGCGTTGCCGCCCCTTGAGGTCGGGAAAAGGGATAGGATGAGAAGTGGGATGAGGGAGAAGGAATAGGGGATAGGGCCTATGGCACTCTCAACACACGTTCGAGACTCAGTTCAAAGTTATGTGTGTATTAAATAGTTAATTATTGCTTGCCTCGTGCTTCGGAGAGCACGTTAAGCCGTCAGTCCCGGCTGTCATGAAGGTCTTTGACAGTCGTTATAGCGCGTCAGCAGGTACCCTCAAATAAACTGATACTGGTCGAAACCATGGAATACCCCTTTGGGTTGCGGAGTATAGACAGACAGTCGCTCTGTGAGCATCATAATATTCAGTCAAATCCGTTCAGTTAGACTAGTGAGCGGACCCCGGAGCCAAGAGCTCAGATATTTACATAGAGGCGCATTTCTTATGGGCGCTCTGTAGACAAACTATCTGTGACCCAAATTGCTGCTTGGCGGCGTGGCAGTCGCGCTGTGACAGCTGTACGGGTGCAAGAGAGACGAGCAGTCCTCCTGTGTATCTTAACTACGAGAGTAAGAGAGACGGAGAACGACGCCAGCGCCGCCGACGGCGCCAACTAAGAACTACACTGGCGACATTCGCCACTTGGAATCGGAACACGAAATCCTTAAGGAATGTGCTTCTATGTAAATCTGTATTCAGTGCCCGGAGTGCAACTGGGATAACGCTAGAACGCCAATGACGTAAGTTCCTTCAATTCCACGGTACTTTGCAACAAATACCACCATAGAACTTTCGCCAAAACACAATCTTTGTCTCAAAATTTACCATAAAACAATACCAAACTAACAAATCTAAACAGTAGCTTTCACGCGGCGTCCTTTGCTTTGTATACATGAACCATTCGACAAACAAATAGACAAAAAAAATTCTATAGAATTAAATTGAAACGTCACTTTGACAGGTGCCTGCTGTGCTGTCAGCGTTCCGTAAGAAAGATGTTAAAACTATTGTGTGATTGACTGGCAGTTGATTGAGATATCTTGCTTAAATGTAGCATAATGGGTGTACCATTTTTGATTGCACGCCTGGCGTAGTTGTATTTTTTTTATATTCTACCACATTCACACAACACCATCTAGTCCCAAACTAAGCAGAGCTTGTACTATGGTACGAGACAATGGATAAACATACATACATACTTTTTTTTGTCAATACATACATATTATACATAGAAACACCCAGACCAAGACAAACATCCATGTTCATGCACACAAATGTTTGACTTGACCTTCGGCGTAGCAGTCGCTTATACTCCCGCTGCGCCAACCGGTCGTCTAGGTGGTCGCTTCGTCGCCCAACGGTTTCAATCGAGTACGGGACTAATCCCTTATTCGACGTTGAACCGCATGATGGGCGTATTTCGTCAGCAATTTTTCGACGTTTGACTACAGCTGCTTGCATTGATTTTACTTGTTAATGAGTAACAACAAAAACATATGTACATATATAACTTCATTTATCCCCGAAGGCAGAGGTGTATTACACACCCACACTTCGCCAGATATGTTTCGGTCCCAATGTAATAGGGGGCGAGCCTATTGCCATCTACCGGGCACATTAACCCGGCGTCGTTGACGCTGGGTAATATTTACCCGAGGTGATTTTAAGAGGGTATATTTATTTTTCCTGACGTCCATCTTACTTATCCGCCAGTATAGCTGGAGATACAACTACCCTCTATTTGGATTATTGTTTACATCATTATTACGCCGCTCGTGTAGTGAGATACAAGTGTTTCTATTCAAAACGGGTAAGTTTTACCCACCGTCATAGATAGTGTAATATTTTCATGACGTATTTTTATTCGTGTTTATAATAGTTTTTACAAGTTGTTCAAATCTGTCCGTCCAAAAAAGATAAGAAAACAAAACATACATGTCATGCATGTAAGATTTATGTATGCCCAGACCACTTGATTCCATACTGTGAAAATTGCAGCAGTTCCATTATAGTGGATAATGAAGAAGTTGACTAAGTTCTCCTTTCTTTCAATTTTTTTTTCTGTTTAGTCTTTATTTGTTCTTTTTTTAGTAAATAAGATAATTATTTTCATAAATAAAACTAAATATCCTAACAAAAATAATTTTCTAAAAACTATCATGTTTTTCAGGTTGATTTTTCTATTGTGTATGAAAAGTAAATAAAAAAGTTATTTTTCATTATAAATTGGTACCATCTTTTATTTTATCACATGCGTAAATACTGTTTCACCAATAATCAATTAAAATGTAATATAAACTATGTATAAAACTATTGAAAATTTTCAAATTAAAATTCGGGTAAAATTTACCCGATGTCATCGGCCGGGGAATTTTTTTCACGTCATCGGCGCCGGGTTAATAAGCGAGCGATATTTAACATTTTTATATGAGTAACAAAGAATAGTAAAGTACACAAAAAGGAGTCGTCGCTTGTCAAAGTGAAGTGAAACGACTACTCATAAAATCGGCGTACCCATTTGAGGTTCTGTCATTCGAAACGACAGATTGTTAGTTATTTCTTTAGGTACAATAATTTAATGATAGGTAATCATTACCAAAGAGCTCAGATATTTACATAGAGGCGCATTTTGTATGGGCGCTCTGAATACAAACTTTCTGTGACCCACATTGCCGCTTGGTGGCGTGGCAGTCGCGCTGCGACAGCTGTCTCTACGAGAGCAAGAGAGACGAACGTTCCTCCAGTGTATCTTAACTACGAGAGCAAGAGAGACGGAGAAAGACGCCAGCACCGCCAGCGGCGCTACTACGAACTAAACTGGAGACAGTCTCCACTTGGAATCGGCACACGAAATCCTTAAGAACTGATTTAAATCTGTGTTCTTTGTCATTACCTTTTTCCGGACACACTCCGCATCGAAGAAATAGGACAGATAACTCCATCTGTATATTTTTTGTAATTTGTTATGAGTGGATGCTGGGTTCGATTAGTTCTATTGTTTTTTCTAGAGATGTTCGCTCTAACCCTGTATTCCGATTGACTGGTATTTAGTTGATTGAATCAAGCGTTACTTGTCGGAACTCGATTGTAACCTAATGGAAGGAAAGAGAAACCCACTACGCACCTTCGGATTGACCACCTCAACTATTGCAATAGAAAAAGGTTGACAATACCGAACTCCTCTAAGAGGATTGGGAATATAGGAATGATATGGGTTCCAGGAAGATACCTGACGATGAGCGATGGGCAAAGACTGGGCTCAGTGGTTGCCATACGCTCCTGAGGATACCTCGTGCAGAGGCGAAACACGTGTCGAAGAATAGTCAGCGCATACAGCGGGATACTGCAAATCAGGCATCTTCCTAGATCCCATACCATTCCTATATCCCTTATCCTTTTAGAGGAGTTCGGTATTGTAAACCTTCTTCTATTGCAATAGTTGTGTCAATCCGAGGGTGCGTGGTGGGTTCCTCTTTCCTTCCATTAGGTGACTTGTATTTAATAAAGATATTATTATCTGTCATGCGATGCACAAATTGTAAACATTTGGCCGACTGCCACGTCAAGGGTTGCAGGTTCGATTACCACTACAGTCAAACATTTGAGTGCGTGAACATAGATGTCTATCTTAAACTGGATGATTTTATATATAATATGTATTGTATTTACAAGTTAATTATCGCTTGTCTCTTGCCTCGGAGAGCACGTTAAACCGTCGGTCCCGGCTGCTATGAAGATCTTTGACAGTCGTTACCGGGAGTCAGTATCTTCAAATTAATAAACTGATACTGGTCAAAGCCATGGAATATCTATCCCTTAGGTTTGTGGATGTCAGACGGCAGTCGCTCTGTGGAAAAGTTGGTATTCTGTCATATCTGGTTAGACCAGTAAGCGGGCCTTAGGCTCCAAGGCGTGTAAGTCTTGGATGCAACCGGGATAACGCTAGGGCGATGATGCTGTATGTATTTTACATAAAAGTATATGTGTTTGTTTAGTTTTCTAGTACCCATAGTACAACCTCTCCTTAGTTTGGGACTAAGGAGAGGTTACGTTTGGTTTTGTGTGTATGTGGTAGAATTTAAAAGAGCGGCTTGAGTTTCTGCCCAATTCTGCTGACCGCTAGCTTACTGAAATGTTTTTACGTTCATAATAAGGAAGTTTCCTGCTAGTAAAAAAAAATATAAAAGTTTCTGTATGTAGTAAAACATGTCAAAATAATGGAATTTTTATTCATCAATTAATGTTAAAATTTTATTTTATATTTTTTATCGTCAATTTATTGATAATAAGTAGGTATGTTACTTGACAGCGAAAAACTATGACGTCATTAGGTCTTAATTCATACAAATGCCGTAGAAAACTTCGTTTTTCACAATTAATTAAAAGTGTTTGATTTGACTAGTTGGAAACAACCCTATTGTTAGTCTCCGATCTAAATAAAATGATACTTTTTAAAGGAAAACGTGACAATTCTGAAGTAAATTGCAATCGTAAATTACAGCCACTTATCGCGCTACTCCAGTTTGGCTTATTCTCAATTTATCAAAAAAGTTTCATTAAATTTTATTTTGTATCTTCCTCTCCAACAAAGACTGTTTATTAAAAATAAAATTAAAACGGAACCCATTTCAACATAACCTAACAAAAGATATAAGGCGCGAACATTTGACAATGCCGTTTTGACAGCTCAATTGTGTTTTTTACAAGCACAGGCACCTTGTCATTCAGCCAGTTTTAATTAGTGGTAGAAAAAAGTGATTTATGGTATTTTATTGTGAATGGGATTATAATGGTTTTTGTGGTGTACGGTGCCGCTTTGGTGCAGGTTTCCACAGACCATAGTCGGTGCGTAAAAATAATGAGTTACGTAATATTTTATAATTATTTTTTGGTTGGAATTATTAGATCCGGGGCCCAATTCCCGTATTTTTATATGCCATTGATATTATATTATTATTTTGAATTGACTCAGAAGCGGTATTCTGATATCCTAATGACATTATCGTATAATTTGAAATAAACAGTTCGTCGTTGACACATATTTTGACACTTGATTCAATTTAAGATCTCGTTACGATTTCATTCAATCATAGAAGAATACGATTTTTGTGACGTAAGTATGACACTGACATCATATCGAAACTGTATTTATTTAGGTGGATTGGATATTCCTTCCAAACCCTGGTTTTTCAAAAACAAAAATATTAATAAACTGGTAACTTCTACCATCATCCGTTTGCGCTTAGGATTTGTTTGCTCCCCAGTATTCTTGACCAAGATTCGGGCTAGGGACAACTCGTTATGTAACTGTGGCCTGGCCGAAGGGACTCTAGAACACATGTTCTTTTCCTGCCCAAAATTATCAGTTCCCCTCTACGATCTTCTCCCTAATTCTATCCCTAGACCTGTAAACATAGCTTTTCTTTTATCTCTGGCTCACACTCCCCTTATCAAAGTTCTGTACAAATTTATTTCCCTAAATAAAATTAGAATCTAGTATGCACATCCCTTGCCTTTTCCCCCAGCTTCTACCTAACCACTTCAATTACCAACACCTAATACCCTCAAGTATGTTCAATAATGTGTATGTTGTTTGTTTTCCAAAATGTCAGCCTCAAAGAGAAACCACTGCTAATCCGACCGATCAATAGGCTGTTCTTACTTAAAATATAATATACCTATCTGATCTCTTCTTTCACCTTGACATTGGCAAAATCATCGATAATTATACGATGGGGCCCCTGTTGATTGTTTTGTTGGTCATAATTATAAGTTTATTTGGGTTATTCCCTATGTTGTTATAGCTGTTGGTTATCCTGAGAAAGTAAAATTAAATAAATAAATACCTAGGGAATATAACACAAAATGTTAACATAAATATTGTGTGATTGGCTAATTAATAATTTTGCTGTGAATATGTGACCAACTCTGTTATAGATCGCTCGAAGGCTGCAAAGGCGACATGTTCTAACATTTCCTGTCCTGAGACAAAAAACGGACTCACCAAATCACGATAGCGCTCTGATTTAAACGCCTTAACAAGCGGTCACCCATCCAATTCGTGGCCTGTGGCAACGTTGCTCAACTTTGTCGATCGATATAAGGAGACCTACATATCTACAAAGCAGCGATGAGCTCCATTCAATAAATAAAGAATGCGCTGCACTCTCTCAATGATAGCGTAAGATGCGGACCCTCTTTGAATCGCCTGAGGGGTACAGTTGTGAACAAAAGCGCTCTATCCATAAGAATAGATATCGCTCGTAGCGTGATGTTATTTGCCGTTCGTATAAGGTTGAGCGGCATAGCATCCTTGTGAAATTACCGACGGGATCTGATTAGGAGTTACGAAAGTCAAAGTTTAAGTACACTTTGGCTACATTGTGACACTTATGATCCTCAAAATTAAATTTATTTATTTAATGATCCTGCATTTACGTTTACCGTTTGTCCACAATGCAATATGTACAGCCTCGGGCCATTTTTATTGCCAATATAATATTTTTATTTTTTTTATAGACTCACTGTAAAAGAAGGAAAACTTGATACAAACTCTATACCAACCCGTTTGGCCAGCGTGGTATAGTCGGCCAAGTCCTCCTTTCAAAGGAGAGGCCTAGTCCAGCAGTGGACTGTTTAAGGCTGATGATGATAGACTCACGCCTGTATCCCCGAAGGGGTAGGCAGATGTGTAACATTACAACCACATTTTGCCATGAATTGTTAGGTCCCACGTAATAGGGGCGAGACTATTGCCGTACCGGGCACATTACCAGACTCTGTGCTGCTACAACGTTGCAATATTATTTGTTACCTATACATTTTATTTTTCTATGGAGCTGCAAATTAAGCTGTCATGAAGATCTTTGACCGTCGTTATAGGGCGTCAGTATCTCTTAATAAACTGACACTAGTCTAAACCATGGACTAACGCTAGGAGGACGATGATGGAGCTGCAAATGCCGGCGGGTTCTTTGAAACCTTACCATATTGTCGTTGATTGGAAGTCGTGGACCAGGACTGGTTATTGACAGAAGGCCGGACAGGAGCTGAAATTTTTTTTCTTAGATGACTCCTACAGACGGAATCCGTAACACAGACATACGCATAAAAACTGGCAACAGTGATGTTGGCAAGAAGGTCCCAAAATTAAAATGGGATTGGGCAGGTCATGTTTGCGGAATGCATCCCGAGAAATGGGCACATATCGCCACGTGGTGGACACCGCAGGGACGTCGTGGTGGGGGTAGACCCAGGAAGCGTTGGCGAGATGACCTGGATGCATTCTCAAAAACATGGACAGAAATAGCTGGCGACAGGGAGCTTTGGAGAAGCGTAGAAGAGACCTTTGCCCAACAATGGGACAGTATATGATTCCACCTGCTAGTTAGTGGAGAAGATGGTGCGTAAATCTCTTTCCACGGCGTCAAAAATAAAGAAAATAGTTGTTACAGTTGCTAACCTAAATTTTCATCTGGACGCTTGCGATCAGAAAGCCAATTATGGTATTATATCTGACTTTGCCACTGGCTATCTATCTATCTATATCGTCACGCCTGTCTGCCATTGGGGTAGGCAGAGACTAAAACATACTTCTTTCGCTTCCTCGACATTCATTAACCTCATCATGCATGCGCGTCGGTTATGGGTACTTTTAATTTGGCCCTTTTTCAGTACGTCACCTATTTGGTCGGCGTACGTCCGCCTAGGGCGTCCCCTACCGATATTTCCATTCATTCTCGCACGATACACTCCTTTCGTATTCCTTCTTTCATCCATCCGTTCCAAATGTCCAAACCAACGCAACATTCCTTTTTCAACCTTTGTCACTACATCTTCTTTTAGACCACACTTCTCTCGTATCACACTGTTTTTCACTTTATCAATCAGCCTTACTCCGCACATACTCCTTAAAGCTCTCATCTCCACAGCATTGATTCTACTTTCATGCTTCTTCTGCCATACCCATGATTCACTACCATACATCAGTGTTGGCGCCAAAACTCCCTGCAGTATAGCAAGGCGAGCTTGCTTTGGGATAATATCATTGCTGATGATGGAAGGCGCCATTCACACAATTTCCTGCTTTTGCCACTGTATTTAGAAATTTATCGAATTCTTTGCACATAATATTTAAAATAGAGTTTCTCTGATTCTTTGCAAATGACAATGATCTTGATCAAGTTTGGATAAGCCTGTATCCAGCAGTGGACTTCGAAAGAATGTATTTTTTTTACATAAAAATCAAAATCTATTTCCCTTAAATCCGTTAAATATCCATATGTATTCCATTGTACTCTCTCGGCGCGTGTATCCTGTCCATCTCACTTAGGATCACTTAGTGCCCTTCCACCGGCCATCCGCGCACCCATCCTGTAATTGATTTATGTTGACGCGCTTCACCGCCGGTACTGCAGTTTGAATAATTAGCTTAGCGAGTTTTACGGGTTTATCGTATTTTGGGAGAAAGAAATTAGGCAAATTGTGAACTAGTTTCTACCCGCGACTCGGCCCGTGTAAGTGACAGTAATCGCAACAAGAGGTAGCCTAAGTGTACCTACTTCTGATATAAAAACTGTATAATTAGTTCTAGTTTGGTAGTTTTAGTGAATCATCTCCCTAGCGTTATCCCGGTTGCATCTAAGACTTACACGCCTTGGAGGCCGAGGTCCGCTTACTGGTCTAACCAGATATGACAGAATAACAACATTTCCACAGAGCGCCTGCCGTCTGACCTCCGTAACCCAAAGGGATAGCGATATGCCATGTTTTAGACCAGTATCAGTTTGCTTGAGGGTACTGGCTCCCCATAATGACTGTCAAAGATCTTCATGACAGCCGGGACCAACGGTTTAACGTGCTCTCCGACGCACGGGGCAAGCGATATTAACAATTTTATACGCACTTAACTTCGGAAAGTCATTGGTACGCGCCGTGGATTCAAACCCGATACTCTCCGCATGGCAGTCCGTTGGTATCTCCACTAGGCTATCGCTACCTTCGGTTTTGGTAGTGATATTGTGAATAAGAAACATTAATTCATCCTTCGACCAGCTTTCAATAAAAGTCACTGTATGTTTATATGTATTGCATAATTTAATTACAGAAAAATGTTTAACGGATACCTAAATAACTGGACCATATTATTAAACATTTTCTCTGCTATGCAAGACGTTACAAATAAATAAAACATACAGACAAGGTGAAAATTTGAGTTAGAAAATGTAATTCTACCATCTGCACTATCCGGATATTTGTGTTTAAATTAAAAATCTCGTATCATGTCAACTTATCTCGCTGCTGACGTTCAGATAGTGAGTGATATATCACATCCATAGATAATTTTACTACGACACAGATAATATATAAAAATTTACGTGTATAGTCCGTTCACAGTTATTTTACCTCTAGCTGTTAGATTGGCCAACCTGGGCGTTGTGTTGCTATATTTGGTATATAATACTCCCATTTTAAATATGTAATATACATTATTGCTAAAAACGTACTTTTTTTTATTGCCTAAGCGATCGTATTAAATATTTGGAAGTAATGTTTGTAACAAAACCTCTTGATATTGGCATGGCTATATGCATGTACATTTATTTTCTTACGAAATAACTAATTTCCTATGAAGATAAGTAGTTATAATAAAAATGTTGTCTATTTAATATATAAAGGTAAACGCATCATAATTACGCCAACGTGAGGTTCTAATTATCAAATACAAAAACTGCAAATTTAATTTTCACATTTATTTTGAATAAGAATGATGTGGGTGTAATATTACACCTCTGCCTACCCCTGCATGGAAACAGGCGTGAGTCTATAAGAATGATCCATGTGGACTGCCAATGTTATGATGATTCGTAACTGCTGTCATATCCTGTATCAGACTCAGAATTTAATTCTATTATGAACCTGTCGATTTCAGCATCCGTAGACCCATCTGTTTCACGAAGCTTGTCTTCAATGTGGCGCTCATGTTTGCATTGTTTTTGTCAGTCTTCTGCAGTGATAGGTTGAAAAGCTTCTTCAGCTAAATTCACAATGTTGGTTGCCTCTTGTCCTAAATTTTTGCTTATGACTCGCCTTTTAATGAGACTCCACATAAGTTCAATTGCGTTTAGCTCGCAGTGGTACGGCGGTAATCTAACCACTTTGCGGCCATGAGCTTCAAGCATTTGAATTTTTGAAGCATTTCCACTAATATTGTGCAAAGTAAAATGTTATGCACGGGTAACCCTATATTACATTCCTGTCATCACAGAGTACAATTTCAACATAAAGAAAATAAACACTGACCTCTGTCAGAGGTAAAATAACTGTGAACGGACTGTAGTGGTCTATGCAGCGGGATTTTTTTATTGCTTACATCGATGTCAGATCTGTTTTGGTCCACAATAATACTCTACTACATACACACAACACCATCTAGTCCCAAACTAAGCAGAGCTTGTGTTATGGGTACTAGATAATGGATAAACATACATATTATTATTATTATATACTTTTTTTGTAAATACATATCATACATAGAAACACCCAGACCAAGACAAACATCCACGTTCATGCACACATAACCCGCGACCTTTGGTGTAGAAGTCGCTTACACTCCCGCTGCGCCAACCGGTCATCTATAATATCATATAAGTCCAACATTGGACTGCAAAAGGCCTCTCTTTATTGGTTTCCAGTAGCAGTGAGTTTAGACTCTATTTTCTGTCATTGAGTCATAATGATTTGGATGTGCACGACAGTAGCGCCACCTAGCATGCGCAACTATCCGGGATTATGCTAAATAATGACATATCAGTATTTTATTGCTTTCTAGTAGTTATAGTAAATTAAAGATAAATAAAAAGACGAAGTGGTATTTTTAGTATCAACGGTCATCCACTGCTGTCGGTATTTCAATTCGGAATTCAGTACAGTCAATAATAACTCTTGTATTGATGTAATCTGGACTGAAACACTTGATCATTGTTGCTTCTAAGGTCGGCCAAAAGATTAAATTAGGAGTTGCACAAGCTAGATTTTGTGAGATCAAATTAAATATTCGTGAGATTGTGGTTCTGTGTACTCAATGCTGAAAATGTCAAGCCAGTTTTCATTTTTATCAAAAATATAAGAAATCCTCATCTTTAAAGAAAACTGTGTAGTTCATCTTGTTAATTAAAACTTAAAATTGCTAAATGACACACCAGCAACATCTAAGAGTTCTTGATAATTTTATATTGATGAAATACCAACAAATTATAGGCTTTGGGGTGCATAGGGTTCCCACCAAGAACTTAGGGTCCCAAGCCAACCTCACCTGCGAGTGGTGCACCTGCCGATCAACGGACGAGGCGACGGCAAACAAAATATACCGATAAGCGGCAATAGGCTCGCCACCTATTGCGTGGGATCAAAACACTGGCGAAAAGTGGGCGTTTAATATGCGTCTGCCCACCCCTTAAGGGAAACAGGCGTGAGTCTATGTATGTATTTATTATTGGCTTTGTGTTTCAGTAGATTGATCCTCATACGATTTTTGTCAGTGCAACAGCTTTTATCTTTCTTTCTTGAATTATTTTTCATTACAATTCTTGATGTTGTTGCTATATCCACTTAGATTTCAGCATCACAGTGATCACTGTAAATGAATCTAAGACAAATAAAGGTTTTAAAGTTTCGCGATTTGTATACATCATACAAAATAATTTAGCGGTATATTAGCGGTTATTATTATACAAATAGGTATTTATACCTTATTAAATAAGTTAAGTTTACACGATTAAGACCCGCTCCATTATTTTGTATGACAAATAAAGGATGTATCTCTTAATTTCGATTCAGAAAACATATTGACTTGACATCCTTGATCGACCACAAGAAGTTGAGTATGATTTAATTCACTTCCTTCTTCAATTATTATTTTACTTGATGTGGTATCAGAGACTGTTGTGGTTCTTCGTTTTGTCAAGCGTGTATATCTAGCTAGGACCTATGAATCATTACCCTTCCTCTTTCGATATATTTCAGGGAATAGGTATCGTGGGAGCATAACTTCGGACTTTCTTCCTCGTCTGATTTTTGTTTCCCATAAAATTTTCACTACAAATTCTGTCGTCAAGTTTGGGATACCATGGCGACCCATCAACACTAAAATAATAAAGACAATAATAAATATATCATAAAATGTAGCGCTAGTAAAATTGATAATAATTAAAGTTTATTTCGCTTACCTATTCCTTTTTATAGCATCTATACATTTATTTCTTTGATTTAATTTCCAGTCCGATCTAGGAAATACATAATTATATAGAACTTATTACTATTTTTGCCGTTATTTTTGCAGTTCACAACACAACAACATCTATTATTAAGCATTTTCTTTTTACGAACTCCGTCCAAATTGACTTTTTGCGTATTTCTGCCACGGCAAGCTCTGCGATCGCTTTACTATAACCTCCACCATGTACTTCGCACGTAGCTAATATCATGCTAGCCAGGTGGGTTAGAATAGTATTTGATTTCGAGATTTCCTTCTTCGTGTATTTTCCTTAGCCACCTCTTACGACACCCCCCAAATGAAAGGTGACAGTGACTTTGTGTTCCCGTCATCGCAAGGTAAAATAATTGTGGGAGGAGGTAAACAGGTTACGTTGTCAGATTACAATCTGGTTAGACTAGGCAAGGAAAATAGGCTTCAAGGCGACTCTTTTGGATGTAACTGGGATAACGCTACGACGATGATGAATATGAAGATGAAGAAGAAAAGAAGAAGAAGAAGAAAAGCATTTTTTTCCACAATATACAAGAACATACATAGATCCATTTTATACATTATATGAGGGATTAGACCTGTGATATTCGATCAGCGATTGAGCAAAAATAATATAGAACTGGCGTACGTCTTCGATATGTAACGTGGTAGACGAAGAACGAATAGTTTAATATGTTACTATGGCAACCTAAATGTCAGAAATGAGAACCGAACTTAATATATATAGTCTAAGGAACCGAACGTAACTTGTCTAGACAATTTGGTTATGGGGTTATGGCGAGGCCGATATTGCATGCAACCAGTACAACGCTAGGACGAAGAAGATGATTAGGTATGAATTCTTTATTATTTAAAATAAAATACTGACTCTAATTAAATTCATTTACTTCCTTTAAAGTGGTCACGCATCGCTGATGTGAAATGGATACATCAAAATATGTATAAAGTTACGATAAAAACACGCGTCAATTTTTTGCTACAACATTCTTCGAACGAGTAAAAAACAGAGTATTGATATCATTTCAGCTCTACATAGCAGTAGGTTTTTATTATTATACCTAGTTCGCAGTTCAATGCTGGAAATAGGCCTCTTCTAATCTGATTCATTCATCATCATCAGCCTTTAACAGTCCACTGCTGGACTAGGCCTCTCCTTTGAAAGGAGGAATTGGCCTCCTATACCACGCTGGCCAAACGGGTTGGTATAGGGTTTGTATCAAGTTTTCCTTCTCTTACAGTGAGCTGTTCTCTGCATAATATGCTCCCCCTGTCGGCTCTTACGACAACCATGGGATGATATGGGGTGGTGACATGCCGTATTCTTAATCCGTCACCACACGGACAAAAACTATAGGGTGCTAATCTGAGTCATTTTAACATTGTAAGTGGGTTCTGTTCGAGGATTTGTATAACGCTGGCCAGACGGGTGGGTTAAAAGTTGAAGTTTTCGTCTCTACACATACATAACAGGTATCTGCTTCTTGTATTTTTTTTTAACTCCCGCACTAGGACTAAATCCTGTGTCACGGGGGACTTTACAAACATACAACTAACGGACACAATTAACACCCAGACTCGAAACATCAATTTATGAATCACACAAAGTGTTGTCTCGTGTGGGAATCGAACAGACAACACTCGGCGCAGTCAAGCAGTGAGGCGGCTGCTTAAACCACTACGCCAACCGTGCACCGTAGTAACTACGTAAAACTTGAGAATATGTAGTACACATTCCTATAAACATACATTTGAAAAAAGGAGTGAGATATTTTCAAAAGTACTGAAAGGTTTGTTTTTTATTTGTTTATTAGTTACAACTTACGCTAGTTAGTTGTGCGGTTTCCCCTAATAGAAAGAGTGATTTAGACTCTCTAGGTAGTAGAGCCTTGCTGATTTCAGCATGAATGGGCCGGCTCGACCGGGGCAGTACTCCCCTCTCACAGAAAATCGACGTAAAGTAACAGTACCTAAACTGTTGCGTTTCGTTCGGTGAGTGAGAGTACCAGAGACCCTATCCTCTATTCATTCTCCCTCACCCACTCCTCATCTTATCCCTTTTCCCAAGCCCAAGGAGCGGCAACGCACTTGTAACTCCTGTGGTGTTGCTTGTGTCCATGGGCGGCGGTAATTGCTTACCATCAGGGGATCCGTCTGCTCGTTTGCCGCCTATTACCATAAAAAAAAGACAAATTGGCCAGATATTTTAATAATATTATACTAGAGGATACCCGCAGTTACATCAACTCATATGATTTATTTAAGTGTTTGTGCCCGATCCTGTGAGAATTTCGGGAATCCTAATGCATCCCCATGGTCCCCAAGGAACATATATGCCAAATTGCAGCTTTTAGCACCCTATAGTTTTGGCTGTACGTTGTGTGTCAGTCAGTCAGTAAGCAACAATTGTATAAATACAGATTTTAGTGCAATAGCAAATGTATTTTTCAATTTTATTTTTGGAAACGTATTTCTCGAAATTTTCATTTAAAACGAATCATCTCTAATCCTTCTCCAACATGTTTTGTCTCTTTCAAGCCAGCTATCTGCGGACATGAGCTGACATGTTTAAATAGCGTAATCGTCTAATCGTACAAGCACGTACACAAGTGCTCTAAGTCCGAATTGTACGCGCCTAATATGGAAGGACTTGGGGTGTCCCTTGTGTTAAGTTAAACCTCTTCGGGTCCTCTGGTAGCCTAGTATTTCTGTTTTATTTATAACTAGCTGCTTGTTTTCACTTGCATTTTTTGCGAAGATAAGGGCGTATTACATCTGTATAATAGGCTTGTGTCCACTAAGAATAAATCGGTTTGATTGTAGTATCTATAGATTCATTATAATTTTAAGATGTCAATAAAGTTCATTATTTATTATAAAAAGGTAAGATTAATGTTATTTTTAGGATTCTAAAACTAAAAATAATGTATTTATTCATGTGACAGTGAACACCAATCAGAGAGCATTACGTCAAAAAGTACGTCCGCCATTCTTGTGATATCACTCAACCGCCATGATGGTTTACAGCGTTTCGTGTCAAATTCAAAAAGGTTTTTAAAAAGCCGTAATTAGTAAAGTTGCTGATCGATTTTTGAAGAAAAAATCAGGTACTCCAGTTTAACATCTAATAAAGGAACAAATCAATCGCTAATTACATTTTAGGACACAAGCCTATTATATAAAATTCTTGCGTTACCAACTAACTAACAAACAAGGCAAAGCCAAAACTATTGGGTGCAAGAAGCTAAAATTTGACATGTATTTCCGTTGTGGAGTAGGGGTGCACTTAAGCGGGTTTTCCCAAAATTCAAACGGGGTTGGGAAGAAACGGTTAAATAAAAAAAGAAATATAAAGGCCTTGCCACACGGCACAATTTTACGTCCAACTTGACTAAATCACTTGATGAAATCGTGACGTGTAGACGCCAGTCGTCCAACTCAAGTTCATCGGGTGGGCGGTACCACCAGATTTTAACCAATCGGGTGGACGGAATGAAAATCAGTGATTTGATTGTGTCGTGTAGACGGGCAAAGCCAATTCGATTGAAAATTTGATCAGTGGTAAAATTGTGCCGTGTGGCAAGGCCTTAATATGCGCGCGTAGTTGCGAGCTACTCTTTTCATAATCGGTTAGGTAGTTTGTTAGTGACAGTACGTGAATGATGTTGGAGATTTACCCTAATTTCTGTATCAAATATTATGAAAGCCTTAACTAAAGGTTGTGTTTAAGTACCTACATCCTTTATTGCGGTGTTTTTTAAACAATTTGATCGTTAAACCAAACGTGATATTACTGTTATACGGTATTTTTATCGGATTACTGTGAAACTATTTCATTTTATATTATTTTTATATATTTTTAGACTGCCTCCGTGGTCCAGTGGATAGCGTATGCGACTGCTGTTCGGAGGTCCCGGGTTCGATTCCCGGGTCGGGCAAAAGTGTTACTGGGTTTTTCCGAATTCTCAGTAGCAGCATGGAGTCTGGTGATGTGCCCGGTACGGCAATAGGCTCGCCCCCTATTACGTGGGACCTAAAAATTCATGGCGAAATGTGGGTGTCATATTTACACCTCTGCCTACCCCTTCGGGGATACAGGCGTGAGACTATAAATATTTTTTTTCTTTTTATTGCGTAAGGCGTATCCCCGAAGGGATAGGCAGAGGTGTGAAATACACCCACATTTCGCATTACGAATTTTAGGTCCCGTTATAGGGAGCGAGCTTTTTGCCGTTACCGGGAACATTGCAAGACAGTGCTGCTACTGAGAATCTGGAATAACTCTGTAACACTTTTGCCTGACAGGGGAATCGAAATATACACTGGACCACGGAATCAGTCAGTTCTCTGAAACTAAAAGGTTAAATTTCAGGAAGTTTCGTGTATTTTCTTTAGAAAACAATTACGACAGCTATGGAATATAATTGGGTAATGACTGATAACTAGTGATGGGATAATCGGATGCATATTCACCTAAAGTTCATTTTTGGCTAGGATATTATGGAAGCGGCTTCTTAAACATATTTTTTTAAATAAAAATCCCGGGATTCCAGAAAATTCGGGAATGTGAAACTACTCTGTAAAATGGTGAGGAAACGACGTCTTTAACATGTGATTTTTATTTAAAAAGAAACTGGTCTCCGGGATTACATAATTATTAATGTGTATTTACTTGAAGTTAATTTTAAGCTCCCCATCAATTTATGAGTATGTTGAGTGTAAGAGAAATGGTAGGCAGTGGGTGCTGTTGTATCTAAGTTAATAATTATTATGAAATTGAATGGTTTTTCTATGTAATTCTTATCTATTATTCGTTTGAGATAAATGTTTTGATAATTGAAGAAAATTAAGAGGATTTTATTATTTCTAGAGCTGTTTTTTGGTACTAAAGTTAAAATAAGTAAATTTACCTACACCTGATTTGATTGTATAATAAAAAAAACTAAATTTGTCGATTCCGTAATCCCGGGAATTTTCGATTCAAAAGTGCATTCCATAATAGCCAACACCTCAACTTTAGGTAAATATGCATCCGATTATCCGATCTCTACTGATAACACTTGGTAGGTATTCTTAATCCTTCACCATAAAGGCCTTGCCACACGACACAATTTTACCACTGATCAAATTTTAAATCGAATTGGCTTTGCCCGTCTACACGACACGATCAAATCACTGATTTTAATTCCGTCCACCCGATTGGTTAAAATCTGGTGGTACCGCCCACCCGATGAACTTGAGTTGGACGACTGGCGTCTACACGTCACGATTTCATCAAGTGATTTAGTCAAATTGGACATAAAATTGTGCCGTGTGGCAAGGCCTTAAGGACAAAGAAAATGTACTTATAATAATAGAGATAGTGGGACTAGTGCATATATTGCTTACAATATAGTAAGTGAAATAGCGGCGATAGCTGAGTGGAGAGACCGACGGACTGCCACGCAGAGGATCTCAGGTTCGAATCCACGGCGCGCACCTATGACTTTTCAAAGTTATGTGCATATTAAATTGTCAATTATCGCTTGTTGAACGGTGAAGGAAAACATCGTGAGGAAACCTGCATGTCTGAGAGTTCGCCATAATGTTCTCGAAAGACATGTGAAGTCTGCCAACCCGCACTTGGCCGTGTGGTGGACTATGGCCTTACCCTTCTCATAATGAGAAGAGGCCCGTGCCCAGCAGTGGGACAGTATAAAGGGCTGATGATGATGGTAGTAAGTGAGTGTAAGTGTCTGATTTGTCTAGTTGAAATTATATATATAAATTATCTATTGTCAAAGCCAGCTAAATAGCTCAACCTTCTTAAAGTCTTGAATGCAATCGAAATAGTTTTTGAAAATTGCGACTTAAACCACTGAGCCATACGCGCATTCAAAACCAAAACATACCACCAACAACTAGTTTCATACAAAGAAATTACAAAAATCTAACATTAAACTTGTGTATCACTATCTCTCTCTACCCTTCAGAATTATGACAAGTGCGACAAGGACGAAGCTATACGATAGAAATGCGACGAATGACTATAAATCTTTTAACAGCTAGGGATGCGCTTTTGTCGATAAATATATTATTTTAAATATCCTTTGTTTCGTGAGGAGAATTCACTTTGTTTTGAGTGATATATTTTTAGAATTGACTGTTTTGATTCAGTGGTGGTAATGTGGATCGGGGGATTCAGGTTCGATCCTGGCAAAATTTTAATTTCTTTTTTAGGGTTCCTTACCTAAAAGGTAAAAAACGGGACCCTATTACTAAGCCTCCGCTGTCTGTCTGTCACCAGGCTGTATCTCACAAACCATGATAGCTAGAAAGCTGAAATTTTCACAAATTATGTATTTCCGTTGCCGCTATAACAACAAATACTAAAAATAAAAAACATGAAGATATTAAGGGGGTCCCATACAATAAACATGTTTTTTTTTCGTATTTTTTGCTCAATATTACTAACGGTAACAGGTAGACGCTTAAAATTTTCACAGAATATGTACTTAGTTGTATATTAATTTTCAAAATAAATAATAAAATAAAAATATAGTAAATATTAAAGGGCAACAAACGTAACTTTTGAGCAATTTTTGTCTCGATCGTAATAAACAGATAGTTAGTAACTTAAAAAATATTTAAGTATACATACAACAAACGTGATTTTGTTTTATAGATTATGGTTCGGAACCCTTCGTGCGCGAGACCACTCATATTAAATTGTTAATTATCGCTTGTTAACAGAAAGCATCGTGAAGAAGCCACCATATCTGAAGTTCTCCAAATGTTTTCTAAAGACATGAGAAGTCTGCCATTCCTCACTTGGCCAGCGAAATGGACTATATCCTAAACCCTTCTCGTAGTGAGAAAGGCTCGAATCTAAAAGTGGCATGGTTTATCCCGCGCTTTTCGCCATTTTTACTCAAATTCGTTTGTTCGCTTAGGTCTTAAGGTGACGCGTATGAAAACCAATTTATAAATTAATTAGTTAAAGATTAAGTTTAAATTAAATAAAGTGAGCCGCACTTCCACAAGACGGCGCTGAGCTCTCATCAGTCTCTCCGCGACCACGCTCGGTGCAAGAAGAGCGAAACGTCAGAAACAAATAGTCGAAAACAAATACCTTAAATAAGTTAACGCGATTGAAGTTTTTGTACGATAATAATAATAATAATAATAATATTCTACCACATTCACACAACACCATCTAGTCCCAAACTAAGCAGAAGCTTGTACTATGGGTACTAGATAATGGATAAACATACATATATACTTTTTTTTGTAAATACATACATATTATACATAGAAACACCCAGACCAAGACAAACACCCATGTTCATGCACACTAATGTTTGACTTGAGCGGGAATCGAACCCGCGACCTTCGGCGTAGCAGTCGCTTACACTCCCGCTGCGCCAACCGGTCGATGTATACAAATCGCAAAAGTTTAAAATCGATTATATGTAGGTATAAAGATTTTAAAAAAAAGTCTGCTCATATTAACTAGCTGTAGCCCGCGGCGTCGCCTGCGGATAAGAATTACATTACATCTTAACTTTCATACATAGGTACATGCGAGAGTTCTCAGATCGCCTTAATACAGCCCTTTCGAAAACTCCATTCTTAGAGGACGCGGGACGCCTACTATTTCTAAGCTACTTCCTTGCCAAATTTCATCATTATACGTCTAGTGGTTTTCAAGACTTCGTGATGAGTGACCTTTCGCTTTTATATATATAGATATCTTGCAAAATTCAGCATGAATGGGTCGGCTCCACCGGGGAAGTACGGGTAGTACTTTCCCCGGCTGAGCCGACCCATTTATGACGCTATGTGCTGATATACCTGCCGGTCGGACCACCAACAAAGTTAAACTGGACAAAGCGCGTTTGATAGTTAGTCGAAAACTTTAAACTATTCTTTAAAGGTAGTAGAGCCTTACTGATTTCCGGGCCGGCTTGACCGGGGAAGTAGTACCCTCTCACAGAAAATCGACGTAAAGTAACAGTACCTAAACTATTGCGTTTCGTTCGGTGAGTGAGAGTGCCGGAGGCCCTATCCCCTATTCCTTCTCTCTTACCCCAGTCCTCATCCTATCCCTTTTCCCATCCCCAAGGGGCGGCAACGCACTAGTGACTCCTGTGGTGTTGCTTGTGTCCATGGGCGGCGGTGATTGCTTACCATCAGGCGATCCGTCTGCTCGTTTACCGCTTATTACCATAAAAAAAACTTTTTATTTTGCATATTTGGTACTTTTTTTAGATATACCTATAGATTAGTTCTACAGAACTCAAGTCTAAAGTGTCAGTATCGATGTAAGCTAAAGTCTACTCTCTAGCACAATGTTAACTAACGAAGTCTGTCGCAGATATGATCATGTGATCGAGTTACGACAGACGCCGTCAACATTTTGGTAATCACAGGCCCTTTTTTGTTACGATGTTGGAAGAAGGGCAGCGATAGCCTAGTGGAGATACCAACAGACTGCCATGCAGAGGATACCGGGATCAAATCTACGGCGCGCACCAATGACTTTTCAGAGTTATGTGCATAATTCAATTGTAAACTATCCCTTGCCCCGTGTCTCTGAGAGCACGTTAAGCCGATGGTCCCGGCTGTCATGAATATCTTTGACAGTCGTTATAGGGAATCCACTGGAACCAGAACCATGGAATAAAGCTATACTTTTGGGTTGCGGAGGTCAGACAGGTAGTCGCTCTGTGGAAAAGATAATATTCCGTCCAATTCGGGTTAGGCTTGAAAGCGAACCCCTGGTTTTAACTGGGATAACGCTAGGAGGATGATGACTTATATAAGTCAAGAATTATCAAAACAATATATTTTTGTTTCGTATTTTTTGTATTGGGATAGGCAGAGACTATGGAATGCCAAATGCTCCGGTTCTAACACACCTCTTACGCTTCCTCGACTTTCATTATCATCATCATGCATGCTCGTCGGTAACGGGTACTTTTGATTAGGCCCCTTTTCAGTACGTCACCAATTTCCGAAATCTCCATTAAATCTTACTTGATACACATCTTTCGTATTTCTTCTTTCATCCATCCGTTCCAGTATAATAATATTCTACCACATTCACACATCACCATCTAGTCCCAAACTAAGCAGAGCTTGTACTATGGGTAATAGATAATGGATAAACATACATAATTACATACTTTATTTTTGTAAATACATACATATTATACATAGAAACACCCAGACCAAGACAAACATCCATGTTCATGCACACAAATGTTTGACTTGCGCGGGAATCGAACCCGCGACCTTCGGCGTAGCAGTCGTTTACACTCCCGCTGCGCCAACTGGTCGTCTGTATGTTTGTATACACAATTATACATACAAGAGCCTGCAGCTACGCTCGCACATGTTATTTTAATTTAACCGTTTCTTCCCGCATTCTGTCGGAATTTTGGGCAATCCCTTCTTACTGCACCTCAGCAGTCTCCAAACAACATACATGCCAAATTTCAGCTTCTTGCGTCTTATAGTTTTGGATATGCACTATCTATCAGTCAGACAGTAACGCAATAGATAGAGAGATAGATAGTAACTCTTTATTATACACCAGAAAAAAAACAAGAATACAGGGATCAAATAAAGAACTTAAGTCTAGTGGTACAAGGGCATCGCAAAATGCGATTTCAAAAATTAATTGCATTTTTTTTTATAAAATTATACTTACATCTTTTCTCCATCAGCGTGGGCAGAGACAACAGAATATTTTTGTCTATGGTAAAAAAGTTTGTAACCTCTGGCACAAGGAGATAGCATCTGCACTTCGTTAGCAGACCATTAACTGAGCTATGAAGCGCATTCTTGTTAGAAATACCTCTATGGTACATGTTAGACATTTTGATACCACTCGTCAAGTTAGACATTTTGACCTTTATGCCGTTCTTTTGGCTTAGGTAATAAGGACTATAATCCTACTGCAACTGCAAAACTTGACTTGTAGCTGTATGCACTCATATCGAGGTTCAGAATTTGATATTTGAGTAGAACAAACAGTGATTTTTTAGGGGGTTCAGATCTCGCAGTATTTACAAATGAAGTAGGTACTTAATCGTGTAAATAAAAATATTATAGGTACTCATTATAAAATAAAGTCCTATTTTTATCCTGTCTGTCTACATGATCGCTACAATCTTTTAAAAACTGCCGAACTCTGTTGCTAATTGCTATCGATTGAGTATAAGTCGGTACTATAATAATTACATACATACATACATAGACTCACGCCTGGTTCCCCGAAGGGGTAGGCAGAGGCATATTAAATATATTATACTATAATAATTATATCTTTTTTTTTGCCGTGTGGTTGACGGCATAGAATACAAGTGTCACCACCCCCTATCTTCCCGTGGGTGTCGTAAGAGGCGACTAAGGGATAACACGATGCAAATACCATCTTTGCGTAGAAACGGAAAACTCGACATCAAACCCTATACGACTGCCTCGTTGGTCTCGCGGCATAAATGTGCGCGTGGGATCGGGAGGTCCCGGGTTCGATTCCTGGGTCGGGCAGTGTTATTGGGTTTTTCTGTCACGAAATTCTCAGTAGCCGCACGGAGTCTGGAAATGTGCCCGGTACGGCAATAGGCTCGCCCTTTATTACGTGGGACTAAAGTATATCTGGCGAAAAGTGGGTGTAGAAATACACCTCTGCCTATCCCTTCGGGGATAAAAGGCGTGACGTTATGTATGTATGTACTTATGTATGTTTTTTTTTATAATCTTACGCCTGTATCCCCGAAGGGGTAGGCAGAGGTGTAATATTACACCCACATTTCGCCATGAATTTTGAGGTCCCACGTAATAGGAGGCGAGCCTATTACCGTACTGGGCACATTACCAGACTCCGTGCTGTTACTGAGAATTTCCTAACGGAAAAACCCAATAACACTTTGCCCGACCCGGGAATCGATCCCGAGAGCTCCCAATCCCACGCGCACATTTACGCCGCGAGACCAACGAGGCAGTCAGTAATTATCCAATTTAATTCCAGTGTGTCCCACTGCTGGGCACTAGGAATTATGCAGTATCTCGAAGAACTCTACAAAGATATGTACAACCATCGGACAGGATGAACACACAGACTCGAATTATCTACACTAATATTATAAAGAGGAAAAATTTGTATTTTTGTATGTAATGGATAAACTCAAAAACTACTGGACCGATTTAAAAAAATCTTTCACCATTAGAAAGCTACATTATCTGCGAGTAACATAGGCTATATTTTATTTTAGAAAAAATAGGGGTCCGTCAGGACGCGGGTGAAACCGCGGGAAAAATGAAATTATGCGAAAAATTTTTTGGGAAGTGAAAATTTGTCAAATTCCTTTCGGTCAAACAAGGGAGACCCGGATCATACAAAGTGTTGTCTCGTGTGAAAATCGAACCCACAACACTCAGCGCAGTGCCAATCGGCGAGGCGGCCGTTTAAACCACTACGCATTACATGCAGTAATTTATAAATTTCTTCCCAATCAGTGAACTATGAAATCCAATCACTCCAAAAATGCAGACGAAACCGCATGGAAACGTTAATAGATAATATCTATCATATTTTAACCGCAAACAAAACAAACTGCCATCCATTTTTTTTAAACCTTTTTTTTTTAAACCCCATTTTGGATTATGAAATTTGAAACAAACAAAAAGGTTCGTTATAAAAAGTCGTAACCGCAAGATTGTATCTTGTGTCATTCATCAAAGGCGCTTGGGGTTCGAGTCCCGAGCAGGTAGCTATAATAAATGTAATATGAGTCTAATATTCTAAAGAATATTTATTTGTGTAATAAAAATTAATTGTGCTTTTGTGATGGAAGCGAAAACTATAAAATTATTTTATGGGTTTTTGTCTTTGATATCATAGGTTTTAAAAAAAGTCTATGATAAATAAGATAGTGGTTCTTTAGAACATCTGTTCCTTCCGCTAAAACAAAGATATTTACGTTTGTAAATCTTATACAGGTTGTAAAAAGACCCTTAACGAAAACTGAAATCCCATGTTGTACCAATCACTACGAACATTTTTTACTTCGGCACCATACCAGGGAAATTACTGGTTCAGGAGATATTGAGGAGTTAGTATTGATTAGATGCCCTATGACCTCATGGATAAGTAGGTATTTCGAGCATTGCACGCGCGTGCTTTTAATTGCAGATAAAAAAATATGAAAACTTAAAAAAAGTCGTTTCCCAGTTATTATTTTTGGTTAGTATGACTTGGCATGATGTCCACAACGAGGAGACTTCGGCTTGGTGATGGGTCTTGTGACATCCTGTATAGTTAGGTGCCATACTTGTCTTAAGAAGTTACATCCAGAGCACAGATGAGAGAATTCTCATCTATGATCCAGAGTTACTCCTGTGAAATCAGTAATCAGTAGATAAATAACAATATGTGAGATATTCATAATGTTTTCGGAAGACATGGTGAAGTCTGCCAACCCGCACTTGGTCAGCGTGGTGGACTATGGCCTTATTCTTCTCATAGTGAGAAGAGGACCGTGCCCAGCAGTGGGACAGTTTATATACATGGTTAATATTATCCGTATATATAAAATCCTTGCGTTACTGACTGACTGACAGACAAACTACAGCCAAAACTATTGGCCACAAGAAGCTGAAATTTGGCATGCATATTCCCTGGGGACCGTAGGGGTGCACTAAGAAGGGATTGCCCGAAATAACCACGGGAACGGGCAAAACGGATAAATTAAAAAATATTGCGGACGTAGCCGTGGGCATCCTCTAGTATAATATAATTTTACTATACTTACTTTGCTTTGGCTGGACGACAGTAGACACGGACAGACGGACTTTCTTTTAAATTTTAAAATAAAATTTTCTTTTTTTAAAATTACTTATACCTATTTATTTATTACTTTACGCTTTTCAGCTTATTCTTAATTACCTAACTTTGAATAATATACCTACAAGTTAATTAAATAATGTTAATTAAATAATTTTCATGGTAGTAGAGCCTTGCTGATTTTAGCATGAATGGGCCGGCTCGACCGGGGAAGTACTACCCTATCACAGAAAATCGACGTAAAGTAACAGTACCTAAACTGTTGCGTTTCGTTCGGTGAGTGAGAGTACCGGAGGCCCTATCCCCTATTCCTCCTCTCTCATCCCACTCCTCATCCTATCCCTTTTCCCAACCCCAAGGGGTGGCAATGCACTTGTAACTCCTGTGGTGTTGCTTGTGTTTATGGGCGGCGGTAATTGCTTACCATCAGGCGATCCGTCTGCTCGTTTGCCGCCTATTACCATAAAAAAAAATGTAGAAAATCTGCAAAATATGGCTCTGAATTGCGACGTAGCCATTTTTAATATCACCAGGCATAAAGGCATTTTCATATCTCAATCCGAAGTCGACCACACCTTCTATACACATCAATCTCTATTCTAAGACACACTCCATCTTACAGGCCCTCAATTGTCCAAGTTCGTTGAACTCATTTTAATAAAATTAATAATTGAGTAAGCTGGGGTGAGACTGAACAATGCGCTCTCTTGGGAATGCATTCAACGTATAGAGCATATCGGCGATAGCCTAGTGGTGTACGTAACGGACTGCCGAGACGATGGTCTCGGGTTCGATCCCCAGGTACCCCGGGCACACACCTCTGACTTTTCGAAGTTATTTGTTTATTGAAATGTTACTATCGCTCGCTTAATAATGTGCCCGGTGGATGGCAATAGGCTCGCACAACATTACATTGGGACCGAAATATAACTGGCGAAGTGTGAGTGTGTAATACGCCTACCCCTTCGGGGAGAAAAGGCGTGAAGTTATGATTATCGTCGTCCTGGCGTAACGACAACCCAGCCTACTAGACACCTAATGTTTTTATTTCTACAAACAAACAATTCTGTCAAAGCGGTGAGGTATGCAGGGCGAAGGGGGCTACAAAAATGCATTCTAATTGGCCGGTTCAAATTTGTGGAACGTCATAATTCATAACTAGTGTTGGGATTGGTCTTATGTAAGACGTATAAGTCTAACGTGTTGCCAGAAAGTGTTCGCCTTACGTCTGCCGTCTAGTAGGCTGGGTTGTCATTGTCCTGGCGTGGCGTTATCGTAATCCACGCATTAGTCTAACATAACTGGCGAAGTGTGGGTGTGTAATACACCCACAAACCCGCGATGTCAGTTGTTGACACTCTTGCTTCGATACCGGGTCGTTTATTGATATGGCTAACTGGTACCCGCTAAGGATTTGCTTTAAAATCAGTGAGTTATCAAACAAACCGTTGGTCCGTATGGTGTCGGATTAAGAATACGGAATGTCACCACCCCATATCATCCCATGGGTGTCGTAAGAGCCGACAGAGGGAGCTTATTATGCAGAGAACAGCACTGTAAGAGAAGGAAAACTTGATACAAACCCTATACCACCCCGTTTGGCCCGCGTGGTATAGTAGGCCAATTCCTCCCTTCAAAGGAGAGGCCTAGTCCAGTAGTGGACTGTTAAAGGCTGATGATGATCAAACAAACTTGAGAACCCTACTTTGCCCCAAACATCTTGCATCCAAGAATTTTCGTTTAGAGTCCGGCGTCCGGTACTAGTAAAATTTGACGGGATATAAGCTTCCCCACAAAACGACTGTCGTCTGACCCTGCAGCTCAAAGAGACAGCGATATTCAAAATCAAAAAATAGTCCTCGTTGGTCTCACAGCATAAATGTGTGCGTGGGATTGGGAGGTCTCTGGTTCGATTCCCGGGTCGGGCAAAGTGTTATTGGGTTTTTCCGTTAGGAAATTCTTAGTAGCAGCACGGAGTCTGATAATGTGCCCGGTACGGCAATAGGCTCGCCCTCTATTACGTGGGACTAAAATAAATCTGGCGAAAAGTGGATGTAGAAATATACCTCTGCCTACCTCTTCGGGGATATAGGCGTGAGACTATGTATGTATGTAGGTATGTAAAAAAACATTGTCTGTCTATCATTAGTATCAGAGCATCTAATTTATTTATTTCAACTTCCTGCAAAATCATTTGCGCAAGGCGGACTTAATGCCAAAGGTATTATCCTCCAGTCAACCTTTAAGTGATGCAGTGATGATTGTGGCATGAGTTCAGAGAAAAGAGGTCACATCAGTCTTTAATAGTCCACTGCTAGACTAGGCCTCTCCTTTGAAAGGAGGAATTGGCCTACTAAACCACGCTGGCCAAACGGGTTGGTATAGGGTTTGTATCAAGTTTTCCTTCTCTTGCAGTATTGTTCTCTGTATAATATGCTCCCTCTGTCGGCTCTTACGACACCCATGTGATGATATGGGGTGGTGACATTCCGTATTCTTAATCCGTCACCACACGGACAAAAGAGTAAAGGGAGGAGAAATAATTTTAATATGTCTGTTTAAATATCTTCTTAATATATAAAATCCTTGCGTTACTGACTGACTGACAGACACGCTACAGCTGAAACTATTGGGCGCAGGAAGCTGAAATTTGGCATCCTTTGGGAACGTAGGGGTGCACTAAGAAGGGATTTCCCGAAATTCCCACGGGATCGGCCAAAACGGGTAAATTTAAAAAATATGCAGGCGTAGCTGCTGGCGTCCTCTAGTACTTATATAAAATCCTTGCGTTACTGACTGACTGACAGACAAGCTACAGCGAAAACTATAAAGCGCAGGAAGCTGAAATTTGGCATGTATGTTTCTTGGGGATCTTAGGTGTGCACCAAGAAGGGATTTCCTGAAACTCCCACGGGATCGGGCAGAAACAGTTAAATTAAAAAAAATGAGCGAGCGTAGCTGCGGGCGCCCTCTAGTAATACACTAAAATAAGTACATTATATAATACATACAAGATTCATACACATTTCAGAAAAAAATCATAAATAATTTTGATAAAATGTAGAATTTCTAGCTACTACTTTCGTTCAGAAGCGACTAATATTCTGCTTCACAACCCAAAGTGATAGATGTATGTACTAAGCGACTTATTTGTAAAACGCCCCGATGCCTCTGCTAGCCCCACTTAAACAAAACTGTGAGCGCACACGTGTTGTAGGGTAACCATGATTGCGGAAAATCACGGACAATTCCACATATAACTGACATCTTGGGTGCAGCGTAAATACATACGAATATTATAATTGTGACTGGTGGTAGGTCTCTTACTGCGAGGACCGTCTAGGTAGGTACCACCGCAATATCGGTTATTCTAACGCCCAAATAAAAATGTGTGTTTCAGTTTGAATGGTACTGTACTTAATGGATATATTGACACGGATGCTAGTAGAGCCTTGCTGATTTCAACATGAATGGGCCAGCTCGACCGGGGAAGTACTACCCTGTCACAGAAAATCGACATAAAGTAACAGTACCTAAGCTGTTGCGTTTCGTTGGGTGAGTGGGAGTGCCGGAGGCCCTGTCCGCTATTCCTTCTACCTCATCCCACGCCTCATCTTATCCCCTCTCCCAACCCCAACGGGCGGCAACGCACTTGTGTCCATGGGCGGCGGTAATTGCTTACCATCAGGCGATCCGACTGCTCGTTTGCCGCCTATTGCTATAAAAAAAGTCAAGGTAGGCAGCGGCATGGCTGTGTCTCTAACATAGCCAAAGTTTACGGACAGCGGTTGCTACTTACTATCAGGTAGGCCGTCAGCTCATTTACCGGCTTACTCCCCCAAAAAAGTAATCGTCACAACGAGTTTTTTACCGCGATAACCAACACCTCGACGGTGACACGGGAAGCCTAGCTTGGAATAAACACCTTTCTTCTATTTAAATTTAAACGTATACATACATACATAGACTCACGCCTGTTTCCCCGAAGGGGTAGGCAGAGGCATATTAAACGCCCACTTTTCGTTTTTTAAACGTATAATTTTGTGAAAATCGTCTCCCACTGATCCTCTTCTAAATTATTAACTAAAGAAATTTGTATGACAAAAAAGTATCCAATTCAAATAGGAATAGGGATGTTACCGGCAAGTAAAATGAATTACTTCTTTTATCAACTAGTTTCATTCATCAAATAATGTTGGAACTATATTTTCGTTTTTACTATCAATTCATTGACAATTAGTATCCTATTCGATAGCACAAAAAAATTACGCCAATAATTTGTATTTCATTTCATACGAAATTCGTAGAAAGCGATCGTTTTCGACATTTCATTAAAAGTTGTCAGCATCCCAATTGTTATTTTTTATTTTACCGAAACGAGTGATTAAAAAATAAAACTACAAAAATTCCATATAATCCAAAATCATGTTGAACCTATAATTCTGTAATCTCTAGGCTTGGGGTCGTAAAACCATGGGTCAATCAACACTAGAGAGCTCTCCGGCGGCGCCTGCCTTTTAATATTAATATTCGCTCAATTTACCGCCGTTATTATATTGTTATTCCTGTTATTATTTTGCGAGCATCATAAATTATGTGACATAAGTTTTAGGTACCTTCAATAAAATTGTCGTTGATGCTTGATCATGACAGTTTATTTATTCAATCGCAGATGTGTCTCAAAAGCAAGTAAGTTAAAAAATGACTGGGCCGGTCAGTCGCATGGAAGACGATCTTTGACCTAAAACTATCATTTTCTGGGTCCCTGATCGAAAGAGGCCTCGCGGCAGACCAAAAACTTAGGGTATAATGGGGAGTGGATAGAAACAGCTCGATAGAGGGAGGCAGAAAATGCCTTTGCCTTGCAGTGGGACAGGTTAGGCTGGAAATAATAATAATAATTTATTGAATACTAGAGGATGCCCACAGCTAAAATTATCTGTTACGGACTTCATTCTGTAATACAAAGATTAGTCTTCGAACCGCCAGCTGTCAACAGTTAACATTACAGAAACGCTAGAAAAGATAAAAAAATAACTTCACTCCTTTTACCCCGAAGGGGTAGACAGAGGTGTTTTACACACCCACTTTTCGTCAGTTATGTTTTAGTCCCAATGTAATGGGGCTATTGCCATCTACCAGGCACATTATTAAGCGAGCGATATTAACGTTATATGCACACATAACTTCGAAAAGTCAGAGGTGTGTCCGCGGTACCTGGGGATCGAACCTGAGACCATCGTCTTAGCAGTCCGTTACGTACACCATAATCTAAAAAAAATTACTACGCTACTATCAACAACAAACTACTACACGACATAACTCAATTATACGGGGTGATAAATACCCCAAGGGGGTCGTTCCACACCCCACAATTAAGATCTAATGCAAATATGGACGCAGGGTGGGGTCTGTCGGAATTTCACTATAGGGGTTGGTATATATATATGCAAAAAGGGATGTTAAACTGGACAATGAAATTTAAAATAGGGTTAATGTTCAAAAATAATGCTTAGGTTTTTTTAGTTGAAGGGTACGGTTAAAAAAATGGATTTTTTATTTTTTTGTACTATAACGTAATACATACATACATACACATACATATCGTCACGCCTTTTATCCCCGAAGGGGTAGGCAGAGGTGTATTTCTACACCCACTTTTCGCCAGATATACTTTAGTCCCACGTAATAAGGGGCGAGCCTTTTGCCGTACCGGGCACATTTCCAGACTCCGTGCCGCTACTGAGAATTTCGTGACAGAAAAACCCAATAACACTGCCCGACCCAGGAATCGAACCCGGGACCTCCCGATCCCACGCGCACACTTATGCCGCGAGACCAACGAGGCAGTCGTATAGGGTTTGATGTCGAGTTTTCCGTCTCTACGCAAAGATGGTATTTGCATCGTGTTATCCCTTAGTCGCCTCTTACGACACCCACGGGAAGATAGGGGGTGGTGACACTTGTATTCTATGCCGTCAACCACACGGCAAAAATTTTATTATAATACGAGTAATATTCTAGCACATTCTATCTAGTCCCAAACTAAGCAAATCTTGTACTAGGGGTACTAGACAATGGAAAACCACATAAAATCTTTTGTTTCGAAAATGTTTATACGCAAGAAGCAGCGATAGCCGAGTGGAGAGACCGACAGACTGCTACACAGAGGGTCTCAGGTTCGAATCCTCGGCTCGCACCAATGACTTTTCGAAAATAAGTGCGTATTAAATTGTTAATTATCGCTTGCTAAACATCGTGAGGAAACCTGCATGTATGAGAGTTCTCCATAATGTTCTCGAAAGACATCTGAAGTCTGCCAACCCGCACTTGGCCAGCGTGGTGGACTATGGCCTTACCCTTCTCATAGTGAGACGAGGCCCGTGCCCAGCAGTGGGACAGTTTAAAGGGCTGATGATGATGATACGCTAAATATTTGACTTGTGCGGGAATCGAACCCGCGACTTTCGGTAAGACAGTCAGTTACAAACCCGCTACACAAAGTACATCCAGACCAAATAACTTCGTGAGTCAAATATTTTGTCTCTGTCAGGTATTGAACGCAAAACACATTATATTTTTGAAATCAGATGACAAATTGTAGATTACACAAAGGAGATCTCCCGATTGGAGACATCCTAAAAAAGGACAGGTCAGAAGTAGGTACCCTAAACAGAAAAGCATGCATGAGAAACTTGATGGGAGTTAATGAAGCAAGAGAGGTATGTCAGGATCGTTGCAAATGGCGTTCCGTAGGCTCTGCCTACCCCTCCGGGAAACAGGCGTGAGCTGACAACTCTTTGTTCAGTTCTAAACGGTAAGACGGCCGCTTTAAAAGGCCACATACATACATACATAGTCTCACGCCTATAACCCCGAAGAGGTAGGCAGAGGTGTATTTCTACACCCACTTTTAGCCAGATATACTTTAGTCCCACGTAATAAAGGGCGAGCCTATTGCCGTACCGGGCACATTTCCAGACTCCGTGCTGCTACTGAGAATTTCCTGACAGAAAAACCCAATAACACTGCCCGACCCAGGAATCGAACCCAGGACCTCTCGATCCCACACTAATCCCAAGCTAAGCCACACGTGGAGTTAAACCTGACTATCATTATAAATGCGAAAGTTTGAGAGGAGGAATAGATGGTTGGTTGGATGGTTGTTTGTTACTCTTTTAGGGAAAAATTACTGAACGGATCTTGATTTAATCATCATCAGCCCTGTACATAAACTGTCCCACTGCTGGGCACGGGCCTCTTCTTACTATGAGAAGGGTAAGGCCTTAGTCCACTACGCTGACCAACTGCGGGTTGGCAGACTTCACATGTCTTTCAAGAACATTATATAGAACTCTCAGACATGTAGGTTTCCCCACGATGTTTTCCTTCACCGTTTAGCAAGCGATAATTAACAATTTAATACGCACATAACGCCGAAAAGTCATTGGTGCGCGCCGTGGATTCGAACCCGGACCCTCTGCGTACCAGTCTGTCGGTCTCTCCACTGGGCTATCGCTGCCGTATATTATGGACTAGAGGACGCTAGCAGCTTCGCCTGAATTTTTTTTTTAATTTACCCATTTTGGCCGATCCCGTGGGAATTTCGGTAAATGCCTTCTTAGTGCACCTCTACGGTCCCCAAGGAACACACATGCCAAATTTCAGCTTCCTGCGCCCAATAGTTTAGCCTGTAGCGTGTCTGTCAGTCAGTCAGTAACGCAAGGATTTTATATATTAAGATATTGATGTATTTTTATTTTATTTATAGTCTCACGCCTGTATCCCCGAAGGGGTAGGCAGAGGTGTAAATATTACACCCACATTTCGCCATGAATTTGTAGTTCCCACGTAATAGGGGGCGAACCTATTGCCGTTACCGGGCACATCACGAGACGCCGGGCTGCTACTGAGTATTCGGAAAAACCTAGTAACACTTGCCCGGCCCGGGAATCGAACCCGAGACCTCCGATCAGCAGTCGCATATATGTCGGTGATTGGGACCCTTTGTCCCAATCACCGACATCCACACGAGTGCAGCCGTGGGTAAAGGCGAGTCTTTATGTATGAATATCTTCTTAAAATAAAACTATTTCGCAATGAAAGACGCACCAACCATTCAAATTTCAAGCATTCTTATTAAGAGATAAATAACGCGTATTATTAAGTAATAAAACGGGCAACAACTGTCATGGTTGCAGAGAAACGCACGCACAAACATACATACATACAATGAACAGAGACATCGTTGAGCAGTTTAGGAGGTATGTAGGCGTAAACGAATAAACACGGAGTGTTAAGGAGAATGGTGGCACTAAATGTGTTTACAGTTTATTAATGTTTATGAACAGTTAACAGCAGTGATACCTACTAGGGTACTAGGGTCTTATTTTAAGCCGAGGACTAAAAATAACACTGGAATTACTCCTATTGGTACTTTTCAGGTATAACTTTGATGATTTCAGCATGAATGGGCCGGCTCGACCGGGGAAGTACTACCCTCTCACAGAAAATCGACGTAAAGTAATAGTACCTAAACTGTTGCGTTTCGTTCGGTGAGTGAGAGTGCCGGAGGCCGTAGCCCCTATTCCTTCTCCCCTATCCCACTCCTTATCCTATCCCTTTTCCCAACCCTAAGGGGCGGCAACGCACTTATGACTCCTGTGGTGTTGCTTGTGTCCATGGCCGGCGGTAAATGCTTACCATCAGGCAATCCATCTACTCGTTTGCCGCCAATTACTATTAAAAAAAGACAACTTTCGACCATCTTCCTAAGAAGTTGATCTATTTAGGAAAGTATTTTTTTTCTTTTTGTAGGGGATAGGGAAGTATAATAGGTTTTACCCAGATTACGGACAGTGTTTAGTATATATTATATCGAGTAAGTGGCCTAGTGGAGATACCAACAGACTGCTATGCAGAGGGTATTGGGTTCGAATCCACGGTGCGCACTACTGACTTTACTGACCTTTCAAAGATATGTGGAAACTCGATTGGTAATTATCACTTGCCCCGTGCCACGGAGGGCACGTTAAGCCGTCGGTCCCGGCTGTCATGAAGATCTTTGACAGTCGTTATAGGTAGTCAGTACCTCTGAATGAACTGACACCAGTCTAAAGCATAGAATATCGCTATCTATACCCAGATAACAACAAACTTGCAGCAAGTTTAAATCAAACTTCCTAGTTTCACTGTGACAAACTTGCATGAAGTTTGTTTTCCAAAGGGTTTGGATAACGACGAGCACAGGTTGGTGGTACGACAACAGTTGGTCGTCGAGTACCTCCTGCTGTACCTAGGAGGTCGACCAACCACCAACCTGTGCTCGTCGTCATCCAAATCCTTTGAAAAACCAACTTCATGCAAGTTTGTCACAGTGAAACTAGCAAGTTTGATTTAAACTTGCTGCAAGTTTGGCAAGTTTACTTTGTTATCTGGAAGTGTTGCAGAAGTCCGACAGGCAGTCGCTCTGTGAAAAGCTAATATTCAATTAAGTAAGGTTAGACTAGTCAGAGGACTCCGGAGTGCAACTAGGATAACGCGAGGAGGACAAAACAAAAAGAAATGTTTTGTCACAAAACTGTGCCTTAACGTTAATGCGGTTGTATGAGTTGAACATTGAAGTGTTTACGTTCATTCGATCGTCAGAGCACAACTTCGTTCGTTTATGTATCTATTTATGTGTATCTGTGGCGTGTCGCGTGCTTCTTACCCGACTACAAAGAAAAGGTAGAGTTATGGGTATTTTTGAACTAGCTGAGCCCGTGGCTAAACCTTTAACTTCTACTTTTTAGGGTTTCGTACCTAAAAGGTAAAAAAGGGAACCCTATTACTAAGCCTCCGTTGTCTGTCTGTCTGTCCGTCTGTCCGTCTGTCTGTCACCAGGCTGTATCTCATAAGCTATGATAGCTAGAAATCTGAAATTTTCACAAATTATGTATTTCGGTTGCCGCTATAACAACAAATACTAAAAATAAAAAAAATGAAAATATTAAGGGGGGTCCCATACAAAAAACGTGTTTGTTTTCGTATTTTTTGCTCAAAATTACTAACTGTAACAGGTAGACGCTTTAAATTTTCACAGAATATGTAGTTGTATATTACCTTTCAAAATAAATAATTAAATTAAAAAAAAAGTAAATAATAAAGGGGGGGCTCCCATACAACAAACGTAATTTTTAAGCAATTTGTTATTCGATCTTAATAAACAGGTAGAAACTTATAAAGTATTTAAGTATACATACAACGAACGTGATTTTCTTTTATAGATGATGGTACGGAACCCTTCGTGCGCGAGTCCGACTCGCACTTGCCCAATTTTTTATTTTTAAAAGACATCTCTCGCACCAGGAAGAAATCCTGGATTAGACATTACAAACATAACAACAATAGACATAATGATATGTTGCTCTTTCATAATAAAATTACTTTATTTTTTGTAGTCTCACGCCTGTATCCCCGAAGGGGTAGGCAGAGGTGTAAATATTACACCCACATTTCGTCATGAATTTTTAGGCCCCACGTAATAGGGGGCGAGCCTATTGCCGTTACCGGGCACATCACTTGACTCCGTGCTGCTACTGAGAATTCGGAAAAACCCAGTAACACTTTTGCCCGACCCGGGCATCGAACCCGGGACCTCCGATCAGCAGTCGCATACGCTATCCACTGGACCACAGAGGCTAAATTGAATAAAATGACTACTTATCCAACAATTTTATAAAAAAAATTAAAATTTGACTTTCATAAGCGTCACATTGTGACCTAACTGAATAAATGGTTTTATCTTAAAAAATGAACGTTTTTGCCATTTTACAATATTTATACATGTAACCGTGCTATCTTTACATCTACATATACTTACACATTAATTAAATTGAGTGTCTATTTGTAATATTAAAAGAACCGCTTTTTACTAAATGCATATGGATGTATACACAGTACATATACCGAAATGACATATTTTACAATTTTTGTTTGTCTGTCTGTCTGTGTGTTCTCGCTAAAATCTGGAACGGCTGGACTGATTTTGACGGGACTATCACTGTCAGAAAGCTGATATACCAAGGAGTAACTGAGGCTATAAATTAACCGGGTACGCGAAGTAGTTCCCTCGGGACGCGAGTGAAACCGCGGGAAACAGCTATAAACTATAAAAACCTACAACTATAAAATAGTGAAAAGACATGGAGAAGAAATCTTGCAACTTAATTAAAATTTTGAATGTCTTAATCAGCACAAAACCACAAGCAACCATTTTAAATATTTTGAGTGTTATTTCAGAACGAACAGCCACCATCTTTAAACGGTGACCATTGATTGACGAACGGAAACGCATGTTTGTTTTGGCTCCAATTTGGTTTTCTGTAAGTGAGAAATAGCTTTTTCAACGCCAGATTTTAGTCCAAAAATATAAGAATAGGGAAATAAAAGCAAATAATTGTTAAAATATAACTGAGTTAAGTTGTTGAAGAAAAAAGCAATACGAATTTTATAAATACGAATTTAGGTGTTGATTGTCGTGAAAAGGTGTTATAGCTGAAAACCTGCTGACTGTATCACAAACTAATTTTCTTTGAAAGTTTTCATTGCGATCAATATATTACGGTTTTAGATTTTTTACACTCTTATGTTAAAGTTTAAGAGGGACACCCACTTTACCACATTGGAACCGTCTATCTTTCAACTTTAGACAAAATGGTTTTTGAAACCACAATTTCTTTTAAATACCTATCTATAAACATCACGAAGTGACGAATGAAAAATAGTTTTCAATTAAGTTCCATGTAAGGAGAGCCCTCCTTAATTATCGATGTTTTTGTGTCAAAATCGTGAAACGGGTCACAAAATACAACGACATTATTCACCATCATCGGCATCTTACAGTCCACTGCTGGACCAGGCCTCTCCTTTGAAAGGAGCAATTGGCCTACTATACCACGCTGGCGAAACGGATTGCTATAGGGTTTATATCAAGCTTTCCTTCTCTTACAGTGCTGTCCTCTGCATAATATGCTCCCTCTGTCAGTCTGTCGGCTCTTACGACACCCATGGGATGATATGGGGTGGTGACATTCCGTGTTCTTAATCCGTCACCACACCGACATATCTATATAATTATGAAGATTGAACTGTGTAGTTTCGACAAAAAGTGGCTGTAACATACAGAATGACAGACAAACATGGCGAATCTATAGTTACGAGTATACTAGAGGACGCCAGCAGCTACGCCTGCAATTTTTTAAAATTTACCCGTTTTGGCTGAGCCCGTGGGAATTTCGGGTAATCCCTTCTTAGTGCACCCCTACGGTCCCCAAGGAACATACATGCCAAATTTCAGCTTCCTGCGCCCAATAGTTTCGGCTGTAGCGTGTCTGTCAGTCAGTCAGTAAGGCAAAGATTTTATATATTAAGATTTGGCTAATTAAGTCTGAAAACGTTACCTAATAATCTTAATCTAATTGGTTCCAATTATTCTTTTTGCTATTTGCAACCCCTAAGCGGATAAAATAAGTTCTTAAAATAAGTTTGAAACTTCTTTGAATTCAAACCCAGCAACAATTAGGTAAGTGACTTGTACCTAACAACAAAGTAATATTCACATAGTAAGTTACACATATTCATATAATGTAACATGTGAGTTATTTAATTACATTGCATTGTCACGACACGACTCGTATCAGTTGGGGTAATTAATTATAATTAAAGCTTCGTACACAGTTGCGACCTGCGTTTACGGTTCACGACAATATAAATATAAACTTTTTAAATGAAAATCGTATTCCGATGTCAGACTAGGCCGCAAAATGTATACCTACTAATATAATAAAGCTCAAGAGCTTTTTTTTCGGAACGAGCGCGCTAATCTCAAGATCTACTTGGTCCGTGTGGTGACGGATTAAGAATACGGATTGTCACCACCCCATATCATCCCATGGGTGTCGTAAGAGCCGACAGAGAGATAATATTATGCAGAGAACAGCACTGTAAGAGAAGGAAAACTTCACACAAACCCTATACCAACCCGTTTGGCCAGCGTGGTATAGTAGGCCAATTCCTCCTTTCAAAGGAGAGGCCTAGTCCAGCAGTGGACTGTTAAAGTTTGATGATGATGAAAACTTAGTAATCTGTTATTTTACTATTTCGTTTATGTAATGATTAGGCAACATAGGGGCTAGCTTATCCTTAAATCTGTTTATGGCCCTAAATAAATTAAAAATAGTCGTACCACTTTAAAATGTTTTACTTGTTTGAACTTAAATTATTACTAAATTAAAAACATTAGATTTAGTCTGGAATTTAGTCTTTTCTAGACCATCCATAAAAAATGTGGATTCTTTTGTGTGTGGTGACGTATTAAGAATACTGGACAAGCGATATCACTACCCCATAACATGCCGTGGGTGTTTTAAGAGGCGACTAAGGAAAATTACCTTAAGCAAATATTATCATTATAAAGAGACGGAAAACTCAACATGAAGCCATATTTATAACCAACCCGTCTGGCCAACGTTATATAGTAGATCAACATTGCTTTACTCTCTTTACAGTGCTACTGTCTAGCAAATTAAGTGAGGCCTATATCCTAAGGCAGCCATAGACTTGTGGAGATACCAACAGACTGCCATGCAGAGGGTATCAGGTTCGAATTCACGGCGTGCGTTACTGACTTTTCGGAGTTATGTGCGTATTCAATTGTTAATTATCGCTTGTCCCGTGCCTCGGAGATCACGTTAATCCATCGGTCCCGGTTGTCATGAAGATCTTTGACAGTCGTTACAGGGCATCAGTACCTTCTTAATCAACTGAAGCTAGTCTAAACCATGGAATATCGCTTTCCCTTCGCGTTGCAGAGGTCAGACAGGCAGTCGCTCTGTGGAAAAGCTAATATTCAGCCAAATCCAGTTAGACTAGTAAGCGGACCCCAGATTGAAACTGGGATAACGCTAAGAGGATGATGATCGTCTGCATGGCTGTCTGTTGGTATCTCAACAAGGATATCGCTGCCTCTAAAAGGCTATATTATTATGTATATTTGAACAGAAATTCCGTAACTATCCTTGCATATTGTAACAGATAATCTAAATTTGTTCACAAATACATTTTTTGGACGATAAATATTAGCTTAGTTGATTTTACAATAAAATCGCATTGTCTTCACAAATATAGAAGCTTCGAAGTGCGAACAGGACTAAACTGAATGGGTTCCGTATTGGGGTTTGAATATAAATAATATTTTTCGCCCGTAATTTCGTTTTATTTTATTTTCTGCCCATTCCCGTCGGCATTTTGGAAAATCCCTTCTTAGCCCTGCACCCCTACGGTCCCCAAGGAACATACATGCCGAATTTCAGCTTCCTGCGCCCAGTAGTTGCGCTTGTGCGTAGTCTGTCAGTCAAGCAGTAACGCACGAAAATTATATATTATGAAGATGGTTCATCTATCACTGAAATTCCCGACAAAATTATTCCAACCACTTCAAATTTTAGGAGGCACAAACAGGCAGATATGCCAATAATTTTATTCTGGGATATAAATATTATATCTATTGCGTGTTATTTTATTTGCGTTTTAGAAACCCTTGACTAGTCCATAAGGGCCTCAAACCATTTTTTTTTCAAATGTTCCACAACGTACCCAAAGTCAAAGACAAAATAATTCATTCATCTAGTTCACAATGTGATGCTTATGAATGTTAACTTATAAGGCTACTTCCTTAAAAATTACAAAAATATGCATGATATCAAGTTTATAACTTCAATTTGGTTATCCGTTCTTATATCCACGTAAGGAATTCTAAATTGTAATCCTAGTCGCAAAAAACCCCGACTAATAGTCGAACACGCAAACATAGACTTGGCGACGTCTCGCTAACAGGTCGCACATGCGTGTGAATTGTCAACAAACTAACAACATTACACACGTATATTGTATATATTTATATAGTGAGACAACGGATAAATTGCATGCTTTATGCTGAGGTTGAGAAATGGATGGGAGCAGAATCAGGGAAAGAAAACTTAGAAAATTTCGCGATCCGTTGCTACCCACTTATGAAAAAGTATTTAAATCGCTTAATTTTTAGAAATATAGACCTTTTTTTGTCCCGACGTATCTGTTTGGGTTACACCAGTCATTTTCAAAAGGAAGACTGGTCATCTTATTTAAATACGTAGATATGAAATACCAACCAAAGTTCCAACATTTTTACAACGCGCAATAAATGTGGTGTTCAGAACCGTTACATATACAGGGTGTCACAAGACCCATCACCAAGCCGAAGTCTACCCGTTGTGGACATCATGCCAAGTCATACTAACCAAAAATAATACCTGGGAAACGATTTTTTTTAAGTTGTCACATTTTTTAAATCGCAATTAAAAGCGCGCGCGTGCAATGCTCGAAATACCTACTTACTTATCCATGGGTGCATAGGACATCTAAGATAGAATAGGTTGGCGGGATAAATGCATCGATTTTGTACCTAATTAGAAAAATTCCATACTAACTTTGAGCCTCAATATCTCCTGAACCAGTAATTTTCCAGGTATGGTGCCGAAGTAAAAATTTTTCGTAGTGATTGGTACAACATGGGATTTCAGTTATCGTTAAGGGTCTTTTTACACCCTGTATTAATAAAATTGGAGTGTCTGTTTGTAATTATAAAATAACCGCTTTTTACTAAATGCATATGGATGTATACACGGTACATATACCGAAATTACATTTTTTCTCGCTAATCTCTGGAACGGCTGTACCGATTTTGACGGGACGTTCACTGGCGGATAGCTGATGTACCAAGGAGTAACTTAGACTATAAATTAACCGGGTACCCGAAATAGTTCCCTCAGGACGCAGGTGAAACCGCGGGAAACAGCTATTATTTAACATAAGCTTTATACAAAATATGTTTATTATGTCCCTATAGCAGCCAAAACCATACATGGATCAAATCAATACTAGGTCGTTTGTTGAAGCAAGTTTATTCAGCAGTTTTATCCACTATACTAACAAAAAGCAGCAATAGCCGAGAAGAGAGACCGACCGACTGCAATGCAGAGGGTCTCGGGTTCGAATCCACGGCGCGCACCAATGACTTTTCGGCGTCAAGTGCGTATTAAATTGTTAATTATCGCTTGCTAATCGGAGAAGGAAAACATCGTGAGGAAACCTGCATGACTGAGAGTTCTCCACGATGTTCTCGAAAGACATGTGAAGTCTGCCAACCCGCACTTGGCCAGCGTGGTGGACTATGGTCTTAAACTTGTCATAGTAAAAAGAGGCCCGTTCCCAGCAGTTCTTTCTCTCTCTTAGCGTTATCCCAGTTTCAATCTGGGGTCCGCTTACTAGTCTAACCGGATTTGGCTGAATATTAGCTTTTCCACGGAGCGACTGCCTGTCTGACCTCCGCAACCCGAAGGGGTAGCGATATTCCATGGTTTAGACTAGTGTCAGTTTATTTAGAAGGTACAGACGCCCTGTAACGACTGTCAAAGTTCTTCATGACAACCGGGACCGACGGCTTAACGTGCTCTCCGAGGCACGGGGCAAGCGATAATTAACAATTCAATACGCACATAACTCCGAAAAGTCATTGGTGCGCGCCGTGGATTCGAACCCGATACTCTCTGCATGGCAGTCTGTTGGTATATCCACTCGGCTATCGCTGCATAGTATATATATGGGGCTGATGATGAACCACTGAACTCTATCTGTAGGTAGTAGGTACCTATAGGTACTTTCTAGGTAGAAAGATGTAACTAAAATCATTGAAAAACTTTGAGAATCACATTGTAACGTAAAAACAATATCCGTTACTTAAAGCAGTAGTTGTTTACAACGCAATGTTAATCTAATTAGCACCTACTTATTAACTACCGTGAGAATTATACCTTGTTTAAAGGGAATTGTGTTCTTCACAAAGACGTAGATATAGAGGGACTGCCTCCGTGGTCCAGTGGATAGCGTATGCGTCTGTTGATCGCGATGTCCCGGGCTCAATTCCCGGGTCGGGCAAAAGCCTTACTGAGTTTTTTTTCGAATACTAAGTAGCAGAACGGCGTCTGGTGATGTGCCCGGTAACGGCAATTGGCTCGCCCCCTATTACGTGGGACCTAAAAATTCATGGTGAAAAGTTGGTGTAATATTACACCTTTGCCTACCCCTTTGTGGATACAGGCGTGACGATATAAAAAAGGCAAAGATAGCCCAATGGAGATACCAACAGACTGCTATGCATCAGGGTAGGTATCGGGTTCGATTTGACAGCCTTTTTGACGTTATGTGCGTACATACATACATACATATCGTCACGCCTTTTATCCCCGAAGGGGTAGGCAGAGGTGTATTTCTACAGCCACTTTTCGCCAGATATACTTTAGTCCCACGTAATAAGGGACGAGCCTATTGCCGTACCGGGCACATTTCCAGACTCCGTGCTGCTACTGAGAATTTCGTGTCAGAAAAATCCAATAACACTGCCCGACCCAGGAATCGAACCCGGGACCTCCCGATCCCACGCCCACATTTATGCCGCGAGACCAACGAGGCAGTCATATAGGGTTTGATGTCGAGTTTTCCGTCTCTACGCAAAGATGGTATTTGCATCGTGTTATCCCTTAGTCGCCTCTTACGACACCCACGGGAAGATAGGGGGTGGTGACACTTGTATTCTATGCTGTCAACCACACGGATAACGTTATGTGCGTATTATATTGTTAATTGACTGCACGGTTGGCGTGGTGATTTAAGCGGTCCTCTCGCCGCTTGACACTGCGCCGAGTGTTGTGGGTTGGATTCCCACACGAGACAACACTTTGTGTGATTCATAAATTGTTGTGTCGAGTCTGGGTGTTAATAGTGTCCGTTAGTTGTATGTTTGTAAAGTCCCCCGCGACACAGGATTTAGTCCTAGTGCGGGCGTTGTCTTTTTAAAGAGAAAAAAAAGAAAGAATTATCACTTACCCTGTGCCTCTGAGAGGACGTTTAGCTCTTTGACAGTCGTGTAGTGACAGAATCCTTTTAAATACCTACAGACACTGCTTTACAGATATACAACCAACGGACACAATGAACACCCAGACTCGAAACAACAATTTATGGATCACACAAAGTGCTGTCTCGTATGAGCACCGAACCCACAACACAGCAAGCTGCAAGACTGTCGCTTAAACCACTACGCCAACCGTGTAACAACACTTTATTAACAACGAAGTGACTATAACGACCATTATTATGATCAGATAATTTCTAAAATTATTATCTTAACCAACCAACCATCAATCAATACTAATCGACAAAATCATCGATAACCGTTAACGATGTTTATCGACACATGTCCCATCCCTATGGACAAATATTGACAGTATAGAGTGTCATAACTTGTGAGGAACTGGTTCCAGAGTAAGCATATTATGGCACTTTCGTTAAGTCGCCTATGGGAACTTAAATGTGTTCATACACTTGGAGGAATGCTTTAGTGTAAAGTGCTATAGAGGGTGTGAGTGAATGTGCTCATAGTTTAAGTGGGACACCCTGCATAATCATATATATAATAGTTCTATGTTGAAAGGCAGCGAAAGTCTAGTGGAGACACCAACGGACTGCAATGCAGAGGTTATCGGGTTCGAATCCACGGCGCGCACCGATGACTTTTCGAAGTGAAGTGCATATTAAATTGTTTATTATCGTTTGCCCCGTGCCTCGGAGAGCACATTAAACTGTCGGTCCCGGCTGTCATCAAGATCTTTGACAGTCGGTACGGGGAGTCAGTGCCATCAAATAAACTGATACTGGTCTAAACCATAGAATATCGCTATCCCTTTGGGTTGCGGAGGTCAGACGGCAATCGCTCTGTGGAAAAGTAGATATCCTACTAATTGCATGCCGTGAGGCAAAATATAGTGTTTCTATATACATATGTACCTACCATCTCTTTGTACCTATATTTGGCGAAATAAAGCATTTGAATTTGAATTTGAATTTGAATTTGAATTTGACTAATATTATAAATGTGAAAGTTTGTGAAGATGTATGTATAGATGTTTGTTACTCTTTCACGCAAAAACTACTGACCGGATTTGGATGAAACTTTACAGTAATATAGTTTATACATCAGAATAACACATAGGCTACAATTTAAAACATTTTTGGATAATGTTGCCATAATATAAGGAAAAGTATCAACTAAGTCGGCAAAAATCCTGAGCTCTGCAAGCTATTAATTGGAATTTTACCCCCTTCCTGATGACAGATTGATCTGATTTTTGGTAATACACTCATATTGTCATCAAGATTTAAAAGAATTTTTAAATTCTTAAATGATTGTAAATTCAAGATGGCCGCCGATACAAAATGGCAGATTACATATAACTTCACAACAACCTCAATATGGGTATCAAATGAAAGGGCTTGATTGGTAGAATGAAACTCACTATGAAAAATCCAAGATGGCCGCCGCCACAAAATGGCCGATTACTTATTTTCCACAAATACTTCAATATGGGTATCAAATAAAAGGACTTGATTCGTAAAATAGAGCTCACTATGAAAAATTCAAGATGGCCGCCGCGACAAAATGGTGGATTTCTTATTTTCCTCAAACAGTTCAATATGGGTATCAAATGAAAGGGCTTGATTCGTAGAATAGAGCTCACTATGAAAAATCCAAGATGGCTGTCGCCGCAAAATGGCGGATTACATATTTTCCACAAATACCTCTATATGGGTATTGAATGAAAGGGTTTAATTGGTAGAATATAGCTCACTATGAAAAATCCAAGATGGCCGCCGCCACAAAATGGCGGATTACTTATTTTCCACAAATACTTCAATATGGGTATCAAATGAAAGGACTTGATTCGTAGAATAGAGCTCACTATGAAAAATTCAAGATGGCCGCTGCGACAAAATGGTGGATTTCTTATTTTCCTCAAACAGTTCAATATGGGTATCAAATGAAAAGGCTTGATTCGTAGTATATAGCTCACTATGAAAAATCCAAGATGGCTGTCGCTGCAAAATGGCGGATTACATATTTTCCACAAATACCTCAATATGGGTATCAAATGAAAGGGTTCGATTGGTAGAATAGAGCTCACTATCAAAAATTCAAGATGGCCGCCACAACAAAATGGCGAATTACCTATATTCCACAAATACCTCAATATGGGTATCGAACGACAGGGCCTGATTGGTAGCAAAGGGATCACTATGAAAAGATAATGAGAAGTATCAACTAACAACAAAAGCAAAAACTTGAAAATAAAATTAACTAAAAAAAAATCGTTTTGGGCGTAGCATATCCAGAGTAAACATTATGATAGAAATTTCGCTTGCCCAACTATTTTATATTTGTCTGATCAATACCCCACATTGATGAGAACATTAGTGCCATCTGGTAGCTAGGACTTACCGAATAAATTTTAAGCTTTTAGTACATAACCTCTAACTACATAATTTTTATTGTAATTTTTATTGTGTGCAGTTTAACATAAAAAAAAATGTTTTTTACAATGCTCATTGTAGAGTAGTTATCAAATTGATAGATTTATTGCCTTCAGTATTTAATGTAGATGAACTTTGTCTTTTACAGTAAGTAGTTTGGACCTGTTTATATGTATGCTACACGGCTAATGTGCAGATCCGTTTGAGATGAAATTTGATATGGATAGTCTGAAGCCTGGGGAAGTACAAAGGCAACTCTTTATTTCACTTTCATGCGGGCGAAGCCGCGGGCGAAAGCTAGTTCTTTCATATCTAGTTAGACCAGTAAGCGGACCTAGGGCTCCAAGGCAAGGCTAAGTCTTGGCTGCAACCGGGATAATGCTAGGGCGATGATGATGAATAGTTCTAAAGTTGAAAGTAATGATGGACTTCTGGAGAGACCAACAGAATGCCATGCTTGGTATCAGGTTCGAATCCACGGCGAACATCACTGAATTTCGGAACTGTGTGCGAATTGAATTAATAATTTATGCATGCCCCGTACCCTGTCATGATGATCTTTAACAGTACCCTCAAACAAACTGGTCTGAACCATGGAATATTGCTAACCCTTTGGGTTGTGGAGGTCAGACAGGCAATCGATCCGTGGAAAACCTGATATTCTGTCTGCACTGGTTAAAACTATAATCAGGGGGCCAATTCTCCTATTTTTATATGACACTAGCTTTTGCCCGCAGCTTCGCTCGCGTAAATTCGGGGTTCTCTAGTTATAGTATATCATCTATGTTCGGGGTAACAGAAATCTCCTATTGAGCGGATACTTCCGTTCTTCTTCGTTTTAACTGTTTAAGAAATATAACTGCAAAAAGTATTAACCTATACAAACTACTTGAACTGAGACTTAGTAGTAGGTTTATTATAAATTAAAAACAATCAAAGCTTATGTTTAGATCTAGATTGCAACTCAACACATGTGCATACATTGAAACAATTAAACATCAAGTTAACAGACAGAAGAGATGTACAAACATACACGTGTTACGAAATTAAACATATAAGAAAATATAGTTTTAATTTCGCAACACAACAACAACAATACTATATCTTAAGAAATAATTATTTAACTATTTTACTTCTATTTGGGATAGAGGATATCCTTTAAAATTTTTAAAAATGTGTAATATCTAGGATGAAAAATGTCTAACTGAAAATTAGTTGTAACTAATTCATTATATTGTCTAGCCATTTTTACCAGCGGATTGTAATAAGAAATATTGTTTTTATAAATTTGCAAGGCAAAGAGATTAACACGGTTCGATCTACGTAAACTGTTTTTAATGTTAAATGAAATATGCGAAAGCAATTCGGGTGAATCAATAATTGAATGAATTATTTTATATAAATAAACCAGATCAAAATATTTGCGACGAGCTTGCAATGGTTGTACATTGAATTTTTGCAGCCTCTGATCATAATTCAAGTACGTACGACCAACTTTTTGGCGGTAACAAATAATTTTAAGGCATTTCCTTTGAACACGCTCTATGTCGTTAATGTGCACTCTATAATATGGTGACCAGATCGGAGAGCCATATTCCAAGGTAATTCTTACCATTATATTAAGATTGATATTATATTTTGAAGGGACTCCGAAGCGGTTTTCTGATAACCTAATGTCATTATCGTATAATTTGAAATTAACAGTTCGTTATGATTATGACACATGCTTTGACAATTGTTTCAATTTACGATCTCGTTACAACTTCGTTCAATTATCAGATAATTTAGAAGAATACGCTTTTGGTGACATAAGTATCACACTGACATGATATCGAAACTATATTTATTTAGGAGAATTGGGCCCCAGAAGTATATTATAATACTTCTGATTACATTCGTCACGGATTCAAATACAGTTTAACTTTCACGAGTGTCTAAACTCGTTGTCTTCAATATGCAGGTGATTTAGTAGTGGCAATGATGATGAAACAAAATAATAACATCTATAAAATATATGCCGAAGGAGAAATTAAACTATAGAAGATGTTATAGCATCTTCCAGAGTTTAATTTATTTTTATACATAGTCTCGCTCATATCCCTTATGAGTATGGCAAAGGTGTAAAATTACACACAAATTTCACTATTTTATGAATTTTCCTGCTCACGTTATTGGCGATGCAAAGATTATCCGCGCGCCTCTAGCGGCGAATTTGGAAGTTGTCCGGGTACGACACTTTTGACAGCTTTCAATACAACTTTGCTTCGAGGTTATAGTGGTAATTGTATTGAGCTGTCTAAAGTGTCGTACACGGGCAACTTCCAAATTCGCCGCTAGAGTCGCTAGTTAGAATTTTAGCATCGCCAATAGAGGGCGCATTGTCGTTATTGGGCCCTATGCCAGACTCTATGCTGCTACTGAGAATTCGGCAAAACTCATTAACACTTTTGCTCGACCCAGGAATCGAACCTGAGACATTCCGATTAGCAGACAAATACGCTATCCACTGGACCCTGGAGGAAGGCTAGTTCAATTTATTTTTAAATTATTGATTAAAAGTTGCAGTCCCCAAGGTTTGCTTGGGGACTATCATCACAATAAGATTAATAAGCCTGTTTTCACAAGTGGTTAATTGTCTAAGCTACGTAGGTTGTGGGTTCGATTCCTATCGTCGGCCCTGGTCCTTGTCTTAAAATGTCTTACACCAAAATTGGCCTCACACGAAAAGATAGAAAGCAGACTACGAAACCCTAAACCTAATATTTCATGAACGCAACTAACTCGGCTATAGTCACGCTATCACACGTAAAGGGTAAGCAGACAACGGGAACAAATTCAGTTCAACAATTAGCTTTCTACTTACAGTGCGACCGTTCTGTTGTAGTTGTCAGACGGCGGATCGATATGTCAACATTTGTAGTGCTAGGGATGGGACACGGAGCTATCGATAAAATATATATTTATTTTAAACCGAAGAGCATGCATGAGAAATTTGATGGGAGTGAATGAAGCAAGAGAGATATGTCAAGATTGTTGCAAATGGCGTTCCGTAGTCTGTCAGTATACAATAGCGGTGTACATTCGTCGACCAAATTACGGACGTTTTGAAAAACGGAAAGGTTCGAAATCCGAAACCGCCGAGAATGCGCAAAGAGTGATGAATGTTGAAGAAATGCGTGAGGTTTGTAAGGATATAAGCAAATGGCGTTCCGTTGTCTCTGCCTACTTCAACGGAAAAAGGCGTGAGTATATAGAGAATCCCAATTTAAAAGCCAGAGGCAATCAAGACATAAACTACCCAATAAAAAAAACCACACGTCGAGAAAACATGTCAATAATTACAAATGTTTATGATGCCAATAATTATTCGTATTAAAAATATGAATTTTACGACCTGATTAGTGCAACATTTGATCGTGTAATTAATGATATATGCAAATTAACCTTCATTGATGCTTACGTGTCACAATTAAGTCACTCGTCCAAACGATGGTGGGTATCAAGTTTAGGTAGATACGAAATTATTTAAGAACTGTACTAGACTTGGTCCGCGGCTCCATTTGCATAGTATTAAACTTAGGGGGTTTTGTTTCCTATGCTGTGGAAATGCATTTACGCACTTATGGAGACTCGACAGCTGGAGTCCAATATCCACTAAAACCGCAGCGCATACTTCAACGCCGTTATGGGGGCGCCAGGGGGTCGCTTGAGTATTCTACCCTGACACCCCAGCGGATAACCTGAAGGCCACAATCTCCTTGGCGGCGGATGAAGGTGTTGGGCTCCGCCGCCAAAACACCCAGCGGCCGCAGAGGATAGGGAGGACGGCAACCTGACAACACCGCATCTCCTCTTCCTCTGCGGCCGCGACGCAACAATGGTGCGCTCCTATTTGGTCGCGGGAGATAGGACGCGCGGCAACGCAACACCGACACGCCTCTCCTCCCGCGACCACACCCGTCTGCGAGGGACAGGCAGAACCATGAAGCTAATACACAGAGGAGATGCCATACAGAATGTGCACTTGATACAACAGGAGTGCACATTTGATGGTCTGGTGGGCGTGGCTTACTCAGTCTATCGGCAACTCGCATCGAACGTACATCTGGCGCGCTCTGAACAAAAAATATTTTTCGTTAAAAATACTACAAAAATATGAAGTGTTGTGTGTTAGATTGCAGGAATTACTCCGATAAACGCCAAATTGCCACGGAAGGCATCACATTTCACTCGTAAGTGTTTGAAATCGATTATTTTAATGATATTCCAGAATATTCTATTCGTTCGAATTTTATCACAGTAATAATCTGCTCACCGATAGATGGCGCCGCATGATTTAAATTAGTGATGAAAAACTGTTAAAATATTATTTACATCTTTGAAATTGTACTGAAAATGGTTGTATAAACATACTTTAATTTACTTGTACCGTTAATTCTTATCTAAATACAAGTTAATTGTAAAAATGATTTTATCAAATAAGCGTAGTACATGTAGTCTAGGATAGATCACGATAGATGACGCTAGTGGGAATACAGGGCCGTACTTAGATTTAAAAATAAAATATTTAACTATGACAAATTTTATTATAGGATAATTTTTTGAGTCTTTATGTTTCAGATTTCCTACCGATGATGAATTAAAGATGCAATGGGTAAACAAAATCGCTCGGTACAATTGGATCCCGTTGAAATATACAAGAATTTGTTCCTGCGTGTTGATTAATTAATAAGCTTGTGTGAATGTGGATTGTACTTATTATTAATTTTTACAAACAATAGTTTTAACTGTTTTACTTATCAAATCTGAGTCTTGGTCACTTGAATAAAGGAAGTTTTATTATTATTATAAATTAATACAAATACAAAATATTTTTAAGTCTCAACCAATAGAAACCGAATATTTCATAAAAAGGTGCCTGTATATATCCCAATATCAGGAAAAATCAGTATGTTGGGTTGTTTTTGTATTTTATATTAATAAACTGTTTAAAATGAACGACCTTGTGTATTAATTTTAAATCTCAATATTTAAAAGCGCCCTCTATGAACGGACCGGATTACCCTTCCCTTAATATAATATGTATTAGTAATATATGCGTATTATTCCAAACAGGGCGCCGAATAGAAACTATTTTTGATTTAAAATTATAATAAGGTAAAACACACCCGAGTACGACCACTTCATTTGCCCTCTAGTGTCGAATGGCAGAATTACGTTGTCATAAGTCAGTGGGCGGAGTCAGCAGGAGTGTAACGTCCCCCTCACCCCCGCCCGCTGTCACGCATAGTTTGTATAGGAAAATACGTTCCTCCATCTCCTCTGTGTATTAGCTTCATGGGCAGAACTGTCCCCCGCAACCGCACCGTTGGTCGCATCCTGCGCAGGCGGCGACTGCCAAGCCCAAGCCCACGCGGAGCGTCCACTCCCGGGATCTCTCTTAGCTTCACCGCGGGTGTTCAAGCCACGGTTACTAAGCTCCCCCACCACGACAAGGTGAAGATCCCACGTGGGGGGAAGGGGATAAAAAGAGCCATAATATCCACAAATCCTCTCTTAGTGCTCTTTCTACACTCCTCAAGAAAAGAAACATTATAGTAGGCAAAATTTGTACTTTTTGCTTTGCTTCAGTAGTTTCGGTTTTGCGTCGTCTGTCAGTCAGTTACGGAAGAGCCTTACATATCTAATCTTACTAATATATAAAGCTGAAGAGTTTGTTTGTTTGTTTCGTTGACGCTCTAATCTCAAGAACCACTGGTCCGATTTGAAAAATTCTTTCAGTGTTAGATAGCCCATTTACCGAGGAAGGCTATAGGCTATATAACATCACGCTATGAGTGACGGGAGCGGAGCAGTAGCTTTAAATAACGCGGGTGTAACCGCGAGCTCATCTACTATAAGTATATTTATATTTAACCATAACTTCGCCAGCCTTTAAATTCTGCAGATATTCTGGTATACTTCGTGGAAAAGTCTAAGCCAATGTAAAATTCTGTAAATAATTTAATAATTAATTTAATCACTCTCCAGTGTATTTTACTTTAAACTTCATCAAAACTTATAACATATATTTTCAATATTGATACAAATTGTTTTAAAATCATTGACTTCGGACGTCGGTGTATACAAACTCTAGTAAAAGTCTTAGTTTAGAATGACGCACAGCATTTAGTACAGGGATCACCTCTGAATCACAGACAGTTTATAGATATTGAATCAACAGTACAGACAGACAATCATGTTCAGATGTACAATTCCGCGAAAGATTTACCACTTGAAACCACTTAATGTTGAACACTCGTAAACAACCATAGTATATGGATATGATGGATGGATATATAAAATCAGAAAGTAGATCGAGAACATTACCGTTACAAATAATAATAAAAACTAAGAAAATAATAACTATAATGTAATCTATTACTATTATAGTTAATATTATAATGATTTTCTACCACATTCTCACAACACAATACTAGAGCTTGTACTCTAGGTACTAGATAATGGATTAACATGCATATATATATTTTGTTTGTGAATACACACATGTTATATATAGAAATAATCAGACCAAAACAAACATCTATGTTGAGTTGAGCGGAAATCGAACCGACGAGCTTCAGCGCAGCAGTCTTCACACTCCTGCTACGCCACCCGGTGGAAAGATTAATTTATTAATTTTGTACTTCTCAGATATTAATAACCCCACAATATTTTCCTATCAATGATGATACATGGGACAGCTGAATAAGGCCGATAATGCCATCAGTCTTATAGAGCTGTCCCACTGCTGGGCATAGGCCTCTTCGAATTATATGAAGGGTTAGGCCATAATTTAACACGCTGTTCGCCAGCAGGTGCAAAGTGATTTTTGGCAGACTTCCCATGTCTTTCGAGAACATTATAAAGACTATTTTACAAATACGTTAGTGGTAATGGTCAAATAACATAACATAACTTCACGCCTTTTATCCCCGAAGGGCTAAGCAGAGGTGTATTACACACCCACACTTCGTCAGTTATGTTTCAGTCCCAATGCAATAAGTGGCGAGCCTATTGCCATCTACCCGGCACATCATTAAGCGAGAGATAATTTATTTATAATGCACACATAACTTCGAAAAGTGTGTGCCCGGGGTACCTGGAGATCCAACCCGAGACTGCCGAGACCATAGTCTTGACAGTCCGTTACGTTCACTACTGGGCTATAGCTGCTGTAGTCAAATAATTATCTAAAATCTAAACCGTCTTTCGAGAACATTATGGAGATCTCTCAGACATGTAGGTTTCCTCACGATGTTTTCCTTCACCGATAAGCAAGCGATAATTATTAATTTAATACGCACTTAACTTCGAAAAGTCATTGGTGCGTGCCGTGGATTCGAACCCGAGACCCTCTGCGTAGCAGTCTGTCGGGCTCTCCACTCTGCTATCGCTGCTTTTACAATACAAAATTAAATAATGTGTCTAATATGTATCTCTAAATCTCTAACTCCATGGATAGATAATATATTTTGACCGGGCCGTAAGTGACCACCATTATATACCCTAGTTGTGTAGGTACACACAGCGCCAAGTCAAGCTTGCTGTATGATTTTGACCCTTATTGCCTACGTCATAAGAACGGTACAGAAGTCAAAGTATCTAGCTTGTCGTAATCTTTTTATTGTGTACTCGTATGTGTACTCTAAGCGAGTTTTCGACAGTTGAGAATATTCGCACATGTCCTAGCAATAGCTGGCACCGTCAAGTGGTTGAGGAATTGCTCTAGTATTAGGTTAACCTAACCTAATACTAGAGCAATTCCTCAACCACCGTATTCATGACAATAACCTCCTAACTTAACACAGGAAGTTAGCATCATGAATACGATATAAAATTGGCTAAAGTTCTAGAAATATTGATTATTTAAATATCGATATCGACTACCGCCCATCACTAGTGACGTGAAGAGCCAATAAGAGACCGTGACACACACATTAACGCCGCACGACATCCACTAGTGTTGTCACGCTACTTTTTTTTACTTTTTTTACTCTGTCGCCTCACTAATGACAAAGCTACGGAGACAGGTCTAATTTAACTTTTAAAGAAAATAGAGAGGGAACATATTTTGAGGAATTTACTTTTTTTTCGTTTAAGCTGCTTAGAGTGACGTTAAGCTTGGTAAAGAGATTTTTTGACGAATCATCGTAAGTGACATGTATTGTGAAGTATAAAAAGTTTGTTTTAAAGTCGTGTAGCGGACTTTTTGAATTATTTACAGAGTGTTAAAGAAAGTGTGGTTATAATTTAAAAATATTGGTTATATTAATAAATAAACAAAAAGACAAAATGGAAGATGAAACTAAGTTTCTGCATTTTTGACCAATCGTTTAATAAGATCTTTTAGGAAACATACTCTACATAACATAACTTCACGCCTTTTATCCCCGAAGGGGAGGGCAGAGGTGTATTACTCACCCACATTTCGCCAGTTATGTTTAGGTCCCAATGTAATAGGGGGCGAGCCTATTGCCATCTACCGGGCACATTATGAAGCGAGCGATAATTAACATCATACACACATAACTTCGAAAAGTCAGAGGTGTGTGCCCGGGGTACCTGGACATCGATCCCGAGACCATACTCTCGGCAGTCCGTTACGTACACCACTGCGCTATGCCGCTTCGCTTATTAAATTAAACATTATGCTCTTAGGGTAGGAGGCAGCAATAGCCTAGTGGTGATACCAACCGACTGCCATGCAGAGAATATCGGATACAAATCTACGGCACGTACTACTAACTTTTCTAATATTAAATTGTAATACTGCCTCCGTGGTCCAGTGGATAGCCTATGCGACTGCTGGTCGGAGGTCCCGAGTTTGATTCCCGGGCCGGGCAAAAGTGTTACTGAGTTTTTCCGAATTCTCAGTAGCAGCACGGAGTCTGGTGATGTGCCCGGTAACGGCAATAGGCTCGCCCCCTATTACGTGGGACCTAAAAATTAATGGCGAAATGTGGGTGTAATATTTACACCTCTGCCTACCCCTTTGAGGATAAAGGCGTGAGACTATAACAAAAATAAAAATAAAATGTAACAAAAGTATCGCTTGCCTCGTGCCTCGGCGAGCACGTTAAGTCGTCGGTAGCACATGTCGTAAAGATCTGACAGTGGTTATAGAAGACATACATACATACATAGTCTCACGCCTTTATCCCCGAAGAGGTAGGCAGAGATATATTACTATACCCACTTTTCGGCAAACTTATTTTAGGTCCCACGTAATAGGGGGCGATCCTATTGCCGTTAACGGGCACATCACCAGACTCCGGGCTACTACTTAGTATTCGAAAAAACCCAGTAATACTTTTGCGCGATCCGGGAATCGAACCCAGGACCGCCGATCAGTAGGCGCATACGCTATCCACTGGACCACAGGACAGTGGACAGAGATCTTGAATATACTATCATTAGTCTAAACCATATCGTATTTTATTTCTTGTTCGCGAATGTAACTCGTTGGCATCAAACTAAACACTAAGTTGACATTTAAACTATTTATTATTAAAATCAGACGTCGTGATCATCTTACAGGAATAGTGATCACGGAAGTCTGAGGTGACATTTGTCTTGAACTTAAAAGTTATTTGAAACTACCCGAACATTTACCAAACTGTGTTGAGCTCATTCTGCGTAGATAGTAGATATAGCCGAGATAACACTCGCTTATAAAACAAACTAGAGGACGCCAGCAGCTACGCCTGCAATTTTATTTTAATTTACCCGTTTTGGACGATCCTGTGGGAATTACGGGAAATCCCTTCTTAGTGCACCCCTACGGTCCCCAAAGAACATACATGCCAAATTTCAGCTTCCTGCGCCCAATAGTTTCGACTGTAGCGTGTCTGTCAGTCAGTCAGTAACGCAAGGATTTTATATATTAAGATTTGGGCAAAATTTTAGACATAAATGAAAAAATATCTGGTTCATCTAATTCTGTTTAAAACCTGACTTTGTAATTCTTTAAAACACTAGATAACTCTGTTGAAAGAAACTACACAACTTTTAAATAGTCTCACAAATCCAAAAAATATTACATTTCAAGAAGGGAGATTATTGCTTCACTTGGCATGCCTTTCTTTGCCTTGCTTAAGCTAAACGCGAGCACCGTTCACCACTTGTATGGGTGACCGCGTGTGGCTTTTAAGGTAAGAGGCAGCGATATCCTAGTGGTGATACCAGCCGACTGCCATGCAGAGACTATCGGATACAAACCTACGCCTACGGCGCGCACTACTAACTTTTCTAAGATTATCATCCTCTTAGCGTTATCCCAGTTTCAATCTGGGGTCCGCTTACTAGTCTAACCGGATTTGGCTGAATATTAGCTTTTCCACAGAGCGACTGCCTGTCTGACCTCCGCAACCCGAAGGGATAGCTATATTCCATAGTTAAGACTAGTGTCAGTTAATTTAGAAGGTACTGACGCCCTGTAACGACTGTCAAAGATCTTCATGACAACCGGGACCGACGGCTTAACGTGCTCTCCGAGGCACGGGACAAGCGATAATTAACAATTCAATACGCACATAACTCCAAAAAGTCATTGGTGCGCGCCGTGGATTCGAACCCGATACCCTCTGCATGGCAGTCTGTTGGTATATCCACTCGGCTATCGCTGCCTCGGCTAACTTTTCTAAGATTATATTAGGATTAAATATGATGACCACCATAAAATGCTTTGATACCCTTGGTTCTTTAACCAATAATATATACTTAACACCAGGAAAATAAATTCTAAAATTACAATAGTACTAGCTATTTTAGTCACGTCTGCACTTCAAATTGTATTCGAACACCAAATGTAGTAAATGATCACCAAATAAATAGGTGGTTTATTCCCATCCAGTAACACCCTAAAGTGTAACACTGTTACTCGTTGGGAATTTTTTTTTAAAATTCCCGGGGTAAAAAAAAGACGCGGGTAAATCATCCCATTATGTAATAAATACCTTCAGTTGTTTTTGCATATTATTTAATCATAATTATGTTTCAGTCTAATTAGTATTAATATGATTATACTACATAATCAAAACTTTGTATATGATACATTTTAAGATATACCAAGACTACAAAACATCTAAAGAGATTTGTTTTGTTTGCTTGTTATTTCTAGGCCTGCACAATATTGCAAGATGATTAAATGTCTGCAGCTTTAAGAATAATTAAATCTGCTAGCAATATCACCATGAATGTCGGAACAGGTATCTATCATCTTATTTAAAATCTATACCCTATGAATAATAGTTGTTTCGTGTCTGAAAAGGTCCAAAAATAAAGAAAAGACACTTAAACATTTTGTAACAGATTTAATAAAATTTAGAAAATCGTCATAGCTACAAAAAATTGAAATTGAAAAATTGAAGAATTTGTTTTTGCTGGTTCATCTATGACTACCCAAAAAACCACGGAGTTAACAAAATTTTGAAGTTCTTATCCAAAAACTAGACACTTGCTTAACTTGCTAGTAATTTTTAGTTTAATATATACTACTGGAAAAATTAAGGGATCAAAAAAAAAAACCAAATTATTGGGCAATTTTCAACAGGCCGTAACTTCGCGAGAAATTGTCGTACAGGAAATCAAAACAAAAGGAAACTGTAGCTCCAAGTGTCTAGTTTTTACCCAACGAGTAACACATGTTACTCGTTGGGAAAAAAAATCCCAACGAGTAACAGTGTTACACTTTAGGGTGTTACTGGATGGGAATAAACCAAATATGTTAGGTGCTCTTGTGACCCTTAATTCAAAAATAGGAGCCCTTCTCAGGGCTGCGTCAACTTAGTTTATTAAAGCAGGTGGTGTAACTAAATCCAATTTATGTGTTGGTATAACAAAAATGCTTTGGTTATAAATTTACATTAAAATGCTGGTTTAGTTTTGGTGATCAGTTACTACTTTTGGGTTAACAATGATTTATTTGGAGTCATTTTGCTTGAATAGGATAGCGAAATGTTAAAACTTTAGTTATAATTGACATTCTAATGCGGGTTTCATTTAGGTGATCATTTACTACTTTTGTCTGTAATATGTTACTATATCTGGTAGTAAGTTATAAGCCAGATATATTGTAACAAAAGTATCGCTTGCCTCGTGCTCATCGCTCGGCGAGCACGTTAAGTCGTCGGTAGCCGATGTCATGAAGATCTGACAGTGGTTATAGAAGACAGTGACCTTGAATATACTAGCATTAGTCTAAACCATATCGTATTTTATTTGGAGTTCGCGAATGTAACTTGTTGGAATCAAACTAAGGATTACGGATTCTAACGCGATATACTAGTTTTACTGACACTTAAACTATATATTATAATCCGACGTGGTGATCATCTTGCATCTCTTGGAATAGTGATCACAGAAGATGGAGGTGACATTTGTTTTGTCTTGAACTTAAAAGTTATTTGAAACTACCCGAACATTTACCAAACTGTGTTGAGCTCATTCTGCGTAGATAGTAGATATAGCCGAGATAACACTCGCTTATAAAACAAATTTGGGCAAAATTTTAGACATAAATGAAAAAATATCTGGTTCATCTAATTCTGTTTAAAACCTGACTTTGTAATTCTTTAAAACACTAGATAACTCGGTTGAAAGAAACTACACAACTTTTAAATAGTCTCACAAATCCAAAAAATATTACATTTCAAGAAGGGAGATTATTGCTTCACTTGGCATGCCTTTCTTTGCCTTGCTTAAGCTAAACGCGAGCACCGTTCACCACTTGTATGGGTGACCGCGTGTGGCAATTACATCAGGTCCTTTCTTAGAGCAGAAATCGTTAGGCCATGTCGGAGGCCTTTTGAAAACTCCGACACCAGAGTAGGCCACACACTCACACGAGAAAGAAAGAAGATTACATAATTATTATCATACATATATACATATGTATACTCAGGCAGAAACTACGGAACGCCATTAGCAACAATCCTGACATATCTCTCTTGCTTCATTCACTGCCATCAAGTTTCTCATGCATGCTCTTCTGTTTAGGGTACTTCTAACCTGTCCTTTTTTTAGGATGTCTCCAATCTGGTCAGAGAACGTCCGTCTAGGTCTTTCCCTTCGTCCTGTCCCATTCACACTTGTCTTATATCTCTGCTTGGTCAGTCTTTCGTCATATTATCAGATATATAAAGTAACATTCCGTGAACCTCTGCATTCATTTTCCAAGTACCACTCAATAAACTTATACTAGAGGCTACTAAAGGCGCGCCTGCTCATAATAAAATGTTAACTAACCAAAAGCCCTGCTTATGCCAGATTGAAAACAAGCTTGTCACAACTAAATAGTTTGTTTTTTAAATAAAATCTCAATAAATATGCAATAAAACGTCAGGGAAGCCTCATAAGCGATCGCATTTGAATATTTTAATTAAATTTCTAGCTTTATTACATCTTGTTAGAGAGGTGAGTATTTCATAAGTATTCGAAGAGAAGTACCAAATATGTATTAGAAGTTTTTTCAGTTAGTTAGAGTATTATGAAGCAAATCTTTATTTATACAATTCTTCCGTTAGGGACTGACTGACAGGCAACGACTATTGGACGCAAGAATCTAGAATTTAGCATGTAAGTTCCATGACTGCCCCTTTGGTCTCACGGCATAAAATAATGTGCGCGTGGGATTGGGAGGTCTCGGGTTCGATTCCCGAGTCGGGCAAAAGTGTTACAGGTTACTGGGTTTTTTCCGAATACTCAGTAGCAGCCCGGAGTCTGGTGATGTGCCCGGTAACGGCAATAGGCTCGCCCCTATTACGTGGGACCTAAAAATTCATGACGAAATGTGGGTGTAATATTTTCACCTCTGCCTACCCCTTCGGGGATACAAGCGTGAGACTATAAATAAAATATAAAATTAAAATAAGTTCCATGGAGACCATAGGGGTGCACTAAAAAGGGATTGCTTGAATTTCTGCGAGCAACCTCTAGATAGGTATAAGGCAGTCATCTACTATTTAATGCCACATGCATTATTTTTTCCTTTCTCCCGCTAGTCCTAAATCTTGAGACGCGACAAACATGCAACCAACAGACAGCAATTTTTGGTTTACACAAAGTTTAACACCGTTCTATATCAAGGGGCAAGACAACAGTAACATACATTTCCATCATAGTTCCGAACATGATCGCGAGTTGCCTACATTATAAGACGTAAGTGGATGCTCCTCTTACACAAGATTTACACTGGAAGGCTACTACAGCACTTAATTTGGTAACTGCATTACTTAATTATTTAAGTATTATGTGTGTTCCTATTTACTATTTACATGTAATTAATAAATATGTACCTACCATAACACTGGCGATTAAAAAGAGTGGCCACGAGTTTTATTGCCCGTTCTTTCTCGTGGTTCTACCTATTGCTTTGCGAACGAGGCAGTAAATGTAAATGTAGAAGCATTATGTAATTTACTTAAAAAAATTGACGTTCATAAGCGTCACCTTGTGATCTAGATGAATAAATGATTTTGACCTTGAAAACAGATTAAACCTCTACGCCAACTGCAGTCAGCAAAAATACAGTCATAAAGAAAAAGCCACAGTAGTCTAGCCTTTGAACGCCACGCAAGCGCTATTAGTTAATGAATTCGTTGGTTGGTCAACTTTACATAATATAAATGAAGTCCCAAGAAGTAAGTAATTTATAGATTTTGAAACCATCTGTCAAAAAATTAGGAGAATATAGAAAAATCTCTCCAAAAGAAAGTAAAAACAGGTCAGTATTATATTATTTCAGCAGTATTTTATACTGTCTCGTTGGTCTCGCGCCATTAATGTCCGCGTGGGATTGGGAGTTCTCGGGTTCGATTCCCGGGTCGGGCAGTGTTATTGGGTTTTTCCGTTAGGAAATTCTCAGTAGCAGCACGGAGTCTGGTAATGTGCCCGGTACGGCAATAGGCTCGCCCCCTATTACGTGGGACCTAAAAATTCATGGCGAAATGTGGGTGTAATATTACACCTCTGCCTACCCCTTCGGGGATATCTATAAAACGTTTGTACTTTTTACCCGACTATGGCAAAGCCAAAGGAGGGTTATGTGACAATCATAACTGACCAAATTAATTATTAAACTTGCTCTCACATCTCTTGATTCATTTGCCCAAATCAAACCTGTGACAGTCTATTGACAATATCTTAATAATCCACTGCACTGCATATAAAATTATGCTAACGTAAGTCACCAAGTCGCATATGAATGAATGTATGGGAACATTCACGTCGTACAAACAAACAAACACACTCTGTTTGTTAGTAGATAGTGCCTAATTATTCACCGCTGGGTCTAGTGGTGGGACACTGTCGATGTTTTACATCGAGCTGTCAATGTGACGTTTGATTGTGACGCTGAGAATGGAGATTGATTAAATTATGCAGCGTGGTGGTAGTGTTTGTAAAACTGTCTGTTTTTAATTTGGTTTGTAATGTAATTTTATATAATAAACTACAATTGTAACTTATACTGAGACATTTAATTTGAGGTTAGCCTTACCTGTGTAAAATTGATTGTACTTAGCTATAGATAATTTGTTTTCTAACCTTTATCTTAATATATAAAATCCTTGCGTTACTTACTGACTGACAGACACGCTACAGCCAAAACTATTGGGTGCAGGAAGCTGAAATTTGGCATGTATGTTCCTTGGGGACCGTAGGGGTGCAATAAGAAGGGATTTCCCGAAATTCCGACGGGATCGGCCAAAACGGGTAAATTTAAAAAAAATGCAGGCGTAGCTGCTGGCTTCCTCTAGTACCTAATATTACATTTGTAACGAGTTTGTTAAGTACCTAAATAAAAAGGAATCTGTCGAGTTGGAACAATTAATGTACCTAAGATTAAATAAAGATCTTTTTTAGGATGAACATTCTTTAATCAATTTTCATTCTCAAATAGCCCGAATGATGATCTCTTTTTCACAATATGCCTACTATACAATATAACAAAATATGTCATCGTGAGCCTACTATTTTGTTGGTTGTGGAAATAAATACTTTGTTACTTTACTTTACTTTTTATGAATAAGTGACAATATTATCGATAGCTGTTATTTATCGTACGTGCCACATCCCTAGCTGAGTAGCAGCGCTGCACTGTGCCGATAACTTGTTCAAATAGTGCTGCGCGTTCAATCTGCATAATTGTAGCTTCACGAGTTTGTCATGGGGTTGCCAGAATATTATACGCATTTCTATACAAAGTTAAATTGAATCTGTGGTAAAAATTCTTTAAACTATGTGATCGGTTCATTATGAAAACTGTTTCGTTACTGAGTTACTGACTGATAATGAATCGATCACATCATCATCATCATGATGATGATGATGATGATGTGATCGATTCATTATGAAAACTGTTTCGTTACTGAGTTACTGACAGACACCGCACATGATTCGCTACTGAGTGACTGATCGGCTGAAAGGCAAGGCTCGGTCGACATTACCAATGAATATAAATACATAATAGAAGCGTATTTCTTAAGGATGTCGTGTGCCGATTAAAGTTGGCGTATTGACGGTTGTCAGTGTAGTACGTAGTTGGCGCCGTTGGCGGCGCTGGCGTCGTTCTCCGTCTTTCTTGCTCTCGTAGTTAAGTGACACAGGAGAAACTTTCGTCTCTCTTGCACTCGTAGAGTCAGCTGTCACAGCGCGACTGCCACGCCGCCAAGCGGCAATGTGGGTCACACTGGTCACAGAAAGTTTGTCTACAGAGCGCCCATAAGAAATATGCCTCTATTATTAAATATCTATGCTCTATGACATTACTGAGCCAAAGAAGCTGTTTGACATGTATGACGTGTAGGGGAGAACTAGGATATGATTTTTTGGAAATTCTCTCTCTAAAGCAGGGTTTCTTAAAGTGGGTTTAATGGACCCCTTAGTGGTCCGCAGCATGAGTTACAGGGGTCCAAAGTGGGCGAGTTTTGGTATTTTTTGTCAAGATGAAGGTAAAATACAAGAGGAGAGTAACTTTTCTCGTCTTTTTACCCTAAGTTATTCATTCGTAGGGGATAATGCAATTTTGAAATTTTGAAAATGGTCCCTGGCTGCAAAAAGTTTAAGAAACCCTGCTCTTAAGCGATGAGAAAGTCCCATGCAGCCTTTGTACTAGATAATGGATAAACAGACATAATATATTATTTATACTTGTTTTTTGTGAATACATACATATCATACATAGAGGCAGCGATAGCCTAGTGGAGATACCAACAGATAATACTGCCTGGCGCAGAGGGTATCGAAGAGGGTTCGAATTCGAATCCACGGCGCGCACCAATGACTTTTCGGAGTTATGTGCGTATTGAATTGTTAATTATCGCTTGCCTCAGAGAGCACGTTAAGCCGTCGGTCCCGGTTGTCATGAAGATCTTTGACAGTCGTTACAGAGCGTCAGTACCTTCTAAATAAACTGACACTAGTCTAAACCATGGAATATCGCTATCCCTTCTTGTTGCAGAGGTCAAAGAGGCAGTCGCGAGTCGGAAGCGGATCCCAGATTGAAACTGAGATAACGTTAAGAGGATGATGATGACATATCATACATACACCGAGACCAAGACAAACATGTTCACGCACAAAAATGTTTGACTTGAGCGGGAATCGAACCCGCGACCTTCAGCGTGGCAGTCGTTTACACTCCCGCTACGCCACTGGGTCGTCAAAAACTAGAATCTTTAGGCCTTTAGTCCAATCACGCAATATATTTTCGTCTAAATAATTATCTGTTTCTTTATTCCATTAGATAGCATATACGTCTTCTGAGCGTGAAGTCTCGGGCTCGATTCCCGGGTCGGGTAAAAGTGTTACTAAGTATTTCCGACTTCTCAGTAGCATCACGGAGTCTGGTAACGACAATAGGCTCGCTATTACGTATGACCTAAAATGTATAACAGCGAAATTTGGGTGAAATACTCCTCTGCCTACCCCTTCGGGGATACAGGCGTGAATCTTATAAGTATGTATGTAAAATAAACTTCATTGATATAATTTCGGACCGTGGGAAGATCAATACTGATAAAACTCTGCTATTTAAATAGATGCGTTATCATTGACTAATACGATGTGAATAACTGCCAGATAAGAAGTTACGGTTAATATAAAACGGTTATTTAAATAAGATTGAAGGTTAACCCAGTGGTATAAAATTTAATTTACGACTGACCGTAGACTCGAGTTTGAAGCTCGGTTGAGTAAATTTTATTTCGGTTTTATTCACTTTACTCTTACATCTAACGGTGGTGACTGCAGATTATGTGGTCCAGGGTACGATTCCTGGATCAGACAAAATGTATTAACAGCACTGATACTAAAGGTCTTATTATAAGGCAAAGACTAAAAATAACACTGGAATTAAGCCTATACTTAGACTACTTTTGACCATTTATCAAAAAAGTTTGTGTAATCTATACTAATCTATACATATAAATAAAATCGGAGTGTCTAGGTATTTGTACTATTAAAATAACTGTTTTTTACTAAATGCATATGGATGTATACACGGTACATAATATAACGAAATGACAATTTAAAAAATTGTTGTCTGTCTGTCTATCTGTCTAGTCTGTCTGTCTGTTTGTTCTCGCTAATCTCTGGAACGGCTGAACCGATTTTGACGGGACATTCACTGGCGGATAGCTGATGTACCAAGGAGTAAGTTAGGCTATAAATAAACGGGGTACGCGAAGTAGTTCCCTCGGGTGAAACCGCGGGAAACAGCTAGTAAGTATAATTAAGCTGAAGAGTTAGTTTGGTTGAACGCGATAATCTCAAGCACTACTGGTCTGATTTGCTTAATTTCGATTTTTTCATTCGATAGCTCCTTTATCGAGGAAGGCTATAGGCTATATAACATCACGCTACGAGCCATGGGAGCGGAGCAGTAGCCTTAAATAACGCGAGTGTAACCGGGCTCATCTAGTATAATACTTATACACTTAGTTAAGCGGTACAAAAATAAAAGCTAAACATTTGTATTTTGTATGCATCAAAGAATTTGTAATATAAAAGAAACCCGTCAAAATACCTTAACAGTATTATGATTTAATCTCATTAAAACGAAATATGGACGACAAATGATTTACCAAGAAAGTTCATAAAAGAGAGGGCAACAGTCGCTTACATTTGCCGTCCTTGTCTAACCCATTTTTTATTTACTTACTGACTGAATCAGCGGTTTTTATTTTTGAATAAAAATCCTCAAGCGGTTCACAGAATACATCTACCTACTTATTTCAAATGTGTACTCTCATTAGATTCGTCATAAAGTGGCTATGACATACGGTCAGATAGGCAGACATGGCAAATCTATAAGGGTTCCGTTTGTTTGCCATTTTTGGTTACGGAACCCTAAAAATTGCCAAATGTTACAAGACAAAATAGAAACAATATAGGTATATACATCCAAAATTGACGACTGGTTGGCGCAGCGGGAGTGTAAGCGACTGCTACGCCGAAGGTCGCGGGTTCGATTCCCGCTCAAGTCAAACATTTGTGTGCATGAACATGGATGTTTGTCTTGGTCTGGGTGTTTCTATGTATAATATGTATGTATTTACAAAAAAAAAGTATATTATAAGTATGTTTATCCATTATCTAGTACCCATAGTACAAGCTCTGCTTAGTTTGGGACTAGATGGTGATGTGTGTATGTGCTAGAATATTATTTAAAAAAAAGAAAAAAAATACCGATACTCTCTCAGCAGATATTATGTCTAGACGTGTTAGTATCCAATTTCCTCGGCAATAACATTTTTGTTGAGTCTCCTCGCCTTAATAGAGTCGAGTTTGACGCCGGGACCACAATCTGATTACGTATAGTTTATTTTTATACTGAGGGGATGGTAGAGCGGTCTTGATAAGATGTAACAGAGTCTACAGGTGTCAATCTATTTTTAGGGTTCCGTACCTAAAAGGTAAAAAACGGGACCCTATTACTAAGCCTCCGCTGTCTGTCTGTCACCAGGCTGGTATCTCATAAACCGTGACAGCTAGAAAGCTGATTTTTTTACAAATTATGTATTTCGGTTGCCGCTATAACAACAAATACTAAAAATTTAAAAAAAATCGGTCCCATACAAAAAACGTTTTTTTTTTCGTATTTTTTGCTCAAAATTACTAACTGTAACAGGTAGACGCTTTAAATTTTCACAGAATATGTAGTTGTATATTACCTTTCAAAATAAATAATTAAATAAAAAAAAGTAAATAATCAAGGGGGGCTCCCATACAACAAACGTAATTTTTAAGCAATTTGTTACTAGATCTCAATAAATCTATAGGTAGAAACTTAAAAAGTATTTAAGTATACATACAACGAACATGATTTTCTTTTATAGATGATGGTACGGAGCCCTTCGTGCGCGAGTCCGACTCGCACTTACCCAATTTTTTTATAGACTCACGCCCCCGTAGGGGTAGGCAGAGATGTAATATAAAATAAAACTGTAAAATAAAATAAAATAAAATAAATATTACACCTATATTTGGCCATGAATATTTAGGTTCCACGTAATAGAGGGCGAGCCTATTGCCGTTACCGGGCACATCACCAGGCTGCTACTGAGAATTCGGAAAAAACTCAATAACACTGTTGCCCGACCCGGGAATGGAACCCGGGACCTCCGATTAGTAAACGCATACGCTATGTACTGGAACACGTAGGCAGTTAATCTAGGTTAGAAATTTTAAGGTCTAAGATCACTAATTTGGGTTTGACTTTCGGTACTTACCAACTATCTATAAATTATACAGGGTGTAAAAAGACCCTTAACGAAAACTAAAACCCCATATTGTACCAATCATTACGAATTTTTTTTACTTCGGCAACATACCTGGGAAATTACTAGTTCAGGAGATATTGAGGCTCAAAGTTTCTAAAATTTTTTTGTAATTAGGTACGAAATCTATGCATTTAGCCCGTTAACCTGTTCTATACATGTCCTATGCACCCACCCATGAATAAGTAGGTGTTTCGAAAATTGTACGCGCGCACTTTTATTTGCGTCTTAAGAAAAATATCTTTTCCCAGGTTTTATTTTTGCTTAGCATGATGTCCAAAATGAGTAGACATCGGCTTGGTGATGGGTCTTGTTGCATCCTGTATAAAAACTACAGTGCAATGCACGCAGCTCCACCAACACTTTTTATTAATTTAAGCATTTTACCCGATCGCGTGAGCATTTCGGGAAATTCCTTCTTAGTGCTGCCTTACGATCCCAAAAGAACATACATGCCAAAAATCTGCTTCTTGCTTCCAGTTTTAACGGTTGTGCGTTGTCTTTCAGTCATCATCATCAGCCCTTTATACGGTCCCACTGCTGAGCACGGGCCTCTTCTCATTGTGAGAAGGGTAAGGCCATAGTGGTGGACTATGGCCTTGTGTGCGTATTAAATTGTTAATTATCGCTTGCTAAACGGTGAAGGAAAACATCGCGAATAAACCTGCATGTCTGAGAGTTCTCCATAATGTTCCCGAAAGACATGTGAAGTCTGCCAACCCGCACTTGGCCAGCGTGGTGGGCTATGGCCTTACCCTTCTAATAGTGAGAAGAGGCCCGTACCCAGCAGTGGGACAGTATATATACAGGGCTGATGATGATGAAGATGTAGGCGTAGCTGCGGGTATCCTCTAGTTATTAATACCAGTAATATACCAGTAAATTAAAGACTGACTGACTAGCCCCAAGAAAATAAATATTATTCTTATCTTTTGCTACATCTTAACTGGAGAATGTTTCAGTACTTAGTAATCCCATAACGATGTGCCGTCTTAAAGGAAACAATTAAAGAAATGTACACTCAATGATTGTTATGAATGGCGCTGTGACGCAACCAATTGTCTTTAAGCGATAAGTTTTAATTTAAAGACTTGACTGTACTTAAACCAAGGCAGCAATAGCCTAGTGGAGATATCAACACTTCAACAGACTGCCACGCAGAGGGTATCGGGTCCGAATCCACGGCGCGCACCACTGACTTTTCAGAGTTATGTGCGTATTGAACTGTTAATTATCGCTTGTCCCGTGGAGAGTACGTTAAGCCGTCGGTCCCGGTAGTCATGAAGATCTTTGACAGTCGTTACAGAGCGTCAGTACCTCTAAATAAACTGACACTAGTCTAAACCATGGAATATTGCAACACCTTTGGTTTGCGGAGGTCAGACATGCAGTCGCCTATACAGAATGTTGATTTGCATTTTGCAAAATGTTTTAGTACACAATATAGACATTATACATAATCACCTAAAATTATTTTAAACAGGGTGCGATAATATAAGACCCTAATTTCATTAAATGTAAATTCGATAGTAAATCAGAATAAACTGTTGAAAGGTGCAGAATAAGACTGCACGGTAGGTACGTGTGCTTGTATGTGTTAGGTTACTGCAATGAGAGCTCGCGGCGATCAGCTGAGCGACGGCAGAGGTAAAATACATCGAGATGATTTTTAAAATGAATGGTTACAAAAAAAATTGAGTTATTTTTCATGTTTTTATTTTTTAGTTATAGTAATATGTTCACCCCTGAAAATATTTTGCAAATGCATGGTAACACGCTGTATTATTATAGGTATATCTATAGTCACTGATATTATTATTTTTATTATATTACAAAAATATCAAATTCCGTACTACGAGACTACTAGTAAGATATAGATAAATTTATAATTTATATATGAACTTTTTATCTCCAAGATTTTGTTTAACAAACAATACTATGAAATGTTGTTTCTATCATATCTTTATAATCTACTTGCATAATAGCAATATCTCCATTGGAAAACACAAACGAGGTATATCTAGAAAACGACTTCAAAAGCTCTAAAGTAAACAAAATACGAATTATTTATACATATTATACAATTAAGTCCCCAACTTATTCTGTATGAACACGATAAACTCCATAATTGCCGAACGGATTTTTGTACAATTTTCACGAATCATCATCATCATCAGCCTTTAAAAGTCCACTGCTGGACTAGGCCTCTCCTTTGAAAGGAGGAATTAGCCTACTATACCACGCTGGCCAAACGGGTTGGGTTTGTATCAAGTTTTCCTTCTCTTATAGTGCTGTTCTCTGCATAATATGCTCCCTATGTCGGCTCTTACGATACCCATGGGATGATATGGGGTGGTGACATACCGTATTCTTAATCCGTCACCACACGGACACGAATAGATAAGTGTGTGCAACTAAGGTAGGCTGATAAGGGAGAGGCCAGGAGAGGATTTGTAGCCTTCCCTAGGATTAGGTTTGGTAAGACATGGCGCAAGGGGAGGAAGACTGGACAGCTTTTGTACCCTGCCTTCTCCCGGCGTCTTTGGTCGCCAGTCAAGGTGGGTTTTAGTGTCCACTTACTCCGGCTGGAATTTCCCCTAGAGCCGGAGATCCAAAGAGATTTTTCCCCCTCGTAACAAAAACAGCTTATAATTGACGCGGGTGGAATCGCCAGCGAAGACTAGTAAAATCTATATTTACAAAAGCATTATAGACAAACAGAAAGACAAAACCAAGAGAGTTTAATAAGTTGACTATAAAAGTTCTCTGACCAGATTGGAGACATCCTTAAAACAGGACAGGTTAAAAGTACCCTGAACAGAAGAGTATGCATGAGAAATTTGATGGGAGTGAATGAAGCAAGAGAAATATGACAGAGTTATGTAGTCTCTGCCCACCCCTCCGAGAAACAGGCGTGAGCATATGTATGTATAAAAGCATGGTGATCGATTACAGTATTTCTGTCTTGCCGCATATGCAAACTAACATTTCTGAGTACGTCGAGTATTGAATCAAATTCTTAGAAGCCTTAATGTAACATTCTCAATGACACAATGTCACTGGTATGGCAGCCGTGGATGTTTTTATTATTATTTGCCCAGTGGTGAACGTAACGGACTGCCGAGACGATGATCTCGGGGCACACACCCCTGACTTTTCAAAGTTATGTGTGTATTAAAAATGTTAATTATCGCTCGCTTAAGTGCTCGGTAGATGGCAATAGGCTCGCCCCCTATTACATTGGGACCGAAACATAACTGGCGAAGTGTGGGTGTGTTTCCTTATAATAAGGCTAAGATATACATAAATAATGTTGCCGATTTGATTGGTAGTTCCTAAGATCAACGCACACAATCAAACGGACAAGACTCTACATTTTCACGAAAATATAGAGCCATTGTTATGCCGCAGAAGTCTTGGAGAAGTTATTAGTATTGTTACTTGCCCAATTTGTGTCCCACTGCTGGGCAAAAGCCACCCCTTCTATCTCCCTCCTATTGCTATCACAGTACAGTTACATGTCCTATAACACCACGGTGTCCTACGACTATCCATATCACGACAACATTTTGGATGTAGAGTCTATCTGTCTGTTCGTTGGTCTCGCAAAATGCTGAAACTGGCTGCACCGATTCGGATTAAATAACATAATGCTACGGCCCATAAGAGCTGCAGAATGGTGGGTGAAATCATGCACACAGATAGTTTTAGTATTACATGCATGTAGGGTTTATTATGTCATCTTAGGATTTTGAGACCTAATGTACTGGCTCTACATTCATCATCATTATTATTCAACTAAAAACGCATTAGACTGCCTCCGTGGTCCAGTGGATAGAGTATGCGACTGCTGATCGGAGGTCCCGGGTTCGATTCCCGAGTAGGATAAAAGTGTTACTGGGTTTTTCCAAATTCTCAGTAGCAGCACGGAGTCTGGTGATGTGCCCGGTAACTGAAATAGGCCCCCTATTATTAAGTAATCGCCCCCTATTACGTACCTCCTATTATTAGTACCCCTATTACGGGACCTAAAAATTCATGGCGAAATGTGGGTGTAATATTACACCATGATTACACCTCTGTCTACCCCTTCGGGGATTACAGGCGAGAGTATAAAAAAAACGCACTATGTTCTGACAAATCTGGCTGCAACCGGGATATAGCTGGGACGATGATGATGATATTGGCTCTACATTTTGGTAAAATTGTAGAGTCAGTAAGTCTAGTAATGAAATCTTATCTTATACTAATATATAAAGCTGAAGAGTTTGTTTGTTTGGTTGAACGCGCTAATCTCAGGAACTACTGGTCCGATTTGAAAAAATCCTTCAGTGTTAGATAGCCCATTTATCGAGAAAGGCTATGGACTATATCCTCGTCCTGCCCAAGCAAATTAGAACCTGTTTGGTAATTCTGCCCACTGTTCTCTTCAAAGTACAAAATCTTACAAGTGCTTCCTGTCCAGAAAAATTAGATAAAAAATGTCATGCATAAGATATTTATATTTTTTTTATGACAGTAAATAGATCATAATGAAACGATTCACGCTATTTTTATAGTCATACATTTTGTTTTGATTTTTGAAGGACAGTGGTCAGAATTTCGAATTTTACAATATTTTAGATGGGCAGGAACCGTGAAGTATGTTTTGTGATTTTGAAAATACAATGGGCAGGACGAGGATATAACATCGCGCTATGAGCGACGGGAGTGGAGCAGCAGCCTTTAATAACGCGGGTGTAACCGCGGGCATCCTCTAGTAGGTTTACCTAACATACGCCGATGATTATTTTGATACATTGACCGCTGAATTCAGTATTCGATCTATCCATTTTTTTGAGATTTTATACTCGTTTTTGACATAAACTCCGTACAAAATATGTCAAACACGAATCTCGAATCTCAAAATGGATCGACCATTGAAACCGGCCGTAAATGATGGACCTAAGAGAGCAATCTATTGCTAGCGGAACTTAAGTCTAGTTACTCCAATACCAAAGGATCGTCTGAACTCTAATAAATACAAGCCAGAGCAAGGTGTAATATTACACCTCTGCCTACCCCTTCGGGGATACAGGTGCGAGTCTATGAAAAAATAAAAAAATAATATAAAAAAGAAGCATTGGTTTGTCCTCAAGACAATGATCAAGCAGCTTGGCTTGGCCTAATGTCCTGGCTTACTGGATTGTCTCAGATATTGGCCTCGTGCTGGCTCATTAGTGTAGTAAATCTCTACTAGACGTACAGTCAATGATTACAAAACCTTTCCTACTTACCTCTTCGACTCTACATTCCGACACCCCCATCAAAAATTCCTATGAGCACACCTTTCTCCAATGTAAACTAAGTACAATTTATTCAGTGCACAGGTCCATTAGAAGACAACTAGGTAGGTTACTAATTAACCAGACTTTATGTACAATTTAAGAGGTAGTTATTAACAATTTTTTTAATTCTTTCTTTACTGACTGACTGACAGACAACGTAAAGCCGAATCTGTTGGGCGCAGTAAGATGCAGAAATAATACATTTTAGTGTTAGTTTGTCTATATTTTTTACAGAAAACGCCAGCGTATATACCTACTATACTTAGTTTTGTTGTGAAAATGATACAGTGTCTTATTACAATATAATATGGCCTACACATTTTATGATACTTCTAGCCTTATCTGTCCAAAATGTATAGACTAATGCTGAATATTTGTGAAGTATCTATTTTATAAATTTATTTAATTTACGTTCACAAAACCGAAAAACATATTTAGTTATAATAAAAATAACATTCAACTTTAGACTCCAAACCTAGGACTAATTTTAGTCAAATCCTTAATCCTTGGTTCTAGTCTTAATTCTTGTTTTATAATAAGCGGCATCAAACATCAAATCTAATATTTTTAAATTACTTCAAAAGTAATTCCTACTTACATATGTAAAGCGAAAGGCATACTTGCATCAAAACAATCATAAACGTCTACAATACAAACATATAAAGCTTTTGATAATAAACCAATCTAAATTATTACTAATCATAATTATTACGACATAAAGTAATGCCTCTACTGTCAAAATTTAACTAGAAACACACAACAACCTCTAGAGGGGGATACATACAGAAAATATCACACAAGAAACATTAAAAACATTTCATAAAACACAAAAAATAACCAAAAATAGTGTAAAACCCACGTACCTAGTAGAGAAACTGCATGAAACACACACTAAAACACAAAATACACAGAGTACACACGGCAAATGAGTACAGTACACAATAATACACAGTTAAAACACAGCACGCGTCGCTCTGAGGCGAAGGGTGATCGGAGACTAAATTCACGCCCGAGTGTTGCGGTGTTGCTACGTAAAGAACAAAAGCTCCCCGATTCGGGTGACTCGGTTGCTTTTAGGGAGAATGACAAGAAAGTTTGATCATATTTTTGGTAAACACAACTTCCACATCTTAATATATAAAATCCTTGCGTTACTGACTGACTGACAGACACGCTACAGCCGAAACTATTGGGCGCAGGAAGCTGAAATTTGGCATGTATGTTCCTTGGGGACCGTAGGGGTGCACTAAGAAGGGATTTCCCGAAATTCCCACGGGATCGGCCAAAACGGGTAAATTAAAAAAAAATGCAGGCGTAGCTGCTGGCGTCCTCTAGTAAGATATAAATAAAGTATCACAAACATTCAATCGACGGACACAAAGAGTTTAAGACACAACAATTTTTTTGAGCCACACAGTGTTATCTCATGCGGGGATCGGACTCACAATTAAAGCACCTCTCAATCAAAATGGATAACAATTATATAATTTCTTATATCTTTGTTTTGTTTAATGTATGTCTTTTGTTTGTTAAATGTTATCTTGTTTCAGGGTCCGCCATCTGCAGCTTTTCCTGTCGGTCTATTAATATCTGAAACGGTTGGAAACTTATCTCCACTGTCAAATAGCCGAGCTTTTAAAAGTAAGAGTTTTTATTATAGAAAAGCTAAAGCACCAGCACAAAAATACAATCGTTAGCGCAATGTTTATCACAAACTATAAACTTAAACATTTGTCCGTAACTTTATAAACAACACTGTAATTTAAAGTTTCTTGTGTGCAATTAACTATTCTAAAAAGTAGCATATAAAAATGACTCCACCATACTTATTAATTCACCATTAGGCTCAACTAATTCACGAAAAAGCAAAATTAAGTGTAACTTAATTCGAGGTGAATAAAAAATAATTATTTGCAAAAGCAATTAAAAATGAAATCTAACATAATCTACGGAGCCCGAGATTGCGTAGCGCAAAACACACTTGACCAGCTTTCAATAAATAAAAATAAATAAAACAGCACAAAAATCTCCCCAAAATCGGGGTAAATTCCTCACCCTACCACACTACATCAGCTACCTGTCTCACGCACACACGCATAGAGCTTTCACACGCTCGGTGTACACACAGTAGGGCGTCACTCACACATTCAAGTAATAGAAAGAGACAGAAATACAGGATTTGAACACGCCTGCGTTTGGGACGAATAGTGTAAGTGGTTTCAAGGTATCATGAATCAAATGTTAATACTGGTAGAGCAGGTTCGATTCTCGTGCAATGAATATGTTTGGAGTGTGAAATATCTTATTTTATAGAGACCCTTTTAAAGAGTAATAAACTGATTGACATTTTGATTTAATAGATAGGTAAATAGGTATTAAGCTATACATAATATAAAACTGACTCCGTGGTCCAGTGGATAGCGTATGCCACTGCTGGTCGGAGGTCCCGTGTTCGATTCCAGGGTCGGGCAAAAGTGTTACTGGGTTTTTCCGAATTCTCAGTAGCGGCACGGAGTCTGGTGATGTGCCCGGTAACGGCAATAGGCTCGCCCCCTGTTACGTGGGACCTAAAAAATCATGGCGAAATGTGGGTGTAATATTTACACCTCTGCCTACCCCTTCGGGGATACAGGCGTGAGTCAATACAAAAGAAAATTAAGACCCATTTTCTATGTCTGTATGAACGCGATAATCTCAAAAACTATCGTATAGATAGTCTGATTCCTGAGGAAGGTTTAGTTTTAATTCACACGAGCGGAGCCGCGGGTAAATTTTAGTATGTAAGTAGGTACATTTTCACTATTAAATAATATAGAGTACTAGAGGCCGCCAGCAGCTACGCCTGCATTTCTTTTTAATTTACCCGTTTTGGCCGATCCCGTGGCAATTTCGAGAAATCCCTTCTTAGTGCACCCCTACGGTCCCCAAGGAACATACATGCCAAATTTCAGCTTCCTGCGCCCAATAGTTCCGGCTGTAGCGTGTCTGTCAGTCAGTCAGTCAGTAACGCAAGGATTTTATATATTAAGATTATAATGTCCCTGTCGCGTACTGTCTCTCTATATGAAACCCATTATCTCAAAAACTACTGAACATATTTTTGTACGGTTTTCATCAATCAGTCTTGTGACTCCTGAGGAACGTTTAGTTTTAATTCACACGAGCGGAGCCGCGGGTGAAGTGTAGTAATAAATTAATAAAAAATAGGGACAATCCACACCCCATCATCTGATCTCAAATAGAGTAAAGCCGCTACTATGGTGACAGAGGAAGTAGTGTTCATTTATAAAGGTACTGTTTAACATTATTATGGTGTTTACCAAAATAAAGTCAGTCTGTCTGCAAGTATGTCATCATATCAGTCTAGAGACCTCCAATGATTGCTGGGCATAGGCCACCCCCGCAAGGCGTGCCACGATTTCCACAAAAGTAGCTTTTATTATGGGACTGCATGTCTGCTTATTGCCCGTTTTTCTCGTGGTTCATCTAAGTAACTTTCAAACTTTGACGTTCACGAGCGTCACCTTGTGACCTAGATGAATAAATGAATTTGACTTTGGTTTTGATAGATCAGGTAGCATGGAGTCATTCTGATAGGCAGCAATAAAAAAATTGCGCTTGTAGCGTTTCATTCAGGCGGTTATGCTCCGTACTCATATAGTGCCAAGTCGAGCTGGACGACCCTTTTTAGGGTTCCGTACCTAAAAGGTAAAAAACGGGACCCTATTACTAAGCCTCCACAGTCTGTCTGTCTGTCCGTCTGTCTGTCACCAGGCTGTATCTCATAAACCGTGATAGCTAGAAAGCTGAAATTTTCACAAATTATGTATTTCAGTTGCCGCTATAACAACAAATACTAAAAATAAAAAGAAATGAAAATATTAAGGGGAAGTCCCATACAAAAACGTGATTTTTAGGGTTCCGTACCTAAAAGGTAAAAAACGGAACCCTATTACTAAGCCTCCGCTGTCTGTCTGTCTGTCTGTCCGTCTGTCTGTCACCAGGCTGTATCTCATAAACCATGATAGCTAGAAAGCTGAAATTTTCACAAATTATGTATTTCGGTTGCCGCTATAACAACAAATACTAAAAATAAAAAATATGAAAATATTAAGGGGGGGGGGCCTACAAAAAAGGTTTTATTTTTTCGTATTTTTTGCTCAAAATTACTAACTGTAACAGGTAGACGCTTTAAATTTTCACAGAATATGTAGTTGTATATTACCTTTCAAAATAAATAATAAAATTTAAAAAAAGTAAATAATAAAGAGGGGCTCCCATACAACAAACGTAATTTTTAAGCAATTTGTTACTCGATCTTAATAAACAGGTAGAAACTTAAAAAGTATTTAAGTAAACAATACAACGAACGTGATTTTCTTTTATAGATGATGGTACGGAACACTTGCCCAATTTTTACTTATTAGATAAGGCTACAATGTACTCATCATAGGGATATCTCGAAAGGGATTTCTTCTCCTAGTAGAGTATAGTTATATTATAGTGCAAATCTCTTATTTATAATCCTAGATTGTTTGGTAAGTACATGAAGGCAAACGAACAACTTTTGATCTGAGTCATTGAAAAAACAGCAAGAAAATTGCCGTAAAACTTAGCGTGATGTATAGTTTATAACTCTATCTTGATAAAAAGATTAACCAACACATAAATCATTCTTCAAATGCGAGCATATTAAGTTCTTAAATATCGCTTGCGAAATAGTGAAGGAAAATATCGTGAAGAAACATGCATGTCTGAGCGTTCTCGATAAACATTTACAGGTAGTAGAGCCTTGCTGATTTCAGCATGAATGTGCCGGCTCGACCGAGGAAGTACTACCCTCTCACAGAAAATCGACGTAAAGTAACAGCACTTAAACTGTTGCGTTTCGTTCGGTGAGTGACAGTGCCGGAGGCCCTATCCCCTATTCCTTCTCCCTAATCCCACTCCTCATCCCATCCCTTTTCCCATCCCCAAGGGGCGGCAACGCACTTGTGACTCCTGTGGTGTTGCTTGTGTCCATGGGCGGCGGTAATTGCTTACCATCAGGCGATCCGTATGCTCGTTTGCCGCCTATAACTATAAAAAAAAAACATGTGAAGTCTGCCAACCAGCACTTAGCAAGCGTGGTGGCCTATACCGTAGCCTTACCTTTCTCATAATGAAAAGAGTCCCGTGCCCAGCAGTGGGACTGCTATTAAGCAGATCTGATGATGCATCAACACAAAAATCTCTTCCCCATATACATTATAATATCGATAAAGATGCGAATATAAGAGAATAACTTAGTCCGCGTTATTTGGGGTCATAGCATGATGGCTATAGCCTTCTTTGAAACGGACCGTACAGCACAAAAAGAATAGTTCCAATCGGAACAGGCGTTTCTGAAATGATTGCGTTCAATCAAACAAACAAACTCTTCTAAGCTTAACTCTGGCTTTATAATATTAACTAGAGGATGGCCATTGCTACTTCCGCATATTTTATTTTAAATTTACCGTTTCTTCACAATCCCGTAGATCTCCAAGGAACATACATGCCAAATTTCAGCTTCTTGGGCCCAATAGTTTTGGTTTTGCGTTGTCTGTCAGTCAGTCAGTAACGCAAGAATTGTGATATATACACATACATACATAGACTCACGCCTGTTTCCCGGTGGGGTAGGCAGAGACTACGGAACGCCATTTGCAACGATCCTGACATGTCTCTCTTGCTTCATTCACTTCCATCAAGTTTCTCATGCATGCTCTTCTGTTTAGGGTACTTCGGACCTATCCTTTTTTTAGGATGTCTCCAATCTGGTCAGAGAACGTCCGCCTAGGTCTTCCCTTTCGTCCTGTCCCATTCATATTTGCCTTATATATCTTGTTTGTCAGTCTTTCGTTAAATATAATAATAAATAAATAATAAATATTCCACCACATTCACACAACACCATCTAGTCCCAAACTAAGCAGAGCTTGTACTATGGGTACTAGACATCTATACAATGGATAAATATACATATATACTTTTTTTTTGTAAATACATACATATTATAGATACATAGAAACACCCAGACCAAGACAAACATCCATGTTCATGCACACAAATGTTTGACTTGAGCGGGAATCGAACCCGCGACCTTCGGCGTAGCAGTCGCTTACACTCCCGCGGCGCCAACCGGTCTTTAACTAATAATATCGTTTAAATATATAAAAATATATTCAAACGATATTATCAGTTTAAGATGAAAACTGTAAAAATATATACGATTTATTTTTGTATATAGAAGTGTTTAATGTGTCGTGGGTTCGATCCCATACGAGGCAATACATTGGTTGAAGTACAAATATTTATTTCGAGTATGGGTGTACCTTGTATCCGTGCATGAAATGTTCGTAGATTCCACTGCAATGCCATTCAATTTTCTCTTATATCAGGTAGAGAATTAAAAGTATATCTACCAGTTCTACCACCCACCTACTCAAGGGTAATAGGTTCGATCTCCACACGGGACAACACCTTGTGTCTGATTCTGAAATTATTTTCAGCAATCTGCCTGTGACCACAGCCGGATAAAAGAGGCATAGTACCTTAAGTATCAAAGTTCACGTAATTCGATTTCGCCAGGTAGTAGAGCCTTGCTGATTTCAGCATGAATGGGCCGGCTCGACCGGGGAAGTACTACCCTCTCGCTGAAAATCGACGTAAAGTAACAGTACTTAAACCGTTGTGTTTCGTTCGGTGAGTGAGAGTTCCGGAGGCCCTATCCCCTATTCCTTCTTCCTCATCCCACTCCTCATTCTATCCCTTTTCCCAACCCCAAAGAGCGGCAACGCACTTGTGACTCCTGTGGTGTTGCTTGTGTCCATGGGCGGCGGTAATTGCTTACCATCAGGCAATCCGTCTGCTCGTTTGCCGCCATTAAAAAAAATTAAGACCCGGTTAAATGAACTCGTATACTTTAACACTGGTACGAGCGTGGTCTTTTTCATTTAAAGAAGCAGTTTAGAAAGAAAGAAAGCTCTCTAGAAAACTTGGCTCTACACAGCATTAATGTTGGTCAAAAGTAACTATTCAAACGAAATTGTACTTTAACCAGGTGAGTTTCACGGCAATTTTCTTGCGATTTTCGCTATATCACAGAACAAAAGTTGTTCTCGCTTAAAAGTAGAGGAAGCCTTGCTGATTTCAGCATGAATGTGCCGGCTCGACGGGGGAAGTATTACCCTCTTACAGAATCTAATACTAATATTTAAAGCTGAAGAGTTTGTTTGTTTGGTTGGTTGAACGCGCTAATCTCAGGAACTACTGGTCCGATTTGAAAAATTCTTTCAGTGTTAGATAGCCCATTTATCGAGGAAGGCTATAGGCTCTATAACGTTGCTCTATGAGCGACGGGAGCGGAGCAGTAGCCTTAAATGACGCGGGTGTAACTGCGGGCATCCTCTAGTATCGACATAAAATAAAACAGTTTATACTATATCACCCCCTATTACATTGGGACCTAAACATAACTGGCGAAACGTAGGTGTGTAATACACCTCAGCCTACCCCTTCGGGGATAAAAGGCGTGAAGTTATGTTATATGTTATGTAATCTATACTGTGGCTGTGGCGACTGGTGTTTGTTTAGCAAGTAAGACGTTCCTCTTTTCCTTTTATCTCATCCCACTCCCTCTCCTAATATTCCTGCTTCCATTCCATAGGACGGTAAAATAGTTGTAGCTCGACTGCTGTTGCTTGTGTCCATGAGCGGCGGTAATCGCTTCATATTGTTGTTTTTATAGACTCACGCCTGCATCCCCGAAGGGCTAGGCAGAGTTGTAATATTACACCAACATTACGCCATGAATTTTTAGGTCCCACGTACTAGGGGGCGAGCCTATTGCCGTTACCGGGCACATCACCAGACTCCGTGCTGCTACTGAGAATTTGAAAAAACCCAGTAACACTTTGCCCGACCTGGGAATGGAACCCGGGACCTCCGATCAGCAGTCGCAAACGCTATCCACTGGACCACGGAGGCAGTCACAGCAATCGCTTCATCATCATCATCAGCTTGTCATAGTCCACTGCTGGGTATAGGCCTCTCCAATGGCACGCCACTGAGCCAGACTTTTGGCTTTTCCTAATGGTAATCGCTTCATCATCATGATCAGGCAATCCGTCTGCTCTTTTATCTCCATGTATTTAGAAATTTTGAAACTAAATCACTTAATTAATCAACATAAAAATTTTGTGCCGCGTTCGCAAAGCAATAGGTAGAACCACCAGAAAGAACGGGCAGTAACCAGACATGAAGTCCCATAATAAACTTCTACATAACATAACTTCACGCCTTTTATCCCCGAAGGGGTAGGCAGAAGTGTATACACACCCACATTTCGCCAGTTATGTTTAGGTCCCAATGTAATAGGGGGCGAGCCTATTGCCATCTACCGGGCACATTATTAAGCGAGCGATCATTAACATTTTCTAATTCACACATAACTTCGAAAAGTCAGGTGTGTGCCCGGGGTACCTATCGAACCCGAGACCATCGTCACGGGAGTCCGTTATGTACACCACTAGGCTATCGCCGCTTTAAACGTCATTATGCTAATAAAATATAAATAATAATGGCATGATGGCCTACAGCTTTTTCACAGCCTTCGATCAAAGGAAGAAGGGAACACATGGGCAGGTAATGATTCGGCAATCTCAATGATTCGGCAAATATATGTAGGAGGCACCAAATCGTTTCGTGCGAGACTGTACATTGATTTTCCAAAAGAGGTAGAGTCAACTCTATCAATAAAAAAATGTGATGTACGTAACGACCAAGGCTGTTGCTGATGATTCTATAGTCAAAGATATAGAGACCGTGCAGCAATGGCCTGGATTTTTTTTATTATAGTTATAGGTGGCAAACGAGCAGACGGATCACCTGATGGTAAGCAATTACCGCCGCCCAAGGACACAAGCAACACTACAGGAGTCACATGTGCGTTGCCGCCCTTTGGGGTTGGGAAAAGGGATAGGATGAGGAGTGGGATGAAGGAGAAAGGATAGGGCATAGGGCCTGCGGCACTCTCACTCCCCGAATGAAACGCAACAGTTTAGGAACTGTTACTTTTCGTCAATTTTCTGTGAGAGGGTAGTACTTCCTCGGTCGAGCCGGCCCATTCATGCTGAAATCTGCAAGGCTCTACTACCGAATCGGTGTCGATACCTCGATACTAACAGAATGCCATGCAGAGGGTGCAGAGGGGTGTCAGGTTCACAACCACGGCGCGCACCACTGACGTTTTTAAGTAACATGCGTCTTAAAACTATTAAATTATTTACTGTCGCTTGTCCAGTTTCTTTTTAGGGTTCCGTAATTCGAAAGGAAAAAAACGGAACCCTTATAGGATTACTTTGTTGTCCGTCCGTCCGTCTGTCAAGACCCTTTTTTCAGGAACGCGTGGAGGTGTCAAACTGAAATTTATAGTAAATACTCAAGTCTACTGTCCCTTGGAGCTGTGAAAAAAAATTCGATCAACTTAATCAAAAGGATAACTTAATCAAAAGATACAGCCGATTATGCCACAAATTTACGAAACTCGCAAGGGACTCAAAACCTACAAGGTACTTTCCGTGACTCGGAATCTTAGAATTTCGTTCGAAGCAACGTCTTATAGCATAAATAAAGGAAAAATTGCGAAAACCGTACATTTTTAGTTACATCATATAATAAAAATATTTATACGTATGGAACCCTCGGTGCGCGAGTTCGAGTCGCACTTGGCCGGGTTTTTTTTTATGGCAACTCTAAAAGATTCGAAAAGAAAATGACTCTATGCCGCCTGAATCGTAAGCAATCATGGAGTCCTTTAGCAGAAGTCATCATACCAATAAATATTAGTAATAATGACATGAAAGCCCCTATTTTTAATTATGATCTAGAGAAAAGCTTTTCCCGTTTTAAGGACCCGGAATCATAGGAAGGGAACACGTGGACAGGTAATGAGTTCAGCCGTCGAGCCTGGCTTTCACAAAGGTCTTTGGGCAGTTGGCACCCTTGAATGTACTGAAACTTTATTTGTATTGCAGAGGTAAGACGATAGTCGCTCAGTGGAACAGCTATTATATTCTTTTTTTACGGGGTTGTAAATCCCTTCGGATCTCCGACTCTTGGGGAAATAAGAGCCGGAGTATGTGGTGTTACCACTAAAAACCACCTCGACTTTCTCATGTACCCGTGTGTCGGAGGGTCGGGTATCGCCGAACGCCGCCGTCGAACGAACGCCGTCGCAACCCCTCGGCCCGCACTTGGCCGGGTTTTTTATTTTTATTGCAGGTCTATCAAAATGACTCCATGCCGCCTGATCTTAAGCATATATGGAGTCTTATAGCAAAAGTCATCATGTCAATAAATATTAATAATAATGGCATGATGGCCCTTATTATTAATAGCTATTTCTCGCGGTTTTACCCGCGTCCTGAGGGAACTACTTCGCGTACCCGATTAATTTATAGCCTAAGTTACTCCCTGGTACATCAGTTATCCGCCAGTGAAAGTCCCGTCAAAATCGGTCCAGCCGTTCCAGAGATTAGCGAGAACAAACAGACAGACAAAAAAAATTTAAAATGTAATATCGGTATATGTATCGTGTATACATCCATATACATTAGCGATTATTTTAATATTACAAACAGACACTCCAATTTTATTTATGTGTATAGATTAGAGTAAGGGCGCAGCTACGCCAGCACATTTTTTTTTATTTAACCGTTTCTTCGCCATCCTCTGGTAATTTCGGAATATCCCATCTCAGGGCACCCCTATGGTCCCCAAAGAACATAAATGCCAAATTTCAGCTTCCTGCGAACAATAGTTTTGGCTATATGTTGTGTGTCAGTCTGAAACGCAAGATTTTTTTGTATACAGAAACAACATCAAACAGTTTGCTATAAAAATATCAACTGGCGCTTCACTTCGTTAAATATTTTACTTAGCATTCACTGCCGTCAGGGTTATTTCGTCTTGGGTTCGATGTCCACCCTAGACAAATCATTGTGGGATGAGCTCCATGATTTGTTACGTGTTTGGGAGGAATAACGTCAATATTGGAAGTGGATAGCGTATGCGACTGCTGATTGGAGGTCCCGGGTTCGATTCCCGGGTCGGGCAAAAGCGTTACTTACTGGGTTTTTCCGAATACTCGGTTGCAGCCCTAGCCCAGCAATAGGCTCGCTGCCTATTACGTGGGAGCTAAAAATTGCACCTCCTGCCTACCCCTTCGAGGATACAGGCGTGAGTCTATAAAAAAAAGACCGTCAATATTTATGTATTATAGAATAAGAACGTTTAATAGTTATCTGGATGCCATAGTACCTTATTTTGCTTGACGTTTCGAGACGGTTGCACGTCCCGTGGTCGCAAGCTGACTGCTTAAAAGTTTCTAGTTTGTGTTGTTGAGATAGTGTTGATTAAGGCTATAATTAGAAATTTCAAGACTTGTTAGTCTATTATGTCTTACAAGCCTTATGTAAGTCTAATATGTCAAAGGTAGCGATAGCCTAGTGGAGACCAACATACTGCCATGCAGAGGGTATCGGGTACGAATTCACGGTGCGCAACAATGACTTTCGGTTGGGTGCATAGGGTTCCCACCAAGAACTTAGGGTCCAAAGCCAACCTCACTTACAACTGGTGCACCTGCCGATCAACGGACGAGGCTCTGGCAAACAAAATATCCCTATAAGCGGCAATAGGCTCGCCACCTATTACGTGGGATCAAAACACTGGCGAAAAGTGGGCGTTTAAGATGCCTCTGCCTACCCCTTCGGGGAAACAGGCGTGAGTCTATGTATGTATGCAACAATGACTTTTCGGAGTTATGTGCGTATTGAATTGTCAATTATCACTTGTCCCGTGCCTCGGAGAGCACGTTAAGCCGTCGGTCCCGGTTGTCATGAAGAACTTTGACAGTCGTTACAGGGTGTCACTACCTTCTAAATAAACTGACACTAGTCTAAACCATGAAATATCGCTATCCCTTCGGGTTACGGAGGTCAGACAGCCAGTCGCTCTGTGGAAAAGCTAATATTCAGCCAAATCCGGTTAGACTAGTAAGCGGACCCCAGGTTGAAACTGGGATAACGCTAGGAGGATGTAATGTCTATTATTCTAGGTAATAACTTTATTAAATTTGTTACCTATAATAGTAAAACTGTTGTAGTATAGCCTTATTGATTGCAGCAAGAATGGCTTAGTACCCGGGAAGTACCATGATCTTACAAAAATTCCACGTTATGTGAGAGTACCTAAATCGTTAGGTACGTGTTGTTCGATGAGTGAGAGTGCCGGAGGATTTCCCTTTTCCTTCTCTCTCATCCCGATCCACGTCCTATTTCTTTTCCATTCAAATATTTAACACCTCACGTGTCAATGTAGACAGTAGCTGTGCCTTCTACATGGCCAAAGTCTATGGGTGGCGGTTGCTGCTTACCCTCAGGTGCGCCGTCAGCTTGTCTGCCACCATAGTGCCATAAAAATACCTGGCGTTTGACAGCGGTTTTATTGTGTTTTTTGCACACAGTGATGTGTATGAGTCGGAGTTAACATTTACCGTTAGCTGCGAAACTGTCTCGTCCGGACAAAGTTGCAGGAGGATTTGTTAACAAAAACAACTCATTTATTTAATAAAATATTTATTGTAACAGTCCGTCTTAAATATAATTTCAAGTCATAATAACATGGTATCTCATATTTTTGTGTCTATGTATTATTTTAAGTGACATTTTAATTTAGTGGCGGTTTCACGACGAGGGCTACGGGGCTCAGCCTCTCACAAAATTATCCGTTTTCTGAGAAATACATACCTATGTCTTTTTATTGTTTTCCTGGATAAAAATTTCCCTCATTAACGTTTTCCTGAATAAAAACTTCCCCCATCAGGTTCAAGACTTCCGAAAGAGTAGGAGGGCTCCACCAAATCAAAAGGATCTTACAAAATTTTGGATATACCACTGTTTAAATTAATTTGCAAATTAACTGAAAAGGTACCTTCTCAAATTGACAGCGTTAAAATGAACTTGTATGGGGCAAAAAAATGTTGATTCAATGTAATAAACACTTTGTGCAAAGACGAACACATAAAAACGACTTAAAAAAAACTAAAAATGGATTATTCAGGATAACTCAAAACCATTCGTCAGCTGTTGATAAAATTTAAACAGGAACACACTTAAGCACCTGCATTAAATTAAAGAAAAACATCAAAATCGATGCAACTAGTACAACGTTCTGACGTAACATTTGCAAAATATTTAAAGGGGTGAATATACTACTATAACTGAATACAAATACATGAAAAAATAAGTCACTAAAAGTTAATAAATTTTTTTCGTCGTCATTTACTTTGAAAATTATCTCGGTGTATTGACCGCTGCCACCGCTCAGCTGATCGCCATTGCAGGTGCCTATCACCCCCCCCCCCCCCCGTGGGATCGCCACCTTGTCGTGGTGGGGGGGGCTCAATAACCGTGGATTGGTCACCCGCGGTGAAGCTAAGAGGGATCCAGGAGGGGACGCTCCGCGTGAGCTTGGAGGGGCCTGCGCAGGATGCGTCCAACGGTGCGGGTGCGGGGGACAGTTCTGTCTGTCCCTCGCAGTCGGGTGCGGTCGCGGGAGGAGAGGCGTGTCGGTGTTGCGTTGCCGCGCGCCCTATCTCCCGCGACCAATTGGGGGCGCACCATTCGATGCGTCGCGGTGGGGCCGCAGAGGAAGAGGAGATGCGGTGTTGCGTTGCCGTCCTCCCTATCCTTTGCGGCCGCTGGGCGTTTTGGCGGCGGAGTCCAACACCTTAATCCGTCGCCAAGGGGGTTTTGTTCGGGAGCCCGCCTGACCATCTGGCGGGCCAATACCCGTCGGAGGGTGGCGACGAGTGCTTAGGTGATGCCCCACCCGCCGACACACGGGTACATGGCGGCAGTCGAGGTGGTTTTTAGTGGAAACACCACATACTCCGGCTCTTATTTTCCCCAAGAGTCGGAGATCCGAAGGGATTTTCCACCTCGTAAAACGAAAAAAAAGAAAAAAAAAAGGTGCCTATCACACACAAGCACACGTACCTACAGTGACTGCGCAATACAGTCTCATTTTGCACGATTCAACACTTTATTCTGATTTACTATCTAAGTAACGAGTGTGCCACGATTTACCAACAATCGATTTGCCATTGAACCATTGATCAACATAATCTTTAAACAATTAACTTTTCATCAAACGAACCTTTCAACCATCAACGTTTCGCCAACAGAACTACATCACTGAATGTTTAACCAACATAACGTTTCGACCTATAACTTTTCACCCACATAACGTTTGGCCCATTAACTGTTCCCCAACATAACGGTACATCACTGAATGTTTGACCAACGAAATCCTTTGACTATAACTTTAACCACGACTGATTGTGGAAATAATACCTATTTATTTATAGGTATAAAACTTAAAAAATAAAAATTTAATTTAATCATAAATTTTTAATATAAGAACAGCTTTTAAGTCCGCAGTGGGTTAGTTCTGTGGGTAGCAAGGTTATCGCCAAGGGGGAGGTATATAAGGATATCAGCAGGAAATGTCATGATGAATGTATTTTGAGAAAACACAAATGATTGGATGTCATATTACATTTAATGAAATCATATTATCATAACTTTTACTTAGAACTAAAAAATACTTATTACTTAAACAAAAAATAAAAATTTGGTAATAACAGATTAGGACCGGCGCACATAATTATAGCGAAGCACAGCGCAGCTGCAGAGCTTTTCACTGTCCAAATATTATCGATTTTTTATATATTTCAAAATCAATTATCATATAATAGTTATTTGTGTGTGTGCAGTGTGGTGTAAATAATGTTTTTTTAATATATTTACGACGTTTTTTAAAGTGAGAACAATGTCGATACTATTTTGACAATGAAAAACGTGCTGCGCTACGTTTCGGTATTTGTGCGTTGCCTCGGCTCCAAGACATAAGAACGCATTACTTTTGTAAATGGCAAATGTGTGCCCAGCCACTTATATATGTTTTTGCTAATCTGGATACCTGAATGTGCCGCCATGTGCTTTGGTTCAGATGGAAAAAACATAGTTTGTTTATGCAGTCAGGGAAAGCATGTCTTATAGCGTTTATTGCAGCAGTTTCAAAATCCGTAAGGATAAGGATGAGCTTTGGAGATAATTTTTTGTTTGGTTTGTTAAAAACAAATCGTTTAAGAATTTCAAAAAATACTTTGTAACATTTTTCCGTTTTGTGGGATAGCAGTCCATACACTAATGGCACAACTATGTATTCCATCTCTTGTGCCAACTACTGCATGAATGGAATATATTTGAATAAATGGGACGGGGCAGGATTTAAATGTCCCATCCATAAGCCAGTAACTTGCCTCGATCAAAAGTTGGCAATTTTTTTGTTAGTAAACACAATTACGCTAGTATTATTTTCAATAAAATGTCCGATCATAAATTGTTCGTCATCTATTTTTGTATATTTTTCAGGAATATTGACATCTTGCACGTTTTTGGGTAAAGTGGGTTGATTTTTAACTCTCTCACGATGTATTATCATTCGCATGGCGTCCTTGTCAGGCATGTAGGGAGTAGCAGTTGTAGGTATTTCTTGAATACATCTTTGTGCTATCTGTGATGGAGTATCCATTGAACTACTAGCTTTTTCTTTAATATTGTTTTTTAATTTCATTATAATAGGTTTCTCTGGGTCAGGCAAGTGCATATGTTCATGATTATGTGGCATTATAATATGAGTATTATCAATAAATAATGTAGTGATAATTACGTTTTGTCTTGTCCACACAACGCCAATAGTACTTAATATCTCGTTGTGAGTGTAAATGATAACAATAACCATCGTGTACCAATATATTTCAGCCACGTTTAGACTTGATAAACTCACAGGCACTCATATCACTTTGACAAAATTTATACTTTCAACAAACGATGTTCACCAAGATATTCCCGGACTAGGACTGGATACAGATTGACAACTAAACAAATAAAAGTGTACAGACAGGTAAAGAACACCAAATGACACAATTTTGATTTCTCGCCTTTTGCATCTATGAAGTATTTATTTACATAAATAAATACATGTAATGTGAATCTAAGGAACTAAAATAAAAATATAATACGAATCTCTCTAATATGATGGAAAATGATTCAGTGATGCTGACCACCGAATTGTACATTCCTCGCTGTTTACTTGTTACTATTTTTGTTTTTTATTTTTTAAGTTTTATATCTATAAATAAATAGGTATTATTTCCACGGTGGATTTCGTTGGTCAAACATTCAGTGGTGTACCGTTATGTTGGGGAACAGTTAATGGGCCAAACGTTATGTGGGTGAAAAGTTATAGGTCGAAACGTTATGTTGGTTAAACATTCAGTGATGTAAAGTTCTGTTGGCGAAACGTTGATGGTTGAAAGGTTCGTTTGATGAAAAGTTCAGTGTTTAAAGATTATGTTGATCAATGGTTCAATTGCGAATCGATTGTTGGTAAATCGTGGCACACTCCTAAGTAACATTGAATGAAAATAGGGTCTTATATCATCGCACACTGTTTGAAATAATTTTAGGTTAATAAGTTTTTTTTTATTGCATTACGCGGCAAACGAGCAGACAGATCGCCTGATGGTAAGCAATTACCGTCGCCCATGGACACAAGCAACACCATAGGAGTCACAAGTGCGTTGCCGCCCCTTGGGGCTAGGAAAAGGGATAGGATGAGAAGTGGGATGAGGGAGAAGGAATAGGGGTTAGGGCCTGTGGCACTCCACTCACCGAACGAAACGCAACAGTTTAGGTACTGTTTTACGGCGATTTTCTGTGAGAGGGTAGTACTACCCCGGTCAAGCCGGCCCATTCATGCTGAAATCAGCAAGGCTCTACTATAGTATTTTATCCGTAAACTGTAGTTTAATTTCAAGGCTCTACTACCTTGAAAACTAAAAAGTATACTGTCTATGTTGTATAATTAAAATATTTTGCAAGTGCAGATCAACACATTGTATAGTACGGAGTCGGTGAAGTGTGATACTCTATGAAGAATTAAATTTGGATGTATGAGACAACTGTGCCGAGGTGGGGGACAGGCTCAAAAAGTCATGAGAATCGTTTGACGTAATTTATAGATCGGCGTGGCAGTGTGTTTAAGGCTGCGTTTCCACAGAAGCTGCGCTGCGCGGAGCTGAGCAGAGACTTATAAAAATTGACCGATCACATTGCTCAAAATACACATTTCATCTCCGCTCCGATTCAGTGGAAACAGTGTTAGCGGAGTTGAGAAGATTTACATTAAAATGTATGGTGCGCGGAGACAAGCGGGGCACAGCGGTGTCGAGCTTAGTGGAGCTGTGCCGGGTGAAGCGGGGCTGTGCGGTGTAGAGCGGGGATGCGCGCGGTAAAGTGGGGTTGCGCGGGGTGGAGCGGGGCTGAGAGGCGAAACGTGACGTCAGGCGCGGGAGTTTGTTTGTAGTAGTAGTTGAGACACCGTACTGACTGAACACAAAATATATTCACAGCCCCGTTCAGCTCATTTCCACTTCACAGCTCCACTCCGCTAGACTCAGCTCTGGCCCACCCCGGTCGTCTCAGCTCCGCTCGGCTCCACTTCACCCCACTACATAGCCCAGCCCTGCACCGCTCATCTTTGCGCAGCTTTAGTGGAAACACCTATATATTTACACAGCTCTCCGCTGAATTGTGGAAACGCACCCTAAGAGTCATCAGGCCACACAATGCTCTCTATCCAAGGTACGTAATGCTCCACTCTAGTGTAGATAGCAGGCTCTGAGGCAAAGCCACAGGCCCTCCCGAATGACGTCACACCCACTATGACGTACATGCAGTCGATCTTCTTGCTCTTTATCTGGATGGGGCCGCCGCTATCGCCCTGGGCAGAAAGAAACAGAATAGGTATAAGCAGTACGCCAGCGTCACCCTCGTTATCCCAGTTGCATCCAATACTTTAGTCTTGGAGCCCGGGATCAGCTTTCTGGTTGAACAGATTTGACAGATTATTATTAGCCAAAAATTGCATATTTGTCCTGGGACAACTCACACATGAATAATAATCTCAAACTAGGTAAAGTTTTTACTATAGCACCTAATAAACAGACAACTAAAGAATAAACAAACCTACTGAAGCTACAAGCATGTTTAAATTCATAATAGAACTCTTTGTATATTTTACCCCTAAAGACATAATTTCTCACCTCTTCCAAAGCGTCTTACACTTCCCCGAGGAAAAAACATGACTTTTAAGCCTGCCTTAACTAAACCTGCCTACTGTCTGCCCCCCTCAAATGAAATGAGTTAAGTCATTTCAAAACCAAAATCGTCAATCCAATCGTCAATAAAACAAAAGAGATATGTCATGATCGTTGCAAATGGCGTTCTGCAGTCCCTGCCTTACCCCTCCCCGGGAAATAACCGTGAGTCTATGTATGTCAATCCTCCAACGTCTGGAAAGACTCTGAACGCTGAGCCCGCGGTAACACCCGCGTTATTGCGGGCTGCTGCTCCGCACTTTTCATAGCGATGTTATATAGTGTAACGGATGCCAGGAATCGAACCTTTGCTAGTCCGCTACAGTGCGCTGGTAGTGTGCTGCTGACGTGTGCCTACGACGATGCGTGTTCTTCTATGTGTGTGGACTGTATGGCTTCGATGTGTAAGGGCTTCAGAAATGAAACATCTTCATACGTTGAGAGCGATGCTGTTCAGGTGTGCGGTGCTTGATGGTTACATAGGTCACAAGATGGTGGTTGAGACGCCAACAACTGGCCGAATTGGTGGTCGCTTAAGTACCTCGAAACTTTACCTTATCGACGACCATCGCACCGAACACGTGCACAGAGAATCTTTCGTTTATTTTTATTTACAAAACAGTACAAATGTTACGTATGTTTCGATCCTATTATGCATACATACATGTTCTATACATCGTTAGATAGGTCTCATTAAGTTCTATCTATTGGTATACAATACCTAAACCTAACTATTAGCGTCACTAAGTTATTCCATAAAAACTCCCAAAAAATGCCGCCACACAAGGGCCCGCCCACTATATTTTCTATTGAAAAACTATCGTATACTAAATTTATATATATAATTTTGGTAGGCCGTTGTGTGCAACTATATGGGGCATCTATTAAAACAAACACCATGAAAATATCTTTATTCAATTCGAACATATGACATGATAACTTTGAAGCATAAAAAATTTACAGAATTTCTTAAGTAAATACTATCGTAAGTAAACAAATTTTATGATAAACATACGAATGTTTGTTATTATGCTTATTTTAACTATATAAGGTAATAACTAGCAATAAAAAGGTATCTAGACATGATTTCAAGTCTATATGAAGCTAAAAAACACTTATAAAACTATAATACGAATGTGTAAACAAACAGTTGTTTTATGAAGCATTAGCTGTTATCTGTCACTACTGATAACGCTATTTATGATTCGATATCTAAGGTCCCTACAGTTAGCACAAGTTTAAGACTAATGTTCATGTATTACATAGTTGTTGTATATTAACAATCTAACCATTTACACTATTTTAGCTATTTTTTAACGTTTTGACACGTCCGGGAACCGAACCCGGTGTACCGCACGATTAGATAACACTGATTTTATTCGATTTTCACTCGCGGTTTCGAATACACTATTCACTGTCATAGTTTTAATGTCTGTCGCGAACATCTCTCCCGCCGTGCAGCAACGCGCGTGACCCGTCGTGTGGCGGTGCTGCAGAGCACCCGGTGAGCGACACCTCGTCACTTGGGCAGGGGGACCAGCTTCTTAGCCGGCCGTTTGAGGACGCCTGCTGCTGTGCGCACCTCGACAGTGCGTATGGCGCCGTCGGCGCCCGGGTAGACGGCCACAACTCGACCGCGCGGCCAGGTATTGCGCGGGAGTTGGCCGTCGGCGATAAGGACGGGGTCGCCGACCTCGAGGTTGAGCCCAGACCCATGGGGCTCCCGCCGGTGTTGCAGCTCGGGTAGGTACTCGCGCACCCAACGGCGCCAGAACATGTCGGCGTGGATTTGGGCGCGCCGCCAGTGCTTGCTGCTGTTGAGGTCAGCCTCGCTGAACTCGCCCAGCGGAGGGAGGCGAGCAGAACCACCGAACAGGATGTGGTTCGGGGTGATGGCCTCGCTGTCTGCTGCGTTGACGGAGACGTGTGTGAGGGGACGACTGTTTACTGTGTACTCGACCTCACACAGTAGTGTAGCTAGGACTTCTTCGTGCGGATGGCGCTCGTGAAGGACCGTATAGAGGGCGGTCTTCACGCACCTGACGAGGCGCTCCCATGCGCCCCCCATGAATGGCGCTGAGGGGGTGATGAAGCGCCATATGATGCCACGGCGACTCGCTTCCTCGGCGACGGCGTCTCTCATCTCTCGGTCGGCACCGTGCATGTTGGTGCCGTTGTCCGAGTAGATCTCTGCGGGGCAACCTCGGCGCGCTGCGAACCTGCGCAGCGCCAAGATTGCGGAGTCGGCGCTCAGGCTGGCGGCGACCTCCAGATGTACTGCCCTGGAAGTGAGACATGTAAACAGTGCCACATAACGTTTGTGACGCTGTCTACCGACGGTTACGGAGAGCGGCCCGAAATAATCAAGACCCGTGTAGGTGAAGGGCCTCTGATGGTGAGCAAGGCGCGTCTTTGGATGGTCCCCTGTGGCTGGCTCAGGCGGCTGCGTTTTTCTAATGCGGCATGGTAGACATCTATGTACTATTTTCTTTGTAGTCGGCCGCAGACGAAGAATCCAATAGTGTTGGCGTATTTCATTGATTACCAACTCTGTACCGCTGTGATGTAATTTTCTATGCGTCCAATCTATGTATAGCTGTGTAATACGATGATCGCCGTCTAAGATCGGCGGTCTCTTTGTTTGTTCGGAGATTTCTTCTATAGCTATTATACGACTGCGTAGAGTGATAATTCCGTTGTTCATCTCCACGGGTAACGAATACAGGCGGCTGTCTCTGGCGACACCTCCTCCGCGCCGCAGCTCCCGAAGGTCGGCGCCGAAGGAGTCCTCTTGTACCGCCTTCACAAGAAGGTCCTCGGCGCCGCGGGTGTGTTCTGCGGAGAGAAGCACGAAGTTTCGGGAGTCGGCGGCTGGACGAGGTGCCGCTCTGCCCGACTTGATGTTGTGCTTCGTCTTCGTCACGTGACGCCAATCTGGATCCTTCTGTCTATTTTTCTGCGTTCTTTTATATAGAACCTTCTCTGCGGTTTTCTTACATAATGCTATAAATTGTAGAACTCTTGCTGTCGCTCGTAAGAGCCTCTCCCATTTGGAAAATCTATACGGGTCCGGTACGGCTTCTATAATTCTATGTGTTTGACGTTTCTCTACAGCTGTCAGTGTGCGCTCTTCGCCTGTCGCGTCAGGGGCGATGTGCTTCTCCACGGGCCATAGTGACGGGTCTTCGTACAGGAACGACGGTTCGGTGTACCACTCGTGTTCGGAGTTAAAGCTGTTTGGCACGTCGCGCGTAGCCGCATCCGCCGCGTTCAACTTCGTAGGTACCCAGCGCCAATCTTCAACTTTACTATGCTCTTCTATGGCGGCTAGGCGGTGCGCGACGAATGGTTTGTACGCCCGTGCTCCTTTTCTTATCCACGTTAGTACGGTCTTGCTGTCCGTCCAGTACACGACGGCCTCGGGTTTGACGCGATGTTCTTCTATTACCGCTTGAGCGACTCGCGTACCCATGACGGCGGCTTGCAGTTCGAGTCTCGGGATTGACACCACCTTAAGCGGTGCCACTCTCGCCTTCGCCATAACGAGCGTCACGTGCACACGCCCATCTGGTGTAGTCGCTCGCCAGTACACCGCTGTTGCGTAGGCCACTTCACTGGCGTCCGTAAAGACATGTACTTGGAGTGTACAGGCGTCACTGTACCCGGGGTAACACCGCGGGATGCGTATCGACTTCAACTGTTCTAAATGCTGTATCCACGATGCCCATTGCACTCTGAGGCTTTCGTCAAACTTCTCGTCCCAATTTGTACCGAGTCGCCAGGCTTCCTGTAGTATCTGTTTGGCTCGAACAGTCACGGGCGATGCGAGGCCGAGTGGGTCGTATAGCGACATAACTATTTTCAACGCTTCCCGTTTCGTAGGCGCTTCGGTGCCGATGAGTCCGTCTGGAAGCCGTGCGAGTGTAAGGTTGAAGCTCAGCTCGTCCGCGCTCGTTTTCCACATCAAGCCGAGAATTTTCTCTTCTTGCCCCTTGCTGGCGAGGCCGACTGTCTCCTGGCGATGTTGACTTGGTTCTATTGCTTCTATGGTTCGCTGTGGTGGGCGACTATTTGTGCAGGATGCAATGCACTGCTCCCCTATTGTCTTAACGACGGTAGGCTTAACGACGGCCTTCGAAACTATGGGAGAGTGCACCTGTCCTCTATCTAATACTACGTGAGAGTGCGTAACCGGCTTCACATCTATGTGAGAGTTACTCGGTTCTATATTTTCTATTTTCGATTCTACGTTTCTATCATACGCGAGCCTCTTCGCTGCGTCTTCAAAACTATGTGGAATGACGTGTGCTTCTTTCTGTAGAAGGCCCGTCTCTATATGTCTATCTTCTAATTGTTTCGTATGTTTTTCTAACATATCAGTAGCCCGCTTCTCGGGGTCCGAGTTCGGTCGACGTGGGTTCACTATGAGCGATTCCAGTGCGAAATATTCTTTCAGTTGCGCTTCTATGCTTTCATCTATAGCGGAGAGACCGTTGACGAAGTGTACGGTGTTTCCCAAGGTGCGTGAGCGCGCGCCGTGCAGCACCCATCCCAGCGATGTAAGCGACGCCACCGGTTGATCGTTGAGTCCTCTTCGTACTGCGTTCGCTATGAGCAGGTGCCAGTTGTCTTGACCTATTAGCACCTTTGGCACGCCTATGTCGTACACCAGCTTCTTCTTGATGCCTTCGAGGTGTTTGCAGTCTATCAGGTCCTCTTCGGCGATCTTCTGCGGCGACAGGTGTAGGCTGGCTACGGTGCGCGCACACAAAGGCACTTGTTTGCTGTCGGCGCCGGCTCCTCGTATTTGTATGTCTACGCGTCGCGACGTTGGCATGTCGAGCGACGTATCGCCTATGGCACGGATCGTAAACGGGTCCAGGTTCCCTTCCGCGCCGACTTCCTTGGCTATGTCTTCGTCTATGAGCGATACGGTGCTTCCGTCGTCGAGTAGGGCGAACGTAGACGCCTCTCCCGCCGGTCCGACTATCTGCACGGGCACTATCTTTAAGTATGCTTGAGCCTTTGCACGTATGCACGAACTGGCGACCGTTTCTTGCTTTTCTATGTTCACGTCTTCGGTCCTATGGGCTCCTCTATCGTAGTGAAGCAACTGGTTGTGTGTAGCGCGGCATCCCTCTACACCGCACTTCTTGGGCTTGCACGAGTGTTCTATTCGGCGTATGCGTAAGCAGCGAAAACACAATCCATGCTGCTTAGCTAGCTGCCATCTCTTCTCTGCGTTGGCGTTACGAAACGTGCTGCAGGCCGACGAGTAGTGTCCTTCGCGTTCACATATCCTGCACTTCGCGTTAGACGTGTCCGTATGCGTTCGCTTCTCCGTCGCCGTCGCCGTGTACGTCCTCTGCACGGTGCGTCTGCTTGGCGGCCCATCGGTGATGTTCTCAGCCGGCGCGAACGCGCTACAGTAACGCGCGTACTCTGTCACGAAGTCACTGAATCGGCTGAGGTCCGGCTTCGACTGGCACTTCTCGGTATACGTCTTGTACCACTGCACACGTAGCGAGTTCGGTAGCTTCTCGGTCAACACGCGCACTAGCTCCGCATTGATGAGGTAGTGTTCCTTTTTCAACGCACGAAGAGTGACGACGCCGCTTCTAATCTTGCTCGCGAACGCGCATATGTCCTTAGGTGCTTCGCTACAGCGTGGCAGGGTCCTCAGCTTGTCCGTCTCTGCCTGTGCGATCGAGTCTGGTCGTCCGAACTGCAGCTCCAACTCCTTCATAATTTCATCTGGTCGCGCATGCCCAATCAGTTCAGAGCTAACTGTTTCTAACGCTCTTCCCTTGAGACTTCTTCTCAGTCTCGCTGTATTCTCCACGTCGTTGAAGAAATTCTTGGTGGTGTCGTATATCGCCTTGAACGACAGCCACTCGGTGTGCGCGCCGCCGAACGTCGGTAGCGTCATGATGACTTTCGAAACCGCCGGGTGTGGTGCAACTATCGATGTGTCCGGTGGCTTCCTATCGGCGAGCGCGGCGATCGCGGAGGTGAGATCCGTGATGAACGGCTTCAGCGAATCCCCTCCCTGTTGATGAACGTCCATCTTCTGTGAGGGCGGTCCATCTTCTATATCTATCTTCTGTGCCCCGTCGACGTCCCTCTTCTTAGTGGGCGCCGATACCACTATATCTATATCTTCAGGGCCGGGCTGGGGTTCCGGAGCCTCTTCCAACCACGAACGTATGTAATCTTGCTTCGACTGTCCATCCTCGTCGTAGTCATCGGAGTCCGCCTCCTCTTCAGCCTTCTGTAGTGCTAACTGTGCTAACTGTAGTTTTATCTTCAAAACTTCTTCTCGAGCCAACATCACATTTCTATTGGAGCGTCCCGTAGCTGCTGAGCGTTGGTCGCGTTCCCTTGTTGGCTTCTTTCTATCTCTATTTTCTATTATGCTATGTTGCGCTGTACAAACGCTCGATCTATCGGATGGTTGCAACGTCCTTTCCTTGCCATCTTCATTTTTCGACTGCACCTCTGCTCGCTCCCTTGCGTCTTGAGTGATGTTTCGTTCGTCCCTCCCCGCGGGGCCGGGGGGGGCCGGCGGCGGCGCGTCGCTCCCGACTGTTGTCGACGGCGATCGCGGTGGCCCGTCGTGACGGACGACCGCGGCGGCTGGGTTGCGGGCAGCGGCGGCGCGGGCAGGGGTACTGGAACTAGGCCCGGCGCCGGCCGCTCCCCCGGCGACCTCGGGAGCACGACCTCTTGAACGCGTCGTAGGCATTCTTCTTCAATCCGGCTCGAAGCGACCAACAAATGTAACGGATGCCAGGAATCGAACCTTTGCTAGTCCGCTACAGTGCGCTGGTAGTGTGCTGCTGACGTGTGCCTACGACGATGCGTGTTCTTCTATGTGTGTGGACTGTATGGCTTCGATGTGTAAGGGCTTCAGAAATGAAACATCTTCATACGTTGAGAGCGATGCTGTTCAGGTGTGCGGTGCTTGATGGTTACATAGGTCACAAGATGGTGGTTGAGACGCCAACAACTGGCCGAATTGGTGGTCGCTTAAGTACCTCGAAACTTTACCTTATCGACGACCATCGCACCGAACACGTGCACAGAGAATCTTTCGTTTATTTTTATTTACAAAACAGTACAAATGTTACGTATGTTTCGATCCTATTATGCATACATACATGTTCTATACATCGTTAGATAGGTCTCATTAAGTTCTATCTATTGGTATACAATACCTAAACCTAACTATTAGCGTCACTAAGTTATTCCATAAAAACTCCCAAAAAATGCCGCCACACAAGGGCCCGCCCACTATATTTTCTATTGAAAAACTATCGTATACTAAATTTATATATATAATTTTGGTAGGCCGTTGTGTGCAACTATATGGGGCATCTATTTAAACAAACACCATGAAAATATCTTTATTCAATTCGAACATATGACATGATAACTTTGAAGCATAAAAAATTTACAGAATTTCTTAAGTAAATACTATCGTAAGTAAACAAATTTTATGATAAACATACGAATGTTTGTTATTATGCTTATTTTAACTATATAAGGTAATAACTAGCAATAAAAAGGTATCTAGACATGATTTCAAGTCTATATGAAGCTAAAAAACACTTATAAAACTATAATACGAATGTGTAAACAAACAGCTGTTTTATGAAGCATTAGCTCTTATCTGTCACTACTGATAACGCTATTTATGATTCGATATCTAAGGTCCCTACAGTTAGCACAAGTTTAAGACTAATGTTCATGTATTACATAGTTGTTGTATATTAACAATCTAACCATTTACACTATTTTAGCTATTTTTTAACGTTTTGACACGTCCGGGAACCGAACCCGGTGTACCGCACGATTAGATAACACTGATTTTATTCGATTTTCACTCGCAGTTTCGAATACACTATTCACTGTCATAGTTTTAATGTCTGTCGCGAACATATAGCCTGTAGCGTTCCTCGTTAAATGGGCTATCCAACACAATAATAATTATTCAAAACCAACCAGTAGTTCCTGAGATTAGTGTTAGTATAGAAGTAAATATTACCTGGCAGGTATCTTTAGAAGCTATTCTGCTTCCGTAGCAACTCTGAGTGTCAGGGTCGAAACCAGTCTTCATCACCCTCTGTGGCTGGTAGTGGTCTGCGCACTCCTTGTTCGTGAACTTCTGCAATATTACCTAGAAGAAATGGTGTTATTACTTAAATATGATTTTGGTAGTATAGATTATTCACTATGATGCAAGCTATCATTCTTTTATTTTTTTTGATTCGGTAGTGTATATCCCAAGATTGACTCTACATTCATTCAATAACAATAGTTTTAAAACCAGACTTTTATCATTCTAACGTTATTCCTTCACAATCCACTAGCCTCAGACCTGTTCCACTTAGCATGGCATCTCCATTTTCTACTATCATAATCACTATCAGCCTGCCATAACTTCCAGCTGCATATAGGCCTCTCTAATGTCCCGCCACTGAGACCGATATTCGGCTCTTCGTGTCCAGCCGCTGCCAGCCACTTTATCGTTACTCCACTTAGCTGGAGAGCGTCCTACACTACAAATTTGTTCCCCTCTCTTAGCTCTGAACACCCTGCCACAATCATCTCTGCATCACCCAAAGGTTGACTGAGAGAAAATTGGCATTAAGTCCGCCTTGTGCAATATATTTTGCAAGAAATTAAAATAATATTAATATATATTTTTATATTCTCCCACCTGTATCCTTGAAGGGGTAGGCAAAGGTATTGCCGTGCTGCTACTGAAAATTAATACGCAATATAACTGAGTAACACGTTTTCCCGACTCGAGAATCCAACCCAGGACCTCCTGATCAGCAGACGCATACATTATACACTGGACCACGGAGGCAGTCAAGTTTTCCTACTCTAACAATTGTCAAATATTCCCCTTACCTTTTCCAGGTTGTCAGAGAGCTCTCCATTGTATTGTGTAACCCCCCACCCGGTAGCAAGCACCCTGCTGTCGTTGTCACCCCCCACTTCCAAGCACGCCGGCACTATATACTGACTCAACTTGACACTGAAAACAATATGTAATATGTTTTGTAATCTTATACAAAATAAAAAAGGTAGCGATAGCTGAGTGGAGAGACCGACAGACTGCTACGCAGAGGGTCTCGGATTCGAATCCACGGCACGCTCCAATGACTTTCCGGAGTTGAGTGTTAATTATCGCTTGCTAAACGGTGAAGGAAAACATTGTGAGGAAACATGCATGTCTGAGAGTTCTGCATAATGTTCTCGAAAGACGTGTGAAGTCTGCCAACCCGCACTCGGCCAGCGTGGTGGACTAAGGCCTTACCCTTCTCATAGTGAGAAGAGGCCCGTGCCCAGCAGTGGGACAGTATAAAGGGCTGATGATGAATCTTACACACTTCGTTTGTATCTTATCGTCTGGGACTGTGTCTACGTATACCTAGTAGGTATCCCATAGATTTCTAAAGCCTACTCCCTCTCTAGGAATAAATCCTGTGTCGCGGGGGACTTTACAAACATACAACTAACGGACACAATGAACACCCAGACTCGAAACAACAATTTATGGATCACATAAAGTGTTGCCTCGTATGGGGATCGAACTGGAGCGTTTGGGCAGTGTCAAGCGGTGAGGCGGCTGCTTAAACCACTACTCCAGCCGTGCAGTCATAGTCATAGATTGTACTATTACTGGATCTTCTGCATTTTTGTCATCATATTGAACACCTCAGTCCCGTGCAATAGGAACCTGATCTTTTTCTCTTCAGATCGGCTACTACTTCTTGTACTATGTCTTTTTCTATAGGTGCCATTAACAGTGACCTGACGCGTATCAGCAGTTGGAGCAAATCCTTTGGGCTTAAAGTCAATCCCTCTAAAACCCAGGTCATTGTTATTGGGAGCGCAAGAATGACAAAGAAAATCGACTGGTCTCAGCTGCCTGACGTTACCTTCGATGGCACTGTTATTCCGATACAAGATAAGGTAAAGAATCTCGGTATAACAATCGACTCTACATTAACGTGGCAATCGCAGATACAAGAGGTGAGCCGAAAGGTGTTTGCCTCAGCAGGTTCATTGAGAAGACTTTGAAATTTTCTCCCAACTGCCACCAAAATTGCACTTGCAAACTCTCTTCTTTTACCCATTATTGATTATGCAGATGTCAGCTATCTAGATCTCGCCGAAAACCAGCTAGACAAACTTGAGCGCCTTCAAAATCACTGTATACGATTCATATTTGGACTTCGTAAATATGATCATGTTTCACAATTTCGAACACAGCTCAAGTGGTTACCTATACGACATCGCCGGAATGCTCACATTCTTTTTTTGCTGTACAATATACTTTTTAACCCTTCAACTCCTTCCTATCTTAAAGGACGATTCGAATTCCTTCATGATACGCATAACCGTTATTTAAGGTCATCAGAAAATTTGAAACTGAAGATGCCGGTACATTCCACAACCTTTTATGATAAGTCATTTTCTGTCACAGCTGTTCGTCTATGGAATGCATTACCGTTACATATAAGACAGGCTCAGACGGTAACCAGGTTCAAATCCTTTATTAGTTAAGGAGTACTATTTTTCATTATGATATTTATTGTTTCTTCCTGTTCTACTAAGTATATGTATATGTATTAAATATTATTTATGTATGTATATCTATGTATGTATAAGTATTTATGTATGTGTATGTAAATTGTCTTAGTATAATATATTTTTATATGTATTTAAATATAATATATATCTACATACATCTTTACTGGTACGCTTACAACTACCATTTCTATCCTACCAATAATGTTTCCATCCAAAGGTTGCCTGGTAGAAATCGCTTTTAGCGATAAGGCCGCCCATTGTACTGTATCTTACATATGTAAATTTATTTACCATATTTGCAAAATTGTACAATAAAGTGTATAATAAATAAATACTTCGTATGAGAAAATTAAAGGCACAGCTTCATCATCATTATTTGCCTGCCAAAGTGGATATACGCCTCTCCAATGGCACAACACTGAGATCCAGCAATCCAATCCATCGGTAGGTAAATGTTGCTTCAAGGTTTAGGTTTTACAGAACATGTTTCAACTCACGGTGTCGCCAGTTCCAGTAGAGCAATATCATTGTACTTGGAAGGGGGCTTGTAGTCAGGGTGTTTGATGATCTTCTTCACCTTGTATATGTTGGCGGTGTTCTGCGTATCCTGGCGGGTTAAAGCACCCACCACGACGAAGGACACGGGCCCTCTGTAAAGAGAAAAAATTTACATATAACATAACTTCACGCCCTTAACCCCAAAGAGGTAGACAGAAGTGTATCAAACACCCACTTTTCGCGAGTTATGTTTCGGTCCCAATGTAATAGGGGTGAGCCTATTGCCGCTACCGGGAACATCACCAGACTCCGTGCTACTACTGAGAATTCGGAAAAAACCCAGTAATACTCACACAAAATAAATATTAAATGTCAATAATAGGTTTTCTTATCGGTCCCGTAGCCAAAAACAGCACAAAAATGAATTATAGAGACTATATATTTTTGATAGGTGGATGAAAAAAAAAATAAGTTTAAAAACTTAAACCTGACTACGTAAGAAAAAAGGGTCTAAAAAGGTCAAAACAAGAAAATAGCTCATTTAGATATTAAGCCAGAAAAGTATAAGTAAAGAAATGCTCAAGCTAGAGTCGTAGTCGCACCTATGTATGTGTATCCTTCCTTTTGGCTTCGCCGTAGAAGGGTAATAAGACCTTACCAACTATTTTTTTATAAGAAGAGTGAAAAATCAATGCTACATACAGGGTGTCACAAGACCCATCACCAAGCCGAAGTCTACTCGTTGTGGACATCATGCCAAGTCATACTAACCAAAAATAATACCTGAGAAACGTATTTTTCTTAAATTTTCACATTTTTAAACCGCAACTAAAAGCGTGCGCGTGCAATGCCCGAAATGCCTACTTATCTATGGGGTCATAGGGCTATCTAAAGAACATATTGGCGGGGTAAATGCATCGATTTTGTACCTAATTATAAAAATTCCATACTAACTTTGAGCCTCGATATCTCCTGAACCAGTCATTTCCCAGGTATGGTGCCGAAGTAAAAAATGTTCGTAGTGATTGGTACAACATGGGATTTCAGTTTTCGTTAAGGGTCTTTTTACACCCTGTATATGCTGTACATCTTAATATAAAAATTAACGAGATGTAGTCAGCAGCTTTTGTGATAAAGCATATACATAATTATTGAAAAACTGCAAATATGACTTTGTTAATTCAAACATAGTGAAAAACAAAGTTATTTTTGTTGATGAAAAAGTGATAGTGGTATTTGGTTAAGTGAAGATAATGGGTATCATAAGTGGATACTGCTATTACGAAACACTTAATGGGTGAGTCTGACTCGTACTTGATTTGATCGGGATCAAATGAGTCTGTGTGAATTCTCTGAGGATACAAATGTGTACTTACAACTGAGGTGTTCCAAGGCAGTGTGCCGCTGTGAGCACGAACTGGTCGCTGATGAGGGAACCTCCACAGAGCCACTCCACGTCTTCTAGACTGTCACCGAAGCCCAGCAATACCTGCAAGTCAAAGAGTCAAGCATGTCAGTCATCTCGTTATCACGGCTGGTGGAAACCTCGAGGGACATATAAGGTATTTAAGCATATTTTCAAAAAAATCCGCGGTACACGTCACGAAAGTTAAAGGGAGACAAGCACTTGTTAATTTATTGATATATTTTAACGGCACTCATCATATATTATATACTAGAGGATGCCCGCGGTTACACCCGCGTTATTTAAGGCTACTGCTCTGCTCCCGTCGCTCATAGCGTGATGTTATAGCCTTCTTCGATAAATGGGCTATCTAACACTAAAAGAATTTTTCAACCAAACAAACAAACAAACTCTTTAGCTTTATAATATATATTAGTATAAGATTCACAATATAATATTATTATATACTACTACTGTACTACTTACTACTCTCTCTATCCAGCATTTTTTAAGACAACTCGCAAAGAGCTTAAAAACATTCATGTCCGTAAATTGTATGAGTGTAAAGTCTCCCGCGATACACAATTTTAACAATAAAATTGTTTTCATACCTAGAAGTAAATCTTACCATATGTGGAAACTCGTACTGCGCAGCGTCTTTCCCACCAATGATGAGTTCCTCTGCGTCGTGGTGACAATGATTCCCTCTGCTTAGTCCCCCAGTGAGCGCAACTCCCTTCTCACAAGGGTAGACATACTTCTGCTGGTACTCTATGCATTCTGAATGAACAGTAAAAGGTTTGAAATGGAGAGCTAAGTATTGTAAGTTACAATGAAGCCTATTTCAAAATTAAAACCCATGAGAAAAACGACAATAACATTTTGGCCACTCTTTTCTATTCCTAGATTTACAATTATTTTATAGTTATCTAAGTTTCTAAACACTCTATGTCGAAGGTACGCGACCGATGTTCTGCGGCTGATTTTACGTTCCGATATATTTGGCTGATATGATACACCATAAGTGCCGGACTTACGCTCGTGCTACGAACTACGCTTGTGCTCTTCTACTATTGTGCTGATTTCAGCATGAATGGGCCGGCTCGACCGGGAAAGTACTACCCTCTCACAGAAAATCGACGTAAAGTAACAGTACCTAAACTGTTGCGTATCGTTCGGTGAGTGAGAGTGCCGGAGGCCCTATCCCCTATCCCTTCTCCCTGATCCCACTCCTCATCCTACCCTTTTTCCCAACCCCAAGGAGCGGCAACGCACTTGTGACTCCTGTGGTGTTGCTTGTGTCTATGGGCGGGGGTAATTGCTTACCATCAGGCAATCCGTCTGCTCGTTTGCCGCCTATTACCATAAAAAAAAAACTAGAAAAGTTGCTGCTGAACTTACGCTCGACTGAAGTAAGCTGTTCGCTATAACGGTATAATATTTCGGTATAATGTGTCGTCAGTAATTCAAATAGCATTGCAGGCGTAATCACGCCGAACTTCGGTCGCGTAACTTCGGTGTAGTGTGTTTAGACACTAAGAACTTGTTTGTGTTTCTCATGTGGCCCAATTCTCCTTAATAAATACAGTTTCGATATAATGTCAGTGTCATACTTACGTCACAAAAAGCGTATTCTTCTAAATTATCTGATATTTGAACGAAATAGTAACGAGATCGTTATTGAAACAAGTGTCATGTGTCAACGGCGAACTGTTTATTTCAAATTATACGATAATGACATTAGGTTATCAGAATGCCGCTTTTGAGTCAATGCAAAATATAATTTCAATGTCTTATACAAAAAAAAATTATAAGTCCGTCCTTTAGATTATTCAAAAATAAGCGATACGTATTTTTTATTTGTAAATTAAATCAAAAATGACCAAGATATAGCTCATTAAAGTTACGTATAACGTCACGCCGTGCTGCATTTTTTCGCACTAGATGACGTCACACGTAACTTTAATAGGCTATATCTTTGTTATCTTTTATTTAATCGAAAAAAAATACGTGTCCAATATTTTTTTATAATCTAAAATACGGACTAAATAAAATGTAATAATTTTGACCCTGGAAACTACCCTATTAGGCCTCTGATGTCAAACATCCGCAGTAAATAAGTAAAAAAGCTTTCATTAATTATTCTACTGATCTGAGCTAAAAAGTCCTTCATCTTCATGGAAATTTTGGCTACATATACACTTACTATCAAAAGCAGTTTGCCCAGTTGGCTTGGAGGTCATGTCTTCGGGGATGGGTTCACAGCCGTCGGAGTCGATGTCACCAACTTCTTTGTAATCGTACACTGGAGGCACATACATCTTCGTCGTCTCGCTATCTAAACTGGAAAATTAACAGATTTTATTATTATATAGATTTAATATAGTATAATAGTGGTGACTACATACAACTAAGGCCATCTATCGTACGACAGCGCAAACAATCATCACAGTGCCATCTAACGATCACAACGGAACTTTAAATCTATGAATCGTGCAAAGAGAGCTTGCGCATGTGAGCAGTAAACAAGTTTCAAGTACTTGGACTGCATTTCACGCACGATCACCTTGCCTGGTCCTTGGGGGGATTCTTTAGTTGGAGGAACACTACACCTTATTCCTCCACACTTATGTATCTTTATGATAATAATAAATAAAAGGTGTACCTGTTTATAAAATAGGTATCAGCCCTGATTAACCACGGGCCTCTTTTCACTCATTTTTTATGTAAGAGGTGACAAACGAGCAGAAAGATCGCGTTATGGTAAACGATTAACGTCGCCAATGCACACAAGCGACACCAGAGGCGTCACAAGTGCGTTGCTGCCCCTTGGGATGGCAGAAGGAATTAGAGGAGAAGTGGGATGAGGGAGAAGAAGAAAGAAGCACTCAGCGAACAAAACGCAAAAATAATGTAAGTTTATGTCGATATTCGGTGAGAGGCCAGAGGGTCTACAAAGAGTCTTGCACTCGATCGTCACAGTGACGATAGACTAGTCGACAGGAACAATTTCCATACATTTTCTAAAAGCGCCCCTAGCAGATAGTAGCGACTGGTAGAGTCCGCTAGGGGGCCTCAGGCTTATCCCTGTCGCTGTGTTTATGTCTACTGCTTTGTACGATAGATGGCACTAGCTATATGTTATGATTTGAAAGAAAGAAAAAAGAAAAAGAAAGAAAAATGCGTTTATTTCTATCAGACGAAAGACATGAACAATAACGACAATGTTGAAAAACAAAAACATTACAGTATAACTGTACCAATCTGTGCACGCCTGTCGCCTGCATAAAAATAGGAGGCCAGTTCAGCATATTGCCGGACACATGTGCCCGGCACTGGTTTTCAACTAAGTTCGATTTGTATAAGTATGTCATGTAGTCAGACTGCTTACCTTTGAGCGGTGGTGGTCGCGACGTTTAGCCGAAACGCTGATGGGGCAGTAGACACCACGTCATCTAGACAGCATACTATGGGGACGGAGTAGTCGAACCCACATAACTAGAAAAAGATAGAAAAAATCAAGTTACAAGGAGTTAATTTTTGTAATTTTTTTAGGATGTGAACCGCGCAACATTTTTGTTTGGGTCTATAGCTTTATTACATCACTAGGGATTTAATTTTTCAACAAATAAAAATGAGATTCATATTTTATTCTTTAAATTTGGATAGGACCAAAAGGTCAGTATATTATTCTGTCAATAAAAAAAAAATTAAAAGCGATTTGTAATAATTAACAGATTTCTGAGGTTTCTAACAAACGTACAAAAATATGTACAAGGGAAATGCGAACATCTTTTTTTACTCGGATAAAAAGATTTTTTCATCATTTCAGCCTAGAGACGACCATTGCTGGACATAGGCCTCCCCCAAGGTTCTCCACGCAGACCGCTTTTGAGCCGCCCGCATCCAGTCGCTTCCCGTGATCTTAACCAGATCGTTGGTCCACCTTGCGGGAGGCCTACCCCTGCTGCGTCGTCCAATACGTGGTCGCGACTCCAGAACCCTCCTGCCCCAACGGCCATCGGTTCTTCCCGCTTTGTGCCCTGCTCATTGCCACTTCAGCCTGGCTATTCGGAGAGCTATGTCGGTGACTTTGGTTCTCCTGCGGATCTCTTCATTTCTGATTCGATCTCGCAGGAAAACTCCGAGCTTTAGCTATCTCCATCGCCCTCTGAGTGACCCTGAGCTTTCGGATAAGGCCCATAGTTAGCGACCACGTCTCAGCGCGGTAGATCATCACTGGTAACACACACTGGTCAAAGACTTTCGTCTTGAGACACTGCGGGATATCGGACGTAAAGATATGCCGTAACTTACCGAACGCAGCCCAACCGAGTTGGATTCGACGTTGACCTTTTCGAAGTTGGACCTACCCAATTGGATCATTTGTCCCAGGTGACAGTACTTTTCGACAACTTCGAGTGTAGAGTCAAAAAAAAACGACTCTGGCTAGACGGGCTGGTACAGAGTAATATTCAATCATCGGACATAACACCCAGACACAAAACTGAGACTGCAGCACTAGGGCATGTCGGTATTGGACTTTTTAACAATACCGGTATTTTTTCGGTATTAATTTTGTCAAAACCGGGATCCCGGTATTCCGGTATTATTTCGGTATTTAACGTTTAACATTAGTTAAGAAAAAAAAATGGTCTTGCAAAAATTATAACAAAAACACAAATGTACTTTTGACGTTATATGTATTAAAAAGAAACAAAAACAAAGAAATTAACAATTATTCATGAATCAGCCAGTTTCTCTCCTTGGAAATCACTTATAATTTTTGTTTAACATTTACACCATATCATAACTCGTCACGGACGCTTGCGACAGTTTATAGGGTGCCCTGGTCAATAACAACAAAATTCAAGGACTATGACAACCCCACCTGCAAAGAGATGCATGCGGTGATTGCTGTGTTTTCGATCCAGAGCCCTCCGGGACTCAAGAATCGTACTACAGACCGACAACAAGACAGTGGCCTCGTACATTCGGAAGGAAGCCGGTACAATGATTCTCTAGATTCCGCAGACTCCAACGCCTGTTATCACGACGCATTCAGCAGATACTGCCGGTACGACCAGGCATGGGTGTTCACACCACTAACACTGCTAACGCGAGTACTTTACTACCTCAACTCGGCATCAGGTCAGTACATCGTAATAGCACCAAGCGGAAGAAACCCTTATGGCGATCAGACCTGAAGAATCGATCCTTGACGCGGCTCCTGAACATCAGAGACCTGACGAAGACTTTGGTGGACACGGTAACCAGCCTACCACCACCTCATACAATCTGCAGCTGGAATCTTGGCTCATTTTGGGTGGGATAATATGACAAAAGATTGGCCTCCACGAGAAAAAGACCTTCTTTTATCTTATTGGAGATCTTCAACTCTTAAAACCTACACATCTATCTGGGGAAAGTGGTCGTTGTGGTGTAGTCAAAATAATATAAACTCTCCTAAACCAAATTCGGCAGATGTTGCAAAATATATAGCATATCTACATCTTAATCAAAAGCTAGTTTATAGAACTATTCTCGTGCACAAGTCTGTTATAGCATCTATTTGTAAAACTACTTCAGATACTCGTATAAGAATTTCTTCTAGTCACAAGAGTTAAGCACATTTTAAAAGCACTTTCAATTGCAAAGCCATTGCCAGCCAAGGTACCTACATGGGACGCAAGAGTATATCATTAATACTCCTTGCATAAGTAATTTGTATGAAGTGTCTAAGCGAACGACGACTATTTTATTATTATGCTCTGGACGTCGTGTCCACGACCTTTTCCTCTTGCATATTGATTCAGTTTATTTTATAGACAAACAGAATATTCTCAACAAACATCTCAAATCAATCTCATGTCATTCGCGCTTCGGTGCAGCGTTGCCAGATATTTTATTTTCTAGGGATTAAAATTGCTTTATATTAAATACCGAAATACCGGTGTTGGTGATTTGAATACCGGTATCCAAAACTTATAAAAGCAGCCCGGTATCCCGGTTTTTCGGTAATATGCCCGAATACCGGTATTCATGCCCTATGCAGCACTGCCTAGGTTTTGATCGAATCAAAGGCTTTCTCATAGTCCACAAACGCCAAGCATAGAGGCTGGTTATACTAACTACTAAAAGTTTTTATAGGGTCTAAATTTAGTACTTAGCATGGTACAGACCTTGCCTTGTTATAAGGCCCTGAGTTTAACTACATGATGCACTCCTTAATAATAAATATATATATATATATATATATATATATATATATATATATATATATATATATATATATATATATATAATCGTTTTAGTAATTTAAATCTTTGTTCATTTTAATCTGGTCCCGTTAATCAATTACATAATTACATTCATGAATAATCACCTATTTAAATGTACGTAATTCTTAAGATCGTTAGACTAATATCTGCTTAATGATTTTTATGAACATTAATTGAGTTCGTTTCTATGAATCCCCTCAATTCCAATCTGATCTTACAAGGAAACTTCTAGTGTAGCTCTGTCCACTCTCTGAGTGACTTAAGCCTTCTGGGGGGTCCAAAGTGTGCGACTACGGCCTTTGTTTCATAAATTATGCCTAGCCACACAGGCCAAAGACATTTGTCTTGATACTGCTGGATATAGTAGCAAGGCCAGGCTTCCGTGAGGTAGACCGAGGATCTTATTGGAATCGAGTGAAGCAGTTGAATGTGGGTGGTTCATTGGTCCATGTACCTATATGGAAAGGCATGGGAAGGCTTGTGCCCAGCAGTAGACGCCTTCAGGCTAAGACGAGAATTGGTGTTGTATAAGTATATTATTTGTGGATTGAACTTTAGTGGATCGAAAACTTTGACCCTTCCTACAATCCCTCTCAGATGAATTTTTGACCGCCTATGCCCGTCTCCATGGTCCAATACATATCTAAATTAAATTTCAATAAAATCGGTTCAGCTGTTTTGGCGTGAAAATGGAACATACATACATACACACTTTAGAATGTATTATATTAAGTAGGGATTAATATTAAGATTGGGGCAAATCAGGAAGAGCTTAAGTCCTTCGGTGAACTCCTATAAGCTGTAAAGTAAGGAAAGAAAGATACCTTGGGGTGCCGCCTATTCCTGATGTCTTGCATAGCAGCTTGACACTGACTGATGGGGACGCAGGTCGCCGTCTGACTCTCAATAGTGCAGCTGTTACCTGGAAACCAAGAGAACCATAAATAGTGAGACGACCCAGTGGCGTGGTAGGAGTTTAAACAACTACTACGCCAAAGGTCACGCGTTCGATTCTCGCTCAAGTCAAACATTTGTGTGCGTGAACATGGATGTCTGTGTTGGTCTGGGAGTTTCTATGTATGTATTTACAAAAAAAAAGCAAATATTTTTTTTATCCATTGTCTAGTACCCATAGTACAAGCTCTGCTTAATTTGGGACTAGATGAGGTTGGGTGAATGTGATAGATATTATTTAGATCCCCCCCGTGGGATCTCCATCTTGTCGTGGTGGGGGGGCTCAGTAACCGTGGATTGGTCACCCGCGGTGAAGCTAAGAGGGATCCAGGAGGGGACGCTCCGCGTGGGCTTGGAGGCGCCTGCGCAGGATGCGTCCAACGGTGCGGGTGCGGGGGACAGTTCTGTCTGTCCCTCGCAGTCGGGTGCGGTCGCGGGAGGAGAGGCGTGTCGGTGTTTCGTTGCCGCGCGCCCTATCTCCCGCGACCAAATGGGGGCGCACCATTCGATGCGTCGCGGTGGGGCCGCCGCAGAGGAAGAGGAGATGCGGTGTTGCGTTGCCGTCCTCCCTATCCTCTGCGGCCGCTGGGCGTTTTGGCGGCGGAGTCCAACACCTTAATCCGTCGCCAAGGGGGTTTTGTTCGGAGCCCGCCTGACCATCTGGCGGGCCAATACCCGTCGGAGGGCGGCGACGAGTGCTTTGGTGATGCCCCACCCTCCGACACACGGGTACATGGCGGAAGTCGAGGTGGTTTTTAGTGGAAACACCACATACTCCGGCTCTTATTTCCCCCAAGAGTCGGAGATCCGAAGGGATTTTCCATCTCGTAAAACAAAAAAAAAAAGATATTATTTAGATAAAAATTATTTTTAAATTTAAAAAAAAACACTAAGGAACTAAAAAACAAAAAATAATTTGTTTTGGACCAAAAATTTCTGGAGTCGGTGCCAAGCCAAGTATTTCTGATCTGACTATAAAACCTCTACACATTTTTATATAACTTTCGATGTTGATAGTATAAGCAGTTTGTAATTTAGTAACTTTTTGCGTAAGGGCTTGGCACTGACTCCAAAAATGTTTGGTCCAAAACAAATTATATTTTGATTTTTTAGTTCCATAGTGTTTTTTGAAGTTGGTTTTTTTTATAGAATAAAATGTAATTATTTTGTCCCTGGAAACTACCCTATTCTGAAATGTAGACCTGTATGTACCTTTCTGGCAATTTCAAGTATTTTTTTGTTTTCAAATAACTAGCCTAAACACGTTCGTTTCAGTTCCATCATCAGATCCCGGAAATCATCCAATATTAAATTGTTTGCCAAGACAAAAAAAAACGAGCCTAAACACGATGAGATTGCGTTATTGTATTACAAAGATCCCATGGCCACCTTCCTGCTCTATCATCAGAGTTTGGTAAACATTCAGCACTAAAGTCCATGTAAAGACGAATCAAACGAGCCCAAACTCAATGAGATTGCGTCTTTGTATTACAAAGATGCCATGGCCACTTCCCTGCTCCATCATCAGACCCTGCAAAACATCCAGTACCAAAGTCCATGTAAAGACGACTCAAACGAGCCCAAATTCGACGGTATTGGGTTGTTATCGTCAAATTGCTTCAAGTGTGCTTATAAAATTTGAAGAGTTCCTTCGATTTTTTCAGGATTCCATGATCAGATCTTGACTTGATGATTATGGGACCAACTAGGAGGTATACTCTTTCAATCAAAACAAGAATTTTCGACATCGGTCCAAGCGTCTTAGACAAATCGGGGAACATACATAAAAAAAGATTCCGACGAATTGAGAACATTCTCCTTTTTTTGAAGTCGGTTAATAAATTAATATAATTCTCTCTATTTTTAGGGTTCCGTACCTCACAAGGTAAAAAAGGAACTCTTATAAGATCACTTTCTTGTCCGTCTGTCTGTCTGTCTGTCCGTGTGTCACCACCGATTTTCTCAGGAACGGGTGGACCTGGCAAATTGAAATTTATACCAGATATTGAGGTCTTGGTTCCTATTAGGTGTATAAAAATCAGGGTCCTGGGTCAACCCGATAAAAAGATATGGTCAAAATTAGATTTTTGCGGAAACTTGTAAATACCTACCAAAATTAACCTTAATTTTCACTTTTTTTATTTTTGGAATTTTTCCTTTACTTATGCTGTAAGACCATGGGCATGAAAATTGACAATTCTAGGTCAACCGTAAGTACCCTATAGGTTTTGGGTCGAAAACCTATATGGTAGTTCCCGTAGAACTAGAATCACCAAATTTGGCCAAAAGCAGGGTCTTACAGCATTAATAAAGGAAAAATTACAAAAAATAAAAAAGTGGAAAATTTAAGGGTGTCCCCATACATACATAGTAGACTCCATTTAAGATAGTCCTCTAAGTTGTATTGGCGCGTTGTATTTTTGTTCAAAATTACTAACGGTAACAGGTAGACGCTTAAAATTTTCACAGATTATGTAGTTGTATATTACCTTTCAAAATATAATTAAATAAAAAAAGCAAATAATAAAGGGGGCTCCCATACAGCAAACGTTATTTTTGAAGCAATTTGTTACTCGATCTTAATAAACAGGTAGAAACTTAAAAAATATTTAAGTATATATACAACAAACGTGATTTTGTTTTATAGATGATGGTACGGAACTCTTCGTGCGCGAGTCCGACTCGCACTTGCCCAATTTTATTCCTTTTGAAAACACCTCCTAAGAATGAATCCTGTGTGGCGGAAGACTTTACAAATATTCAATCATCATCATCTTAATCCATTGCGTCTCTTAATTTGCGTTACAATACCGTTTTGACTATTGAGAGCCAATAGGCTTTAGTTTACTATACCACTCTGGCTGCCTCCGTAGTCCAGTGGATAGCGTATGCGACTGCTGATCGGAGGTCCCGGGTTCGATGCCTGGGTCGGGCAAAAGTGTTACTGGGTTTTCCGAATTCTCAGTAGCAGCACGGAGTCGGGTGATGTGCCTGGTAACGGCAATAGGCTCGCCCCCTATTACGTAGGACCTAAAAAATTCATGACGATATGTGGGTGTAATATTACACCTCTGCCTACTCCTTCGGAGATACATGCGTGAGACATGAGTCTATAAAAAAAACGACTCTGGCCAGACGGGCTGATACAGAGTAATATTCAATCATCGGACATAACACCCAGACACAAAACAATAGTTACTAGATCAGATAAAATATTGAACCGCGTAGGGATCAAACCCACAACAGTTCACGCAATGTTAAATGTAGAATCGATGCTAAACCACTAAACCACTAAACCACAGGTGCTGTCGATTTACCTATCTTTATAAATGGACAGCACCTGTGGTTTGGTGGTGGTCCTTTGACAGGAAAGGTAAACTACATCCAGACACATCACACAGAACAAACCATAGTGCATTTCACACTAGTATTTGTATTGGCTGGGAATTTAACCCACGACCTCCAGCTTAGCAGTCAGGCGCTCTAACTACTAGACATATTAATTTACTAATAAAAAACATTACCTTCAAACGCATAACAGTTAACTAGAATAACAAAAAAACAGTAAAACAGAACAGTTTTAAACAACATTGTTCCTATAAACAATTCACTTTTTATATATTCAATTTTGTTCAACTCGTCCGCCACACTACAAAGACAGAATTCGACTAGTGACGATGCGCCGTGTACGATTATCGATAATTATTGATTAATTATTTGTCGACATTGCGACGATTGTAAAAACCATCATGAACATCATCGTCAGGTAGCGTTATTTAGATTGTATCCAAGAATTTTTGTCTTGGAGCCCGGAGTCCACTTACGGGTCTAAGCAGATTTGACAGAATATAAGCTGTTCTATTTGACGTCTTTAGAAAGAGTCAACGACAAACAACTAGGTATTCTGTCTCTTTTGGTTAAAGAATTGTTGGAATTCTAGAAAGAGAGTATATCATCAACATATATGGCTTCTCTTCGCACGATTTTGGTCTTAATTATTATCCGTGTGGTGACGGATTAAGATTAGAAAGTATCACTTCCCCTGATCATGGTAATGTGCCCGGTATGGTAATAGGCTCGCCCCCTATTACGTGGGACTAAAATAAATCTGACGAAAAGTGGGTGCAGCAATATACCTCTGCCTACCTCTTCGGGGATATAGGCGTGAGACTCACATATATATGTAGTGTTTGTATGTAATTATAGCTTTACGTGCCCACGAAGCACGGTTGCGCTCTGATGTAAATGCTAGACGCGGTCATCCAAGTGGTGACGAGTATTCTATCACGCCGCAAGCCAAGTCACGTTATGGTCGCCATGATTTATCGTTATCGATAAAATTTGTTTTAAACCTTCCCATCACTATTATGAAATGATTAACATACATTTTTGGTGGCAAATAGCTTTTTAATATCAAATGTAATTAATTTATTTACTTGGCAATTAAGAATATTAGTTTATAATTATACACATTTGTATTTATTTGAAACGGAGGAATATTTTAGACTGGACATAATGCCTTGGGGTAGGGCTATGTCCTACAGTGAACAACTTATTTAGGCTGTGGTGAAATAATATGCATTAAACTGTAGAGACAACCGCAACGCGGTTTTCGTTGTCGATCTGGATGAGAAAAGGAAGGAGCTGCAGCGAGATTAGAGAGAAGGAAAAGAAGAATGGGGCCTTCGGCACTCTCACTCACCGAACGAAAAGCATTAATAAAGACATAGTCTTTAAGTAAATTGATGCTTTTCTCTTTATAACTAGCCGACCCGGCAAACCTACGTACCGTCATATTTTTTTTAATATTTTATATAATTTTTCTAAACATTTTTCCATACGCACCTTCCCCTGACAATAACGAACACATAAAAGAACTTAAAGACAGTCTTTAAGTAAATTGATGCGTTTCGTGTCTGAGAGAGGATAGTACTTCTACAGTCGATCCGGTCCATTCATGCTGAAATCAGCAAGGCCCTATTTTCTAAAAAGACAACTATGTAGTTTGCTGTCCCGCACTTAACCGTTCTTATAGTGAGAGGGCCACGACTGTGAAACAGTTTATTTGAAGGGTTGTATTTTTTATAGATTCATGCCTGTATTCCCGAAGGGGTAGGCAGAGGTGTAATAATACATATGATGGTCCATATGAATTTTAGGTCTCACATAATAGGGGTCGAGCCTATTGCCGTACCGGGCACATCACCAGACTCCGTGCTGCTACTGAGAATTCAGAAAAACCCAGTAACATTGCCTTGGAAACCGGGGTTCGCTTACTATTTAACAGAAAGCGTAATTATTGAAAGAAAATTAAGCGGCCATAGTCCAGTACTGTGTGTGACGGACTGCCGAAACGATTCTCTCGGGCTCGATCCCCAGGTAGGCCACACACCTCTTACTTTTCAAAGTTGCATGTGTGCACTAAGCCATTACATACAGGATATCACAAGACCCATCACCAAGCCGAAGTCTACTCGTTTTGCACATCATGCCAAATCATACTAAGCAAAACTAAAACCTAGGAAACGATATTTTTTTAACGACACACATTTTTCATCCGCAATTAAATGTACACGCGTGTAATTTTCGAAATCCCTACTTATCCATGGGTGTATAGGACATCTATAGAAGAGGTTGGCGGGGTAAATGCCTCCATATTGTACCTAATCACAAAAAAATCATAGTGTCTTTGACCCTCAATATCTCCTGAACCAGTAATTTCCCAGGTATGGTACCGAAGTAAAAAATGTTCGTAATGATTGTTAATTTGAAGTGAAGTTTCCCGGAGGGGTAGGGAGAAACTACGGAACGCCATTTGCAACGATCCTGACATCTCTCTTGCTTCGTTCACTCCCATCAAATTTCTCATTAATTTTATTAAGCCATTAATGTTTTTATTGCTTAAGAACACAAACGAGCAAGCGGGTCACGGTCACCTGATGGTAAGTGAGAGCTTAAATATCGTCAAAATGTTAAATATCCGGTAAATGGCAATAGGCTGTTACATTGGGACCGAAACATAAGTGGCGAAGTATGGGTGTGTAATATACCTCTGTATACCTCTTCGGAGATAAAAGGCATGAAGTAATGTTATGTTAAAAATATATGTATACAATGTTTATTTCAGTTATAGCATGTTTTTAAACCTCGATCCTTGTGACAGTGTTCTCGTTTCAAGACTAGAAGTAGGAGATTCTTAGGTACCCTAAAAGATGGTTGCTGATGGAATTCATCTGCAGAGCCGAGGACGTCTAGTACTCCCGGCGAATTGGTGGGGGTTTTGGTACCCATCTGAAATAATGAAATACATGCCCTTTGAAAACACTAACTTAAAAAAGGTAGCTTCGGATTGAAATCAAACTATAATAATAATAATATTTCTACCACATTCACACAACACCATCTAGTCCCAAACTACGCAGAAGCTTGTACTATGGCTACTAGACAATTGACATACATATTAGGCTATCGTTTACGGATTCCACCGCAATAATTACATATATTGGCTTTTAACAAATCGTGCATAGGGTTCCCACCAAGATCTTAGGGTCGCAAGCCAACCTCACCTGCAAGTTGTGCACCTGCCGATCAACGGACGAGGCTCTGGCAAACAAAATATCCCGGTAAGCGGCAATAGGCTCGCCACCTATTACGTGGGATCGAAACACTGGCGAAAAGTGGGCGTTTAATATGCCTCTGCCTACCCCTTCGGAGAAACAGACGTGACTGGCGTGAGTCTATGTATGTATGTATGTATGTATGTTAACAAAATACATTTTAACCGTCCGTAAACCGTAGTTTGATTTCAATGTGTAACATTCGCGTAAGTCAAAGAATAATCTTGAATATCTTGAGTCTCTAAGCTAGGCAGCGATAGCCTAGTGGAGATACCAACGGACTGCCATGCAGAGGGTATCGGGTTCGAATCCACGGCGCACACCAATGTCTTTTCGAAGTTAAGTGTGTATTAAATTGTTAATTTTCGCTTGCTCCCTGCCTCGGCGAGCACGTTAAACCGTCGGTCCCGGCTGTCATGAAGATCTTTGACAGTCGTTACGGGGTCAGTACCCTCAAATAAACTCATACTGGTCTAAACCAGCGGTCGGCAACCTTTTTGTAGGCAAGGGCCGCAGGGTGGCAAAATAAAAATCTGAATAACTAAACACCATTTTCTGCAAGTCTCACTGCGATTCTGCCATTAAGGCGAGGTTGCAGTACGGTGCGTAGCTCGACCTCACCCCCCTCAAAAACAAAAACACGGCGGTGGCGTCAGCGAGTGGGCGGGGGCGGGGAGGGGGGGTTTCGTGTGTGCGTGTGCCACAGCGCAGCGTAAAAAAACTGTAGATGAGTTATGCAAACTTCAAAAGTGGCACATTAAAAACTGACAAATTCATGACAAACTTTTTTTTTTCTAAATGTCTCATTTGGCTTTAGTCGCGTACGCGCTGCGGTCGGAAGCGCTCGCTCTTTTTCTCGCGTGTGTGTACGTTACATTTGAAAATGCCGTCGTGTGTAATGAGATTTTGCTTAAGTAGTTAAACTATAGTAGGAAAAACTAAAAGAGACTAAAAGTTATGGAATCACTTCTCATTTATGAGTATTACAATATTACAACGTTTTATTTTCAATTTATAATAAATTCAGTATCACAAATAATAGAGTGAATAAAAAATTGGCATTTAGCGAGTGTAAAAGAGAAGCAGTATTGTGCGTGTTTAAAGACTAAAAAACAAAGTATCCAGATGGGACATTCGTAATAATAAAACACTGATGTGTGTTTTTGTCAAGTAATAAAAGTGATTTGAGGCTGAATCAACACAATATATTATTATTATAGAAATACAAAATCATACGTAAGTTACAAACATTGACGGATGATCAAAGTCCATTCACTTGTTCTTGTTTTTCTCCTTTTAGTATTAAACAACTAAGTAGATTGTACTGCACAGTTTTCGTTGCCGACCCACCGTACCCCTGGCAGTACCCCTGGGGGTATGGTGGGTCTTTCAAAGCTTAACCGTACTCCCAGATAATATTGTTGTGTAATTAAGTTTATTAATTTCATTTCGTTAATTTCAAGTTCTACTATTTTGTGGGATCATTCCCAGTATAGTAGTAGTATTGAACAATTCTGTGATAGAACTGTCCTAATTCTATTAGCACAACTTGATGAGGAGAACAGAACTAATGGGATAAGTAATAGGAAATGTCCCAGTCTAGTTCTATGTATGTTTTTACAAGGGTATTCAATAGAACTACTGGGAATGATCCGTAGTGTCACGACATCGCGCTCATATATCCGAATAAATATGTTTTGTAGACGTTCATTTGTTTAATGTGTAAAACAAATGAACGTCTACAAAACAAATGAACGCCTACAAAACAAATGAATGTCTACAAAACAAATGAACGCCTACAAAACAAATGAACGTCTACAAAACAAATGACTTACAGAAAGTGATCAGCTATCGATAGTGATTGCAGAAAACAGGTGCATGCGATTTTCAACCTAATTGACATTAGTCAGAATTTATAATTTTATTACCCTAATATTGCCAGAAAGCGAGAAAAACCAAAAAAAAGTTTGTCATGAATTGTCAATAAGGTCGAAAATCGCATGCATCTGTTTTTTGCAATCACTATCGATAGCTGATCACTTTCTGGTAGTCATTTGTTTTGTAGACGTTCATTTGTTTTTTAGACGTTCAATTGTTTTGTAGACGTTCAATTGTTTTGTAGACCTTCATTCGTTTAACACATTTTTATAAATACATATTTATTCGGATTTGTGAGCGCGATGTTGTGACACTACCCTTGTAAAACATACATAGAACTAGTGGTAAATTTCCTACAACTGTTTCCCATTAGTTCTATTCTTCTCATCAAGTTGTGCTAATAGAACTAGTGGGAAAAAAGTATCACTAGTTCTATCATAGAACTGTTCAATAGAACTAGTGGGAATGATTCGACAGCGCAAGGATGATGATGATGATGGGTCTTCAACAGTACCACAGATTATACCTATAATATACAAAGCATTATAACCATTAGCAGTAATACCTAAACGTTTTATTCTCTAATTTATCTCCTTGTTGCACTATATCATCGTACTAGCGCTTGTCTTCGCTTGTCTAAAATTACAAAAACGTAAGTAGTTAGTCATTATCATACGAGAGATAACACTGTTCAGTTTAATGTCCACGTAGCACGTTGGTATAACACTACGAGCATTTTAGCCAGGAGTACGGTTAAGCTTTAAAAGACCGACCATACCCCCAGGGGTATTGCCAGGGCTACGGTGGGTCCGCAGCGCACAGTTTTTATATTAACGTCCTGTTTTAGGTTTCCATTGAATGAAATGTACTTTTTTAATAAATCTTATAAATAAATCACATCGACTTTTAATTTCCCTACCTTAAATGAATGAATCAAATTTACTTTGAGGCGAATTGAATTTACTCAAGACAGACAAAGTGATCATGTCGCATCTGAGTCAAATTATTGTTTGTGAAACGGTCAGCATGATGTCACAATGCGCTTCGGTCCAGAGAGTATATGTTTATCTCTATTTCGCGCTTGCGATTAGATGTGCTATCTCACTTACACTTCTTATCTAATTCTTAGTGTGTCGTTTTGACATATTTATATTAGTGTGCGTACGCTTTTCGCGATGCGTGCCACTCGTAAGCTCCGTCATGTTACCTTGTCAGTAACCTGTCTACGGTTTCTTACTAGTATGTCTATGGTTTGAACGATTGAGTTTGGAATACGAATTACTTTGTACTTTTGCGAAAACGTACATGCGGGGGTGGAGGGGGATTTTGCGGAGCAACGACGTACGTCCGCCCTCAATCACGCCTAGACAGGCACTGATGAACGGCCGGCGAGCGATATAATGCCAACATTTTGACTATTTTTTTTCTTGGAGAAAAATGATAACGAAATTACGAAATCTGTTTTTACCATTTATTTTAAAATAAAGAGCTGTTTCTATTGATAATACTTTCACATAAATTCATTATGGAATCTCTAAGCAGTACACGTTTAAAATTGTGATTTAGTGTCATGTTTGACATTTTTTTTTATCGAACCAATCATTCCAAATCGTGTTTCTATCTTTACGATTTACTAGAAGATATGTTCAACTTTTATACTTTAATTTTTATTCATTAAAAATATCATAGTTTATGGGACTTTCAGACGTTCAAAAATCTTAAAAAGTACTGCAACCTCGCCTTAAGACAATGCTGTTGCCAAGCTGAGATGCGACAGATACCAACCGTTATCATTGACGCTCATTCCATCCCTCACTGAAGCGTATTAAAGACGCCCTCTTAACTAACCCACTAAAAAAAAATATCTAATAATATATCTATAATTATAATTATTAATTAAGTTGGTAAAAATTATCGGGTATATTATGTCACCCCGTCTTACACCACGTAACAACCGGATGGTTCTATTTGGTGGATTAGGGCTTGAACAGACTTCGTCGCCATTTTGTAGAGACTTCTCAATACCTCCACATATTGTGAGTCCACATGGCAGCACTGCAAAGATTCCAGAATATTACAGGTTTCGATCGAGTCGAATGCTTTTTCGTAGTCCACAAAAGCCAAACGAGACGGCCACTCCGTCTTCCACGGGAGCTTTTACTAAACTCTTTTTAGGGTGCCGTACCTAAAAGGTAAAAATCGGAACCCTATTACTAAGCCTCCGCTGTCTGTCTGTCCGTCTGTCTGTCTGTCTGTCTGTCGCCAGGCTGTATCTCATAAACCGTGATAGCTAGAAAGCTGAAATTTTCACAAATTATGTATTTTGGTTGCCGCTCGTTGGTCTCGCGGCATAAATGTGCGCGTGGGATTGGGAGGTCCCGGGTTCATGGGGTGGTGACATTCCGTATTCTTAATCCGTCACCAGACGGATCTTAATAAACAGGTAGAAACTTAAAAAGTATTTAAGTATAAGTACATGCAACAAACGTGATGGTATGTGCGCGAGTCCGACTCGCACTTGCCCAATTTTTTTTAACGACGACTGTATGAGCTGTCTGAAAGGCGTACCAACTAATTTCACTGACTAGAAAATGTTTATGAAATCTTCTGTTAAGCGGAGAGTAAGTGGGGCACTAGGGTTGCTGGTCTGGTGGAGACGTCAATTCATGCGAGACGAGACATATCTACATTTTTCGCAGATATCTTAAATTTCAGCGAGTGTCTCTGGGACCGATGTGACGGTATCACTAGTCGTGACGGGCTCTTCCAGATCCAATTTTCTAGTCAAAATGCCTGTTTATGCAGATCTCCTGTCAGGTTTTGACTGCCATTTGCCTCCTTTGGCTTCCGCGGTCCTGAATATGGTTGAATACGCTCTTGCCTCACTTTCCCTTTGAAGTCCCGATGAAAGCAGTAATGAAGTGAGTGTTGCTTGTGCAATTTATGGTCTTCGACACATCCTCTTACAGGGCTAATACGGCCCTGCATTCACCTCTTCATTTGTGTGTCTTCAGCATATATGCCTGTACGACGTTAGAAAATATCTCTAGGACGGTTTCGGTTCAAAGAACGCTACCCGGTTCCAGTCTCCATACGCTGCAGATCTTAGTTACGTTAACACTGTGGGCTTTCATCATCATCAGTCTGCCATAGTCCTCTCCAATAGGACGCTACTGATCCGGGCTTATTTTCGGCTTTTGGTGTCCACCCACTGATAGCCACTTTGCGATTAAGGCGCTGTCCTAAGCGACTGTTTTGGTAAATGAGGGGGTGAAGCAGGGGAGGTGAAGGGAACCTAGCTCCGTCTACTGCGGGGCGCCCCCCTTCATTCTCGGCGCGTGCGGCCGTATTCTGGTGACATCCGTATTCCAATATTTTAAAATTGCAAGAAAAACGTTTTAGCATATTGAATTGAGATACTGATATTAAAATTTATATTACATACATCAATCTGTTTGTACAATATAGGCATAGCGCAATTTTTGTTCTCAGTGCAGCCATGAGCGAAACTGGTTACATTAGACGTTATAGGTATTAATAGTTGACGAAAGTAGGTAAATACCTACGTGCCGTAAGATGATAAAAATAATTAAGTCAGTTCCATGTATGGAGAGGCCATTATTATGTTTGTTTTGTTTTTGTATAAAAATAGTGAAGTAGTTCATAGAATACCTACATCTATTTCTATTCCTGCCAGTTTTCAAATCTGTTTTGCAATATGTGCTGGCTTTGACATATGGCTGTGACATACGGGCGGACAGACAGACATTGCGAATCTATAAGGGTTCCGGTTTTACAATTTTTTACTACGGTACCCTAAAAAACACAATACTGCTCTACTAAGCGCAAAAGATGTATCTCAACTAAAGCGAGTTACGAGATAATTTAAGTTTAGTAAAAGTTGATTTATTTTATTTATTTATGGATGTTTATTTTTATTATAGGTATATTTATTATGGTAAAGGTTTCGAAATACGTCGCCGTTTTTAGGGGTTGTGAGTGATTGGAGAGGGAGGAGGGGAGGTCTTGAAACCACTTGTCACCATTTTCACATGCCGGAAATATTTGGTTTCCTCTGAAAAAAAAATCTCCAAACATCGGTGTATGGCACTGCCAACTTCCACATTCATCACACTAGTTTAATAAACTTAGGTTGACGGAGCCCTGCGCAGGGCTCCTATTTTCGGATTAAGGGTCAAAAGAGAACCTAACATAACCTATTTAGTTACTTTTTTTTTTTTTATTTATTCATTAGGCACAACGACAGATATCAAATCGTAACTTAGAAATAGGTACAATATAAGCGAAAGTATACATGTCAATTTTTTATCAGATTAAAGCCGTGCACAACATTTGCAGAATAATTTAACTAAAGACAGGCAAAGAAAGGTGTAGAATTATTGAAATATGCTAGGTCGACAGAACATTTACATAAAAAATTGTTTAAAAAAGAATAATTGTGAGTAATAAATTAAATCATTAAATAATAAGTAGTAAAAATAATAATAATTAAAAAAAAACTTATATCTAAAATGAGGTCAATATAACATAATCAGTAGGGCAATCATTAAAATTAAAATCAGTCAACAAATAAAATAAAATACATCTGCTATACTATACATTAGAAACAAATAAATTAAATACAAATAAACAATGTAAATTAAATTAAATTCAATTAAATTCAATGAAAATCAGAGGATAGCCAGGATCTGCTTACATTTACTCAAATATTCATTGTATGTCTGATAAAATAAGTCTAGGTCCTTGGTGTGGTTGTTGAACTCTCTGCACATTCTCAATATTGGATCATGATATGTTACATTATTGTTAGTCAGAGGCAAAGAAAAAAGGTTTTGTTTGCGTTTACTGCCACCCACCTTAAGAGAGAGATGGCTCAACAATTCACTAGCGTCCCATATAGAATTCACGATCTTATACAATGTAGAGTAATCTTGTAGTTCACGTCTGTTCTCTAGCGTCTCCATTTTAAAATATTGGAGTCGAGACTCATATGATGGTAATTTCCGTCGCAAACCAAGGTTAGAGCTTAGGTGACGAAGAAAGCGTCGCTGTATAGCCTCTATTCTATCTACGTGTATGCGGTAGAAGGGAGACCAAATCAGTGAGGCGTATTCCATTATACTTCTAACTAGTGCTTTATACAACAGTAATATACTTTCTGGTTTTCTAAATGGTTTTATGATTCTTTGCATGAATCCCATGGTTTTATTAGCTTTGCCTACCACGATGTCATAATGTGTACAGAATGTAAGCTTGGAGTCGAACCATACTCCAAGGTCCTTGACGACGTTCTGGCGTGTTAGCACTTCCTTATCGACTGTGTATAGGTGACATATAGGTGACTTACTTTTCGTAAATGAGATCAGGTGGTAAAAGTTACTTATTACAGTCGCACCTAACCCTAGGCACTCGAAAGCAATGACGCATAAATTCGCATTAGCTGTCAATATGATCATTCCAAGATGGCAGTTTTGCGTTTCGTTTCACGTTTTTCACATAAACCTAAAAATGACATTTGTAAAACTGTACTAAAGTATAAAACTATGTTCCATTTTGCATAATTGCCGAAGTATTTATGAAATTTTGGAAATTGTTTAAAAATATTTAGACGCAACTCCGGCAGCCAAAATTACTTTTAGGAGATTAAAACGAACTCCCTTAAGCCCCCTACACTACCAATACCCTCAAATTCAGGCGACTCGTTTCGAAACCCAACCCATTAATATTTTTCAAAATAGATGAAATATCAAAAATATATGTGGATATACATTATTCATGAGATACTACTATGTCGCTTAGAAAATTATAAAATTAGAATTTGAGCTGCTGCTTCTCCTCATACATGTTTGTATGGAAAAATATAAAAAAATTCTTTCGCTTCAAATATGTGTTGTTTCAAAGAAAATAAATATTAAAAGATATTTATTTATATTCATTTATCATTTATTAACGAAATACAGAGTTTACAGCTCATCAAAAGTTAGCTGTCTGCTACAACCCGGCAGGTTTTCTTTATTCTCATTGAATGTTAAAGGCAGTGTGTGAGGTGATAAGGCTTCAATACTTATTATTTGCTGTTGTTCACGAGGCACATTTTCATTTACGTTCCTTTTAAGGATTGGTATTGTAGAAACTCCAAGCACTGATGAGACATTTTCCTCTCCGTGATTGCGCAATGCCATCCCTTGAGCTCGACGAGAATCAACAATTTCAAGCAACTGCCAATTCATATAAAACGCCACAAGCTTTTCTTTCATTTTCGTCTCCCAGAAAACATCATATCTTTCTATCATTTCCATTTTTAGTGGTATACTGTCGCCACTCCACTCAGCAAATAAACATTTTTGTTTGCGTGTAACGTGGCGTTGCCCCTGAATTTGGTAATAACAATTACAATATTTGTTTAGACTAGTCAGTTAACTGTTTTATCATGTTTCTATATTTGTATTTTATTTGCTCTTATACTATTCTCCAGGCCATTCTTATAGGCAACTATAGAACATTAAATTTCCACAATCGTGTTTGGACCATCTGGCGTGGCACCAATAAACGGATAATCCACAAGGCTCGATTGTTACATTTTCTTGCTTCGCCAGTTGGTGCAAAGCCAGTGTTCATTTTAGACTCCATGCGCAACTGCTTTTACATTGAAAATATTTTATATGTACAAAATAATTTTTACTAAGTTGGCTTTTTACTGCTATTATCTCTTATTTTTACCACTATACCAAATTTGAATCTGTCAACATTATTCTTAGGCAATTCGAACCAGTCACTGCTATCCCTCGTGTATTTTTTGCTTATCATTCTTGATCAAATCGTGTTAGGAATGACTGCAGTCAAATGTGTGTAAGACGTTGCTAAACTGTAACTTTAACTTCAATGTAATTACAATAAAGATAATTAGTTAGGTACTTTATTATTAAAAAATACTATAACTTGTGTTATAGCAAACAGAGAAGTCACCTACTTACTTATAAATGATTGATTTTAGAAATTAAAAAGATATTAGATGTACTGAGACATACCTAATAGTTTATAAATAATTAAAGTTTTACCCGATGTACCTAAATAGGTTTATGTTCACAACACAATAATACAACATTCGTTACCCCTTGTGTGCGGACTGCGGAGCGCCATATTAGCGCTGTTTATCTTTCGCCGTGGCGGCATCTTAGCGCTCCAGGCGCTCTGACAAGCTAATGAATTTGCAATATAGGTACATAAAATGATTCAATTTTATGTTATTACTCTTTCAAATATGGAAAAGTGATGTAGCTATGTATTGTGAGAATAATTTATATAATTATATTATGCATAAACATTATGAAAATAATTTGTGTAAAAATGTTTCATATTTCATAATCACTTGGCCATGGATGAATTTCTATTTTATTACGACGCTTTCTTGTACAAATCCTTCGTAGAACTTTATTTCTCTAATTGTCCATATTTTATTCTTCTAATTATATATTTATAAGCACAGAAACAATAACACATTAAGCGCAACAAGAATATAAACTTAGGTCCTAATTATATGTGCCCATAGTCACATGAAATGCCTATTTGAATCAAAGTATTCAGTCTATAACATAAAACATGAAATTACGAATTCAAATCGGCGTATTACAATAACAAACAGGTTTGCGTAAAATTTCGTGCAGCGGAGACGCAAGCGACATGACCTATCTCTCACAGGGCTCATAGCCGAATGATGAGGTCTGGGCGGGGCGTAAACTAGCAACTGACACTCAGTACACCGCTTATCCGATCCTTGATATCCAAAATATTTTTATATTGCAGAAACGGGCAGTTAGGGCCATTTACCAGTTAAAGACCAGAGTCTCACTCAAAGAAAAATTTAAAACTATTGGTATTCTTACTGTAGCGTCACAATATATTTATGCCAGTGTTATGCATGTAAGACTAAACATAAATTCTTATAAAATGAATAGTGACAGACACAATATCAATACTAGAAATAGACATAAATTATGTGTTCCGTATTTTCGTTTGCACAAAACGCATAGCTCTTTTATTGGGCTCAGTATTCGCATATACAATAAATTACCAACTTATATTTTAGACTTGCCATTAAGTTCGTTTCAGGCAGAAGTTAAAAAGAATCTTATAAATAAGGCATATTACAGTTTGAAGGATTATTTTGATGACAGGAGCGCTTGGAAGTAGTTCTTCGCTTTTGACTAGGTCAATATTTAGTAGTTTTATTTTATAGTGTAGTTAATTACGATATTCTCATTTCATACTATATTTTGCATTCATGTTCCACACTTTCATTATAACTTTGCGGATTTGTAAAATGTGGGTAACTCGTGGTCATGGGCTAACTAATAGGTTGTCGATTGCTTTGGTTTCATAATACCGTTACTTTCTGCTTCATTCACTTATATACCATAGTTCTGACCATGTTCGCGAGTTGCCTACATTAAAAAGACGTAAGTGGATGCTCCTGTTTCACCATATTTACTTTGGGAGGCTTACCATATGAACATAATTTACTGCTTGAGTATGATATCAATAGCTACTAAAAATTTTACTAGTAGATGTTTACAATGTGAAACAGTTGCAGCTCCTTACAAAAATAAAATGTACCACCATTATATTTGTTTGAAAAGAGTGGCCATGAGTTTTATTGCCCGTTCTTTCTCGTGGTTCTACCTATTGCATTGCGAACGTGGCAGTAAATGTAAATGTAGAATCATTAAGTAATTAACTTAAATTTTGACGTTCATAAGCGTCACTTAGTGGCCTAGATGAATAAATGATTTTGATTTTGATTTTGATTTTATGCTAATAAGGTTTAAATTGCCGAAGCGTTTGATATTGATGGGATCTACCGAGCGTCAAAATCATAGACGTTTGGCAGATTTTATTTAATTTTACAAAATATACACGTATAATATAAAAATAAATAGGGTAATTCTTTAGTTCATTAGGTTTCCTACAATATTATTAAATAAAATATGACAGCTTACGATCAAAATATTGCAAACAGTGAGACGAAAGATTATTTTCTGCCTCGTTTTTGTGATTTTTTTACCGTGATTCTATTTTACATACATGAAAAATTATTTCAAAAGTCTTTTGTTTAGACTTTTGACTATAAGCTCTATTTTTTGCAAGTTTGTAGTATGTACCGTTATGGCTATTTGCGCGACGAAAAATTAGGTGTTTCACGGCTTCTGAGGTATAACAGCGCCTTAACGTACTTTACCTAGTCGGAGTGCATCCTACACTATCGATTACCTTGGTTCTCTGTCGGATCACTGCATTACGGATTCGATCCTTCAGAGAAATTACTCCCAGCATAGCCCTCTCCATAGCTCGCTGAGCGACCTTAAATTGGTGGACTAGTTGCATCGTCAGTGTCCACGTCTCGGCACCGTAAGTCATAACGGGTAGGACACACTCGTTGAAGACTTTTGTCTTAAGGCTTTGCGGTAGGGATGACGAAAAGACTTGACGGAGTTTCCTATATGCTGCCCAGCCGAGCTGTATTCTTCTGCAAGCCCTCTCGAAGTTGTTTCTACCCAACTGCAAGGTTTGCCCAAGGTAGACGTACTCCGAACAATTTCGAGAAGGACCTCATTTAGGATAAATGGCTTCTGGAGAGACATTTTCATTGAACATTACGCTTGGCCGCGCAAAGTGACTATTGTCCTTTTTTTGGACAAACAGATAAGCGCGTAAATTGTAATTTTCCCACGCCTTTCCACTGCCTACTTATCTGTTTGTGGTACTCGGATAACTTAACCGATTGCGGTATGTTGCATATCAATAGACGCGTAATTAAATGAGCTTTCCAATGATATAAATTAAAACCATATAATATGGTTGAAGCCCACGCAAGGGCAGCATAAAGTGAAAATTAGAAATAATTTCCCGCCATTTTTGAGAGAGATATTCCTTTTTCTCATCGTTTTTATTATGGAAGGTATATAAGTATTATACACGGTTAGAAAGGTTATATAATTTACTTTTAGAGGAAATAAATATAATGAAAAGAATCATTTTAATATTAAACATAAAAAAATAAAATTTTCGCCAATTTGATATTTTATTTTTTAAAATACCGTTTTATGTTATATATCAGATTCAAACCTAGATAACTTTCTTGCCAACTAGATTTCCAGTTATAAAAACCAATTCTGATAAGAATTATTTTTATTGGAATCTGCACAGGTGTTTACTTTTTCCCGCCAAAAAAAACTGCGCCAAAATTTGCGATAACTAATATCTCATAAATAATATGAGTATTATATATTTTATCATAGGTTTATTCATATACTCATAATAAAAAAAAACGGCCAAGTGCGAGTCGGGCCACGCGCAATGTAGGGTTCCATAGTTGCCCATAATGGCCATTATTGATAATAACTTCTGTTTCACATGGGCCTAAAAACGGACATGTTATGCATTAAGCAGCGCTCCCAATGTAAACTCACAGAAATTGGTATTTATAAGTTAACCGACGATTACTCGTAAACTAGTGATGTCTACTTAGACGTGTTAGTTTTCCTTTTAAATTCGTTATATGTACTACATTTGTGATTTTTTTCACCTCTTCGTAATCAATAGTTTAGCCGGCAGAGGGGGGGGACACTTGAGTCTAACAATTTTTTTCACTTCAATGCTTAATATTTGACAAACCAATCACTTGATCGAAAAATGATTTGAGCAAACTAATAATATTTTTTTAAAACCTATCCAATGATACCCCACACAATGGGGTACTCAACCAAAAAAAAAATCAGCACCACTATATATTTTTTTAAGGGTACCTCGCCTACATAAGGCGAGGTACCCTTAAAAAAAATATTTTCTTAAATTTTATTCTACAGTTTTGTTGTAATATCGTATGTCTATATTAATGTCAAATATCAGTTTTCTAGCACCAGGCGTCTTTGAGCTAGGCTGCGGACGGACAGACGGACGGACATGACGAAACTATAAGGGTTCCTGGTGGACTACGGAACCCTAAAAAAAATACAACGCATAAATGTTGATTTATTTATTTTATTTTATAATCTATGCTTTCCACATATATTAACAAAAAGAACACCTCGCAAAAAGCCTGCCTGGATCTCAAAAGGTATTAAGATATGTGCAAAACAAAAAAGACATTTACTTTGGCAATATAGAAAACATCCGACATTACACAACAGAAATTTGTTCAAATGTTATACAAAACGTTTAAACAAAATTATAAAGTTAACACAAAAGGCACAAAATAACTATAAAATCGAAACAGCTTCAAATAAATGTAGAGCTACTTGGTCGATCATCAATTATAATAACAAAAATATTATTAAAGAAGAAATCAGACATATTAACAAAAATGGCGTGATCATTGATAACCCGAAAGATATCGCAGAGTTATTTAATAATTATTTCATAGGTGGAGATAACAGTAACCTAAGAACTAATAACTTTAAGTATAAACTACCAAATTCTTATAACTCATTATTTATGAACCCCACTACTCCTTTCGAAATTAATAATATTATTAATTCATTGAAAAATACAAAGAGCACAGGCTATGATGACGTTAGCACAAAGATATTAAAAAATGTGTCAACCACTATTGCACCCGTTTTATCATACATAGTGAATTTAAGCGTATCTGCTGGAATATTTCCAAATAAATTAAAAAAGACTGTAGTTAAACCAGTATTTAAGAAAAATGACAAGAGCGATGTTGCAAATTATAGGCCGATAGCGCTCATACCGACATTTTCAAAAATTTTTGAGAATGTCATAAGTCATAGTCTTAATGATTTCTTTGAGAAAAATAAAATATTTACAGAGAAACAAGTCGGCTTTCGCAAGAATAAAAGCATTAACCTAGCTGTCTTTAATTTTCTACAAAGTATAATGTCAGGTCTTAACAATAAGCACTTAGTATCTGCTCTTTACATGGATTTAACTAAAGCTTTTGACTATGTTAATCACGGCATCCTCTTAAATAAATTAGAAGCATATGGAGTTCGGGGAAATGTTCTCAATCTCCTAAAATCATTTTTAATAAATCGCCAACAATGTACACAAATTACTCGCATTTGCCAAAAAACTCATAGACAAATAGTACATTCTTCTCCATATAGTGAAGTAACTCAAGGAGTTCCTCAGGGAAGTATTCTCGGGCCCTTGTTGTTTATTGTCTATATTAATGACTTACCAAACTATATAAATCAAGACATGGTATTATTTGCAGACGATAGCACAGTGATGTTTAGAAGTTCAAGTACAAATCAAATGATATCTGACATAAATCAAACACTACACATAATAATTCAATGGTTATCAAATAATAATTTATTAATTAATCTGAATAAAACCAATTTAATGACATTTAGAAATAGGAATAATAATTTAATAAATCTTAATATAAGCTACAATGGACAACAAATTGATTTAGTTGAAAATGTAAAATTTTTAGGTCTCAATCTTGACTCAAAATTAAATTGGAAATCTCAAGTAGAAGATATTTGTACCAAACTCCACCAATTCTCTTATGCCCTGTATAGACTAGGATCAGTTGTGAATCAGTCTGCTGTCATCGCTGCGTATCATGGTTACGTAGAATCAGTACTAAGGTATGGTGTTATCTTTTGGGGTAACTCGGTGGACAATGTGATGTTATTTAGAGCCCAGAAGAGATGTATAAGGGCCATTGTGAAGTTGAAACAGACAGATAGCTGTAAACCCTTTTTTATGAGTTTGAAACTATTAACGCTTCCATGCCTCTATATCTATGAGATCGCTGTCTTTATTATAACTCATAATTATTTATTTGAACGCTTAAATAGTAAGCGTAATAATCACAAAGTATGTTTTCCATCAAACAAAACAGCGCAATTTAGCAATAGTGTATTCTGTATGGCCCCTCGAATTTATAACCATTTACCCTTAAACATATTAAGATGCTCCAACATAGATAAATTTAAAGCATTATTGAAACAATTTCTTATTAATAAGGCATACTACAGTATTAAAGAATTTCTCGAAGACAAATATGATATGTAACCAAATTGACTTTCCATATATAATAATATAACCTTGATTGACTTATTTGATTGTATTATTTTAATTTTATTTTTTTGACATGTGTACTTTATATATAACTAGAATATAATATTATTATCTCAATACTTTTTATATAACCATAATAAAATAATATATGATGAACATTGCATGCCAAATGGCAGAATATAGCTGCACTAATGTTTGTTCTGTGACTGACAAAAAACTATGTAAACATCTATGTATCACCTATATTCGCAATAAATTATTTGAATTTGAATTTGAAATGTAACCTGATATACATATAATACATATGAATTTAAACTTTTTTACATAAAATAAAAAAATGCCGTTTTTACGAATTTTTTTTTATCTAGAATTAAAGTAATATACAATATTTATTTATTTTTTTGATGTAACTTCATAATTAATCAGTTAATTTACAATTAAAACATAAAAGTATCATATATAATTACATAATTTGTTTTTAATTCATAATTACGCCCCGCGCGCGGAATGCAAAGTCAGCGAAATATATATATTTTTACAAATGCTTACATCTAAAAAAATTTTAAGCAAGTATTGCTATAACTTATTTTATAACCTAGATAATATCACCAGGTATATGAAAAAACAAAAACAAGCAATTTTCAGCTAATACTTTTATTGTGATAAACAAAAGTGTCGAGTAAGTCGTAAAAGACAACATTGTTTACGTTACGGCCGCTCGCCTAAAGTAAACATTTCATTTCAACCCAATCTGTTTCGTACCATTAGAATGAGTCATTAATTAGGTTGCAGAAAAATTTAACACCACTCCTCTCACAAATTACACAAATAATGTTACTAAATTTCTAGGCATTCTAATAGATGATCAATTTAACTGAAAAGCAGAAGCCGAGAGCATCTGTAAAAAAATCAACACATCTGCTTACGCGCTATTTAACTTGTCAAAAAAGGTTAACGCTGAAACATTACTAATGGTTTACCATGGCCTAGTTGTATCGGTTTTAAGATATGAGAGTTGCACTCCTATTTTCAAGAAACATCATTTATTAACATTTCCATGTATGTATATTCTAGAGTTATCCATATTCGTTAAAACTAATAAACAGTTGTTTCCTTCAATTAACGACACAAGGAAAAGATCTACAAACATGAGATCTCAATACCAAAATTTGCTTCACACAGGCTTCTATAAGACAGCATTATTAAAAAAAGTGTAATCTGCATGGCACCTCTTGTTTATAACAAAATACCTGATAGTATTAAAACCAAACCACTGCAAAGTTTCAAAAAAGAACTAGTAAATTTGTTAATATATAAGTGCTATTATTCTGTAAATGATTTTCTTATTGATAAGTCTTTATGAAAGAACCTTATGTACAATTTAGATTAAGACTCATTTTAATTTTTGCATGCTTTTCTGGCAGAATGTACAAGGATACACCATTTATATTGTAACATCACAGTGTATACCTACATTCATATCAAAGAAATAAATCTATTCTATTCTCACGTTATTAACAATCTAACAGAAACTAATTTATTGAGCGCGCCCGTCTTCAAGTGGCGGCGCGCACTTGAAATTTGACGATGTTGAGTAAGCACTTAAAAATGTTGAGAGGGCAAGCGGTTATCTTGGTTTTATCCAAGTTCACCCGGCGACCGATGCGAGGAGAAGTACCAGCCAGGCCGCTCAGCATATACTGCAAGTCATGCACGGTTTCAGCCACGATGACGTTATCGTCCGCAAATCTTAAATGGACTTTGTTGACGAGAAACTCGACGCCACCCTGTGATCGAGGCAGACTGGCGTCTAGCCGTCAACTTACGTAGTCAGGTTCAAGTTAGTCAGGTTGTTGGTAGCTATCTGTAGCCCGCTGATTATTATCACCTCCTACCCTTCAATGACCAAGACCGCTGCCGTGAGCTGCAATAATAAGGCGACAACAGAAGTAGACCTGACCCGGCAAGTAGGTTTTTAATGGTGGGTTTTGCATAGTTACCACTTGATAGGCTGGTAAGCAACCGCCGTATGGCCATCGGTACCTGCACAAGGCAACATTGCTGCCCGAACCTGCTGCAAATTCCTTAGTTGCCTTATAGATACTTTGACATAATGATGATATAAGAGGAAATATGATGGTCTTAGCCAGCCAGCTTAGGCTGGCACCATTGGGATTTATGTTTTAGTTAAATCAAATTCTATGCACAACAAAACTATAGAATTTCGTTCTTTGTTTCTTATCTAACACCACTCGCTAGCCGCAAGTAAGACGCACGCGGGCCGCGTGTTGCCGACCGCTGGTCTAAATCATGGAATATCGCTATCCCTTGGGGTTGCAGAGGTCAGACGCCAGTCGCTCCGTGGAAAAGTTGATATTCTGTCATATCTGGTTAGACCAGTAAGCGGACGGGACTTGGATGCAACCGGGATAACGCTTGGGCGATGATGATGATCATTGAGTCTCTAAGCTAACTGAAAGGTTTTCAGCTCCCTAAGATAAAATAAAAGAATTGTACTCTCTTGGAACGAGCTGGTTTAGAGCTACTTTTAATCATTATTAAGAGTAGCTCTAAACCAGCTCGTTACATTTGACTACACTTGATTTATTTATTTTAACTGCCTGAAAAATATGTTACTAACTAGACTTCCTAATAAACCATGTAGGTATATTAATTCAATGTTTTCCTATAAAATATGCGCTCAGCCCTAGGTGTACCTATCAGTTATCTGTTTCCCATAGTACAAGCTCTGCTTTGTTTGACATCAGATTGCCGTATGTGGTTTGAATTAAGTATTTTTATTATCTTTACTAGATGAGCCCGCGGTTACACCCGCGTTATTTAAGGCTACTGCTCCGCTCGCGCGGCTCATAGCGTAATGTTAAATAGCCTATAGCCTTCCTCGATAAATGGGCTGTCTAACACTGAAAGAATTTTTTAAATCGGTCCAGTAGTTCCTGAGATTAGCGCAAACAATTCAACCAAACAAACAAGCAAACAAACTCTACAGCTTTATATACAGGGTGTCATAAGACCTATCACCAAGCCGACGTCTATTCGTTGTGGACATCATGCCAAGTCATACTAACCAAAAATAATACCTGGGAAACGATTTGTTTTTTGAGTTTTCGCATTTTTAAACCGCAATTAAAAGCGCGCGCGTGCAATGCTCGAAACCTATTTATCCATGGGGTTATTAAAGAAAATTTTGGCGGGGTAAATGCATCGACTTTGTACCTAATTAGCAAATACCATAGTAACTTTGAGCCTCAATATCTCCTGAACCAGTAATTTTCCAGGTATGGTGCCGAAGTAAAAAATGGTCGTAGTGATTGGTACAACATAAGATTTCAGTTTTGTTAAGGGTCTTTTTACACCCTGTATTAGTAAGTATAAGAGTATAAGATATGTTTTAAGTAATTATGTATATAATAATAATATACCTAACTGCAGATGACATAATGTTACACTTATGGGTTTAAAATCGAGTACCTACAAGTATGCCATTAAAGTTTTCCTTAGGGAAAAACCTAATACTTCATCTTGGATTAAGCGTTCTTTGTTTATAAGGAAACAAAATTAGACTTGGTGTGATTATTAATTATTTGAAGTACTTTTTATAGTAATAGGTAGCATACGAGCAGACTGATCGCCTGGTGGTAAGCAATTACCGCCGCCGATGGACACAAGCAACACCACAGGAGTCATAAGTGCGTTACCACCCCTTGGGGTGGAGAAAAGGGATAGGATAAGGAGTGGGATGAGGGAGAAGGAATAGGGGATAGGGCCTCCAGCACTCTCACTCACCGAACGAAACGCAGTAGTTTAGGTACTGTTACTTTACGTCGAATTTCTGTGAGAGCGTAGTACTTCCCCGGTCGAGCCGACCCATTCATGCTGAAATCAGCAAGGCTCTACTAACGTTTTATTAAACAACTAGCGCACTAGAAATACTTTATGTATGGCAGAGACTTTAGATTTAAACCATCATCATCCTCCTAGCGTTATCACAATTTCAACTCAGGGTCCGCTTACTAGTCTAACCGGAATTGACTGAATATTAGCTTTTACACAGAGCGACTGCCTGTCTCACCTCCGCAACCCGAAGGGCCAGCTATATTGCAAACTATCTAGGGATGCCATCACCTAAATTGCCGACTTGGGTGAAATGTGTTTTTTTTTTCGGATACCTCTGAAAAGAACCATAATTACATCGCTTATCCACAAAAAAGACAACGAAATTGACAAAAAATTGTCCGGGTTTCTCCTGGAAAAACACCATCTAGTCCCAAGCTAAGCAGAGCTTGTTCTATGGGTACTAGATAATTGATAAACATACATATACCTACTTTTTTTTAAAATACATACATATAACACATAGAAACACCCAGACCAAGACAAATATCCATATGTGTATCCATGTGTCAAACAAATGTTTGACTTGAGCGGGAATCGAACCCTCGACCTTCAACGTAGCAGTCGCTCACACTTCCGCTACGCCAACCGGCCGTCTTGTTATGTAGGACTAGAGGACGCCAGCAGCTACGCCTGCATTTTTTTTTAATTTACCCGTTTTGGCCGATCCCGCGGGCATTTCGGGAAATCCCTTCTTAGTGCACCCCTACGGTCCCCAAGGAACATACATGCCAAATTTCAGCTTCCTGCGCCCAATAGTTTCGGCTGTAGCGTGTCTGTCAGTCAGTCAGTAACGCAAGGATTTTATATATTAAGATTATGTAGGGCTACTGCTTGACTTGCACTGTAAGAGAAGAAAAACTTGATACAAATCTTATACAAACCCGTTTGGCCAGCGTGGTATAGAAGGCCAATTCCTCCTTTCAATGGAGAGGCCTAGTCCAGCAGTGGACTGTTAAAGGTTGATGATGACTAGGTACCTAGTTGACTTCGACAAATAAATACTTGACGCTACAAGGATTTCTAGTATTTCTTCCTTATAAAATTAGTATCTGTCCGTGTGGTGACGGATTAAGAATACTGATTGTCACCACCCCATATCATCCCATGGGTGTCGTAAGAGCCGACACAGGGAGCATATTATGCAGAGAACAGCACTGTAAGAGAAGGAAAACTTGATACAAACCCTATACCAACCCGTTTGGCCAGCGTGGTATAGTAGGCCAATTCCTCCTATCAAAGGAGAGGCCTAGTCCAGCAGTGGACTGTTAAAGGCTGATGATGAAGAAGATTAGTATTAGGTAGTACTTAGTTACTTACCTTCTTGCGCGGTACAGTGAATTAAAACACAACTAAATAGGTAATTAGAAATAAAATAAATTTTAAGTTACACATTTTACAACGAACTCTTTGTCAAAACAAGAAATACTGATTTCGCAAGTCGCAATCGTAATTAATTTGTTAAAAAGCCTGTTCCATGATTTTCAAAACAATTACAGCCAAGTTCCAGATATATTTAGGTATTCAAAAACTTTTCCTTCCAAATCTTTTAAGTTATTAATAATCTTATAATAACATCCTCCTTAAACCGAAACAAAGAGGCGACTGGCTAATACGTGTTTATTTGTTTTTTTTTTTATGGTAATAGGCGGCAAACGAGCAGACGGATCGCCTGATGGTAAGCAATTACCGCCGCCCATGGACACAAGCAACACCACACGAGTCACAAGTGCGTTGCCGCCCTTTGGGGTTGGGAAAAGGGATAGGATGAGGAGTGGGGTGAGGGAGAAGGAATAGAGGATAGGGCCTCCGGTACTCTCACTCACCGAACGAAACGCAACAGTTTAGATACTGTTACTTTACGTCGATTTTCTGTGAGAGCGTAGTACTTCCCCGGTCGAGCCGGCCCATTCATGCTGAAATCAGCAAAGCTCTACTACCTTGTTACCGTAGAATATGATTATACTTAATTATACCTACATTCATCATCAAGGTTTTTACGTATACAGTATACTTATAAGTAAAAACCTCGATGAATGTAGCACATCCTTTTATCTTCTGTATATACATATGTAATTCTTTTTTCCCACCAAGAACTTAGGGTCCCAAGCCAACCTCACCTGCAAGTGGTGCACCTGCCGATCAACGGACGAGGCTCTGGCAAACAAAATGTCCCAATAAGCGGCAATAGGCTCGCCACCTATTACGTGGGATCAAAACACTGGCGAAAAGTGGGCGTTTAATATGCCTCAGCCTACCCCTTCGGGGAAACAGGCGTGAGTCTATGTATGTATATATGTAATTCTTTGCGTGACTGACAGAAGCTCAACCAAAACTATTAAGCGCAAGAAGCTGTAATTTGGCATGTATGTTCCTTGGAGAGCTTAGGTAAGCACTACGAAAGCATTTCTGGAAATACCTTCGCTATCTGACCTGCAAGGTAAAGGTGCCGGCGCGAAATACATCGCGAATTTCCCGCTTAAACCATTATCTACAACAGATAATAAATTGTCTTTGCAATAACAACACAAACTTGTTTTTGATTAAATCTCCGTCGCGGTCATCGCCAGTTACAGTTAGATCTCGTCCGCAAAGCGAGACAGACGTTTTACAAACATAATATTAATATACAAAAGTGAAGTGTTAAACAAAAATAATGTTGTTCAAAACTGTTTTATTTTGTTGTTTTTTGGTACACAGCTATGCGGCTTTTGAAGGTACGTAAATATTTTTGAGTAAATTTTTTGACCTGACATTTTGATGTAAATACTTACTTAGTCATTAATAGTTTGCGTTTTTTTAACTTGTGTGATTCAGAGTGCTTCGAACGTTTTTCTATTCAACCAAAGTGGTTACAAGTCATTGTTGTTTTATTTTTAAGACAAACTTACTTGTAATTTAAATGTGTTAGAGTATAAAGCATAAAATATTTTCTGGACTAGCCTTTGCTAGTAGGTTTTTCAACATTTTTCATTGATCCTCGACTCCAATTGTCATAGCGTGATGTTATTGCCCTATAGCCTTCCTCTATAAATGGACTACCGAAATCAAACAGTTTATTCAATTCGGAGCAGTTATGTCTGAGATTAGCGCGTTCAACCAAACAAACTAACTCTTTAGCTTTATAACATTTAATGTAGTCACGACAAATATTTATGCGCATTTTTAATTATTATTAAAAAAAACACTAATTGCAAAAATGTATATCTAATCTTTTACATTTTAGAGCAAAATGATTTCGAGGTAGGTATTCCACTTAATAAAATAAGGTTCTTAACAAGAAATGTATATTAATTTTCTTTGTTTTTAGAATCAGTAGGATTACAACATAGTAAAATTTACTATGATTACAAGGTCCCATTATAAACTTGACCGGTCTCTCGGTCCACTAACCTTGACTGCCAAGCCGGAGGTCGCGGGTTCAATTCCCAATTATGACACATCTTTGAGAAAAATTACTGATAGATATTCTATTTTAAAGTCAAATGTTAAGAAAGTTACTACGAGAATTTGACTTGCCAATTAGAATTGTATCGAATACGCTCAATGAAGTTGTATTTTAATAACAATCGGTACCAAAAATAATTTTGCTATCATCATCATCATCATCGACCTTTAACAGTCCACTGCTGGACTAGGCCTCTCTCCTTTGAAAGGAGGAATTGGCCTACTATACCACGCTGGCCAAACGCTGGGTTTGTATCAAGTTTTCCTTCTCTTACAGTGCTGTTCTCTGCATAATATGGTCCCTCTGTCGGCTCTTACGATACCCATGGGATTATATCGGGTGGTGACATTCCGTATTCTTAATCCGTCACCACACGGAGGAATACATGTTATAAAATAAATTCCCTGCAGCGTCCAACTCAAGAACCGCTGAACAATTCTTTGTACGGTTTTCACCAAAATTGTAATTGAAAGAACTTGAAAGAAGTGACAAAGTCTAAAAATCTATATACCTACATTTGTCTGGGTGGTGGTGTTAATTCTTTTGCTTAAGAATGAGTTGCTGAGTGTATTTTTTTTTAAAGACAACTCCCGTACTAGGAATAAATCTTGTGTCGCGGGGGACGTTACGGACACAATGAACACCCAGACTCGAAACAACAATTTATGGATCACACAAAGTGTTGTCTCGTGTGGGAATCGAACCCACAACACTCGGCGCAGGACAAGCGGCTAGGCGGCCGCTTAAACTACTACGCCAACCATGCAGACGTGTGGTTGATATTTATAGATTTTCACCGTTAGTCTTCAAGTTCCTTTTTACGTTTCCAACGGGATATATACCACGTACCTTTGTTTGGAGTAACCGATATTTCGGCACTGTTCCAAGCGCCATGTTCAAGTTTCAAGTTTCAAGTTCAATGACCCGTCACACGTTTCTCAAAGTGCATTACAGTAAGCCTTCGATCCTGGCAATCATGAAGATGTTTGACAGTCCCTGTGGAGAGTTGATACCCTTGAATATCTATCTATCCGTTTGGGTTACGGAGGTCAGACGTAATCTTGGATGCAACCGGGATAAAACCAGGACGATGATGATAATTATTCACATAAACTTCACTGTGTATTACACACCCACTTTTCGCCAGTTATGTTTCGGTCCCAATGTAAATGGGGGGCGAGCCTATTGTCATCTACCGGGCACATTATTAAGCGAGCGATAATGAGGTGTGTGCAAGGGGTACCTGGGGATCGAACCCGAGACCATCGTCTCGGCAGTCCGTTACGTACACCATTGGGCTATCGAATTTTTTAATTATACCTTTATATATCATTTTATATTAGAGCCTTAGCAAATACAAATAAATATTTACGATGTATAGGTATAAGTAGTGACTACAAATACAAACGTACGTACCTATATTATTCAACAACAACTAACCGCATTACATTCGATAGGTAATAAACAAACTTTAATTATTGAAATAACATAATTTTAACATTAAGTTATTGACAAAATTATATTATTTAATAATATATTATATAATAATATTCTACCACATACACACATCACCATCTAGTCCCAAGCTAAGCAGAGCTTGTGTTATGGGTACTAGATAATGGATAAACATACGTATATAATTTTTCTTGTAAACATAGAAACACTCAGACCAAGACAAACATCCATGTTCATGCACACAAATGTTTGAGTTGAGCGGCAATCGAACCCGCGACCTTCGGCGTAACAGTCGCTTAAACTCCCGCTGCGCCAACCGGTCGTCGTAATATTATTTAATGCAATGATTATAAGTTACTAGCTAAGCCCGCGGTAACACCCGCGTTATTTAGGCCTACTGCCTCCCACCCGTGGGTCATCGCGTGATGTTATGTAGAATATAGCCTTTCTTGATAAATCCAGCTGTTCAAATATCACGATTTTAGGCTTAGTTGTTTGGGCCCTGCTGCAACACTCACCCCTCGACACTGCGCCGAGTGTTGTGGGTTCGATCCCCACACGAGGCAACACTTTCATCATCATCAGCCCACGGGCCTCTTCTCACTATGACAAGGTTAAGGCCATAGTCCACCACGCTGGCCAAGTGCGGGTTGGCAGACTTCACATGTCTTTCGAGAATATTATGGAGAACTCTCAGACATGCAGGCGATGTTTTTCACTGCTTTTTAATACTTTATGTGATACATAAATTATTGTTTCGAGTCTGTTTGTGAATTGTGTCCGTTGGTTGTATTTCAAAGGGCGATATAGGACTTAATCTTGTGCTGGTGTTGTCTCTTAGTAGTCCGTGTGGTGACGGATTAAGAATACGGAATGTCACCACCCCATATCATCCCATGGGTGTCGTAAGAGCCGACAGAGGGACAACTAAGAGAAGGAAAACTTGATACATACCCTATACCAACCCGTTTGGCCAGCGTGGTATAGTAGGCCAATTCCTCCTTTCAAAGGAGAGGCCTAGTCCAGCAGTGGACTGTTAAAGGCTGATGATGATGTTGTCTCTTATAAATAAAATGAGGACTCTACTTGAAAGCAAAATAAATATTATGTTACTATTGCATATTTTAAAAGAGACTGTTTTTGAGATTATATTAAAACTGCTAGTTTAGTTGGAGACATCCCTATTATATAATTATGTTAGTAGCAGGACAAGTCACTCAATTGCGTGAGTATATATTATGTATGTTTATGTATGTATAATACAAAGACATATTTATTTCTGCATTTTGGTTGTTTACAACACTTATACATGTCAAAACCCTATTCTAGATGATGCCGGCTTTTCCTAGCTAAATGACTTCTTGAGAAGAAAGGCCGAAACAAACTCAGAGTCATTGTTTTTTTTTGTCATTTCAATTTCTTTCATCTTTTCTTGATATTTTAAAGTCCAGAAAAAAAGGGTTTAGTACCTATGCAAGTTTACAATGCAGGCTATCGTCTGACGCGTTTGACTGACTCTGCCCACTGATGGCCCGCATTCAACAGCAATCGTCCGGCTCAACCTTGATTGAGGAAGCCAGCACGATCTGTATCACTATGCCTCCACGCCATCAGAAGGTGTATGCATAGTACATAAACATACATATACTCACGCCTTTTTCCCGTCGCGGTAGACAGAGATAACAGAACGCCATTTGCTTCTATCCTTACAAACCTCACGCGCTTCCCCTACATTAAATTACATTTTTCATACATACTCGTGGTTCCGGGTGCTCCGGACGTTTCCCTTTTTCAAAACGTCCTCTATGGGTCGACTTCATAAATAGATTGTATGAAGGTCGTATCATCTTAATAATTTTCTTTGCGATGATAGCACTGGGAAACCCGCTGAGCATTGTGACCTACCATATCTTATCCGTGTGGTGACGAATTAAGAATACAAACCCACTACCCCTTATCAATCCGTAATAGGCGACTAAGGAAAAAACCACGAAGTAAACTTTATCTTGACGGAAACGAAAAACTCTACATCAAACCCTGTTCCAACTTGTCTGGCTAGCGTGGTATAGAATACATACATGCATAGATAGACTTACGCCTGTTTCCCGGAGGGGTAGGCAGAGACTACGGAACGCCATTTGCAACGATCCTGACATATCTCTCTTGCTTCATTCACTCCCATCAGATTCGTCATGCATGCTCTTCTGTTCAGGGTACTTCTAACCTGTCCTGTTTTTAGGATGTCTCCAATCTGGTCAGAGAACGTCCGCCTAGGTCTTCCCCTTCGTCTTGTCCCTTTCACACTTGCCTTGTATATCTGCTTGGTCAATCTTTCGTCATCCATCCTCTCCAGGTGCTCAAACCGTGGTAAGCTTAGACTATAGTAGGTGAAATCCTCCTATCAACTTACATTGCAACTGTAAAGTAAATTAAGAAAGGCTTTAGTCCAGCAGTGGACTGCAAAAAACCGTAAAGATCTAGTGACACAAGATTTAACCTGTGTGATCTCCACCTTGTCGTGGTGGAGGGACTCAGTAAGCAAAAAAAAAAAAAGTCAAAAATCATTTATTCATCTAGGTCACAACGTGACGCTTATGAACGTCAAATTTTTTAAGTAAATTAATAATGCTTCTACATTTACATTTACTGCCCATTCGCAAAGCAATAGGTAGAACCACGAGAAAGAACGGGCAATAAAACTCGTGGCCACTCTTTTTAATCGCCAGTGTTAGGTACATATTTTGTTTTTGTAAGAAGCTGCAACTGTTTCACATTTTAATTAATTACTTGTAAAAAAACCGTGGTTAGGTCACCCACGGTGAAGCTAACGGAGATCCCGGGAGTGGACGCTCCGCGTGGGAGGCCTACGTGGCTTGACGGAGGCCTGTGCAGAATGCGTCCAATGGTGCGGGTGCGAGGGACAGTTCTGTCTGTCCCTCGCAGTCGGGCGCGGTCGCGGAGGAGAGGCGTGTCGGTGTTGCGTTGCTGCGCGCCCTATCTCCCGCGACCAAATGGGGCGCACCATTGTTGCGTCGCGGTGGGGCCGCAGAGGAAGAGGAGATGCGGTGATGCGTTGCCGTCCTCCCAACACCTTCATCCGCCGCCAAGAGGGTTTTGTTCGGGGCCCGCCTGACCATCTGGCGAGCCAATACCCGTCGGGGGGTCGCGAGAAATGCTTCGGCGATACCCAACCCTCCGACACACGGGTGCATGAGGCACACGGGTTGGTTTTTAGTCAGTAAGAGTCTGACAGTCCCCTTCTCCCTATCCCCTAGGGCGAAGGGACTCCATGAGGATTTTCCAACCCGACATCGACACTAAAAATAAAATTGGGTACACAAGATTACGGGCATGAATTCATTTGAGGATACCGCTAGGACGATGATGATGATATGGTTGTCATAATGGCTCTGACTGCTTTGCATCAGATGACAATTTGTGAGATGTCACTAATTCTACTTTATTACAATATTTTATTTACTTTTATCTGTCCTGGTCATCATCATCATCATTACTCATCATTCTTATTTCTCTTAGCGTTATCCCAGTTTCACCCTGGGGTCCGCTTACTAGTCTAACCAGATTTGGCTGAATATTAACTTTTCCACAGAGCGACTGCCTGTCTGAGCTCCGCAACCCGAAGGGATAGCGATATTCCATGGTTTAGACTAGTGTCAGTTTATTTAGAAGGTACTGACGCCCTGTAACGACCGTCAAAGATCTTCATGACAGCTGGGACCGACGGCTTAACGTGCTCCCTAAGGCACGACGCAGGCGATAATTAACAACTCAATATGCACATAACATCGAAAAGTCAGTGGTGCGCGCCGTGGATTTCAATCCGATACCTTCTGCATGGCAGTCTGTTGATATCTCCACTAGGCTATCGCTGCTTCACCTGTCCCGTTCCTTTAATGAAACCTTGTAAGACAAATTGACCCACTACCCGGTTTTCTACATAACATAACATACATACATAACTTAACGTCTTTTATCCCCGAACGGGTAGACAGAGCTGTATTACATACCCCCTTCGCCAGTTATGTTTCGGTCCCAATGTAATAGGGGGCGAGCCTATTGCCATCTACCGGGCACATTGTTAAGCGAGCGATAGTTAATTTATACATAGATACATACATAGACTCACGCCTGTTTCCCGGAGGGGTAGGCAGAGACTACGGAACGCCATTTGCAACGATCCTGACATATCTCTCTTGCTTCATTCACTCTCATCAAATTTCTCATATATGCTCTACGGTAAAGGGTACTTCTGTCCTGGTCTAAATTAATTTATAATGCACACATAATTTCGAAAAGTCAGAGGTGTGTGCCCGGAGTACCTGGGGATCAAACCCGAGACCATCGTCTCGGCAGTCCGTTTTTCTATTGAGCTGAAAATTTGATTCCCTCTGTACCTATATTACGTGACAATGCATTAATATGATGTCATAAAGCTAATCTGATGATGGAGCTGGAAGGTGGCCATACGAACTGTGCAATAAAACGACACAAGCCATACTTTGCGTTCGTTTAATTCCTATTGACGAATACTTTGATATTTTATACGAAATCCTGTTTAAAACTTAGTTTATTCCTTACTTTGTATATAAAAAAGTCGTAAAGACTGCATTCTTAAGTCAAACAGTAAAATAAACATATCTTGTTAATGCGAAATGATCATATTTTCAATTGAACATGTTTATTTAACGGTTCTTACTTGGAGGAGTCGATAAATGGTTGTTAAAAAAACGTGTTTTGACATACCAACAAGGCAGGATAACCCAGTGTTGAGACTAACGGAATGCTACGCTAAGGATCGTGGATTCGAACCCACGGCGAGCACCACTGACATTTCGAAGTTAAATACGTATTAAATAGTTAATTATCACTTGCTTTGAGAGTTTCCCTGCGAGATCGAATCAGAAATGAGGAGATACACATGAGAGCCAAAGTCACATAGCTCTCCGAATAGCCAGGCTGAAGTGGCAATGGGCAGGGCACATAGCGCGAAGAACCGTAGCCGCTGGGGCAGGCGTTCTGAAGTTGCGACCACGTACTGGACGACGTAGCAGGGTAGACCTCAAGGTGGACCGACGATCTGGTTAAGATCGCGGTGCGCAGTTGGATGCGGCCGGCTCAAAATCGGTCTGTGTGGAGAACCTTGGGGGAGGTCTATGTCCAGCAGTGGACGTTTCTAGGCTGACATGATGCTAACGGTGAAGGGAAACACCGTGAGGAAACCTGCATGTCTGAGAGTTCTCTATAATGATTTCCAAAATCATGAGAAGTCTGCCAACCCGCACTGCGGTCCGGCCAGCGTGGTGGACTAAAGCCTTACTCTTGTCATAGTAAGAGGAGGCCCGTGGCCAGCAGTGGGACAGTTTATATACAGTGCTGATGATGAGCAGCATGAGGAAAGTAATAAAACATTAATTAAATTTGTCAAACAATGGTAATAAATAAAGATGTTATTATAAATAACTAAATTATCTCAATAGTTATCTAAGTGGTCTTATAACCTTTAAGTTGACCATTGACCTTTTCAAAGATAATAATATATTAATTAATATACTTTAACATTTGCAACTTTGCATGGGTAATGCTATTTTTTTAATAATAATAAATGTTAATTTGCAAAATTGTGCTATATACTTTTACAATCTTAATATATAAAATCCTTGCGTTACTGACTGACTGACAGACACGCTACAGCCGAAACTATTGGGCGCAGGAAGCTGAAATTTGGCATGTATGTTCCTTGGGGACCGTAGGGTTGCACTAAGAAGGGATTTCCCGAAATTCCCACGGGATCGGCCAAAACGGGTAAATTAAAAAAAAATGCAGGCGTAGCTGCTGGCGTCCTCTAGTTTTATATAAGTACCTTGAACAATTATAACTGTAAAAAAGCACTCTGTAATTATTTACAAGATAATATGTCATATGAACAGTCAGAAAAGTTACTTGCATCTCATTTTTTTTATAGACTCACGCCTGTATCCCCGAAGGGGTGGGCAGAGGTGTAATATTACACCCACATTTCGCCATGATTTTTTTTAGGTCCCACTTAATAGGGGGCGAGCCTATTGCGATTATGACTCTACTAGACGATGCCCGCGGTTACACTCTCGTTATTTAAGGCTACTGCCCACTCCTGTGGCCTATAGCCTTCCTCGATAAATAACCTATCTAACACTGAAAGAATTTTTCAAATCGGACCGGTAGTTCCTGAGATTAACGCGTTCAACCAAACAAACAAAGAAACAAACAAACTCTTCAGCTTTATAAAATAGTATAAGATTAGATTTAATTTGTTTAAATATAAAAGACGACCATGGTCGGCATTGAGGTCGGGTGTGAGATCCAGACTATATCTTTCCGCCTCTTGTTAGTATTGTGTGTATTATATCCATTATAGGTTAGCATAGCATATTGTTTTAAAACTATGTGCATGTAGAAGAGTTAGAACATAACAGGATTTATATAATAGGGTTGTGGAAAAAGAAAAGGGAAAGAGTTTGCTACTTTTAAGATCGTTCTCTGTGCTCGCTCAAGAGGCAGTAAGATTGTTTTCAGAGCACTACACTATGAAGTAATACAATATTGGATTATAGATTGATATAGGCTGACTGCCTCCGTGGTCCAGTGGATAGCGTATGCGATTGCTGATCGGTCTGTCCTGAGTTTGGGTCGGGCACAAGTGTTACTGGGTTTTTCTGAATTCTCAGTAACAGCACGGAGTCTGGTGATGTGTCCCGTAACAGCAATAGGCTCGCCCCCTATTACGTGGGACATAAAAATCCAAGGCGAAATGTGAGTGTAATATTACACCCCTATGATAGTTTTTTAAATTCATAAATTAAATTCCGGACTCCATTTACTAAATTTGATATATGGTCACGGAAGGAAAGTGTTTCGTCTATAGTGATCCCAAGATATTTGATGTTGTTAGTATGGACGATAGTAGGACAGTTACATACTGTGTTCACAGATAGAGTTGTGCGTATAGGTGAGGTTTAGTAACAATTTGTTTACTCTTCTGCCACACCCAACTCTCACAGCTAAACGTGCCTATTTGGACACATTTTGGCTGTTCAAAACAGCTGTTATCAGGTGACGGACAAAGACCTGAATCATCATATGCAAAAGTTTTATTTTATGAGCATCTATGTCTGCTTCACAATATTTATTTATTGGGACATATAACAGTTATACGTTACATTACGTGGTAAGATTACAGTAGGTATTTTCCTGTTACTTATGTCCGCAGAATAATATCTATTAAATCAATTTCGAGTCAAGGTCATACGAGAAAGGTCATACGAAGTTGAGCCAAAAAATAATATTGATAAAAACTAAACATAATAAAGAAAATGGAAGAAACGAATGTGGTAATACTAAGACCAGCGTTTTAGGATTTCAACCGCCGCTCTTTTTAATTTTAAGTGTGAGAGTGCAAAAATGTCGATGTCAGATAAGTGTGTGTTATACATTTCTAGGAGACAGCGGAGAGGTGCCCGTGCACCGGCATTTGTTCTGCACTTATCAGTGTGGAACAGCCGAAGCACGCGCACCCCCCGCTGTAATACAGTTCTAGGCACCACATAACATAGCTGATTCGTAATACCACTACAAGCAAATTTATTGTTACAAATGCCATGCAACATCATAAACATGAATTGAGCAGTTTGCGTCTGAACTACATGCTTAATCTTAATATATAAAATCCTTGCGTTACTAACTGACTGACAGACACGCTACAGCCGAAACTATTGGGCGCAGGAAGCTGAAATTTGGCATGTATGTTCCTTGGGGATCGTAAGGGTGCACTAAGAAGGGATTTCTCGAAATTCCCACGGGATCGGCCAAAACAGGTAAATTTATAAAAAATGCAGGCGTAGCTGCTGGCGTCCTCTAGTAAAGCATATTCTTTGAGTAACTTTTGGTATGGAAGTTTAGAATGACGGAATTTGTAATGGATAGTCCTTAAAAATTTTGTTTGGACCATTTCAATCCTATTCACATATTTGTTGTAAAATGGATTCCAAATCGGGAATGCGAATTCTAGTTGAGATCTAATAAGCGTTTTATACAAGATGAATAGGGTGGATCGACGTTTAAAATCTTTAGAGGATCTCATAACGAAACCGTACATTTGGTAGGCCATAATGTTTAATAGTCGAGATGTAATTTAGTGTCTAACGTGACATCTAGATCACGGATGTGGCTGACCTTTTGTAGAATTATGTCTTGAATAGTGTCATCATATTTAAGAACCTTGTTATTTTTTGTGTAAGTTATTACATTACATTTAGATAGCTAAATGTTGTGTAATCTGCTGAGATGCAGTTTATTGAGTAAACAAAATTGAGAAAACCTGTCTAGGTCATTCTGTAAGAGTATGCAGTCTTGTAGATTAGAACAAGCCTTATAAACTAAGGATACACTTAGCATACATCAGGAACTGTGAGTTGATAAAGCAGCGTTTTATGTCATTGACGAACAGATTGAAAAGTAGGGGTCCTAGATTCGACCCATGTGGTACTCCAGAGGTGGCAGTAGTGGAGTCAAATTCAAAACCATTAATTACTCCTTTTTGTTTCCTCTTGTAGATGTAAGACATGAACGAACCATCGAAGTAAATTTCCGCGGATACCGTTGTAGGCAATTTTGTCAAAAAGCAACTTGTGATCCACCTTGTCAAAGGCCTTTTGAAAGTCGGTGTACACAGTGTCAACTTGGTTTAATCATCCATATTTTTAAATAAATAGCTCGTAAATAATGTAAGATTAGTGACTGTTGAGCGAGCGACGTTTAACGAACCCACGTTGTTCAGGAATAATTATGCTGTGAATGTAGGAGTATAATTCACCGTGTACAATATTCTCAAAAAGCTTCGACAAGGGGGATAAAATAGAGATGGGACGATAATTTTGAACGTTATTTTTATCACCGCTTTTATATACTGGTGTGATGAAAGCGTGCTTCCAAACTTCAGGAAATATTCCCTCACTAAGGCACTTATTGAAAATAATACAAAGTGGATATGCAATATGGTCTGCGGTTTTCTTTATGAACATTGGGGGTATACCATCGGGACCCGCCTCTTTATTTAAATCAATATGTTTAAGAGACTTTATTATGATATCAGATGTTAAACGTATGTCCGACAAACACGAAGAATTATCCGCAAACATTGAAGGTGTTTGCCAGTGTTCTGGTTCAAAGGTGGAGGATTCTAAAACAGGTAGGTGAAAAACTTAGAAAACATATTGCATATTGCGGTCAGATCATATGCGTGTTCATCGTCAAGATACATATTTGAAGGAATATTGGCTTTACTCTGTCTTTTCGAAATATATGTCCAAAAGTGTTTTACGTTCACTGAAATACTATACTCAACTGAATTCATATACCTTAGATAACATTTATCACACTCGATTTTAAAGTGATTGCGGAAAGTTGAAAACGTTTCGTAATCAGATATATTACCACATTTTTCCACTTTATCCAGGCGTGTTCTTTACTTTTAAATACACGTATTAAGGTGCGTGTAAACCATACAGGAAAATGAGAATTCCGTGGTCGGATAAGAGGAACATGAGATTTAACAGTACCATATATGACTTCATAAAATGTTTCAACCGACCTATAAGCTGGAAGGTTATGAAGTATACGGTCCCAGTCTAATTCACAAAGTTTGTTATTAATTGTGTCGTAGTCTGCTTTGTAGTAGTTGTATTTGGGACGAGTGTGACGTTTCATAGGAGAAAATTTACTGCCAAGAGAAGTTGTTACACAAAAATGCGGATGGTGAGTGTCAGGTGAGGTGGCAGAAGTGCTACACAGGTACTAGACTGGTAATCCACATCTTAATATATAAAATCCTTGCGTTACTGACTGACTGACAGATACGCTACAGCCGAAACTATTGGGCGCAGGAAGCTAAAATTTGGCATGTATGTTCCTTGGGGACCGTAAGGGTGCACTAAGAAGGGATTTCCCGAAATTCTCATGGGATCGGCCAAAACGGGCAAATTTAAAAAAAAATGCAGGCGTAGCTGCTGGCATCCTCTAATTTGACATAAACAAGTCCAATATGCGATCCAGATTATTCTTAATATTATTGTATTAGAAAGAATTAGTAACTGCTATAAAGTCGCATATATATTGACTCGTTCAATCGGTGGATTGAGCAGTAACATAATTGTCGTTATTGTTGTCTGTCCATTTTATACCGGGTAAATTGTAATCTCCTACTATGTAGAACGCATCGAACGCAACGAACGGTACTGTTATTGTTAATGAGAATCTGTAACGTATTTGTGTGCAATAAATACAACTCATCGTGAGAGCGGGGCGATATGTAAGCTGCACTTATGTTGTGACTTTTACTGCAATTAGACGCGGGCAGTTGAACCAGAACGTGTTCGATGTCTGCGTGAGTAGAGGGTGTCATAATTTGCGAGGGTCGTAAAGGCCTTGCCACACGGCACAATTTTACCACTGATCAAATTTTTCAATCGAATTGGCTTTGCCCGTCTACACGACACAATCAAATCACAGATTTTCATTCCGTCCACCCGATTGGTTAAAATCTGGTGGTACCACCAACCCGATGAACTTGAGTTGGACGACTGGCGTCTACACGTCACGATTTCATCAAGTGATTTAGTCAAGTTGGACGTAAAATTGTGCCTTGTGGCAAGGCCTTAATGTGCGTAAGACGGCTACTAACACTCCGCCGCCCTCACGTTTTCCAGTGTAATATATGTATTAAATAGCATAAAATTGGAAAGTTTGCCCTTAAGAATTTGATAGGAGGTCCGTCAGAGTTTAAAGGGTAAAAATCGAAGACTGATAATATTTATTTTTTGTATTTCCAGGTGATCGTTGCACTAAAAGTGGTAAGACGGGTACCTGTACCCTCATCGCTCAGTGCAAGTCTGCGTTAGAAGACATTAAGAACAGGAAGAACCCTCAGGTCAGGATGATTTTCTTCGTATTAAAAATTATGTAACGGGTCTGAATCGTGTTAATAAATGAAAAGAAAGATGAAATACCTTTCTATTTGTCCCGACGTTTCGGCATGGGTTACACCAGCCGTGGTCACGGGATGACTGATGTTCGTCAGCGCTGCCTCGGAGAAGTGCGGGTTTTGGAACCTACCCTCACTTGATCTTCACAATTATTAACTTTTATATGTTCGGAACTGTCGGTACTTCGACACACAACACTAATGGTATCTTCACACTGGCGCGTAATATCACCTCGTCGGTGTCTACATTTGCTGATGACAGGAGTCCAAGATGTAGATAAACGGTAACCATCCTCCCGGTTGAAATTTGCGTGCTTTTTGATTTCAACCGCTTCCCGTGCTATTCTTGAAAAATAGTGAAGGTCTGTGGAGAGAACCTGGGGCCGATGTAGCTCAATCCAGTGATTGGATCCTGACTCCAACAATTTAAAGATTTTCTTCTTATATTACCAGGCAAAACCTGGTACTGAGACGTTCTTTCTCGTGGATCTACCTACTAATTTGCGAACGAGGCGTAAAATACTTTAAAAATTGGACGTTCATAAGCGTCACCTTGTGACCTAGATGACTAAATGATTTTGACTTTGACTTAACAGACTCCTTCGCGGAGGATCTGGGGCTCAAAGCCACGGCGCACCAATGACTTTCCGAAAATAAGTGCGTGTTAAATAGAATTATTAATTCTCGCAAAGTATCTGCATATCTGTATATATATATATACATCACTACGAACATTTTTTACTTCGCAGCATACCTGGGAAATTACTGGTTCAGTAGATATTAAGGCTCAAAGTTAGTATGGAATTTTCTAATTAGGTACAATATCAATGCATTTACCCAACCAATATGTTCTTTAGTTACATGCCCTATGACCCCATGGATAAGTAGGAATTTCGAACATTGCACGCGCGCGCTTTTAATTGCGGTTTAAAAATGTGAAAACTTATAAAAAAATCGTTTCCCAGGTATGATTTTTGGTTAGTATGACTTGTCATGATGTCCACAACAAGTAGACTTCGACTTGGTGATGGGTCTTGTGACACTCTGTATAAAACTCTTGCGTTACTGACTGTCTGACAGACAAGACACAGCTATAACTGTAGGGTGCAAGAAGCTGAAATTTGGCATGTATAATCCTTGGGGACCGTAGGGGTGCACTAAGAAGGGATTACCCGAAATTCCCAGGGCAACGGGTAGAAATGTTAAAATGAAAATAAAAATGAGCGAACGTAGCTGCGGGGATCCTCTAGTTAAATATTTAAAATCAGTTTTTCGTCTTAACCAAAGAGCTCAGATACTTACTTAGAGGCGCATTTCTTATGGGCGCTCTGAAGACAAACTTTCTGTGACCCAAATTGTCGCTCGGCGGCGTGGCAGTCGCGCTGTGACAGCTGTCTCTACGACAGCAAAAGAGACGGACGTTCCTCCTGTGTATCTTAACTGCGATAGCAAGAGAGACGGAGAACGACGCCAGCGCCGCCAACGGCGCCAACTACGAACTAAACTGGAGACAGTCCCCACTTGGTATCGGGTCTAGTTCATAATATCGACAGTCACTACATCGATGGTCGCTGTATCGAAAACGTTCCATCGACGGGCTAATGTATCGACAGTACCCCAAATCGATGGTACGCTACATCGACAGTACCCGAAATCGATGGTACGCTACATCGACAGTACCCCAAATCGATGGTACGCTACATCGACAGTACCCCAAATCTATCGTACGCTACATCGACAGTAAACAAAATCGATAGTACGCTGCATTGACTACACGAACAAGTAACTCCTAAGATTTAGCAACATGAGTTGGTAAATGTCCGAATCTTTAAAAAAATAACTCTTAGTTGACGGAGCCCTGCTTCGCAGGGCTCCTACTTACTAGAGTTGCAGTCTCACCTAACCTTCATTTCTTTTTGTCTAGGCAAATTGTGATTAAAACTTAAAAAAATCCTGTGTTTTTATTTAAATCTGGCTCGGGTCGGGTAGTCGATGCAGCGTACTATCGATTCGGTTTACTGTCGATGTAGCATACCGTCGTTTTAGTGTACTAACGATGAAGCGTACCATCGATTTGGGGTACTGTCGATGTAGCGTACCATCGATTTGGGGTACTGTCGATACATTAGCCCGTCGATGGAACGTTTTCGATACAGCGACCATCGATGTAGTGACTGTCGATATTTTGAACTAGACCTCTTGGAATCGGCACACGAAATCCTTAAGAACTGCGCTTCTATATAAATCTGTATTCATTGTCTTAACTGACTGAAATACTGACACTATAAATATGACATTTGGACAATAGGTATATTTTATGACGTAGGCACCCAAGCAAGGATCTTTCAATGAAAATTGCTTTAAAATCCACGTATTTTTAAAAGCAAAACATTTGCGTCAATATCATACAAAACTGGTATCACCAGATAAATTATATATTAGAAATAACCTAAAATGTAAATATCAACACCAATAAATTACACCGAATATAATTCTAAATGCAAATTTCAATAATTTACAATAACTATATGATAATTTTCCAAAACTCAAAATTGGTTATTTGGAAACCAATTTAATAAATGTTTTCCTTAATCTTGCTTATAAACCGTATTAACTATACAGGGTGTAAAAAGAACCTTAACGAAAACTGAAATCCCATGTTGTACCAATCATTACGAACATTTTTTACTTCGGCACCATACCTGGGAAAATACTGGTTCAGGAGATATTGAGGCTCAAAGTTAGTATGGAATTTTTCTAATTAGGTACGAAATCGATGCATTTACCCGCCAATATGTGCTATAGATATGACCCTAATGGATAAGTAGGTATTTCAAGCATTGCACGTTCGCGCTTTTAATTGCCGTTTAAAAAATGTATAGGGTTCCCACCAAGAACAATAGGGTCCCAAGCCAACCTCACCTGCAAGTGGTGCACATTCCGATCAAAGGACGAGGCTCTGGCAAACAAAATATCCCGATAAGCGGCAATAGGCTCGCCACCTATTACGTGGGATCAAAACACTGGCGAAAAGTGAGCGTTTAATATGCCTCTGCCTACCCCTTCGGGGAAACAGGCGTGAGTCTATGTATGTATGTATGTAAAAAATGTGAATACTTAAAAAAATCGTTTCCCAGTTGTTATTTTTGCTTAGTATGACTTGGTAGGTATGATGTCCACAATGAGTAGACTTTGGCTTGGTGATGGGTCTTGTGACAACCTGTATATCAACACCAATTAATTATACCAAATATAATTCAAACCATAAAATTTTTATAATTTACAATGAGTAACAATCCGACAATGTTTCAAAAACTCGAAATTTATTATTTGGAAACCAATTTAATAAGTATTTTCCTTAATCTTGCTTATAACATTTATTAGTTTCATCTCCTTCGCACCTAGGTAATCCGACAGTGATAGCATATACAAGGCCAAAAACAACATTTGTGTATTTTTTAGTGTCCCGTTGGTTTAGTGGTTAATGACCCTAACTGCTCAGCGGGTGATCGTGTGACATCCATCCAGGACAAATCTTGGTTTGAGCATGATTTGTTGTTCTATGTCTGGGTGTAATTTAACAATTATCTTCTTTCTCTTAGCGTTATCCCAGTTTCAATCTGGGGTTCGCTTACTAGTCTAACCTGATTTGGCTGAATATTAGCTTTTCCACAGAGCGACCGCCTGTCTGACCTCCGCAACCCGAAGGGATAGCGATATTCCATGGTTTAGACTAGTGTCAGTTTATTTAGAAGGTACTGACGCCCTGTAACGACTGTCAAAGATCTTCATGACAACCGGGACCGACGGCTTAACGTGCTCTCCGAGGCACGGGACAAGCGATAATTAACAATTCAATACGCACATAACTCCGAAAAGTCATTGGTGCGCGCCGTGGATTCGAACCTGATACCCTCTGCATGGCAGTCTGTTGGTATATCCACTCGGCTATCGCCTGCCTTAATTTAACAATCATCAAAATAGTTATACTAATATTTTAAGTTGAAGAGTTAGTTTTTTGTTGTATCGGGTATTTTAGTTTAAAACATCACGCTATTAGCCACGGGTGTGGAGCAGTAGTCTTAGATAACGCAGGTGTAAGTACTAGTTCCTGAGATAAGCATATTCAAACAAACATACAAACAAACTCATCAGCTTTATAATAGACGGTTGGCGTATCGGGAGTGTTAGCGACTGCTACGTTGAAGGTCGCTGGTTCGATTCCCGCTCAAGTCAAACATTTGTGTGCATGAACATGGATGTTTGAGATGATGGCTTGATCTGGGTGTTTCTTTGTATAATATTATTTAATTATGTATGTATTGACAAAAAAAAGTAGATATGTATGTTTATCCATTATCTAGTACCCATAGTACAAGCTCTGCTTAGTTTGGGACTAGATGGTGTTGTGTGTATGTGGTAGAATATAATATTACATATTTAGGTATACATTATTTATTATAATACCTACACGCGCACATTTATGCCTCGTTTGTCTCGCGGCATAAATGTGCGCGTGGGATATGGGAGGTCTCGGGTTCGATTCCCGGGTCGGGCAAAGTGTTATTGGGTTGTTCCGTTAGAAAATTCTCAGTAGCAGCACGGAGTCTGGTGTTATGCCCGGTAACGGCAATAGGCTCGCCCTTATTACGTGGGACCTAAAAATTCATGGCGAAATGTGGGTGTAATATTACACCTCTGCCTACCCTAATGGGGTAAAATTGTCTAACGCGGACGAAGCCGTGAGTAAAGTCTATTTTATAATATATAGAGATATTATTATTCCTCATAGTATTTTCCCATCATCCGATCAGACAACATTATCAATAAAAGGACAACATAATTTATTAAACTCACTATAAACCAGTTATTTAATATCTTAGTCACAATCAAGAATTATGATAAGGAAAATATTTAATATTATTTAGTCGTTTTCTATCACTATACAGATCGATTCAAACGAGTTTAAATCAAATAAAAAGCTGGTAAGTATACCACAAACGAACTAGCAAACAAAAATAACAACAAAAATGTGTTTCTTTTATGCGTATAGATAACTAGATGAGCCCGCGGTTACACCCGCGCTAATATGGCTACTGCTTTGCCCCCGTCGTTCATAGCGCGATGTTATATAGCCTATAGCCCTCCTCGATAAATGGGCTATCTAACACTGAAAGATTTTTTAAATCTGACCAGTAGTTCCTGAGATTAGCGCGTTCAACCAAACAAACAAACAAACAAGACTCTTCAGTTTTTAACCGACTTAAAAAAAGGAGGTTCTCAGTTGGACCTGTATGTATGTATGTATGTATGTATGTTTGTCCGCGATTATCTCGCGTTTGGCTAAACCGATTTTGATGCGGTTTTCAGAAAAGTATTTGTTACACTTAGGAAAAAGTTTTAGTATTTTAACCGACTTCAAAAAAAAAAGGTTCTCAGTTTGACCCGTATACATAGGTATATTGGTTCTTACTTCTTAGTATGTTTGTAGTTTTGTGTGTGTGTTGTGTGTGTGTGTCTGTGTGTGTGTGTGTGTGTGTGTGTGTGTGTGCGTGTGTGCGTGCGTGCGTGCGTGCGTCGTGCGTGCGTGCGTGCGTGCGTGAGTGCGTGCGTGCGTGCGTGTGTGTGTTTGTGTGTGTTTACGTGTCTATGTCTCTGCAATTACAAACAAAGAAATTCGGTGAAAGAATTAAGGCTCTGTTGTCGTGGGGATGGTTGAGTAATTTGTTCTAGACAATATCACTTAAAGCCATGCCTTTTAGGGATTTAACCCGACTCAAGGCAACATAGCATGGGCCTTTAGCAAAGATTCTAGGCCCTAGGTCGATTACCGCGGCACTAAGTGTACATCCTTGCAACTTGTGTACTGTCACAGCCCAACTCAATATGGCTGGCAACATCCGCCTCTCGATATCACCATAACCGCGATTGCCTTGATAGGTCACTGTCACTGGAGCTATGGAAATATATCCATCATCATCTTTAAGACGCAAAGCTATTGATGGATCATCAAATAAAATCAAAATGGCATCAGGCAGTTCACCTGGCTCTTCTTACTGCCGGACATTTAAATCCTTTAGGAACACCCATTGCCCCATTCGCTAAGCCATCCGTTATTGACATATTTCTCCGGAGCATTATACGAGAGCTCACAGCCAATTCAATAGTATGTACAAGTCCGCCGCATTTGTTTGGATCAGCCGGAGCAGCATTTGCGGAGGGCGTCCTTCCGTATGTGGCTGATTCCCTAAACTCATCTCTCTCTTGCAGCATCAAGCCTAAGCCCATAGGCACACAGAATAAAAGTAGGTACCTATGTCAAAGTCATAATTACAGACTGATACCAGCAGAAATCTTATCATCACTAAAATAATTGAAGAATCTATCTATAATGAAACTATTAATTAGCCCAAAACTTAAAGTAAATGGAGTACCTAACACTAAAAAGTATGAAATAAATAAAAGAGTAGTTAACACAAAACCTGAAGTAAACGAACGAAGAACCTAACACTAAAAAGTATGAAATAAAAAAAAAAAAATAAAACGAAAATGAAAACTTAAACATCGCAACAAAAATGTTAACTAAGTAGGTACTAGGTACATATTTAGTTTATTTAAAAAAAAAAGAGAACGGCCTTCAAAAAATCGACCCACTGAAAAGTGCGAAATAATTTTTACATACGCTACCCCTAATCCTCTCAAATTTCCTTTCGAATTTCTCCCAAAAACTAATTACTAAATTAAACTAAATACTTAGTTTTTGAAGTCGGTGTCAAACCAAATCCCTCTAAAATCCTATTGTTTGGCGTCATCCTTTCCAAACCAGCGCATTTTTTGAGGCTTTATTGACTTGATACATTCGTCGTATTATTTTCTCTGTTTGCCAGTATTCTTTTTGTTTTTGTTGGTTTGGCACCGACTTCAAAAACTAAGTATTTAGTTTAATTTAGTAATTAGTTTTTGGGAGAAATTCGAAAGGAAATTTGAGAGGATTAAAATAAAAGGAAAAAAAAGAAACTAAATACGTACCTACTTAGTTAACATTTTTGTTGCGATGTTTAAGTTTTCATTTTCGTTTTATTTTTTTTCTTATTATATATATTAGTGTAAAATAAATAAAATTCAGTTTATAAAAAAAATTAAGCCATTAACTTGGTGAAGCGAGCGATAATTAATATTTTAATATTTTTATTATTCTTCTAGCGTTATTCTAGTTGAAACACGAGGTCCAACTGAATATTAGCTTTTCCACAGAGCGACTGCCTGTCTAACCTCAGTAACCTAGTGATAGCCATGTTCCATGGTTTATTTTAGCGTCAGGTTATTTAGAGGAACTAACTCCCCATAACGACTGTGAAAGATCATTATGACAGCCGGGACCGACGGGTGAACGTACTTCTCTAGGCACAGGGCAAGCGGTAATTTAAAATTTAATACCCATATTACTCCGAAAAGTTAGTGGTGCGCGCCGTGGATTCGAACTCGATAAACTCTGCATGGCAGTCTGTGGGTATCTCCACTAGGCTATCGTTGCCTTTACTATAATAAACACGGAATATTTATGATTTACGATAGGCCCTTGACGGTGGAATTTTTCGGGGAATTATATTGGAAGAATCTATACCGGAATTTGCCGGCAAAAACGACCGTAGGGCCTCAGTATCATGTATCATGTCACAGGCATGGGTTTTCGGTATACCGTTCCTTACACCCAGTATAAGTTCTCAAATGCCTCCGTCGGACTACACTCCATCAGGCACGATCACCTAGCTGCTCAGAGGTACCTCCCTCTCATTGGAGGAACACCACACCTTATCCCTCCACGAGGCTATACAGTAGATGCCCCAATGTTAGAATTTGACAGAGCTAATAAAAATAAATAAAATATACATACATACATACATAGACTCACGCCTGTTTCCCGGAGAGGTAGCTAGGCAGAGACTACGGAACGCATTTGCAACGATCCTGACATACCTCACATGCTTCATTCACTCCCATCAAGTTTCTCATGCATGCTCTTCTGTTTAGGGTACTTCTGACTTGTCCTTTTTTAGAATGTCTCCAATCTGATCAGAGAACGTCCGAGTAAATAAAATATCTTCTTTTCTTTTTCAGATATGTGGGTTCTCTGGTTCTGACCCCATCGTATGCTGTCTGGATAGTGCGGTACCAACGGCCCCATCACCATTCCAGCAACCAATCGGCACCACCACTAGGAGGTTAGTAATCCATCCACCAAATGGATTGGCATACAGTTTGATCCGTCTCTTCCTAAACATATTATTTGCATCGTATATTTTCCTTACCAACCAATGACTTTTCGAAATTATGTGCGTATTAAATAGTTAATTATCGCTTGCTTAACGGTGATGGCAAACATCGTGAGGAAACCTGCATGTCTGAGAGTTCACGTTCCCCATAATGTTCTCAAAAGACATGTGAAGTCTGCCAAACCGCACTAGGCCAGCGTGGTGGACTATGGCCTTACCCTTCTCATAGTGAGAAGAGGCCCGTGCCCAGCAGTGGGACAGTTTATATACAGGGCTGATGATGATGATGATGTATATTTATTATTTTCCTTAGTATCTATGCACTTCACCACAGCATATCGCTATCCCCTTGTGTAGCGGAGGTCAGACAGGCAGTCGGTCTGTGGAAAAGCTAATATTCAGCCAAATCTGCTTAGACTGGTAAGCGGACCCCGGGTTGTAACTGGGATAATGCTAGGAGGCTGATCCTTTGATTTTGAAGCAAGCGCTAAAAGTGCCGCATCATGAGTTTTTAAAATTCTCAGTAGCAGCACGGAGTCTGGTAATGTGCCCGGTACGGCAATAGGCTCACCCCCTATTACGTGGGACCTAAAATTGATATGGCGAAATGTGGGTGTAATATTACACTTCTGCCTACCCCTTCGTGGACATAGGTATAACGATGAAAAGAAAAAAAATGCTATTACATAAGTCTTTAATAATACAATCTATCTATTTTTCAGAACAAATCGTCCCACCACAACGATGTACATCCCTCCTGTGTACGACTACGTAGATGTCGGTCAGAACAAAAATGGTGGCTGTGAACCCATTCCAAAAGACCTGACTGCCAAGCCAACTGGACAGAAGGCTTTTGACAGTAAGTGCATATTTTAAAAGTATGTGTATTTTTCGTTGTGCCTACAATGTGGCAAACGACTCCACATTTTCTTTGGTCGAAAGTTAAGCAGCGTTGAAAAAGGTCACCATTTGGATCGGTGACCGCTTGTGTTACAATGACATCAGAAACGGGTTATCACGTTGCGCCATGCATCGGTCCCAGTTCTTATCTCATGATAAGAATCATCAGCCCATTTCGAGTGGTCTCTTCTTCACCAGAGTTGGCTACATACTCACACGAAAAGGAAAATGCGGAGAAGGGGTGGTGTTCATTCATCATACCACTGAGGCCATCTATCGTACGACGGTGAAGACACGACGAGATCTAACAGACATGACGGAGCTAGAGTCCTGAATCGCGCAAATGAAGTTCTGTCACGCGAGTAATATATTGAACAAGTTCTCAAATACTTCCGTCAGACTGCAGTCCAGGCACGACTACCTTGCTGCTCAGAGGTACCCTCTAGTTTGAGGAACACCACCGCTTCATTATCATCGGCCTTTATATAAACTGCCCCACTGCTGGGCACGGGCCTCTTCTCACTGTGAGAAGGATAAGGCCATAATCCACCATGCTGGCCAAGTGCGGGTTGGCAGACTTCACATGTCTTCCGAGAACATATGGACAACTCTCGGACATGTAGGTTTCCTCACGATGTTTCGCCCCTCCCACTTACTTCTCCACAATGGTGCCCCGACGTGATCATTGTATTCCCCGTCATACGATAAATAACCTCAGAGGTATTTTTTTTCTATAGTAACAGTCGGCAAATGGGCAGACGGATCGCCTGATGGTAAGCAATTACCGCCGCCCTTGGACACAAGCAACAACACAGGAGTGACAAGTGCGTTGCCGCCCCTTGAGTTGGGAAAAGGGATAGGAGGAGGAGTGGGATGAGACAAAAGGAATAGGGTATAGGGCCTCCGGCACTCTCACTCACCGAACGAAACGCAACAGTTTATGTAATGTTACTTTACATCGATTTACTGTACGAGGGTAGTACTTCCCCGGTTGTGCCGGCCCATTCATGCTGAAATCAGCAAGGCTCTACTACCTATAAATAGTTTGGTTTGTAGGTATCGCTACCAAAGTATCAATAACAGACAATTCTGTTAATTTCAGAATGTATAGAGTACCAGGAGAAGTACGTGTACCCGTGTGAGAAGGGAGTGGCCCTCACCGGAGAGCTGAGCAGAGGGAACCATTGCCACCACAACGCTGACGAACTCATCATCGGCGGGACCAACGCTGCACAGAACGAATTCCCACACATGGTAAACATATCATCAGTTTTTTACCGCTAATAGTGTATCTTTACTAGTTGTGCGTAATGGGGCAAAGTCACAGATAATATAATACTATACTAGCACAGACTGAGTCCGTGTGGTGACGGATTAAGAATACGGAATGTCACCACCCCATATCATCCCATGGATGTCGTAAGAGTCGACGGAAGGACCATATTATACAGAGAACAGCACTCTAAGAGAAGGAAAACTTGATACGAACCTTATACCAACCCGTTTGGCCAGCGTGGTATAGTAGGCCAATTCCTCCTTTCAAAGGAGAGGCCTAGTCCAGCAGTGGACTGTTAAAGACTGATGATGATACTAGCACAGATACACGGTCGAAAATCTGCGACCTGCCTAAGTTTGGCTATTTCGAGGGCTATTTTGTTTTCGTCAAATCTGCACTAGATGGGGAAAGTGGACGCAGGGCAAACGCCGACAACTTGATAAGTGCTCAAAAGTACCGGGAGATGGCGCTTAAAATAAAAACAATGCTGCGCTAGAGGTTCTAGTACAGTGTTATACAGGGTGTCATAAGACCCATCACGAAGTCCGAAGTCTACTCGTTCTGGACATCATGCCAAGTCATAATAACCAAAAATAATACCTGGGAAACGACTTTTTTTTAAGTTTTCATATTTTTCGAAGTTCGAACCGCAATTAAAAGCGCGCGCGTGCAATGCTCGAAATACCTACTTATCCATAAGGTCATAGGGCATCGAAAGAACATATTGGCGGGGTAAATGCATCGATTTTGTAGTTAATTAAAAAAAATCCATAGTTACTTTGAGCTAATTTCCTAGATATGGTGCCGAAGTAAAAAATGTTCGTAGTGATTAGTACAACATGGGATTTCAGTTTTCGTTAAAGGTCTTTTTACACCCAGTATTATTTGCGCTAGAGGTGACTGACTGTTTAGCAACGCTTAGGTTGCACATGGTTGACTGCGTGTGGCATTTTCATCAGAGTGCTACCGTGCTTTTTTTTTACTCCCGCATTAGGACTAAATCCTGTGTCGCGGGGGACTTGACAAACATACAACGAACGGACACAATGAACACCCAGAGTCGAAACAACAATTTATGAATGGTATCGGAATGTTCAGAGCACCCTAAGGCCTCCAATATAACCTAACATTTCTTGCTGAGACAAGAACCGGGACAAACAGCTTTTCGTGTCTTCCGAAGCGTTGACTGCACGGTTCTCGTAGTGGTTTAAGCGGCCGCCTCGCCGTTTGACACTGCGCGAGTGTTGTGGATTCGATCCCCACACGAGACAACACTTTGTGTGAGCAACAAATTGTTGTATCGAGTATGAGTGTTCTTTGTATCCGTTGAAAGCATGTGTGTAGAGTACATTGTTGGAAAATGTTTATAAGTCCACACTGGATTTATACCTAGTGGGTTCTCTTATCTATAATAGAATAGGCATTAAGAAGCAACGATAGCCGAGTGGAGAGACCGATAGAGGGTCTCAGGTTTGAATCCTCAGCTCGCACCAATGACTTTTCGAAGTTAAGTGCGTATTAAATTGTTGATTATCGCTTGCTAAACGGTGAAGGAAAACATCGCATCGTGAGGAAACCTGCATGTCTGAGAGTTCTCCATAATGTTCTCGAAAGACATGTGAAGTCTACCAACCCGCACTTGGCCAGCGTGGTGGACTATGGCCTTATCCTTCTCATAGTGAGAAGAGGCCCGTGGCCAGCAGTGGGACAGTTTAAAGGGCATTTCATTTCATTTCATTTCATTTATTCATTCAAAAACAATTAACAAATTGTGTGTGAATATGCATACATTAAAAACAAATTAAACATTATCATTTTAAACAAACAAAATTAAAATCAGGACAGGATACAAGCGGAAAAATAAAATAATTAATGGTCACAATGTCAAAAAGAAAAATAAAGTCAATAGGAAAAATAATGTCAAAAATAATAATCCATTAATATACATAGATTCTGATGTCCTAATCACAATGTCTATACAGTAATAATAATAATTCAATTGTAGATGTGCAAGTTACATGTCATTTATAGTGTAATAGCATTCATTTAACAACAACCGTTTGAGTTCATTTTGAAAATTCATTTTATATAATAATGTTTTTACTTGCATAGGCAATTTATTAAATAGCTTAACCGATTTGTAGTAAGGGCTATGCTTCACGACATCGAGAGTCGGTACATATTTGAGTAGAAGATCTTTTCTTCTTGTACTTTCCCTCATTTGTCTTTCTTCTTGGCTTTCATGTTCATGTACGTATTTCGATAAATGAGTAAGTAGTACTAGGATGTATAAGCATGGAACAGTCAAGATCCTTAGTTCTTTGAAATGGGGTTTGCATGACTCTGGCTGCTGTATTCTAACAATGGTTCTAATAGCTCGTTTCTGGGCAACAAACGCCTTATGAATGTTATAGTCGTAGCTTCCTCCCCAGAAAAGGATGCTATATCTCAATTTTGATTCTACTAATGCAAAGTATACCATTTTTAAATGTACAGTACTTACTTCATTTCTTAGGCTTCGGAGTACATAGCATGCCGAACTGATAGAATTTTCTAGATGCGTTAATTCTGCCTTCCAGTTTAATCTATCATCTATGTACACTCCTAAAAACTTAACTACCGAGGTTTGGGCAATATTTTCACCATTCATTTCACAATATAATCTTTCAGTATTCTTGGCAGTTGTTCGAAATAGTAGTGCGTTTGTCTTGCCCGTATTTACTTTTAGGCTGTTTACAGTAAACCAGTTGTTAAAAGTTTCTAAGGTCTTATTTACATTCATATTTAGAGTATTTATGTCATCGGCGGATACTACAGCATTTGTGTCGTCAGCAAAAACTACCAGCTGAACCGAGTCCCCAACAGTTTGCGTTACATATTTTATAAGGTCATTAATAAAGGTAATGAAGAATATTGGACCTAATATGGAACCTTGGGGAACACCAGCATGAATTTGAGACATTTTTGACCTGTATGTTTCCTCAGTAAATATATTATTACGTGAAGAATTTAGTGCTTTAGTAACAGATTTGATTTCTACAAACATTTTCCTATTTTTCACATATGATGTAAGCTGTTCTAGAGACTTACCCCGTACCCCATAGTATTCAAGCTTTTCTAGTAGTAATTTATGGTTCACTGTGTCAAAAGCTGAACTTAGGTCTAGAAAAAGGCCAGCCACTTTTTCCTTATTATTCATTCTACGCACAACATCCGCAATGAGTGTGTAAATGGCATCTTGTGTCCCAACAAACTTTTGGTATCCAAATTGTCTACTACTGAGCACTTTGGTACGGTTTAGATGTGATAATAACCTATCTTTAACTAATTTTTCCAAAATTTTTGACGTAGCAGACAACAGTGATATGGGTCTATACATATGCGGATCAGTTTTTGAACCTCTTTTGTGTATCGGCAATATTTTAGCTACCTTAAATTGTTCCGGAAAGATACCCTCGTCAAAACATTTATTAAATAAAGTGCTAAGCGGTTCTGCTAATATGTCAATGTTTTCTTTGATTATTGTAATGGGTATGTCATCACAGCCAGTCGATTTTTTACTTTCCATTTTCCGGACTATTTTGTATATCTCAAGTGGAGTTGAATGATTTAAAATAAGATCATTATCTACTCTTTCTGCACTTTTGTATAAGATATCCATTGCGGCTCTTGTATTAATGGAACTAGCCGCGGCAGACTGCTCAAACTGTTTTAAGAAGATGTTGACAATTTCTGATGGTTCTGAAATGAGTTTATTTGATTTTTTAAGCATAAATTTAGTATTATTAACATGCCTCTTATTTCTGTGTTCATTAATAAGTTTCCAAACATCTTATGAAATATTTTTCGACCTCTCTATTCTTGCTTGTGTTGCTAGTTTTTTTGATGTCTTAATAACTTTCCGGTCTGATGATGATGAGGCTTTAAGCAAAAAGAAATAGCTTGCTATCGTGAAGCAAATCACATCTGTCCTCGCCAGTCCTACGACATGACGACCATGATCGCTCTGAAAAGAGCGCAACGTCTAAGAAAAGTCCAAAAATGCACTTATGGATTCCTTTTCTAGACAGCAAACATTCCAATATTTCCGATGAAGACTGACAAGCTGCAATAAAGCCAAAAAAGAGTTAAAGCTTGTCTATTTGAATTCCAGGTACTCCTGGGTTACGGAGATGCATCGGAACAGATAGACTGGCTCTGCGGCGGAACCATCATCAGTGAAAAGTTCATCCTGACAGCGGGACACTGCCTTGGAACACCTCAGGTGTAAGTACACATTTTAACCTAGGTTAACTCTGACTTCTTTCTAAGTCGTCGTCGTTCGTCCTAAAAATTCGACCGCCACGGGCCTCAGTAAGATGTACTGAATCACTGGTACCGGTTTTCGCTACGCCCTTCCTTACACCCCGCATGTAATCTTGCTTCACTGACTCGCCGACAGAAATCGCACAAACGGAACTACATATATACATACATAGTCTCACGCCTACATCCCCGAAGAGGTAGGTAGAGGTATATTGCTACACCCACTTTTCGCCAGATTTATTTTACCACGTAATAGGGGGCGAGCCTATTGCCGTACCGGGCACATTACCAGACTCCGTGCTGCTACTGAGAATTTCCTAACGGAAAAACCCAATAACACTTTGCCCGACCCGGGGATCGAAACCGAGACCTCCCAAACCCACGAGCACATTTATGCCGCGAGACCAACGAGGCAGTCAAATGAAACTATTGAACAAAAAAGCTAAAATTTGACATGTTATCATTAAATTATTACCAATTCAATGCATGTTATGTTCCTTGGGTCCCACTGAAGCATCGAGGCAGTGTAATTTACCTTTTATACGCATTTACGGAAGTTGATATTCTGTCATATCTGGTTAGACCAGTAAGCGGACCTCAGGCTCCAAGGCGTGTAAGTCTTGGATGCAACCGGGATAACGCTAGGGTTGATGATGATGACTTATGCATTTACTGGTGACAGCACCTATCTAATACTAATATATAAAGCTGAAGACTTTGTTTGTTTTCTTGAACGCGCTTCAGGAACTACTGGACCGATTTGGAAAATTCTTTCAGTGTTAGATAGCGCATTTATCGAGGAAGGCATAGACTATATATAACATCACGCTTTGAGCCACGGGAGCGGAGCAGTAACCTTAAATAACGCGGGTGTAACTGCGGGCTCGTCTATTTTTTTTATTTATTAATAGTCTCACGCCTGTATTTCCGAAGGGGTAGGCAGAGGTGTAAATATATGCTCATCTAGTTAATTATATAACCATTCCTGTTTCCAGTGGGCCAGTAAGATATGTAGTAGTGGGTGCCCTGACCCGGGCAGACACGCGGAACACTAACAACATATACGCAGTCAAGAACATCATCAGACACCCGGATTTCAAGCCTCCCTCCAAGTACAATGACATCGCGCTACTTGAACTCGAGAAACCGTAAGTATTGTAGCGGTAGCTACATACAACTGAGGCCATCTAGCGAGCGACGACGAAGTCTCAAACAACATCCATACGGCGACATCTATCGGACGCGATTCTACGGCAACAAGGTGCTGGATCGCGCAAGCAGAGTTCGCACACGAAGTTGACTATATATAGAACTTCTCAAATACGTCCGTCGGACTGACAGTCCACCAGGCACGATTACCCAGCCTGGTAAGAGGATCCTCCCTCTAGTTGGAGGAACACCACACCTTTCTTCCTACACAGTATATATGGTTACATACTTGGTATATTCTACCACATTCACACAACACCATCTAGTGCCAAACTAAACAGAGCTTGTACTATGGATAGTAGACAATGGATAAACATACATATATACATTTTTTTTGTAAATAATTACATACCTGCATATTATACGTAGAAACACCCAGACCAAGACAAATATCCATGTTCACGCACACAAATGTTTGACTTGAGCGGGAATCGAACCCGCGACCTTCAGCGTAGCAGTCGCTTACACTCCCGCTGCGCCAACCGGTCGTCAAATATGGTTACATACTTGGTATTTTTATAGTAATAGGCGGCAAACAGGCAGACGGATCGCCTGATGGTAAGCAATTACCGTCGCCCATAGACACAAGCAACACCACAGGAGTCACAAGTGCGTTGCCGTCCCTTAGGGTTGGGAAAAAATAGGAGAAGGAGATGGATAAGGGAGAAGGAGTAGGGGATTGGGCCTATCGTCTTTTGCAGAAGAGCCAACAGCCTATCACACCAACAGCACGTATTGGCGCTGATTCACCTGAGCATTCACTTGTAACAGAATAACGAGCATTCGCCGTTTTTGTTTTGTCGAACCAAACAACGGACAGGGCCGAACATTACCTACTACGAAGAATTTCACGATCTTTCTAGCGAACGCACTAATCAGCAGAAAGGTTGAAGCAAATTTCCTGTCAATTCGCTAGAATGCTCGCTAAGACAGTCTCGTTTGTTTTCCTGTTATGCAACATTTGCAAGAATGCTCATTACAGGTGAATCCTCAAGTGTATCTGCACCATATGCCGTAGTGTTTTAAGAAATCGTTTTGCCGTTCAATATCCTCTTTTCTGTCAAACGACCTTTTTGGCGATTTCTGGCCATCTGTCACGCTACTCCCGAGTACCCTGCGCGTTATCGGCGCGTATGATTCAAATGACGATATCTCTAAAATTTTGTTTGGGAATTATATATAAAACTTATGTCGTTGAAATCGCTATGAAAAAAGCTAACAGGTTATGTATGATTTAGTAAAGTTTTGCCTTCCAATATATTGTTAAACTTACTTAATTTCAAAATAGGTAATCACAGTTTTCCCAGTTTATTGGATGAAAGTCGAGATAATTATAAAATAAAACCATTAAAGAAATATGTTCATATTTTTTTACAAAAAGGTACTTTGTTATACAATAAAAATCCTTCCAAAAATCAACAAAATAAAGCAAATTAATTTTACTGACGAAATAATATACTTCGAGCCCGGTCTGTCAACGTGCCGTCTGGCGGCAATGAAGAATACCTCGCGTATAATTTAGTTTTGGCTATGGAACGATGCGTGAAACTTTTAAGAAACTGTCAGATATACTCTTCACGATTATTTTGAACCCTGCACCAAGGTAATAAAGTCCAACATATTTATAAAAACTTGAGTCAAGTGCACAACGATCGGTTTGCCGTAGAGGATAATCAGTTGCCCCGTGTCTCGGAGAGCACGTTAAGCCATCGGTCCCGGCTGTCATGAAGATCTTTGACAGTCGGTATAGGGATTCAGTACTTTTGAATAAACTGACACTAATCTAAACCATGGAATAAAGCTATAACTTTTGGGTTGCGGAATTTAGACAGGCAGTCGCAGTCAGTACCCTGATAATGATACATAAACGAAGTCTTGGATGCAACCGGAATAACGCTAGGACAGAGATGATTCTGTAATACTGACTTGATTGCACGGTTTGCGTAGTGGTTTAAGCGGTCACCTCGCCGCTTGACATTGTGCCGAGTGTTGAGGGTTCGATCCCCACACGAGACAACAAATTGTGAGATAAATTGTTGTATCAAGTCTGTGTGTTCATTGAGTCCGTTCAGTGGTATATTTGTTGGGCTACGGCACATAAACAAGCAGACAGCTCGCTGTATGCCAAAACTTGCACATGTAAAGAATACCTAAAGAGCAATACTTGAAGCCCATATTTGAATGATAATATTTTTTTTGGGTGGGAGCAGAGTCATGCAAGTGGGCTAAGACCTTTCATCGTAGTGCAGGAGTAGTCGTTTAAAAAAAGCATTAGGATATATTCGACACAATAAAGTACTCCGGTCTCTCCGCTTTTAATTTCAAACATCACCTAAACATTGCCCCATTTTCAGGATTGCACTGAGTCAATACGTGGTGCCAGCCTGTCTGGACGTGGGAGGTGCAAACGCCTCCAGGGTCCTCGCCACAGGGTGGGGAGTCACCGAGTACAAAGGACAGACCTCGGAGTCTATGCAGAAGGTACCTTGACTAAAACTTTGTTGCACAAATCCTTCCATAGTACTTACATACATAGACTCACGCCTGTTTCCCAGAAGGGTAGACAGAGACACGGAATGCCATTTGCAACCATCCTGACATATCTCTCTTGTTTCATTCACTCCCATCAAATTCCTCATGCATGCTCTTCTGTTTAGGGTACTTCTAACCTTTCCTGTTTTAAGGATGTCTCCGATCTGGTCAGAGAACGTCCGTCTTAGTGTTCCCATTCGTGCTGTCCCATTCACACTTGCCTTAGTTATCTGCTTGGTCAGTCTTTCGTCATCCATCCTCTCCATGTGCCCAAACCACCTTAGCATTCCTTTCTGGATGCTTGTCACTACATCTTCCTTTACACCACAACACTCTCTTATCACACAATTCTTAACTCTGTCATTCAAAGACTCATCACATCTCAGTGCTCTCATTTCTACAGCATTTATTCTACTTTCAAATCTCTTCTGCCATACCGAACTTTCACTACCGTACATAAGTGTAGGTACTAACACCCCTCTGTGCACAGCTAATCGTGCCTTTTTGGACACGTTTTGGCTGTTCATAAACGCCTTCCTCTCATTACAGTTCTCAATAATGTTTTTATTAAATAAAGAACCCGAGATCTCATTTTTTAAAGTTAAATCTGGTATCGGTTAGATTATTAATAAACGAAAGAGAGAGCGCCGGAGGCCCCATACCTTATTCCTTCTTCCTCATTCCACTCCTCTTTCTATTCATGTTCCCTACCCAAAGGGCGGCAACGCACTAGTGATTCTTCTGGTGTTGCTTGTGTCCATGGGCGGCGGTAATTGCTTACCATCAGGCGATCCATATGCTCGTTTGCTGCCTATTACATAAAAAAGTTGGAGTTGCCTGCAATAACAAAAATATCTCTTAGAGCTCCTCTATTACTCCATAAGGATCATAGTTGCCAAATTTCATCCTCTAGTTATTTCAGCTTTGCGGTGTCTGTCAGTCAGAAACGAAAGACATAACATAACATAACTTCACGCTTTTTATCTCCGAAGGGGTAGGCAGAAGTGTTATACACACCCACACTTCGCCAGTTATGTTTCGGTCCCAATGTAATAGGGGAGAGCCTATTGCCATCTACCTATCTAGTAACGGAAGAATTTTATATAAATTAATTTTCAGGTCATTATACAACAATTCACGAATGAAGAGTGTTTAGACCAGTACCCCCCTCAGAGGCTGATGAAGACCGGCTTCAACCCTGCAAGTCAGATGTGTTACGGAGACAGGACGCAGTCCAAAGACACATGCCAGGTAACTTTGTAATATATTTTTACAAATATAATATTAAATGTACAGCGATAGTCTAGTGGAGATATCTATGTATCTACCAATAAACTGCCATGCAGAGGGTATCGGGTTCGAATCCACGGCGCGCACCACTGACTATTCGAAGATATGTGCGAATTAAATTACCTATTGTTTATGAATTTGGAGATTTTAATCCCTGCCAAAAAAAAAATTTTAAATATCGCTTGCTAAACGGTGAAGGAAAACATCGTGAGGAAACCTGCATGTCTGAGAGTTCTCCATAATGTTCTCGAAAGACATGTGAAGTCTACCAACCCGCACTTGGCCAGCGTGGTGGACTATAGCCTTACCCTTCTCATAGTGAGAGGAGGTCCGTGCCCAGCAGTGGGGCAGTTTATATACAGGACTGATGATGATGATGAATCCTAGAATGTAGCTGCCTGCGTGGTCCAGTGGATAGCATATGGGTCTGCTGATCGAGTGGTCCCGGGTTCGATTCCCGGGTCAGGCAAAAGTGTTATTGAGTTTTTCTCAGTAGCTACTGCTGCTGGAGTCTGGCAGTGGGCTTTCCTTTCCATCTTTGCGTAATGTAGCTGTAATTACATCTCTGCCTACCCCTTCGGGAATACAAGCGTGTGCATATATGACAACCCCTGCTCTACTCAGAGAAACACCACACCAAAGATTCATTTTATTTTCGTAAATCGTGTTTTCTATAATGCCCCAGATTGATTTATCGCCCTCGAAACAACCTGCACACTATATATTATTAAAATTTACTACAAAAATAATCTTCGGAGCTGTTTGCAAGATTCACATATATACAGGGTGTCACAAGACCCATCACCAAGCCAAAGTCTACTCGTTATGGACATGATTCCAAGTCATACTAACCAAATATAAATACTTGAGAAACAATTTTTTTTTCAAACAGGCACATTTCTTAAGCCGCCCGCCATTAACAGTGCCCGCGAGCAATTCTTGAAATAGCTATTTATCCACGGGTGAGCCTCAGTATCTCCTGGACCAGTAATTTCCCAGGTATGGTGCCGAAGTAAAAAATGTTCGTAATGATTGGTTGGTGGTTAAGGGTCTTTTTACACCCTGTATATAACAATTTCACGTTTAAGGTATTAAATAGATAGGTAGAATTAACGGAAATAAAAAAGGTACATAAAATATTTTATTTCTTCCCAGGGCGACAGCGGCGGCCCCATCCAAATCAAGAACCAAAAGATCCACTGCATGTACACCATCGTAGGAGTGACGTCGTTCGGGAGGGCCTGTGGCTTTGCCTCAGAGCCCGCCATCTACTCCCGAGTGGCACACTACCTACCTTGGATTGAGAGCCATGTGTGGCCTTAAGCAGGAGACGGATCTTCGGGAGGATACAAGGGGATGAAGACAGATCAGCTGTTCCATACAACATTGAATTTTAACCTCAACTTTTCACCGCGAATTTTTAAATGCAATTTTTTTTTCAGTGCCCAACATGGGCACTGAAATATATATTATTTCAGTGGCCATGTTGGGTGTCGTTAATTATTGATTCATAATAGGTACTATCAACCCCTAAAAGGACTATACTAAAATAACCATGTATTTGTTTTTAATATTAAAATAACCGCTTTTCACTTAATGCATATGGATGTTTACACGGTACATATACCGAAATTACATTTTTTAAATTTTTGTCTGTCTGTTTGATCTCGCTAATCTCTGGAACGGCTGGACCGATTTTAACGGGACTTTCACTGGCGGATAGCTGATGTACCAAGGAGTAACTTAGGCTTAATTAACCGGGTACGCGAAGTAGTTCCCTCACGACCGCGGGTAACAGCTAGTAATATAATAAAAGTAGGGGCCATCATGCCATTATTATTAATACTTTATTGCCAAGATGACCTTTGCTATAAGACTCCATATACGCTTAAGATCAGGCGCCAGGGAGTAATTTGAGACTAGCTTCTCCCGGAGTTCAGCACCACCAGAGTTTCCGGAGCAAACAATAACCTATCGGACAAACAGAAAGACAGACAGACATATGTTTTAAAAAATAATTTAAATACTTGGTAATAATGTAACTACATGCATTAAAAAAAAAAAGTTATTTTGCAATCACAGACAGATACTTAAATTTTTCTTCCTTTTTTCTTTATGTGGGTAGGTTCTAAATACTATTAAATTTGTTAATATGAACTTAAGAGAATTATCCTTTCTCTTTCGAAAGACTGATTTTAAAATGAGATAGAAATATGCCAGACGCCATGACAGACTTAGATTTTAATTACTCTTTGTCATTTTAAACGACACATACGGCCTTTTTATAAAACATAGACATTTTATTTTATATAAGCATGAAGGGTTAGGCCATGGTCACTCACGCTGGCCAAGTGCGGGTTGACAGACTTCACATGTCTTCCGAGAACATTATGGAAAAAATTCAGACATGCAGGTTTCCTCACGATGTCTTCCTTCACCGTTTATCTACCTCAAACATTTTGTGGAATGTAAAATTTATATAAACATCGATATCCTTAAATAGATGATCTAAGAATATTGTAAACCTAGGAATAAGAATGGTATTAAATTTAGTCCTTCTTTCCAATAAAGTTTATGGGGCCTATTAAAATGACCCAACATTTTTTATACCTATGTGCATTTTTTTTAAATAAAACAATATGTCATAATGTGGTGAACCTCTTTCTTTACCGCCATAAACACTTTTCTTAATTTATATTGTCATACGAATGTTTGTCATTGTCATAACAACCATATAACAACTATGTCACGTTTTGCTAATTAAAACCTTCTGTATAGGTTTTGGCTATTATTACAATTTAATTAGCAAACGAAACGACTATATCTCATGGATAAATATCTACGACCTGAGCGGTTCGATGGTGACCCGTCCCTCAGCTCGTCGGCCGCGCAGTGGGCTCACTGGAAGAAAACGTTTGTCAACTTTCTTGCGGCGCAGGACTCAACCACTACTACTGATAAGGTCAAGCTTACCGTACTCATTAACCACGTATCACCTAACGTGTATACCCACATCAGCGAGTGCGAAACATACGAACAAGCGTTGACTCTCTTGAACAATCTTTACGTTAAACCAAATAACATCCTGTATGCTCGCCACGCTCTCGCCACTCGGAGACAAGGTAGTCACGAGACTATCGATACCTACATCCAAGACTTGAAGCAACTGTCCAAAGATTGTAATTTTTCTGCTGTCGATAGTGAGACGAATCGGGATGACAATATTCGCGACGCTTTTATAGCTGGCATCTCCTCAACAAAAATAAGAGAGAGACTCCTTGTAAACCTCGGCCTAACGTTGGACGAAGCGCATAACCAGGCGCGCTCTTTAGAGATGGCTGAAGTCAATACGTTACACTACAACAACACCTCATTGAATACTGTTACCGAAAACATCCCTGGTCAAACTTCTATCTCCAGTGGAAATACCTCTGCAGCCACGCCGACGCCGACCTTTCAGAACCGCTCAAATCAAAAATGTTTCTTCTGTGGAGGACGTGTGCACCCGCGCAAGTCATGCCCCGCCTTCGATGTGACGTGTCAATTATGTAACAAGAAAGGGCATCTTGCTAAAGTCTGTCGTAGTAAGAACACAACTAGCGCTGCCACATCTGACCAGGACAATGTCACCGCCTGCATCATCGCCGCATCGCCGTCATCCCTGCATAAAGCTATTGTTCCTGCTTATATCAAAGGCATTAGAGCTGAAGCACTACTAGATACAGGCAGTTCTAAAAGCTTTATTAACTACGAATTTTCTAAATTATGCTCTCTGAAGATGAAACCTAGTCGGCAGATGATATCTATGGCCTCTCTTAACCACACTTCCTCAGTGAAAGGAGAAACCTGCCTCACGCTTACCTTGGGAAAACACACATACGAAAACGTTCAACTGCTTGTTGTAGAAAATTTATGCTCAGACATAATTATAGGACATGACGTATTAGAAAATCACTCATCCCTCGAATTCGCATTTGGTGGCCCGAAAGAACCTCTCGTCGTCTGCAGCGTAGCCAAAGCATCTGTCCCTGCAGTGCCTTTATTCGCCAATCTATCTCCAGAATGCAAACCAATTGCTATAAAGTCTCGTAGATACAGCGATGATGACCGACGTTTTATTGAGAGGAGGTGAAAAATCTCTTAAATGAAGACGTTATTAAAGAGAGTCGGTCACCATGGCGAGCACAGGTACTGATCACTAAGAATGCAAATCACCGGAAACGCCTAGTAATTGACTACTCCAGAACTATAAATCGATTTACAGAACTAGACGCCTATCCACTTCCCTGTATAGAAGAACTGATATCAAAAGTGGCCAAATATTCTGTGTTTAGTGCCATAGACTTAAAAAGCGCCTATCATCAAGTTCCTATCTTACCAGAAGAAAGACCATACACTGCATTTGAAGCAGCTGGAAATCTATACCAGTTTCGGCGTATACCATTTGGAGTCACAAATGGAGTTTCCAGCTTCCAAAGAACCATCGATTGGCTTATTCGAACAGAAGATTTGAAAGGAACATTTGCATATATGGACTATATAACAATTTGCGGCAAAACACTAGAAGAGCATGACCATAATCTACAAAAATTTCTTGCAGCAGCTACGAAGTACGGCTTAACACTCAATGAAGCAAAATCCAAATTTAAACAAACTTCTATCAACATACTTGGCTATACGATCGCTAACAATATCATCAAACCTGACAATGATAGATTAGAACCTCTTCTAAACTTACCCCCTCCTCAGGACTTGCCCAGCTTGCGAAGAACCCTAGGTATGTTCGCCCATTACTCAAAGTGGATATCAAACTTTTCTGAAAAGGTACATGAACTAGCAAAGACCAAGACATTTCCGCTGAGTACCACTATGATTAAAGACTTCCAAGAACTTAAAAAGGCCATAGTCAAGTCTTGTGTTCATGCCATTGATGAGAATGTACCATTCACTGTAGAAACTGACGCCTCGGAACACTCCATTGCAGCAACTCTTTCACAGGCTGGCAGGCCAGTAGCTTTCTTTTCGAGGACACTTAATCCCTCTGAACAAAATCATTCAGCAATCGAAAAGGAGGCTTACGCTATTGTTGAATCGTTAAAGAAGTGGCGGCATTTCCTTATAGGGAAATCATTTTTGCTCATCACCGATCAGCGCTCCGTTGCTTTCATGTTCAACACTAAACACACCAGTAAAATAAAAAATGAGAAAATACAGCGCTGGCGATTGGAACTATCTCCATACAAATATGATATCATATAATTACAGGCCTGGCTCGCAGAATCGAAATCTCGTGTCTGCGCCATCGTTGAAACACCAGGGAAGCTACGATCGCTCCACGAAGCCCTTTGTCACCCAGGTGTAACGAGAATGGCACATTGGGTTCGTTCCAAAAACTTGGCCAACTCGATTGAAGAGATAAAGAGCATGACGAAAGACTGTCGAATCTGTTCAGAAGTTAAACCTAGATTCATTAAAGCAGACCCGCAAAATAAACTAATTAAGGCTATAGCGCCTTTCGAACGACTTAGCATGGATTTTAAGGACCTGTACCATCTAAATCACAGAACAGATTCATTTTAACGATAATCGATGAGTACTCCCGCTTTCCATTTGCTTTTCCGTGCTCTGACATAAGCGCTAAAACTGTAATCAGGCATTTAGATAGCATTTTTGTCATGTTACGCCAGCTTATGTGCACTCAGACCGAGGGACATCATTTTTATCGGCAGATGTTAAAGAATTTCTAAACTCCAGACAAATAGCGACGAGTCGTACAACGCCATACAATCCTCAAGGCAACGGCCAAGTAGAAAGGCTCAATTCTACGCTCTGGAAAACTGTTCAGTTGGCTTTGAAAACTAAGAACCTACCGATAGAGAGCTGGGAGGATGTCCTACCGCAAGCATTACACTCCATACGTTCGCTATTGTGTACTAGCACAAATTGTACGCCACATGAAAGAATGTTTCGACACTCACGTAGATCGACAAATGGAGATTCAATTCCTACATGGCTAACGGACTCAAGCAGAGTGCTTATGCGACGTTTTGATCGGAAATCGAAATATCAACCGCTAGCCGAGGAGGTGGAGGTACTGGAGACTAACCCCACCTATTCGTACATTCGAACGATGGATGGTCGTGAGACTACTGTGTCCAACCGTCATTTAGCGCCTTTAGGATGCAACGGAGAACATATCCCCACAATTGACGAGTTTGTAGATGCCGAGCCCGAAAGATCGCACTCTCCATCACCACCATGTTCACCATCGACGACTTCGCCTTCATCACCAACAGCATACTATTCGCCACCAGTCTCGCCGCCGGAGACTCCTTCGTCACCGCCCACATCTGAGGTCTTGCAAGGAGCACCCGAGCGAATGAGCTCGGACGCAAACGAGCCCGCAGTCGCGGAGTTACCCCGGAGGTCGGCTAGATCACGGAATCCGCCAAAGTATCTACGTGATTACATCTGGCCGGGGTGAATGTGGTGAACCTCTTTCTTTACCGCCATAAACACTTTTCTTAATTTATATTGTCATACGAATGTTTGTCATTGTCATAACAACCATATAACAACTATGTCACGTTTTGCTAATTAAAACCTTCTGTATAGGTTTTGGCTATTATTACACATAACAATCTGTTATTGTATTTTAGAGAAACCTTTTCTGAACAATAACTTACCTGTAAGTTATCAGTAGGTAAGTAATGCTACCCGATAAGATGCGGATTGATTAACTGACAGATAATTTAATACGTTTGCCGTCCTCCTGGATCCTTCGGCATCCTGGATAGCAAAGAATCGTATTCCATTGCCCCATACATGACTTTAAGAAGGTGCGTAGAGTTGTAGGTATTTACTTTAAACAACTCTAACACCCTCAAAAGCCATGTATGCGGCACAGAGTCATACGCTTTCTTATAATCTATGCAACATGCCGCCAGATCCTTTCGGTTACGGCGAACTTGTTGGCTAATGGCCATGTCAATGAGGAGGAGCTTCTTAGTACCACGATAGCAGCATCCAAATTTCGAACCAGATTTGTATTTTTGTGGCAGTTACAGTCTTTCAATAAGTGGTCGTGCATTTATATACCAAGTAATTAAACAGGTTCTTAGCCAATAAAATTGGCTGGTTGCTATAACTTCTTAAAAAGTTTCCCTTGTCTTGGAATCGAACCCACGACACGGCCCTCGCTGCAGTGCTAAACAGCAAAGGAACCACAAACATCTATTCCATACCTATATTACTTTCCGAACTTGACTTGTCAAATGTTGGTGAAGTTAAAACTATATAGAACATATACACCCAGACTCGAAACAACAATAAAATTAATGAATCACACAAAGTGTTGTTTCGTGACAGGATCGAACCCACAACACTCGGCGCAGTGTCAAGCGGAGAGACGGCCTCTTAAACCACTACACCACCGTGAAGTCAACTTAAAGTTAGCTCAGTGTTAACATCTTCGCAGCATACAGTTTTAGTAGTAGAGCCTTGCTGATTTCAGCATGAATGGGCCGGCTCGACTGTAAGTACTACTCCCTCACAGAATACCCACGTAAAGTAACGGTACCAATACTGTTGCGTTTCGTTCGATAAGTGGCAGTGCCGGAGACCATCCCCTATTCCTTTCCCTAATACCAATATTCCTCCGCCTATCCCGTTTCCCAACTCAAAGGGCGGCAACGCACTTGTGACTCCTCTGGTGTCGCTTGTGTCCATGGGCGGAGGTAATCGCTGACCACCAGACGACCCGTCTGCCACCTATTATATAAAAAAGGCACCTATGGCACAAGTTTTTGGGAGCACGTCGACATAAGCTGCGGCCCAGATAACAATGTTAACTTGCCAAACTTGCAGCAAGTTTAAATCAAACTTGCTAGTTTCACTGTGACAAACTTGCATGCAGTTGGTTTTTCAAAGGATTTGGATGACGACGAGCACAGGTTGGTGGTCGGTCGACCTCCTAGATACAACCAGCTGTTGGTACTCGACGACCAGCTGTTGTCGGACCACCAACCTGTGCTCGTCGTCATCCAAATCCTTTGGAAAACAAACTTCATGCAAGTTTGGTGCGAGTTTGTCACAGTGAACTAGAAAGTTTGGTTTAAACTTGCTGCAAGTTTGTTGTTATCTGGGGGGCAACATGACCTATACAAACACTGACAACCGTGCCTACACACGGCAAAGCCGTAGATTTTTACTCCGAAAGGTGTATGGACAACCAACCTTATTGTGTTGATGGGCTAGTAAAACTACGGTAATGTCACTACATACAGTTTTTTAACTTCATACACGATGCAGCGGCAGCCTAGTGCAAATACCAGCAGACTGCCATGCAGAGGGTATCGGGTTCAATTCCACGGGGCGTACCAATGACATTACGGAGTAATGTACGTATTGAATTGTTAATTCATCACTGGCCCCTGGTCCCTCGTCCCTCGGAGAGCAAGTTAAGCCGTTAGTCTCAGCTATGGTGAAGATCTTTGACAGTCGTTATAGGGAATTACATGACCTCTAAATAAACTGACACTAGTCTAAACCATGGAATATACCTATCCCTTTGGGTTGCAGAGGTCAGACAGGCAGTCGCTCTGTGGAAAAGCTAATATTCAGTCAAATGTAGTTAGACTAGACAGCGGTCCCCGGGTTATGGCTGGGATAAAGTTAGGAGCATAATGGGAGAACAGTTTTATGTAAAAACATTGCAGGATATCACCTGATTTATCATCAGCCTTTAACAGTCCACTGCTGGACTAAGCCTCTCCTTTGAAAGGAGGAATTGGCCTACTATACCACGCTGGCCGACTGGGTTAGTATAGGGTTTGTATCAGGTTTTCCTTCTCTTACAGTGTTGTTCTCTGCATAATATGTTCCCTCTGTCGGCTCTTACGACACCCATGGGATGATATGGGGTGGTGACATTCCGTATTCTTAATCCGTCACCACACGGACTGATATTCTTTTGCCCTACCCTAATTCGTAGGAAGAATCCCTTATTGACCAGGATAATACTAGAAAATTATGATCATTGAACCCGCTATTCTTGACGTCAACTAACCGCTCTAAGCACTGAGTCATAACGAAGTTGTCAGCAAACCTAAAAATAAACATAAACTTGTTTTTGAACTTCATTCTTCGTACTTTATAAGTTAGTTAAGTCCCGTCTACGGTGAGAGACGGACGTTTTATACAATTATAAACCACTAGTCTGTCGCCGCGGCTCGGGTCGTGTGGTGTAGATTATTATGACATAAGCTTGTCCGAAGTCTAAGCTATAATTCTGCTAAGTTTCATCAACATCCATCCAGTAGTTTTTGCGTAAATGAGGAACAAATAACAAACCATCCTCACAGTATTTCGCGTTTCTTCTACAAGTAGATTTACTGTTTAAAAGTGAAGTATAAATTTATCAAAAATAATGCTGTTTATATCTGTGCTTTTCTGTTTTCTTTCTGTTCAAAGTTACGCAGCAAATGTAGGTATGTATGTGTTAATTATTTGCGAGAACCTTTTATGATTATTGTTTTTTTAATAAGTATGTGGTTAGGTTAGGTATGTTTTGACTTATTTATTGCCTTGTATTAGGGCGCGTTCTCACTGTGTTGTCATGATTGATGAATTGAATGGCTATTTACGCCCGTACCTACACTCGCTCCTTATTAATGTACAAAAAATACATAACTTCGCTTTATTCCCGAAGGGGTAGGCAGAGGTGTATTACACACCCACACTTCGCCAGTTATGTTTCAGTCCCTATTGCCATCTACCGGGCGCATATTAAGCGAAAGATAATTAACACTTCGAAATATCAGAGGTGTGTGCCCGAGGTAACTGGGGATCGAACCCGAGACCATCATCCCGGCAGACCGTTTCGTACACCCTTGGGCTATCGCCGTTTATTTTTCCTGTACCTTAATACAATAATGTGTTCAGGGCACTGTTCCGACTCCCTCGATATTGCAGCGCTTCCGGCATGTTTGCTGATGCTAGTGTCGAGGATTTCTACGCAATTATGCGCAAGAAAATTGCGTCAGTGATGAAGCGTGTTCGAGGCAGTCGAAACAGTGTGCTGAAAATGATTGGTAATAGAACTGACACGATATTGCTAAGTAGATTTACAGAGCTGCATGTGTTGGGATCCAGTGCTACTGTCATAAATTAAATAATTATGTAAATAAAAATATAGTAGATAATAATAGACAATTCAGCTATTTTAATATATTTGAAAATGAAATACAACAATAATTTAATAATTTAATTCAATTTCCACTTAATAAATTGTAACAATATGTACTCTCTATGTTATTGTGAGGTAATATTATGTGCTATGGACTCTGTCTGATAATAAATGATTTTTATTTTTTTTATTTTATTTTATTTTGATTTTATTTTTATTTTATTTTATTTTATTTATTATTTAATATAAATTCACGAAAAATTGAACGTCTCGAAAGCGGTCCAGTGCAAGCGCACATTGTGAAATTACATTGGGACCCAAGCATAACTGGCGAAGTGTGGGTGTTATACACCTCTGCCCACACCTTCGGGGATAAAGGCGTGAAGTTATGTTATGTCAGTGGTACTTTATAAAATGTGAGTTTAAGTTATAATAAATAATTCAATAATAATATGCATTTCTGTTTGTTTTAGGTGATCTGTGCACAAAAGATGGACAGACTGGAGTCTGCACCATCTTAAACAAATGTTTCTCTGCGATACGCGAGATTAAGTACAAGAAAAACCCTCAGGTACAAAGACATATTTACATGGTATTACAAAAAAAATATTTGGCAGCCCATTCGCGATATTATATATTTACGTTGTTTATTTGTTTTTCGCGTGAGTGTGTGGCCAACTCTGGTGTCGGAGTTTTCAGACCGCCCGAAGGCCTCCGACATGGCCTAACGATCGTTATCCTTAGACAAGAACCGGGACCGACAGCTTTCCGTGCCCTCCGAAGCACGGTAGCGCTCTGATGTAAATGCCACACAAGGTCACCCATCCAAGTGGCGGCCTGTGCAAGCGTTGCTTAACTTTGCCGATCTGTTACGAATGGCAAGTCAAGTCTGGCTATGAGCGCTACAACGCTATGCTATTTTAACGTGATAAATAATCATCATAATCATATACTTAAGTAAAATTACTTGTTCAGTCATAACTCATCGCAGAGCTTAAATTAAAGAATCTAGAAACACGTAGCGCTCTCTACCCCTGCCCCTCCGAAGCACGGTCGCACTCTGAGGCCCAATTCTCCTAATGGCCATTTTCAATATTCGATCCATACATGGATTTTGAGATTAGAGATTCGTGTTTGACATATTTTGGATGTCAAAAACAAATCTAAAATCTACAGATCTATCTACATAAAGATCGAATATTGAATTTCGTAGTAAATAAATTGGTTCAAAATGCAGTGTTGATCTAATTTCAGTGTCATACTCATGTCCCAATAAATGGTATTCTCCTAAACTAACAGATATTTGAATGTTACCTATTTATTATTGGAATGTTATCGTGACTAGATCGTAAACTGAACTATGTAAGTGTCAACGTCGAACTATTGAAGTCAAATTAGACGAAAATGACATTAAATTAGCAGAACACCGATTCTGAGTCAATTTAAAATCAAATCTCATTTCATTCAAAATATAATTTCGATGTCATATAAAATACGAGAAATGGCTTTCTTATATAAATAAATAAATATTCTACCATTTTTACACAACACCATCTAGTCCCAAAGCTTAACTGCCGTACTAAGCAGAGCTTGTACTATGGGATATGGGTATTAGACAATGGATAATAAACATACATATATACTTTCTTTAGTAAAAACATACATATTATACATAGAAACAGCCAGACCAAGAGAAACATCCATGTTCACGCACACAAATGTTTGACTTAAGCGGGAATCGAACCCGCGACCTTAGGCGTGGCAGTCGCTTACACACCCGCTGCGCCAACCGGTCGTCAACAATAAATGCCACATGCGATCACCCACCTAAGCTATGATTTGTGCAAGCGTCGCTTCTTTGCCGACCTGACTTTGCTAATGTTTAATAATATATAATTTTGTTTACCCAGTCGTGCGGTTTCTCCGGGCAGTCTCCGATCGTATGCTGTTTAGACAGCGATGTGCCCAGGGCTCCAACTACACAACGACTCCCTCCTCTCGTCACCACTGAGAGGTATCTATCAACGCTTATTAGAACTAGCCAGGCTTGCATTAGAGTTGAGGGATATAACAATGATATTACAAGAAAGAGGTAGATACGTTACCTACGTAGTAATCAATCCGTAGAAACGGTACACTAACGCACACATCGATAACTCCATATTTTATTTTACGGTTGACAAGATGTGTCAGTTTCACTTTGACGCCGGCTCGCGACTTCACACACACATATGTCAGACTTGCCAACTGGCTTACGTTTAGCGTCCTGCTTTTGGTACGCCTATAACGTATCTACTTCTTTTTACTTTTGTAACATCTTTGGGATATAAAGCAAGAAAGAGACCAAAGAAAATAAGGATGGATTGTGTTAAGGAAAAGGCAAGCATTTTTATTGAACTCAAGGCTTTTTCAGCTCAAGGATTGAGTCTTCCGTGAGGCCGGTTCCTGTACAGAAATCGAAACGTTGGCCAGTAATAAATAATGTACTTAGTTTCTATGTCATTCGGTTTAAATGTAAACCGTGGTTTGATTTCAAAGGGATAGTTTTGGCTGCAACCAAGGCAGCGATAGCCTAGTGGAGATACCAACAGACTGCCATGCAGAAGGTATCGGGTTCGAATCCACAGCGCGCACCATTAACTTTTCGAAGTTAAATGCGTATTCAATTGTTAATTGTCGCTTGCCCCGTGCCTCGGAGAGCACGTTAAGCCGTCGGTCCCGACTGTCATGAAGATCTTTGTCAGTCGTAACGGTACCCTCAAATAAATTGACACTGGTCTAAACCATGGAATATCGCTATCCCTTTCGGTTGCGGAGGACAGACGGCAGTCGGTCTGTGTAAAAGTTGATATTCTGTCATATCTGGTTAGACCAGTAAGCGGACCTCGGGCTCCAAGGCGTGTAAGTCTTGGATGCAACCAGGATAACGCTAGGGTGATGATGATGTTGAGTTTTGGCTGCAACCGGAATAATACTAGGATGCTGATGATAATTATTTTTTGTGTTATATGTTAATTATCGCTCTCTAAATAATGCGTCCGGTAGGTGGCAAAAGGCTCGCCTCTTTTTACATTGGAACTGAAACACAACTGGTGAAGTGTGGGTGTGTATCACACCTCCGCCTACCCCTTTGGGGGTAAAAGCTTGAAGTTATGGTATGTTTTATTTCAGACCAAGTCGTCCAAAGCCACCGATTGTCGTTCCTCCTGATTATGACTAGGTCCAAACAGGAGGCATATACCCTGGCTGTGCACCAGTACCTGTTGGTTGGACCTCTGATAAAACTGGACAAAAAGCTTTTGACAGTAAGTAATATTGTATTATGTATATAAAGTATGTGTATACCTATACTTTATACAAGACTAGCCGTTTCCCGCGGTTTCACCCGCATCCTGAGGAAACTACTTCGCATACCCGAAAAACCCAAATGTCTTACGGACCTCTTTTTTTTATAAAATAACATATAGCCTATGTTACTCGCAGATAATGTAGCTTTCTAATGGTGAAAGAATTCTTAAAATCGGCTCAGTAGTTTTTGAGTTTATCCATTACAAACAAACAAACAAAAATTCAAATTTTTCGTCTTGATAATATTATATTATAATAATAGTGTAGATGACGGTCTCGTTGGTCTCGCGGCATAAATGTGCGCGTGGGATTGGGAGGTCTCGGGTTCGATTCCCGGGTCGGGCAAAGTGTTATTGGGATTTTCCGTTAGGAAATTCTCAGAAGCAGCACGGATTCTGGTAATGTGCCCCGTACGACAATAGGCTCGCCCCCTATTACGTGGGACCTAAAAATTCATGGCGAAATGTGGGTGTAATATTACGCCTCTGCTTACCCCTTCGGGGATACAAGCGAGAGTATAAATAAATAGAACTGGAAAATGCATATGAGACCCTGGGTTCTGATTCCACCCAGGACAATTTTTTTTTTGATAAATACAGTTTTAGTTTCTGTCTATCTTGATTTTGTATAGTTTGGAATCAGACCGTTTCAGTTGTCCTATATTTCTTCCAGAATGTATCGAATATCAAGAGAGGCTGGTGTACCCGTGTGAGAGGTCAGTGACCTTTTCGGACGACATGGTGAGAGGATACCACTGCCACCACAACCCCGATCAGCTGAGCAGCGGGGTGGTGGATATCACCAGGAATGAACTGCCTCACATTGTAAGTGGTATTATACTCTTTTCATCAGCCTAGCGTTATCCCGGTCCAAGACTTGGTGGCCTTGCTCTATCAGATGTTACAGATTTCGTGAAACATCTGCATCACCTGCTGACTGAACGTTTGGTTGAATACGCTTGTAGTATTTTCAAATATCCTATGTGGTGCGGCGTTGCATCTTCCATCGAGCCGAGTTTTGCGTGCAGCGGGTCGGCGCGGGAGCGATGCGGGCAACGCCGACCCGTTCTCGAAACCAGCGGCCAGATCGCGCGGCACTATAGCTGCGTAGTGTCTGAACAGCGACGACAACCTCTTTTTGATTGAAAAATATTTTTTGTCACAAAAATAAATTGCACAACACTGCAATGCAGACGCCCGGGCGGGGTCACCGCTTGACTGGAGTGCACCGTTCGTTGCCTGCCGCCGCGCCGCCCCTTACGTGGTCGCCCCGCTGCACACAAAATTCGAAGCAGAGGCCTTACGGGTCTGAGGCGTCATCGGTCGCCGCGATGTAGCAAAACACGCCATGTAAATCGAAAACGCTCGCCGCTGCCGCCGCCGCTGTAGGATGTGACCGTGCCGTTACGCGACCAAATATTAATCACCACGTCAAATAATGCTGACTGTCCAGCGCGATTGGTGTGTTATGCGGTCATGCCTACTAAATACTGCGACCGATGATGTTCTTTCGCTGACGTACCAGCGCGGTACTTTTATCAGAAAGATCAGGTGTATCGCTACCCTAATTGTTATGACTCGTTTACGAAGGATGTGTGGAGAAAAGGAAATTCCATTTAATTTCTTAACAAAATAAAGATAAAGGCTGTTATATTTTCATGGCATGGGAGGTACACGGGCCGACGGATCATCTGATAGTAATCAATTACCGCCGCCCATGGACACCTGCAACACCTCTCAAGTCAATTGCGTTGCTAATCTGAATGGGAAAAGGAATAATAATACTATAATAATAATATTCTACCACATACACACATCGTCATCTAGTCCCAAACTAAGCAGAGCTAGTACTTTGGGTATCTACTAGACAATGGATAACAATACATGACGAAGGGTATCTTCATTTTGGCCAGTATCAACGCTTCACAGTTCTAGGTGGCCACAGCTGGGTCTCTTTGCAATGAATACGCACAGTACAACACACTGTTTATTCGAGGACACAAAATACAACTTCTGCTTAAGATTGTGAAGATCTTCACAATCTTAAGCACACGTGGCTCGGATGGATAACTTTTGGAAACGCGGCGAAGTTGGAAGTAGGTAGGCTACACTTGTTTCCTCCGCTGTGTCTGTCGCCAAAGTTTTTGTTGACAGCTTCACGTTCGCTATCGTCCGTTCACAGTTATTTTACCTCTAGCTGTTAGATTGGCCAACCTGAGCGTTGTGTTGCTATATTTGGTATATAATACTCCCATTTTAAATATGCATTATTGCTAAAAATGTACTTAGTTTTTTTATTGCCTAAGCGATCGTATTAAATATTTGGAAGTAATGTTTGTAACAAAACCTCTTGATATTGGCATGGCTATATGCATGTACATTTATTTTCTTACGAAATAACTAATTTCCTATGAAGATAAGTAGTTATAATAAAAATGTTGTCTATTTAATATATAAAGGTAAACGCATCATAATTACGCCAACGTGAGGTTCTAATTATCAAATACAAAAACTGTAAATTTAATTTTCATATTTATTTTGAATAAGAATGATGTGGGTGTCATATTACACCTCTGCCTACCCCTGCATGGAAACAGGCGTGAGTCTATAAGAATGATCTATCTGCCAATGACTGATATGATGATTCGTAACTGCTGTCATATTCTGTATCAGACTCAGAATTTAATTCTATTATGAACCTGTCCATTTCAGCATCCGTAGACCCATCTGTTTCACGAAGCTTGTCTTCAATGTGGCGCTCATGTTTGCATTGTTTTTGTCAGTCTTCTGCAGTGATAGATTGAAAAGCTTCTTCAGCTAAATTCACAATGTTGGTTGCCCCTTGTCCTAAATTTTTGCTTGTGACTCGCCTTTTAATGAGACTCCACATAAGTTCAATTGCGTTTAGCTCGAAGTGGTATGGCGGTAATCTAACCACTTTGCGGCGATGAGCTTCAAGCATTTGAATTTTTGAAGCATTTCCACTAATATTGGGTAAAATGTTATGCACGGGTAACCCTATTTTACTTTCCTGTCATCACAGAGTACAATTCCAACATAAAGAAAATAAACACCGACATCTGTCAGAGGTAAAATAACTGTGAACGGACTGTACATCAAATTACATTGACAGCTGTCAACTACCGACCTCAGTGCTGCCAACCATCGTATCCGAATACGCCCAAATCTATTAAGATTTGACGTTCCGTTTTCCAATCTCCGACATACACATAATTCTTTTTTTTTGTAAATTCATACATATTATAAATAGAAACACCCAGACCAAGACAAACATCCATGTTCATGCACACAAATGTTTGACTTGAGCGGGAATCGAACCCGCGACCTTCGAATAGGAGGAGGAGCGGTATGAGGGAGAAAGAAATGGAAATGGGGCCTTTTGATTTCTTAAAAGGAACCTGGGTAAAGTGATAGTCTTGACCGTTCTGTTATCCAGGTGTCGCTTGGTTATGGAGACCGCATAGACGAAGCCCAGTGGCTGTGTACTGGAGCCATCATTAGCGAAAGATACGTCCTGACTGCGGGACACTGCACCAAGATTCTCACTGCGTAAGTCCTCTTCCTCGTCCTCAGCGTCTGTTGACCTTCCCGGGTTCGAATCCCAGGTCAGTCAAGTCTGAGTTTTTGGATTTCTCAGTGCCCGGCACAGATATAGATCTACATAGATAACGCAATTATCACGATTTGTATTGAAACCAAGCGTGCCGACTTTTTAATACCTACTGTGACGTTGCCTGTATCACGAAGTCGAAGCGATGCGCGACAGTATCGCTTGTGCGATATTCATCGTCTCCTAATACACAACGTCAGATCAAACGTCCGAAGCAAACGCGGCAACGTAGGTAATGTGAATAAAGTTTACTTAACGGTAAAACGGACGCGCGGGGACTGAAGTTAGTGGCGACCAAGCTCGACGCTTGGTCGGAGTTCAGACACGCGAAGTGAATGCATTTGCGTTATCTATGTAGATCTATATCTGTGGTGCCCGGTAACGGCAATAGGCTCGGTCCTTTTACGTGGAACGAAATTTCATACCATGCTGAAATTAATGTGGGTGTCATTTTACATCTCTGCCTACCACTTTGGGGATAAAGGCTCGAGCCTTCTTCTCCGTGATAGATTAAGAATACACTGTTATTCAAAGGACCGCAAACGTCCCGGCAAGGTGGTAATAGGAACTGATTCAAACAAATCCTGGCAAAAATCCATACTGCTTAGCTTAATAAATGGTATAGTATAAGCATTGCTGTCCTCTGTTTAGTGACGGAGTATGAATACAAAGTTTCTCTCAGGTACTCCATTTTACTACGTGGGTGCCGTAAGAGGTGGCTACCTAAAATACAAAATAGTGGGTATTCGTTTGAGAAGGTAACGGAAAACTTGGCAACAAACCCTATACTAATGTGCTATTACAATATAATATACGTATCATAATGTTACGAGCTGGGGTTCGGTGATAAATTAAATGCACTATGCCACGAAAACTGCACTTTATTCACTAACACAATAACACTAGATACACACACTTAATTTTCAACACTAATAAAACACACTATTCACACCACTAAACACTTCCGACTCACTTAATCTTCGTACTCCTTCGCTTCTTGATCGCTGTGATTATTCTACGGTAAATGTCCGAACTCGCTCGTCCGCGCGGTATTTATACCGGCCGGATAACAAACGTTTATTATAGATAGTTCATTCTAGATGTTTCTGAAATATTCTTGTAACAGTCGGGAACAGTCGATACAGCAACGCCATCTAGTTGACAGTAGATGAAATACCTTTAAACCACCGATACATCCAATCTCTTCTAGTTCTCTAATTCACCGATAGATGGCGTTATTTTCAATTATCGCCATTCGTAACACTGCCTCCCTCTTAAACGTGTTCGTCTCAAACAGACTGGTATAAAATTATAAATACCGCGTGAACGCGCGAGTCAGGACAGTACGGTTGAATAAGCGAAGCGATCAACACCGAGCGAAGGATCGGAAGAGTCGGAAAATGTTTAGTTGTGTGTAATAGTGTTTTAATAAGTGTGTAATTAAGTGGTATAAAGTTGTGTTGTGATAATAAAGTGCAGTTTTAGTGAAAGCATTTATCACCGAACCCCAGCTCGTAACAATAACATCCTTACGTAGCTTTTGAATCACACTCTAACACCTACACCATCACTCACACATACACATACACACTCAAACACATTTAACTACTATCTCAGATATATTCTTATCGGTCCTGGGAATTGCTTACAGTGAGACAACTATATAATATGAACTGTATCCTGAAACAACACTCGCTCACCCCTATAGAATGTCGTGACCAATCTCGTCGCAGATGTGGCACCGATGTTATTATTAGAGACATACAACCTAGACACTCATTCACCCGACGATTCTTCTGTTTCACAGGTCCGTATCTTTACAACAAAATTAATGCCACACTAAATTTTCATTACCATAAAAGACGGCAATGCAAGTCAATGGTTACTCATTTTTTAATGACCTGTGATTATACATACACAGAAAATCTTTTAAAAATTCTTACATAAATAACATTGACATACATTCATTATTTAAAGTCACTCACACAAAACACATTATACACGTATATGAGGCATTAACAGGTGCACTCCACTGAATACCTACTTATTATATTTATTGCTTTAATAGGACAAACTGTACTAATTAAATATTGACATCAAATGAATAAATAACTTATTTTTAACCCTTTTTGACATATTATTATTATTATTGCTATTATTTTGTCTAATTGATTTTGTATTCATTATTAATTTTCAATTTTATTTTTAATTAATTAAATTGTATCTTAATAACATTATAATTAATACAATTGTAAAAAAGTTTGACAGTATTTTTGTATGAAATAATTGATGTGCTAACTATCATGGTTCCCAAGATACAGGCCTAGCCTAGTTTGGGACCAGTGGAAACATTGTAAAGAATTATTATTTTTGGGAATAAATGAATTATTATTATTATTATTATTATTATTCACAAACACTGATAAAACACTCACATCCATTTAATTATAAAGTGTAGTTTTTAGGGTTCCGTACCTAAAAGGTAAAAAACGGGACCCTATTACTAAGCCTCCGCTGTCTGTCTGTCCGTCTGTCTGTCTGTCACCAGGCTGTATCTCATAAACCGTGATAGCTAGAAAGCTGAAATTTTCACAAATTATGTATTTCGGTTGCCACTATAACAACAAATACTAAAATTAAAAAATATGAAAATACTAAGGGGGGGTCCCATACAAAAAACGTGTTTTTTTCGTATTTTTAAATTTTCACTATATTAGACGCTTTAAATTTTCACAGAATAATATGTAGTAGTATATTACTTTTCAAAATAAATAATTAAATAAAAAAAGTAAATACTTAATAAAGGGGGGCTCCCATACAACAAACGTAATTTTTAAGCAATCTGCTACTTGATCTTAATAAACAGTTAGAAACTTAAAAAGTATTTAAGTATAAATACAAAGAACGTGATTTTCTTTTATAGCTGATGGTACGGAACCCTTCGTGCGCGAGCCCGACTCGCACTTGCCCAATTTTTGTTATTCTTTTTACTTAACTATTTTAGCCAACGCACTTTTGCTATAAGGTTAATTATGAACAACACCCACTAAAGATAAACTGAAAGATCCCGAAGCAACTATAGAACACTGACTCCTAAGCCACAGGTTTTCCTAGTTTAGGAGGCAGGGTTTCCTATACATATTTAAGCTACCTTTCTTTTTTTGGAATGTATACTCATTGTATTCTTGAATCATGTCCTTACCTATATATTCTGTAACCTAATTTTAAATGTTTTGTAACAAAGTTTGTTTGCATCAATAAAGTTATTATTTACTAGCCGTTTCCCGCGGTTTCACCCGCGTCCTGAGGGAACTACTTCGCGTACCCGAAAAACCCAAATTTACCCCCTTACGTACCCCTATTTTTTCTAAAATAAAATATAGCCTATGTTACTCGCAGATAATGTAGCTTTCTAATGGTGAAAGAATTTTTAAAATCGGTCCAGTAGTTTTTGAGTTTATCCATTACAAACAAAAATACAAATTTTTCCTCTTTATAATATTAGTGTAGACTAACCTATCTAAGCTGGCCCGTGTGGTAAAGTAGGCCAAGAGTCACTGCTGTTGTGACGCATAAGAAAATGCCTGAAATGCTGTTCAGCACTGAACTGTAAAGGCTGCGTGATGAAGTATTCTTCATTTCGTGGCTTTCTCTGATGTCGGAAATCACGAACCGTTCGAGGACCGAGGACGAATCTTATGCTAACCCAATAACCAAGGCGAAAGATGCCATGTATCTTCTACACGGTAGTGCGCTGATGTAAATGCCCAAACAGAGGGCACCCATCCCAATGTAGACCTCGGTCTACAACGCTTTACTTCAGTTTTGGTGAAGTGTGCTTAAACACTTACCCAGCGTGGTGGACTGTGGCGGTACGCTTTTCACTCGCTTCTGTTTTTTTTTTCAATAATATTCTACTTCATTCACACAACACTATTTAGTCCCAAACTAAGCAGAGCTTGTACTATGGGTACTAGACAATGGATAAACATACATAATATATACTTTTTTGTAAATAAGTACATATTAATCATAGAAACATCCAGACTAAGACAAACACCCATGTTCACGCACACTAATGTTCGATTTGAGCGGGTATCGAACCAGCGACCTTCGGCGTAGCAGTCGCTTAAACTGCCGGTCTTCGTATTAAAGAGCTTATATTGTTTTATACAACAAAACAAACAAACTAAAGGACACAAATGAACACCCAGACTCGAAACAACAATTTATGAATCACACAAAGTGTTGTCTCGTGTGGGGATCGAATTGGAGACATCCTCAAAAAGGACAGGTCGAATAAAAGTACCCTTAACCGAAGAGCATGCATGAGAAATTTGATGAGAGTGAAGAGATATGTCAGGATCGTTGCAAATGGCGTTCCGTAGTCTCTGCCTATCCCTTCAGGAAACAGGCGTGAGTCTATGCATGTATGTAAATTGTTTTTTTTTCAGGGGAGACTTGAACTTCGTGTTATTAAGCGCTGCAGTTCATCGAGAGGCGAACAGTGAGATCATTTACCAAGTGAAGAATATCATCCGGCATCCTAATTACGAGCTGCTGTCAAGGAATAACGATATTGCGCTATTGGAACTGGAGATCTTGTGAGTAACACTCCTAAATAAAATAAAATATGATCATCATCGACCTAGCGTTTTCCCGGTTGCGTCCAAGGGCGTCGCCAAGGGGGGGGCAGAGGGGGCCAGCTCCAAATCATCTGGTCCCCTCTTAAGCCATCGTCTCGCGACTTTGAGCCTTGGTCAGCCAACCCTTTTTCCAGGTAGTAAAGCCTTGCTGATTTCAGCAGCAAAAAAGCAATGAATGAACCGGCTCGACCGGGGAAGTACTACCCTCTCACAGAAAATCGACGAAAAGTAACAGTACCTAAACTGTTGCGTTTCGTTCGGTGAGTGAGAGTGCCGGAGGCACTATCCCCTATGCCTTCACCCTCATCCCACTCCACATCCTATCCCTTTTCCTAACCCAAAGAGCGGCAACGCACTTGTGACTCCTGTGGTGTTGCTTGTGTCCATGGGCGGCAGTAATTGCTTACCATCAGGCAATCCGTCTGCTCGTTTGCTGCCTATTATCATATTAAAAAAAGCACCCCTCCCTAGGCAAGCGGCTGGGGACGCCCCTGGTTGCGTCCGAGACTTACACTTACTTTGTAGCCCACGTTGAGCTTGCTAGTCAGATTTGACAGAATATTAGCTCTTCCACAGAGCGACTGTCGTTATATGAGCATCGCAACCCAAATAGACGGCGATGATCCATGGCTTATACCATACTAGCGTTTACTACCTATTCAAAAGTTCTGAGTCCGTACTCCCTGTAAAGACTGTCAACACAACAACGAAACTAGATCCTTCATCGTGCTAGGAAAGTTCACGCACGAGCTCCACAACAGTCTGTATGTGCTTAGTATTTTTTTATGTACCTATGTGATAGTGGCTGATAAGCTATCAAATGAATGGTGCGGTGTCAACACTACTAAATGGGGAATTTGATACAACACCGCTCTTCGCCGCTCTGGTGTATAAGCAAGCTTAGGTTATTGACGTAGATTTGATTTTGGCATCGTTTTCCAGGCTTCCATTGAGCCAGTTCCTGGTGCCAGCGTGTTTGGACGTGGAGGGAGCCGAGGCCACCAGGGTCCTCGCCAGTTACTGGCAGAATGAACGGAATATCTCCGACACGATGCAGAAGGTAATAGTTATATCCCAAAAGACAGTTTGGAAGTATCATTAGTGACCACAAAACTTTAAATGTCTATAGTTATTACAGCCATATATAGGACAGATCAGGAAGTGGTGGGTAAGGGGCTTAACTTTTTTTAGTAGAGAAGACATAAAATAACATAACTTCATGCCTTTTATCCCCGAAGGGGTAGGCAGAGGTGTATTACACACCCACACTTCGGCAGATATGTTTCGGTCCCAATGTAATAGGGGGCGAGCCTATTGCCATCTACCGGGCACATTAATAAGCGAGCGATAATTAACATTTTTTAATACACACAACTTCGAAAAGTCAGAGGTGTGTGCCCGGGGTACCTGGGGATCGAACCCGAGACCATCGTCTCGGCAGGCCGTTACGTACACCACTGGGCTGTCGCTGCTACTTAGTAGAGAGAAGATACAAATTATAAAATACGCTCAATTTTTTATATTTTTATAGGCTTACGCCTGGTTCTCCGAAGGGGTAAGCAGAGGTGTAATATCTCACCCATGTTTTGCCAAGTTATTAATCTTTAGGTTCGACGTAATAGAACGCCTATTGCCGTTACTGAGCATATTCCCAGACTCCGTGCTGCTATTGAGAACTCAAAAACACTCAGAAGGTCTCTTAGACGCTATCCGCTGGACATCGAAGGCACTTGGTACTTTACCTTATCTTCTGTTTCGACAATAGACATCCATGAGGTTAAAGCTGCAGTAGTTTTAACGTGAAAGAGTAATAAGAGATATACCTATAGTTCTCATCATCAGCCTTTAACAGTCCACTGCTGGACTAGGACTAGACCTCTCCTTTGAAAAGAGGAATTGGCCTACTATAGCACGCTGGCCAAACGGGTTGGTATAGGGTTTGTATCAAGTTTTCCTTCTCTTACAGTGCTGTTCTCTGCATAATATGCTCCCTCTGTCGTCTCTTACGACACCCATGCGATGATATGGAGTGGTGACAATCCGTATTCTTAATCCGTCACCACACGGACAATATATAGTTCTTTCAATTCAATTCAATTCAATTTATTTGCGAAAATGGGTATGTTCACACAAGATGTTATTTGTTACATTATAGTATCACCACATTCAGCTTTTCGGCACGCAAATATTTCATTTACGGTTAATAAAATTATTAAACGTACATTACAATAATGGAAATCAAAATTAACAGATGACAATTCAAAACTGAAAAATATTAGGTACGACAACTATAAACTTAACTAGTATTACTCCAGTTTATCTAGCAGATATTCGTTGACAGAATAATATGCCTTGGCCAATAATATTTTATTTACAGCACTTTTGAAAGTTAGGAAATGTTCTATTTTTAATATTTCATTAGGTAAATGATTATAAAGGCGAGGTGCCATACAAAATACACTTTTGTTCTTCAGTGTCGTTCTGTTTACAGTTATTCGGACTCTTAAATGATGTCTGTGACTATTCAGGTGCTCAATTAGATTTATATTTTTCCTAGTGAACAGAATTGCCTCTGAGATATATAAGCATGGCAAAGTAAACAGGTGTAAGTAGTTTAATAAAAAGGTCTTGCAACTATCAGTTTGTTTCAAACCACATATTGCTCTTACGCATCTCTTTTGCGCCACAAATACCGACTCTTTTTCTGTAGAATTTCCCCAGAATAATATTCCATATCTTAGGAGGGACATCACATGGCCATGATAAGACATCAACACAGTTGAAATGTCCGCTGTTTTTGACAATAAATATAGCGCATAGGCAAATGTAATTAAGAACACAGCTGATCTAGGTGCGATTTCCAATTTAGATTAGAGTCAATAGTTAATCCTAAAAAATTTGTTTCATTAATTTGTGTCATTTTATGGTCTAAATAATGAATGTCAAATTTATTTAATTTATTTACTCTATTAAAAATGTCATAAAATTAGTCTTGGATAGATTTATTGTTAAATTATTGAATGTCAGCCATTGAATCATATTATCTAATGTCATATTTACATCATTTTCTAATTGAATATTATTATTGTTGGCAAAAATAATGGAGCTATCGTCTGCAAATAGAACCGATTCATGTTTCGTTTGCCTAGGTAAATCATTCACATATATAATAAACAGAAGAGGTCCTAAAACACTTCCTTGTGGGACTCCTAAAACTGTCTGTTTAAATTCTGAGATGTAATCAGTTTCCTTTTTAGTTTCTACACATATTTTAGTAATCTTGGTTGCTTGTGTTCTATTACTTAGGAAGGATTTGATTAAATCAAGTATATTGCCTCTTATTCCATACGCGTACAACTTATTGAGAAGTAAGCAATGGTCCACATGATCGAACGCCTTAGTTAAGTCCATAAATAGTGCACATGGCTGTCCACCGTTATCTAAACTATTAGTTACCGTATTAAAAAATTTATAGATTGCTAGATTTATAGACTTATTTTTCCTAAAAGTGCATAGGGTTACCACCAAGAACTTAGGGTCCCAAGCCAACCTCACCTGCAAGTGGTGCACCTGCCGATCAACGGACGAGGCTCTGGCAAGCAAAATGTCCCAATAAGCGGCAATAGGCTCGCCACCTATTACGTGGGTTCAAAACACTGGCGAAAAGTGGGCGTTTAATATGCCTCTGCCTACCCCTTCGGGGAAACAGGCGTGAGTCTATGTATGTATTTTTCCTAAAAACGACTTGTTCTTCTGAGAGTAAATTATTTAGCTCAAAGAAATTGTAAATCTTGTCGTGTATTACCTTCTCAAATATCTTAGAAAAAACCGGCACAAGTGCGATAGGACGATAGCAGTTCATGTCATATTTGTCATTTTTCTTGAGCAATGGTTTAATTATGGGTACTTTTAATTTATCAGGAAATACTCCAGATGTTATACGTAGGTTGATTATATGACTTAGTATATAAGATATTCTCATTGCAACGCACTTCAAAATTTTGGTTGATTCATCGTCATATCCAGTACCTACTCTCCGTATTTTTTAAATTCATCATAATTTTGTAAATATCACAAGGTATTGTCGGTTGCATAAAAATAGAATTTGGATTATATCTAATATTTATTTTAGGATCATTAGAAGCAAGTTTAGTAACTTGATTGCTGTAGAAATCATTTAATGCTTTGGCAATTTGCTCGGGATCACTAATATAATTCCCATCAACAGATATTTTTTTAATTTGATCTTTTGGTACATTAAGCTTATTGCTATTAATAACATGCCAAGTAGCTTTACATTTATTTCTAGCATTGTTTATGTAGTCAATATTTCTAGCCTTTTGTGTCAACCTTATTATTTTATTAAGTCTGGATGAAAGGCCCATGTATCGGGCCTTATTATGGTCATTACGTTTTTTCCTGAATGCCCAAAGAAGTTTTCTTTTCCGTTTGCAGCATTCTCTGATGCCTTTGGTAATCCATTTTGGTCTATTTCTAGTAGATACTCTCTTTAAAAATTTCGGGAAACATAAATTATAAAATAAACAAAAACTTCTAACATAATGAAATAATTATGTATATTTCAGGTCGTCCTGGAGAAAGTTTCGACGAAGGAATGTGCAGGTCTCGACATCAGTCCTCAAACTCAGCTCTGTTACGAAGACAGAACGCAAGACAAGGACTCTTGTCAGGTAACTGAAGCATCACTTGTTCAATAAGGGTTCCTTCCTCATTTATATTTATTTTATAGACTCACTCACGCCTGTATCCCCGAAAGGGTAGGCAGAGGTGTAATATTACGCCCAAATTTCGCCGTGAATTTTTAGCTCCTACGTAATTGGGGGCGAGCCTATTGCCGTTACCAGGCACATCACCACTTCACCAGACTCCGTGCTGCTACTGAGAATTCGGAAAAATCCAGTAACACTTTTGCTTGACCCAGGAATCAGACCCGGGAACTCCGATCAGCAGTCAGATACGCTATCCACTGGACCACGGAGATTCGCTATCTGTCTGTCTGTATGACACGGCCACTTTATTCCGGAACTATTGAGACTACACATTTGAAAATTGGTAGGAAATAAATAGGATAGTACATCTGGGCAATGAATACAGATATCAGGGGCCCAATTCTCCTAAATAAATATAGTTTCGATATCATGTCAGTGTCATACTTACGTCACTAAAAGCGTATTCTTCTAAATTATCTGATACATATTTGAATGAAATAGTAACGAGATCGTAATTGAAACAAGTGTCAAAATATGTGTCCTGAGAGGTTGGACTAGTAATAGAGACCGCATTAAAATAGCAACCTTACCCAATATTTATGCACTTCACTCTGACTTATGATTTTTTTCTCATGTAAGAGAAAGATAAATACAAAAATGTCATTTCGAATCTTCGAACATTCTTCGAAATTGTCGTAAATATTAACTAGACTAGTGATAGATAGATAGATAGATAGATTAATACTTTATTGTACACCAGTATACAAACAGAATTACAGTAGTAAAATAAACTTAAAACTAGTTGTACAAAAGGGCGCTCTTATCGCAAAATGCGTACTTAGTGGAATAGTGTCTTAGTGGGTAGATAAAAGAATCGGACAAATTATGTCGATACAAGTATACATATGAGTCTAAAACATAGAATACGTATATATTGTACATACAATACAAAATAATAAGTTATAATTATAACAAACCAATACTTATATACAATAAATAAATAAACTAGATATTTTACATATAATATATATTCAAATAAACTTTAATATATACCTATAAATATATACATATATTATATATACAGTCATGGTAATTGTGACAAATAATGATTCGTGACTAGATTGATGTGCTTACTCAAAATGAATATCGATAAAATATCGATAATGTTTGCAATAAATCCTTAGATTTGGTTTACTCAGAATGAATATCAATTGAATGTTGATAAAGAAAGTAAAATATGTGAATAAATACAGCTTATATTTAAACACTACTAAATAAGTTACGATAAAAAATATACTTTTTAATTACCGTTTTAAGGTGAATAAAGCAATTGATATACCTACATAATATCACTAATAATCACTACCTATATGCAATGATAGGGTCAATGACGAGATCATTACCACGTAATGGTTTTCGAATACAAAACCACGTTACGTATTTCAGCCTTTTGGAAGTTATATGCTTATTATTTAGCAAATTATCACGATCGTCAAGTGTTTGTCTAAAATCTTCCAAACTTTAGTTTATTAGGCCCTCTGAAATTGAAGGGAGGCACGATCCCAGTATGCTCGGTTACATAATTATATTAAATCACCAATCGAGAGCAGGCTGCAGTAACAAGTGAGTTAACTAATACGTAGATTAGAAATAAAATTTAACTTCAGGGTCAATTTAAAATAAAATATTTCACACATAATGAATCACATTTATTTAAGGTAAAATAGAAAAAGTTTCTGACAATGTCATTGGCTTAGTTAGAAAAAAAACTCAAATCTTTACAAAATCATATTATATATACAGGTCAAATTAATTACACTCTTATTGATACGCCTAGGTCTAAAATAAGTGAGAAAAAAAATAATTTAAAAGAATTTAACCAGGAGCCCGCATGGTGAGTAAGAAAGAAAATAAAATTGTGTGCGTACTTCTAACTGGCACCGAACTCAAAAAGTGTTGTTGTTAAAAATATTAGTTTTTCTGCTGCCTAGTGCGAGTATCTTTAGATGTTGGTAAAGGCTCTTGGCGATTAGTCCATTTACTGACACAACTATCGGCACAATGATCGCCGAGTTCACATCCCACATATCGACAATCTCATGAGCTGGGACCAAATATTTGATCTCCTTCTCTTTTTCTGCTTTTACGAGATTACTGTCATGCGATGTGGTAATAACGTCTATCAATGCGAATCGCTCTGATCGGTCGATCACTACAATATCAAGCTTATTGGCTACAATAAACCTGTCTGTAATGATAGACCTTTCCCAGGACAACAACGTACGACCATTTTTTCGAGAACTGAGAACAAATATTTTAAGGGTTCACAGCAGTCTACTTGTCATTTGCATGACGACAGGTCTATCATGGCTACGATTATATAATCATGATAATGACTCACACGATTAGCATCATGGTAATTTATAGTTTTTTGGCAATCTGTCGCCACTGTAAAAAAGTAGTCAATGACTACTCAGTACTTAGTACAGTTAATAGTATCGTCTTACATGTGAAGTCTTGCATTTAATCACACAAGCTTTAAACTTAGTTGTTAGCAGCATATGGTTTTATTTGAACTTTTATAAACACGAAAGTTGTGATGATCGATGAAAACACTTTTCTTCAGATATATAATTATATTCAAGTATACTTATTTTTCACAGAAATATTGCAGTATAGCTTCTACATCACAATAGTGCAAAGGCTACCTTTGTTTGCAATAACTGTCACCCACATCGGCGAATACGTGGGCCGACGCTAGTCTGTAAAATAAAAGTATCGATAAAGTTATAACGTCACTATGTTTATGCGTCACATTTTTATACGAATAAATCAAAATGCATATGAACGAAGTATCAAAGTTTCAAATGAAGTTCTATTACCTTAGTACCTTATACACCATGTTTTTAGCAAATAAATATATTATTATTATTATTACTAGCTTTTGCCCGCGGCTTCGCTCACGTTAAGTTCGGGGTAACACAAAACTCCTTCATCGTTCTAAAGTAATTTTCGTTTTAATTCTTTTCATAGGAACTAATAAGAAATAGAACCGCAAGAAGTATTTAAATTATTTTTGTAAACAGTATTTTTAGAGTTCCGTACTCAAAAATGGCTAAACATGGAATCCAAATGGAATCCTTATTGACGCGCTATGTCTGTCAGTCTATCCGTATATCATAGCCACTTTATGCCGAAGCTATTCAGTTTACACATTTGAAAATTGGCAGCTAGATGTATTCTGTGAACCGCTTTACGACGTTATAGAAAATAAAAAATATTGAATATTAAGGCTTTACATACATGGAACTGATGTAGAAAATGGGTCGTTAAAAATTATCTTGAGGTTCCTAAAACCATTGTTTCTGAAGGCAATCGTTTGAAAGATAATTTGGTTCCAAAGTGGTATAATGGGTGTGTGTGACTAACCCCTCTAACTTTTAAAGTAAGAGAGGGACAAATCTAAAAAAAATACATGATGTAGATAGTTATAAAAACCTCCAACGAAAATTTTTAATTTATAATAAATAAGCAGTTTTTGAAATAAAGCACATCTTAAAAACCGCAAATATAGCTTTATCGTTTATACAAATACTATTAATATTTAGTCGAAGATAATGGCTATGGTAAGTGGATACCTCCACTACGGAAGACTTCATAGCGAATAGCTTTTATAATGTTTCCTCCTAGGTGTTACTCGTAGCCGTTTGCCATTACAAAGCTTTGGTGCATTAAGATTCCGCATTAACAGGACTGGAACACCAACGATCAGCCTCAAGTTGCGTGAAGGTACTCCATACTCCTGATAATTGTAAGGAGTTCAGACACTCTATGGGGAACGAAGAAACTTGGCCAGTATTCATGACATTATCTACCGAAATACAGTTAAATGTCAAAGCCATGGTCCTTATACACTTTCGCATTTATGAGTAGAGAATATTGGTTCAGCTGGTTTAGCGTAAAATTGGTACATTTTCGCATTTATACCTTATATAAGTAGGTATTAGCCAAGGCTTTTTCAATAACTATTAGTTTATATAAGCAAGCGAACGAAGTAATGACAGTGCACAATATGACAATGTATAATGTGACAGTACTGACAGATAGCACATGCGCAGTAGTCAACTATTACAGCGCATGCGTTCTTACTGTCAATAGGTCCCTACAAACTTCGACCCTCTCCAAAATCCCTCCCAGATTATGTTTTGCATTTTATTGTATCCTATGTGTTTTTCCTGGTTTTGAGCCAGCTACCCACCAATTTTCAGCCAAATCGGTTCAGCCGTTCTTGAGTTATAAATAGTGTAACTAACACGACTTTCTTTTATATATATAGATTAAATTTCGACGGGTAATGGGGTCCACACCGGAGCCCAGTCCCAGACCTTTGAGTGATGGGATTCCTCCGTCTATTTACTTAATATATATAGTCTTAAGTATGTGTCAACGACATCGACGAACTGTTTATTTCAAATTATACGATAATGACATTAAGTTATCAGAATACCGCTTCTGAGTCAATTCAAAATATAATATCAATGTCATATAAAAATAGGAGAATTATAACGGCTAAATACGGCTGCGAAGGCGGAGATAATGAATATCAGTACGGTGGAGCAGGCGGAAGAAGCAAACAACCCACTGGAGAGCTGCCCTTACGTAATGAGGTCACAGGTTGACAGTGGAGCTGCGTTACCAGGCAGGGTGGCGCAGTAGGGATGGCGGTGGAATATATCATCGGCTCCCAAGCTCTTCAGAAGAGTCACTGCCTTGGCGTCAGGTGGCAACCAGCCGTAAAACCCATAGCCAATATACATCTCTCCTCACATGAATGCACTATAAAATGAAAAAGGATTATATTACTAGGGCGTACCCCACAAGCGACGCAAATGCGAATAGGGTGACCTTCGAAGCAAATACTAGGGCGTACCCTCAAAGCGACGACCATACGGAAAAGAACAAACATTCGCATTTGAACAATATTAATAAGATTAGACTCGCAACATGGAATTTGGGGTCCCTTACGGGGAGAAGCCAGGAACTGAGCAAAACTCTACAAAAAAGGAGCATTAACATCTGCTGCCTACAGGAAACAAAATGGAAGGGCTCAAAATCTAAAGAAATAGGCAACAACTACCAGGTCATACATCACGGCACAGATAATAAAAGAAATGGAGTGGCAATAGTTTTAGACGACAATTTTCGTACTCGGATTATTAATGTCACTCGGAAAAGCGACAGAATTATAGCTGTAAAATTGGCTTTGGATGACCAGAAAATCACCAACATAATATCAGCGTATGCTCCACAGGCAGGTTGCACTGAGGAGGAAAAGGGGATTTTTTGGGAGGACTTAGACGATCTAATACACGGCATCCCACCTAATGAATACAAGATTATTGGCGCGGACCTAAATGGCCACGTAGGAGCCAAAAATTCAAAAGGTGGGACGGCTCACGGTGGGTTTGGGATAGGTGTAATTAACGAACAGGGTGAAGAAATCTTGGACTGCTCTGCGAGACATTCGCTAACCATTATAAATACGAACTTCCAAAAGAAACAAGAACATCTGATCACCTATAAAAGTGCAGGTCGCATGTCACAAATAGACTACATAATAGCGGACAAGACGGTAAAACGGAAGTTCAAAGACTGTAAAGTTATCCCAGGTGAACCCCTCACAACACAGCACCGCTTACTAGTAGCCGTATACGTCCTCCCAAAGCCGATAAAAACAAAAGCCAACAGGACACCTAGAACAAAGTGAAAGGAACTGGATGGACCTAAGGGCGAACTGCTGATAGCTGTTGTAAAAGAATATCTCGAAACTGATTTTGGTGTCACTTATAACACGGCGGACGATATGTGGTCTAAAGGAGATGTACCATTTGGCCATACATTATGGGCCTGGCACGGCCAAACACGACACCATGTGTGTTTTGAAGATAAATGACTACTCTGTTAACCTGTATAATTTATTTTTAAATAACTTTTGGTGGAAATAAGATACGAGATATTTGAAATGGCAATTATTCCACAACTAAATATACCTCAAAATTGAATTTTAACATAAATTATAATACCTTGATGTAAATAAAGGTATGTCTTTGCGTCATAAAGAACAAAAACTACATAAAGAGAGGCCAATAATAATGAATAATCACCTGTGTACTAGGGAACCTCGTACTATGTATACTCGTCCAAAAAAAACTAACCACAATCACAAACACCGCTGCATATTCTTAACATGGGTAGAAGGTACTGATCATTATTATTGAATTTATATTCAATTACATTACATTAAAACCGTACGAAAGCACCAATAAATCAGAGCAAAATATTTACGACGCGCAGTAGCAACACGAATGACATAACAGATAAAAAATGTGTTGCAAATGGTTTGAAAAAATATTTCTACTATCGATTAAAAAACAAAACGATTTAAACAGTTTAATAATTATGGAATATATAATAAATTATATATTTCTTGATTCTTTTTACAAATATACCTACTTATAAAGTAAATAAAATATATTGTTTTCTAATATAATAATAAAAATATTATTTCGTTAAAACAATTTCTGCCTACCATACTTCATTTTATTTTTAATGCTGGCAACATAAGGCATCCATCCGCTACTACCATAGCCTATTCAAAATAATAATCTTTAAAAACTAAATTCTTTCACCGAACTTCTATCAAGAAACGAAAACGAATTTAAAAAAATATATGTTTAATTTCAAAGATTCACAACTTTCTGGCCGCTACAGGCCGTATTTGGTACTTCTCCTTTGAATTAAAGTGCAGAGCAAAAGCTACGGAAATCCTAGGAACATCTAAAGGACCCATTAAAAACGGAAAAAAACCCAAACTGGTGGAACGACAAGGTAAAAGAAACCCTGACAAATAAAAAAGTTCTGTTTAAGAAATGGCAAAGCTCGCAACTGGAAGAAGATAAGGACCAATACAAAGATGCCAAAAAACGCGCAAAAAAGTGTGTTGCACAAGAAAGGGCAATTAGTAACCAAAACTTCTACAACAATTTGGAAAACGCCACGGACGCAAATGAAATAATTAAAATTGCAAAATTTAGACATAAATCAACTATGGACATAAAGGTTAATAAGTACATAAAAAGTAAAGATCAAATTGTGTTAACTGACAATGTGCACATTAGCGAGAGATGGGTTGAGTATTATCAACATCTTTTTAGCTTTTAAACGAAGAATTCCCAAATTTGTTTCGATACCTATTATAGATATAAGTATACTTTTTGTTGTTCATTGCGTAATGTATGTACGATAATGCAAGTACTCGTATATAATTTTATACTGTTTTTTATATTGGTATAAATGTAATACTTATTTATGTAGATACTTATGTTTCTTAATTTATATTTGTTTGTATAATTAAATCTTATGTACGTATATTCTATTTATTGCATATTTTTTTTTAAATTTCAGGCACCGTTATATTGGAATAAGGTTTTCCTTTTGTTTCTTTTTTTTTTACTCTGTGTATTTTACGAATTAGTGTGATATCTGTATCGTCACTTGGGGTCACCAAATAAAATCAGGATTGGTTTGAGGTGTAGCCTCAAATCAACAATAAGCCTGAGTGGTGACCTCGTTTTCACAACATGCATACTTTTACTCTGTCAATGTGTTTTTAAAACATAATGTAATCCGTGCCATATTATAAGATAGGTATGTATTTATGTTCATGTATGTTGTGGAAATACCTAAATGTTTTTCTTCTTCTTCTTCTTCTTCCAAATGAAGATCCTATGCCCTGTGATCCAATTCATGGATCTATAACTGAAGTAGATACTGCTGAAGTTAAAAACGCGATGATGAAAATGAAGAACAGAAAAGCTACAGGCCCTGATGAAGTGCCCGCAGATCTATGGAAGGCTCTTGGCCCGATAGCTGTTTACTGGCTTACTAAGCTATTTAACGTCATCTTAGCCACAAAATGCATACCGAAATCATGGCGGGAAAGCTATCTACTCCCCTTTTACAAGAATAAGGGGGATGTAGCACAGTGCGAGAATTATCGAGGTATAAAATTGACCTCACATACACTTAAAATATGGGAAGAATAAGCGAATCGCCAACATCTCACAAATATCACCAAATCAGTTCGGTTTCACAGCATCGAGATCGACTATCGACGCAATTCATACGATCAGGATTATGATGGAGAAATATAGAATTAACCGCAAAGATCTACATCTCACGTTTATCGACCTCGAAAAAGCCTTTGATCGAGTACCCCGTAAATTAGTATGGCAGGCTATGCGTGCTCAACTTGTTCCTGAATACTACATCGAACTAGTACAAGACATGTACAACAATGTCAGCACAAGAGTCCGAAGCCTAGCCGGCGTGAGGCTTTTGAGGTCAAAGTAGGCGTCCATCAAGGATCCGTGCTAAGCCCTCTTTTGTTCAATCTGGTTATGGACTACCTTACCAGGGATATTCCTTCTCCATTGCCCTGGACAATGCTGTACGCAGATGATATAGTGCTGGCTGCCGATACCGCAAGTCAATTGCAGGAACTTTTAAACAAGTGGGCGCACGCCCTCGAAAAGTACGGCCTGAGCGTGAGTAGGAGCAAAACTGAATATCTGAAATGCCCTTTCAGCAGCAACACTACATCAGAAACCATTTATATTGGAACTACACCTATCCCTACCGTTGACAAATTTAAATATCTAGGCTCCATACTTACACCCGATGCCAATGTAGACGCTGATGTGACTCACAGGATAAACGTCGCATGGCAGAAATGGCGCTCACTTACTGACGTGCTATGCGACCTACGTATACCCGTCAAAACTAAGGGTAAAGTATATAAAACGGCAGTCCGCCCGGCGTTACTGTATGGGTCTGAATGCTGGACAACAAAGAAGTCGCATGAACAAAAGTTGCATACCAGCGAAATGAAGATGCTCAGGTGGGCGGGAGGTGTGACGCGACTAGATAAAATCCGCAACGAATATATTAGAGGAAGCTTCAAAGTTGCACCAATCTCAGATAAAATCACCGAAAACCGCCTTCGCTGGTATGGCCATGTCAGAAGACGAGACGAAGATCATGTGGTTCGAACTGCATTAAACCTCCCAGAACAAAAACGAGGGAGAGGCCGCCCGCCGCTAACCTGGTGGAGCGCCATTGAAAGAGACCTCAAGAAAGCCCAGTTGCACGAAACGATAACCCAAGATCGTTTGACTTGGCGCAGGAAAGTGAGGAGACCCGACCCCAAATAATGGGATAAGGAGAGGAAGAAGAAGAATATAAAAATAGGAGAATTGGCCCCCTGGTATTCTGGGAACCGCTTCATGATTTTTATACAAACACTAGATGAGCCCCCGGTTACACTCTCGTTGCTTAGGGCCACTGCAGCGCTTTCGTGGCTCATAGCGTGATGTTATATGGCCTACAGCCCTCCCCGATAAATGGGCTATCTAACACTGAAATACTTTCTTAAATCGGACCGGAGATTTGCGCGTTCAACCAAACAAACTCTTCAGCTTTATATATTAGTATTAGATAAAGTAATTGCAAAATAAGGAAGGCTGTGTTATGCTACTGCTACACCTGGGTTAGAGTTAATGGCAATGGCCAACTACGCGTTAATAACGCGTTAAAATGCGCATTGGCTACATTAAGATTACAATGCCGTTAAGCGTTAATTCCTCGTGAATTTACACGTTAGGTAACACAAGTTCTTCTTCATCAGCCTTTAACAGTCCACTGCTGGACTAGGCCTCTCCTTTGAAAGGAGGAATTGGCCTACTATACCACGCGGCCAAACGGGTTGGTATAGGGTTTGTATCAAGTTTTCCTTCTCTTATAGTGCTGTTCTCTGCATAATATGCTCCCTCTGTCGGCTCTAACGACACCCATGGGATGATATGGGGTGGTGACAATCCGTATTCTTAATCCGTCACCACACGGACTAACACACGTTAAGGTGGTTTATATTCCAAAGTCATGTCTCTGGTTGTACCTATAGTTCTAAAATCTAAAGCGGCTCATTAGACCACTAGATAGTCGTTCTGATAAAAGCAGTTTTCTTGTAAAACAATGTATAGGTACTTGTTCTTTTTGTGCGCGCGTCTTGAGGAATAAGACGGCGCTAATGTAGCCAACGTCACTTAGCGCGCTAAACTACGCACTAAAACCCTTTGGGCGGTTTCAGATTAGCGTTTTATACGCGCGTATAAGCTCGTTTTTTTGAGAGGCAGCGATAGCCTAGTGGAGATACCAACAGACTGCCATGCAGCGGGTATCGGGTTCGAATCCACGGCGCGCACCAATGACTTTTCGGAGTTATGTGCGTATTGAATTGTTAGTTATCGCTTGTCCCATGCCTCGGAGAGCACGTTAAGCCGTCGGTCCCGGTTGTCATGAAGATCTTTGACAGTCGTTACAGGGCGTCAGTACCTTCTAAATAAACTGACACTAGTCTAAACCATGGATTATCGCTATCCCTTCGGGTTGCAGAGGTCAGACAGGCAGTCGCTCTGTGGAAAAAGCTAATATTCAGCCAAATCCGGTTAGACTAGGAAGCGGACCCCAGATTGAAACTGGGATAACGCTAAGAAAATGATGTATAAGTTCGTTTTTGGAAGCGCATGAAGGCGTGTATAGGCGCGCCTTTTGGCACACGCGCAACTCGTACGAGCGTTGACGCACTGAGCCGTCAGAATCCATGTTGACACCGTTGACACTGACAAGATTTCACGACCGTTTCGAGCGGATACGCCTAAATATGCCTGTTTACGCGAATCCGGTTTTGTGAAGCGCGTAATGTAGCGCGCGTTTAAGCGCGTATGCTGAAACGACCGTATACGCGCAGAAAAATACGCTAATCTGAAACCGCCCTTTGATGTGTCCCAAAAACCGAAACCCCAGCTATCGTATTTTAACGCGTTGAACCCTTGGCCACACATCTACGTAGCGCCTAAATTAACGCGTCAATTAGCGCGTTAAGACGCCGGTGTAGCCGGAGCATTATTCTTAGCCGATTTTTCTTACAGAAAACATCCCTATTCATTTGACTAAGCTTTATTTCCAGGGTGACAACGGAGGTCCTGTTCAGACGAAGAGCAAACAGTTGCACTGCATGTACACTATAGTAGGAGTGGCGTCGTTCAGGCAGGAGTGCGACACGGGAACCAAACCCGCTATCTACACGCGAGTGGCGAACTACGTGCCTTGGATTGAGAACATCGTCTGGCCATAAGGAACCATCCACAAATTACGTCACACGTATCGAGGTGGGTAGGGGCCCTTATAACAATGTAAACTTGCCAAACTTGCAGCAAGTTTAAATCAAACTTGCAGCAAGTTTAAATCAAACTTGCAGCAAGTTTAAATCAAACTTGCTAGTTTCACTGTGACAAACTTGCATAAAGTTGGTTTTTCAAAGGATTTGGATGACGACGAGCACAGGTTGGTCGGTCGACCTCCTAGATACAGCAGGAGGTGCTCGACGACCAGCTGTTGTCGGACCACCAACCTGTGCTCGTCGTCATCCAAATCCTTTGAAAAACAAACTTCATGCAAGTTTGGTACAAGTTTGTCACAGTTAAACTAGCAAGTTTGATTTTAACTTGCTGCAAGGGGTCTATGAAATGTGACACTGCATGAATAAGATCAGCTGTGACAAGGAGGGAGGGATCGAAAAGACACGAAAATCGCGTGACGTGATTAATAAATGGCCCCTAAGACTATACTGTAATGGTTGGCCCCTAAGACACCATTATACTGCCCTACTAAGTGCAAAAGCGGCATCTCAGAAAAAAAAAGAAAATTAGATTTTTATTCCATCGGATAGCTTTAATAAATACGTATCTATGAACTAAGCCTTTTAGTGCTAACTTGTCCAATGCATATGAAAAAATCATTAAGAAAGATTTCTCAATATCTCAGTTTTACCTTTAGGTATATCATTATTACGTAGGCAACAAGCCGTACATTTGTACGCCATGGTCGTACACATTTGTACGCTATGGCCGTACATATCGCCAAATGTGTTAAAAAGAGGTACAGGATTTACTACGGCAATAAGCGGAAAGTATATAAAAAAAATTAAACTGATGGTTATAGCTGCTTAATACCCTCTAGTCCGTCCTCTGAATTCGCCCCTGTTCTAAATCTGTATAATTGTTAAATACATGTCGTATTTAACAATTTTTACAATCTATCATTTTAGTCCGAGAGCTGGCATACATTTTGGGTAGGTATTCGAGGCAAGCTGAAAACTTGCCTCATACCTCTCCTATTATACCCCGGAATTGTAGATCTGGCTGGCGAGTAGCGAGGCCAAAGAAAACTAATAAAAAAGTCCAAAAATGTATTTGAGGCAACATGCAATTTTTAAATGTTGTAGTTTAATGTTTTAAGAATAAAGAAAGGAATAAGCCAGAAGATTTAGTCGGGGCTTTTACATAGCCCCGCTTTTTACTACTAAAATAAAAAGGATTTTATTTTAGTTTGCAAAGTATTTTTGCAGGCGCCTATAACAACGAGAACTATAAGTGTCTAAATACACTATGCCGAACTTACGCGCTCGAAGTTCCGCGACCGAATTTACGTTCTGACGTATTTGGCTGATATGACACACCATAAGGCGGTGCGCGGCGGTCTGTAACAAACGCCGTAGGTAGGTTGCGTCCGATGGCTTCCGGCGTCTGCTGACTCTGGACGCGGCTTCCAGCGTTGTTTGCGATGGTCACTCAGGATTTTAGTTTCTCGCATGCGCTCAATGTGAATAGACGTGAATGATTTAAATATGGATGAACAGACCATTTTAAGAGTTCTTTTTGAAGAGGAGGATGATGATGTCGTTTTACAAATATTATTAAAACAGGAGAGGAGAAAAAGGCGTCACGACCTTTTCGTGAAGAGAGAGGTCGATGGTTGTTTTAATACGTTGATAAAAACCATTTATATACTAACGAAGTCAAGTTTAAAGAATACTTTCGTATTTCAAAGGAGCAGTTTATGACTGTGTTGGATTTAATCGATGATGATTTGACAACAGCATCGTGCAACAGGTACAAGAAACTTTATCGCTGGCACCAAATAAAATTATGTTTAATTTAACTGCTTCTATCAGTAATTCATCTTGCTCCTTTGTAAATTTCACCATTTTTATGACATAAACGCGACGTCCGTTCCGCTAGAATGCCCTGAAATGACTGCGTAGGCGGCGTACAACCTATGGACGCGGCGCACGGCGTTCGTGCGCCGCGTCGGGCGTGTAAGAGAGACCACTATAGTACATTATCATAGTAAGCATTCCTAAGCCGCGTACAGCGTCATGTCGGACGCGACCTACGGCGTTTGTTACAGACCACCGCCTAAGTGCCGAACTTACGCGGCCAGAATTCCGTTGCGTAATTTTGTCAATGAATATAGATTTACATATAGAAGCGCATTTCTTATGGATTTCGTGTGCCGATTCCAAGTGGCGAGTTGGCGACTGTCGCCAGTGTAGTTCGTAGTTGGCGCCGTTGGCCGCGCTGGCGTCGTTCTCCATCTCTCTTGCTCTCGTAATTAAGATACACTCGTAGAGACAGCTGTCACAGCGCGACTGCCACGCCGCCAAGCGGCATTTGTGTCACAGAAATTTTGTCTACAGAGCGCCCATAAGAAATGCGCCTATGTAAATATCTATGCTCTATGACTTTGTGTAGTATCTTCGTCGGCAATCGAACCGAACTTCGGTCGCGTATAATGTGTGCTTTACTACTATAAAAAATGCCGCAGAACTTACGCGGTTACGCCCCCCGACCAAAGTTACGCCCGACCGAAGTTACGCCCGACGAAATATCATTAAGCGTAATCATGCCGCAATTCGATTGCGTAAGTTCGGCATAGTGTGTTTAGAAACTAACAGGAGAGGTATGAGGCAAGTTTTCAGCTTGCCTCAAATACCTACCCAAAATTGATGCGAGCTCTCCTACTATTTAGTTGGCAAGATAACCTTACACAGTTGCAAGGAGTTAACTTCTGAAATATAATACTTTATACGAAAATATGTAGTTTATTATAAAACACAATAATGAAAATACAAAATTATTATGTTTTTAGCTTATCAAAATAGTAGTTGTGACAATGATTACAGATTATTAAAGTAAAAAAATATTTATCAGAAACTGATTACTTCATTGTCCGTGTGGTGACGGATTAAGAATACGGAATGTCACCACCCCATATCATCCCATGGGTGTCGTAAGGGCCGACAGAGGGAGCATATTATGCAGAGAACACCACTGTAAGAGAAGGAAAACTTGATACAAACCCTACACCAACCCGTTTGGCCAGCGTGGTATAGTAGGCCAATTCCTCCTTTCAATGGAGAGGCCTAGTCCAGTAGTGGACTGTTAAAGGCTGATGATGATGATGATGATTACTTCATATAAAAAAGCATATCAAAAATACAAAAAATCTACAATAATAAATGAAGAATCAATTCCTACTCGGACTATAGCCAACTTGTCCTACACATGTGCTATGGCACCCATGGATAGGTAGGTATCTAGAGGATTGCAAGCGCGCGCAGCACTGCGGCTAGTAAAAAAAGGCTTAAAAGAATATTTCATTTCCCAGGTTTTATTTTTGCTTAGTATGACTTGGCATGATGTGCAAAACAAGTAGACTTCAGATGGAGGTCGAGGCTTGGTCTTTTGAAACAGTGTATTCAGGGCTGATGATGAATCCCTCAGTATCGCAGCGTCAGGATTTATTAACCACTGAGCTATGGGGCGCTACACCCAAGGTTCCCATCCCGTGCGGATCACGGCCAGCAGTTGTGGATCTGTGCAATGATGTAGCAGGTTCGATATCTGGGGAAAAAAAATACTATTTACTCTTACTGCTACATATCTAACGGCCGTTTTCGACTTTCGATCTATCCATGGTACTTTTTTATAGTAATAGGCGGCAAACGAGCAGACGGATCGCCTGATGGTGCACAATTACCGCCGCCCATGGACACAAGCAACAACACAGGAGTCACAAGTGCGTTGCTGCCCCTTGGGGTTGGGGAAAAGGGATAGGTAAGGAGTGGGATGAGGGAGAAGGAATAGGGTATAGGGCCTCCGGCATTCTCACTCACCGAACGAAACGCAACAGTATAGGTACTGTTACTTTTCGTCGATCTTCTATGAGAAGGTAGTACTTCCCCGGTCGAGCCGGCCCATTCAGGCTGAAATCAGCAAGGTTCTACTACCTGTAAAAACTACTGCAGATAGTATATAATAAATAAATATAGATAGGATATATATACATATTTGGCATATTTTGTATGGAGCTTCTGACAAAAATGAATGTAAAATCTCAAACAGATTAAGAGTTGAGCTACACCTATCAGCACCGCATCGCACTTTCCTATGCTTCTATGAACGCGTCAGCGCGATCGATTCCGCGGCGTGCTGAAGCGTTCCCTCTCTCTTTCTCGCTCTAGTAAATGACGGTCCTAAGCGACGGAAAAGGATAGAAGCATAGGAAAATGCGATGCGGTGCTGATAGGTGTAGCTCAACCCGAATAGATCGAATATTAAACTCAACAGCGGTAATTAAATGTATATATAACCTGTTCCTCAACAGTGTATGTTTGTTTGATGGGACGATTCTCGAAAACTGCGTCCAATATTTTGATGCAACTATCTTTGTTCCTCATGTTGGAGTTTTGTATCACTTCTCTGGTTATTTGGTGAGAAACCATGGTGCCTTCGAGAATACCTTTCATGTACGCCATCTGCAATGGAAAAATATAATTTAATAACTTTAAAGCATCTCTGTAATGTTCTCCTTATTTGTGTTAATAATAAATATATTTGCATGTTCAATGGGCAGAATGTATTAGAACTAACCATCTTTGTAAGACCTCAACCATGTACATACATTGAAAGCAAATAAAGATTTTGAAGTTTGAAGACACGGGCCTCTTCTCACTATGAGAAGGGTAAGGCCATAGTCCACCACGCTGACCAAGTGCGGGTTGGCAGACTTCACATGTGTTTCACATGAGAACATTATGGAGAACTTCTTGTATACATGGGTGTACAAAGACCCTTAACGAAAAATGAAATGCCATATTGTACCAATGATTACGAAATTTTTTTACTTCGGCACCATACCTGGGAAATTACTGGTTCAAGAGATATTAAGGCTCAAAGACATCCATACAATTTTTATAATTAGGTACATAATCGATGTATTTACCCTGCCAATTTGTTCTATAGATGTCCTATGCACTCATGGATAAGTATTACGAGCATTGCACGCGTGCACTTTTAATTGAAGCTTAAAATATATGTCTACTTAACTTACAAAATGTAAATTATGTGAATTATGCAAAACCTGGCGATGAAAGAGTGACCGTGAGTTTTATTGCCCGTTCTTTCTCATGGTTCTACGTCTTTGCTTTGCGAACGTGGCAGTAAATGTAAATATAGTCTATAAGTAATTATTTTATAAATTTATTATTTTGACGTTCATAAGCGTCACATTGTGACCCAAATGAATAAAGGATTTTGAATTTGAATTTGAAAAAAATCGTTTCCCAGGTTTTTTTTATGTGCAAAACGAGTAGATTTCAGCTTGGTGATTGGTCATTTGACACCATTTATATGCATGATGACTGCCTCCGTGGTCCAGTGGATAGAGATGCGTCTGCTGATCTGAGGTCCCGGGTTCGATTCCCGGGTCGGGCAAAAGTGTTACTGGGTTTTTCCGAATACTCAGTAGCAGCCCGGAGTCTGGTCACTCTGGTGATGTGCCCGCTAACGGCAATAGGCTCGCCCCCTATTACGTGGGACCTAAAAATTCATTCCGAAATGTGGGTAATATTACCATCGTAAATTCAAATGTGGTAATAAAAGCTTTGACATTTAAAATATAATTGTGGACTAATGTAATAATTTATTATTATTATAGACAAAATGAAAATAATTTCTTTTAACTGACATACATACTATATTAAAATATTTTTTTTTTATCTTCGAACTGACATACAAATTATACCTTTGACATTTTTTAATTAATTAGTATCAGAATTATCATTTACGGCAGTTCATATCAATTTGTTTTTTTATTAAGATTTTAAAATAATTATCATTAAAATAATATAAGTAATTCATGTTTGTCTACTAAAACATATATTTGCATACCATATGTAATGGTAGAATGTAAATGGGCCATTTTATATTTAAGATCATACTATGTATACCTACATTCTGGGAAATAAAGAACTTTGACTTTGACTCTTTGCCTACTCGTAGGCAAAGATGGTAATATTACCCACATGCGCAGGCGTGATCTTATACAAAAAACAATATGTATGATGATGATGACGATATAACTTACCTCTTTAAAATCACGTCCCTTCCAATAGAATGACATCCTTATAAACGCCTCATACAGTCTCCTATTTTGTCTCAAACTTTCTAATATATTCTGCAGGCGGGCTTCTAGTACTGAAAACGGATAAATACATTAATAATGACCTGGTTTTAAATGCCTAGTTCTTTTTTAAATATAATATTCTACCACATTCATACAACACCATCTAGTCCCAAACTAAGCAGAGCTTGTACTATGGCTACTAGACCATGGATAAACAGACATATATATACTCTTTTTTTGTAAATATATATATATATTATACATAGAAACACTCAAACCAAAACAAACATCCGTGTTCATGCTCACAAATGTTTGACTTGAGCGGGAAGCGAACCCGCGACTTTCGGCGTAGCAGTCGCTTACACTCTCGCGGCGCCGACCGTAGTGGACATACCGTAAGACTGTCATGCAAAGGGTTCAAAAGTATGGCCACTGAATACAGATTTACATAGAAGCGCATTTCTTAAGGATTTCGTGTGCCGATTCCAAGTGGGGACTGTCGCCAGTGTAGTTCACAGTTTTATTTATTTATTTAACTAATACATACATCTATCTTAACAGGAGCTTAGCCTAAGGCGACAGTGTAGGACTTATAATAAAAAATACTTACCCTAGTAATAACAATAAAAACTTCTACACTACTATAATTATGTACATAATACAAAATTTGTGGCCCTTGTGAACTCACTCAGTGAACATGAGAAAATGTCGACGTGACCAGACGCCGCATTGAGCACACGCAACGCGCGAGTGAGCGGCGCGAGCTTTAGAAGGTTGGTGCGTGTGTTCGGCACCTCCAGCAGTGGCGGCCGTCTACGTCGCGAGGTGTAGTCGTTAGGGACGCACAGACCAATAGTTTGTAAAACCGCTTGGTTGTGAGTCATCCCTCGTAATAATTTAAACACATATGTGGCCAGAGCCACTTCCCGTCTCACCTCCAGTCTAGTATAGCCGACCATACCCAGAACAAATAAGGTAGGATACAGTAATGGATATCCTGATGAACCTAATAAAGGAGAATGACCAAAACTGGGCTATTTTGTGGCACGTTTGCTTCTAAACCATTCATATCTAGAAAATCTTCTTTTATTTTATAATTTTATATATATTAATTTTAATTCAAAGCGAAACGGGGATGTTTAGTTAAAAATTAAAAGTATCTGCGTTGTTCTGGTCGTGACATCGCCGTTTCACATTCAAAACTCATTTTGCATATTTAGGCAAATGTTTACAGTTTCTTGCAAACCCCTTTTATTAGGGAAAAATTACATTCATAGTGAAAACAGGGTGACATAACAAAAGTTCTAATAAGCAAAATAACACCAAAATCTTATGATATTTTGAAAAATGTATTGTGGTGAAATATTTTCTATAAATAATATGTTTATCCTTTTTGCAACATATTACCCACGAAATAATGTTTTGTACTTATCGAAAATATGGGAACATATTTTTATTATACTGGCATCTGTAATGTCTTACGCAAAGAAATATAACCTTATTACTAGTCCAACCTCTCTGGTCTTACGTCAGTTATTTTGACATGAAAACAGTCAAATTGCTTTTTCACCTATGCTCATATCTCTTTATTGGAAAATAAGTAATTTACTGTCGTTTATATTGACTTGAACAATTCTTTGTGGACCAAACAAGTTTATTTCGTGTTTTCAAGACTCGTGGGTTGACTAAAGTATGAGACAGTCTTTATTGGTAACATTAGTATGTCGTCTGGACTTAGAATAACTAGCCGTGGTGAGGATTGCAGTTATGTTAACTCTTACTTTGCGGTACCTCGGCAGCAAGACGTCCGTTCTTTGGACAAGCTATCTGATTCGGAGCTCAATATTTTGACATCATGGATAGGGCCAGTCTGTGTAAGTGTTGTTTACTTCTCTTCTCAATTCCTACAATTCTCATGTGCTCTCCTCACCGAATATTCAAACTACTTTAATTGTTTGTTTCAGAAATTGAACGGAGTCTTATGTTTAGAATGCTACACATTAATTGAAGCTGTTGTAACTTCTGAGTTCATACCTGCACCATATTATGGTATACGATATACAAGCTCCTGCTTCATTTTGAGGTGATTTATTTGAAGAAGATTTAGGTATAATAACAAATAAAATGAAGAATAACATAAAAACTGTGTTTCATTTACCTATTAAGCATAAAACAGTGTTGTTTTAATGCCAACTTTGTAATAAGGTCCAATGGAATGAACTTATCTTTTGCGAACTAGCCTTACTGAAATTCTCATTAATTGTACCACATGGTATTGAGAATTCTCAGTAAGAAATATATCAGACTGAAAAAACCGCAAACTAATATAATGTACAAGCGTTTGTTTCGTAGCTCCACTTCTTTTTACAACTATTTTCTAAATTGTATAATATACATAGAGGATTCTAATAAATTCCGGTAATATGTTTAAATCATATCATCACCGTCCTAGAGTTATGTCGGTTGCATACAAGACTTCAACGCCTAGAAGCCCTGGGTCCGCTTACTAGTCTAACCAGATATGACAGAATATTAGCCTTTCCATAGTCTGACCGCCATAACCCAAAGGGCAAGTGATACTGTATGGTTTAGACCAGTAAGTATCGGTTTATTGGAGGGTACTGACTCCCCGTAACGACTTCGATGGTGAAAGATCTTCATGATAACCGGGACCGACGGCTTAACGTAAGTACTCTTCAAAGCACGGGCGATAATTAACTAATTTACTACTATTTATATGATTAAATCATGTAACTATCACAATACTTAACCTCAAAATATTTGAAATCTTTAATGTCCGATAGCTAAGAACTGCCGCTGAATATCGTATTAATTTTTTCCTAATTTAATTAGGAGTATATTTACTATATTTTACTGGTCAAATCATCGAGAAGCAAACTTAGCCCATCTTCCATACAAATTTGGTCATTCTCCTTTGTTCTGGATACGTTCGACCATAAATTTATACTTACCTTCGTGGGGTGACCAGATCACCGAATTGTTCTCCAGGTGACTCCGCACAAGAGCTGCAAATAAAGCTTTTAACGCTCCAATATTTGTAAATTGATTTGACTGTCGTAACACGAAGCCTAAATTACGGAACGCTTTTTTACAAATATTAGTGACGTGTTTTCGAAAGTTAAGATCAGCCGTAAACTGAACCCCTAAGTCCTTTACCTCAGTGATGCGCTGCAACGGGACACCTTCCATGTTGTAATGGTGTTGATGTGGGTTACGCCTACGGCTGTAGGTAAGCACGGAGCACTTGGCTACATTAAAATAAAGCTTGTTGTCATGACTCCATTTTACAACTCTGTCGATGTCCCCCTGCAGTACGTTATGATCTGTGTCCTGTTCAACTATCCGGATGAGTTTCAAATCGTCAGCAAACAATAATGGCGTTGACTCTTTAACAATGTCCGGCAGGTCATTTACCATTAAGATGAATAACAGGGGCCCTAAATTACTTCCTTAACTTACGCCAGACCAGGTAAAATAAGGTTCTGAGAGGCGCCCCCCACAGTCCACATATTGGCATCTATCCCGCAAGTAGCTAGCAAAGAATGCTAGCGTGCGCGGAGTGCAACCCACTTTGGCCAGCTTTAACAACAGCATGTCGTTATCAACAGTGTCGAAAGCCTTCCTGAAGTCTAGGTAGGCCACATCCACCTGCAAACCAACATCCACCGCCGGTACCAAATGCGTCATCAGATGCAGCAAGTTCCCAGCCGTCCCCCGCCCAGGACGAAACCCGTGCTGCGCGTCAGACAACCGGGCATCTACCTGTTTATAGAGGCAGTTGTGAATGGCAGCCTCGAACATTTTGGCAGGTGTACTCAATATCGCAACTGGTCTGTAGTCACCTGGTGTAGTACCCCCACCACCCTTCGGTACTGGTACAACTCGCGTGAGTTTCCAGCAATCGGGGAACGTAGCAGTTTCTATGCAAGCATTAAATATATAGAGTAAAGGCTCCACCAACACCATGCTGCAGTCTCTGAAAACAACCGATGGTATCCCGTCAGGTCCAACGGAACACTTCGGTAGCAAGCGGGCAAGAGCGCATCGAACGTCGCCAGGGCGCAGGGGTTCTAACTGCGCCCAAGTGCCCGGCGTCGCTGCCGCCCCCACATCCAACGTAGCCGGTACTGCACTGTAAACTGAGTGAAAGAATCGAGCAAATTCCTCAGCGCATTCATCATCAAAACTCGACCGTCCACTGGTTGGTTGGTTTGCCTAAATCAGACCTTCTCGATCTTAAGTAACCCCAGAATGCTCGTGGATCGGTTTCCAGATGTCTTTGCACACGATCCCGGTATTGGTCAAGTGCTCGCGACGTTGCAGCCTTAACCTTAGCCCTACATTGCGAAAACACTACATAGTCGCTCCGCGACTTGGACGATTTATATTTTTTGTGTAATGTATGTTTTAATTTTATATTCTTAATAAGTTCTGGAGTGTACCAAACAGGGTAATTGTTTTTTAATAATCGTCGAGATTATTTTTCTTGGAACACAAGCATCAAATCTATACCACAGTCAAATAATCCATACAGTCGTTCGACGAACGCGTCTAGACGGGTCAATCGTGCGGGGGACAAGAGGTGAGACGCGGGAAGAGCGGTACCTACTTACGTATGTCGCCTTAGTTCCTAACTAGGTACATGTTTTTGGGGGCTGGCACGTGCTTGTTTTTTGTTCGTTACTTATTTATTTGCTTAAGAATATTAATTAAGATGGTGCATACGACTTGTGCTGTGAGACATTGCAATTCTTCATGCTGCTTATAGATTAAAAAAAATAAGGATTTAAAAAATCTGCAAATTATCAATTTACTTACACCAAAAATGAAAATTTCATTAATTATAATTATTTATATTATTTTGAAATGTACCACTTAAAATAATGTACACGTACCTACTAATCTGCTAACTTTTTACAATATCTCATGTCTGGCCAAATCACAGAATAAAGTAGTAATTACTGTACGTACAACGTACAACATGGCAGACGTAAGAAAATAAGCGTTGTAAGGTAATATTCGATTCAAGTGTGATTTTAATTTCATGCAATAAGTACCTAGTACCTTCGTATTAGGTAAGTACCTATCAAATATTAATATGTATCTTGGTAACGGCGCGTCCTAGCTAAAAAATAACCATATTTTTGGCCCCCTTTTATAAACCCCACACATGTTCTCAGTAATCTCATAGCCCGGTCACCCATCCATAAAATGACCGTGATGTCTATTGCTTAACCTTAACGTAGTTTGCTTGAATACTTCATATCGATAACATAGGCTCTGCAAGCTGATCCCATGGTTGCCCATCCATTAAACGACCGCTATGTCAATCACTTTATTAAGTAAAGTGTAAAAAAAATAAAAAATATCGTACAAACCAAGTTGAAATTTTCAACTTGGTTTGTACGATATTTTTTTTTTTATTATAGTCTCACGCCTGTATCCCCGAAGGGGTAGGCAGAGGTGTAATATTACACCCACATTTCGCCATGAATTTTTTAGGTCCCACGTAATAGGGGGCGAGCCTATTGCCGTACCGGGCACATTACCAGACTCCGTGCTGCTACTGAGAATTTCCTAACGGAAAATCCCAATTACACTTTGCCCGACCCGGGAATCGAACCCGAGACCTCCCAATCCCACGCGCACATTTATGCCGCGAGACCAACAAGGCAGTCTGTTGTACGATACGATAACGACCTAGTATATCTGAAAAATGCTCATATCCTTAACCGCCTCTCACGACACGTGAGGGATGAAATAGGCGCTGACTGACACTTTTTATGCAAAGCTGTCACCGCACGGAAAAATGCAAACTGTTTTATAATAATTATTTATCGTTAATTATTGTAATATAATAAATAAGTGATTTACACTATAATATTAATGTAGCGTAGCAATTGTACTATTTTCTAAAATAAATAGACGGTGTTTGAATAAGTAGGTATTGTTTAAATGTGGCAGCCCTAGCCTATTTACCCTTGTCTAGACGTTGTCGGCTTTTTCTACGAGATCAAAGGCGTCAAACTACTGTATGTCTTTATACTGTGTCTATACTATAATAAAACTGTAAAGGTGAAAAAGTCTGTACATTAAAGATATTTTGACGAAAATTAGCCTAAAAATCTAGGAAAATGCTAAAAAGCAATACTTGATAATTTTTAGAATTTATGTCTGTCTGTCTGTCCGACGTCTTTCCCTATGTTGCTAAAGATCTCTAAAATGGCGAAATTGATTTCAATAAAACTTACACTCATGTACGAAGGATACTCAAACCTATAAAATAGTATATGTTACATTACAATATGTTGAGTGGTTTTCGGTGTACAGCTTGACCTCTCCTTTGTACGTAGTCCTAAACAAAACAGGGATCATCCAAAACTGGTTTTATATGTGTTGCCATCTATGATCATTATAAGTTTGTTAGTAAAAGTATAGTTAGTCTAAATAGGTACCTTCAAAGTGTTTTATGGCTATTTACCCGACTTTAAAAAAGGAGGCGATTCTTAATTTCGTCAGTATATTTATTGTATTTTCGATAAATAAATTACTGGAACCGAGTATATTTATAGTTATCCTTCCGACCGATAGATGTCACTATTTTCAAATTATTTTCTAGCAAAATAAATGTTTCTTGCAAAAAAGACAATAATTATGTGTAAATCTTTCTGTTATTAAAAAAATAATAGAGTATAATATTCGGCACTTTCATAAACGAAAAGTCTCTGTGTCAAAATTTATTACAATGTCCACTTAATTTAAACGGTCAATCTCATTTATTTCAAATGATTATGCTTATATAATAGTTATATAATCATTTCATTTTATTTTAAATGATAAAAACAATGACTTTAGACCCTTTTTTTTCAATAAATTGTCGATTAGTCCATATTATTTTTTCTATCTTGGTCGGTTTGTATATGTAAACATAGATGGCGTTTTCTGAATGGCGGTGTTAAGATTCTCCGTGGATTGATGAGGTTCTCGGTTAATTTTCTTTCTTTTTCGTCGGATTGGTGTCTTAGTCGTTTCTTTTGAATGTGGATGTGTTTCTTTGATTTCTTTCGTTCGTTCGTGTTCTGTACTTATACAGGTGTCTCATTATTCCCAAATTCCCACACCTCACGTACGTGGGAATCCGTGTGGGTGGGAGACTGAGGCCTGAATTCAGATACCTCTTGAGTAACTCAACGGGGTTATCTTACTTTCGGCAGGGCTGGATATTCGTAGCCCTGTGTGTATTTTCTAAATAAATCGCAGGGACAGACTTGAAACAGCTGGAATCGATCCCCGAACATGTTATTTTCACATGGTCAGTTATATGTGGCATGTTCACGAGTATGCGGTAAAAATAATTTACATGTTCTATATGAAGGTGGTAAAACAGTTATAAAAAAAGATATAAGAAATAAACAGATAATGTTGTGTATAAATAAAGTCTCTAATGATATCCCTACTGTCCCTACTTCCTATTAATATTATAAATGTGAAAGTTTGTGAAGATGTATGTATAGATGGATGGATGGATGTTTGTTACTCTTTCACGCAAAAACTACTGAACGGATTTGGATGAAACTTTGCAGTAATATAGTTTATACAACAGAATAACACATAGGCAACAATTTATAAAGATTTTGTATAATGTTGCCATAATATAAGAAAAAGTATCCACTAACTCGGCAAAAAACCTGAGCTCTGAAAGCTGTCTTCGCGTGCGTTGCCTAAACCGTTAAAGTTACTTGAAGATAATGTATGGTGAAATTGTTATCATAAAAAGCTCAACATGAAAAATTCAAGATGGCCGCCGCCCAAAAACGGTGGATTACTTATTTTCCACAAATACCTCAATACGGGTATCAAATGAAAGGGCTTGATTCGTAGAATAGAGCTCACTATAAAAAAATCCAAGATGGCTGTTGCCGCAAAATGGCGGATTACATATTTTCCACAAATACCTCAATATGGGTATCGAATGAAAGGACTTGATTGGTATAATAGGTCTCACTATGAAAAATCCAAGATGGCTGCCGCCACAAAATGGCTGATTACATATTTTCCACAAATACGTCAATATGGTTATCAAATGAAAGGGCTTGATTGGTAGAATAGACTTCACTATGAAAAATCCAAGATGGCCGCCGCCACAAAATGGTGGATTACTTATTTTCCACAAATACCTCAATATAGGTATCAAATGAAAGGGCTTGATTCGTAGAATAAAGCTCACTACGAAACATCCAAGATGGCTGTCGCAGCAAACTGGCTGATTACATATTTACCACAAGTACCTCAATATGGGTATCATATGAAAGGGCTTGATTGGTAGAATAGACCTCATTGTGAAAAATCCAAGTTGGCTTCCGCCACAAAATGGCGGATTACCTATTTTCCGCAAATACCTCAATATGGTTATCGAATGACAGGGTTTGATTAGTAGCAAAGGGCTCACTATGAAAATAGAATGAAAAGTATCAACTAACCAACAAAACTAAAAACTTGAAACTAAATATGTAAATAAAAATTATTTTTAAATAAAAAGAAACCGACTTCAAAAAACACTAAGGAACTAAAAAACAAAAAATAATTGGTTTTGGAGGAACAATTTTTGGAGTCGGTGCCAAGCCAAGTATTTCTGATCTGACTATAAAACCTCTACACATTTTTATACAACTTTTGTTGTTGATAGAATAGGTAGTTTGTAATTTAGTAACTTTTTGCGTAAGTGCTTGGCACCGACTCCAAAAATTGTTCCTCCAAAACCAATTATTTTTTGTTTTTTAGTTCCTTAGTGTTTTTTGAAGTCGGTTTCTTTTTATTTAAAAATAATTTTTATTTTTTGCTTTTTAGTGTTATACTAATAAAAAATAGTAATAGGTGGTAATTAGGTACATAGGATAGTGTAGGTGGTAAATGATGGGGAGGCCTTCTTTACGTGCTTCAATTCTAAAATGTAGACCTGTACCTTTCTGGCAATTTGAAGTATTTTTTTTGTTATCAACTAACTAGCCTAAACACGTTCGTTTCAGTTCCATCATCAGATCCCGGAAATCATCCAATACCAAAGTATTTGCCAAGATAAAACAAATGAGCCTAAACACGATGAGATTGCGTTATTGTATTACAAAGATCCCACGGCCACTTTCCTGCTCTATCATCAGAGTTTGGTAAACATTCAGCACTAAAGTCCATGTAAAGACGAATCAAACGAGCTCAAACTCAATGGGATTGCGTCATTGTATTAAAAAGATCCCATAGCCACCTTCCTGCTCCATCATCAGACTCTGCAAAACATCCAGTACCAAAGTCCATGTAAAGACGAATCAAACAACGCTAAACTCGATGAGATTGGGTTATTGTATCACAAAGATCTCATGGTTACCTTCCAACTCTATCATCAGACCATGGAAATCATTCAGCATCAAAGTCTATGTAAAGACGACTTAAGCGACACTAAGGTCCATGTAAAGACAAATCAAACGAGCTCAAACTCAATGGGATTGCGTCATTGTATTACAAAGATCCCATGGCCACCTTCCTGCTCCATCATCAGACCCTGCAAAACATCCAGTACCAAAGTACATGTGAAGACGAATCAAACAACCCTAAACTCGATGAGATTGGGTTATTGCACCACAAAGATCTCATGGTTACCTTCCAACTCTATCATCAGACCATGGAAATCATCCAGCATCAAAGTCTATGTAAAGACGACTCAAACGAGCCCAAACTCGACGGCATTGGGTTGTTATCGTCAAATCGCTTCAAGTGTGCTTATAAAATTTGAAGATTTCCTTCGATTTTTTAGGACTCCATGATCATATCCTGACCTGATGATCATGGGACCAACTAAGAGGTATACTCTTTCAATCAAAACAAGAATTTTAGAAATCGGTCCAGGCGTCTTAGAGAAATCGGGGAACATACATAAAAAAAAAAAGATTCCGACGAATTGTTAACCTCCTCCTTTTTTTGAAGTCGGTTAATAAAAAAAACTTTCTTTTTATTTTGGGCGTAGCGTATCCAGAATAAACATTATGATAGAAATTTCACTTGTCCAACGATTTCATATTTGTCTGATCAATACCCCAGATTGATGAGAAGTTTGGTGGGATCTGGCAGCTAGGACTTACCGACTTACTTTTTAGCTTTTGGTACATAACCTAACTACATCATTTTTATTGTAATAAAACAGTATAACATAAAATAAATTGTTTTTTTACAAGGTTTATTCTAGAGTAGTTATCAAATTATTTTCAAAATTGATAGATTTATTGCCTTCAGTATTTAATGTAGGTAGTGAACTTTGTCTTTACAGTAAGTAGTTTGGACGAATGGTTTAAAAGTTATCACGATTAATTGAACTAAGCGCAGCGTCATTAAAAACGCTTACTATAAGTTGGCGCGCTTAAGCGCAGCGGGGCGGTGGGGCGGTCTGATTATGTACTTTGTGATAATGCTTTCAGTTTTTATTTTTGCTGCTATTCTATTCAGTAGATACATAAGCTCTTCATTAACTTTAATAATATACCTACACACTTACCTTTACCTGAAGTTTGACGAATATGAAAACAAAAGTAATTTTAAGTATTATCTGTTTATATGTATGTATGCTACACGGCTATCGTGCAGATCCCTTTGTGATGAATTTGATATGGATAGTCTGAAACCTGGGGAAGTACAAAGGCTACTCTTTATTAAAAGTTTCATGCGGGCGAAGCCGCGGGCGAAAGCTAGTATTGAATAAATCTTATCAGAAAATAAATGTAACATCTCGTTAGGGTTCGTTAAAGAATACATTTCAGCAAAATCTAATTTAGAAATCATTTCATACAAGCTATGAAAGTCGGCTTTACGAAAGTTCCATTGGTTATGATGAATTGGGATGTGAGTGTGTGAGTGTGCCGCTAGCGAGGGAGTAGGCGCGGGCGGCGGCGCCGGCGCACCAAGCTCGAGGCGGACCGCGAGCGGTGGATGGTACGCGTCCACGGGCTCCATGCCCTCGTCAGCCGCGCCCACAGTCACCACACCACGCGCACTCAATACGAGGTCCAGCTGCCTACCATTACAGTTAGGTACAGTATTACACTGAGTAAATTCACAGAAGGCCACAAAATATTCATAATAGTTATTTACATAAACATTGCACGAATATAAATTAAAATCTCCTAAAATAACTAAATTATGATTATATTTTAAACAAAGCTTTTCTAATGCACTAAACATTAACATATATTCAGTCTTTAGGCGGAATATATACAGTACAGCAAACAAATAAAAAGCGTCTATGCGTATACACAGTCGCACAGATTATTTCGAACCTGTGACTGTCCATATCGATAACATCCGGTATCAGTACTCGCCGGAGTTCAAACCGCGGTGTGGCTACTAAAGCTACGCCTCCTTGCTTACGCCCATCTGCACGATCACATCTTAAGATTTGATATCCTGGGAGTGTTATTTCTGCGTTTTGAATACTGTCGTTTAATCCAGTTTCAGTGAAGACAAATATATCCGATGCTGACGATTGTAATAATGATAATAATTGATTACACTTAGTACGAAGTCCTCTTACGTTCTGATACAGGATGTTAAGGTGTCTACTGGTTTTGCTGTTGAGTTGGTCCGCTTGAGCGACGAAACCAAATCCATTCGCTAAACTCCACATTTAACGGCCATACTGCTGCAGTTGGCGCCGTTGGCAGCACTGACGTCGTTCTCCGTCTCTCTTGCTCTCGTAGTAAAGATAGACAGGAGGAGCGCTCGTCTCTCTTGCGCTCGTAGAGACAGCTGTCACAGCGCGACTGCCACGCCGCCAAGCGGCAATTAGGTCACAGAAAGTTTGTCTACAGAGCACCCATAAGAAATGCGCCTCTATGTAAATATCTGAGCTCTTTGGTACGGCGCCACAGACTTTTCGGAGTTTTATGCGTATTGAATTGTCTATCATCGCTGTCCTCGAAGCGCACGTTACGATATCCTTTGAATGGCAGTCTGTTCATATCTCAATTAGGCTATAGGTCTTAAGAATACCTAAAGCATAATATTAAAAGCCCAAATTTGTATATTTTTTGGTTGGGTGTGATGTGTGTCGTGTACGTAGTGGGTTAAGACCTTATCGCTGCGAACGAAGCCTTTTTTATAGGCTCCTGTATCCCCGAAGGGGTAGGCAGAGGTGTAACATTACACCCACATTTCGCCATGAATTTTTAGGTCCCACGTAATAGGGCGAGCCTATTGCCGTTATCGGGCACATCTCCAGACTCCGTGCTGCCACTGAGAATTCGGAAAAATCCAGTAACAATTTTGCCCGACCCGGGAATCGAACCCGGGACCTTCGATCAGCAGTCGCATACGTTATCCACTGGACCACAGAGGCAGTCTAGTAAGATATAAAAATAAAGTAATAGTGTAGCGGTAACAACATACAGCTGAGGCCATCTAGCGAACAACAACAAAGTCTCAACAACAACCAATACGGCGACATCTATCGGACATGATACGGCAACAAAGTTCTAAATCGCGCTAGGAGAGTTGGCGCGCGAGTTGACTATATACAATTTCTCAAGCACCTCCGTCGAAATGCAGTCCACCACGATAACCTAGCCAGGCTTAGTCTCCTCCCTCTAGTTGGAGGAACACCACACCTTATTCCTACATACATACATATACTCACGCCTTTTCCCGTCGGGGTAGGCAGAGACAACAGAACGCTTGCTTCTATCCTTACAAACTTCACGCACTTACACCTTATTCCTCTACAAGAAACAAGAATAATAAATACCTGTGACATCGCACACAGCCATCACGCAGGGCGTGAGTCTGGCGGGAACAAACTCCCGACCCCCGTAATGGAACACCATAGCCCAGTCCACGGAGCACACGCCGCCGTCGCGCGCGCACCACATCACGTTGTTCAAGTGTCTGTCGCCTACGCCTGGAATAAACAGTTATTTATTAAATTACAACCTTATGCAGTATACAGGGTTATTTGTAAAACACCTTTAACCTCTCAGGACTATGTTACTAACATTATAAACAACAACTTTTGTTCTATGACTCTTTAAAACAAACCTTTAAGATTTCGTTGTCCTATCTAACACATTTCAACTCGTGTATTTTGCTGTACCTACCTACGTCCGCCGCCCGCACCCCTCGCTATTGTTCTATCGCATAGACTTCGCAACATTTAGAGCGTTCAATTTAAATATTTTTATTTTTGTATGAAAATATGATAATTTTTTAAAACTCTTAGAACAAAAGTTGTTGATTATGATGTTAGTAACATAGTCCTAGAGGTTGACGGTATTTTACAAATAACCCTGTATATAGGTAAATTTCATGCGTTATTGATTGACTGACAACACACTCACTATTTCATGAGATATTGAGGTTCAAAATTACCATAATTTTTAACTAATGGAAGGAAAGAGGAACCCGCCACGCACCCTTGGATTGCCCATCCCAACTACTGAAGGCATCTCCAGGAGCGATGGGCAACGACTGAGCCAATCGCTTATCGCTCCCTCAGATGCCTCGTGCAGTGCAACACGTGTCGAAGCATAGCCGACGCGTACAGCGGGATACTGCAAGTCAGGTATCTTCCTGGAACCTATTTGCGCATTATTCCATATACAAGGGGTATATGGAATAATGCTTGAGAGGAGTTCGGTATTATCAACCTTTTTCTATTGCAATAGTTGGGGTGGTCAATCCGAGGGTGCGTGGTGGGTTCCTCTTTCCTTCCATTAGGTTACAATGAAGATCCGCCAAGTCTAAGTCAACGGCTGATTCCATCAACTGTAGGTACCATATTTTTTCTTATGATTAAGTAATCGATGCATTTCTCGTGCCGATGTGCCAAATAAAAATAAAATCTGCGGGAGTAGCTGCAGAGATACCCTTGTATTTAATAAGTACCTATACAAGGTGTTGATTTGCAAAATATTTGCAGATGAGAATATACTGCTAAAACTGAATACAAATACATGAAAAAATTGGTCACAAACACTTAAACATTTTTTTCGTAATCATGTATTTTAAAAATCAACTCGCTGTATTGATCCCTGCCGTCGCTCAGCTGATCGCAGATAATTTTAGGTGAATTAGTAAAATGTCTATATTGTATTACTAAAATATTTTGCAAATGCCGATCAATATCCTGTATAATAAAAAACGTTTAAATTACAAAAAACAACTGAATATCTAACTTACCGAACAACCAGTTGGTGATAGTCATAACACTCAGGGTCTCTAGAAACATGCGTTTCTTGAACATAAACTCTTGAATGGACGCACAACGGTTCTCTATACACGACCTGTGGGAAATATTAGCTTTAAATAAATGGTCAGTTTTTAGTGCGAATGGGACAGGACGAAGGGGAAGACCTAGGCGGACGTTCTCTGACCTGATTGGAGACATCCTAAAAACAGGACAGGTTCGAAGTACCCTAAACAGAAGAGCATGCATGAGAAACTTGATGGGAGTGACTGAAGCAAGAGAGGAATGTCAGGATCGTTGCAAATGGCGTGAGTCTAAGTATGTGTTTTTACAACACCGAGTCGTCAAACTTACCTTAGAGTGTGAACAGGCACCTTTTTACAAATAGTGTTGTACTGCTCTAACGCTGAACTCGGGGACAACACTAATTTGTCATCTGCCAAACGGTTTTGAGGCACTGAAACAAAAATAATAAATAAGGTATATCCCCTCTCTCTCTCTCTCTCTCTTTGTTTTCCTCTCTTTCTTTCTTATTATTAATATAGTAATACTTACAAGGTACTTTGTCTGCCAACAAATCCCGCAGCCTCCCATAATCCTCCAAGTATTCAATGATCGCAGAATCTTCAGAGAGAATTGTGACCTGTCCGTGGAATATTATATTATTTTTACACAAGTCATATTTAATAGGGAAGTTTCCTACAAGTGAAATAAATTATACAAGTATTTTTATCTAGTGAAACATATCAAAACAATAGTAGTCATTCATCAATTAATGTTAAAACTTTATTTAACATTTTTTATCGTCAATTTATTGATAATAAGTATTCTACTTGACAGCAAAACACTATGACGTCACTATGTCATATTTCATACAAAACCCTGGGCAAAGGTCGTTTTTGACAGTTCATTATAAGTGCTTGATTTGACTAGTTGGAAACAACCCTATTGTAGCCTACTTGCTTATATTAGGTGAGAAATAATATTAGGCAAATTTCATAGTTCTAGGTTTTTTGTAACATCAACGGCCGTATAGAGTATTTGACCGAAATGTAGAAGTGTTATTTTTTAACAACTTCATGGGACTAAACACTTGAGTATAATTTTTTAAATTTATATGCATACCGCTTTATTACAAAACATGGACTAAATATTGATCGAAGTTTAAAACTGTATAAAATTGATAATATGTGCATTAATAGACACATTTGTGAATATTAATATTGTCACTAAAATTTGTTGGAATGTCTCATTAAGTAATAACTATCTACAAAAAGTTTCTTTTTCAATTAGCAATCAAGGATTAAGCCTAAATATTTTTGTAATAAGGTACAAAATCGATGAATTTCTGGCGCCAATTTGTTCTATAGATGTCCTTTGCACTCATGGATAAGTAGGTATTTCGAGCATTGCACGCGCGTACTTCTAATAGCGGCTTAAAAGTCTGCTTAAAAAAAATCGTTACCCAGGTATTATTTTTGTTTTGTATAACTTTGCATGATGTCTATAGGTACTGGCTTCCGCTTAGTGATGGGTCTTGTGACACCCTGTATGTCATCATCATCAGCCTTTAACAGTCCACTGCTGGACTAGGCCTCTCCTTTGAAACGACGAGTTGGCCTACTATACCACGCTGGCCAAACGGGTTGGTATAGGGTTTGTATCAAGTTTTCCTTCTCTTACAGTGCTGTTCTCTGCATAATATGCTCCCTCTGTCGGCTCTTACGACACCCATGGGATGATATGGGGTGGTGACATTCTGTATTATTAATCCGTCACCACACGGACGCACGGACACATCCTTATATACAATATGTTGATATGCATTTGCAAAATATTTTAATAATACAACATAGACAGCATACTTATTAACCTTAAATTATTTCAAATTGTGTGTGATGATATAAGCCTATTTTCATTCAATGTTACTTAGATAGTAAATCAGAATAAACTGTTGAAACGTTCAAAATAAGACTGTATCACACAGTCATGGCAGATACGTATGCTTGTGTGTGTTAGGCACCTGCAATGGCGATCAGCTGAGCGGCGGCGGCGGTCGATACAGCGAGTTTATTTTCAAAGTGTATGATGACTTTATTTTTTTACTTTCTGTGACTTATTTTTCCATCTATTTGTATTCACTTATAGTAGTATATTCACCCCTTAAAATATTTTGCAAATTCAAATCAACATCCTGTATAGGAGATATACACACATAAACATATAACAATGCCTTAATTATACAATATTTTAGAATGGAACTTACATTATAACTCCTGACTTGTCCTGTGACGATGTGTGTCAGTATTCCTATAGCTCTCTGCACCGAAGCATCATTGGCTAACGGCTCGCCGCACTTAACTATGTACCTCTTGATAACACCGTTAGATAGCCTAACCGTCACTTCGCACGGACATCTTATAGAGTCCCGGTGGATTTTCACCTGAAATATCAATCAAATCATTTATAGAATTTTCTTGGGTTTACGCATATTTTACACATTGTAATTAAACTACTGTTTATGGATTGTTATCGCGATATATTGGTTTGACTGTACCATGCCTAAACCATAGAATATCGCTATCCCTTTGGGTTTTTGATGTCAGACAGGCAGTCGCTCTGTGGAAAAGCTAATATTCAGCCAAATCCGGTTAGACTAGAGAGCGGACCCCAGGTTGAAACTGGGATAACGGTAGGAGGCTGAATATCATTTGCACACTTACTTGCTCATTGAAATGTACAACAGTGACTGAAGGCGGCAGAGCCAGCAGTTTCCTAAGGTTCTGTCCTTGTCCCTCCAACACGGCGCCACGTGTGAGTGAGGGAGACAGCTGCGAGAGCTTCAGCCCCGACGCCTGAGGTTTTCTGCCCAACTCCTCTATGACACTCTTCACTGTATTCAATCTGTCTTCTGGAAATATATAACGTTACTGTGGTCTCAGGTTCGATCCCCAATTACGCCGCGCACACACCTCTGACTTTTCGAAGTTATGTGTGCATTAAAAATGTTAATTATCGCTCGATATATGGCTCCTAAGCTCTTCACCAACGCACTCGAAGACGTCTTTAAGACGCTGGACTGGACTGGACGGGGCATCAACATTAATGGCGAGTACATATCCCACCTTCGGTTTGCCGACGATATCGTCATCGTGGCAGAGAGCCTGGCAGAACTGAGCGAGATGCTGCACAGCCTAAATGGAGCCTCTCGACGGGTCGGTCTCGGCATGAACTTGGATAAAACCAAGATTATGTTCAACGAACACATTGTGCAGGGACCGGTTTATGTCGACGGATCGATGCTCGAAGTTGTTCAAGAGTATGTCTACCTTGGGCAAGTAGTCCAGCTTGGTAGAAACAACTTCGAGAAAGCAATCGACCGCAGGATCCAGTTGGGTTGGGCAGCGTTTGGCAAGCTACGTCGAGTTTTCTCTTCGCCCCTACCGCAATGCCTGAAGACCAAAGTCTTCAACCAATGCGTCCTACCTGTTATGTCGTACGGTGCCGAGACGTGGACACTCACAGTGGGACTAGTCCACAAACTAAAAGTCACGCAGCAAGCTATGGAACGAGCTTTGCTTGGCGTCTCTTTGAAGGATAAAATCCGAAACGAAGTTATCCGACAAAGAACCAAAGTTACCGACATAGCTCACAGAATCAGTAGGCTCAAGTGGCAGTGGGCTGGCCATATCTGTAGAAGGACTGATGGCCGATGGAGCAAGCGTATCCTGAGTGGAGACCACGTCTCGGCAAGCGTAAGGTAGGGCGGCCCCCGGCTAGGTGGACCGACTACCTGATAAAGGTGGCTGGGATAGACTGGATGCGGAAGGCTGAGGACCGTGTACTGTGGCGCGTGTTGGGAGAGGCCTATGTCCAGCAGTGGACTGCGATAGGCTGATTGATTGATTTATTGATATGGCCAATGTGCTCGGTAGATGGCAATAGGCTCGCCCCCTATTACATTGGGACCAAAACAATACCGGCTAAGTGTGGCTGTGTAATACACCTCTAGCTATCGCTTCAGGGATAAAAAGGCATGAAGTTATGTTACTGACAGACAAGCTACAGCCAAATCCGAGCCGCCTGCTCGGTTGGCGTAGTTGTTTAAGCGGCCGCCTCGCCGCTTGATACTGCGCCGAGTGTTTTGGGTTCGATCCCCACACGAGACAACATTCTATTATGTGGTACCTAAAAACTCATAAAATTGCGAAATTTGGGTGTAACATTACACTTCTGCTTACTCCTTAGGAGATACAGGCGTCAGTCTAAAAATCTTATACTAATATATAAAGCTGAAGAGTTTGTTTGTTTAGTTGAACGCGCTTATCTCAGGAACTACTGCTCCGATTAGAAAAATTCTTTGTGTTAGATAGCTCATTTATCGAGGAAGGCTATAGGCTATATAACATCACGCTATGAACGACGGGAGCAGAGCAGTAGACTTAAATAACGCGGGTGTAACCGCGGGCATCGTCTAGTAAAAATATAATGACACATAACTTCAAGCCTTTATCCCCGAAGGTATAGGCAGAGATGTATTACACACCCATTGGATACTTCACCAGTTATATTTTGTTTCCAATGTAATAGGGAGCGAACCTATTGCCATCTACCGGGCACATTGTTAAGCGAGCGATAATTAACATTTCTTTTTTAATAAAATAAATAAATATAATAATACACTTACCACTATCAAAATGTTCAACTGCAGTTAGTTTTCTTTCAATATTGTGAAGCGTTTGATAATAAGTACCACCGTATGTAGTTTCAAATACGGATTCCTTCATCTTTTTAAATATTGACGTCCATTCTGCCGAATCTAGAAAATACATTAACTCTCTTACTTATAAACGTTAGTCAAAATTTTAAACGACTGCTGAGAGGCTGATTAGCAAAAACCTTACCTATAAACCCTGTTTAGAGTTTAGGAGCCACTTAGTGATGTTCAAATAGCTGTCATATTTAAACTACACTGGGACCTTGTTTAAAAATGATGCTGAGAGGCACAATGGCGGCTTTTACTTGAAACAGCGGTTCGATCAATGACATATTATTATACATTGTTAAAGATAAGGATATATTTATTTGCTAAAACATGTGTACATAATAAAACATTGTTTAGATGCTTATTATAGATCTTAAATAATAGTTAGAATCAACATGTTTGACCATATGAGTATGTGGTGTACAAATATTACAAAACATTAATAAGTGATAGGTAACAATACATTTTTCTTTCTTCTATTTTAATTAATAAATAACAAATAATCAAAATTAAATAAAAGTAATTAAGAAATGTCAGTCATAATTAAATCATACAGCAATAAATAATATAATTAAAATAAAAAACAAAAAGTAATTAAGAAATGTCAGTCATTTAAATCAGTTAAAATTATTTATTTGCATTTCTTTTAATTTTAATGTTGTTTACTTATAATTAAACATAGATTTTGACGATTTAGCAGATTTCCAAAATTATATAGAAGATGTAACTTGTATAGTTATAAATTATTTCTTGCCGATATTTTTAGAACAACATAATAGTAGGAGAGCTGGTAAACAATTTTTGGTAACATACCCAATTGAGGCATTACAGGAAATTCTGTGATTGTCCTTAAATGAACCTAAATTAGATACTCTAGGTCTAGTTAAAGTATAGCGGCTCCCTACAAGCACTTGAATCTTTGTACAGGCAAAAAAGAAATGAGTCATTCTAGATTACCTACTTTTTTTATAAGGAGAGCTTATATTGGCTGTATCTCGGTTGGCTCTCGCGAAACCACGACAAACGGCACTCATGTGGTCTTTCAATAATATTTTCGGAGTAAATATATAAGTCCATCCTAAGTAATAACAATAATCGAAAAAGAACATTTATTAGATCTTTTTATGAAAAACAAAAATACATCCGTAATTAGTATAATACCCTGAAGCTATATTGAATCTCAAATAAAGTGCAATAATAGAAAAAAATCACGTAAATTTCAATATTTCTCATGTTTCAAAAAAATATCCAAAATTGTTCACCAGCTCTGGGACTTTTTGTTATTTGTCAGAATATCGTTGCCATGGAGATATCATATAGTTGCTATGTATCTATGACTCATAGATACAAAATAGCCAAACGTGTTCGTTCAATTGCGTTATTTAGTCGACTATTTTGGCTTTAATCTGTGGCCCTCGTATGTGTATCGTTCTTTATCAGTTACTCAGCTAAACAACAGCTAATCAACGTTTATAAGTAAAGAAAAGAGCTATGGCAGATTTTTAGTTCAGTGCAATAAAAGTGTCTTCAAAACTCATTACCACCAAAATTCATGAAATATTTTTATACGATTTTCTATATTTTAGTCGAATTTAGATAAGGCTAGGTAAAAAAGTATAACATCAAAAATAGCTATTATGTTAATTGATTTCCGGATTTTCATAATGGCCATTTCTTTGGTTTGTCAGAAAGCCACAAGGTTGCCAGAGTAAATAATTATTATTTCCAAGATAGAATCATGAATGTTTGTTTATAGATTAAGAGATTTAAACATAACATATATATAACATATCTCTTCACGCCTTTTATCCCCGAAGGGGTAGGCAGAGGTGTATTACACACCCACACTTCGCCAGATATGGAGAGAGAGAGATTTAAATTATTCATTAATATGAATAATACTATTTTTTGCTTGTTACGTTTATTTTTTATGCGGATTTTAAATAAAGTACAGTATTAAAAACTCCTTTCGACATTTATTAGGACTGGGCGCTATAGTAAAAAATACAACATGACATTTGACATTTCGATTTTTGTCACATCTCGCCACAGAAGAATAACTGAAGCATGGAAGGAACGATATTTTTAAGAACAAATTGAATATAGCTACACTCTTCACATATGATAAATTTGAGTTGCCAGAAGAAGATGGCACTATGTTTGTCAGTTAGGGCTAAAGACAATTTGAACACAAATATCGTAACTTTTTAATTTAATAGTGACTGAGCAAGTCCGCTATCGATATCGATTAAAGTTTCAATATAGGTTCAAAATCAAACGGACTTGTAAAGTATATTATTTATATGTTATACATTTTAAATTCCGTAACTTTATGTCCACAGCAGTCAGAACGCTAGTTGATGGATAGTCTTTAAATAATTATTACACAAACTTGCATTTTTAAACTGATCTTATATATTTTTGTTTCAAATGGGTACTCAGTAGCACATAATCTTTCGAGGCGTTATTTTCTAATTTTCATGGTATTTTTCTTTACGCATCAACAGCCTTTTCAAGTCCACTGCTGGTCTTTAACCTTCCGTGGTGGAGGTTTGGCCTACTATAATACCACACTAGCCAGACGTATTCGTATAGGGTTTTATTTCGAGATTTCCTTCTCTTGTTTCTCTTAGTCGCCTCATACGACACCCTCGGCATAAATGTTTATTTATACTTATTTATAGTTAGTTTTTCAGCTGTAATGAAAGCTGTAAGTGGGATTAATAAATATTAAATAAATAAATCATCACCCCTTACTCTCTCTCTGATCTCAATAACATATTTTTATTAGATAAAGCAAATCATTAAGATAAAAGCAAAACTCATAGCTTAAGCATTATGATAACTGAGAATGGCATATCCAAATTAATTCTTTACAAGGATAGGAGATAGTCGACATGGATTTTATCAAGCAAAAAACATAAAAAAATACTTAAAATAGATAAATCAGACAAAACCTTGAATAGTGCCCAAAGGTTTGTTATTAACAATAATCACTTTATTGAAATTTTCTCATTACATAGTGTGTAGGTAATACAAATCTATGTGTAAAAAATGTATGTGCGGGATCAGACACTTTTCGGTCATACATGTGACACACAGAATATTTAGAGAGAAAAAAATTATGGCTAGACTAGCCCTTCGATTTTATCTTGGGATCGGCACATTATTAGTCCACTAGTCGAACAAGAACAACCAAGTTTTGGTCTCTGGGTAGATAACATTTAACAAAATTTCTTTCAAATGAAGATTCCCTTATTTTGATGCATATCCACTCAGTAGTCATGACTATGAAAGCAGACAATTCTTATCAAACCTTCAAATTACTGTCCTTTAAATATTACTGTCTTTGTAAAGAAAGATCAGAATTTTTCTATAGGTGCATTTTTTTTTTTTGTAATATGATGGATTCTAACAAGCTTCGGAATTCATTACTGTTGCTGATAGTTTAAATAATAGCAAGTAATTATTTAATCACTCACACTGATATGATTAGAAGGGAGGAGCCATCTGTCATTACTATAAAAACATTCCACAGTAAAATGCTTGGAACAAATTCTATGGTGCTTTCTAGGCACCCAATTTTCTCCACGACATACTGCAGCAATCCACTTATTTTATAAATCTTTATCACGTGCACATATAATCTAAAAAATAACGAGGTAAAAATATACGGTGGATAGACATATCGATAAAATTTATTACAACACTTGAAAAGTCGATATAAATATTATACGACTAAATTCAAAATCATGATAGAACTGTTATAACAGAAAAAATCACTAAGGTTATATAATTTGATGGCATAATATTGTCTAAATTGTATCTTACACGTCAGTTGACTGTGTTCAATTTGGGAGTACTAGGACGGTCTCTATGTATATTATCCAATCTCTTTGCATCTCGCCCTTTGGCGCTGTACAGAGGAGCTGATGATATTTTGTGGTCACAAATCCGAGTAGTGCCCACACCTGAGGTTGCTTGACATGCGTAGTCGTTAATTATGTTTACTAGTGGGCATAAATAGTATTATACCATCGAGCTCCTTCAGTTTTATTTACCAATAAATTATAATTTGATGTAACATATACAAAATAGATGGTTAATAATGACATAACATATAAAACTTCTAATCATAATAACTCAAAAACCTGACCTCCTATAGTTACAATATTTTTACCTTTAGAATCAGCAATATATATTCTATCAAATAATGTATATTTCATTTATAGATGCTAACTTTGGTGATTAACTAAAATGATGTATGGGAAGCTGCCATAGCTCTTTAAGCGTTGTTTAAATGCTTGACAGCTATTCAGCTGGGAGGTGGCTAAGTCACACTCAACGAGATTTTTATAAGTAAGACGGTATGTCGTTAATAAAATATATTAAATGGTCTTTCAAATATTATTTAAGCAGGTTTCATACCATTATTTCTTATTTATGTTCTAAGTTTCAAACAGATGTTTTTGGTTTTTAAATACGTACAAATTTCAAAGTGCAATTTTTTAAAAGCTATGAACTAAATGTTAATAAAATTTGCTACGTATAAATGCAGAGTTGTGGAGAATGTATAAGAATATTCACAAAAGACTTTTCAATTCAATAGGGTTGTTTCCAACAATTTTAATGAAATGTCAAAACGACCCTTACTACGGCGTTTGAATAAAATATGACAGTGACGTCATAGTTTTTTGCTGTCAAGTAGAATACTTATTATCAATAAATTGACGGCAAAAAATTTTAAATAAAGTTTTAACATCAATTGATGAATGAAACTACTATTATTTTGACATGTTCCACTGGATAAAAATACTTGTAAAATTTATTTCACTTGCAGGAAACTTTCCTATTGTCGTACACGTCATGTTGTAGTGCCGTGAAATGTTGAATTTGTCAAAAATCATCATCATCATTATCAGGACAGCCTAGAGACGACCACTGCTGGACATAGGCCTTCCCAAGGTGAAAAATGTTTCATTTAAAATAGGATTTTATTTTATTACTTAATTTAGCAAAATAAATGCTATAGGTAGCTTCTATATTATAGACTGAGTACAGTCGAACAACTTCCCACTCGACCACCATGAGGGCGAGAATCGCTCAGCAAGAAATCGTCGCCTCCAGTGCTACTTTACACACACATTGACACTCGTATACAAAACCAGTTTCTAGTTTGCCTCGACTCTATGAGCGAGTCAAGGGATTTTTTTTCAAACTGGTCCACCGCCGACTTGTTTGATTGTACATACTTTTCGGGAAACTTTTAATACTCGATGTCAAAAAACCAATCACCAAGTCGAAGTTTAGTCGACATGCTCATCATACCAAGTCATGCTAAGCAAAAGTAATACCTGGGAAGTGAAACGATTTTTAGGCTTAAACATTTTCAAAGCCTCAAAGTTGAGCGCGCGTGCAATACTCGAGATCCCTACATCCATGGGTGGGTCGGACATGTATAGGACAATTGGCGGTGTAAATGATTTTGTAATAATTAGAAACAATACCCCTTCCCCCTCCCAATGTCCGTGTGGTGACGGATTAAGAATACGGAATGTCACCACCCCATATCATCCCATGGGTGTCGTAAGAGCCGACAGAGGGAGCATATTATGCAGAGAACAGCACTGTAACAGAAGGAAAACTTGATACAAACCCTATACCGTTCCGTTTGGCCAGCGTGGTATAGTAGGCCAATTCCTCCTTTCAAAGGAGAGGCCTAGTCCAGCAGTGGACTGTTAAAGGCTGATGATGATGATTCCAGATATAGTGCCGAGGTAATGTTCGTTATGATTGGTACAATATGGGATTTTAATTTTCGATGGATCTTTTTACACCTCTCATATGCTGTGAATTAAGGTTTTAGCCCACTTATAAGACTCTGCTCCCACCAAACAAAAAGAATATCATTCGCATATGGGATTTCGAGTATTGCGCTTTAGGTATTGTGTGACGTAGTAGCGGTCGCGCTACCCCCATGGTCGGTCTACTTCTGACTGGCCGCCTCTCTTATCAGCGGCACATAAATGCCGCGGCGAGACAGCGATTCCCTCTCTCTTGGACCCTGGACACCACTGAAGATAAGTTCTACTTCTCTGCTGGAGCGCCGAAGCCTCGTCAGCCTGCCTGCCTACCCTGCCCTGAGTCTAGCTCTTACCTCTAGTTACCGGGTTTATTTTGTGTAACGCTTTTAAGTAACATTATTTTGTAACGAACAATATACTTATTTAATTTCTCTCCAGTACACATACCTGCTACGTAACTCATTAGGCATATAGGCACCCACAACACACTAATAAACGTTACAATCCTTTACACAGTCGTGTAAGTGGACTAAAACCTTTAACCTAATAAATGAATAACAAACCTGTGGTCCTAGCCAGCTGCCAGCAGTACTGCATCAAGGCGTGCTGTGGATCACTCACGAGCCTCAGGTACTGTCTCCAAGTTTCAAGAGTATCCTCCTCCCGGAAGCCTCCGTACTGGCGCCATGTAGATGCTGGGAATACTCTGGATAGGTCCCTTATCTGAGATACCGTGGACGAGTCTAGCTGCGGGAGCATTGAAACTATCTGAAATACAAAAAACTGACTCTATACTCTATATCAGTGGTGGCGAACCGGAGACGATTGCAGCTCTTGTCTTTCCATGAATAAATTTTTTATCAACTGTTGAAATTTTCTTGCATAATTAGGGTTCCGTACCTTAAAGGTAAAAGACGGAACCCTATTACTAAGCCTCCGCTGTCTGTCTGTCCGTCTGTCTGTCACCAAGCTGTATCTCATAAACCATGATAGCTAGAAAGCTGAAATTTTCACAAATTATGTATTTCGGTTGCCGCTATAACAACAAATACTAAAAATAAAAAAATGAATATATTAAGGGGGGGTCCCATACAAAAAACGTGTATTTTTTTCGTATTTTTTGCTCAAAATTACTAACTGTAACAGGTAGACGCTTTAAATTTTCACAGAATATGTAGTTGTATATTACCTTTCAAAATAAATAGTTAAATTTAAAAAAAGTAAATAATAAAGGGGGCTCCCATACAACAAACGTAATTTTAAGCAATTTGTTACTCGATCTTAATAAACAGGTAGAAACTTATAAAGTATTTAAGTATACATACAACGAACGTGATTTTCTTTTATAGATGATGGTACGGAACCCTTCGTGCGCGAGTCCGACTCGCACTTGCCCAATTTTTTTTAGTAACTATTAGCTTTTTTTTTTCAACATAACTTCACGCCTTTTATCTCCGAAGGGGTAGGCACAGGTGTATTATACACCCACTTTTTGCCAGTTATGTTTCGGTCCCAATGTAATAGGGGGCGAGCCTACTGCCATCTACCGGGCACATTATTAAGCGAGCGATAATTAACATTTATAATACACACAACTTCGAAAAGTCCGAGGTGTGTGCCCGGGATAACAGGGATCGAACCCGAGACCATCATCTCGGCAGTCCGTTACGTACACCACTGGGCTACCGCCGCTTCTGCTCTTTTTCATCAATCTTTTAATAAAATACGAAAGTAATGATATGTTGGTATCTATACAGTTTAATTTAAAGTTGATATAAGTATGGAATTTTAACAGATGGAATCATGTGGAGTCTTAGCTTTAATCAAGTTGGCTACCCCTGCTCTATACATATAAATAACATTAAAGTGTCTATGATTTCAAAGTAACTATTTTTTTTTAAGTGCATATAGTTGGCTACAGAGCATGCATGAGAAACTTGATGGGAGTGAATGAAGCAAGAGAGGTATGTCAGGATCGTTGCGAATGGCGTTCCGTAGTCTCTCCCTACCCCTCCGGGAAACAGGCGTGAGTCTATGTATGTATGTATAGCTAATTACATAAGACAGCCATAGCCTAGTGGAGATACCAACAGACTGCCATGCAAAGGGTATCGGGTTCGAATCCACAGCGCCTAAAATTCAGTGGGACTTTTATGAGCTATATGCGTATTGAATTGTTAATCATCGCTTCTCCCATATCACGGAGAGCACGTTAAGCCGTCGGTCCCGGCTGTCATGACAATCTTTAACAGTGGTTATATAGCTTCAGTACCTTCAATTAAACTGACACTAGTCTAAACCATGGAATATCTTTTTTTTATAGTAATAGGCGGCAAACGAGCAGACGGATCGCTTGATAGTAAGGAATTACCGCCGCCCATGGACACAAGCAACACCACAGGAGTCACAAGTGCGTTGCCGCCCCTTGGGGATGGGACAAGGAATAGGATGAGGAGTGGGATGAGGGAGAAGGAATAGGGGATAGGGCCTCCGGCACTCTCACTCACCGAACGAAACGCAACAGTTTAAGTACTGTTACTTTACGTCGATTTTTCGTGAGAGGGTAGTACTTCCCCGGTCGAGCCGGCCCATTCATGCTGAAGTCAGCAAGGCCCTATTACCTGTATCTATCTATATCCCTTTGATTAGCGAAGGTCAGACGGCAATATTATTCAGTCAGATCCGGTTAGACTAGTAAGCGGACCCCAGGCTGCAACTGGGATAACATCATCAGCCCTTTATACCAGCGTTTCCCATTTGCCGGGTTGCGACCCGGTACCGGGCCGTCAAAATAAAATACCGGGTCGCAACATTCCCGCCTTGTTTTAAAAATAATACCTACTATCGATCAACGTATAGTTTAGTGATTAAATAGGCGATACCAAAATATTATAATTAAGTACCTTGTATTAATAAAAAACATTTCTACTATTAATATATGTGCATTATTTAACCTTATGAAACCAGCTTGGGTTTAAATGTATTCGATGGGTCACGAAGGGGCAATGTGAAATTTACCGGGCCATGGCAGAACAATGTTTGGGAAACACTGCTTTATACTGTTCCACTGCTGGGCACCGGCCTCTTCCCATTTTGAGAAGGGTAAGGCCACCACGCTGGTCAAGTGCGGGTAGGCGGACTTCACATGTCTTTCGAGAACATTATGGAGAACTGATGTTTTCCTTCACCGTTTAGCAAGCGATAATTAACAATTTAATACGCACATAACTTCGAAAAGTCATTGATGCGCGCCGTGGAGTCGACCCCGGACCCTCTTCGTAGCAGTCTGTCGGTATCTCCACTCGGCTATCGCTGCTTACCTGGGATAACGCTAGGAGGATGATACATACCATATCGAGAATGTTCTTAGCTAACTCTTCGTTTAAAACATCTTTGTAGTAAGAGAGCCTGTTCAATAGCATGCATATCAGCAAATTATATTCTGTTGAAAGATTATTCTTGAGAGATTGGACTATAATATCTACCATTTGTGATAAAATATCGGTTTGATTGCTTTCATCTGAAAATATAGAGAATAAAAATTAAAAATACTCTTTATCAAAAATTATAAGTTAAAAAAAATACTGCCTTCTTGGTCCACTGGATAGTGGATAGCGTATGCGACTGCTGATCGGAGGTCCCAGGTTCGATACCCGGGTCGGGCAAAAGTGTTACTGGGCTTTGCCGAATTCTCAGTAGCAGCCCGGTGTCTGGTGATGTGCCCGGTAACGGCAATAGTCTCGCCTCCTGTTATGTGGGCGCTAAAAATTCATAGCAAAGTTTGGGTGTAATATTACACCTCTGCCTACCCCTTAGGGGATACAGGCGTGAGTCTATAAAAAAAAAAGTTAAAAAAAATTAACAAAATAGAGGTTCCTCGTCACGGCAAAGTGCTTGTATCTCTTAAACTGCTAATTCTATTTTCATAAAATATACCTAAGAAACACCGCGATGAATAAGGTTTTAGATTAAAAAATCCGCACTCTAATCGGCTCATTCATTCAGGAGCTACGGTGCCACAAACAGACAGACTGGTCAAACTTATAAAACCCTTATTTTTGCTTCGGGAGTTAAATACTTCAAAAAACTACGTACACATCATTATCTGTAGGTATTATGTATCTATCCATACTAATATAATAAAGCGGAAGAGTTTGTTTGTTTGTTTGTTTGAACGCGCTAATCTCAGGAACTACCGGTCGGATATGAAAAATTCTTTTAATATACGATAGCCCAGTTATTCTGGAAGGCTATAAGCTATATAACATAACGCTTCGACCCTTTGGGGCCGGGCAAAAGGCTAAAAAGGCTAAAAGATAATGTCGGCTAATCTCAGGAACTAGCAGTTGGATTTTAAAAATTGTTTTTGCTTATGATAGCCCAATTATTCCGAAAGGCTATAGGCTATATAAAATTACGCCACAACGTTTAGGGGCCAGACAAAAATAATAAAATGGTCAAACGAGAAGGGGGAGGGTTGGGTCAAAGGCAAAAAAAGGCTAAACGAATAGGATACAATCTATATGGGTATCGTTTTCGAGATTTTCGGGACGCTGATTAATATGAAATTTATTTAGTGATCCAAGATGGCGGACAGGAAATCAAAGATGGTGGATGAGAAAATTTAAAAAATCAATATGGGTATCGCCTTCGATATTTTATGGGGTGGGGAATCGAAATACAACATCTTTTTCGTGATCAAAGATGGCGGATGGGAAATCAAAGATGGCGGATGGGAAAATTCAAAAAAATCAATATTGGTATCGTCTGCGATGTTAAAAGGGATGGGGAATCCAAATACAACATCTATTTCGTGATCAAAGATGGCGGATAGGAAATCAAAGATGGCGGACGGGATTTTTTTTAAAGTCGATATGGGTATCGTCTCCGATATTTTAAGGAATGGGGAATTCAAAAACACCATCTATTTTATGATCAAAGATGGCGGATGGGAATTAAAAAAAAAATCAATATGGGTATCGTCTCCGATGTTTAAAGGGATGGGGAATCCAAATACAACATCTATTCCGTGATTCAAGATGGCGGATGGGAAATCAAAGATGGCGGATGGGAAAAATTTAAAAAATCGATATGGGTATCGTCTCTGATGATTTAAGGGATGGAGAATCCATATACAACATCTATTTCGTGATCAAAGATGGCGGATAGGAAATCAAAGATGGCGGACTGGATTTTTTTTAAAGTCGATATGGGTATCGTCTCCGATATTTTAAGGAATGGGGAATTCAAAAACACCATCTATTTCGTGATCAAAGATGGCGGATGGGAATATAACATCACCATACTATTTACAAGTAATTAATTACAATGTGAAACAGTTGCAGCTCCTTACAAAAACAAAATATGTAACATAACACTGGCGATTAAAAAGAGTGGCCACGAGTTTTATTGCCCGTTCTTTCTCTTGGTTCTATCTATTGCTTTGCGAACGAGGCAGTAAATGTAAATGTTAACATTAAATAATTTACTTTAAATTTTTGACGTTCATAAGCCTCACCTTGTGACCTAGATGAATAAATGATTTTGACTTTGACTTTGACATCACGCTATGAACCACTATGGCCTTACTGATTTCAGCATGAATGTGCCGGCTCGACCGGGGAAGTACTACCCTATCACAGAAAATCGACGTAAAGTAACAGTACTTAAACTGTTGCGTTTCGTTCGGTGAGTGAGAGTACCGGACGCCCTATCTCTTATTCCTTTTCCCTCATCCTATCCCTTTTCCCAACCCCAAGGGGCGGCAACTCACTTGTGACTCCTGTGGTGTTGCTTGTGTCCATGGGCGGTGGTAATTGCTTACCGTCAGGCGATCCGTCTGCTCGTTTGCCTCCTATAGCCATAAAAAAAAAACACGGGTACGGAGCAGTACCCCTTAATATGGCGGGTGTAACCGCGGTCTAATCTTGTACTTGTATTCACTTACCGGTATTATCCCACAAGTCATCATAATAGTTCAAAGCTAGATCGTAAATAGACTTTATATTTTCTTTTTCGGTGCTTGTAAGTCCCATATTTTCATTTATATCCGAAAACACAGCATCAAAGTCGGGCTTTGATAGGGCTGAAAAATAAATTAAAATCATTATCATCATCAGCCTTTAACAGGCTTCGGCTTAGAAAGGAGGACTTGGCCTATACCACGCTGGCCAAACGGGTTGGTATAGGGTTTGTATCAAGTTTTCCTTCTCTTACAGTGCTGTTCTCTGCATAATATGCTCCCTCTGTCGGCTCTTACGACACCCATGGGATGATAAGGGGTGGTGACACTCCGTATTCTTAATCCGTCACCACACATGAAAATAATAAAATCATTATATTCTAGCACACACACAAAGGACTAAGGATCAGTTTCATTATTTCTGGACAGAGCTTATACTTCAGTTAAAGTCAGAAAAATCAGAACAAAATTTGTAGTTACTGCCTCCGTGTTCCGATGGATAGCGTATGCTGATCGGAGGTCCCGGGTTGAATTCCCGGGTTGGGCAAAAATGATCCTGAGTTTTTCCGGATTCTCAGTAGCAGCAAGGAGTCTGGTTATGTGCCCGGTAACGGCAATAGGCTCGCCCCCTATTACGTGGGACCTGAGAATTCATGTGTGGGGATGGATATGAAAGAGAAAGGGGTAAACGATCGAATGATTGGCGACAGAGAAGTAATTGGGACCAGGGCAAGACAATGATGATGATAGATATCCTAAGGCAATAAAAACCTGTCTAATTTAATTAATTAATATTATAATTACTTACTTCCCAAATCTTGACGTAATTGCAGGATCAACATTTGCCAACAAACATCGTTCCCCATATCTTGCATTTCTGTAAAAAAAAGTTAACCGCCATTTTATACAGTACTCCATTGCAAAGACATTTAAAAAATATATTATTTGTTATCCTACACCGTTTCATCATGAGCTCTGAATAGATTCTGTCCCACTGCTGGACACGGGTCTTTTCTCACTATGAGAAGGGTAAGAGCATAGTGCACCACGCTGGCCAAGTGCGGGTTGGCAGACTTCACATGTCTTTCGATAACATTATGGAGAAATCTCAGATATGCAGATTTCCTCACGATGTTTTCCTTCACCGTTAACAAGCGAAGATTAAAAATGTATTACATACATAACTTTGAAATACTGATTTCAGCTAAAAGTTATGTGCGTATTGAATTGTTTATTATCGCCTGTCCCGTGCCTCGGAGAGCACGTCAAGCCGTCGGTCCCGGCTGTCATGAAGATCTTTGACAGTCGTTATAGGGTCAGTAATCCTAAACAAAGTGACACTAGTCTAAAAACTAGACAGCCTGCGTGGTCCAGTGGATAGCGTACGCGACTGCTGATCGGTCCCGAGTTGGATTCCCGGGTCGGGCAAAAGTGTTACTGGGCATTTTCCGAATACTCAGTAGCAGCACGGAGTCTGGTAATGTGCCCGGTAACTGCAATAGGCTCGCCCCCTATTGCGTGGTACCTAAAAATTCATGGCGAAATGTGGATGTATTATTCACACCTCTGCCTACCCCTTCGGGGATAAAGGCGCGAGACTATAAAAAAAATATAGAAATATAGTCTAAACGCTCGAAATTAAACCATAAAATATCGCTATCCCTTCGGGTTGTGGAGGTCAGACAGGCAGTCACTCAGTGGATAACCTTATATTCAGTCATCAACATCAATACGCGGTGTGCTTATTAGTCTAACACTAGTAACAACGACAACCCAGCCTACTAGACACCTAATGTTTTCATTTCTACAAACAAAGAATTATGTCAAAGCGGTGAGGTATGCGGGGTGAAGGGGCTACAAAAATACATTTTTTTTTGTTTTTATTTTAATGTTAATACTTAGGCGGCAAACGAGCAGACGGATTGCCTGATGGTAAGCAATTACCGCCGCCCATGGACACAAGCAAAACCACAGGAGTCACAAGTGCGTTGCCGCCCCTTGGGGTTGGGAATGGGGATAGGATGAGGAGTGGGATGAGGGAGAAGGAATAGGGGACAGGGCCTCCGGCACTCTCACTCACCGAACGAAACGCAACAGTTTAGGTACTGTTACTTTACGTCTATTTTCTGTGAGAGGGTAGTACTTCCCCGGTCGAGCCGGCACATTCATGCTGAAATCACCAAGGCTCTACTACCTATAAAAACATTCTAATTGGCCGGTTCAAATTTGCGGTACGTTATAATTCATAACTAGTGTTGGGATTGGTCTTATGTAAGACGTATAAGTCTAACGTGTTGTCAGAAAGTGTTCGCCTTACGTCTGCCGTCTAGTAGGCTGGGTTGTAACTAGTAAGCACACCGCATATTGATGCTGATGATGATAACGCTAGTACGATGGTGATGATGATAACGCTAGGATGATGATGATGATCTATATGATAGTGATACCTGCTGCTTCCAAGGTCTTCTTCAACATGACGTTATTGTTAGTTTTCAACGCCAGGAGTCTCTGAGCTTTCACCTTCTCATGAAACCATGGTAACGCCTCGTCTTCCAGTAGACAGCTAGAACAAGCATTTATATACAGAAGCTATATAAAATTTATTTATCTATAGGTACACATAAATAAAATTGGAGTGTCTGTTTGTAATGTTAAAATAACTGCTTTTTACTTAATGCATATGGATGTATACACGGTGCATATATCGAAATGTCATTTTTTTTAATTTTTGTCTGTCTGTCTGTTTGTTCTCGCTAATCTCTGGAACGGCTGATGCACCAAGGAGTAACATAGGATATAAATTAACCGGGTACGCCAAGTAGTTCCCTTAGGACGCAGGTGAAACCGCCGGAAACAGCTAGTAGTTTAAAAGTCAAAGTAAGACTTTGTCGTGTGACTTTTATTTATCGTAAAAAAGTAAAAATCATTTATTCATTTAGGCCACAAAGTGACGCTTATGAACGTAAACATTCAAGGTAATTACTAGATAATTCTACATTTACATTTACTGCCACGTTCACAATGCAATAGGTAGAACCACGAGAAAGAACGGGCAATAACTCACGGCCACTTTTTCTTAACCCCAGTATAATGGTTTACATGTTATCTTTGTAAAGTTAATCGATAAACGCGCGACTACTCCGTGAAGGGTCAAGGGTTTGTTATTAGATATTACAAAATCGATTCATTTCTCGCGCCAATTTGTTCTAACATGTCCTATGCACCCATGGATAGGTAGGTATTTCGAGAATCACACAGGAGCACTTTAATTGCGGTTTTTAAAATGATTCTCATTTAAAAAATCGTTTCCCAGTTATTAAAGTATAATTGTAAAGATAGTAGAGCCTTGCTGATTTCAGCATCAATGGGCCGGCTCGACCGGGGAAGTACTACCCTCTCACAGAAAATCAACATAAAGTAACAGTACCTAAACTGTTGCGTTTCGTTCGGTGAGTGAGAGTGCCGGAGGCCCCATCTCCTATTCCTTCTCCCGCATCCCACCCCTACTCCCATCGCTTCTCCTAACCCAAAGGGCAGCAACGCACTTGTGACTCCTGTGGTGTTGCTTGTGTCCATGGGCGGCGGTAATTGCTTACCATCAGGCGATCCGTCTGCTCGTTTGCCGCTTATGACATTTTTACTTAGTATAACTTGGCATGATGTGCAAAACGAGTAGACTTCGGCTTGGTGATGGATCTTTTGACACTGTATATATGCTATGAGTTACCCAAAGATATGATGATGAATACATTACCTTTTATTCCTGTTGATGCACTGTACCGCCAGGGTCGGCAGCTGGCGCCTGTTCGCCTCAGAACACCATCTCAACTCATCAGCCCTGCACGCCACCGGACTGACCTCGTCTGAGTAATACGCACACCTAATAACAAACAGTACATAGTGTTACGAATGGCTATATTTTGAGAATAGCGCCATCTATCAGCAAGCGAGAGAAGTAGAAGAGAAAGGATAGATAGATAGTTTGAAATAGCGCCATCTATTCTCTAATTGCGTCCGTGTGGTGACGGATTAAGAATACGGAATGTCACCGCCGCATATCATCCCATGGGTGTCGTAAGAGCCGACAGAGGCAGCATATTATGCAGAGAACAGCACTGTAAGAGAAGGAAAACTTGATACAAACTCTATACCAACCCGTTTGGCCAGCGTGGTATAGGCCAATTCCTCCTTTCAAAGGAGAGGCCTAGTCCAGCAGTGGACTGTTAAAGAATGATCTTGATGATGATTCTCTAATAGATGGCGTTGCTGTTGAATACTGGAACAACCAATGCTGTGTCTTGATGTACGAGAATATTATAGGTAAGACTAGTATGCACGAGTTATGTTATCCGGTCGATATAAAATGCGCCCGGATTCGCGGACCGGACAGTTCAGCTCAAGTAAAAGAGCAATAAACATCGAGCGAAGGATTTGAAGATTAAGTGAGTTGGAAGTGTCTCTCCTAGTGTGGAAATAAGTTTTTAGTAGAGTTTCTCTGACCAGATTGGAGACATCCTAAAAACCGCACAGGTTAGAAGTACCCTGAACAGAAGAGCATGCATGAGAAATCTGATGGGAGTGCATGAAACAAGAGAGATATGTCAGGATCGTTGCAAATGGCGTTCCGTAGTCTCTGCCTACCTCTCCGGGAAACAGACGTGTCATCATCATGTCAGCCTAGAGGCGTCCACTGCTGGACATAGGCCTCCCCCAAGGTTCTCCACACAGAGCGATGTTGAGCCGCCCGCATCCAACCGCGCACCGCGATCTTAATCAGATCGTCGGGGCCTACCCCTGCTGCGTCGTCCGGTACGTAGTCGCCACTCCAGAACCCGCCTGCCACAGCGGCCATCGGTTCTTCGAGCTATGTGCCCTGCCCATTGCCACTTCAGCCTGGCTATTCGGAGCTATGTAGGTGACTTTGGTTCTCCTGCGGATCTCCTCATTTCTGATTCGATCTCGCAGGAAAACTCCGAGCATAGCTCTCTCCATCGCCCTCTGAGTCACTCTGACTTTTCGGATGAGGCACATAGTTAGCAACCACGTCTCAGCGCCGTAGATCATCAATAGCAACACACACTGGTCAAAGACTTTCATAATACTGACTCCCTATAACCACTATGTCAAAGATATTTATGACAGTCGGGACCGACGGCTTAACGTGTTCGAGGCACGGGACAAGCGATAATAAACAATTGAAAACGCACATAACTCCGAACAGTCAGTGGTGCGTGCCGTGTATTCGAACTCGATACCCTCTGCATGGCAGTCTGTTGGTATCTCCACTAGGCTATCGCCTTGTTGATAATATCTTATATCTTACCTGATCATAAGTCTGGCCGCCCACTCTGCCAGACAGTCCGACGGTTTAATATCGCAAGCTTGGACGACTTTCTCGTGAGGCCATTTCATTACTTCTATTATCTATAGAGAAAGAATCCCTTAAAATAATAGTTAAAATACTAAAAATACGCATTAGGAAAATACAAAAGTTAAAGGCTGAAAATAACGTTCTCTATGTTAAAAATAATAATAATTACCACATACACACATCACCTTCTAGTAACAAGCTAAGCAGAGCTTGTGTTATGGATACAAGATAATGGTTAAACATACTTAAATATTGTTACGAATGGCGATATTTGAAAATAACGTCATCTATCGGTGAAAGAGAGAACTAGAAAAAAATTATATATCGGTAGTTTAAAAGTGTTTCATCTATTCTCTAATTGATGGCGTTGCTGTTGATACTAGAACAATACTAGAACGCTCGTTTCTGTTTCCGCAAGTTACGAGAACATTCCAGAAGCGACTATAATGAACTAGTTATGTTTTCCGGCTGGTATGAATACCGCGTGGACGAGCGAGTTCACACAGTTCAATTGAATAAGCGGAGCGATCAAGATTAGCGAAGGATCTGAAGAATCGGAAGTGTTTAGTGGTATGAATTAGAGTCTTTTATTAGTGTGTAATTAAGTGATGTTGTTTGAAAAATAAAGTGCAGATTTAGTGGCATAGGAATTTAATTTATCACCGAACCCCAGCTCGTAACAATACTTTATTTTTGTAAATACATACATATTATACATAGAAACCAGACCAAGACAAACATCCATGTTCATGCACACTAATGTTTGATGACCGCAACTGGGCATAGCTGTGTGTATCCTCTTTTTCTATTCCGATTCTAATCTGTCCCTCTAACCTATCCTTAATCTGCCTATAAAATATTTACATGACATGCAACACTCATGCATTTTGCCGATATAATGATTTCTTCCAAAATGACTATTATTACTTTTTACTGTTCCTACGGGATAATATATACCTATACCACGTACCATTGTTTGGAGTAACCGATATTTTGGCACAGTTGCAAGCGCCATGTTCACGGATGTACATCCGAGAACATGGTGGTATACAGGGTGAAATTGAATAGATGCGACAAATTTAAATATACAATAATACGTGTTGTCAAGAAAATTTAGAACATATCAAATGAAAAATTAGTAAACTTTTATAAGTTTTACGAAAAACGGTAAAATTATTTTACAGTATCAAAGAATTTTGCGTACTACCGTTTTCGTGTAGTGGGCACAATTTATTTAGGTACATTTAATAACACGAGTACTCCACGACGATTATTGAGCACTGCGATGAGTCGGACGAGATTTTTTGATATTTTAATACTTTTATTTATTTTAGGTATTCATTATTTTTCTGGAATATCGATAATTCGTACTTAAATCAAGATAACAACATCAATGGACCATTTTACAACGATAATCACGTTTTTTTTATCGATTGAAAATGTAGAGAAAACAGATTATAATTTCTATGTTACTATAACTGAAGCTCCCATTTCATTTTGTGGCATTTATTCAATTTCATCCTGTATATCCCGTAGGAACAGTAAAAAGTAATGATAGTGACCACAAAAGTTTAATTTCCTATATTGACTCTATTATTGACGACCGGTTGGCGCAGCGGGAGTGTAAGCGACTGCTACGCCGAAGGTCGCGGGTTCGATTCCCGCTCAAGTCAAACATTTGTGTGCGTGAACATGATGTTTGTCTTGGCCTGGGTGTTTCTATGTATAATATGTATGTATTTACAAAAAACCGGCCAAGTGCGTGTCGGGCCACGCACAATGTAGGGTTCCTAGTTGCCCATAATGGCCATTATTGATAATAACTTCTGTTTCACATGAGACTAAAAACGGGCATCTAAGCGAGCGCTCCCAATGTAAACGCACAGATATAGGTATTTATAAGTTAAGGCGAGGTTGCAGTACTTTTTAAGATTTTTGAACGTCTGAAAGTCACATGAACTATGATATTTTTAATGAATAAAAATTAAATTTGAACATATCTTCTAGTAAATCGTAAAGATAGAAACACGATTTGGAATGATTGGCTCGATAAAAAAAATGTCAAACATGGCACTAAATCACAATTTTAAACGTGTACTGCTTAGACATTCCATAATGAATTTATATGAAAGTATTATCAATAGAAGCAGCTCTTTATTTTAAAATAAATGGTAAAAACAGATTTTGTAATTTCGTTATCATTTTTCTCCAAGAAAAAAAATAGTCAAAATGTTGGCATTATATCGCTCGCCGGCCGTTCATCAGTGCCTGTCTAGGCGTGATTGAGGGCGGACGTACGTCGTTGCTCCGCAAAATCCCCCTCCACCCCCGCATGTACGTTTTCGCAAAAGTACAAAGTAATTCGTATTCCAAACTCAATCGTTCAAACCATAGACATACTAGTAAGAAACCGTAGACAGGTTACTGACAAGGTAACATGACGGAGCTTACGAGTGGCACGCATCGCGAAAAGCGTATACACACTAATATAAATATGTCAAAACGACACACTAAGAATTAGATAAGAAGTGTAAGTGAGATAGCACATCTAATCGCAAGCGCGAAATAGAGATAAACATATACTCTCTGGACCGACGCGCATTGTGACATCATGCTGACCGTTTCACAAACAATAATTTGACTCAGATGCGACATGATCACTTTGTCTGTCTTGAGTAAATTCAATTCGCCTCAAAGTAAATTTGATTAATTCATTTAAGGTAGGGAAATAAAAAGTGGATGTGATTTATTTATAACATTTATTAAAAAAGTACATTTTATTCTTCTCATTTCATTCAATGGAAACCTAAAACAGTACGTTAATATAAAAACTGTGCGCTGCGGACCCACCGTAGCCCTGGCAATACCCCTGGGGGTATGGTGGGTCTTTTAAAGCTTAACCGTACTCCTGGCTGAAATGCTCGTAGTGTTATACCAACGTGCTACGTGGACATTAAACTGAACAGTGTTATCTCTCGTATGATAATGACTTACTACTTACGTTTTTGTATTTTTAGACAAGCGAAGACAAGCGCTAGTACGATGATATAGTGCAACAAGGAGATAAATTAGAGAATAAAACGTTTAGGTATTACTGCTAATGGTTATAATGCTTTCTATATTATAGGTATAATCTGTGGTACTGTTGAAGACCTGTCATCATCATCATCCTTGCGCTGTCGAATCATTCCCACTAGTTCTATAGAACAGTTCTATGATAGAACTAGTGATACTTTTTTTCCCACTAGTTCTATTAGCACAACTTGATGAGAAGAATAGAACTAATGGGAAACAGTTATAGGAAATTTACCACTTGTTCTATGTATGTTTTACAAGGGTAGTGTCACAACATCGCGCTCACAAATCCGAATAAATATGTATTTATAAAAATGTGTTAAACGAATGAACGTCTACAAAACAATTGAACGTCTACAAAACAAATGAACGTCTACAAAACAAATGAACGTCTACAAAACAAATGAACGTCTACAAAACAAATGACTACCAGAAAGTGATCAGCTATCGATAGTGATTGCAAAAAACAGGTGCATGCGATTTTCGACCTTATTGACAATTCATGACAAACTTTTTTTTTGTTTTTTCTCGCTTTCTAGCAATATTAGGGTAATAAAATTATAAATTCTGACTAATGTCAATTAGGTTGAAAATCGCATGCACCTGTTTACTGCAATCACTATCGATAGCTGATCACTTTCTGTAAGTCATTTGTTTTGTAGGCGTTCATTTGTTTTGTAGACGTTCATTTGTTTTACACATTAAACAAATGAACGTCTACAAAACATATTTATTCGGATATATGAGCGCGATGTCGTGACACTACGGATCATTCTCAGTAGTTCTATTGAATACCCTTGTAAAAACATACATAGAACTAGACTGGGACATTTCCTATTACTTATCCCATTAGTTCTGTTCTCCTCATCAAGTTGTGCTAATAGAATTAGGACAGTTCTATCATAGAATTGTTCAATACTACTACTATACTGGGAATGATCCCACAAAATAGTAGAACTTGAAATTAACGAACTGAAATTAATAAACTAATTACACAACAATATTATCTGGGAGTACGGTTAAGCATTGAAAGACCCACCATACCCCCAGGGGTACTGCCAAGGGTACGGTGGGTCGGCAGCGAAAACTGTGCAGTACAATCTACTTAGTTGTTTAATACTAAAAGGAGAAAAACAAGAACAAGGGTATGGACTTTGATCATCCGTCAATGTTTGTAACTTACGTATGATTTTGTATTTCTATAATAATAATATATTGTGTTGATTCAGCCTCAAATCACTTTTATTACTTGACAAAAACACACATCAATATTTTATTATTACGAATGTCCCATCTGGATACTTTGTTTTTTAGTCTTTGAACACGCACAATACTGCTTCTCTTTTACACTCGCTAAATGCCAATTTTTTATTCACTCTATTATTTGTGATACTGAATTTATTATAAATTGAAAATAAAACGTAATATTGTAATACTCATGAATGAGAAGTGATTCCATAACTTTTAGTCGTTTTCCTACTATAGTTTAACTACTTTAGCAAAATCTCATTACACACGACGGCATTTTCAAATGTAACGTACACACACGCCAGTAAAAGAGCGAGCGCTTCCGACCGCAGCGCGTGAGCGACTAAAGCCAAATGAGACATTTAGAAAAAAAAAGTTTGCCATGAATTTGTCAGTTTTTAATGTGCCACTTTTGAAGTTCGCATAACTCATCTACGGTTTTTTTACGCTGCGCTGTGGCACACGCACACACGAAACCCCCCCTCCCCTCCCCCCGCTCACTCGCTGACGCCACCGCCGTGTTTTTGTTTTTGCGGGGGGTGAGGTCGAGCTACGCACTGTACTGCAACCTCGCCTTAACCGACGATTACTCGTAAACTTGTGATGTCTACTTAGCCGTGATAGTTTTCCTTTTAAATTCGTTATATGTACTACATTTGTGATTTTTTTCACCTCTTCCAAATTAATAGTTTAGCCGGCAGAGGGGGGGACACTTGAGTCTAACAATTTTTTTCACTTCAAAGCTTGATATTTGACAAACCAATCACTTGATCGAAAAATGATGTGAGCAAACTAATAATATTTTTTTAAAACCTATCCAATGATACCCCACACAATGGGGTACTCAACCAAAAAAAAATTCAACCCCACTATATATGTAGGGGAGATACCCTTAAAAAAATATTTTCCTAAATTTTATTCTACAGTTTTGTTGCAATATTGTATGTCTATATTCATGTCAAATATCAGCTTTCTAGCACCAGGCGTCTTTGAGCTAGGCTGCGGACGGACAGACGGACGGACATGACGAAACTATAAGGGTTCCTTGTGGACTACGGAACCCTAAAAAGGTATATATGTATGTTTATCCATTATCTAGTACCCATTGTACAAGCTCTGCTTAGTTCGGGACTAGATGGTGTTGTGTGAATGTGGTAAAAAAAAGAATATGGAATTTTATGCACGGGCAACAACTAATTTTATATTAATTTATGATATGTTCACTTACGGCAGACGTTACAAAATCCCTCGTTGGCCACTGCTGGGCTTCTCTAAGCCAATTCTCCTTGCACTGTGTCAATCGTTTGTCAAATTTGGTCGAGCAATACGATCCGACCAATTTGCTGAACCAACTCTTATAATCTGCAATTAGAAAAAAACCTTAATACAAATACTGACTCCGTGGTCCGCGAGACTTGGCTTGCCGTTCGTAACAGATCGGAAAAGTAAAACAACGTTTGCACAGGTCGCCACTTGGATGGGTGACCGTTTGTGGCATTTACATCTGAGCGCTACCGTGCTCCGGAGGGCACGTAAAGCTGTCGGTCCCGGTTCTTGTCTAAGGATAAGGATCGTTAGGCCATGTCGGACGCCTTCGGGCGGTCTGAAAACTCCGACACCAGAGTTGGCCACACACTCACACGAAAAACAAAACATAGTGGATGCGTATGCGTCTGCTAATCTGTCCTTGGTTTCCCGGGTGATTCCCGGGTCGGGCAAAAATGTTACTGAGTTTTTCTGAATTCTCAGTAGCAGCACGGAGTCTGGTGATGTGCCCGGTAACGGCAATAGGCTCGCCCCCTATTACGTGGGACCTAAAGATCTTAGCCGACATGAACGACTCGCCTCACACCCAACCAAAAGAATATCATTCACATATGGGCTTTAAGTATTGCATTTTAGGTATTCTTTACAATGTTAAAATTGGGCAAGTGCGAGTCGGACTCGCGCACGAAGGGTTCCGTAGCATCATCTATAAAAGAAAATCACGTTCGCTGTATGTATACTTAAATACTTTATAAGTTTCTACCTGTTTATTAAGATCAAGTAACAAATTGCTTAAAAATTACGTTTGTTGTATGGGATTATTTACTTCTTTTTTAATTTAATTATTTATTTTGAAAGGTAATATACAACTACATATTCTGTGAAAATTTAAAGCGTCTACCTGTTACAGTTAGTAATTTTGAGCAAAAAATACGAAAAAAAACGTTTTTTGTATGGGACCCCCCCCCCCCCTTAATATTTTATTTTTTTAAATTTTTAGTATTTGTTGTTATAGCGGCAACCGAAATACATAATTTGTCAAAATTTCAGCTTTCTAGCTATCATGGTTTATGAGATACAGCCTGGTGACAGACAGACGGACAGACAGACAGACAGACAGACAGACAGCGGAGGCTTAGTAATAGGGTTCCGTTTTTTACCTTTTAGGTACGGAACCCTCAAAATTACCTCAAAAGCAATTCTTATAACGTCCATATTTAAACTTTCGCGATAAAAAACAGTATATATGTATGTTTATCCATTGTCTAGTACCCATAGTACAAGCTCTGCTTAGTTTGGGACTAGAATGTGGTGTTGTGTGAATGTGGTAGAATATTATAACACAAGGTTCCAAGTCCCACCGCGACCACGGCCGAAGTTCGGCCGAAACGTTGGAACGAGCATTTATGCCTTAAATATATTATTTATCGCGAGTAAGTCCCGCTAAATAAACTTGCATGAGAAAGTCAGATTTTTTTTTCAAAGGTTGTTTTGATTTCAAACTAAATTATGATTCATAATTTAGTTTAAAACTTACCTAATGTTGCATATCTATAATAATCCTCAAGAGATTGCTCAAATTGTTCTCCTTCGATCAAAAGAGGAGGCAGGGACTCCTCTATTTTCCTCTTATCTTGACTCCTCAAAATGTCCCAGTCGGCAAGGCGGCCAAATACTTCGGTAAGATCTGAAAAATTAAAATAACTTTATTTTCTTTCTTTCTTTAAAAAAAATAGCGATAGCCCAGTGGTGTACGTAACGGAATGCCGATACGATGGTCTCGGAATAGATCCCCAGTTACCCCGGGCACACACCTCTGAATTTTCGAAGTTATCTGTGCATTAAAATTTTTTATTAATAATGTGCCCGGTAGATGGCAATAGGCTCGCCCCCTATTACATTGGGACCGAAACATCACTGACGAAGTGTGGGTGTGTAATACTTAATTTTTAAAGCATAAAAGCGGTGCATAAGGCCTATGTTTGGGCTCCAAATGATCGAAACCTGTAAGCCGTTCTTCCAGAGGTACAAAATTTTAACACTCCCAAGCCTATATATATATGAGGTTGCAACATTTGTTAAGGTAAATAAAAGTTTATTCACATTAGCCTCAGAAGCCAATAATAGACGACAACGTGACGCATTTCGCCTTTGTCTGCGCCGCCCCTATACCACTTTAATGCACAAAAGTGTCTTTCACATGGCACCTGTAATTTTCAATAAGTTACCTAAAGAAATAAGGGCGATGAACACTGCTGCATATAAGAAAAATCTAAAGAACCTTTTAAATAATAAATGTTATTATAACTTAAAAGAATATTTAAATGATACATTTTCAAACTAAGACCTCATTAATGACCTCAACTAATAGAATAATAAATTATAATTGATGTATGTATAATAATATTAATAATTAATGAATTGATAATGAATTGACATATAGGAATGACATTGAAATAATTTAATTGTTGTAATTGTAAGAATAATTTATATTAATTTATTTTATTTTCTATTTTTTAATATCTTAAAATATTACTATCTAATTTTATATATTTATTTCAGTGTCAATCTTGATTTTGATAAACTATGACCATATTTATGTTTACATTTTGCATGCCTTATGGTAGAATCACTTGAAACATGTATTCCTAATAACACCATTGTAACAGTGTTTTCTGCAAAATAAATTATTTGATTTGATTTGAATACACCTCTGCCTACTCCTTCGGGGATAAAGGCGTGAAGTTATGTTTCATTCTTTCCGTGTGATGCGTGGCCAACAACAACAATTCGACTGCACGGTTGGCGTAGTGGTTTAAGCGGTCGCCTCGCCGCTTGACACTGCGCGGAGCGTTGTGGGTTCGATTCCCACACGAGACAACACTTTGTGTGATCCATAAATTGTTGTATCGAGTCTGAGTATTCATTGTGTCCGTTAGTTGTATGTTTGTAAAGTCCCCAGCGACACAGGATTTATTCCTAGTGTGGGAGCTGTCTTTAAAAAAGAAAACTTAGAATTTTTATTATTATTTTTTAAACAATATACTCCTGTATCCCCGAAGGGGTAAGCGGAATAAACATTACACCCACATTTCACCATGTAATAAAGTTTATATAGGTGCATAGGTGGGCTCCACCGATTTTTGAAGCAATGTACCTACGTATTTAATAGTTTGTCGCGTGCCCCGTACCTCGGAGAGCACGTTAAGCTGTCGGTCCCGGTTGTCATGAAGATCTTTGACAGTTATTATAGGGAGTCAGTACTTATCAATATACTGATACTAGTCTTAAGCATGGAATATCACTATCCCCTTGGGTTGCGGAGGTTAGACAGGCAGTCGCTTTGTGGAAAAGCTAATATTCAGTTAAATTCGGTTAGACTAGTAAGCGGACCGCGGGTCGCAACTGGGATAACGCTAGAAAGAGGATTATCTTACCTTGTATTGAAAAATCTTCATCCTCATATTTCATATCGACATCACAGTCTTCAACGACACTGAAAAGAATAACCATAAACATTTAAATCAAATCAACATCATATACAACTTGTCCCGAATGTCATCAAAAATATCCCGATTAGCGGCAATAGGCTCGCCACCTATTACGTGGGATCAAAACACTGGCGAAAAGTGGGCGTTTAATATGCCTCTGCCTACCCCTTCGGAGAAATAGGCGTGAGTCTATGTATGTATGTATACAACTTGTTATAGATTTTTCTTCAAACCTAATGAAATATAATATAATGGTATGAATCACACGTAGTCCGCGTGGTGACGGATTAAGAATACGGAATGTCACCACCCCATATCATCCCATGGGTGTCGTAAGAGCCGACAGAGGGAGCATATTATGCAGAGAACAGCACTGTAAGAGAAGGAAAACTTGATACAAACCCTATACCAACCCGTTTGGCCAGCGTGGTATAGTAGGCCAATTCCTCCTTTCAAAGGAGAGGGCTAGTCCAGCAGTGGACTGTTACAGGCTGATGATGATGATGAATCACACAAAGTTTTGTCTCGTGGGGGGATCCAACCCACAATACTTGAAGCAGTGTCAAATAGTAAGGTCAATACTTAAACCACTTATGCCTTCCTCTCAAATTCTTGCATTACTGACTGACTGACAAGCTACAGCCAAAGCTATTTGACGTAAGAAGCTGATTTTTTTTTTTATAGTATAAGGCGGCAAACGAGCAGACGGATCGCCTGATGGTGCACAATTACCGCCGCACATGGACACAAGCAACACCACACGAGTCACAATCACAAGTGCGTTGCCGTCCCTTGGGGTTGGGAAAAGGGATAGGATGAGGAGTGGGATGAGGGAGAAGGGATAGGGGATAGGGCCTCCGGCACTCTCACTCACCGAACGAAACGCAACAGTGTAGGTACTGTTACTTTACGTCGATTTTCTGTGAGAGGGTAGTACTTCCCCGGTCGAGCCGGCCCATTCATGCTGAAATCAGCAAGGCTCTACTAGCTAGAGATGTAATATTGATATGATTAATATTACCTATGTTTCTTGCGGACCGTAGGGGTGCAATAAGAAGGGCAATTGTCCGAAATTCCCACGAAATCGTGAAGAAACATTTAAATAAGAAAAAATATGTGGGCATCCTCTAGTATGTCTTTATTTTTTTTATAGACTCACGCCTGTATCCCCGAAGGGGTAGGCAGAGGTGTAAATTAACACCCACATTTCGCCATTAATTTCCAGGTCCCACGTAATAGGGGGCAAGCCTATTGCCGTATCGGGCACATTACCAGAATCCGTGCTGCTACTGAGAATTTCCTATGGGAAAAACTCAATAACACTTTGCCCGACCCCGGAATCGAACCCGAGTAAAAAAATAGATAGAGAATAAAGTTATAATTTCTAAAATATTTATATAGTGAATCAGTTAGTACAGTGAAGCAGTTCGTGAGATTTGCACGTATAAACATACAAGTTCTTCAGCTTTAAAATCTAATACATACCTATTATATATAGCTGAAGAGTTACTTTGTTTGTTTGTTTGGTTGAAGGCGCTTATCTTAGGAACTACAGGTACGATTAAAAAAAAATATTTCAGTGTTAGATAGCCCATTTATTGAGGAAGATTTAGGCTATATAATATCACGCTATAGACCACGGGAGCTGGCAGTACCGTTAAATAACGCGTGTGTAACCGCGACCTTATCTAGTATTAGTATATATGGTAAAGTTTAAATGTGGTGACGGATTAAGAATACGGAATGTCACCACCCCATATCATCCCATGGGTGTCGTAAGAGCCGACAGAGGGAGCATATTATGCAGAGAACAGCACTGTAAGAGAAGGAAAACTTGATACAAACCCTATACCAACCCGTTTGGCCAGCGTGGTATAGTAGGCCAATTCCTCCTTTCAAAGGAGAGGCCTAGTCCAGCAGTGGACTGTTAAAGGCTGATGATGATGATATATGGTAAAGTTTACCTGAAATCGATGAAGTTTCTCTGTTGAGTTCTGAGTATAAAGTCCTCATAGATAACATTGAAATAAGTCAAACTCTCGTCTCTCAACTGAGACCGAAGTTTTCGCAGCGAGTCTTGGACACTGAAAGCAAAAAGACATATTAACACATAACATAACTTTACCCTTTTACCCGAAGGGGAAGGCAGAGGTGTAATACACACCCACACTTCGCCAGTTATGTTTCGGTCCCAATGTAATAGGGGGCGAGCCTATTGCCATCTACCGGGCACATTTTTAAGCGAGCGATACTTTTCATATTCATGATTAAAATTAATTAACTGCCTCTGTGGTCCAGTCGATATGCGTCTGCCGATCGGGAGTTCTCGGGTTCGATTCCCGGGTCGGCCTAGTGTTACTGGGATTTTACGAGTTCTCAGTAACAGCACGAAGTCTGACAATATGCCCGGTAACGGCAATAGGCTGACCACATATTAGGTGGGATCTAAAATTTCATGGCGAAATGTGCGTTTAATATTAAACCACTGCCTACTCCGTTGGAGGTATAGGCGCGAGTCTATAAAAAATATATTAACACGTTATTTTCTGTGTTTTTGGCTCCCATTTCAAATTAGACGAAGTTAGTAGCTTTATTTTATTTCAAAAGAACGTTCAAATGACCGTTTATTTGGGACCTAAAAATCCATAACATGTCGAAATTTGGTTTTGCCAGACTCCGTGCTGCTACTGAGAATTCGGAAACACTCAGCAGCACATGACCGACCCGGGAATCGAACCCGGGACGTCCCAATACGCTATTTACTGGACCACGGAAGCATTCAAACAAAAAAATCTATTAAAATGTTTCACTCACCCATTAACAGCGGAGACTTTATCCAAAAATATTCTACAAGCTTCTAAGTACAGAGGTGTTAAGCAGTTAGGCTGTTTCTTAAGCACAAATGCTAGAGGTTCTGCCATTTCCTCGCCAAGATCGAACCTGGGACCGGAACCTTCGGCAGCCAGCCGCCTCATCACCTGAATACATAACTCGTGACATATTTGAGGGTTGCCCTGAAATAAAAAAAATACAGATATAGACTAACGCCTGTTGCACGAAGGGGTAGGCAGAGACTACGGGACGCCATTTGCAACGATTCTGACATATCTCTCTTGCTCCCATCAAGTTTCTGTCTAAGATTACATGGCATAACGGGAGTGTAAAGGACTGCCACGCCGAAGGTCTCGGGTTTGACATACGCTCAAGTCAAACATACAACTAACGGACACAATGTATACCCAGACTCGAAACAACAATTTATGAATCACGCAGTGTTTTTTTTATTTAATAACCGTGCCGTCCATGGACACAAGCAACACCACAGGAGTCACAAGTGCGTTGCCGCCACTTGGTGTTGAGAAAATGGATAGGATGAGGAGTGGGATGAGGGAGAAGGAATAGGGGGATAGGGCCTCCGGCACTCTCACTCACCGAACGAAACGCAACAGTTTAGGTACTGTTACTTTACGTCGATTTTCTGTGAGAGGGTAGTACTTCCCCGGTCGAGCCGGCCCATTCATGCTGAAATCAGCAAGGCTCTACTACCTAGAAACTATATCTAAGTATAGTATTAGATTATATATTACCTTTGCCGCGTTCATAATCCGTGGTTGTAACACTGAAAATAATAGTACATTCATATAAAAAGTGAACTATAAGATTTACCATCAGCCTTTAACAGTCCACTGCTGGACTAGGCCTCTCCTTTGAAAGGAAGAATTATTGGCCTACTATATCACGCTGGCCAAACGGGTTGGTATAGGGTTTGTATCAAGTTTTCCTTCTCTTACAGTGCTGTTCTATGCATAATATGCTCCCTCTGTCGGCTCTTACGACAACCATGGGATGAAATGGGGTGGTGACATTTCGTATTCTTAATCCGTCACCACACGGATTTATAAGTCAGTGTTTTCCCGAAAAGTATGTACTCGCTTACTCAGCCCACGATATAGAAGAGCCACCTATAGCGAAGTTTATAAAATACATAACATAACTTCACGCCTTTTATCCCAGAAGGGGTAGGTACAGTTGTATTACACACCCACTTCGCCAGTTATGTTTCGGTCTCAATGTAATAGGGGGCGATCCTATTGCCATCTACCAGGCACATTGTTAACCCGGCGCCGATGACGTGAAAAAAAATCCCCGGCCGATGACATTGGGTAAATTTTACCCGAATTTTAATTTGAAAATTTTTCAATAGTTTATATTACATTTTAATTGATTATTGGTGAAACAGTATTTACGCATGTGATAAAATAAAAGATGGTACCAATTTATAATGAAAAATAACTTTTTTATTTACTTTTCATACACAATAGAAAAATCAACCTGAAAAACATGATAGTTTTAGAAAATTATTTTTGTTAGGATATTTAGTTTTATTTATGAAAATAATTATCTTATTTACTAAAAAAAGAACAAATAAAGACTAAACAGAAAAAAAATTGAAAGAAAGGAGAACTTAGTCAACTTCTTCATTATCCACTATAATGGTAATATCATCATCAGAATCAGGTTCCTCCAAAACACTCAAAATCCGTTGATCTTGGTTAGTCAAAGCCATTTGTGACCAAAAACTAAAAAAAAATACAAAACAACTTGTAAAAACTATTATAAACACGAATAAAAATACGTCATGAAAATATTACACTATCTATGACGGTGGGTAAAACTTACCCGTTTTGAATTGAAACACTTGTATCTCACTACACGAGCGGCGTAATAATGATGTAAACAATAATCCAAATAGAGGGTAGTTGTATCTCCAGCTATACTGGCGGATAAGTAAGATGGACGTCAGGAAAAATAAATATACCCTCTTAAAATCACCTCGGGTAAATATTACCCAGCGTCAACGACGCCGGGTTAAGCGAGCGATAATTAACATTTTTAAACACACATAAGTTCGAAAAGTCAGAGGTGTGTGCCCGGGGTAACTGCGGATCGAACCCGAGACCATCGTCTCGGCAGTCCGTTACGTACAGTAAAAAAAAAAGATTAGCATTATTATCGAAATCGATATTTCACAGCACTACAACATGACAGTCGATGCGTACGGTCAATGTACTCTATTTTAAACGTTTAAAAAAAATAGATTTTCATAGAAACGCAGTTTTTAAGGATTTCGTGTGCCGATTCCAAGTGGAGACTGTCTCCAGTTTAGTTCGTAGTTGGCGCCGTTGGCGGCGCTGGCGCCGTTCTCCGTCTCTCTTGCCCTCATAGTTAAGATACACAGGAGGAACGTTTGTCTCTCTTGCACTCGTAGAAACAGCTGTCACAACGCAACTGCCACGCCCCCAAGCGACAATTTGGGTCACATAAAGTTTGTCTTCAGAGCGCCCATAGGAAATGCACCTCTATGTAAATATCTGAGCTCTTTGCTTAAACTAGGTTAACGGTACGTTGTACTGCTGAGAAATGTTTAAAACGAAAATGCTTAGTTGAAAATAACATATTTTTACTATATTTTCTAAAATAAATGTTATAGGTACCTTTTATACCGGGTGTAAGGGACGGTGTACCGAAAACTGATACCAGTGTTTCAGTACATTATACTGAGACCCTTGGCGATCGAATTTTCCGGGAAAAATCTAAGAACTCGACAATTTTCCAAAAAAATTGCTTACTGTGCTGCCGATGTCACGTCAGAGTAAACGCGCCATGTACATGTTTAACTCTTAGAATTTTACAAATATACTAATGCGGGTCGAATATAGTTACTATTTCATTACATAATATGGCAAAAAATACAAAAGAAAATCGGAAAATTCATGATAATTTTGGGGAAAATTCGACCGCAAATGGCCTCAGTATCATGTATCACTGGTATCGGTTTTCGGTACACCGTCCCTTACACCTTCTATATTATCAAGGGCTAAGAACATACTTTTCGAGAAAACAACTTAATATACACGGTGAATAAATTGTTCATAATCGCTCGCTAAACGACGAAGGAGAACATCGTGAGGAAACTTGCATATCTGAGATTTCTCCATAATGTTCTTGTGAAGTCTGATAACCGTTACCATTCTCATGGTGAGTAAAGAGATTGGCAGCGATAGCCTAGTGGAGATACCAACAGACTGTCATGCAGAGGGTATCGTGTTCGAATCCACGGCGCGCACCAATGTCATTTAGGAGTTATGTGCGTATTGAATTAATAATTATCGCTTGTCCCGTGCCTCGGAGAGCACGTTAAGCCGTCGGTCCCGGTTGTCATGAAGATATTTGACAGTCGTTATAGGGCGTCAGTACCTTCTAAATAAACTGACACTAGTCTAAACCATGGAATATCGCTATCCTTCGGGTTGCGAAGGTCAGACAGGCAGTCGCTCTGTGGAAAAGCTAATATTCAGCCAAATCCGATTAGATTAGAAAGCGGACCTCGGTTTGTAACTGGGATAACGCTAAGAAGATATTCTCTTAGTGAGTAAAGGCTTTTGTCCAACAGTGGGACAGGTTATAAACGAGGCTGATGATGTTACTTACAGTTAGATATTTGTTTCTTTGTCATCCCAGACGTCGCAATCATAGTATTTGTATCACTGAAAACGTAAAACACGGTTACAACTACAGGTTGTTGATATTTGCATTTGCAAAATTTTTTAATAACATAATATAGAGAGTAAGTATATTTATTCACCTAAAATTATTTTTTACAGTGTGCTATGATATAAGACCCTATTTTCATTAAGTGTTACTTAGATAGTAAATCAGAATGAACTGTTAAGTAGTGCAAAATAAGACTTTAACGCGCAGTCACTGTAAGTACGTGTGCTTGTGTGTTTTAGGCACCTGCAATAGCGATCAGCTGAGCGGCGGCGGCGGTCAATACACCACGTTAATTTTACCCGACTACGGCGAAGCCAAAAGGAAGGGTAATGTTTTCAAAGAGTATGAAGACGAAATTTTTTTTTTACTTGTAGTGACTTATTTCTTCATGCATTTGTATTCAGTTATAGTTGTACTTGGTCAGCGAGGTGAACTATGGCCTTACCCTTCTCATAGTGAGAGGAGGTGCCCAGCAGTGGGACAGTTTATATACAGTGCTGATAGAAAGTATTGATTGACTTACGTGGCAGGCAGGGATGTCTCATTTGTAAACAGCATCTCTAAGAAGACGTAGCGATGATGTGTCGAGTCTAAACGTTCGTCAGCGAAGTAGAATATTAAATAAAATAGTTCCACAAATCTGTAACAAAAAGAAAACATCTATATACAGGATGACACAAGACTCATCACCAAGCCGAAGTCTACTCGTTTTGGACATCATGCCAAGTCATACTAAGCAAAAATAAAAGTGGGAAATATTTTTTTTTTTTTTTCAAATTGACACATTTTTTAAGCCGCTATTAAAAATGTGCGCGTGCACTTTTCGAAATACCTACTTATCCATGGGTGCATAGGACATCTACAGAACAGGTTGGCGGGGTAATTTGAGCCTTAACATCTCGTGAACCAGTAATTTCCCAGGTATGGTGCCGAAGTAAAAAATGTCCGTAATGATTGGTACAATATGGGGTTTCAGTTTTCGTTAAGGGTATTTTTCGCCCTGTATATAAAATTCTTGCGTTACTGACTGCCTGACAGACAAGCTTAAACTATTGGGCACAAGAAGATGAAATTCGGCATTTTTGTTCCTTGGTAGCCGTAGAGGTACGCTAAGAAGGGACTTCTCGAAAAACCATTTTCATAAAATTTTTATGCGATTTCGGAACGATACATCGATCTAGCATGCCTTCGTGGTCCAGTTGATACCATATGCATCTGCTTATCGGGTCCCGGGTTCAATACCCGGATCGGGCAAAAGTGTTACTGAGTTATTCTGAATTCTCAGTAGCGGAACGGAGTCTGGTGATGTGCCCGATAACGGCAATAGGCTCGCCCCTATTACAAAACTAGAGGACGCCCGCAGCTTCGCCCGCACGGTATCTCTTTTTGCCTGATCCCGTGGGAATTTTGGGTAATACCTTCTTATAGTGCACCCCTACGGTCCTCAAGGAACATTCATGCCAAATTTCAGTGTTCTGCGCCTAATAGTTTTGGCTGTAGCTTGTCTGTCAGTCAGTCAGTCAGTAAGGCAAGGTTTTTATATATACAGATTATACGGCGAAAACTGGGTGTAATATTACACCACTGCCTACACATTCCCCCCCGCCTTCCCGGGGATACAGGCTATATAAAATAAAATTACCTTTTACTAATATCAGTAGTATCCTGTGACAGACATTCCTCAAGGCCCCGCCGCACCTTGGCAGCTATCTCTTCGTCAGAGTCGAATAGCCCGCGGGCCAACTGTTCTGTGACCAGCCGATGGTAGTGTGTGGTAGACCTCAGGGTCTGAAGTATTGGGGTTCCACTTACAGCTCTCCGCTTAGATGGGTGTTCATCTTTAACTAGGACCAGATCTAAAACACATAACATGGCTGTGAAATACGGACAGACAGACAGACACGGTGAATCTATAAGGGTGCAGTTTTGTGTAATTTTTGACTACGGAAACCTAAAAATTATTAAGTAAAATAAGAAACTATTATTTTATGTATAAGCGGCAAACTCACAGACGGATCGCCTGATGGTGCACAATCACCGCCGCCCATGGACACAAGCAACACCACACGAGTCACGACGTGCGTTGCTGCCCCTTGGGGATGGGAAAGGGATAGGATGAGGAGTGGGATGAGGGAGAAGGAATAGGGGATGGAGCCTTCGACACACACTCGCCGAGTGAAACGCAACAGTATAGGAACACATTCTTTTTGTACGACCGGTTGGCGCAGCGGGAGTGTAAGCGACTGCCACGCCGAAGGTCGCGGGATCGAATCCCGCTCAACTCGAGTATTTTTTACAATGTTAATATATTATACATAGAAACACCCAGACCAAGACAAACATCCATGTTCACGCACACAAATGATCGTCTTGAGCGGGAATGGAACCCGCGACCTTCGGCGTAGCAGTCGCTTACACTCCCGCTGTGCCAACCGGTCGTCAAAATAGTGACACCAATAGTCGTTATTATGTGTTAAATTCGCGTAGACCTAAGAAAGTACTAACCTTGGAACACCTTGACGAGCACAGCGAAGGCTTGCTTCCTGACCGGCACTGCGCCACTCCTGCAATGCTGACTGACTGACTCCATCACGACATCGCGCAACTCCTCTGACATAAACTTGAAGCCAGCTTGGACCACCTACGCATAAAGATAAGAAAGAAATACAGGCATATTCGTCCAATTTATACTTCCGTGTGGTGACAGATTAAGAATACAGATTGTCACCACCCCATATCATCCCATGGGTGTCGTAAGAGCCGACAGAAGGAGCATATTATGCAGAGAACAGCACTGTAAGAGAAGGACAACTTGATACAAACCCTATACCAACTCGTTTGGCCAGCGTGGTATAGTAGGCCAATTCCTCCTTTCAAAGGGAGGCCTAGTCCAGCAGTGGACTGTTGAAGGCTGATGATGATGACAGGCATATTTATTGCTGCATTTTGGTTTTTACAAAATTTATATGAACTATTGACTGTCTGATGACCGGACTTGGCCAGCGTGGTGGACTATGGCCTTACCCTTCTCATAGAGAGGAGGCCCGTGCCCAGCGGTGGGACAGTTGACTTACCTTCATAGCTTCAACTGCCTCGTTTCCTTCCAGAAGTTTCTCAAGGTCTATGGTGTCGAACACCATGGCACAAGTGCCATCGTCCGCCCGCAAGTTATCCATATATACCGCTATGATGTCCAGGCATTTAGTCTTCTCCACCTTCGGAGCCAAGTCTACTATCGTTCTGAAACCATAATAATAGTATAACATAACTTCACGCCTTTATCCCTGAAGGGTAGGCAGAGGTGTATTACACACCCACACTTCGCCAGTTATGTTTCAGTCCTAATGAATAGCGAGCCTATTGCCATCTACCGGGCACAATAATAAAATATTTGATTCTCTTTTCTTTTTTCCTTTTTTAAAGACAACTCTTGCACTATGCATAAAACATGTGTCGCTGGGGACTTTACAAACATACAACTAACGGACACAATGAACACCCAGACTCGAAACAACAATTTATGATTCACACAAAGTGTTGCCTCGTGCGGGGATCGAACCCACAACATTCCGCGTTTCAGCATACTCACGCATGAATGGTCCCTTACCATCTAATATATAAAATTCTCGTGTCACAGTTTTCGTTCCCATACTCCTCCGAAACGGCTTGACCGATTTTGATGAAATTTTTTGTGCTTATCCGGTATCTATGAGAATAGGCCAACATCTATTTTTCAAAAAAAAAAAAAAAAATTGGCAAAACAACGTTTGCCGGGTCAGCTAGTTATCTATAATAATTCAATCGATCGCGAGTCGGACTCGCTCATGAAGGATTCCGTAGTAGAGGTATCCACTTAATTTACCTATATTCTTCACATAAACAAATATCGCCATGAACTTTCCGCTAGCACAAATAACTTTGTTTTCCATACTGTTTGTATGAACGACAAAGTTACATTTGCGGTTATTGAACATGATCTGTATCTCAAAAACTGCTTATTACAGTTAAAACCAATTTTCGCTGGAAGTTTTTATTACGATTTACAGTAGGTATATATTTTTAGATTTGTCACTATCTTATTTATTTATTTATTTAACTTTCTGCACAACACAAAAAATATGTGGCACATAGGCGGACTTAATGCCTTAGGCATTCTCTACCAGTCAACCTAGGGCGATGCAGAGATAGTTGATAGTAGGTGCGTGATTGTTATAAAATTATTATTTGGTATTAGATAATAATTACTAGACATATATAAGTAAATTACTACTTAAACTATATACATATACTTAAATATATACATATAATATATAGGTACACATATAAAGAATAAATAAGTATAAATACATATATATGTATATGAATAAATACTTGCCAATTATAGATATATACATAAATAATATATAAGTCAGTAAATCCAGTCAGTCTGTGATTATCCTGCCATTTTACTCCTTACAAACTCTCGAGCCTTTAACTTGAAAGTGAGCCGATTGTTTGCCATCCTGATTTCGAGAGGGAACAGTTACTTAAACAGTTAGAGGGCGAGGGGACACTCATTTTTCGGTCCCGTTTCACCCTTTGGGTACGGAACCCTACAAGCAAGAAATACTAAGGAATGAATAGAGTAGAGACTTATTCTTACCCTGTCATTACACAGATCATCTATATATATAAAAGAAAGTCGTGTTAGTTACACTATTTATAACTCAAGTACGGCCGAACCAATTTGGCTGAAAATTGGTGGGGAGGTAGCTCAGAACCAGGAGTAACACATAGGATACAATAAAATGCAAAAAATAATCTGGGAGGGATTTTAGAGAGGGTCGAAGTTTGTAGGGACAAACCTCCTACCTATTGACAGTAATAAATAACGCATGCGCTGTAATAATTGAGCTGCTGCGCATGTGCTATATCTGTCAGTACTGTCACATTATACATTGACATAAAATATTATGATGCACTGTCATCACTTCGTTCGCTTTTAAGGTTCGCTTACTTAATTAAACTAATAATAATTATTGTAACAGCCTTGGCTAATCCCTACCAATATTAAGTATAGCTGTGCCCGCAGCTTCGCCCGCGTGGAAATCGGTATCCCTTAAATATCTCTTTCTGTGGACTTGATAATGTAAAATAGCATAATGATCGGTTGATGAAACTCACACTCATATTTAAGTTTCTTACTTACTGTATTAGAAAAGTAGTAACCTGTACCTGCCACCTAAATTCTTAGCTCTTTCTTTTAATAAATACTATCTGGCCGGATTACATAATTATTAGTTAATTTGAATCAATGCACTCAAAAAGTAACACTCGAATAGTAAGTCTACGATGCTCTACTATCTATACTAATATAATAAAGCGGAAGAGTTTGTTTGTTTGAACGCGCTAATCTTAGGAAGTACCGGTCGGATCTAAAAATTCTTTATATATACGATAGCCCAGTTATTCCGGAAGGCTATAGGCTATATAGCATAACGCTTCAACCCTTTGGGCCGAGCAAAAGGCTAAAAAGGCTAAAAGATAATGTCGGCTAATCTCAGGAACTAGCAGTCGGACTTACAACATTGTTATTGCCTATGATAGCCCAATTATTCCGAAAGGCTATAAGGCTATATAAAATTACGACACAACTTTTAGGGGCCAGACAAAAATAATAAAATGGTCAAACGAGAAGGGAACGAAAAATCGATATGGGTATCGTCTCTGATGATTTAAGGGGTGAAGAATCCAAATATCGTCTAAGATGTTAAAAGGGATGGGGAATCCAAATACAACATCTTTTTCGTGATTCAAGATGGTGGATGGGAAATCAAAAATGGCGGATGGGAAAAATTTAAAAAATCAATAAGGGTATCGTCTCTGATGATTTAAGGGATGAAGAATCCAAATACAATATCTATTTCGTGATCAAAGATGGCGGATAGGAAATCAAAGATGGCGGACGGGATTTTTTTAAGTCGATATGGGTATCGTCTCCGATATTTTAAGGAATGGGGAATTCAAAAACACCATCATTTCGTGATCAAAGATGGCAGATGGGTTTTTTTTTAAAATCGATATGGGTATCGTCTCCAATATTTAAAGGGATGGGGAATCCAAATCCAACATCTATTTTGTGATCAAAGATGGCGGATGGAAAAGTTTTAAAAAATCAATATGGTTATCGTCTCCGATGTTTTAAGGGATGGCGAATGCAAATACGACATCTATTTCGTGATCAAAGATGGCAAATGAAAAATCGAAGATGGCGGACGGTATTTGCTGGGTCATCTATCTATACATATAGGTATATAAAATTCAATCTTCGTTTGTTTGTATACCTTTGTAAACTTTTAGATTAAGCATTGGTGGCTTTGGTAACTTTGATCAGAATTTCCTGGAAAAGTGGTTTGAAAAAACAAGGAATAAGCAAAAAGACTTTTAAAAGGCGATACAGGGTTCGCCGGGACAGCTAGTTTTTAATATTCAAATCTTAGCATAAAAGATTATTACCTATTTTTTAATTCCGTCACAGATACATTTAACAGATTAGTATCCCGCCAATTTATATCGACTTTTTAAATTTTAAATATGGAACTCACCACGTAATTATTGCGGCTTATTCCGCTCAAAGAAGTTTGCGCTAAGTTCACACTGGCTGGATAGAAACTCACATGGTCGCAGAATTTTTTTCATTGGTTTTTTTTACATAAAGCTCTTCACAGCTGACAGCAGTTCTATTTAAAGTTCATTCCGGCTCTTAGGTGGGAAGTCATTTGTATGAGTTTTTCCTCTCTATGGAGGGAAGCAGCATTTCCCACCCAATAATCAGATTAAAACAACACTACTTTCCGAGTATGAGAAATGAAAAGATACATACATACATAGACTCACGCCTGTTTCCTGAAGGGGTAGGCAGAGACTACGGAACGCCATCTGACATCCAAACGATCCTGACATATCTCTCCTGCTCCATTCACTCCCATCAAATTTCTCACTCATGCTCTTCTGTTTAAGGTATAAGAAGGTACTTACCTAAAATTTCCTTCATTACAACACCGGGAACAAACCCGCACCGCGTTCAGAAGCACTTTGACATATTCACCGACACTACTCTTTAAACCAGTGAGGATTTTCCAGAACATCTCTAAATATGCCTCGTTCTTATCCAAGGACATTGCCAGACCGAACACATCTGGCAATCGTGACGTGGTCGCCCATTGCTTGCCAGGGAACTTGGCAAACAGAACTGGCAATAAATCTGGCAATGATATCCCATTCTTGAGTATTCTTTGGAATATTGGTAATATGTGCTTCGCGTTGAGGGGTAATTCTGAAAATTAATCAATATACAGTTATTATATACTCACGTCTGTATCGGGGTAGGCAGAGGTGTAATATTACACACAAATTTCGCCATAAATTTTAGGTCCCACGTAATAGGGGGCGAGCCTATTCCCGTCACCCCGGTGCACTATGGTTCGTCTAGAACAAGCTAGCTAGACAAAAACAACTCTTAAATTCCTGGAAGTTAATTACTATTACGAACTCATTACCCCTATACATTGAGGATTACACCTATTAATTATCAATACTACCCTCATTAAGAGCGTCATTAAGGTATGTTTATAAGATGTTGACTATTTAAAGGGCATTCATTTGCATTTTTACATCATATTTGATAGCATTGTTTATGTCACTAAAAGAAATTTGTGAAAGTGTTTTTGTGATGGATTGTATACGTAAGGGTAAGTAGTTATATTTTATTTCATTTTCAACATGGGAACTTCATTCTTTAGTCTTATAAAATGAAATGTTTGAATTTTCACCCACTTTTTTACTCATTTTTTCAAATTCATCGGTCAAATAATAACATGTCCCCACTTGTCCCCACCGTAGAACCTATCATATACGATTCTCATAAGTGTCTAGTAGTTATACGTAAAAAAATTCATTGCGATATATTTGCACAACTAATTTTTATTTATTTTTTTCTTTCAACAGTTTTTACCGTCTCAAGAATGGATTTTTTCGAAGAATGGCTGAAACACCCGAAGGAAACGCGGAATGAGGAGCTCTTTTGGTTTATATCTTTGAGATATAATTTTGATGGTGTTACGGAGCAGTCTCTGCGAGATATTAAAGTACTAATCTCAAGATATTCAACGAAATTTGCTGAAAAGTGGAGCAGCTGTGGAAGAAATCGAGAGCGATTCCTACAAAAGTATTCGACGTGGCTGGAGGGTCTTGACATATCTTTCGATGTGTCCGTTTATTTATCTCTGCCAACTACATCTGGAGAACCGGGACCCGGAAGACCTACTAAAGATTTTGAACATTCTAGTCTCAAAACGAAGAGACGACGTGTAGACGATCTATTACAGTTCAGAAGTGCTAGTGAATTAATTTACGCCGCTGAAGTGTCAGCTCGAATCTCGGGTCAGAGAAGTGTAGCACGTCAAATTAAAGATGTGACTAGTGATCCTTCAATAACCAAGACCACGAGTGAAGAAAGTGACCCCAGGAGTTTAACAAGTGAGGAAGCTTTAGCGTACTACGTTGATAGTAAATCAAGTAGCCATAGCTATAAGCAGACTCGGAAGTGGAGTATTAAAGCTGGACATAAGGTGTTTCCGTCAATGTACAGTGTTAGAAAGGCTAAAATAGCCTGCTACCCGTCAGGTGAACAAATTACAGTCAATGAAACGCATGCTGAAATCAAAGTTCAGGCAATTCTTGATAAGACTGCCGAACGTTTAGTTTCAGCACAACAAGAAGTTGTTCATAGTCTGTTACCTTGCACGTCATTCACATTAATCAGTAAATGGGGTTGTGATGGAAGTTCCGGTCATAGTATGTACAAACAAAAATTCACTAATTGTGACGATAGTGACGAGTTTTTATTTGTATTTTCTTTCGTTCCTCTTCAATTGAAAGATGAAAGTGGTAATATTGTGTGGCAGAATCCTCGGCCCTGTTCTACAATGTATTGTCGGCCAATAAAGTTTATCTTTTCTAAGGAAACGAAAGATTTTACGATTTCGGAAACCAATAAGGTTTTAGAAGAGATAAACGCTTTATTGCCGACAACCTGCAAGGTGATGGAGACCGAAGTATCTGTCACACATGTTATGCTTTTAACAATGATTGACGGAAAAGTTTGCAATGCTCTGACCGAAACTTCTTCCTCACAAAAATGTTTTATTTGTGGGGCAACTCCAACAATGATGAATGATCTGTCAAAAGAGTTTGCTGCGGACAAAGATAATCTTGGTTTTGGTTTGTCTACGTTGCACGCTTGGATAAGGTGCTTTGAATGCTTGCTTCACATTAGCTATCGACTAAATATAAAAAAATGGCAGTTAAGAACAGCCGAAGACAAAGCTAGTGTGAAACAACGTTCAGATGACATTAAAAAACGATTTAAAAGCGAAATGGGCTTGATTGTAGACAAACCAAAACCAGGGTTCGGTAACACTAATGACGGGAACACCGCGCGAAGATTTTTTGGAAATCCCGAGGCTAGTGCCGATATTACAGGGTTAGATGTTTCACTAATACAAAAATTTGGCATACTACTTCGCACTTTATCATCGGGATATGATATAAATATTGAAAAATTCGTTAACTTAGCTCAAGAAACTAGACAACTTTATGTAAATCTCTATTCATGGTATTACATGCCCGCTACTGTCCACAAAATACTTTTGCACAGTGGCGAAGTAATTAGATCGTCCCTTCTACCTATAGGCCAGCTTTCCGAGGAAGCACAGGAAGCTCGGAATAAGGACTGCAGAAGATTTCGTGAGCACAACACACGAAAGCGATCACGGGAGGCTACGAATAGAGATTTACTTAATATGTTATTGATAACATCTGACCCTGTAATAAACGGTTTACGAGAAGTTCCTCGGAAGAAAATAGGTACGCTTCCAACTGAAGTATTAGATTTTATTGTCCCACCTAGCTGTAAGGAACAAAATGTTAATATGATTTCTACTTTTCATAGTTCTGCCCCTCACGATCATGACTATTCAATGGATGATTCATCTGATGATAGTGATGATAATGAGTAATAGATTTAGCTCTTAGATATTTTATGCATCTGTTATTAGATTTTATAGCGACGTCGAGGGATAAATCACTTTATAAAATGTTCAAAAAATATATTATACACATATGCCCGATAAATGTTTTTTTTTTCATGATACCAGCTCAAATGACAAACTGCCTTGAAAAAAGTACCAAAAACCTTATATCTTTGCTTATTAACCGCATCTAGACATAAAAATCAAATAAAATAATTTTGTCTAGCTAGCTTGTTCTAGACGAACCATAGTGCGGTGCCAGACTCCGTGCTGCTACTGAGAATTTGGAAAAATTCAGTAACACTTTTGCCCGACAAGGAACCGAATCCGGTACCTCCAAGCAGGAGGCTGACAAGTAATTCGACCTATTCCTTGAAGGAGTTTATATTTGAGGTCATTTGCAACAAATTGAACTAGGGGTCCAACATTGTACAAAATTATGAGTCCAAACATTTACTGAAATATCGAAATCCAAAGATGTTTAAAAAAATTGTCGTTAAAATAAACGAATCATGAAAATAACTATTCACTTCTTAGCTTTATATTGTTACTTTTATGTAGCCTGTTAACTAGCAATTGATCTCAATTAATAATTTGTTTAAAATATAAGAGGATTTAATGCTATTGTTTATATTTGACACTAATATAATAAACAAGTCAAAAATATATAACTAAACGATTAAAAAAGGTTATAAGTATTGAATATTGTGCCACGTCGCGACATATCACATCACGTCATGTCAAATTATGTCACATCACGTCATATCACGTCACGTAACATCACGTCATATCATGTCATGTCACATCATGTCAAGTCACGTAACATAGTGTCACGTTAACTCACGTCAAGTCATATCACGTCACATCATGTCTCGTTAACTACCGTTACATCACCACTTACCTTCGCAGTACGGTTCAAAAGTCGTCCACGGTATTTGAACCTTGGTCCCGTAGGTCTGCAGCAGACTGTTCAACGTCGTTAGCAGACGTCTGTTAAGGCTATCTGGCGTCCTATACGCCAGACAAGTGTGTATTAAGTGCTGGATAGCGGTGTTCAGGTGCTGGTAGCTTGGGAGATCGGGGACTTCCCATTTTATGACAGTCAAGAGCTGTAATAATAATATTGTACTGTACACAACATCAGACTGCCTCGTTGGTCTCGCGGTATAAATGTGCGCGTGGGATTGGGAGGTCTCGGGTTCAATTCCCGGGTCGGGCAGTGTTATTGGGTTTTTCCGATAGGAAATTCTCAGTAGCAGCACGGAGTCTGGTAATGTGCCCGGTACGGCTATAGGCTCGCCCCCTATTACGTGGGACCTAAAACTTAAGGGCAAAATGTGGGTGTAATATTACACCTAGATGCGTACCTTTTCGGGGATACAGGCGTGAGTCTATAAATAAATAAAAAACACAGCATCAGCTAGTACAAAACTAAGCATTAATGGTGGTTAATATAGCATATAGCACAATAGCACAGCACGCTAATTTTATTTCGCATCTAATAGCAAGTTCATTCGGCTCTCGTTCGTGCTATAAAATAGCATATAGCATATAGAGTCAAACATCGCGCCGACGCGACGGCATATCGCACTTCGCACGTTCGCAGCGCTGCGAATTGCGATATTTGCGATCAGTCTTCGCGTGCTAATGCGAGCAGCCAGACGTGAACTTGCGTAGCGCGCGAATTTTAGCTGTTCGTCGGCTCGCGCGATTTAAGTAGGCATATAAGTTCGCGAGTTATTTTACGTTCTCAAAAGTTAAGTGTTTTGTGTTTGATTAAAAAAATCAGTGATAGGACACGTAATACTGTGTATCTATGAATTATCTGTGTAACATGTGTGTTAAAATGATTTAAATAACTCAATATAATTATATACAGTCCTAAGCCTGAAAAGTATGAAGGAAAATGAATTGACTTATTTATTATTAATAAGTTGGTTAATATTAGTTTGTTTTGCATAATGATTACATTTTATACTTAGAAGAAATGTACAAATATGTATATGTATTGTTTATTCATGTTTAACATTACCGTTCACCATGTTATCTGCCCCACGCCACGCGCTAAGTCTTCAGCCTCGTTAGGCAAATATCATGTTTGTCGACGCTATATTAACCTACGTTCAAATATAGATAGCGCGACAGCGCGCTAAATCGTAAGTACATGTGCTAAAACTAGCGGTCATACGAAGGGTGTTGACGCTTCGCACGATAGCATGATATATTATAGCATTTTTAATAGCATGCTAAAAAAATTTAGCATATAGTTCATAGCATGCGATTGATAAATAGCAGATTCGAACATCATTACTAAGCATAGCTTCTACTATGGGTTTCCTAGGGCTGCCATCCGTCCGGATTTCTCCGGATTTGTCCTAGTTTGAAGGGCGTCCAGGGGCCGTCCTGCATGTGTTTTTGAAAGTCATCATCATCAGCCTTTAACAGTCCACTGCTGGACTAGGCCTCTTCTTTGAAAGGAGGCATTGGCCTACTATACCACGCTGGCCAAACGGGTTGGTATAGGGTTTGTATCAAGTTTTCCTTCTCTTTTATAGATAATGTCATGGATACTGACCAAGCTACTTTGTATTGTACTCTATACAGTTTCTGAACTCTTGAAGACGTGCCTTCACACAACTTGAGACTGAAAGTAGATTTGTTTTACCCCGGACTTTACGAGCCCGAAGCCGCGGGCAAAAGCTAGTATTATTATATATTTTACCTGTATCTCCGAAGGGGTAGGCAGGGGTGTAATAAGACACACACATTTGACCACGAACTTTTAGGCCCCACGTAATAATAGGGGGCGAGCCTACTGCCGTTACCGGGCACTTCACCGGACTCCGTGCTGCTACTGAGAATTTGAAAAACCAGTAACACTTTTGCCCGACCCGGGAATCGAACCTGGGACCTTCGATCAGCAGTCGCATACGCTACGCACTGGACCACGGATGCATATATGAAATAAAATAAAGAAGAACTTACGATGTCAATATGTAGATTGTTGAGCGTTTGCTTTTGATTGCACACTTTGGGTGTAGCCGCAGTGAGCTCGAGCAACGCCGGGGCCAGAGAGCTAGCGTGCGGCTTCAAATCTACAGACGCGTAGCAAATAGCCTGCGGACATTATTGAACACTAGATGAGCCCGCGGTCACACCCGCTTTTTTTAAGGTCACTGCTCCGCTCCCGAGGCGCATAGCGTGATTTTATATAGCCTATGGGTGATCACGACACATCATGTCACGTCACATCACGTAATATCATGTCACGTCACATCACGTCATATCATGTCACGTCACATCACGTCATATCACGTCACACGTCACGTCATGTCACATCATGTCGCTAGGCTGTAATGATAAAAGGTAAATAGTTACCTGGGCCAGAGTCCACTTCGCGTTGACATTCAGATTGGAGGTAAGCGCTTGTGTTAGGCTGGCCACCCACTGTGAGTGGTCTAGAGTGCTGGCGTGTTGTAACAGCTTGGTGATAGTGGACAGACACCCGTTAGCATTAAGAGGGTGATCTTCGTGAGCTAACGAATGGCTGTCGACGATTTCCTGTTATTAAAATAAAATGAAATTTCAAATCACCATGTTTTTAGGGTTCCGTACCTAAAAGGTAAAAAACGGAACCCTATTACTAAGCCTCCGTCGTCTGTCTGTCTGTCTGTCTGTCTGTCTGTCTGTCTGTCTGTCTGTCTGTCTGTCACCAGGCTGTATCTCATAAACCATGATAGCTAGATAGCTGAAATTTTCACAAATTATGTATTTCGGTTGCCGCTATAACAACAAATACTAAAAATATAAAAAAATAAAAAATTAAGGGGGGGTCCCATACAAAAAACGTGTTTTTTTTCGTATATTTTGCTCAAAATTACTAACTGTTACAGGTAGACGCTTTAAATTTTTACAGAATATGTAGTTGTATATTACCTTTCAAAATAAATAATTAAATTTAAAAAAAGTAAATAATAAAGGGGGGGCTCCCATACAACAAACGTAATTTTTAAGAAATTTGTTACTCGATCTTAATAAACAGGTAGAAACTTATAAAGTATTTAAGTATACATACAACGAACGTGATTTTCTTTTATAGATGATGGTACGGAACCCTTTGCGCGCGAGTCCGACTCGCACTTGCCCAATTTTTTCCAATACATATACCTAGTTGTAATCACAATAACAAGTCATAAACAAACTATTTTTTAATTTTGTCTTTTGTCTGTCTTTCTGTTTGTCAGTAGTCAGTCAGTAGTACAAAGTGAACGTTCACTCTGTAGTACAAAGTGAACGTTCACTCAGGTATTTCTATCTTAAATTAATTAAATATCGCGAGTAAGACCCGTTATAATAAAATTATATGAATTCAAAAAATATTTTAAAGAAAAGGAGAACAATATATTACTGACCTCCTCTTCGTTTTCAAGTGGTATCATGTCAAATTGTAAAGGATTCTCCGATAAGGTTGTCATGAAGATACTGAAAAAAAAAACATAATATTACGATTACTGCTTCCCTGGTTCCATTCTCGGGTCGAACAAAAGTGATACTGAGTTTTTCCGAATTCTTAGTAGCAGCCCGGAGTCTGGTGATGTGCCCGGTAACGGCAATAGGCTCGCCCCCTATTACATGAGACTTATACATGACAAGGCGAAATGTGGGTGTATTATACCTCTGCCTACCCTTTCGGGAATCAGGCGTGAGCCAGACTGTCATGTAGAGCCTATCGGGTTCGAATCCACGGCCCGTAGCAATGACTTTCCAGAGTTGTGCGTATTGAATTGTTAAACATCACTTGACCCGTGCCTCAGAGAGCACGCTAAGCCGTCGGACCTGGCTGTCATGAAGTTCTTTGACAATCGTTATAAGGTGTCATAGCCTAGTGGAGATCCCACAGACTGTCATGCAGAGGGTATCGGATTCGAATCCACGGCACGCACCATAACTATTTCAGAGTTATGTGCGTATTGAATTGTTAATCATCACTTTCCCCGTGCCTCGGAGAGCACGTTAAGCCGTCGGTCCCGGTTGTCATGAAGATCTTTGACAGTCGTTACAGGGCGTCAGTACCTTCTGAATAAACTGACACTAGTCTAAACCATGGAATATCGCTATCCCTTCGAGTTGCGGAGGTCAGACAGGCAGTCGCTCCGTGGAAAAGCTAATATTCAGTCAAATCCGGTTAAACTAGTAAGCGGACCTTGGTTTCTAACTGGGGTAAAGCTAGGAGGATGATGATCTTATTATCGCGAGTAAGACCCGCTAAATAAACATGTATCTTTACTAATATTATAAACTGAAGCGTTTGTTTGTTTGTTTGCTTGAACTAGTGATGCGACTCGAATAGGATTTTGTGACTCGAGTCACTTGAGCAATTTAACTATCTCACTCGAGTCGTACTCGAGCTTTCGAGTCACTCGAATAAAAAGTCTCACTCGAGTTGCAAGTTTGCAATTCGAGTGAGATCTCTTATAGAAACATTTAAACAAATACCTATAAAATGTATGAAACCGACAGGTCACGTCAGATAAATGTGAACGCAGCTTAAGGGTTAAGCTACACCTATCAGCACCGCACCGCACTTTTATATGCTTCTATCCTTTTCTGTCACTTAGGACCGTCATTTACTAGAGCGAGAAAGAGAGAGGGAACACAATCGCCTTTTCGATTCCGCGGCGTGCTGAAGCGTTCCGTCTCTCTTTCTCGCTCTAGTAAATGATGGTCCTAAGTGACAGAAAAGGATAGAAGCATATAAAAGTGCGATGCGGTGCTGATAGGTGTAGCTCAACCCTTACTCATGGCATGGCGGCAACAGCATCAACTCGATGCGCCGAGTGGACTCGGCAACTCGAGTCATATTTTTTTCAATCGAGTACGAGTTTGACAATTTCACTCGAGTGACTCGAGTAAAAACAAGGCTCGAGTCGCATCACTAGCTTGAACACGCTAATCTAAGGAACTACAGGTCCGTTTTGAAAAAATCTTTCAATGTTAGATAGCCCATTTATCAAGGAAGGCTATAGGCTATAAAACATCACGCTATGAGCAACGGGAACAGAGCAGTAGCCCTAAATATCGCGGGTGTAACCGCGAGCTCATCTATTAATGTATACATACTTAGTGCGAACAGTCCTTGAAAACGAAGTCAATACTGTCGAACTAGTAGAAGCAACACTTCCATTCGTCTCCTTCTTACTTCTTGTATCACCATCCTGAAAAAAAAAAAATACATAGACTGCCTCCGTGGTCCAGTGGATAGCGTATGCGACTGCTGATCGGCGATACCGGGTTCGATTCCTGGGTCGGGCAAAAGTGTTACTGGGTTTTTCCGGATTCTTAGTAGCAGCACGGATTTTGGTGTTGTGCCCGGTAACGGCAATAGGCTTGCCCCCTATAGACCTAAAAATTCATGACGAAATGTGGGTGTAATGTTACACCTCTGCCTACCCCTTCTGGGATACAGGCGTGAGTCTATACAAAAAAATAGTAATAGTACATCAAGCCTTGTATGTAGTCCAAAACACTGACTAGGCGCAAATTACTTTATTTATACATTAATACTTAGAGCAGCGATAGCCCAGTGGTGTACGTAACGGACTGCCGAGGCGATGGTCTCGGGTTCGATCCCTAGGTACCCCGGGCACACACCTCTGACTCCGAAGTTATGTGTGCATAAAAAATGTTAATTATCGCTCGCTTAATAATGTGCCCAGTAGATGGCAATAGGCTCGTCCCCTATTACATTGGGACCGAAACATAGCTGGCGAAAAGTTGGTGTGTAATAAACCTCTGTCTACGCCATCGGGGATAAAGGCCTTGAAGTTATGATACTTAACTTAAAATAGAGATTCAGATTAGTTATGCGCCGTGGATTCGATACCCTCTGCATGGCAGTCTGTTGGTATCTCCACTAGGCTATCGCTGCTTCAAAACTGTTTTTAATAATCTAGCACATACACACAACACCATCTAGTCCCAAGCTAAGCAGTGCTTGTACTATGGGTACTAGATAATGGATAGACATACATTTATACTTTTATTTTGTAAATACATACATATTATACATAGATACACCCAGACCAAGACAAACATCCATGTTCACGTACACAAATGTTTGACTTGAGTGTGAATTGAACCTGATACCCTCTGCATGGCAGTCTGTTGGTATCTCCACTAGGCTATGGCTGCCTCCAAAACTCATAATGTAATGCAGCATTGCCCACTACGGGTCGCGAGCGAATATTGAGTGGGTGCTGAAATAAAAGGCGACACCGACTAACTGAAGTTCTGTACCCCAAAATACAGGCCTAGGCTTAGTTTAGACTCCAGATCTCCCACAAATTACTTTTTCCCATCCCTGTCAACTGTATCCCTTACAAATATAACTTAGTTATGTAACGAGTGTAATTTGTGGAGATAAATAAATGCTATTATTATTATTATTACCCTCTTATGCCTATATCCTCCCATTTACGCCCCCTCTTTGTCAAAAAACAGCACAAAAGCGGGTCTCAAAATTGTAATTTTTGTTCGATTGGTCAGAGCTCAGACAACTGGGAATCACTGATCTAATCATCATCAGCCTTTAACAGTCCACTGCTGGACTAGGCCTCTCCTTTGAAAGGAGGAATTGGTCTACTATACCACGCTGGCCAAACGGGTTGGTATAGGGTTGGTATCAAGTTTTCCTTCTCTTACAGTGCTGTTCTCTGCATAATATGGTCCCTCTGTCGGCTCTTACGACACCCATGGGATGATATGCGGTGATGATATTCCGTATTCTTAATTCGTCACCACACGGACAATCTAATGCTTACCCAATAAGCTCTCGGTGTAAACTCATACTGTATATCGGAGTCCACAATCTTAGACCAGGCTCTAGAGTTAAACACTGCGGCGTACTGTTTCTCGGAAGGGCTCCGCTTGCAAATAGCTTGGGTTATGCAGTTGTATGCCGCGCACTGTAAACGACTGTAACAATAGAAATTAATTATTAGGCCTACCTATATTAGACGCTTATTATATAATTCTTCTCTATGTCTATTGAATACGAATGTGCCTTTGTAATCAGTTTCGTTCTTTTAAAATATTGTATGTTGTTCTGTGTGTGCTGTATCCAAATAAATGTTTCTTTCTTTTTATATTATAATTTCACTAGTGAAATTATAATATAACAGATTATAGTCAATAATGTAGGATTGGGAGGTCTCGGGTTCGATTCCCGGGTCGGGCAAAGTGTTATTGGGTTTTTCCGTTAGGCAATTCTCAGTAGGAGCACGGAGTCTGGTAATGTGCCCGGTACGGCAATAGGCTCGCCCCCTATTACGTGGGACTTAAAAATTCATGGCGAAATGTGGGTGTATGTTACACCCATAAATAAATAAATAAAAAAATTGTCAATAACTAGTGGTTCGCATAATTTCACGGGCTCATTTCAGTGATATTGTAATTTCACTGGGCCGCTATTGTGATATTATAATAAACCTAGGTTTATTATCAGTTGAGTATGTGGGGGCCACGTGTGTTCTGATTGGTCAATTGACATGATCAGTAGCACAGACTTACGAATGTACTACAGTGGCCAATCTGAGAAAACGAAGAAACCGGAACTTTGGCGATGTTTATTAGGCGTCCGTCAACTTGACGGAGCCCTGCTATGCAGGACTCCTATATTTATGGTCAGGTCAGTCAGTCAGGGTCACAAGAAAACCTAACATAGGCTATTAAGGTGACCAAACTGATGCCGACCTTTATTTCGAAAATTACAATCTATTTATTAACGAAAATAATCTCGTCCACTCAGGATAGTTAATAGGTTATGTTAGGTTTTCTTGTGACCCTTTGCTCAAAAATAGGTCAACTTAGCTTAAAAAACTGTGACACGCCTGTTTCCCGAAGGGCTAGGCAGAGACTACGCAACGCCATTTGCAACGATCCTAAAATACCTCTCTTGCTTCATTCACTCCCATCAAATTTCTCATGCATGCTCTTCTGTTTAGGGTACGTCTGACCTGTCCTTATTTCCAAGCTGGTCAGAGAAAGAGAGAGAGAGAGATATATATATGTCAGAGTCGCAAATGGCGGTCTGTTGTCTCTGGCTACCCCTTCAGGAATCAAGCGTGAGTCTATCTATGTATGTAAAAAATCAGTCCTGATACTTACAGACAAGCCAGTCGCATTTCCTCGCTTGGGTCGTCCGGGCATCGAACTTTGTCCATCAATGTCATACTGTACTGACACACCACTTTGACAAGGTGCCAGTCTTCGGACTTCCCAGCGCTGGCGTTCAAAATACCAGACTTCAAGCTTGTGTATGATAGCTGGAAGATATATTATTATCATCATCATCATCATCAGCCTTTAACAGTCCACTGCTGGACTAGGCCTCTCCTTTGAAAGAAGGAATTGGACTACTATACCAAACGGGTTGGTATAGGGTTTGTATCAAGTTTTCCTTCTCTTACAGTGCTGTTCTCTGCATAATATGTTCCCTCTGTCGGCTCTTACGACACCCACGGGATGATTTGGGGTGGTGACATTCCGTATTCTTAATACGTCACCACACGGAAGAATTATTATCAAGAGGATAAATTATACAAACAATAAAAATTAAATAAATTATTTACAAAACATATAAAGACCAAAAACATTCTGCAAAAAAATAGTCTTCATTAAGTCTTAGTCTTCTATCAGAGTCTCGATTGAGCTGCTTGTTCATCTCTCAAAAGTAATGAAATCTCTAGACTAAGTTGAGCTAAGTCTACAGGATTCTCTGAAATACTACCCTCTCACAGAAAATCGACGTAAAGTAACAGTACATAAACTGTTGCGTTTCGCGCGGTGAGTGAGAGTGCCGGAGGCCCTATTCCTTATTCCTTCTCCCTCATCCCCTCCTTATCTTATTCCTTTTCCCAACGCAACTTGTGACTCCTGTGGTGTTGCTTGTGTCCATGGGCGGCGATAATTGCTTAGCATCAGTCGATCCGTCTGCTCGTTTGCCGCCTATTGCCATAAAAAAATGAAAATATGGTAGTATGGAAAAAAAGAATCTGGAATTAATGTATGGTAGTATGGAAATATGTTAGTAGGGAAATAAGGTGGTACATACACATAGCATAATAAAACTGACCTTCTCAATAACAACTTGCAGTATAGCGAAGGCCCTAGCGTAAGCGTCGAGCCGCGCCCTGTATCTATCTGTGTTCGCGGGCTCTTTGTACCCCGTGGTCAAGGTAGTGACCACCTCGCCTATTATCTTCGACGCGTATTGCTCGCAGAACGATGTGGTCGCATGCCTGGAACATTCCGATGACAATAGTCCTTATTTTTCCGGACGGTTGAGACGTGGGTTGTGTATGACTAGCGCGTTCATTGACTGACGACATTTAATTAAATATAGCAGCGATAGCCGAGTGGAGAGACCGACAGACTAAGCAAAGGGTCTCAGGTTCGAATCCACGGCTCGCACCAATGACTTTTCGAAGTTAAGTGTGTATTAAATTGTTAATTATCGCTTGCTAAACGGTGAAGGAAAACATCGTGAAGAAACCTGCATGTCTGAGAGTCCTCCATAATGTTCTCGAAAGATGTGTGCAGTCTGCTAACCCGCACTTGGCCAGCGTGGTGGACTATGGCCTTACCTTTCTCATAGTGGGAAGAGGCCCGTGTCCAGCGCTGGGACAGTTTAAAGGTCTGATGATGATTTGATTGAATGACTAGGCCGAACGTTGATTGAACAAGCGTCACTCAACGTCCAACTAGTTAGCGGATTGTAATACAAAGCGGACATAAAAGCAGTTCGGTGATTCAAATTTATTTCATCCAACTAAAATGTCCTTTAAGCTAAGTTGACTGCAACAAGGCTACCTAGAGCCGCTAAAGTGTGAAGTATGTAAGGCCACATGTAATAATTTTCTTTGCGTTTGAAATAAGTTCATTTCGTTCCATGTCAAATAAGAAAGCATACAACATAGACAAATACAACATAGGCAGTATACTTATTAACCTAAAATTATTTTTAAAATTGTGCAAAAATATAAGACCCTATTTTCATTAAAAGTTACTTAGATAGTAAATCAGAATAAACTCTTAAATCGTGCAAAATAAGACTGAATCATGCAGTCACTGTTATGTAGGTACGAGTGGTTGTGTGTGTTAGGCACCTGCAATTGCGATCAGCTGAGCGGCGGCGGCCGTCAATACACCAAGTTAATTTTCAAAGTATACACATCAAAATAAGACTGAATCACGCAGTCACTGTTATGTAGGTACGTGTGCTTGTGTGTCTTAGGCACCTGCAATTGCGATCAGCTGAGCGGCGACGGCGGTCAATACACCAAGTTAATTTTCAAAGTATACACATCAAAATATGACTGAATCACGCAGTCACTGTTATGTAGGTACGTGTGCTTGTGTGTCTTAGGCACCTGCAATTGCGATCAGCTGAGCGGCGGCGGCCGTCAATACACCAAGTTAATTTTCAAAGTATACACATCAAAATAAGACTGAATCACGCAGTCACTGTTATGTAGGTACGTGTGCTTGTGTGTCTTAGGCACCTGCAATTGCGATCAGCTGAGCGGCGGCGGCCGTCAATACACCAAGTTAATTTTCAAAGTATACACATCAAAATAAGACTGAATCACGCAGTCACTGTTATGTAGGTACGTGTGCTTGTGTGTCTTAGGCACCTGCAATTGCGATCAGCTGAGCGGCGGCGGCGATCAATACACCAAGTTAATTTTCAAAGTATACACATTGATAACGAAACATTTTTTTTAAGTTTTAATGACTAATTTTTTCATGTATTTGTATTCAGTTATAGTATTATATTCACCCCTTAAAATATTTTGCAAATACAAATCAACACCCTGTATAATATTAGTATATATAGCTTACCTCAGCAGAGGTACAAAGACTCTTCTGCAAGCTCCCAGTCCCGGCTTGCTCTTACAGGCGACGTACGCGGCGTCGTATATCTTCTCGTCCCTTCTGTCGGCCAATGACACCATACAGACAGAGATGGCGTCATCCCACCAGCCTCTCAGCTCTTCAGCTGCGAGACAGAATAATAATACTCCTATAAATCGTGTATTTTAAGTCAGTGTTTTCCCGAAAAGTATGTACTCAGCCCGTGATATAGAAGCTACCTATAATGTTTATTATACAAAATATAGAAAATTAAAATTTTCTTTAAAATCAGCATTTCATAGGACAAATTAATATGTCATGGACGAAGGGCAAGCTACTTTTTAGGTTATAAATAAAGTGCATTGACCTTACTCATCGACCGCTATGTTGTAATGCTACGAAAAAAATAATTATAGCGAAAAAAAGATTTGAAAATAGATGTTATAGGTAGCTTGGGCTAAAAACACTGACTTAAAACATGGTGTATATTTATACATACACACCATCTAGTCCTTGCCTAAGCGGAAGCTTGTACTATGGGTAGGTACTAGACGATGGATAACAATACATATACCCTTTTTTGTAGACACTGTAGCCCAATCCTATGGAAAGATTAATTTGATCCTGTGGTAGTGCATAGTCGCCTCACATCGTTCTCACATATTTATTTAGATTTATTTTAATTTAAAAGAAAGAAAAGAAAAAGTATATTTTGAAACAGCACATAGGACACATAATAGAAAACAAGAAGGTACATATACAAAAAATAGTAGTAAGTATTAGAACATTAAATTTATAAAAAAAAAAACAATTACAATAGAATATGGCGAGGTATGTGTCCCATCGCTGGCCCAAAAAGGGGGCTGGATCAGCACTATGTTCAGTGATGCTAGTGCATACCGGACGCTGGTATTCTTCCAGCCCTTTCAGGACATCCCGGATGTGCAACCATCGCCGTGCCGATCACAACATGTAATCAGTGTGAGGTGTATCAGTCAGTGCAGTATAATAATTTGTCTCGACTTAAAAAGAGACTATGACCTCTGAGTTTGTTTCGGATGTTTCTTCATATTTTGACTTTTGTTTACTTTTGACTTTTGCACTTAATTACACTTCCGCTACGCCAACCGATCGTCATTGGAGAATCATCAACAATGGATAAGAGAACAATTTTTTTATTGTCTATTTTGAAAATTATCACCAGAAGACATCAAGACACTGCGAGCTCATTTTGCGTAAATAGTAATAACATTATTTTATTGAAGACCCGGTGACGTAGCGAGAGTGCAACGACTGCCACGCCGAAGGTCGCGGGTTCGATTCGATTATTTACAGAAATAAGTAAAATATGTTTTTTGGGTTCCGTAGCCAAAAAAGGGCAAAAGCTGAACCTTTATAGATTCGTCATGTCTGTCTGTCTGTCTGTACTCTTTTTAGTACTAATAGTTTTTTTTATTCGTATTATTGCATGCCCATCGGTCCTTGATAAATATGCAAAGTTTCAAATTAATCCGACGTTTCAAAGTCAATCAAAATCGCGTTCAAAGTTTCCGTTACATAGATACATACATATGTAGATACAACCGAAGCTAATAAAAGCGTGTTAAAAATTAATATAAGTTTGTAAAATAAATGCTATAGAAATCTTCAATATCATGGGTTGTGTACACACTTTTCGGGCGAACACTGTCGTTAAGACAATACCTGCAGCTAAAGTGGCGACTATGTCCAGCAGGGTGAGGTGTCCAGTGGTCGCCAGGGAGTCCAACAGACCCCGCAGTACCGCCGCGTGCCCGCCGCGCATGTCCGACAGACGGGTAGGCAGAACACCTGCCAAGTTCACGTAGCATGGGACGACCAACGAGCTACAATAAAGGACAGATTAATGTGTTGTGCAGGAATAAGGTGTGGTGTTCCTCCAATGAGAGGGAGGTACCTCTGAGCAGCTAGGTGATGTGCCTGGTGGGCTGTAGTCCGACGGACGTATTTGAATATACATACAACATACAGCGGCTGATATGCATTTGCAAAATATTTTAAGGGGTGATTATACTACTATAGCTGAATACAAATACATGGAAAATAAGTCAGTAAAAATTAAAAAAAAAATTTCGTCATCATACACTTTGAAAATTAACTCAGTGTATTGATCACCGCCGCCGCTCAGCTGATCGCCATTGCAGGTGCCTGACACACACAAGCACACGTACCTACAGTGACTGCGCGATTCAGTCTTATTTTGCACGATTCCACAGTTTATTCTGATTTACTATCTAAGTAAAATTTAATGAAAATAGGGCTTTATATCATTGCACAATGTTTGAAATAATTTTAGGTTAATAAGTACACTGTCTATCATCATTATCATTATCATCATCATCAGCCTTTAACAGTCCACTGATGGACTAGGCCTCTCCTTTGAAAGTAGGAATTGGCCTACTATACCACGCTGGCCAAACGGGTTGGTATAGGGCTTGTATCAAGTTTTCCTTCTCTTACAGTGCTGTTCTCTGCATGATATGCTCCCTCTGTCGGCTCTTACGACACCCATGGGATGATATGGGATGGTGACACTCAGTATTCTTAATCCGTCACCACAAGGATAAATAGATATACTGTCTATGTTGTATTATTAAAATATTTTGCAAATGCAGATCAACATATCGTATATGCTCTTCGATAGATGGCGTAGTGTTGCGGTAGTTTCGTCATCGTAACCGTTGGGACCTGGTCTCCAATATATCGTCAATACTATACACCTAGACCATAAGAAACATACTATATAAAAAAATTGACTTGAGCGGGCATCGAACCCGCATACATAATAAAAAAGCTTTTGCTCTTAGAGTAGAGCTAGAAACACTAGAGCGAGAAAGAGAGAGGGAACGCGTCAGCACGATCGATTCCGCGGCGTGCTAACGCGTTCCCTCTCTCTTATTCGCTCTACTAAATGACGGTCCTAAGTGACAGAGAAGGATAGAAGCATAGGAAAGTGCGATGCGGTGCTGATAGGTGTAGCTCAACCCTTACCTGTATTCTTCTCTTCCAGGCAGCATAGTGATCAGTTTGATCTTGAGCTCCATGGAGATATCTTCGTGAAGGTACAGGTTCACGACCCATCGCAGGGCGTCCAACATAACGACCTCTTGTGACAACCTGAGTACGTCCCATGCTACGGCGAGTTTCAAATCAATGCTAGCATTTTCTATTCTTAATATTATCTAAAAATAAAAACTTTATTAAGCGGCGATAGCCTAGTTGTGTACGTAATGGACTGCCGAGACGATGGTCTCGGGTTCGATCCCCAGGGCACCCCGCCAGTACCCGTCGGGGGGTTGCGACGAATGCTTCGGCGATACCCGACCCTCCGACACACGGGTACATGAGAAAGCCGAGGTGATTTTTAGTGGTAACACCACATACTCCGGCTCTCATTTCCCCGAGAGTCGGAGATCCGAAGGGATTTTCCACCTCATAAAACAAAAAAAAAGGTACCCCGGGCACAAACCCCTTCCCCCTGGGGTCTCCACCTTGTCGTGGTGGGCGGCTCAGTAATCGTGGTTAGGTCACCCACAGTGAAGTTAAGCAAGATCCCAGGAGTGGACGCTCCGCGTAGGCTTGACGGAGGCCTGGACAGGATGCGTCCAATGGTGCTGCTGCGAGGGACAGTTCTTCTGTCCCTCTGTTTCGAGTGCAGTCGCGGGAGGAGAGGCGTGTCGGTATTGCATTGCCGCGCGCCCTATCTCCTGCGACCAAATGGGGGCGCACCATTGTTGCGTCGCGGTGGGGCCGCAGAGGAGGGACACCGCGGTGGTTTTAGTGGGTATGCCCCGTTATAGGTGAGAGCCTCCACACACCTCCTCCGCCAGTCTCAAGCCCGGTCGATCACCCTGGCCGGGTTGGCGTCTAGTTGAGATGGCTCATAAGGAGCGTTTCCACCGTAGTGAACAAAAAAAAGGATCGTTGCAAATGGCGTTCCGTAGTCCCTGCTAACCCCTCCGGGAAAGAGGCGTGACTCTATGTATGTATGTATGTATATACTTATATATAGGGTGTCACAACACCCATCATTAAGCCGAAGTCTACTCGCTTTGGACATCATGCCAAGTCATACTAACCAAAAATAATACCTGGGGATGAAATTTTTTTTTTTTCACATTTTTTAAACCGCTATTAAAAGCGCGCGCGTGCAATGCTCGAAATACCTACTTATCCATGGGGTCATAGGGCATCTAAAGAACATCTATTGGCGTAGTTAATGCATCGATTTTGTACCTAAGTAGAAAAATTCAGAATAGATGATATATATACAGGCTGTAAAAAGACCCTTAACGAAAACTGAAATCCCATGTTGTACCAATCACTATGAACATTTTTTACTTCGGCATCATACCTGGGAAATTACTGGTTCAGGAGATATTGAGGCTCAAAGTTAGTATGGATTTTTTTTATTAGGTAAAAAGTCGATGCATTTACCCCGCCAATATGTTCTTTAAATACCCTATAACTCCGTGGATAAGTAGGTATTTCGAGCATTGCACGCGGGCGCTTTTAATTGCGGTTTAAAAAATGTGAAAACTCAAAAAAGTTTCGTTTCCCAGGTATTATTTTTGGTTAGTATGACTTGGCATGATGTCCACGACGAGTAGACTTCGGCTTGGTGATGGGTCTTGTGACACCCTGTATATAATATATGACAAACACCGGGACATGTGAAAGTAAATTAAAGCTAGTAATAACAAAATAGTTACTTACTGACGAAATCATATTCAAAACCCCGTCGGAATACTCCGGAAAATTCTTATAATTTTTCACATAATATTTCAAAACTTCAATAGAAATATCTACGATATCATCTGGACATATTTTCATGATATATTCAAAATACACGTTTAAATATTTTAATATGAAATTTGTGTCGTCTTTCAATATATTTTCAATATACAACGTATCTAAGCTCAGTGCCGACACTGACAGTAAATCGCACATAGTTTCGCTTTTCAATTTGTCCGTCTCCCATAACATTGCAGTCCAATTTTCTGTACCAACTGCTGGTGTACCTGTAAGGATATAAACATAACATAACTTCACGCCTTTTATCCCCGAAGGGGTAGGCAGAGGTGCATTACACACCCACACTTCGCCAGTTATGTTTTGGTCCCAATGTAATAGCGGGCGAGCCTATTGCCATCTTCCGGGCACATCATTAAGCGAGCGATAATTAATTTATAATACACACATAACTTCGAAAAGTCAGAGGTGTGTGCCCGGGGTACCTCGAGATCGCACAATAACAAACGGTTAAATTAAAAAAATCTGCGAGCGGACCTGCGGGACTTTTCTAGTCAACATAACTTCACGACTTTAGCTCCTTAGTATGTTTATCCACTATCTAGTACCCATAGTACAAGCTTCTGCTTAGTTTGGGACTAGATGGTGTTGTGTGAATGTGAAAAAAAACCTTAATAAGCGAGCGATAATTAAAAAAAATAATACAAACACTTGGAAAAGTCAGAGGTGTGTGCCCGGGGTATTTGAGGATCGAACCCGAGACCATCGTCTCGCCAGTCCGTTACGTACACCACTGGGCTATCGCCGCTTTTTATTTAAAGTAAGGCAATACATTTCTGTAAGGATATACATATATATTTCAACATTCCCTTCCTCTACCCGCATATTTATCACTTTTTTAGTTGATTAATAAATAAGTAAAAAAAGCGGCGATATACCAGTGGTGTACCTAACGGACTGTCGAGACGATGGTCTCGGGTTCGATCCTCAAATACCCCGGGCACACACCTCTGACTTTTCCAAGTGTTTGTATTATTTTTTTTAATTATCGCTCGCTTATTAAGGTTTTTTTTCACATTCACACAACACCATCTAGTCCCAAACTAAGCAGAAGCTTGTACTATGGGTACTAGATAGTGGATAAACATACTAAGGAGCTAAAGTCGTGAAGTTATGTTGACTAGAAAAGTCCCGCAGGTCCGCTCGCAGATTTTTTTAATTTAACCGTTTCTTCACGATCCGGTGGGAATTTCGGGCAATCCATTCTTAATGCACCCGGAGACAGTAGTCTCCAAGGATTATACACGCCAAGTATCGAAAGTCGTAACTCTTGTGTCCGTGTGGTGACGGATTAAGAATACGGATTGTCACCACCCCATATCATCCCATGGGTGTCGTAAGAGCCGACAGAGGGAGCATATTATGCAGAAAACAGCACTGTAAGAGAAGGAAAACCTGATACAAACCCTATACCAACCCGTTTGGCCAGCGTGGTATAGTAGGCCAATTCCTCCTTCCAAAGGAGAGGCCTAGTCCAGCAGTGGACTGTTAAAGGCTGATGATGATGATGAACTCTTGTGTGCTGTCCGACAGACAAGCTACAGCCAAAACTATTAGGCGCAAGAAGCTAAAATATCGCACGCATGTTTCTCGGGGACCGTAGAGGTGCACTAAGAAGGGATTTACTGAAATTGGCACAGGGTCGTGAAGAACCGGTTAAATTCAAATATGATTCAAGGGCTGACTGCGTCGTGGGTCCCGCGGCATAAATGTGCGCGTGGAATTGGGAGGTCTCGGGATCGATTCCCGGGTCGGGCAAAGTGTTATTGGGATTTTCCGTTAGGAAATTCTCAGGAGCAGCTCGGAGTTTGGTGATGTGCCCGGTACGGCAACAGGCTCGCCCCCTATTACGTGGGACCTAAAAAATTCATGGCGAAATGTGGGTGTAATATTACACTTCTGCATAACCCTTCGGGGATACAGGCGTAGCAACGGTCCTCCTCATGTTGATTAATAAATCATCATTGTCTTGCGCTGGTCCCAATTAATTTGGGTAAGCGCAGTATATCCTCCGCTTCCATATTCTCTGTCGCCAGTCATCTGATCTATCCCTTTCTCTTTCATATCCATCTTCACACAGTCTATCCATCTTTTCCTTGGCCACCCTCTCCCTTTTCGTCCTTCTACCTGCGTACACACATATCTCATACGCTTTTTCCCGTCGGCAGAGACAACGGAACGCCACTAGCATCTATCCTTACAAACCTCACGCGCTTCCTCTACAATCATTACTGTTTTCATACATGCTCGCCAGTTTCGGGTACTTCGGACCTTTCCGTTTCTTAGGACGTCCCTAATTTGGTCGACGAATGTCGTACGAGGTCTGACTTGCCCACACACATTTGCCTTATACATATATCTGACTAGATGAGCTCGCGGTTACACTCGTGTTATTAAGGGCTACTGCTCCGCTCCCGTGTCTCATAGCGTGATGTTATATAACCTAGAGCCTTCCTCTATAAATAGGTTATCTAATACTGAAATATTTTTCAAATCGGTCCAGTAGTTTCTGAGATAAGCCCGTTCTAGCAAACAAATAAACTCTTCCCGCCTTATTACAAAACATGGTCTTAATAGAAACCGAAGTTTAAACCTTGCCTCAGCTGCGTAAATTTGATTATACGTAGACTATTGGCACATTTTTGTAAAACTATTTTCATTGTAATTCTTAGGAATAAATGTCACGCTAAAATAAATTACTACCTTCTTTAAAAAACCCTTTTTTTAATTGTCTATCAAGGATTAAACCTGGTTTTATATTTAAACCTCATTTTGTAATAAGGCCGTTCAGCTTTATATATTAGTATCAGATTAGATTCGTCATTCTTTCTTCACTAATTCGCTCCACGTGTCCAAACCATTTCTACATTCAATTCCTCTGCATATTCATCACTTTTTAGTTGATTTAAAAATAAATAAATAAATATATTACCAGAAATGTTCGTCATAATTCGCAGAGATTTTATAATGTCGCCAAAATCGTCGCTATTGTCAGGTATGACATCCGACAATTTTTCATTTAATCTTTCATTTATTTCTTCGATATCCAGTTTTTTGTACCATTTGCGAAAACTATCGCTTATTCGTTCGTGGTTATAGATATTTTTGCTCTTGTATATACGTAAACAAACGGATAAATCATTTTTCAGCGTGGATACTGAAGTTGGTGGTATATTTTCTATTATTTTGCATAAGCATTGCAGTGTAATCTGAAAAAGAAACAAATCTATTTATATTTTTAAAGATAACTATCGCGATTTGTATACGTCATCTAAGTTTATTTAACGGGTTTATTAAAAATTTAATTTCATAGTGATTAATTATCCTGTTTTTCATATTTCCACGCTATTGGCTGTGTTGAAATAATTATTGACTGTACCATCTTATAATCACCAATGATCGGAGTAGGTAGATTGATTTTTGGTACTTGTATCATAAATACACACAGAAAGAATAACATGGATAAGCCATTTTTCTGAAAAGTAATTCCGGTATTTCCGGATTCAATTAAATATTGTTAATGTTGGTAGTGATATTATTACTACTCAATTCAAAATTTAAAGGAAGGTGTCAAAACAAAATAATTCGTTATTTACTTACCTGTTGAATAAAAAAAAACCAATCGAATTCCGATCGAAGCTTTAATATTTTTTATTTTTAGCCTTTATACGGCCACAGCTTTTTATAAATTGTTGCACTTTTACAAATTTCAATATTTTCATAGTGGTCATGGTAATTTACAAGGGTAGAATAAATAAAATGAGTAAAAATCAACATGGTTTACTGTTAAATGTGTACATATTACATAATTTTTCCCGAGTGTTAGACTCTTACTGACTAAAACCCACCCGTGTTCCATCAAGTGACCTTTGCGTTCCAGGGCTGCGGTAACTCTTTGTAAATTCCGCAACCCTGGTAGAATACAATTCCTACCTAAGTTCCGATTTTTTTTAATAATTATCCATTTCCGGAGGAATGTCCATATCAATATATACGTTTCGGATCAATGACGTCATTTCAATCTACCTACTCCGATCACTGATAATCACCCATATCCGCAAATAAAACTTAACAAAATTAACTAATTATAGGATAAATAGCTGGTTTTCCGACGTTTCGACTGTCTTGCAACGGCCGTGGTCGCGGAGGGACTCGTGATATCTCAGCGCCGTCTTATAGAAGAGCGGGTTTACCACCTACCCTCACTTTTTCAATTCGGTAGAAACGTCAGAAAAAATAGTATTATTCGTATTTATTTTCCTGTTAACTCCGACACCAGAACTGGCCATACACACACACTAAATAAAAATAAAGGTAGTTATAACTCACCTCTTGTTCAATAAACAACACATCGGCATATTCACTAAGAAACATCAAAATTTTCGACATGACTTCTACACTATGGTTGACATCCAAAACTTTTAATGTCCCATAGACAATTGCACAATTGTCTTTTGTCACAACGCTCTTGGCACCTTCTCCGTCGAAGAGATACTTTGACAATGACAATACTTGTAATATATTTGCAAATATAACAATATCATCAGGGTTTGTCTGAAAATAACACATTTTATTGATTTACCTTCCTAAAGGGCAGCGATAGCCGAGTGAATATACCAAAAGACTGCCATGCCGAGGGTATCGGCTTCGAATCCACGGCGCGCACCAATGACTTTTCGGAGTTATGTGCGTATTGAATTGGTAAATATCGCTTGTCCCGTGCCTCGGTGAGCAGTTCGTTAAACCGTCGGTCCCGGTTGTCATGTAGATCTAAGACAGTCGTTACAGGGCGTCAGTACCTTCTAAATAAACTGACACAAGTCTAAACCATGGAATATCGCTATCCCTTCGAGTAGCGGAGGTCTCACAGGCAGTCGCTCTGTGGAAAAGCTAATATTCAGCCAAATCCGGTTAGACTAGTAACCGGACTCCAGGTTGAAACTGGGATAACGCTAGGAGAAAGAAGATTGACCTTCGAATTATCGAAGTTACTTGCGAATGAAATTGTTATTAGGGTTGTTTCCAACTAGACGAATCAAACACTTTTAATGAAATGTCAAAAACGAACTTTGCTACGACTTTTGTATGAAATATGACCTAGTGACGTCATAGTTTTTTTGATGTCAAATAAAAATACTTACTATCAATAAATTGACTACAAAAAATGTAAAATATAGTATTAACATTAATTGATGAATAAAACTACCATTATTTTGACATGTTGTACTTGATAAAAAAACTTGTATAATTTATTTTACTAGCAGGCAACTTCTCAATTATCGCTTGCCCCGTGCCTCGGAGAGCAATTAGACGGTCCCGGCTGTCATGAAGATCTTTGACAGTCGTTCCGGGGAGTCAGTACCCTCAAATAAACTGATACTGGTCTAAGCCATGGAATATCTATCCCTTTGGGTTGCGGAGGTCAGACGCTCGGTGGAAAAGTTGGTATTTTGTCATATCTGGTTAGACCAGTAAGCGGATCTCAGGCTCCAAGGTGTGTAAGTCTTGGATGCAACCAGGTTAACGCTAGGGCAATGATGATGATACTACATTATTATGCCATAAATACAATAATAAACTATATAACACATACAGTCCGTTTTGTGACGGATTAAGAATACGGAATGTCACCACCCCATATCATCCCATGGGTGTCAAAAGAGCCAACAGAGGGAGCATATTATGCAGAGAACAGCACTGTAAGAGAAGGAAAACTTGATACAAACCCTATACTAACCCGTTTGGCCAGCGTGGTATAGTAGGCCAATTCCTCCTTTCAAAGGAGAGGCCTAGTCCAACAGTGGACTGTTAAAGGCTGATGATGACTACATAACACTTACCTCCCCAAGACAAAATGTATCCAATCCATCGAAAAGTTCATCAATAAGCAAAATTGTTTCAAAACATTTCACATCAAATATACTTTTCAAAAACGCCAAAGCACATTGCAATTGTAATTTATTTTTATTAATTTTCATATTTTTCACAACACTGCCAATCAAATCTTTTATTTTATCATCTTCGAATAATGAAATCTTTTCAATAAATAATTCAGTAATAGATTCGTATATGGGCGGTGAGAAATCTTTCGTTATTGATGTGATAATATCTGGCAGATATCTGATAGTTATAGCATCGTTCTGGCGAAGTGGTGCGGGTAGTATTCTTATAATATCTGATCCGTGTTCATAAAATCCTGAAAAGGTAAAATATAAATAACACAACACGCTCTGAAGGCGTTTATGAATAGCCAAAACGTGTCCAAAAAGGCACGTTTGGCTGTCCATAGAGGGGTGTTAGTACCTACTCTTATGTAAGGTAGTGATAGTTGGGTATGGCAGAAGAGTCATGAAAGTAGAATAAATGCTGTAGAAATGAGAGCACTGCGAAGTATGTGTGGTGTTTCTTTGACTGACAGAGTAAAGAATTGTGTGATAAGAGAGTGTTGTGGGGTAAAAGAAGATGTAGTGACAAGCATCGAGAAAGGTATGCTAAGATGGTTTGGACACATGGAGAGGATGGATGATGAAAGACTGACAAAGAAGATATATAAGGCTAATGTGGGACCGGACGAAGGGGAAGACCTAGGCGGACGTTCTCTGACCAGATTGGAGACATCCTAAAAAAAAGGACAGGTCAGAAGTACCCTGAACAGAAGAGCATGCATGAGAAACTTGATGAGAGTGAATGAAGCAAGAGAGATATGTCAGGATCGTTGCAAATGGCGTTCCGTAGTCTCTGCCTACCCCTCCGGGAAACAGGCGTGAGTCTATGTATGTATGTAAATAACACCAGAAAATTGTTTAGCTAATGGTGTTATAGTAACACCATTAATTGAACAGTGTTCGGGTACTTTGAAATAACTTAATGTGAAACAGTTGCAGCTCTTTACAAAAATAAAATGATTGTCCAATATATTGGCGGCTAAAGCTAAGCGTCCACTGATCGGCATCGTACGCATCGGACGCATCGCATTTTACGGATCGTAGTATTCTTTGTATAGAAAGTCATACAAGTGCGTTCACTGATCCGCATCGTACGGATCGCATATCGGCAATGCCGACTCGGATGCTGCGAGAGGCAACTTTTGCGATGCGGGCCGATGACGTCATACCGAATGTCGTGTATCTAGACATTTTGCTTTCTTTTTTTAGATGTGTTTGCATTTTCTTCCTCTTCTACTAACAAACAAGCAATAACGACAAATTGTTCTTCTTCGCTTTTTTCCATTCTCACAAATACAAGTTCGATCACTGGTACTTGCGTCGGCAATCCGATCGCTGCCGATACAGTGGACGCAGTATGAAAAAAAAATGCGATGCGTCCGATGCGTACGATGCCGATCAGTCGACGCTTAGCATAAAAGGAGTGCCCATGAGTTTCATTGCCCGTTCTTTCTCAAAGTTCTACCTATTGAAAAGCGAACGTGGCGGTAAATGTAAACGTAGAATCATTGAGTGCCTCCATGGTGCAGTATATAGCGTATGCGACTGCTGATCGGAGGTCCCGGTTTCGATTCCAAAGTCGGGCAAAAGAGTTACTGGGTTTTCCGAATTCTCAGTAGCAGCACGGAGTCTGATGATGTGCCCGGTAACGGCAATAAGCCTATTGGCGTATGCGTTCCAAGAACTTCTCTTACTGATGACCTGCTGTTGTGGGAATGTAAACGACTGCTACGCCGAAGGTCGTGGGTTCCATGTAGTCAAAGACAAAATCAAATAATTTATTAATTTTGGCTACAATAAGACACTTGTGAATGTCGAAATTGAAGTTTATCACTCAATGACTCATTATTTATTTATTTATAGACTCACGCCTGTATCCCCGAAGGGGTAGGCAGAGGTGTAATCACAGATATAGATCTACATAGATAACGCAACTATCACGATTTGTATTGAAACCAAGCGTGCCGACTTTTTAATACCTACTGTGACGTTGCCTGTATCACGAAGTCGAAGCGATGCGCGACAGTATCGCTTGTGCGATATTCATCGTCTCCTAATACACAACGTCAGATCAAACGTCCGAAGCAAACGCGGCAACGTAATGTGAATAAAGTTTACTTAACGGTAAAACGGACGCGCGAGGACTGAAGTTAGTGGCGACCAAGCTCGACGCTTGGTCGGAGTTCAGACACGCGAAGTGCATGCATTTGCGTTATCTATGTAGATCTATGTCTGTGGGTGTAATATTACACCCACATTCCGTCATGCATTTTTAGGTGCCACGTAAATGGGGAGCGAGCCTTTGCCATTACCGTCACATCACCAGACTCCGTGCTGCTACTAAGCATTTGGAAAAACTCAGCAGCACCTATTACTCGACCCAGGAATCGAACCGGACCGATCAGCTGACACATACGCAATCCACTGGACCACGGAGGCATTCAAGACCACGGAAGGAGCCCAGTTCACCAGTTCCTCTTTCCTTCTATTAGTACACAATGAAGTTCCGCCAAGTACTGCACGATTGGCGTAGTGGTTTAAGCGGCCGCCTCGCCGATTGACACTACATCGAGTGTCGTGGGTTCGATTCCCATACGAGACAACACTTTGTGTGTCACAAATTGTTGTTTTGAGTCTGGGTGTTCATTGTGTCCGTTGATTGTATGTTTGTAAAGTCGCGACACAGGATTTATTCCTAGTGCGGGACTTTAAAAAAAAGTAACGCCTGATTCATCATCATCATCAGCCTTTAACAGTCCACTGCTGGACTAGGCCTCTCCTTTAAAAGGACGAATTGGCCTACTATACCACGCTGGCCAAAACGGGTTGGTATAGGGTTTGTATCAAGTTTTCCTTCTCTTACAGTGCTGTTCTCTGCATAATATGCTCCCTCTGTCGGCTCTTACGACACCCATGGGATGATATGGGGTGGTGACATTCCTTATTCTTAATCCGTCACCACACGGAAAGTCAACCAACACCAACTATAGGTAAGAAAGGTAATAAACTCTCACCGTCGTTGCCTATCATGTTGGTAGTCTGTTCCACTACCAGTTCAAGGAGTTGTCCCGAAGTTTCTGAGCCTGGGTCATGCAGTAACATCACTTGCAGACTGTCGCACAGCTGTCTTCTTACTTCAGCGTTTATTTCTTCAGTGATCGACTGAAAAAAAGGTTTTATTGGCTAAATCTGTGTAAATAAAATATTGCCGTTACTGACTGACTGGCAGACAAAGCACAGCCAAAACGCAAGCGCACGAAGCTGAAATGTTATATTTATGTTATAGAGTAAGACCCCAGAGCCGCCAGACCTTACTTATTTTCTCAGAAACGAAATTTATAGAATAATAATAATAATAAAGTGATAATGAAGTGTTAGTATCTGCTATGAGTGTACGCATACTTGTAAGCTTGGATCGTAGGCCAATTTTTGGTTATGAGGTGCTATTGTGCGTACTCCGAAAAGTCATTGGTGCGTGCCGTGGATTCGAACCCGGACCCTCTGCGTAGCAGTCTATCGGTCTCTCCACTAGGCTGTCGCTCTGTCGCTGCTAGCTATATTAAGTTCATAATTTTCGGTAAAACACTGACTTATAAAACACAGTGACAGTGGTGATGATATGATACGTGTTGGGCTGAGCTACTCACATGTACAGCTAGTCGCACAGTCGTCTCAGTAGCACACATGTTCAACACCTGTGTGTCTAACATGACGGTGTATAACGAGACGCCAGCTCGCAGCATCCCGTGGACACATCTCCACGCTATCTGCCGTAGGGACTCGCTGGGACGATCGCGTACTACGACGAAAAAAAAACAATTATATTGGCGGTGCTAAGATTCGTAACTAGCGACTCTAGCGGTGAAATTTAGAACTTGTCTAAGAAAGACACTTTCACACATTTGACAGCTCTCAATACAATCTACGTCAGGGAAATACACTCACTGGCACATTTAACCGCCCTTCGTTTACATTAAACCTTGTATTTATTTATTTTTATTTTTATAGTCTCACGCCTGTATCCCCGAAGGGGTAGACAGAGGTCTAATATTACACCCACATTTCGCCATGAATTAAAAGATTCTTACCGAAAATGTTTAATATGAGAATAATCATTAAAATTTTAAAGCTTTTAATTTTGAAATAGTGGAGTGAAACAAAACAAAAATTTAATAATGGGTGTTACCACCCTTGGCTATACTGACCTGTTGGAGTCGATTTGGTAGTCCATCCATGATATCTTGGATATCTGATTGAGAGGTTATTGTGCCACTCCTCTACCACAAGCTCTCTTTAGCTCTCCTAGAAACGTAGGAGCTGGACACGTCTTTTGAGGTTGTCCCAAATGTACTCATTGGGTTAAGATTAGGACTACGGAACGGCCACGGTAAAACTTGATTACCAACCCCATTAAGGTAGTACTGAGTGACGGATCTTGCGGTATAGCAACGTGCTTACGTGCATTGTCATGCATTAATCTGAAGTTGTCACCAATCAATGGGGCGAAAAGTATGGCAATAGTTTTCGCAGCGCACGCGATGATAGATTTTTTATGATAAATTTATTTCACAACTTGGGTTGAATAGGGTTGTTTCCAACTAGGCAAATCAAGCACTTATAATGAAATGTCAAAAACGATATTCGCTAAGAGTTTTGTATGAAATATGACGTAGTGACGTCATAGTGTTTGCTGCTGTCAAGTAGAATACTTATTTTCAATAAATTGACGATAAAAATGTTAAATCAAGTTTTAACATTAATTGATGAATGTAACTACTATTACTTTGACATGTTCCACTAGATAAAAATACTTGTACAATTTATTTCACTTGCAGAAAACTTCCCTATTATAGCATTTCTAGCATCCCTATTTTTTGAAAATGTAATATAGCCTATGTCACTCAGTTAAGATGCAGCTTTCTAATGGTGATAGAAATTGTTAAATCGGCACAGTCGTTTTGTATTTTTTTATAGACTCGCGCCTGTACCGCGAAGGGGTAGGCAGAGGTGTAATATTACACCCACATTTCGTCATGTTTTTTTTTAGGTTCCACGTAATAGGGGGCGAGCCTATTGCCGTACCGGACACATCACCAGACTCCGTGCTGCTACTGAGAATTTCCTAACGGAAAAACCCAATAACACTTTGCCCGACCCAGGAATCGAACCCGAGACCTTACAATCCCACGCGCACATTTATGCCGCGAGACCAACGAGGCAATGAAAACATTACAAACATACATACAAAACACAAATGATTCCTCTTCTAATATTAGTTTAGATTGCCGAAACTTAAAAAATATTAGCCGTCCTCCACTAGGATGACATACTTGTCAACAGCCCTGTATATAAACTATCCCACTGCTGGGCACGGGCCTCTTCTCACTATGAGAAGGGTAAGGCCATAGTCCACCACGCTGGCCAAGTGCGGGTTAGCAGACTTCACATGTCTTTCGAGAACATTATGGAGAACTCTCAGACATGCAGGTTCCCTCACGATGTTTTCCTTCACCGATTAGCAAGCGATAATTAACAATTTTAATACGCACTTAACTACGAAAAGTCATTGGTGCGTGCCGTGGATTCGATTTCGGACCCTCTACGTAGCAGTCTGAAAATTCAGGATGACTTATTAGTTGCTAATTACGATAAACTACTTACAATTAGCCGATATGATAACGAGTAGACATTCCAACGCGTCAGGATCCTCCCACACAAGACTGATCTGCAGTATCCTCAGCAGGTCTAGCTGCAACAATATATCATCATCATCATTAACATTATTTTTCTTTCTTTCTATCTCTTTTTTTCTTTCTATCTCTTTATTTCTTTCTATCTTTATTTTTCTTTCTTTCCTCTCTTTCTCATTGTCCAGTGAGGGGCGAATTCCACCTCTACAGCTATTCGCAGTCCACAGCTGAACTTAACCCCTCCTAATTTGCTTCATAGTGCTTTGCTTTGTTTAATAGTCCGCGTGGTGACGGATTAAGAATACGGAATGTCACCACCCCATATCATCCCATGGGTGTCGTAAGAGCCGACAGAGGAAGCATACTATGCAGAGAACAGCACTGTAAGAGAAGGAAAACTTGATACAAACCCTATACCAACCCGTTTGGCCAGCGTGGTATAGTAGGCCAATACCTCTTTTCAAAGGAGAGGCCTAGTCCAGCAGTGAACTTTTAAAGGCTGATGATGATGATGGAATTTGCTTCATAATATTACTGATTACTGTGCATCATATTGGCCAGTTATCGTAGGTAGATTTTTTTTTATAGACTCACGCCTGTATCCCAAAAGGGGTAGTCAGAGGTGTAAATATTACACACACATTTCGCCATGAATTTTTAGGTTCAACGTAATAGGGGGCGAGCCTATTGCCGTTACCGGGCACATCACCAGACTCCGGGCTGCTACTGAGAATTCAGTAAAACCCAGTAACACTTTTGCCACGGAGGAGGAGACCACGGAGGCAGTCAATAGTGAATTAGTCATCCTAGAATCGTAGCGAGACTTCCCTTGCCGTTCGCAATAGGTCGGAAAAGTTAAACAACGTATGCACAGAACACCGGTTGGGTATTTACATCAGAGCAGTCCCGGTTCCTCTCTGAAAACAAGAACCGTTATGATCATCGATTTTAAACTTTCGCCATTTGCATACATCATAGAAAATAAATTAACGGGTCTTAATCGCGTACAATTAACTTATTAACGCTATAAATACCTATTTGTTTGCGACGTTTCGCTCGTCTTGCACCGAGCGTGGTCACGGAGAGAGTAATTAGAGCTCAGCGCCGTCTTGTGGAAGTGCGGGTTTCGGCACCTACCCTCACTTCGTCTTTATTTACTCTCTGCGCGACCACGCTCGGTGCACGACGAGCGAAACGTCGGAAATAAATAGGTATTTATAACTTAAATAAGTTAATTGTACGCGATTAAGACCCGTTAATTTTTTTGTATCATCATATGATCATCGGCCATGACAGAGGTTTTCGTGCGGCCTGAAAACTCCAACACCAGACACGAGAAAGAAGCAAGAAAGACACTACCCACGAATCTCATCATCATCATCAGCACTGTATATAAACTGTCCCCCTGCTGGGCACAGGCCTCTTCTCTCTATGAAAAGGGGAAGGCCATAGTCCACCACGCTGGCCAAGTGCGGGTTGGCAGACTTCACATGTCGTTCGAGAACATTATGGAGAACTCTCAGACATGCAGGTTTCCTCACGATGTTTTTCTTCACCGTTAAGCAAGCGATAGTTAACAATTTAATACAAAGTTTCATACAAACTCAGAGGCTCATTTTACCCCTTTAGTAGCAATTTGTAAGACCGTTTGTTAGTGCTTACCTCATAACTTGCTGTATTGATAGTAAGTATATTCTGCATCTCCATAAAGTAGATTTCTTCCGAGAAATTTTCCTTCTCTATAAAATTTCCATGTTCACCTAAAACAAAAAAATAAATATTGTTATCACAGACAAACGGGATGAGCGACAGCCCAGTGTTGTATGTAACTGACTGCCAAGACGATGGTCTCGGGTTCGATCCCCAGGTACCTCTGACTTTGTGAAGTTATGTGTGTATTAAAAATTGGGCAAGCACGAGTCGGATCGCGCACGAAGGGTTCCGTACCATCATCTATAAAAGAAAATCACGTTCGTTGTATGTATACTTAAATACTTTTTAAGTTTCTACCTGTTTATTGAGATCGTGTAACAAATTGCTTAAAAATTACGTTTGTTGTATGGGAGCCACCTTTATTATTTACTTCTTTTTTAAATTTCATTATTTATTTTGAAAGGTAATTTACAACTACATATTCTGTGAAAATATAAAGCGTCTACCTATTACAGTTAGTAATTTTGAGCAAAAAATACGCCTTAATATTTTAATTTTTTTATTTTTAGTATTTGTTGTTATAGCGGCAACCGAAATACATAATTTGTGCAAATTTCAGCTTTCTAGCTATCACGGTTTATGGGATACAGCCTGGTGACAGACAGATATACAGACGGACAGACGGACAGACAGACAGCGGAGGCTTAGTAATAGGGTCCCGTTTTTTACCTTTTAGGTACGAAACCCTAAAAATGGTAATTATCGCTGGCTTAACAACGTGTCCGGTAGATGGCAATAGGCTCACCCCCTATTACTTTGGAACCGAAACATAACTGGCGAAGTTTATTTATTTATTTATAGTCTCACGCCTGTATCCCTGAAGGGGTAGGCAAAGGTGTAAATATTACACCCACATTTCGCCATGAATTTTTAGGTCCCACGTAATAGGGGGCGAGCCTCTTGCCGTACCGGGCACATTACCAGACTCCGTGCTGCTACTGAGAATTCGGAAAAACCCAGTAACACTTTTGCCCGACTCGGAAATCGAACCCGGGACCGCCGATCAGCAGTCGCATACGCTATCCACTGGACCACGGAGGCAGTCGGCGAAGTGTGGTTGTATAATACACATCTGCCTACCCCTTCGGGAATAAAGGCGTGAAGTTATGTATGTATGTACGGGATAAGGCAAAGAGCTTGAATCCATCATCATCGGTCTTCTTGTATTCCACTGCTGGACATAAACTTCTAAGGATTTCTTTTATGGCGTCCCGGCTGTATCCCCAAAGGGGTAGGCAGAGGTGTAATATTACATCCACATTTCGCCTCAAGAATGTTAGGTCTCAAGTAATGTTGAGCGAGCCTATTGCCAGATATATAGACTGGCTCCGTCGTCCAGTGGATAGCGTATGCCTCTGCTAATCGGGAGATCCCGGGTTCGATTCCCGGGTCGGGCCAAAGTGTGACTGAGATTTCCGAATTCTCAGCAGGTAGCCCTTTTACGTGGGATCTAAAATTAATAAAGCGAAATGTGGGTGTAATATTACACCTCTGCCTACCCCTTCGGAGACACAGGCGTGACGATATAAAAAAAAATGTATGGAGCTACCGTGGCAACACTTACCGGCAAACATCGATATATTTCTCAACAACATTCTATCCACACTTGTGGAAGTATCCCGCTTTGATTTCAGCTTTAATATACGTTTCGTTATCTGGAAACAAAATACACAAATACTGTATTGTTACACCTCTGCCTACCTCTTCTCTTCTTAAGTTTATAAAAAAAATAATATAAAACTTACATCCTTCACTAGCCGCTGGTCTAGGTTCTGTTCCCGTTTGAGCAAGTCGTTCATCTTTGAAACACTTTCCACCAACAGCTTTGTGTCTACGGGGTTCTTGCTGTACAGGATCTGGAATTTATTCAAACAGACCTTACTTACACCTCTGCCTACCCTTTCGTGCATACAGGTGTGAAAAAAAGATTTTTTTGTATTTTAAACTTTCGTGGTCGATTAAAATTATTTTAAATTTTCTTCCGGGATATATACCACATACTTACCTATGTTTCTGCCTGTCCCTTCGGTGTTAAAAGGCGTGAAGTTATGAAGAAGAAGTTATGTTATTAATTTTATTAAGAACTTACTTGCATGACTAGATTCTTTATGTACCCTTCTTCTTTATCACTTAGAGAAGATACAAGTTCCTTTAGAATAGTGTTGTCTTTAAACATCTCCTCGCAAAAATACTGAAACAAAAAAAAACAATATACGGGGCGTAAAAAGACCATTAACAAAATCTGAAATACCAAATTGTAAAAATAAGCAGCGAAAGCCTAGTGGAGAGACCGACACACTGCTACGCAGAGGGTCCGTGGTCGAATCCACGGCACGCACTAATGACTTTTCGCAGTTAAGTGCGTATAAAATTGTTAATTATCGCTTGCCTATCGGTGAAGGAAAACATCGTGAGGAAACCTGCATGTCTGAGAGTTCTACATAATATTCTCCAAAGACATGTGAAGTCTGCCAACCCGCACTTGGCCAGCATGGTGGACTACACTTACCCTTCTCATAGAGAGAACAAGCCCGTGCCCAGCAGTGGGACAGTATATATACAGGGCTGATGACGATGAAATTGTACCAATCAAAACGATTTTTTTTTACTTCTGCACCATACCTGGGAAATGACTGCTTCAGGAGATATTGAGGCTCAAAGTCACCTCAATCTTCATCTAATTATTTTAAAATCGATGCGTTTCTCGCGGCAATTTGTTCTATACTTCGATATCCTATGCAACCATGGATAGGTAGATAATTATAATATAATAATAATATTCTACCACATACACACATCACCATCTAGTCCCAAGCTAAGCAGAGCTTGTACCTACTATGGATACTAGATAATGGATAAACATACATATATACTTCTTTTTGTAAATACATATATATTATACATAGAAACACCCAGACCAAGACAAACATCCATGTTCATACACACAAATGTTTGACTTGTGCGGGAATCGAACCCGCGACCTTCGACGTAGCAGTCGCTTACACTCCCGCTACGCCAACCGGTCGTCAAATTGATCAAAGATATTATGATATTATCTCGAACGCTCGCCCGTACTTTCCATTGCGTCTTATAAAATACTAAAGGACGCCAGCAGCTACGCCTGCATTTTTTTTTTATTTACCCGTTTTGGCCGATCCCGTGGGAATGTCGGGAAATCCCTTCTTAGTGCACCCCTACCGACCCCAAGGAACATACATGGCAAATTTCAGCTTCCTGCGCCCAATAGTTTCGGCTGTAGCGTATTTGTCAGTCAGTCAGTAACGCAAGGATTTTATATATTAAGATGTCTACTTAAACAAGTACATTTCGGCTTGGTGAGTCTTTTGACACTGTATGTATGAAAGTAGGACTTACCTTTGGAGATAACAGAGTAGTGACTGGTATAGACAAAGCCGCACTTAACTCGGTTATAATGGGCTTCAATAGCTCACAGTACTTAACGCTGTCGTCTGTCTCGCTCACACTCAGCACAAACACCAACACGCCAGACAGGGACAGCACTAGCTCACGATCCTGCAATCATAAAAAAATACAATAAGTTACAAAAATGTTACAGTTCCTTTTTTATACAATCACGCATATATGCCCTGAAGGGGTAGGCAGAAATGTAATATTACACCCAGATTTCACAATTTTATGAATTTGTAGGGACCACATAGATAATAGTGGACGAGCCTATTGCCGCCCCTATTACATTGGGACCGAATTGTAACTGGCGAAGTGTGGGTATGTAATACACCTCTGCCACCCCTTCAGAGATACAGGCGAAAGTCTATAAATAATTTCAAAAATATATGCTGGTGTACCACATTAGGGACTTATGCCATAGTTGAAGCTGGTTCCCGCGACCCAAGACTAAGCCCTAGTGCGGGAGCCGTATAAAAAATTAAAATGAAAAAGACATGCTTTTCCCATACCTTAGCTGGTGCAAGACACGCTTGCAAGCTGGTGGCAATGTGTTCAAGAGTGTCTTCATAACATAACATAATATAATCATCAGCCTTTAACAGTCCACTGCTGGACTAGGCCTCTCCTTTGATAGGAGGAATTGGCCTACTATACCACGCTGGCCAAACGGGTTGGTATAGGGTTTGTATCAAGTTTTCCTTCTCTTACAGTGCTGTTCTCTGCATAATATGTTCCCTCTGTCGGCTCTTACGACACCCATGGGATGATATGGGGTGGTGACATTCCGTATTCTAAATCCGTCAACACACGGACATAACATAACGTAATATAACTTCACACCTTTATCCCCGAAGGAGTAGGCAGAGGTGTAGTGGGTGAAGTGTGGGTGTGTAATACACCTCTGCCTACCCCTTCGGAGATAAAGGCGTGAAGTTGTTTTCCCTTACCTTAGCTGGCGCATCAAGACACGCCTGCAACCTGGTGGCTATGTGCTCAACAGAGTCTTCATAACATGACATAACTTCACGCCTTTATCCTCGAAGGGTTAGGCAGAGGTGTAGTGGGTGAAGTGTGGGTGTATAATACACCTCTGCCTACCCCTTCGGTGACAAAGGCATGAAGTTGTTTCCCCTTACCTTAGCTGGCGCATCAAGACAGGCCTGCAAGCTGGTGGCTATATGTTCAACAGAGTCTTCAAACAAGTCCTCCCCTCCGTCGAGCAGACCTCTCCAAACATCGGCGTATATCGCCAAGCCATTAGGCTGCTGACTCAACTTCACTAGCAGGTGTAACGCCACCTTTAATTAAAAGTAAAAAATAAATTACTGCACCTTTTAAACATACATACATAGGCTGACTGCCTCCGTGGTCCAGTGGATAGCGTATGCGACTGCTGATCGGAGGTCCCGGGTTCGATTTCGACTACCCCTTAGGGGAACAGGCGTGAGTCTATGTATGTATGTATAGACTCACGCCTGTTCAGTACCTTCTAAAATAAACTGACACTAGTCTAAACCATGGAATATCGCTATCCCTTAGGGTTGCGGAGGTCAGACAGGCAGTCGCTCTGTGGAAAAGCTAATATTCAGCCAAATCCGGTTAGACTAGTAAGCGGACCCCAGATTGAAACTGGGATCACGCTAAGAGAAAGAAGAAGATAGACTCACGCCTGTATCCCCGACGGGGTAGGCAAAGGTGTAATATTACACCCACATTTCGCCATGAATTTTTAGGTCCGAGCCTATTGCCGTTACCGGGCACAACACCAGACTCCGTGCTGCTACTGAGAATTAGGAAAAACCCAGTTACACTTTTGCCTGACTCGGGAATCGAACCCGAGACCGCCGATCAGCAATCGCATACCCTATCCACTGGACCACGGAGGCAGTCTTGAAAAAAACTGTTGATATCAGGTGTCACCAACCTTTCTGTGGTCTTCACTTGCGGCGAGTAATGCCTTAACGAGGACGTCTTTCCTGCGGCCGGCGGGAATGTTCTCGTAGTACAAGATGGCCGCCACCAGTAGTGACTTAACATACGGCTCGCCACTCTCCAGGCATACAGACAACTGAGAAGATAAGAAAAATAAATTATTCATAACACACCCAATTACTAAGCACAAAAAAAGAAAGTACACATAACTTCACGCCTTCATCACCGAAGGGGTAGACAGACACACTTCGCCATTTACGTCGAAACGTACCGAAGTACCAAAGTAATAGGGGGTGAGCCTATTGTCATCTACCGGGCACATTGTTAAGCGAGTTATAATTAAAATTTTTAATGCACACACAACTTCGACAAGTCAGAGGTGTGTGTCCGGGGTACCTGGGGATCGAACCCGAGACCATCGTCTCGCCAGTCCGTTACGTACACCACAAGGCTATCGCCGCACACATGAGAAGAAAAGAAGAAAACAAATCTAATACTAAATTTACTACTAATATATAAAGCTGAAGAGTTTCTTTGTTTGGTTGAACGCGCTAATCTCAGGAACTACTTGTAGTAACGGAATGTTACTTATATTTTTGGATAAATGTCATTTTGAGTTTGACAGCTACCTCTTGTCTCCGACCAAGCAACACACGTAAATTGTTATCTATCTTGTGATATTAATACTAATATTAAGAAATTGTGAATTACTGTAACCAATACAAATATAATAAAATAGCCACAGTCATCAGAAGTTGTTTTAATTATAAAAACACACCAATACACTACTGGTCCGATTTAAAAAAAATCTTTTAGTGTTAGATAGCCCATTTATCGAGGAAGGCTATTGGCTATATAACATCACGCTATGGCCTACGGGCGCGGAGCAGTAGCCTTAAATAACGCAGGTGTAACCGCGGGCTCATCTAGTACACAGATAATGTACAGTTTAGTGGCAAAGTGCATTTAATTTATCACCAAACCCCAGCTCGTAAAGAAATAAAGACATATTTATTTCTGCATTTTAGATTAGATTAGATAATGCTTTATTGTACACCATACACAGAAATTTTACAGAGACAAGAGAAATAGTTAAGTTTACAATTTAAATGCACAATGGGCGGCCTTATCGCTAAAAGCAATTTTTTACAGGCAACCTTTGGATGGACAGAAATAGACTAGAGAAATATAATAATTCAAAGGTGTAGTAATAAAGTTACATTTTGGTTGTTTACAACACTTATACAAGTCAAAACCCTATTCTAGATGATGCCGGCTTTTCCTAGCTAAATGACTTCTTGAGAAGAAAGGCCGAAACAAATTTAGAGTCTTTGCTTTTCTTTTGTCACTTCAATTTCTTTCATATTTTCTTGATCTTTTAAAGTCCAGACAATATGGGTTTAGTATGCGAGTAGTCGAGTGGAGGGACCGACTGCTACGCAGAGGGTCTCGGGTTCGAATACACGGCACGTACCAATTACTTTTTCGGAGTTAAGTGCGTATTGAATTGTTATTATCGCTTGCTGTCGGTGAAGGGAACATCGTGAGGAAACCTGCATGTCTGAGAGTTCTCCATAATGTTCCTGAAAGACATGTGAAGTCTGCCAACCCGCACTTGGCCAGCGTGGTGGACTATGTCCTTACCCGTCTCATAGTGAGAAGAGGTATATACAGGGCTGATGATGATGCGAGTATAACAAATGTAACAATGACTCGACTGCGTCGTTGGTCTCGCGGCATAAATTGTAAAGGTAGTAGAGCCTTGCTGATTTCAGCATGAATGGGTCGGTTCGACCGGGGAAGTACTACCCTCTCACAGAAAATCAACGTCAAGTAACAGTACAGTCACGAGCATAAATATATTACTATGGGCAGATTCGCAAAAATATCTGACCCAAGAATGAGTTCAATAATATCTGTCAGCACGTACGCAGCAAAAATATCTGATATTATCAGGCAGCATAATGAAGTGGCATCAAAATTATGTGATGACAATGTCGAAGCATAAATATGTGATGTGACAGGTGGCAAAATGTTATGATCCCTTGTGGAGAGCAAATATATGTAACGTTTTATATTTCTGTATTTTGCATTGATTCCGCCCTAAAAGCATAAATATGTATCACCAACTAGGTGACAATAATATCTGACATATAATTTATAAACAATAAAATACTTATTTGATATTATGTAGGTATAGCGCCGGTAAAATGGGCAAAAATGTTTTATTGTTTTGTATTTTGCCGGGCAAAGAATATGAACAAAAACACGTTATATTTTTTTTTTTTTTTATTCAACTAATTAACTTAATAAAATAATGATTTTAAGCGCGTATTTATGTCACCGGAGAATGACAAGAACTGCAAATTTATTCCTAAGAAATGAATAAAATTTCGTAGGATTCTAAACAAGAGATAAATTGTATTATTTTACGCCCACCTTTTCGCAAATGGCTTAACTTACGATTTCATGCGTAAACTAATAAGTAAACAATTACCAAACGCCATGTGCGCTCTGATTGGTTGAATAAGTCACGTGTTTTTTTCCTTCCTCTCCACCTCTCCACTTTAACGAATAAACTGGAACTATAGCGATGTTAATGAGCCTTAAGTTAACGGAACCCTGCTTCGCAAGGCTCCTATGTTTCTGTTTAGGGTCACAGGAAAACCTAACATAACCTATTAAGTTGAATTGATGCCGACCTTCATTATCATCGACCGGCCAATCAGAGAGCAGAATGTTATTTGCCGTATTTTAAAGAAGCTTAAAATTAATGTGAAACTTCTGTGATTGGTTGAACCGTTTAGAATCTTACGAATAGATATCCGGTAGTTTATAAATTTACCACGAGACGTCGCAAATTGATAAATTTGCGAAAATATGGGCGTAAAATAATACAATTTATCTCCCGTTTAGAATTTCCTAGTAAATTTATAAACTTTCGGATCTTGTTATCTTCCGGTGAAATCGAATTAAACTCAATGAATTAAAATCGAGTAAATCCACCATTTGCATCATTACGTCCTGTAGCCTCTCTTGCATTGTAGAACTATATTAGCACACACTTGCGAGCCTCGGAGTGACTCCCAAATGTCACAGGTGTGACAACGTAGAAAATCATGGGTTCTAGCCAGAGTTGGATCCTATTGTTGAAACATTGAACTCCACAGATTCTCAATGGGATTCAAATCAAGGCTCTCTGAGGGGAAATTGATTAACTTTAAGGCCTCTCTTTGAATATTAATTTTTAAACCACTCACGAGTTATTCGAGAGCAATGAATGGAATATGTGCATCGAATAGTATCCATGTATGTCTTCATAAATGGATACTGTTAGATAACTCATCGTCAATCCAATGAAATTCAAAAAAATTAAAAAGGTCTGGGAACCTGATATATTACTATAAAAACAATAGGGGATCGGACAGTATTAAAAATAAATTGCAATTATCATTTATCCAAAAGATTGTCTCAAATCACCACTATAAATATTGTTAAGTTTTAATTTTGCCCTTACAGCAAATTTCATATAAATAAAACCATAAAATAGTACAGCAGTTGATAAAATACCAAACTAGCGTTTCGACGGGTGACAAAAAGTTACTGATTTGACTAGGCAGTCCGATACCCTATTCCTAAACTATTACTCGGCAGCCGTAGATAAAATAGATCTACGCACTACAATAATACTTTAATAATTTAATTCGGTCGTAGTATTGGATATGTCTAGACATAAATACAGGGTGCCACAAGACCCATCACCAAGCCGAAGTCTACTCGTTATGGACATCATGCCAAGTCATACAAAGCAAAAATAAAACTTGGGAAACGATATTTTTTTTAAGGAGACACATTTTTTAATCCGCAATTAAAAGTGATTTTCGAAAACCCAACTTATCCATGGGTGCATATGACATCTATAGAACAAGTTAGCGGGGAAAATGCATCGATTTTGTACCTAATTACAAAAATTTCATAGTAAGTTTGAGCCTCAATATCTCCTGAACCATTAATTTCACAGGTATGGTGCCGAAGAAAAAAATGTTCGTAGTGATTGCTACAACATGGGATTTCAGTTTTCGTTAAGGGTCTTCTTACACCCTGTATAGTATAAAACGACAGCCAATTAAAACAATGTAAAATAACATTTGTTTTTCTAACCGACTTCAAACAAAGAAAAAAGGAGTTCTCAATTCGGCCGGTATATTTTTTTTTCGATGTATGTACACAGATTTCACCGAGGTTTCTGAACCGATTTACGTAATTCTTTTTTTGTTTGATGCGGAATAGTTTCGAATTGGTGCCATAAAAATTTGATTCATGTAGGCCCAATCGTTTTTATTACTATTTCGTATTAAATTGAAGATAAAATAATGTCATATATTATTGCCACCTAGTTGGTGTCACATATTTATGCTTTTAGGGCGGAATCAATGCAAATTACAGAAATATAAAACGTTACATATATTTGCTCTCCACAAGGGATCATAACATTTTGCCACCTGTCACATCACATATTTATGCTTCGACATTGTCATCACATAATTTTGATGCCACTTCATTATGCTGCCTGATAATATCAGATATTTTTGCTGCGTACGTGCAGACAGATATTATTGAACTCATTCTTGGGTCAGATATTTTTGCGAATCTTCCCATAGTAATATATTTATGCTCGTGACTGTACCTAAACTGTTGCGTTTCGTTCGGTGAGTGAGAGTGCCGGAGGCCCTATCCCCTATTCCTTCTCCCTCATCCCACTCCTCATCCTATCCCTTTTCCCAACCCCAAGGGGCGGCAACGCACGTCGTGACTCGTGTGGTGTTGCTTGTGTCCACGGGCGGCGGTAATTGTGCACCATCAGGCGATCCGTCTGTGAGTTTGCGCCTATTACCATAAAAAAAAAAATGTGGGCGTGGGATTGGGAGGTCTCGGGTTCGATTCCCGTGTTGGGCAAAGTGTTATTGGGTTTTTCCGTTAGAAAATTCTCAGTAGCAGCACGGAGTCTGGTAATGTGCCCGGTACGGCAATAGGCTCTCCGCCTATTACGTGGGACCTAAAAATTCATGGCGAAATGTGGGTGTGATATTACACCTCTGCCTACCCCTTCGGGGATACAGGCGTTAGTCTATAATAATAATAACAATGACTTACCAGCTCAGTATCTTGTTGACTTATAGGCCTGTGTCTCAGTTGGAACTCCAGCGCGTCCGGTCGGTACAGGTTCGATGCCTCGACGTTGCGCTCTATCTTAGCGCGTATAGCTATACGCAACGCTGTTAGGCGTACCAGGCCGTTGTCTGAATCCATTTTAGGCTGGATTTCACTCTCGATTATAGACTGAAAAATAATAAATTAAAAGTAGGTATAAAAAGAAAATCATATGCTAATACATAAAAACGAATACCTGTCTGACCTCCACAACCAAAAAAGAAAAACTGTCAAATATTTTCATGATAGCCGAGATCGACGGCTTAACGTGCTCTCCGAGGCACGGGCATGCGTTAATTAACAATTCAATATGCACATACGAAAAGTCAGTGGATTCGAACCCGATACCGATCTGGGTGTTTATTTGCAGTCTGTTAGTATCTCCACTAGGCTATTGATGCCTATTTGACTTCCATCATATTTACTAAAAATGGACGCTACTAAAAATTCCATACTCGAAGCTAAGTTTTGGGCTGATTCTATTTAGATTTGCAATCGACACGCTAAGAAGAAAATCAACTCCCGCACTATGACCAAATCTTGTGTCGCGGGGCACTTTACAAACATACAACTAACGGACACAATGAACACCCAGACTCGAAACAACAATTATGAATCACACAAAGTTGTGTCTCGTGTGTGGATCGAACCCACAACACTTCGACGCATTGTCAAGCCGCGAGGCGGCCGCTTAAACCACTACGCCAACCGTGCAGCAAATCTATGAAGGTAGTATCAAAGAGCTCAGATATTTACATAAAGACGCATTTTCTAAGGGCGTTCTGAAGACAAACTTTCTGTGACCCAAATTGTCGCTTGGCGGCGTGGTAGTCGCGCTGTGACAACTGTCTTTACGAGAGAAAGAGAGACGAACACCTCCTGTGTATCTTAACTACTTAAGTAAGTTTTAGTTGACATCCATCTTGGTATCTAACCTATTTTGTTGTATCTCATCCTTTTTTTACCTTTTGATACATAAAATGTAAATTACTTTTTATAGACTCAATGTAAATGGCACTGTAAATTATTTACTAACTTAATTGTTGTTTACTTTTAAAATTGTGTAATTGGTTTGATGGCTATGGTATTATATTTCTTTTATTCTTTATGTTATTTTTGCATGCCAACTGGTAAGATATGGCTGAACTTGTATATATTTACTTTAAGTCTCACCAAAAATGTAACCCATATTTGCAAAATAAAATATCTTTATCTTATATTTATCTTTACAAGAGCAAGAGAGACGGAGAACGACACCAGCGGCGCCAACGCTGCCAACTACGAACTAAACCGGAGACAGTCTCCACTTGGAATCGGCAGACGAAATCCTTAAGAACTGCGCCTCTATGTAAATCTGTATTCATTGGTAGTATGTTTACCTGTATGTCTGTTGGTAGCGCATCTTGGAACACAACACTGTATATCGCCTCCAGGGTTTCCCCGACCTTCTGGTTGGTAATGCCCCACAGGTAGCGACGAATCACCTTGTCTTCCAGGAGCTTCTCCTTGAAGAGGCCCGCGTGCGCCCGGAGGATAGACAGCAGGGCTGAGGAGAAATAACCCTGTTTTATAGTGATATGCTCCGCTCCCGTTGCTCATAGCGTGATGTTATATAGCCTATAGCCTTCCTCGATAATTGGTCTATCTAACACTGAAAGAATTTTTCAAATCGGACCAGTAGTTCCTGAGATTAGCGCGTTGAAGCAAACAAACGAGCAAACAAACTCTTCAGCTTTATATTGGGTGTAAAAAGACTCTAAACGAAACCTGAAATCCCATATTGTACCAATCATTACGAACATTTTTTACTTCGGCACCATACCTGGGAAATGAATTCAGGAGATATTGAGGCTCAAAGTCACCACAATTTTTGCTAATTAGGTACAAAATCCATGCATTTACCTCGCCAATATGTTCTACAGATGTCCTATGACCCCATGGATAAGTAGTTATTTCGAGCATTGCACGCGCGCGCTTTAATTGCGGTTTAAAAAAACGAGTCTACTTAAAGAAAAATATCGTTGCCCAGGTATTATTTTTGCTTAGTATGACTTGGCATGCTGTCCAAAAAGTGTCTCGCGGAATAAATGTGCGCGTGGGATTGGGAGGTCTCGGGTTCGATTCCCGGGTCGGGCAAACTGTAAGTGGGTTTCTCCGTTAGAAAATTCTCAGTAGCAGCACGGAGTCCGTAATGTGCCCGGTACGGCAATAGGCTCGCCCTCTATTACGTGGGACTAAAATAAAGCTGGCGAAAAGTGGGTGTGTAGCACTCTGCCTACCTCTTCGGGGATATAGGCGTGAGATTATGTATGTATGTATATAGTTACTACTTACTATCAAGACACTTATGTATTTTAGCATATTTTCTCGATAAGTCCCCGTAGAAATTGTTTATCTCTTTCATAGGTATATCTCTGCCGAAGTTAGAGAATAATCCATCGATTCCTTGCAGAACAGCATTTACTATGGTGTCCTGGAATATAATCATATTCAAATTTAATTTATTCTGTTAATTAAAACAATACAGTTTACTTATTTAGAGTACAAAAGCTTAGTTTAGGGTCCTAATATAAAATTATATGCCCGAACTAGGATAGACCTGTCTTTCAGGCGATCAGGGCTAGTTAGTTACAATCTTAATCTTAATATATAAAACCCTTGCGTTACTGACTGACTGACAGACACGCTACAGCCAAAACTATTGGGCGCAGGAAGCTGAAATTTGGCATGTATGTTCCTTGGGGACCATAGGGGTGCACTAAGAATTTTCCGAAATTCCCACGGGATCGCCCAAAACGGGTAAATTAAAAAAAATGCAGGCGTAGCTGCTGGCGTCCTCTAGTGTTGTTATAAAAGAACTTACAGTAACATTATTGGGCTGCAGCATCCTCAGATAGGTCCTCCAGATAGTAATGAAGTCGTTCTCAACACTCTCTGGGTAGTACCGACAGATAGTCCCTGCAAGAAACAGTTGATGTCATCAGCGAGTGAAGAAAGAATGACGAACCAGATATATAAGGCAAATATGTGGTCAAATGGGTCGCGGCATACCTTGTTGGGCATTCGTCGACCAAATTGGAGACGTTCTAAGAAAAGGAAAGGTCGGAAGTACACGAAACCGGCGAGCATGTATGAAAAGAGTAATGAGTGTAGAGGAATCGCGTGAGGTTTGTAAGGATACGAGCAAGTGGCGGTCTGTTGTCTCTGCCTACCCCGACGGGGAAAAGGCGTGAGTATATGTATGTCATCAGCATTCTCATTTGTATACAGACTGTTTGGTAATTCGACCTATTCCTTGTAGTTCAAGATCCCTGAGCCGCCAGACCTACATCATTTTATCAAAGCTGAAATTTTGAGGATTATTAGTATACAATCTTGTTAAGAGGTATGCATGTATGTATGGTATATATCTTGTTATTGGTATAAGCGGCAAGCTACATAACACATATCACAGCGCCATCTACCCAACGACGACGGAACTACTAAGACAGACTACTATGCGTTATGTAGCTTGCTGCTACAAATATATTTTTTGTGAAAAAATATATTTTACACTTTTATTCTTTTTTTTAGAATATTTTTTTTTTCTAAAAAAAAGAATAAAAGTGTAAAATATATTATATACAAAAAATATATTTTACACTTTTATTCTTGTATTAATACCCAAAATAATGTTCCTACAGTCTTTTGGGACAATGTAGTGTACTCACACGCATTCATGCGTATGAATGCGTATCAATAATGGCCGCAAGCTCGCACTCACAGGAAAGTTCCATGGTGTCTGGCTAGACGAATGGCCCTTCGGATTGGTCTGGCTGCTTAGGAAGGGTCTTAAAATAGTATCTAAAGTAACATATATCAAATTTAGCTTTGCTAAAATGACGTAGTTTACATAATTTTTAGGAACTTTTAAGGCGTCTGGCAGAAGTAATGGCCCACGGAAAGTGTCTGGCAATAATGAATTTCAATTTTAGACAGTATTTTTAAACACATATTTAAATACCAGCTTTGATACTTTAACGTAAGTATGTTTTTTTGGTACCTTTACTTCGCGCTACCTGTGAAATGGCCCAGCATTCAAGTTAGTGGGTCAGCATACCTCTTAACAAGATTGTATACTAATAATCCTCAAAATATCAGCTTTGATAAAATGACGTAGGTCTGGCGGCTCTGGGATCTTACTCTATTGAAGGAGTTTAAATTTTGAAAAATACTTTCCTATCATTATCGAAAGGTAATGAACTCTTGATGTTTTTTAATTAATTTGTACGTCAAGTGTAGTACATATTTTTTTAAATAAAATAATTTTATTTTCATTTATCAAAAAATATAAAATTTCGTCACTTTTAGGACCGTTTATTTCTAAAATCTTGAGATAATTTAAACGTTTTGGTTTTGTTTAGGTTAATTGCTATTTAACAAGCTTTCTAAAAAGTAAGATTTTGGCCCCAAAAAAGGATTTACTTTTTTAATATCAATTATTTTGATGACAAGGTGGAAAAGTACAAAAAAATCTTTAAACCTCGATATCTCAGAAACCGTTAATTTTGGTCCCCTAGTTGACGGGGTCAATTTGTTGTAAATGACCTCAAATATAGGTAAATTCACGAAAGTTGACCACAAATGGCGGCCGTCGCGCATATGTACATTCGTGCACCAATGGCGTTGCTCCATTCTTGACGCATTTAGGGAATGCGTCAAGAACGGAGCCACGCCATTGGCACTCCACCCGCGCCTCACCCCGCACAAACACGGGGACCTTTTTTTTTTTTTGGTGTCGGGTTGGAAAATCCTCATGGAGTCCCTTCGCCCTGGGGGGAAGGACGAAGGGGACTGTCAGACTCTTACTGACTAAAAACCAACCCGTGTTCCTCACGTACCCGTGTGTCGGAGGGTCGGGTATCGCTGAAGCATGCCTCGCTACCCCCCGACGGGTATTGGCCCGCCAGATGGTCAGGCGGGCCCCGAACAAAACCCCCTAGGCGGCGGATGAAGGTGTTGGGCTCCGCCGCCAAAACACTCAGCGGCCGCAGAGGATAGGGAGGACGGCAACGCAACACCGCATCTCCTCTTCCTCTGCGGCCCCACCGCGACGCAACGATGGTGCGCCCCCATTTGGTCGCGGGAGATAGGGCGCGCGGCAACGCAACACCGACACGCCTAAAAATGACGGGGACCTAAAAATGATTTCTGCGCAGTGGTCATCTTTCGTGAACCGACCTATACTTAGAAACCACCTTCAAGGAATCGATCGAATTATTTAGCACAGTAACCTTGTTTAGCACAGTACCTTGTGTGACATAGTAGGTACATTGTGTAGCTTAGCATATTATGTAGCATACCTACTACATTGTGTAGCATAGAACCTTGTGTAGCATAGTACCTTTGTGAAGCATAATACCTTGTGTGGCATAGTAGATACATTGTGTAGCATAGCACATTATGTAGCTTACTACATTGTGTATCATAGTAGGTACCGTGTGCAGTGGCGTAGCGTGGGGGGGGGCCGGGGGGCCATAGCCCCGGGCGGCACATTTATGGGGGCGGCAAAATAGGCCGCGAAAAAAAAAAAATTTAAAACTTGGCGCGCGCAGTGACACCATCCCAGTGGAATCGTGCGGCGGCGCGGGCGCAGTAGAAATAACAACAATCGAAAACAAAATCATAATGATTTTCATTTCGTGAAGAATTAATCTCTTCTTCTTGAATAGGTTGCAATATTCCGGTGATCTGCGAGCCTGTTATGAGTAATTAATAAATCCCTATATTAGGGGAGTGCCGCCCCTGTGTGCAACGTGTGCCGCCCCTATTGCACAGAACACTATACTCTCACGAGCCCTATTGCCATGGCGCTACTGGCGCACACAGGCGCCAGGGCAATAGGGGCGACGCGTACCAGATAAAATAATACAACATAATCTTTATAGTTGAATAGGGAAGAAAGCAGGTACAGGTCTCCTAAGGCAATAGTCACACCTGCGGTTTAACTCTATGAGTTTAACTACCTATACGCTATTTGAACTTTGACTCCAATATTTATGATATTAGCGTTAAAATCAAAGCCGATTATTTCACATATTACTACAAACGCCTTCTGCTAATTTTTGGACGCAACGGCCCCAATTCCTGGCAGCTTCGTTATTCCCGGCCAAGGACGTGGTGGCGGGTACGGCGGTGCATGTGTTCTGTAAGACTATCGGGCTACGGCAGGCTCCCAAAATCAATTATACAGTATACCTTACGTCTTATAACGAACATAATCTACGGCAAAAGAACACTTCGCCGAGCTCAAGGTAGAATTAAGTCACATAACGTGGCACATACTGCGGTTATCAGAAGTCCGATGACAGGAGGACGACATGGTAACTCTAGATTCAGGTGACTTTTGCTACCATCGAGAAGGCGACCTACTCTTGGGGTGGCGTCGGTTTCCTGCTCAGGAGTAACAGTTTGTAGAAGTCGGTAGTGTGTCGACCCAGGTAGCGCACCTCGTACTTAAACTCACCAATAGGGGCGGTCTAAAGGTGACGATTCAAGTATATGCGCGCAACTCAACTCAGCCTTACGAGATGGCCGAGGCCATGTACCAGGAAACTGTTAAGGCAATACCTAGTAAGACCAAAGCTCAGTACTTCAACGCGAAAGTGGAAGTACAAGAACGCGGCGAAACAAAAATCGGAGGCCACGGCGTGGCGTGGGGCACGAGAATCATATGGCCAAATGCTAGTTAACTACATACCTCGTAGCAGAGAGCCTTTTCTTAATGAACTCCTTTTGTAAGAAGAAGCCTCACAGGCAGTGGACGCCAAGACACCAGTGCTGGCCAAACCGCGATAATGTGACAAGCAAGGTGAATGACTTTATCAAGACCGACCAATACGATAAACACCTGAAGCGATCACCGAAGAATACGAGGCTCTCTTAATATAAAGTTCAGAACTGAAAGGGCCGACTTGGGCCATCGAGGCAGCGTTCGAGAAAACCCCGGGGATCATAAGTCTTCGCTCTGCAGTTGAGGCGACACAATCAAACAACACTACAATCGTGGATGGCCGCATCGTGAACTCGAGACTAGTTCGAGATTCTCGAAGACGTTGAAAGGTTTTATCGACACTTGTTTACCACGCAGGCAGACCGACGACCACAGTGCCCTACTGACCACCGAAGCCGTCCCGAATGTCGAACATAGTGAGGTGTGGTCGGCTCTTAAAAACAACAAAGCATCTAGTGATGACGGAAATTCATCGACATTTAACTTATTAAAATCCTTTAAGCCGTCTAGGCCTAGACTAAGCTATACATAGGTATATTGCAGCAGAGAAACGGCCGCTGCCGTGCGCGACCCATTAACACCGCTGAGAGCTGCCACGTTTTGCCGTAAAATTAATATACCGTATGTTCTATGATATTCGAGCAAGTGAGACGAATCAAATGACTTTTTTTTTTAATCCTTTAAGCCGTTCAGCGTGTAAAGCCAAACTAAAGGACATACTGATAAACATACAAACATACCTAAACCCGAAAACGTTATAGGTACTCTTGTAGAAACATTGGGGTAAAAAGGGGGCGGTGAATTGCTGGACGGCCCCGGGCGGCAAAAACCCACGCTACGCCACTGACCGTGTGTAGCATGGTACTTTATGTAGCATAATGCCGTATGTAGTGAAACTTACCAACAAGTAACGCGAGCGGCGCCACGCAAGTTTTGCTAGTCGCTAGGGCATTCACCTGGTCCCCTACATTGCTTATAGGCACTCCCGGGTTTTTCAGCACGTTTATAAGACAGTGAATTGCTTCTTTCTTTCTCTGGGAGTCGTACGGTCGCGTGCATAACTGAAAATAATAATATTATTTAAAGTAAACTCCTTGGTCCAGTGCATGGGCGTCACCAAGGAGGGGTGGAGAAGGGCAGCTGCTCCCCTCCCCCCTCCTAGAAAAATAAATGTATACTTTTCTCATTTCCCATATCAACGAACAGCGATAGACGCAGAGGGTTTGGCTTCGAATCCACGGCTCGCACCAATGAATTTTCGAAGTTAAGTGCGTATTAAATTGTTAATTATCGCTTGCTAAACGGTGAAGGAAAACATCGTGAGGAAACCTGAATGTCTGAGAGTTCTCCATAATGTTCTCGAAAGACATGTGAAGTCTGCCAACCCGCACTTGGCCAGCGTGGTGGACTACACTTACCCTTCTCCTAGTGAGAAGAGGCCCGTGCCCAGCAGTGGGACAGTTTGTATACAGCCGATTCAGGGTACTTCAACTCAAATCAAATCAAAAATCATTTATTCATCTAGGCCACAAAGTGACGCTTATGAACGTCAAAATTTAAGTTAATTTCTTAATGATTCTACATTTACATTTACTGCCACGTTCGCAATGCAATAGGTAGAACCACGAGAAAGAACGGGCAACAAAACTCATGGCCACTCTTTTCAAACAAATATAATGGTGGTACATTTTATTTTTGTAAGGAGCTGCAACTGTTTCACATTGTAGACATCTACTAGTAAATTTTTTAGTAGCTATTGGTATCATACTCAAGCAGTAAATGATGTTCATATGGTAAGCCTCCCAAAGTAAATATGGTGAAACAGGAGCATCCACTTACGTCTTTTTAATGTAGGCAACTCGCGAACATGGTCAGAACTATGGTAGAAGTGAATGAAGCAGAAAGTAACGGTATTATGAAACCAAAGCAATCGACAACCTATTAGTTAGCCCATGACCACGAGTTACCCACATTTTACAAATCCGCAAAGTTATAATAAAAGTGTAGAACATGAATGCAAAATATAGTATGAAATGAGAATATCGTAATTAACTACACTATAAAAAAACTACTAATTATTGACCTAGTCAAAAGCGAACAACTACTTCCAAGCGCTCCTGTCATCAAAATAATCCTTCAAACTGTAATATGCCTTATTTATAAGATTCTTTTTAACTTCTGCCTGAAACGAACTTAATGGCAAGTCTAAAATATAAGTTGGTAATTTATTGTATATGCGAATACTGAGGCCAATAAAAGAGCTATGCGTTTTGTGCAAACGAAAATACGGAACACATAATTTATGTCTATTTCTAGTATTGATATTGTGTCTGTCACTATTCATTTTATAAGAATTTATGTTTAGTCTTACATGCATAACACTGGCATAAATATATTGTGACGCTACAGTAAGAATACCAATAGTTTTAAATTTTTCTTTGAGTGAGACTTTTGTCTTTAACTGGTAAATGGCCCTAACTGCCCGTTTCTGCAATATAAAAATATTTTGGATATCAGCAGGTCTACCCCATAACAATATGCCATATGACATAACACTATGAAAATAACTAAAATAAACCAATGTAGCCGTATCGACATCGGTCAACCTACGAACCTTCTTAACGGCAAAAGCAGCTGAGCTAAGTTTCCCTGAGAGATATGTAACATGCGCACCTCATTGTAACTTCGAATCAAGTGTTAATCCTAGAAATAATGTGGATTCAGTTGTTTCGAGTACATCGTCATTTAAAACTATGTTAGGACCAAGGTTTCTGACATTAGGCAGAGCAAACTTAACACATTTTGTTTTTTTGGCGTTCAGTACTAGATTGTTTACATTAAACCATTTAGTCACTTGAATGAGTGCACTGTTTATTTCGTTAAAGTGTTCCTTATTTCTATCTTCTTTAAATATCCAAGAAGTATCGTCAGCAAACAGTACAACGTCACAAATGTTTCTCAAGTAAAAAGGTAAATCGTTTATGTAAACAAGAAACAAGAAAGGCCCTAGGATGTTGCCCTGTGGCACTCCTAAATCAACAGGTAAGCCACTGGATTTTGAGCCATTTATTTCAACACATTGGATCCTGTCACTTAAGTACGACTTAATGACATCCAATGCTTTAGTCTGGACGCCGTAATGTCTAAGCTTGCACAAGAGCGTCTCATGGCAGACACAATCGAATGCTTTCGAAAGGTCGCAGAACACACCAACAGCATTTTGGGAATTCTCCCAAGCACTGTAGATATGTTTGAGTAACGCTACTCCTGCATCTGTTGTCGAAAGACCCTTGGTAAAACCATATTGCTCACCATGAAGGAGGCTGTTTTGATTAAAATGTCTTAGTAGTTGCTTGAGTATGATCTTTTCAAAAATCTTACTAAAAGCAGGTAGTATCGATATTGGCCTATAATTACTAGGATCAGTCTTATTGCCGGATTTGAACAGAGGTATTATTCTACTATGTTTCATAAGATCTGGAAAACTGCCAGATTTAATACACTTATTGAATAAGTTGCTTAAATAAGGAGCCACTACATCAATTATACTTGTCAAAACCTTAACAGAAATGCCCCAGAGATCACCTGTATTTTTAGACTCTAAAGACTTAAAAGTATTTATAATATCGGTAGAACTAATACTATGAAATTTAAATATTACTTCACATTTTCCTACACTAGACTCTAATAGGTTTTCTGCGACTATAGCTGATGATTTTAATTCTCTAGTAGTAGTAAGTGGTATGCTAGCAAAAAAGTTATTAAATGTGTGTGCGACTTCTTCGTCATTATGAATTAATTTATCATTATCAAGAAGACTAAAACTATTACATCTTAATGTTGTCTTACCTGTTGTTTCATTAATAGCTCGCCAGGTTGCCTTAACTTTATTCGAAGATTGTTTAATTTTATTCCTAATGAATATAGCTTTAGCTGTATTGCACACTCTTTTAAATATTTTAGAATAATTCCTAACATACTCAGTGAAGTTTAAATCAGAATTGTATTTTTTCATACCATACAACTCATACATATTTGCTCTGCTTTTGTAAATACCCGCAGTAGCCCACTCATTAAAAGCTCGAGATTCCTTAATTACTTTCTCCTTAGTCTTAAAAGTATTCTGAAACGTGTTATTAACTATATTAAATAAATTGTTAAAATTCTTATTTGGCGAATCTATTTCTATTAAGTCAGGATTCATAGTATTCATTCCAATCAATACTTTATTCCGGAATTCATTAAACTTATGCCTAGGTGATGGCCTAACCAACACTCTCTGTACGATGCTATCATTGTAATATGGAAACCTAGCTAATTGACCACAGTGATCCGAAGTTAGTTCAGAAGTAACTACTCTATCTGAAACAATACAATTACTAAATATGTTATCAAGACAGGTGAAAGATGTTGCTGTGATTCTAGTTGGTTCAAGAAATAAATTTTTCAAATTAAATGATCTAAAAAGGTTTAAAATCTACAAGTCATTATTGAATTTTCAAGAATGTTAACATTAAAATCACCACAAACTATAATCCCTTTCTTATTGCTCCTAATTTTACTAATTGCATCTTCCATAACAGATTCAAACAAATTAAAGTCACTTAATGGAGGACGATATATAATAATATGCTGCTCAAGCTCAATGCATGACAGTTCCACCGTGCGTTCTATAGACAAGCTAGCTATGTCTTTCCGTTCTTTACATGTTAAACTGTTTGAAACAATAATCAATGATCCACCATGAATAGCTTGTTTCCTAGAGAAGGCACTGTGTACTGTGTATTGTGTGTTATTTATGAATTTAATCTGGTATTCTTTAAGCCAGTGTTCCGTAATGCACATAACTTTAATACTTTAATACTACTTTTATACTTCTGACCTGTCCTGTTTTTAGGATGTCTCCAATCTGGGGGGCGATTCAGAATCGTTCGATATCTCATTTGACATTCGATTCCGTTAATTGACAAACGGGCTACCTCATTTTTTGTCAAGACTATCGCATTTCCTATGAATTTTATGCATTCAGTATGAAGTAAATTAATAAATAAACCGAATTCAATGAATATTTGTTCAAAATATCTCTGATAGGCGACTAAAAGACGAGGACAATAATTTGACATATCGTACGATTATTTGTCGTGACATTCTGAATCGGCCTGCCGGTCAGAGAACTTCGCCTAGGTCTTCCCCTTCGTCCTGTCCCATTCACACTTGCCTTATATATCTGCTTGGTCAGTAAAGATTGAAGGCGAAACAAAAAACAAAACATGCAAAATACCTCCACAATCCTAAATATGTGTTTTTCTAGAACATTCCAATATTTGTTCACAATTTTGGAGATAATTTTAAACGATTCCGCTATGTTGTCCAACCATCGTTCGTCTTCCTTCTTCGAATTAATTGTTGATACAACATTCACAGGATCATAGAGAAGCGTCGATACGAACCACTCTAGAAAAAGAAATATTATTTTTTTATAGGCAACTCTCGCACTAGGATTAAATCCTGTGTCGCTGGGGACTTTACAAACATACAACTAACGGACACAATTAACACCCAGACCCGAAACAACAATTTATGAATCACACAAGTATTTTTTGTTTAAGAAACTGTCTTCAACTATGGAATATCGCCATCCCTTTTGGTTTGTGGAGGTGAGACAGTGAGACAGGCAGTCGCTCTGTGGAAAAGCTAATATTCATTCAAATCCGGGGGGCGATTCAGAAAGAATCTTTCGATATCTCATTTGACATTCGATTCCGTTAATTGTCAAACGGGCTACCTAATTTTTTGTGAAAACTATCGAATTTCCTATCAATTTTATGCATTCAGTATGAAGTAAATTAATAAATAAACCGAATTCAATGAATATTTGTTCAAAATATCTCTGATAGGCGGCTAAAAGACGAGTACAATAATTTGGCATATCGTACGATAACTTATCGTGACATTCTGAATCGGCCTGCTGGTTAGACTAGAAAACGGACCCCGGGTTGCAACTGGGATAATAACAAGAGGATGATATAGACTGCCTCCCTGGTCCAGTGGATAGCGTATGCGACTGCTGATCGGAGGTCCCGGGTTCGATTCCCGGGTCGGGCAAAAGTGCTACTGGGTTTTTCCGAATTCTCAGTAGCAGCACGGAGTCTGGTGATGAGCCGGGTAAGAGCAATAGGCTCACCCCCTATTACGTGGAACCTTGAAAAATTCATGGCGAAATGTGGGTGTAATATTACACCTCTGCCTACTCCTTCGGGGATAAAGGCTTGAGTGATCTATAAAATAAAGGATGATATATACATACCTATTTCAAATGGCGCGAGATCTGCAGACAGCAAGGTGTGGGCAACGCGGAGAGCTTTGGTCAAATTTTTGGGATCGGGTTCACTCGGGTACGACGAGACAAGCTCCGACCATCCCTCCATCACCTAAAACAAGAAAATTACATTATATCTAATCTAATACTAATATACAAAGCTGAAGAGTTTATTTGTATGGTTGAACGCGCTAATCTCAGGAACTACTGGTCCGATTTTAAAAATGCTTTCAGTGTTAGATAGTCCTTTTATCGAGGAAGGCTATACGCTATATATCATCACGCTATGAGCCACGGGAGAGGAGCAGTAGCCTTAAATAACGCGGGTGTAACCGCGGGCTCATCTTGTAAATAATATTCTACCACATTGGTCCACCATCTTTAATTCTTTACCCCTACTTCCAAACTAAGCAGAGCTTGTACTGTGGGTGCTAGAAAATGGATAAACATACTGTTACGCCATCTATCGGTGAATGGGGGTACTAGAAGAGATTGAATGTATCGGTGGTTTAAAGGTAATTCAGCTACTCTGTACTAGATGGCGTTGCTGTATCGAGCATAGACTGTTCGAGATATTTCGACAGTTTTGTGGAAGAGTCTAGAATGCGCTAGTGATGTTATCCGGCCAGTATAAATAGAGCGGGAGCGAACGGACCGGGGACAGTAACAATTGAATACCGAAGCGATCAAGCGAAGGGAAGGAATTCGGAAGTGTTTAGTGTTGTACTAGTGCACAGTGGTTCCGCGCTCTAAGAAAGGCGGTCATAGAGGTTTCGCGCAACGAATGGCTATTGAAATGCATAGTAATGCATGGTATTATAGTATGTTTTTATTAAATGAGGTAAAGATTAGTAGAAATAATACAGATTATATCAGAATAATAATAATTCATTCAATATAAAACTCAGCTATTTCTTGTACAAAGTAAAATAATTGAGAAAGGTAAATTACAGCTACTCTAAAACTTAATTGGCATAAATTACTATTACAATAATACCACTTAACTAGACTCTTACTAATGACAAACACAATTAATATTCATCAAATAATTACAATTAAATAGTTTTACAGGCACGTTGAACAAATCTAAGCAAATCAAATAATTACAATCTAAAGTTTTCTAAACTACTTATAAAGTTATAAAATGGCACAGATTTAAAAGGACAATAAATTTAACAGGTCAGCTGATAGAGCAGACTTCTTCTTTCGTGGTAATTTCCTTAAACTAGAAAGGTATGGATCCAAATTAAAAAAAAGTCTGTGCATCAGATCGGTGTTCGTGACAAGTCGAGAAATTTTTCTTGTATAATCACGCCTAAATCGTTTAATTAATTTATTACGGCCTTTTCCGAGAGCTCACCGATAGATAACAAAGCAGAGTAATTCTAATTTCCAAGTATTTTGTGTCAATATTTTCGATACCTGGCAGCAACTGCGCCAGACTTTTCAAAACTTGACGACATCTGTCTGCTTCAGAAGTAGTCTTCTTAATAGACAGCCAAGTGTCGAGTACAAGCATTCTTGTAAAAGAACACTTAAATGTTGTACCTAAAACAAAATACAAATAGTATAGTGTGGATTTTAGAATAATGATATCTCGTAGACATCTTTAACACCTGGCGTAGATCCTAGGTAACACCTACTATCGCAGCATATCGCAGTCAATTTTCTTTTAAATTTAAAATATAGTGTTTTTTAATGTCTTTATATAAAACTGCTTTTGTAGGTTATGGTCAGAAAGTAGTTAAAAGCTTCGATATAGATAAAGTGAAACAAAAAAAAGAATCTTTTAATTTCACTGGCGTAGCACCGATTTAAAAAAAGAACACATGAATTAAAATGAAGGAAAATGTTTAAAATACACTTTACATACCTTCAACTTGAATATCCATTGCAAAACATCCGGTCACAAACAATTTATTCTTTAAAAACAAGTGTCACTAAAAAGACTAAATATCACGCGCTAATTACGCTAACGAACGGACTTGTAATGCGTTCACTTTAGATGCACAAAACTATAAGTAGGAAAAAACAAAATGAAATAATTTGTGTTCCCTCATATAGTGTGATAAATAGTGAGTAATTAAGTGAGGTATCGTCTTGTAATTAAAACATCGTGATTGGTACCGTATGACCTACTACGGAACCACTGTGTAGTGGTGTGAATAGTGTGTTTTATTAGTGTTGGAAAATGTGTGAAAAAATGTGTATCTAGTGTTATTGTGTTAGTGAATAAAGTTCAGTTTAAGTGGCATAGTGAGCTATAATTTATCGTCGAACCCCAGCTCGTAACAAATTGGTGTCAGAAGAAAGGGATAAATTATGCCGGTTATGCCGAAGGAAGAAACTGAAAGAGTTCGTACCAGGAACCAGCGCCAGCAAGACCTGGACCAGAGACGCTTCGGAGACGTTCCTTTTCCATCGTCTGGTGGACCAGGCGAGTCCGTGGCTGCAGTGGAGCCTGCAAGCGCCACACACTCCGTGCCGGTGCCCGAGAACGCGGCTTTGATGGCGTTCATGCAGGAGCAGGCTCGCCGTCAGGAGGAGCACGCGCGCCGCCTGAAGGAACAGCTACAGTGCAACAAGGAGGAGCGGGCTCGCCGTCAAGAGGAGCACGCGCGCCGCCTGGAGGAGCAGGCTCGCCGCCTGGAGGAACAGCTACAGCGCGACAAGGAGGAGCAAGACCGCCGTCAACAGGAGCAGGCTCGCCGTCAAGAGGAGCACGCGCGCCGCCTAGAGGAGCAGCTACCGCGCGACAAGGAGGAGCACGCCTGCCGTCTGGAGGAACAGCTGGTGCTCATGAAGGACCTCAGCGCCGCAGTGGGGAAGGACTTGAAGGCGGTCAAGGAGGAACTCCAGCAGCACGAGGCCCGTATCAGCGACATTGAGAAGCGTGTACATGATCAACTCGAGGCCCGTATTGCCGAATTGGAGAAGAAATTGTGTAGGCTCGGGTCCTACGACGTTACATCTGCAGCTGTGGCGCCCTCGCCTCGTTGGTTTAAGGTTCCACCATTTGATGGCTCGTCATCGTGGTTTGCATACAAGGTTCAGTTTGAGGCCGTTATGCGAGCGAATGGGTGGAACAAAGAACAGGCCTTCACCGCCCTAACCTTGGGCCTTCGTGATCAGGCCTTGACGGTGTTGGAGGCACTCGGGCAAGATGTCACCTACGAGAAGCTTCTGGAGGCGTTGGAGGCGAGGTACGGAGACGCGCCCCTTGAACATGTGTATCGTGCTCAGCTGAAGGACAGGACACAACGCACCGGAGAAACTCTGCAGCAGTGGGCTCTAGAGGTAGAAAGGCTGGTCAGGAAGGCATACCAGTCCTCGCCTGCGCTCATTGACGGGAACCTCGTACAAGCGTTTACGGATGGGATCCGGGACCTGGAAGTTAGAGCAGCGGTAAGACTTGGGCACTTCAAGTCCCTGAAGGCAGCCTTGGCCTACGCTCTGGAGGTGGAAGCAGCGCGTCACGAGGATCGACCTTACCGTATCAGGGAAGTTGTTTCGTCACCACGGTGCTACAACTGCGGGGAAAGAGGCTATATCCGCTTGAGCTGCCCAAAGCGTAAGCGGCACGTTGGTACCCTGTCTCCACCAAAGGGGTCACCTGACGTACCTGTCTGGCGACAAGAGCAACGTAGCGCAGATGCTCTGACAGGTAGGGCTTACCCCGACCAACGCAAACACTGTGCAAGACAGGAAGCGAAGCCGGCAGCGCTAGTGAGAATGTTGAAGACGGATCTGAGCGACGGATGGAAAGAAGCTTTGCAGAGTGCTCAGCAAGAAGACAACGACGTACAGCCGATTCTCGAATGGAAGAAATCAGGCGCTCCTAGGCCCAAATGGAGTGATATCGCAGCAACGAGCCCTGTCACCAAAGGTTATTGGGCACAGTGGGAAAGCTTTGTTGTCCAGGATGGAGTTCTGTGCCGCAAATGGGAAAACGCTCGCGGTAACCAGTGCCATTTGCAAATGGTAGTGCCCGAAACTAAGGTGCCGGAAGTCTTGCAGCTCTATCACAATGGTGCTTCGGGGGGTCACATGGGAGTTAAGAAGACCCTTACTGAGATCCGGGAGCGGTTTTATTGGCTCCATTGTCGGGATGACGTCGAGGATTGGTGCCGCAAATGCACAAGTTGTGCGGCTGTCAAGGGGCCACATACTCGAAGCAGAGGTGCATTAAAGGTGTACAATGTGGGAGCCCCATGGGAGCGCATAGCCTTGGATGTCGCTGGGCCGTTTCCCGAGAGCCAGGATGGAAACAAATACTTCTTGGTTGTGATGGATTACTTCACGAAGTGGCCTGAAGTGTTTGCAATCCCAAATCAAGAAGCTACCACAGTGGCCGACAAGCTGGTGCATGAAGTCTTTTGTCGATTCGGGGTACCCTTGGAAATCCACAGCGATCAAGGCCGGAACTTCGAATCTGAGGTGTTCAAGGAGACTTGTCGCGTGATGGGTGCACATAAAACCAGGACCACGGCTTATCACCCGCAATTAGATGGCATGGTTGAACGATTTAACCAATCACTGGAAAGGTACCTGGCGAAGGTCGTGGAGAGCAAACAAAGAGATTGGGACAAGCACATCCAACCATTCCTTCTGTCATATCGCAGTGCGGTCCACGAAACCACAGGAGTAACACCAGCTTTTGCCAATTTCGGCAGAGAATTACGTTTACCAGCAGACTTAATCACCGGTATTTCGCCAGAATCTCCACGCAATATAACGGATTACGCGACCGAGCTACGCAACAAGATGAACGACGTATACGAGCACATCAGGGAGTCAGGACAACAGATGTCTGAAAAGATGAAGACTCGCTACGACCGGAAGGCAAAGCACAAAGGCTTCGATGAGGGATCATTGGTGTGGCTTCATAACCCAGTACGAAGCAAAGGCAAATCGCCTAAGTTACCAGCCAGATGGGACGGGCCATATCGCATAATTACCAGGATGAACGACGTCACCTATCGAATCCAGAAGGGGTCGCGAGGTGCACCGAAGATAGTTCATGTGGACCGGTTGGCTCGTTACCATGGGTCCAACGATGTTCGAGACGAACACGTTTAAGAGGAGGGCAGTGTTACGCCATCTATCGGTGAATAATACTAGAAGAGATTGAATGTATCGGTGGTTTAAAGGTAATTCAGCTACTCTGTACTAGATGGCGTTGCTGTATCGAGCATAGACTGTTCGAGATATTTCGACAGTTTTGTGGAAGAGTCTAGAATGCGCTAGTGATGTTATCCGGCCAGTATAAATAGAGCGCGAGCGCGCGAGACAGGACAGTAACAAGTGAATAGCGAGGCGATAAACAAGAAGCGAAGAAAGTAATTCGGAAGTGTTTAGTGTTGTACTAGTGGTGTGAATAGTGTGTTTTATTAGTGTTGGAAAATTAAGTGTGTGTATCTAGTGTTATTGTGTTAGTGAATAAAGTTCAGTTTAAGTGGCATAGTGAGCTATAATTTATCGTCGAACCCCAGCTCGTAACAATACATATACCTACACTGCCTTTTTAGGGTTCCGTACCTAAAAGGTAAAAAACGGAACCCTATTACTAAGCCTCCGTCGTCTGTCTGTCTGTCTGTCTGTCTGTCTGTCTGTCTGTCTGTCTGTCTGTCACCAGGCTGTATCTCATAAACCATGATAGCAAGATAGCTGAAATTTTCACAAATTATGTATTTCGGTTGCCGCTATAACAACAAATACTAAAAATAAAAAAAATAAAAAAATTAAGGGGGGGTCCCATACAAAAAACGTGTTTTTTTTCGTATATTTTGCTCAAAATTACTAACTGTTACAGGTAGACGCTTTAAATTTTTACAGAATATGTAGTTGTATATTACCTTTCAAAATAAATAATTAAATTTAAAAAAAAGTCAATAATAAAGGGGGGCTCCCATACAACAAACGTAATTTTTAAGCAATTTGTTACTCGATCTTAATAAACAGGTAGAAACTTATAAAGTATTTAAGTATACATACAACGAACGTGATTATCTTTTATAGATGATGGTACGGAACCCTTTGTGCGCGAGTCCGACTCGCACTTGCCCAATTTTTATTTATTAAATTCATACAAATTATACATAGCCTGCGTCAGTGGTCCACTGGATAGCGTATGCGACTGCTGATCGGAGGGACCGGGTTTGATTCCCGGGTCGGGTGTTATTGGGTTTTTTCGTTTGGAAATTCTCAGTAGCAGCACGGAGTCTGGTGACGTGCCCGGTAACGGCAATAGGCTCCCTATTACGTGGGACCTAAAAATTCATGGCGAAATGTGGTTGTAATATTACACCTCTGCCTACCCCTTCGGGAATATAGGCGTGACACTATGTATGTATGTATTTATGTATATGCTTCATCCTAGCGTCCTAGACGTGCTTTCTCATAATCTGATGATTATCTGGAGGAATTAAAGCAACATTTTTTTTTTAGTTTTGATAATCTATAGCCGCTTCCCCCACCGATGAAAAGGTATACATTGTTTACATTTTTATAATTTAATCATCTTAGCTTTGCAACCTAGTAGGTCTCAATGACGTTCGAATCCACATCACAGTAGTACAATCATAGTAGTAGTAGTCCATGGCTAAAGTAGCCATTATCCATACGTTCAGTTTTGAACGGGACTGTCCCTTTTTTTCAGCCACCTGTCCCGTTGTCCCGAAACATTACGTCGCCACGCAAAATTGTCTCGTTTTGTCATGTGCTAGGCCAGTCCATCACTGAACTTATAATCATATTTTATACTAGAGGACGCCAGCAGTTACGCCTGCATTTTTTTTTTAATTTACCCGTTTTGGCCGATCCCGTGGGAAATTCGGGAAATCCTTTCTTAGTGCACCCCTACGGTCTCCAAGGAACATACATGCCAAATTTCAGCTTCCTGCGCCGAATAGTTTCGGCTGTAGCCTGTCTGTCAGTCAGTCAGTAACGCAAGGATTTTATAAATTAAGATTAAGATTAAAACTTGGCCTTTCGTCCCCAACCTTGCCAGTAACCAAAGGTTACCTACTCGAGCGTTTCTAGCGATGTGTCCAAAATGTTTGGGTACTTTTCACAGGCAGATAGCAGAAAGTTGGGTCTTTACGTTCAGTTCGCGTAAAATATATGCATTTGTACGCAAGGATGTCTACAGAATCTGATGCATTTTCCTCCAATATTACATCTCAAAGTAATGCGGTCATGATCAACTTTTGACGTCCATGTCTCTCAGCCCCATAGCCCAATATGGTGAACACCAAATAAGTTAATATAATTGTTAGCTAGTTTTATGCTTATGCATATGATGATAACATCTACTCTTATTCCTTGTAGTCAGGACAGTGCTTTTTAAGATCATTTCTATGCATCTACAACAACTAATGTTGTCTTCAGGATATATTATTATCTGTTTTGAATGTGAGAGAACCCATCATTATCATCCCAGTACTGTCCCGGTTGCGATCCAATAAAAATATTAAAGATATGTACACCACATTTCGTCGTAAATTAGATTAATTCGTATAACTACCTTAAAGACTTATTTATAGTTTCACATTATATCATATGTGGCTAAATAAACAATAGCATTTTTCGGCTTACACAATGCGAATAGGGTTGCATAAATTAAAAGGTGGTTATATTATAAGGCCTGTTGTACAATAAAACAATATATAGTGCAAGGAAATGATAGGAAGGATAGAAGGAAATGGATGGACAGAGAGGATGGTTATGTAAGAGAAAGAGGTAGTTGAAGGGCGATAGAGAAGTATGGAACAGAAGCATTTACTGCACTGACCTAAAATAAATTGGGACCAGGGCAAGAAAATGACATGTTTTTATTTTATTTTTAGTCTAAAGAACATTTGTTTTAGAGTTTAATAACCAAATAAGTATTTAGCCGTTCTAGTAACTTAATAGAAGGTTTTGCTTATTTTCATTATGCGGTGAGGTTTGTGATTGTAGAGTCTTTTACAATAAAACCTTAATAATGTAGGAACTTAAAATTGTAATAAATTATGGTCAAATTTCGACCACTGGACGCACTGCGCCCGTCATATTATTATTACTAGAGGCCAGGGTAATAATAATATGACGGGCGCAGTGCCGTATAACCTCGTAAGGCCCAATTGAAAAAGGCTATGTAACTAATTACTACCCATTGTGCTTATGTGATGACATAATCCCCATAGTAGCTGCAGCCCAGAACAACAATTTTGTAAAAAGTGGAAATAAAGTGAAAAAAAGCACATGGGGTATTTTTTTTCACTTAGAATATAAGGTAAAGCATAGGTTCCTGTAAAGAAAACACAGTTTTATTTTGTTCTCATATGATCACATTGGGTTGCAGTTGCAAAATCTGTAATATTATTTTTGTGATCATATAATCACATTGGGTCTATGTTAGTGTACTACTCTGAGGAATAATATTCAAAAGAAACATTAAATTATATCTCAAATCAGTCTTTATTACAATTGTAAACTCATCTGGTATGTTCTGGATACTTTGAAACGATGCCAAGTCGACTGGCGATACATAGAAGTGATGGGATGTCTAAATGAGGCACAGGGCGATGTGAAATCACCGAAACTGTTTACCAACGCGCTGGAGGATATGTTCAGGATGCTGGACTGGATAGATCGTGGCATCAATGTAAACGGCAAACACGTCTCCCACCTACGATTCGTAGACAACATCGTCATCATGGCAGAATCGTTGCAGGAATGACATCAAATGCTGGACAATCTGGCTACATCGTCTCAGCGGATTGGAAAGCGGAAGAGACAAAAAATTATGATTAACGAGCATGTTGAACCGCAACCAGTCACCTTAAATGGAACCTCCATCGAGGCTGTTCCCGAAAATATTTACCTAGGACACCCAATTAGGTAGAAACAACTGCGATAAGGAAGTCAAGAGACGGATACGGCTGGGCTTTGGCATTTGGAAAACTTTGTCGGGTCGGTCTTCAAAGCTTGAAGACAAAGTCTTCAAGGTTTGAGTATCGGCGACGAGTCATCAGTGCGTTCTAACTTCTATCCGTATTGACGTACGGGGCCGAGACGTGGCCACTCACTGTACGACTTGTCCACCAATTCAAGGTTGCTCAGCGAGCTATGGAAAGAGCTATGCTCGTAGTTTTTCTTAGGGATCAAATCCGGTACGAAATTATTCGGCAGAGAACTAAAGTAACCGACTTAGCGAATAAGCAAGCTGTAGTGGCAGTAGGTAGGTCATATTAGTATTTGCCGCAGAACAGATTACCGCTGGAGCAATCTGGCTGGAGAAAAGGTTGTTGTGTGGCGACCGCGTCTCGGCGAGCGAAGGACGTCCTGTAGCCAGGTACGGCGAAGATATTCGGAGGGCAGTGGGCAGGGATTAAAAGAGGAAAGCTGAAGACCGAATCTGATTCAGATTCACTTGTGCGATGGCCCGATTCCGCAGTGAAAGCAGGATAATCAAAGTCTTCATCGCGGGGAATGTAGTTTTCTATCAAACTGCGATAAATAGTCGACAGCATTTCACTGGTGGGTCGCGAACAAATATTTGCGTGGGTCCTATGTACGGCGATTCCGATTCTAATTTGGGTAAATATTACAGCTTTAAGTGATGCGCTACTTGCCACAAGAGAATCTGAGCATTATAACAAGATCCTCCTTTTTTTCTAAAACAGCTAAGATGTGGGTCACAATATTGGAATTTTTGTCAGGTGGGTCGCTCATACAACTTTGGGAACCACTGTTCTACGATAATTTTCTCTTGAAGGGCTGCGAAAAGGAGAATGAAGAATTATTATACACAATATAGAACAAAAATATAAGATGTATTAATTTCCAATGTGATCAGTTGATGACAATCAAAATTGGACTAAAATCAGAAGTAAAACTCATTGTGATCAGATGATCACATAAAAATTTAATGAAAATTTTCTACCTAGTAACCAGTGTTTTTAATCGAATATTATTTGTTACTTACATGACAACATCTTATTTTTTTTTTAAAGTTATAAATTAACAATCACTAAAGAGATTCATACGATAATAAGCAACATACCTTGATTGCGTCGACCCACCATGATGGTTAATTCTGAGTGAATAATTATCTGACTCGTTATTGGTTCATTGATTCAACCGCAAAATCTGCCACAAGCATCTAATAGCCAATGACGTACAAGAAAAATGAAGAAGCCTAACCCCGCAAATTTTGAAATATGTTCGTAAATTGAATATGTCATTGGGTGAGGTCATTGGTTGCGAATTTCAGATTGATATAAAAAGGCCTGGGTTGTAAACACTACTTCGTTTATGTCATCACATGAGGTCGCTGGGTCTTACGAGGATAACCAAGGGGTCATTGCCCTACTAGACCCCTCAGCTGCAGCACAGGTGTGGGCAGTTGCATCGCATGGCGTTAGGTAGGTACTCGATTGATGGTTAAAAAAAATACGTACATGTTTCGACACGTTCAGTCCGGTATAAAAATGTGAAACGATACAATTTGACTTCAATATAATATCTTGATGAAAAATAACTATATTTCAAAGCGATTGCTCTGAATTTAATTCCTACAAAGCTTCCTAAGATAAAATAAATTTTTGGCGCCGAAAATGTCAAACGCGTGATTTCAACTTATTTTTATCTTTATGAAACAATATTTATATATTGAAAATACAGTATATTTTACATATTAACTATGTAAAATCTGCTTATTTAAATAAAACATCATAAGGCGGTGAATAAAATATTATAAATACAACTTTGATTACAAACTGGACAAGGACCTGCCTACAAGCAAATAAATACAAATAACAAATTTGTTATCACTTACGTCCGTTTCTGATACGAGTAAGCAAAAAGTACAACCCCGCCTTTCTTCGGGGGATTATGTGCACACTTCTAGGAACAAAATACGTAGGTAGACACTAGATAAAAATTACAAAAATATTATCCTATAAGTTTTGAATCACAACACAAAATATTTAATTTTGATGTTGTTGACCTTTATTTGACAGTTTGACACACATTTGACTGTAATGACATTTGTTGATTGCTGTTTTGACATAAGGTACAGTGCTGCCAGAATAATTGCGATTAAATAAACTTGACGACACTAAACCCGCTTTTCAATTCTTTTTATATAGTTCATCTGAGCTTTTCAAGGAAAAAACATATCGAAGAAATCAATACTTGTTTCGAATACCCAGTAGATAAAACAAGGGTTAAACGACAAATTGCTAAATCATTAGCATATAATATACAATATGACACAGGTACATGCAGGGTATCCAAGAAAATGGTTTCTGTAAATAATTCTGTCTTTACCATTCCTTCTATTTTAAATACAGACACGAGTTCTTTAAACTTAAGAATAGGACAAAGGATAGACATTGTCAATTGAATGTAGCACATCAAAATATACAGGGTCTATCTGGCAAACATTTAGAATTAAGTTTATACTTAGAAAGCCACAATATTAAAATTATGTGCATAACGGAGCATTGGTTAAAGGATTATCAAATTAAATTTTTAAATAACATGCATTACACTGTGCAAAGTGCTTTCACTAGGAGTCAAGCTATCCATGGTGGATCCTTGATACTAGTTTCAAATACCATACCATGTAAGGAGCGAAAGGACATAAGCACCTTGTCTGTAGAACGAACTATAGAAATGTCCTGCATTGAGCTGGAACAGTATATTGTTATATGTGTGTATCGCCCTCCTTTAAGTAACTTTAATGTGTTTGAGTCTACTATGGAAGACGCAATTGGTAAAATTAGGACCAATAAAAAAGGTATCATAGTTTGTGGTGATTTTAACATTAATTTATTAGATAGTTCACCAATGACTTGTAGGCTTTTAAACCTTTTTAAATCATTTAATTTGACAAATTTATTTTTTGAACCTACTAGAATAACAGCATCATCTTCCACTTGCCTTGACAATATATTTAGTAATCATACAGTATTACATAAATTAGTTACTACTGACTTAACTTCGGATCACTGTGGTCAATTGGCAGGTTTTTCATATATTCATGAAAAAGTCGTACATAAGGTGACAGTTAGGCCATTACCTAGGCGTAAATTTATTGAATTTAGGAACAAAATTTTAGTAGGTATTAATCCTGATATGATGGAGCTTAAATCACTAATAAGATTTATGATACTATGTTTAATATAGTGCAAAACGAATTTAGAAGTACTTTTAAGACCAAGGAAAAAGCAATCAAGGAGTCTAGAGCATTTAGTGAGTGGGCTACTGTAGGTATTCACAAAAGCAGAGCAAGGATGTATGAGTTGTATGGTATGAAGAAATACAATTTTAATGCGAGCTTCACTGAGTATGTCAGAAATTATTCAAAAATATTTAAAAAGGTATGCAGTATAGCTAAGGCAGTATTCATTAGTGACAAAATTAGGAAGTCTTCTAATAAAGTTAAGGCCACCTGGCAAGCTATTAACGAAGCAACGGGCAAGACAACCTTAAGGAACACCAATGTTAACTTGCTAGATAATAATAAAATTATTAACAATAAAGAAGAAGTTGCACACACATTCAATAATTTTTTTGCTAGCATACCTATTACTACTACTAGAGGTCTAAACTCATCAGCTTCAGGTGCAGAAAATTTATTAGAATCAAGTGTACAAAAATGTGATGTAATATTTAAATTCAGCCCTATTAGTTCTACTGACATTATAAACACCTTTCAATCTCTAGAGTCTAAGAATACAGGTGATCTCTGGGGAATATCTGTTAAGATATTGAAAAGTATAATAGATATAGTAGCTCCTTATCTTAGTAACTTGTTTAATAAGTGTATAGAATCAGGCGATTTTCCAGATTTAATGAAACATAGTAAGATAATACCTCTGTTTAAATCCGGCAGTAAGACTGATCCTAGTAATTATAGGCCAATTTCAATACTACCTACTTTTAGTAAAATCTTTGAAAAGATCATACTCAAGCAACTTCTGAAACACTTTAATTTAAACAGCCTCCTTCATACTGAGCAATATGGCTTTACTAAGGGTCACTCGACGACGGATGCAGGAGTAGCGTTACTCAAACACGTCTACAATGCATGGGAGAAATCTCAGAATGCTATTGGTGTGTTTTGCGACCTTTCGAAAGCCTTCGATTGTGTCTGCCATGATACGCTCTTGTGCAAACTTAAACATTACGGCGTCCAGACTAAAGCATTGGATGTTATTAAGGCATATTTAAATAACAGAATCCAATGTGTCGAAATAAATGGCTCAAAATCCAGTGGTTTACCAGTACAATTGGGAGTGCCGCAGGGTAGTATCCTAGGGCCTTTCTTGTTTCTTGTGTACATTAATGATTTGCCATTTTACCTGAGAAACATTTGTGACGTGGTATTGTTTGCTGACGATACTTCATTGATATTTGAAGTAGATAGAAATAAGGAAAACTTTACCGAAATAAACAGTGCTCTTACTCAGGTGACTAAATGGTTTACTGTAAACAACTTAGTACTGAACGCCAAAAAAAACCAAATGTGTTAAGTTTGCTTTGCCAAACGTCAGAAACCTTGGTACTAACATCGTTTTAAATGGTGATGTACTGGAAACAACTGAATCTACGTTGTTTCTAGGAATAACACTTGATTCAAAGTTGCAATGGGGCGCACACATTACAAATCTGTCAGCGAAACTTAGTTCGGCTGCTTATGCCATTAAGAAGGTGCGTAGTTTAACAGATGTCGATACGGCTAGGCTGGTATATTTTGGCTATTTTCATAGTGTTATGTCATATAGCATATTACTATGGGGTAGAGCTGCTGATATCGAAAGTATTTTTATATTGCAAAAAAGAGCAGTTCGGGCCATTTACCAATTACGAACAAGAGTTTCGCTCAAGGAAAGATTTAAGGACATCGGTATTTTAACTGTAGCGTCTCAGTATATTTATGCCAGTGTTTTGCATGTGCGTAGGAATATAAATTCATATTCAAAGAATAGTGATATTCACTCTATTAATACAAGAAATAGACATAAATTATATGTTCCGTATTTCCGTTTGTGTAAAACTCATAATTCTTTTATAGGACAAAGTTTACGCATCTACAACAAGATACCGATATGTATTTTAGACTTGCCGTTTAGCGCATTTAAGACAACGATTAAAAATAACCTAATGCAAAAGGCTTATTACAATTTAAATGATTACCTTAATGACAAATGCGCTTGGCAATAATCTGTTTTAGTATTCACATAATGATTGGGTAAGTAGGTAGATAATATTAAAATTTTCATGACATGTAATTAAATATGATTCTATTCCCAATAAAATTATATAAGTAAATGATGTTTTTTGGAATCGCCATCACATCATTAGATGTCTTTCATGTCGTTAGATACTATTTATTTATTATGTTTAATTTTATTTAATTTTATTTTTATTTTTTTATTTTTTTTTAATTTTATGCTCACTAAAATGTCATTTCTTGTGGTGGCGTCGTGTGTCGGGTCATCCCTGTCCCTCTAATATGGCGAGAGGGATGATGGCTGGCACATGCGTCATACTCGTGAACGGGTGCTACTTGCGATGACTGGTCGATGGCGGTCTTATGGGCTGGTACTAGTCGACCAAGCCCACTGACCTCTATTATTACCACTGGACAGGCTGTTCCAAGCGTTTGACAGCAATTTTTTTGTGTCTTTTTGAAGCGCCACTAGTGAGTGTCTAGGAAAGTAATTTTGACGTATATTGCAAATGGCTGCGAGAGAAGTGGTTGGTTACTGTAAAGTAATTTTGCATTTTGAATTAATTTGGTTCTAATTTAATGGTAATCGTGTTATAAGCAGTAAATAAAAGTTATCAAGAATGAGGTTTTGTGTGCGGCGCTACAAAAAAAAACAGTGAAACATCATTCCACAGGTACGTACGTTTAGTACTTTTTATTATTAGGTACTAATATTTTTACAAATCAAAACTTTACGTATAATCTTCTCTTACTTATTTTTATCATTCTTACTTTAAACAAGCAATAAATAATGAAATTCGTATGAATTCTTACTTACAATTTTATTTAAAACTAGAACCGACAGTGGTTGCATCATATCGATATTTTCACTATCGATAATTTAACTCATTTTTCCGTGATATTGACATAGTTCGTTCAACCTTCATTGGACACTCAAAATCAGAGCTAACGGATTACGTTACTGAACATATTTTTTTTCCAGATTTCCAAAAGACTTCGAAGAGAGAAAAGTTTGGCTTCAAAATATGAAAATTACCAACTGGACTCCTAAAACATACGATTCTCTGTGTTCATTACATTTCGCTGGTAAATGTTTCGACAAACATTTCAACAGAACAATATTGAAACCAGGAAGCATTCCGACAATATTTGAAGGTTTGTTGTTTTCATGTAAATTATTTACCACCCTTTCACTATGTAACACCTGCTGTGTGATTGCGCAGTGCTAGGCTCCAAAAGACTAGGTATCTGGGCAAACCGTTCCCAAGATCAGAGGACTACAGGCTCAGCCCCATCAAGGCCATACTGGGACTCATGAAGGAGGTGTACGGTGGGCTAGGGGTGGAGTAGACAGGAGGGGCACAGCACAAAAGATCCAGAAGGGTCGAAGTGCTCTGGCTCGGAGCCAGCCCCACAGTAAGATTAGATATTCCCTTTCACAGAGAGGAGGTCTGTGTCCTAGCAGTGGGAACATAAAAAGGCTGATGATGATGTCAATTAATTTACAAGAAGTAAAAAATAAACATTTTTGAATGTCTTCTTTTCAGGAATATCTACGTTTCCAACATCGCCTCGTCCGTCAACGTCTACATCATCTCCTCGTCTGTCAACGTCTTCATCATCACCTCGTCCATCAACGCCTACGTCATCGCCTCGTCCGTCAACGTCTACGTCATTGCCTAGTCCCTTAACGACCAAGTCAGCTAGTATAGGTACAATTTCATCCAAACGAAAATTATTTTGTAGTGTAAATATTACAGAATTATCAGATAAGACAAAGAAGGATCAAGAACAGGTAACTGATCATAATTATGAAGTCTCATCAGCTCCTAAAAAGGCAAGAATTGAATTTGGATTGTTACATGACCATCGTTATGAAATTACACCAAGGTCATAAAAAAAGTTGCCCAGCAAACAAGAAGATCCTTAAAATTTTCAAAAGCAAAATTAAAAGCTTTAAGCCAGCGTGTACGGAGGTAGAAAATAAAAGTAGCTAACATGAAAAGTGTAATAAATGATTTAATTAAAAAAATAAGGTGTCGGAAGAATGCATTCAAATGTTAAAACAGTATGATGACTTCCAAATTGAACTTTTTAATAGAGTGCTTAAAACAAGGGGAAAACAAGTTTAAGTCATGATAAATACCCCCCACAATTACGTGCTTTTGCAATAACTCTCCATTTTTATTCAGCTAAAGCCTATGCATATGTTAGGAAAAAAATTGACTTGGCACTTCCACACCCTAGAGTTATTCGTTCCTGGAACAGTACAGTAAATGCAGATCCAGGCTTTTCACAAGAAGCCTTCAATAGCTTAAAGCAAAAATCAGAGATATCATTACAGAATGGAGAAAAGTTAGTTTGTGCACTTATATTAGATGAAATGAGTATTAAAAAGGGATGCCAGCGAGGCCGTGACCGTGTGATTCGTGGACATGTTGATATTGGTTCGGCTTTACTGGTAGACGATCCTTCACAGTTACAAGAATGTAAAGATGCCTTAGTTTTTATGGTGGTTCCGCTTAAATATAATTGGAAATTGCCCATTGCATATTTTTTGATAAAAGGTTTACCATTTTCTACCAAAAGTCATTTGATTAAACAAGCTTTAATTTGCCTTCACGATGTGGGTGTTGAAATTTGTTCTTTAACATTAGATGGTCCACCAGAACATTTTTCGGCTGTCTCGCAATTAGGTGCCAACTTAAAAATGAACGAGGATAGTAAACCTTATTTTATACATCCAATGGATGAAACTCTTAAAGTGCATGTAATATTTGACCTATGCCACATGTTAAAAAATATTCGTAACTGTTTAGGTGATATAAGAATATTAACCTGTGGTAACGGTGATGAAATTAATTGGAAATATATTGAAAGTTTAGCTGATTTACAAGAAAGGGAAGGATTAAGGCTAGGCAATAGTCTGAGAAAACGCAATATAGAATACAGAAAAAATATAATGAAAGTATTCATAGCTGCGCAAACATTAAGCAGTAGTGTGGCAGACGCCATTGAATTTTGTGATCAAGAATTAAACCTCCCCGATTTCAAAGGTTCAGGTCCTACGGTAAAATTTATTAGATGTGTCGATCGAATTTTTGATTTTCTTAATGTCAGAAATCCTTTAGGTAAAGGTTTTAAAAGCCCTCTTAGGACTTCTAATGAAAGCAGGTGGAGGAAAAATATTATGAAGCAAATTAATTATCTAAGCGATATTGAACTGCATGGTCAACCAATAGCACATTCAAGACGTAAAGCGGGTTTCCTAGGCTTTTATAATGCTGTGCTTTCTGTTATAGATATTTACGAAAAGTACGTAAAATCAAATGGACCATTAAAATATCTTTTATCCTATAAAATGAGCCAAGATCATTTGGAGTTATTTTTTTGTGCCATTAGGAGTAGAGGTGGGTGGTGTCCGAATTCGACAGCAGCACAGTTTATCAGTGCATATAAACAACTTTTGATTCATCATGAAATAAAAAATTATGATTGCAATGTCAAAGCAAATGATATTTCAATATTAACTTGTGCTTCAGTTGGTTCACGACCTCGCTATTCCCTGAATCCATTGTATGACATAAATGTGTATGGACAAGCTGAGTATAGTAGACTCGAATTGAAATATTTTGAATCAGCTGAAAATATACAACCATCTGTTTATGATAAACTGCAAGAATTTTTACATTTTGGTTGGGCTGTTCCAAACAATGTAAATGAAACATCGAAGCAATGTGTGGGATACATAGCAGGTTTTGTGATTAGATCTATCAAGCACAAAATTACATGTATTGATTGTTTGAGCGCTTGTGAATCAATACCATCCGATGCTATATCTGATCGACGAAACGGTATCGCACTAATTATTCAGAAAAATAGAGGTGGACTAACTATTCCATCACAAAGCGTCGTTACTATATGCTTGTTAGTGGAATCACTTTTTCGACAAGCATGCAAAAAGACCAATGGGAAGCCGTCGGTGGAAAAGAATTTTTCGGCAGTTCTCACAGTAAAAGTGATGAAAGAATTGCTACCAAAATCAAATGAATTGTTTCCAGAACTACGCGTTCATTTTTTGGAAACAATGATGTTTGAAACTTTAAATAGTCATTATGATGTAATGATTAAACAAATTATATTTAAGTATATCGATGTGAGAATGTGTGCAAAAACAAAAAATTACTCCTTGTCAATTACAGGTCAAAGTATACGAAATTTTTTAACCCGTCAAATAATTTGGGCACGTCAGTAATTAAAAATATAAATTAAATATATGAAACGTGTTTTATTTTACCTTTTCAACTGTTACTTAATAAATTAATTATTCCCTGTAAATTGTTGATATAACATAAGTAATAATTATTATGATACGTTTATTAATGTAAAAACTTATTATCAAAAGTTATCGATATTTGCTCGCTGATATCGACATCACTAGTTTTAGTACTACAGACACTCGCTACGTACAACAGCGCCAAAATGGCGATTATCAATTAGGCACAATATCACTATGACAGCCGCCAGTCCAGTGGTACTGATAGAGGTCAGTGACCAAGCCAACTAGACGAATGTCAACGTGACAAAATTGAACATAATTCAACAATTATAATCCAGAAATTATTTATCGTAACGTGCGAACGCGGCGTGTGAACGTACAATGCGCCTGAAATCGGTACTAGGAATTTCTGGATTATAATTATTGAATTTTGTCACATTGACATTCGTCTAGTTGGCTTGGTCGACTAGTATAATTTTTTATTTATATTTAACTTCATCATTTCCATCATGGTTCTGAACATTTGCGCGGATTGCCTGCATTCTTAGGTGCATAATGTAAGTGGATGCTCCTGCTTCACCATGTCTATGTTCAGGAGGCTAACTAAATGAACATCAAAATTTAACTTGATTATGCTTGAGTATCATGTAAAGTAAATATATACAAGTAACATAGAAGGTATAACAGTTGCAGCACCTTACAAAAGTTTAATTGTTATGTATTATTAAAAACCTGGCGATAAAAAAGAGTGACCGTGAGTTTTATTGCCCGTTCTTTCTCATGGTTCTACCTATTGCATTGCGAACGTGGCAGTAAATGTAAATGTAGAAGCATACAGTAATAATGTTTAAATTTGACGTTCATAAGTGTCACTTTGTGATCTAAATGCAAGGAGCAAGTACATATGGAGGGATAGCTTTAAGCATAATCAAGAAACCTATCGTAATTTTTTTTACTTGTAGGAAATGTCATATGTGTAACCGAGACAGATGTATTGTATTTATTACCTCTTGAAATACTCATGTCGCAATTTTTTCAAAAGATGAAATGACTGTCAATAGTGATGTACTCATGCATTAATCTTTGATTGCTATTGGTATATAATTCGGTATGTAGAGACAAGATAAGCATTTGATGAATTAATATATCAGTAGTATATTATTTTACGATCTTTTATTTAGATACTTAGGTGCCCACAAACAAACAAATACTGTAAAAAGAGAGGTAATAATAAGATATGATTACTGTCTTGAGGAGACTTGTCTTATGTCCAGCAAAGATAGTATTTTGGCTGAAATAATAATGCAATATTAATCGTAAATTAAAATTTTCTCATAAAATTACGAAGTTGGAAATCGAATTGACAATGTCCTTCGCGAAGCTCCTCTCCTACCGTTTATTCACAGGAGAAATTCAAGTATCCACTTCGAACTGGTGGTCAGAGTATAATTTATCCACGTCTTTGATGAGTCGCTTTTCAGAAATTTCCAAATAATATAAAGTACTTGCATTACAATAAAATGAAGTTTTGTCTAAACCGTACATTTGGTAATATTTATTCTGATTCTGATTCTATGTGACATTGTGTATTGGAAAATAATTGAAATAAAGTCAAAATAGTCAAAATCATTTATTTATTCCACAAAGTGACGCACACGATAACCGGCAGGTGTGATACTATATGTTACATATATATGTTACCAAAATGGGATGTACATGGACGGAAACAGTTAACATTTACGAACAATATATTTTTCATCCTGAGTTCCAGAAGTGCAAGCCATGTTCTCTCTTGAAGCTTTATTATCGCTTCTAAAAATAAGGTTTCGTTATTTCGGACATTTCTGAAAATTACAACATAAATCTGTTAATGATATACATATATGTATATATGATTACTATAGCATATTTTAACAGTTGCAATGTTGGTATATATTGATTGATAAAAATATAAGTAATAATAATAAAGTAGAATTACAAACCTCAGTATTAGATATCTGGATATTAAAAATAGTAGGCACAGCATAAGAATGCAAAACTTTTCTTTGAAATCCTGCTTGATAACAAGCAGACGCAAAATCAAGCCGACAAAGTTTAGAAGAATTGGACTGTTGCCATTCTCCCTTTCTCATATTTCGGACCCAATTTAGTTTCAAACCTTCATTCTTTGGAAATCTACAAAAAATCACAATTAATAACAAATTATTCAAATTATAATCTTTCAGAAACTGGTTTTCTAACTGACAATTGTATTACAACACTATCCTCATATTTTTTATCGAAATATTTCTATTATATTTATTTCATTGTGACTAATGGAATAAAAATACGTGTCAACGGTGGTCATTATCTTTATCTTTAAGTATAAGCTTTACAAATATCATTGTAGAATTATTACGGCAGATATCTACAATTTTACTTATTATGACTTACCGGTGGTAAGATATTTTTTGACCATTTTTGGTCAATAGTCCCATTCGGCTTTTACATCCGACGGCATTACAAACTATGGTAATATTTTAATGTTTAGAAGTGATCATTTCTTCAATTGTAATATTTTGTAGCAATTAAAATTGCAGTTTATTTCGACACGGCTTTCACTCCAGCTGGACGAACATCGACATGACATATCATTTTTTTTGGCATATGTCATTCAAGGCTGTATAATAGCGATGGGCGATGTCGAGATGTTTGTCCAGTCGAAACAATCGCAGTCGTTAAATTTTTTTATCGAGTCGCCGATTGTCTCGGTCTGTCATTAAAACAATCGAGATGTTTTTCGATTGTTCCGAGTCAACATTATCTATGCCGGTAGCGATGATCCTAGCCGTTTTTCATTGATTGATTGAATCAGTACTAACTACTCAGGAAAATAAAGTCCATCAAAATAAAGAGAATTTTACATACCTATACTTCACAATATAAAGTACCAAGTAAATTTATTGTGAATAATTAAGAGAAATTAATAATTAATTTAATAAATACTTAAAAGACTGATTGAAATCGATACTTATGAGTTTGTATTATTAACTCCTACCAACCAACACCATATTAATATCGCATTAAAACTATGTAACTCCATTGATATTTACGAGTCAGAGTCGAAAGTCAGCGAGTCAAACGACTTGCGACGATTTCAGTCGATGTGATTGCTGTTAACGATTGTGGCCGAGTTGATCCTTTCAAACATCGCATCATTCGCATCGGTACCCTAGCGACTACGCGACCGCCGCGAGTTGACTCGAAACCATCGACTGGGCGAGAGAAAACAATCGCGAGTCATCGAGATGTTTGAACAATCGAAACAATCGACTTGAACATCTCGTCATCGCCCATCGCTACTGTATAAAAGCTCTATGGCTATCACACTCGAACATATGCAGTTCTGTAATTAGAGAGAAAAGAGATGCATATACGATTTCTACTCTTTTTGAAATGCTCTCTCCATATGTACTTGCTCCTTGTCTAAATGAATAAAGGATTTTGAGTTTGAGTTTGAGTAAGGTATTATTACTATGTACTACAGACTGTCGTCAATTCAAATATTTAATGTTACTGCATAAAATGAACCGAAGGGGCACTGTATAATCCGTCAAAATTACAAAAGACATATTTACCCTTAGTACTAAGTACACCAAAAGAACTTTTTAATTTATTCGGATTAACTATGACAGTACAATAAGATTGGATAGTTTTGATAAAAAATAAAACGCGATTATTTATTAAATTCAAAACAATAATCGCCAGCAAGTTAAGTTGTTCAAACTGGCATCACGAAGAGCTATTATTGTGGGCATCCACTATTACTCGCCGCTGTTACACCGTGAAGCACCAAATAGGTTAGGTTACATATTACAATATTGTTATTTTATTCATTTTCGTCGTATTATTTCACGTTTCGTCTCTAGTAGCATTGTGTACGTGTTGTTTTGATTAAATATAAACCGTGTGTGAATTAAAAGGTCACGTCAACACAGCTGTCTCTTCACAGAAGTTTGTATGTATAAATTATCTTCCTAATTAAAGTAAGTTCGAATTGATTATTCGAGTAAAACGTTATTTACCTAACGACGTAGTGCCTAAACAAATTGAATCTAGTAACTTCAAAATGAATTCTAGAAATTCTGACAGGTAATATTTTATTTATTTAGTTGTGTATACATTCAAAAATCAAAAGCTATTTTTTTTCTAATTTTGTCATAAGAATTATCATTAATAACTATATATGAGAGACAAATTGCCAATGTGTACTGTCCAATAAGTTGCAGTCTAAAAAGTCAGATAACTGACACATATTTTATATTTACCTGGAAGATAAGCCTATATTGAGGTGTTGAAACAGGGCCCAATAACTGCTTGAATGTCAATAAACCAGACACAATAGAAAATCTATTATGTCTTGCGCTGAGCAGTGCATTGGCTCTGAACTGGATAATTTCCTATGTTGGTGTGATCAAGGCCTATCTAGCCATCGCATATGGTTATACAGCTACAGAATATAGGACTTCTTTCAAAGGAATGTTTAATTTGCCTCTCAACTTGTTCAAGCATGAATACATTATGCCAAGCATGACTACCATGTTGCATCCATACCCTAGCAAAATACTCATTCAAAATACTTAATAAAAAAAAATATTTTATTTCTAGTCTCACGCCTGTATCCCTGAAGGGGTAGGCAGAGGTGCAAATTTTACACCCACATTTCGCCATGAATTTTTAGGTCTCACATAATAGGGCGAGCCTATGTTATGTTTATTTGTTTACTAGTACCCACAGTCCAAGTTCAGCTTGGTATGGGATTAGATGGTATTTACATGTTTGTGATAGAATATTTATAATACTAGAGGTTGGTATATGATGCGGAGAACATCTATAATAATAAAGCCTTTTATTTCTTGCATGTTAGGCATTCTATCGAAGTTTGATTTCATTATTGTCGAGTGGCAAGAACCCCTTTCTCGGGTGAAGGCCTCCTAAGTAACTCTATTAAGAGCTACTTCCCTCCACCTCAAGCCTGCAGTCCTGGTGATGTCGTCCTGCCATCAGTCAGAACATCTATAGATACTTTTTCTTAAGTTGAATGTTAAGTTTGTCCTTCTCTTTCATCTCGCTTCAGTGATTTATCCATATAAACGTTGCATACAGTTTTTTATACCAGTGCATTCAAGGTTAGCGCTCAAAAATTGTGCGGCAATGTATCCAAATCTTTTGTGAAAAGATATATTGTCTGTGAAATCTTGACCTTAAATAATACCTGTAGTAATATAGTGTAGCGCTTATTGAGTGCCTTGGCTTGCCGTACTTAATTGGTCGGCAAAGTTAAGCAACACTTTCACAGGTCACCACTTGGATGGGTGACCGTGTGTGGCATTTTCTTCAGAGCGCTACCGTGCTTCGATGGACATGTAATGCTGTCAATCCCTATGCGTTTCTCTGCACAAGAATCGTTAGACTATGTCTAGAGGCCTTTGGGCGACCGAAAAACTTGTAATGTTCAGCAGTGGACTGCAAACTTCAGTGAACTCTGAGAAATCAAAGAAAAATTCTAATATTGAGACCTACCTCTTAACTGGTGCATAGGGTTCCCACCAAGAACTTAGGGTCCCAAGCCAACCTCACCTGCAAGTGGTGCACCTGCCGATCAACGGACGAGGTGACGGCAAACAAAATATCCCGATAAGCGGCAATAGGCTCGCCACCTATTACGTGGGATCAAAACACTGGCGAAAAGTGGGCGTTTAATATGCCTCTGCCTACCCCTTCGGGGAAACAGGCGTGAGTCTATGTATGTATGTACTTCTTAACTATCTTAGAAAAAAGGGCCTTTAAATATTGGTAAAATGCTCAGATTCCCTTGTGGCAAGTAGCTGCACCATTTAACGTTTGTTTACGTCAATGCTGATTGTAATTAGCATAAATGACACACACTATTTATTTATCCTTATTAGTATCGGCATTGTCGTAAACAAGCCCCCTAAATATTCCTAAATGAAATGCTGGTATAATTTTTTTGTCTACACAGAATTATAAACAAAAGTGAGATAAAGATATAATAAAAGTAATGACTGATAAAAAACTATTATTGGTTATTTTACATACGGATTAATTCAGTATTTAAATACACGAATACCAGACATAGTCCGTGTGGTGACGGATTAAGAATACGGATTGTCACCACCCCATATCATCCCATGGATGTCATGAGAGCCGACAGAGGGAGCATATTATGCAGAGAACAGAACTGTAAGAGAAGGAAAACTCGATACATACCCTATACCAACCCGATTGGCCAGCATGGTATAGTAGACCAATTCCTCCTTTCAAAGGAGAGGCCTAATCCAGCAGTGGACTGTTAAAGGCTGATAATGATGATGAATACCAGACATAAGAGAGCATTATGGGGTAAAAGAAAATGTAGTGACAAGCATAGAGAAAGGCATGTTAAGATGGTTTGAACACATGGAGAGGATGGATGACGAAAGACTGACCAAGAAGATATACAAGGCAATTGTGAATGGGACATGACGAAAGGGAAGTAGGTATTCTAAACAGAAGAGCATACACGAGAAACTTGATGAGAGTGAATGAAGCAAGAGTGATATGTCAGGGATTTTTTTTAAAGACAACTCCCGCAATAGGACTAAATCCTGTGACGCGGGAGACTTTACAAACATACAAGTAACGAACACAATGAACACCCAGACTCGAAACAACAATTTATGAAACAAACAAGTGTTGTCACGTGTGGGGATCGAACCCACAACACTCGGTGCAGTGTCTAGCGGCGAGGCGACTGCTTAAACCACTACGCCAATCGTGCAGTCAGTTGCCAATATATCGGATGTTTTTTAGGGTTCCGTACCTAAAAGGTAAAAACGGGACCCTATTACTAAGCCTCCGCTGTCTGTCTGTCTATCTGTCACCTGTATCTCATAAACCGTGATAGCTAGAAAGCTGAAATTTTCACAAATTATGTATTTTGGTTGCCGCTATAACAACAAATACTAAAAATAAAAAAATTAAAATATTAAGGGGGGGTCCCATACAAAATACGTGCTTTTTTCGTATTTTTTGCTTAAAATTAATAACTGTAACAGGAAGACGCTTTAAATTTTCACAGAATATGTAGTTATATATTACCCTTCAAAATAAATAATTAAATAAAAAAAGTAAATAATAAAGGGGGGCTCCCATACAACAAACGTAATTTTTAAGCAATTTGTTACTCGATCTTAATAAACAGGTAGAAACTTATAAAGTATTTAAGTATACATACAACGAACGTGATTTTCTTTTATAGATGATGGTACGGAACCCTTTGTGCGCGATTCCGACTCGCACTTGCCCAATTTTTTTTTGTATATGCTATCTATCTCATTTGGGATAAAATAATTGTTAAAAGCTTAACGCAAGCGAAGTCACGCGCGACTGCTAGTATTGTAACATTTTTTTTGTAAGAAACCCACGTCAGTCTGCGAACGACCGTTGCTTTATTCAATACGTTGCAAGGTCGTCGATTAATATACTTATCGATTTGTGGGTACTTTGACAGCTGACGTTGCCAACAGTGCACCAATTTACGTTAAATTTTAAATCGGTTCGTCTAACTGCATATTTAATAAATATCGACCCTCTATACAAGGCTGTTTCTGAGAATATTTATAGTCTACTAGAGGACGCTCGCAGCTACGCCTGCATATTATTTTATTTTACCCGTTTTGCCCGATTCCGTGGGAATTACGAGAAATCCCTTCTTAGTGCACCCCTTTGGTCCCCAAAGAACATACATGCCAAATTTCAGCTCCCTGCGCCCAATAGTTTCGGCTGTAGCGTGTCTGTCAGTCAGTCAGTAACGCAAGGATTTTATATATTAAGATAACCATCTATAACTTATACATAGAAGGTATTGAGAGCCTAGTGCAGATACTAACAGACTGCCATGCAGAGGGTATCGGGTTCGAATCCACGGCGCGCACCACTGGCTATTTGGAGTTATGTGCGTGCGCCTCGGAGAGCACGTTACGCCGTCGGTCCCGGCTGTCATGAAGATCCTTGGCAGACGTTATATGGAGTCAGTACATCTGCAAAACTGACACTACTCTAAACTATACATAGAATGCCCCTATACCTTTGGGTTGCGGAGGTCAGACCGGCAGTTGCTCTGTGGAAAATCTGTTAGACTAGTAAGCGGACACTGGGTTGCAACTGGTATAACGCTAGGAGAATGATGTACTTACATAATTAAATATACTCTCGCCTCTTTCCCGCCGTAGCCAGAGACAACGGAACGCCTCTTGCTTCTATCCTTACAAACCTAACGCGCTTCCTCTAAATTCATTACTCTTTTCATACATGCACGCCGGTTCCGGGCGCTTCGGAGCTTACCGTTTTTAAAACGTCCCCAATTTGATCGACGGATGATGTAAATATTATAACATAACTTCACGCCTTTTATCCTCGAAGGGGTAGGCAGAGGTGTATTATACACCCACACTTCGCCAGTTATGTTTCCGTCCCAATATTATAGGGAGCGAGCCTATTGCCATCATTACGGCACATCATTAAGCGAGCGATAATTAATTTATAACGCACACATAACTTCGAAAAGTCAGAGGTGTGTGCCCGGGGTACCTGGAGATCGAACCAGAGACCATCGTCTCGGCAGTCCGTTACGTACACCATTGGGCTATCGCCGCTAAATAAGTTAAATAAGGTAAATATTATTATTAACGTAATACAAAACACTATAGGTACATTTTACTTGCAGATTCACTACGAATAAGCGTCACATCTCGGGTATGTCGTCCCAGTTCTCCCCGCGGGGCCCCAACGGGTCCGGCGGCGGATCGCCGGGCCTGTCCCCGCGGGGCTCGCCCAGCTTCGGCGCCGCCGGACCTGGACGCAGCGACGCGGCCCCCGGGGTCCTCAAGCGATATGACAATATCACCAAGTCTGAGGAGGATAAAAGAGTTTATAGGTAAGTAAACTCACTATGCCGAAGTTACGCGATCGATTTTACGCTCCGATGTATTTGGCTGATATGACACACCATAAGTGCCGAAGTTACGCTCGTGCTACGGACTATGCTTGTGCTCTACTACTAGAAAAGTTGCTACTGAACTTACGCCCGACCGAAGTTACGCTGTACTCTATAACGCAACGTAATTTCGGTATAATGTGTCGTCAGTAATTCAAATAGCATTGCAGGTGTAATCATGCCGAACTTCGGTCGCGTAACTTCGGCATAGTGTGTTAAGACACTTACACTCACGCCTGTTTTCGCCTGAGGGGTAGGCAGAGTTGTAATATTACACCCTCATTTCGACCATGAAATTTTTGGCCCCACATAACAGGGAGTGAATCTTACATACACAATACATATTAATTTACGTTTATATAACATTGCATTACGTTAAAATATATTGTTTATGTTTGTTTCAGAGGTTTGCTATTGACAAACAGACTAAAAGTGCTGCTGGTCAGCGACCCGACGACAGACAAATCAGCAGCGGCGATCGATGTCAACGTCGGTAAGTGATTACCACGCTTTACGAGTTTACCATTCTTCAAGAGCGTCGTAAGCCCAGTGCCTACTTGCCTAGGGGGGGGCAAGGTCGGCAGCCGATGGCCTTGGAGGGGGAGGGGGTCCGTGGATGAAATGAGAAAACTATTGAGAAAAGTATAAATTATTTATTTATTTATTTATTTATTTATAGTTTCATGCCTGTATCCCCGAGGGGGTAGGCAGAGGTGTAAATATTACACCCACATTTCGCCATCAATTTAAGTCCCACGTGATAGGGGGCGAGCCCATTGCCGTTACCGGGCACATCACCTCTCTCTCTCTCTCTCTCACTCTGGGCTGCTACTGACTATTCGGAAAAATCTAGTAATACTTTTGCCCGACCCGGGAATCGAAATCGCATACGCTATCCACTGGACCGCGGACGCAGTTGTATAAATTATAGAGTTTGTATTACTCTCTAGGAGGGGAGAGGGGAGGGAAACTGCCACCTGTTCCCCCCTGACGACGCCCATGCCACACTACCCTTTTCGTCCTATTGATTTACTATTTAGTATTTGAGTGCAAGAGAGACTAACGTTCCTCCTGTGTATCTTAACTACGAGAGCAAGAGAGATGGAGAATGACGCCAGCGCTGCCAACGGCGTCAACTACGTACTACACTGACGACAGTCGCCAACAGACTCGCCACTTGGAATCGGCACACGAAATCCTTAAAAAATGCGCTTCTATATGTTACATAAGACCAATCCCAACACTAGTTATGAATTATGACGTTCCGCAAATTTGAACCGGCCAATTAGAATGCATTTTTGTCGCCCCCCTTCGCCCCGCATACCTCACTGCTTTGACAGAATTTTTTGTTTGTAGAAATGAAAACATTAGGTGTCTAGTAGGCTACGTTGTCGTTGACCCATCCCAAAGGTCCAACGCACTTGTGACTCCTCTGGTGTTGGTCCTCTTGTGTCCATGGACGACGGTAATCGGTTACTATATGGGATTTCAGTTTTCGTCATAGCTCTTTTTACATCGTGTATATTTGGTTATAAGCTAGTGTCATATATGCTTGTCTACTGCCTCCGTGGTCCAGTGGATAGCGTATGCGACTGCTGATCGGAGGTCCCGGGTTCGATTCCCGGGTCAATCAAAAGTGTTACTGGGTTTTTCCGAATTCTCAATAGCAGCACTTAGTCTGGTGATGTGCAACGGCCTATTGCCGGTAACGGCAACAGGCTCGCCCCCTATTATGTGGGACCTAAAAATTCATGGCGAAATGTGGGTGTAATATTACACCTCTGCCTACCCCTTCGGGGATAGAGTCGTGAGTCTATAAAAAAAATGCTTGTTATGCTTTCAGGATATCTGAGCGACCCTGAAGAATTGCCTGGATTAGCGCACTTCTGTGAACATATGCTGTTCCTAGGAACTGAGAAATACCCAGAGGTATGAACATGTTTCTTCTAAGCTTGTTGTCTAAGGCCCAATTTTACCGACAGTGCTATAACCGGCGATCAATAAACCAACTGTTAAAGTTAAACATCTAGATAAACAAAGATTGAATTTTACTGTTCACCAGTGCCGTTTGGGTGCCGGTTAGTAAACAGAAAGTTTTTGAATAAAATTATAGTATTTTCGCAGTATGATGATATGCATGACAGTTCATGACTGACAATTATAATGATGTAACCTAAGGAAATTTAAGCGATTATTTATAAATATCGAATTAATTGGCAAACGACATGGAATCGTAGTTAGCGATTTTAGAGCTTCGAAATAAATTCATATTCAAAGTGTTTAGGCAAATACATTTTCAGAAATAAAACGCAGTACATAATTTTAAAATTCTTTTTTAATTATTCCAGTCACTGTCACTTGAAATAAAGCTCATATTTGAATCGGAATCTTCTCCGACTGAGATAATTAATTGCTGATCTGGAATTTGGTCGAGGTGGACATATTTATCCCAGTCGGTAAATATTGTCGATTGTGTTTTTTCTACGACATTCCTACAATTTTCTGAGGTTACATTTTGGCCCCCGTTTGCACGCTCTCGTTCAAAGTAGGTCCTCAAACGAAGCACTAACTCACGGCTTTGAGAGTTTGAAACTATCTTTTTTGTTGTTTTCGGCATTGTACACACCAAATATAACACAACAAAAAAATAAAAAATAACACGACAAACAGAAAGAAACATAAACCGCATACAAGGCAGACTGATGCACTCGTATTGACGTTTTCGATCACAAGATGGCCGCTCTTATTCATCGAGTTCATCTCGATTCAATGGTGTAAATCTCTACTGACAGAAGTTCCGTTTCATGCATCTGACATTTTGAGGATTATAATTAAATAATTTATTTACAGTTAATAATAATTATAAAAATAGAGAGAGACATACTAGTATCAATTACTTTGTAATTTCAAGAGATATTTTTTTAATAATTGTTTTTTTTTTACCAATTTATTTTCATAAGTTGAAAGTAGTATGCGTAACATGTAAAATGAGAACTGTCACGCATATCATCATACAGCGAAAATACTATAGTTCGTAATATAACATTGCCAAATAAAAGTGTACGGTCATAACATCAAATGACGTTTAATTATACAATAATGTGACCCAAATTATGAGACGGAGAACGACGCCAGCGCTGCCAACGGCGCCAGCTACGAACTAAACTGGAGACAGTCCCCACTTGGAATCGGCACACGAAATTCTTAAGAACTGCGCTTCTATGTAAATCTGTATTCATTGGTATTGTTACATAGGATGAGATGCGTACCGTACTGCGCGCGCACTGTCAGATTGACTTGACAGAGCATAGCCAACGGTTAAACATTGGTGTGGGGCGTGGTTAAAATAACCGTCCGGTTTAGCACTTTAACTGACGGATAAGGTCTGGGCAAAATGAAAATTGAACTAAACAGTTGGTTACAAATAAACAACTTAAAATGTCGGTGAACACCGGCCTAAATAACTAGCTGAGCTTATTTAGACTACTGCTCTACATGCATGTGTATATTGCGTGATAATCCAATATTATGAAGCTATGGAGCTGATCTGATGATGGAGCTGGAAGGTGGCCATAGGAACTCCGCAATAAGGGTTGGAACATAATATGGAAGATGCGTCGCGTATTATCGGTCGCGTAACGCCAAAACATACAAATATATAGAAAAACGTTTAACCGTTCACATCTGACCGGTGATCCGTTAGTACGTCGAGCTTACAGCGTCTGTTCCGTTTCCGTCAACGCATTATCGTATACGTGAATTTTGACTGACGCGACGTTTTAAAATTAAATGTCATAAAAAGCAACCGCACTCTAGTTGCTGAACGCAGAAACTGACGCGTAATGTAGCAGGTCTAATTTGACGGAATAGAACCGATGTAGATACGCTCGACGCATTTTCCGTCAGATGTGTACCGACTCATTTGACGGAATAGACGCGACCGAAGATACGTTCGACACATCTTCCGTCAGATATGTGCCGACCCTAAAACTACACAACCTAATTGAGTTTGGGCTTGTTTGATTCGTAATGACGAGTACTTTGATCTTATATGATTAGCGCATGTGAAAGCATGTGGAATCATCATGTCAGCCTACAGACGTCCACTGCTGGACATAGGCCTCCCCCAAGGTTCTCCACACAGACCGATTTTGAGCCGCATCCAACCGCGCACCGCGATCTTAACCAGATCGTCGGTCCACCTTGCGGGAGGCCTACCCTGCTGCGTGTTGAATGTTTTTCTTAATTTTCAAAAGGGCAAAGGTGTTACTGGGTTTTTCCGAATTCTCAGTAGCAGCATGGAGTCTGGTGATGTGACCAGTAACGGCAATGGGCTCGCTCCCTATTATGAAATGTGGGTGTAATATTGCACCTCTGCCTACCCCTTCGCGGATACAGGCATGAGTCTATAAATAAATAAAATAATTAATTTTCGCAGGAGAATGAATACAATAAGTTCTTGTCGGAGCATGGCGGGTCATCCAACGCATCTACATCATCAGACCACACCACTTATTACTTCGATGTGCTGCCCGGACACTTGCCTAAAGCGCTGGACATGTAAGTAGACCGGGGTTAAGCACCTCCGTCTAGGTATGGAACTAGATGGGTGGCACATCCAACGCGTCTACGTCATCGGACCACACCATTTATTACTTAGATGTACTACCCGCACACCTGCCTAAAGCGCTGGACATGTAAGTAGACCGGGGTTAAGCACCTCCGTCTAGGTATGGAACTAGATGGGTGGCACATCCAACGCGTCTACGTCATCGGACCACACCATTTATTACTTAGATGTACTACCCGCACACCTGCCTAAAGCGCTGGACATGTAAGTAGACCGGGGTTAAGCACCTCCGTCTAGGTATGGAACTAAATGGGTGGCACATCCAACGCGTCTACGTCAGTAATAAGTGGTGTGGTCAGCCAGACCACTTATTTCTTCGACGTGTTGCCCGCACACCTGCCTAAAGCGCTGGACATTTAAGTAGATCAAGGTTAAGCACCTCCGTCGAGGTATGGAATTTAATGGGTGACCGTTAAAAGACAGGGCACATCCGTGGAAAATACCACTTATTACTTAGACAGTTGCCCACATACCTACCTCAGGCGCTGGACATGTAAGCAGACCAACGTTAAACACCGCCGTCGAGCTATAGAAATTGATGGGTGGCCGTTTAATAGCGCAAAGCATAATTATCCCTGTTTAAAGTACTGGTTGTGCAAAAAGACTTCTTCTTCTTGTCGTGTCAATGGCGATTTATATTATACTAGACGATGCCCGCGGTTGCACCCGCGTTATTTAAGGCTACTGCTCTGCTCCCGTCGCTCATAGCGTGATGTTATTTAGCCTATAGCCTTCCTCGATAAATGGGCTATCTAACACTGAAGTAATTTTTCAAATCGGACCAGTAGTTCCTGAGATTAGCGCGTTCAACCAAATAGACAAACAAACTCTTCAGCTTTATTTATTTTTATTAGTATAAGATATCTGCCACAGCTACGGCGTTGTTTTTAGTAGTATTGTTTCTGTGTCCAGATTCGCCCAATTCTTATAGATTCTGTCTGTCTGTCGGTCCGTATATCACAGCCACTTTATTCTCTGTGTACAGATTCGCACAATTCTTCATATCTCCACTATTCACCGAGTCGGCGACGGGTCGGGAACTAAGCGCCGTGAACTCGGAACACGAGAAGAACACGTCATCAGACACATGGCGTCTGGACCAGCTCAACAAGAGCACCGCCTCGCCCACGCATCCTTACCACAAGTTCGGCACTGGTGAGTCATCTTTACCACAAGGCACCCACCCTTACCACAAGGTACCCATCATTACCACAAGGTACCCAGCCTTACCATAAAGTACCCATCCTTATCAAAAGTTCGGCACTGGTGAGTCATCTTTACCACAAGGCACCCACCCTTACCACAAGGTACCCATCATTACCACAAGGTACCCAGCCTTACCATAAAGTACCCATCCTTACCAAAAGTTCGGCACTGGTGAGTCATCTTTACCACAAGGCACCCACCCTTACCACAAGGTACGCATCATTACCACAAGGTACCCAGCCTTACCATAAAGTACCCATCCTTACCATAAGTTCGGCACTGGTGAGTCATTCTTACCACAAAGCACCAGGTTACCCATGCTTACCACAAAGAAGAACACATTATCAGACACATGGCGGCTGGACCAGCTCAACAAGAGCACCGCCTCTCCTACACATCCTTCGTACAAGTTCGGCACTGGTGAGTACACATCCTTACCACAAGGCAGCCACCCTTACCATAAGGTACCCATGCTTACCACAAGGTACCCAAGCTTACCACAAGTTCAGCACTGGCAATTTCCCGATTTCACATCCTTACCAAAAGGTAGCGATCCTTACCACAAAGTAGGTACTCATCGTAACCACAAAGTACCAACCATCGTTACCACAAGGTACTCATCCTTATCACGAGTTCAGCACTGGTGAGTTCACATCCGTACCACAAGGTATCGATCCTTACCACAAAGTACTCATCCTAACCACAAGATACTCATCCTTACCTCAAAGTACCCATCGTCACCACAAGGTACCGATCATTACCACAAGGTATCGATCCTTACCATAAAGTACTCATCCTTACCACAAAGTAAATTGTGTGTTTTGTTTTACTATTTTTTAAGTAGTATAGTTTTTTTTTCCGTTTCCAGGCAACAGAGAGACTTTAGAAACGATACCGAAGTCCAAAGGCATCGACGTGCGGAAAGAGCTGCTAAAGTTTCACAAGAAATGGTACTCTTCTAATATAATGACGCTCGTCGTAATGGGCAAGGGTAAGTTGAAGTCAAAAACATTTTCTTAGACTACAATAATAAATATTACCAGCAGAGATTTTTACATACATACATACATACATACATACATATCGTCACGCCTTTTATCCCCGAAGGGGTTGGCAGAGGTGTATTTCTACACCCACTTTTCGCCAGATATTGAGATTTTTTACAATTAGTAAACTAATAATAATATTCTGCCACATACACACAACACCATTTAGTCCCAAACTAAGCAGAGCTTGTACTATGGCTACTAGATAATAGATAAACATACATATGTACCTACGCTATAGCGGCGATAGCCCAGTGGTATACGTAACGGACTGCCGAGACGATGGTCTCAGGTTCGATCCCCAGTTACCCCGGTCACACACCTCTGCCTTTTCGAAGTTATGTGTGTATCATAAATGTTAATTTTCGCTCGCTTAATAATGTGCCCGGTAGATGGCTTCGGGAATAAAGGCGTAAAGTTATGTTATGTGTTATTCCTTGTGTGGCAGAATTACATTTTTTGGCACAATTTTTACGGTAGAAGAGCCTTGCTGATTTCAGCATGAATGGGCCGGCTCGACCGGGGAAGTACTACCACAGAATAGATAGTTCTTACGAACAGAAGCACCACTTCGCAAACCAATTTAAAGAAATGGCGACTCTTGCTACTAAGCAAGAAAGTGCAATTCAGCTCGCATGAGCATTCAGTACCTAACGCGATATTGACCTAACTGTTCCCGCTCTTTTCTAACACATAACGCTGTCGCTGTCTGGCGCGGAGCGGTGCGCTAGGGTTGTCGACTTGCCGCTGCTACTATAATATTTATTCATCGTCTATCTACCTACTTGAACACGTACCTAATAATAAATATTTATACTATAAGTATCCTATCCCACTATTTGTGCTCGTAGAACGAAAACCACAAAAATTCTGGTGGTTTACATTTTCACTATACTAATTCTTAGTTATTTCCTAAACGCGTAGACCGATTTACATGATTCAAACAGATAAAATGGTTTTTGAACTAGATCTTTAATTTGACACCATAATCGTTGAGATATCTCAACAAATAAAAAGTACAATTTTCAAGTTGCTCTCGTAAAATAAATAAAATCAAAATTTCAAGTTGCTTCCGAGACACATCCGTTAAATGAGCAATACTTTGCACCAGACTTGTGATGTGAATATTTTTATTGTTCACTATTAAAATTCACGTTATTAGCTAGCCCTGCGCGCGAGCGGTGACGACGCGGCGTGGAAGCCGCGCGAAAGTGTAGGCACTTATCGCTGTATGTACGGCCGAGTGAAGGAGGCCTGGTACTACCCTCTCACAGAAAATCGACGTAAAGTAACAGTATCTAAATTGTTGCGTTTCATTCGGTGAGTGAGAGTGCCGGAGGCCCTATCCCCTATTCCTGCTCCCTCATCCCACTCCATATCCTATCCCTTTTCCCAACACCAAGGGGCGGCAACGCACTTGTGACTCCTGTGGTGTTGCTTGTGTCCATGGGCGGCGGTAATTGTGCACCATCAGGCAAACCGTCTTCGCGTTTGCCGCCTTATACTATAAAAAAAAAACATAGGTACTTAAGTTAGTTTTTCTTGTGTGTCAGAATCTCTGGACGAGCTAGAAGACATGGTGGTACCATTATTCTCGGCCGTGGTGGACCGCGATGTGACGTCGCCATCTTGGCCGGAGCACCCTTACCCGCCCGAGCTCCGGCGCAAGAGGGCCTACGCCCTCCCCGTCAAGGACTCCAGGTCCCTCTCCATAGAGTTCCCTGTGCCCGATACCAGGAAACATTATAAAAGTGGGGTGAGTCATCAATCTATCTATCTATATACATACATAAATAAAAATGAATCACCAAAATGTTTGTATCATGCGCATTAGTTCCCAAATCATCATCATCGTCCTAGCGTTATCCCGGTTGCATCCGAGACTTACATGCCTTGAAGACCGAGATCTGCTTGCTGGTCTAACCAGATATGACAGAATATCAAGTTTTTTTTTTAGTTGATACCTAACAATTCCGGGCTAACTCTCGTAGTGCTGAGCTAGTGTCTATGTTGTTTTATATTTTTGTACATTGTTCTTAAAGTTAAGTTTGGCTGTCATCCCTTTTTATGGATGGGCGGCACCCGGGGCGGACTGCCCCCGCCGCCCCCTCCCCCTTCCTACGGCACTGCCTCCGCAACCCAAAGGGATAGCGATATTCTATGGTTTAGACCAGTATTTGTTTATTTGAGGGTTCTGACTCACCGTAACGCATATCTAGACTACCGCCCCGCGCACCCCGCTTCATGCCCCTGCGTAGTTCCTAAAAATATTTACTGCGCGAATTTCGGGGCCGCCAAGATATAACGGCTGAAATGTATATAGTTTGTTGTTGACACATTGTTCAGTTTACGATCTAGTGGCGATATCATTTAAATATCAGTTTATTTAGGAGAATACCATTTGTGACATAAGTTTGACACTGACATTAGATCGAAACTGCATTGTGAACATATTTACCAAAGAGTTCAAATATTAACATAGAGGCGCATTTCCTATGGACGCTCTGAAGACAAACTTTCTGTGACCCAAATTGCCGCTTGGCGGCGTGGCAGTCGCGCTGTGACAGCTGTCTCTACGAGAGCAAGAGAAACGAACGTTCCTCCTATGTATCTTAACTACGAGAGCAAGAGAGACGAACGTTCCTCCTATGTATCTTAACAACGAGAGCAAGAGAGACGGAGAACGTCGCCACTAAACTGAAAACCACTTGGAATCGGCACATGAAATCCTTAAGAACTGCGCTTCTATGTAAATCTGTATTCTTTGATATTTACTAACGAAATCGGCACTTTGTTGTCTCTTCCTTTAGTACTTTTTCGAGTGTTGTAGTACGATCCTCACACAAAGTATTGTCTTGTGTTCCACAAATCGTTTCTTATCTCAATTTAAAAGTCCAATAACACAACATTTATTTCTAGTACAGGAGTGGACTTTATAAAACAAAAACCTAAGGAACTCTCCACGTGAGATTTTTTATTTTTAGGGTTCCGTACCTAAAATGTAAAAAACGGGACCCTATTACTAAGCCTCCGCTATCTGCCTGTCTGTCCGTCTGTCTGTCTGTCACCAGGCTGTATCTCATAAACCGTGATAGCTAGAAAGCTGAAATTTTCACAAATTATGTATTTCGGTTGCCGCTATTACAACAAATACTAAAAATAAAAAAATGAAAATATTAAGGGGGAGTCCCATACAAAAAACGTGTTTTTATTCGTATTTTTTGCTCCAAATTACTGACTGTAACAGCTAGACGCTTTAAATTTTCACAGAATATGTAGTTGTATATTATCTTTCAAAATAAATAATAAAAATAACAAAATTAAATAATAAAGGGAAGCTCCCATGCAACAATAGTAATTTTTAAGCAATTTGTTACTCGCTCTTAATAAACAGGTAGAAACTTAAAAAATATTTAAGTATACATACAACGAACGTGATTTTCTTTTATTGATGATGATACAGAACCCTTCGTGCGCGAGTCCTACTCACAATTGACCAATTTTTATTTATTTAATCATTACCAACTTACATTAACAGTATACAATACACCACACGTATAAGTTATTGGCAAGTACATTATAGTTAATAGAGCAAAGTAAATAAATTTAAGACAGATAGGTACAACACACTTACATAAAAACTAGAGGACGCCAGCAGCTACGCCTGCATTTTTTTAAATTTACCCGTTTTGGCCGATCCCGTGGGAATTTCGGGAAATCCCTTCTTAGTGCACCTCTACGGTCCCCAAGGAACATACATGCCAAATTTCAGCTTCCTGCGCCCAATATTTTCGGCTGTAGCGTGTCTGTCAGTCAGTCAGTAACGCAAGGATTTTATATATTAAGATTATAATTAAAGGATACAACATAAGAATCAAAACCAACGTAAGATTAACTCGCACAGGTTGGGTTTTAAACTATTCAGTTATTAACATGGTATTGTCTTGTTGTTTCTCAGCCGGGGCACTACCTGTCGAACTTGTTGGGGCACGAAGGACCCGGCAGTCTGCTGTCAGCGCTCAAGGCCAGGGGGTGGTGTAACAGGTAAATATATCTACACTTACATTCATCATCATCATCAGCCCTTTATACTGTCCCACTGCTGGGCACGGGCTTCTTCCCATTATTAGAAGAGTACGGCCATGGTCCACCACGCTAGTCCAGTATGGGTTGGCAGACTTCACATGTCTTTCGAGAACATTATGGAGAACTCTCAGACATGCAGGTTTCCTCACGATGTTTTGCTTCACCGATAAGTAAGCGATAATTGACAGTATACAGGGCTGATGATAAGGTATATAATAGCCTAAGCAAAATTCTAGTTCTATCGTACCACTGATATGTTTACGTAGGTACAGTGAAGAAGAAAATCTTTAGATAATTAATTTATTTTATTGTGATGATGAAGTAAAAATGTTCAACGACAACCCAGCCTACTAGACGGCAGACGTAAGGCGAACACTTTCTGACAACACGTTAGACTTATACGTATTACATAAGACCAATCATAACACTAGTTATGAATTATGACGTTCCGCAAATTTGAACCGGCCAATTAGAATGCATTTTTGTAGTCCCCCCTTGCCCCGCATACCTCACCGCTTTGACAGAATTGTTTGTTTGTAGAAATTATAACATTAGGTGTCTAGTAGGTTGGGTTGTCGATGTCTATGTTAGAGAGCATTTTGCTTCAGCATAGCATACTCTCAGGCATTGCGTCATTTTCCTTCGTCGTAAAACAAAATATGACTGTGAACAATAACAAACAAATAAAAAGACAACTGTGAATCGATCAATTTTTTTATAAGTATCTTAAGATGTTAGCAGACACAATAAATATACACACAACACCATCTAGTCCTAAACTAAGCAGAGCTTGTGCTATGGCTACTAGACAATGGATTAGCATAGGTACAGTCGAACAACTTCCCGCTAGACCACCATAAGGGCGAGAATCGCTCAGCAAGACATCGTCGCTCCCAGTGCTACTTTACACGCACATTAACACTCGTATACAAAACCAGTTTCTAGTGTGCCTCGACTCTATGAGCGAGCCAAGGGGTTCTTTCAAACTGGTTCACCGCCGACTTGTTTGATTGTACATAAATACATCTTTTTAACTATGATACAGACCTTACAGATTAACATAGGTACATACAATAAACAACAATAGCAAATAGTTTAGTCTCCGTGATAACCGATTGGCGCAGCGGTAGTGTAAGCGACTGCTACGCCGAACTTCGCGGGTTCTATTCCCGCACAAGTCAAACATTTGTGTGCATGTACATGGATGTTTGTCTTGGTCTGGATGTTTCTATGTAGGTATTTCAAAAAAACAAAGTACATAAATGTATGTTTATCCATTATCTAGTAGCCATAGTACAAGCTCGGCGTAGTTTCGGACTAGATGGTCATGTGTGTGTGGTAATCTATTATAAAATATATTTTTTTTTATTTTTTTATAGACTCACGCTTGTATCCCCGAAGGGGTAGGCAGAGGTGTAATATTACACCTACATTTCGCCATGAATTTTTAGGTCCCACATAATAGGGGGCGAGCCTATTGCCGTACCGGGCACATTACCAGACTCCGTGCTGCTACTGAGAATTTCCTAACGGAAAAACCCAATAACACTTGCCCGACCCGGGAATCAAACCCGAGACCTCTCAATCCCATGCGCACATTTATGCCGCGAGACCAACGAGGCAGTTGATATATTATAAAAGTAAAATAAATAAAGTTTTAAATTGTCCTTCGGGATGTAATTTGATAATTACTTCCCAGGTTTTTAAATATTTTTCCTCTCTTGTATAATGTTATGTATGTATGTCTGTTTGTTCGCAGTTTAGTAGGCGGCACACGTATTGGAGCCCGCGGGTTCGGCTTCTTTGGCGTGCAGGTCGATCTGACCGAGGAGGGGTTGGAACATATCGATGATATCGTCACTCTCGTGTTTCAAGTAAGTTGGACGTTTTTTATGGTTCCGTACCTAAAAGGTAAAAACGGAAACCTATTACTAAGCCTCCGCTGTCTGTCTGTCTGTCCGTCTGTCTGTCACCAGGCTGTATCTCATAAGCCATGATAGCTAGAAAGCTGAAATTTTCACAAATTATGTATTTCGGTTGCCGCTATAACAAAAAATACTACTGAAAATAACAAAAATGAAAATATTAAGGGGGGGTCCCATACAAAAAACGTAATTTTTAAGCAATTTTTTACTTGATCTTAATAAACTTAATAAACAGGTAGAAACTTATAAAGTATTTAAGTATACATACTACGAACTTGATTTTCTTTTATAGATGATGGTACGGAACCCTTCGTGCGCGAGTCCGACTCGCACTTGCCCAATTTTTTATTTATTAACGATATTCCATGGTTAAGACTAGTGTTAGTTTATTTAGAGGTACTGACGCCCTATAACGACTGTCAAAGATCTTCATGACAACCGGGACCGACGGCTTAACGTGCTCTCCGAGGACAAGCGATAAAATTAACAATTCAATACGCACATAACTCCGAAAAGTCATTGGTGCGCGCCGTGGATTCGAACCCGATACACTCTGCATGGTAGTCTGTTGGTATCTCCACTAGGCTATCGCTGCGTCGCTGCCTAAGATTGTGAAAACATACATACATACATATACTCACGCCTTTTTCCCGTCGGGGTAGGCAGAGACAACGGAACGCCACTTGCTCCTATGCTTACAAACCTCACGCGCTTCCTCAACACTCATTATTCTTTTCATTCATGCTCGCCGGTTCCGGGTACTTCGGACCTTGCCGTTTTTCAGAACGTCACCAATTTGGTCGAAAACATACATAGACTCACGTCTGTTTCCCCGAAGGGGTAGGCAGAGGCATATTAATCGCCCACTTTTCGCCAGTGTTTTGATCCCACGTAATAGGTGGCGAGCCTATTGCCGCTTATTGGGACATTTTGTTTGCCGTCGCCTCGTCCGTTGATCGGCAGGTGCACCACTTGCAGGTGAGGTTGGTGCGGGACCCTAAGTTCTTGGTGGGAACCCTATATATTTAATAGTAATGGACATATCAGATTACAAGGGGTACCATATAAGACAGGGATCGGATTACCGGGGGTCCACTGTATGATTATTTTCGTAAAAAAATTTTATATATATATATATATATATATTTGGAGACTAAAGGTACGAGTTGGAAGCCGGCCGCAGACGGCAACTGCAAGCGACGTTTACGAATTAAGTAATTTAATTTTAAAATGTACATTCATAAGCGTCACCTTGTGACCTAGATGAATAAATGATTTTGACTTTAACTTTGACTTTGACGTGTCACCGCGACACTACGCTTTTCTATAAGTATATTTTTATGAAATACCTTCCGTCCGGGCGACACGTCGCTTGCAGTTGTCGTCTGCGGCTGGCTTCCAATTCGTACCTTAACTCATAATTTGCCAATAATGCTTTTTTGTCGTTTATTTACGTGCAAAACACACGTTTTTCGGCAATTAATATTCATCATCAGCCTGTAACAGTCCACTGCTGGACTAGGCCTCTCCTTTGAAAGGAGGAATTGGCCTACTATACAACGCTGGCCAAACGGGTTGGTATAAGGTTTGTATCAAGTTTTTCTTCTCTTACAGCAAAGAACTCAGATATTTACATAGAGGCGCGTTTCCTATGGGCGTTTTGGAGACAAACTTTCTGTGACACAAATTGCTGCTTGGCGGCGTGGCAGTCGCGCTGTGACAGATGTCTCTACGAGAGCAAGAGAGACGGAGAACGACGCCAGCGCCGCCAACGGCGGCAACTACGAACTAAACCGGAGACAGTCTCCACTTGGAATCGGCACACGAAATCCTTAAGAACTGCGCTTCTATGTAAATCTGTATTCATTGCTCTTACGACACCCACGGGATGATATGGGGTGGTGACATTCGATATTCTTAATCCGTCACCACACGGACAATTAATATTGATTGTTGTTTATGTTTGTATTGTCAGTACATAGCGATGCTGCGCGCGGAGGGTCCCCAGCGCTGGGCGTGGGAGGAGCAGCGCGACCTCATGGCGCTCGAGTTCCGCTTCAAGGACGTGCAGGAGCCGCGCCATCTTGTCGTCGGACATGTGCATATACTGCAGGTAACATTTATTTATTTAATCACTTTATATACACGGAGCGTATAAAGGCGGACTTAATGCCATAGGCATTCTCTCCCAGTCTACCTTAGAGTGGTGCAGAGATTAAAAGTAGGTGTATTCTAGAATTAGGTGAAGAAGGAAGTTTTTAGCATAAACCTAGTACACATATACATAGTTCAAAATACATATTGATAGATACTAAAAGAATATAAAAATAATTATATAAAATAAATAATACTTATAACTAAATTATACATATCTACAAAAATAACAATGTTAAATATTTAATCATATACATAAATATCTATATACTTATACATAAATATTTATACATGTATATACATATACATAATTATTATTCAGATAGGCCATAGTCCACCACGCTGGCAAGTGCGGGTTGGCAGACTTCACATGTCTTACGAGAACATTATGGAGAACTCTCAGACATGCAGGTTTCCTCACAATGTTTTACTTCACCGTTTAGCAAGCGATAATTAACAATTTATTACGCACGTAACTCCGAAAAGTCATTAGGCCTGGATTCGAACACGAGACCCTATGCATAGCAGTCTGTCGGTCTCTCCACTAGGCTATCGCTGCTTCCCCAAGGAACAATCATGCCAAATTTCAGCATTTTGCGTCCAATAATTTCGACTGTACTTTGTGTGTCAGTCAGTCAGTAACGAAAGAATTTTAAATCTATATATATATAAGAAAGTCGTGTTAGTTTCATTATTTACAACTCAAGAACGGCTGAACCGATTTGGCTAAAAATTGGTGGGGAGGTTGCCGAGAACCAGGAAAAACACATAGGATGATTAGTTGCAAAAAATAATCTGGGAGGGATTTTAGAGAGGGTCGAAGTTTGTAGGGACAAACCTACTACCTATTGACAGTAACAACGTATGCGCTGTAATAATTGGGTGCTGCGCATGTGATCTGTCAGTACTGTCACATTATACATTGTGGTATGGTGCACTGTCATTACTTCGTTCGCTTACTATAAACTAATTATTATTGTAACAGCCTTGGCTAATCCCTACTAATATTACCTTTGCCATTTGACTGTATGCAAAGTGATTTTGTTGAGCACCTTTCGGTAGAGAATGTCATGAATACTGACCAAGTTACTTCGTACCATGAAGAGTTTCTGAACTCCTTACAATTATCAAGAGTACCTTTACGCAACTTGAGACTGAACGTTGGTGTTCCAGTCCTGTTAATGCGGCATTTTAATGCACCAAAGCTTTGTAATGGCAAACGGCTACAAGTAACACCTAGGACGAAACATTGTAAAAGCTATTCGCTATTGCGAGTCAGACTCGCTCATAAGGGGTTCCGTAGTGGAGGTATCCACTTACCATAGCCACTATCTACCACTAACTATTAATAGTAGGTATTTGTATAAACGACATAGCTATATTTGCGGGTTTTAAGTTGTGCTTTATTTCAAAAACTGCTGACTACATATCGTACAAACTAATTTTCGTTGGAAGTTTTTATAACGATCTACAGCATATTTTTTTGGATTTGTCACTCTCTTACTTTAAAAGTTAAAGACACACCCATTTTACCACTCTGGAACCGTATATCTTTCAAACGATTGACTTTGAGAAACAATAATTTTAGGAACCTCAAAGTAATTTTTAACGACCCATTTTCCACATCCGTCCCATGTACGAAGAGCCCCCTTTAATATTCAATATCTTTTATTTTCTATAACGCCGTAAAGCGGTTCACAGAATACATCTACCTACCAATTTTCAAATGTGTAAACTGAATAGTTTCGGCATAAAGTGGCTGTGACATACGGATAAGGTCTACGTCTATAAGGATTCCGTGTTTGGCCATTTTTGACCACAGAATTCTAAAAATACTGTTTACAGAAATGTTTTAAGTACTTTTTAGTCAGTTTCTTATTAGTCCCTATGAACAGAATTAAAACCAAAAATTACTATCGAACGATGAGGGAGTTTTGTGTTACCCCGAATTTAACGTGAGCGAAGCCGCGGGCAAAAGCTAGTATACAGATAAATGAAGTGTTGTAAACATTAGTATACCATATAAAACGATGAAAATTAATACGCTTTAGCTTTTCCTCGTGTTGTCTCCAGGAGTTTCCAATGGAAGACGTGTTGAGCGCTTACTACCTGATGACGGAGTGGAAACCGGAGCTCATCACCGACCTACTCAACCTGCTGATACCCGAGAACGTGCGCATTGGAATCGTGGCCAAGTATGTATACAATTCATACATACATATGTACATAGACTCACGCCTGTTTCCCGGAGGGGTAGGCAGAGACGTAGTCGCCATTGCAACGATCCTGACATACCTCTCTTGCTTCATTCACTCCCATCAAGATCCTCCTCTGTTTACAATAACATAACATAACTACACGCCTTTATCACCGAAGGTGTATTACACACCCACACTTCGCCAGTCATGTTTCCGTCCCAAAATAATAGGGGGCGAGCCTATTGCCATCTACCGGGCACATTATTAAGCGAGCGATAATTAACATTTATAATACACACAAACTTCGAAAAGTCAGAGGTGTGCCAGGGGTACCTGGGGATCGAACCCGAGACCGAGTCTCGGCAGCCCGTTACGTACAATCAAACAAGTCGGCGCTGGACCAGTTTGACAAAAAAATCCCTTGGCTCGCTCATAGAGTCGAGTCACATTAGAAACTTGTTTTGTATACGAGTGTCAATGTGTGTGTTAAGTAGCGCTGGAAGCGACGATGTCTTGCTGAGCGATTCTCGCCCTTATGGTGGTCTAGCGGGAAGTTGTTCGATTGTACACCACTGGGCTATCGCCGCTCTATCGTATCACATACAATAATAAAGAATTATCTATTTTTATTTTCAGTATTCGATCTCTCCATGAATTTGGAGATTTGAAATACACATTTGATATAAGCTCCGTACAAAATAATTATGTCAAACATGTATCTTGTAAACTGCCTCGTTGGTCTCGCGGCATAAATGTGCGCTTGGGATTTAGAGGTCTCGGGTTCGATTCCCGGGTCGGGCAAAGTGTTATTGGGTTTTTCCGTTAGGAAATTCTCAGTAGCAGCACGGAGTCTGGTAATGTGCCCGGTACGGCAATAGGCTCGCCCCCTATTACGTGGGACCTAAAAATTCATGGCGAAATGTGGGTGTAATATTACACCTCTGCCTACCCCTTCGGGGATTCAGGCGTGAGTCTATAAAAAAATAAAAAAGATAAATATGTATCTTGTATAATTATTGTAAATATATATTTTCAGAGTGTTCGCAGACAAATGTACCATGACAGAAAAGTGGTACGGAACCAAATATCTACAAGAAGATATTGAAGAAAGCAAGTTAAGGGTAAGGAACTGATATTTACCAGCATCATCATCTTAGCGTTAACCCAGTCGCAACCGGTAGTAGAGCCTTTCTGATCTCAGCGTAAATAGGCCGGCTCGACCGGGGAAGTACTACCCTTTCACAGAAAATCGACGTAAAGTAACAGTACCTAAACTGTTGCGTTTCGTTCGGTGAGTGAGAGTGCCGGAGGCCCTATCCCCTAATCCTTCTCCCTTATCCCACTCCTCATCCTATCCCTTTCCCAACCCCAAAGGGCTGCAACGCACTTGTGACTCCTGTGGTGTTGCTTGTGTCCATGGGCGGCGGTAATTGCTTACCATCAGGCGATTCGTCTGCTCGTTTGCCGCCTATTACCATAAAAAAAACCCGGGGTCCGCTTACTAGTCTAACCGGATTTCACGAATATTAGCTTTTCCACAAAGCGACTGTCTGTCTGACCTCTGTAATCTGAAGAGATAGCGATATATTATGACTCTGACCAGTTTCAGTAAATGTAAGGATTCTGACGCCCCATTATGACTGACTGTTCTTTTAACGCACGGGCCTCAGTATGATGTACTGGAATGAATCACTGGTATCAGTTTTCGGTACGCCGTTCCTTACACCCAGTCTAAGGAAGGCGATAAGCTATATAACATCAAGCTTTGAGCCACTGGTTCGGAGCAGTACCTACCTACTCGTCGACTGCCGATACAGTGATCAGTGTGAGACATAATAGATTTCCTATTGTTTCTGGTTTTGAAGAGGTTAAAGGCTCAGCTACATTAAGTCATTGTATTGTTGCAGGAATGGTCATCAGTAGGAGTAAACGAGGAACTCCATCTTCCCCCGGTCAACGAGTTCATACCAACAAACTTGACACTAGAGAAGTGTGACGATAGCACTTGTGAGGCGATAGCGCCGGCCATTATCAAGGTAGGTCTGACAGACCGCCGGTCCACCAGACTGCTGGTCCACTGGACCTCTCACCAACTTGACGCTAGAGAAATGTGACGATAGCACTTGTGAGGCGATAGCGCCGGCCATCATCAAGGTAGGTCTGACAGACTGCCGGTATACCACACCACCGGTCCACTGGACCTCTCACCAACTTGACGCTAGAGAAGTGTGGCGATAGCACCTGTGAAACCACATCGCTGGCCATTATCAAGGTAGGTCTGACAGACCGCCGCTCCACTAGACCCCACACAAACTTGACGCTAGAGAAGTGTGACGACAGTACTTGTGACGCAATAGCGCCGGCCATCATCAAGGTTGGTCTGAAAGACCGCCGGTCCACTGGACCCCTCACCTATGTGACGCTAGAGAATTGTGACGTCAATACCTGTGACGCAATAGCGCCGGCCATAATCAAGGTAGGTCTGACGGACCGCCGGTCCAGTGAACCCCTCAACAACTTGACGGTAGAGAAGTGTGACGACAGTACTTGTGACGCCATAGCACCGGCCGTCATCAAGGTAGGTCTGACAGACCGCCAGTCCACTGGCCCTCTCCGACGGTCCACTGGACACTTCAACAACTTAACGCTAGAGAAGTGCGTCGACAGCACTTGTGACGCAATAGCGCCAGCCATCATCAAGGTAGGACTGACAGACAGGCGGTCCACCAGACCGTTTACAATCACGTCTCACAATATGTCATAACATGACTTGTAAAATGACAGCGCCGGTTTTTATAGTGACGTACTCTCAGTCTGACGGTCTAACGGATCTGAACCACAGTTAGACGATAAAAATGTTTTTGGTAGCATTATAATTGCGACCGGTTGGCGTAGCGGGAGTGTAAGCGGCTGTAATGCCGAAGGTCGCGGTTTCGATTCCCGCTCAACTCAAACATTTGTTTGCATAAACATGGATGTTTGTCTTGGTCTGGGTGTTTCCATGTATATATGTATGTATTTATTAAAAAAGGTATACGTATATATATGTTTATCCATTGTCTAGTAGCCAGAGTACAAGCTTCGCTTAGTTTGGGACTAGATGGTGATGTGTGTATGTGGTAGAATAGACTAGAATTAACTGCTTGTTTTATTCTTTCCAGGACACTCCGCTAATGAGGTTATGGTATAAGAAGGACAATGAGTTCATGCTGCCCAAAGCTGTCATCACCTTCGATCTGGTCAGGTGAGCACGCATAAAAAACTTTCATCATCATTTATTCATCATCAGCCCTGTATATATTCTGTCCCACTGCTGGGCACGGGTCTCTTCTTTCTATGAGAAGGGTAAGGCCATAGTTCACCACGCTTGCCAAGTGTGGGTTGGCAGACTTCACATGTCTTTCGAGAACATTATGGAGAACTCTCAGACATGCAGGTTTCCCCAAAAAAGTTCGTTTCCCAGGAATAGGGAAGTTTCCTGCAAGTGAAATTATACAAGTATTTTTATCTAGTGAAATATGTCAAATTAATGGTAGTTTTATCCATCAATTAATTTTAAAACTTTATTTAACTTTTTTTTTTCGAAAATTTACTGATAATAAGTATTCTATTTGACAGCAAAAGACTATGACGTCACTAGGTCTTATTTCATACAAACGCCGTAGAAAAGGTCGTTTTTGACGTTTCATTAAAAGTGCTTGATTTGACTAGTTGGAAACAACCCTATTATTTTTGCTTGGTATGACTTGACATGATGTCCAAAGCGAGTAGACTTCGGTTTGGTGATGGGTCTTGTGACACCTTGTATGTTGTTGAACAGTCCCCTAGCGTTAGATAACATAGTGCTAACCTGTCGTATATGTTGTTCAACAAAATGCTAAACTGTCGTATTTGTTATTGACAGTCCCCTGGCGTACATGGACCCGCTGAGCTGTAACCTGACGTCCCTGTGGGTGCTGTTGCTAAGGGACTCGCTGCAACAGTTTGCGTACGCGGCAGAACTGGCAGGCCTCCGGTGGAGTCTGGCTAACGCCAAGTACGGGATCAGTGTGAGTAACCTTAAGGTCCCACATAAACGGCTCGCCTCACACCCAACCAACAAGCATCGTTCAAATATGGGCTTTAAGAGGAAACACTACGGCCGTTTTTCCATACAAACGTAGTCTCCTGTTTTCTCCCTGGATAATGCCAGTAGAGCAATTATTTTTTTCCAAAGATGTATGGCCCCGATTGGCATGTCCCTATGTTTTCCTTTTTCTCATAAATTAAATATTAAAAAAGATATGAACCTTCAAATACCTCAAAAATTTGCCAGATTTTCCGCTGTGTTCAAACATCCAAAAAACAAATTTGTCTAGATTATTTAAAAAAAGGAAAACATAGGAACACGGCCAAAGCCTTTCTTTAATTTAATATGAAAAACCTAGTTAAATCAATGAAGTTTTGGAAAAGGAATATGTAGGTGTAAGTATGTATGTTAATAGGTATTTTTGGTCCAGCAGTAGCGTTGTCTCTATCGCGCTCTGCGGGGGGAGGCTTGAGGTTGCGCGACGGCAATAGATTTTACAAATACCTATTTTTCAATTCTCTCGCCCGTAGTGTTTCCTCTTAAGTATTGCTCCTTAGGTATTCTTTACATTGACACATAAATAAGCAGACAGCTATCGCTCGCTTAATAATGTGCCCGGTAGATGGCAATAGGCTCGCCCCCTATTACATTGGGACTGTAACATAACTGGCGAAGTGTGGGTGTGTAATACACCTCTGTCTACCTATTCGGGGATAAAAGGCGTGAAGTTATCGCGCGGCGTCTACTGGCAGTCGCCTCGCTGTCGTAGCGCAAACCGTATACCTAAAGAGCAATACTTAAAGCCCATATTTGAATGATATTCTTTTGGTTGGGTGGGAGGCGAGTCGTAATGTGGGCTAAGATACCCATATCTACACCATCATCATCATCAGCCTGCAAGAGTCCACTGCTGGATATAGGCCTCTCCAACGGCACGCCACTGAGCCCGATTGCCGGCTACACCATACTATTTTTTATTATTTTTTCTTAAAGCGGAAAAAACATCATCTGTGAAAATTACAACTGTCTTATTATCACGGTTCAAGAGATACAGCTTGATGACAGACGGACAGCGGAGTCTTAGTAATAGGCTCTCGGCCCTTAGGGTAGGAAACTCTAAAAATAGAGTACTAGCTTTTTTATTTATAGACTCACGCCTGTACCCCCGAAGGGGTAGGCAAAGGTGTAAATATTACACCCACATTTCGCAATGATTTTTTTATTTCTAACGTAATAGGGGGCGAGCCTATTGCCGTAACTGGGCACATCACTAGACTCCGTGCTGGTACTGAGAATTCGTAAAAAACCCAGTAACACTTTTGCCCGGCTCGGGAATCGAACCCGGGACCTCCGACCAGCAGTCGCATATGCTATCCACTAGACCACGGAGGCAGTCCTGCTTTCTACAAAATAAACATTACTATATAATATAACTTGGAGTCGGCGCAGAATGTCTTTCTCTTCCAATCATGATACAATGTAAAGTATACAAAAAAATATTCATGAAAATCGACACGGCCGCCTCGCCGCTAGACACTGCGCCGAGTGTTGTGGGTTCGATTCCCACACGAGACAACACTTTGTGTGAGTCATAAATTGTTGTTTCGAGTCTGGGTGTTCATTGTGTCCGTTGGTTATATGTTTGTGAAGTCCCTCGCGACACAGGATTTAATCCTAGCACAGGAGTTGTCTTTTAAGTGAAGAGAGCTTCTGAAGAATTCGCTCACAAAAGAAGACACTGTGACACAATATTTATTTTAATTAGATGATGTTTTCAGGTGACGATCGAGGGTTATGATGACAAACAACACGTGCTCTTGGACAAGATAATCGACCACATGGTGAACTTCAAAGCGGACCCGAAGAGGTTCTACATCATGAAGGAGAACCACGCCAGGGCCATCAGAAACTTTGAAGCGGAGCAGCCCTACCAGGTACAGTCGAACAACTTCCTGCTAGGCCACCATAAGGGTGAGAATCGCTCAGCAACACATCATCGCTTCCAGTGCTATTTTACACGCACATTGACACTCGTATACAAAACCAGTTTCTAGTGTGCCTCGACTCTATGAGCGAGCCAAGGCAATTTTTTTCAAACTGGCCCACCGCCGACTTGTTTGATTGTACATACTTACATACATACATAGACTGACTGCCTCGTTGGTCTCGCGTCATAAAATGTGCGCGTGGGATTCGGAGGTCTCGGGTTCGATTCCCGGGTTGGGCAAGTGTTATTGGGTTTTTTCGTTAGGAAATTCTCAGTAGCAGCACGGAGTCTGGTAATGTGCCCGGTACGGCAATAGGCTCGCCCCCTATTACGTGGGACCTAAAAATTCATGGCGAAATGTGGGTGTAACATTACACCCATTAACACTTTTGCCCGACTCAGGAATCGAACCCGTGACCTCCTGATCAGCACTCGCGTACACTTTGAACTGTACCAGGAAAGCAGTCAAACACTGTTCATACTGTTAGTTACACGATACCACTGAATACAGATTTACATTGAAGCGCATTTCTTAAAGATTCCGTGTGCCGATTCCAAGTGGAGACTGTCGCCAGTGTAGTTCGTAGTTGGCGCCGTTGGCGGCGCTGGCGTCGTTCTCCGTCTCTCTTGCTCTCGTAGAGACAGCTGTCACAGCGCGACTGCCACGCCGCCAAGCGGCAATATGTGTCACAGAAAGTTTGTCTACAGAGCGCCCATAAGAAATGCGCCTCTATGTAAATATCTGAGCTCTTTGGCGATACCAAGTCATCAACAAACCTTTTTTTAATTTGTCTGTTTGTATTTCTGTTTGGGTCCGCGTGGTGACGGATTAAGAATACGGAATGTCACCACCCCATATCATCCCATGGGTGTCGTAGAGCCGACAGAGGGAGCATATTATGCAGAGAACAGCACTGTAAGAGAAGGAAAACTTGATACAAACCCTATACCAACCCGTTTGGCCACGTGGTATAGTAGGCCAATTCCTCCTTTCAAAGGAGAGGCCTAGTCCAACAGTGGACTGTTAAAGGCTGATGATGATGATGATTTCTGTTTGCCCGCGGTTGTCTCTGCAATGGCCTAACAGAAGATAGAGTTCTTTGTAGTGCTACGTAATAGGCGGTAATTTGACCCGGTAGGTGGCGCTGATGTAGAGATACCGAAGAGAAACAGGGGGAAACATAGTAGTATAACTAGTATCTATCTAATCTATACATATATATAAAAGAAAGTCGTGTTAGTTACACTATTTATAACTCAAGAACGGCTGAACCGATTTGGCCCGATTAGAACCAGGCAAAACACATAGGATTAGTTTTAAACGCATAGATTAGTAGAGCACAGACATTTAGTTGCAAAAATAAGATTGGGAGGGATTGTAGGGAGGGTCGGAGTTCGTAGGGACAAATCTACCTATTGAAAGAAAATACGCATGCGCAGAAAAAGTACCAGCGGAGCATAAAGCTAGAGACATATTTTATTTCCTTTTATTAAATAAACTTTTAGTCCGGTCAATTTAGACATCCAAGGTTACAAAAATTCCCACTTGGCTAAATATTGGTAGGATTGTTCAATACACTATTATAAAGGAAATGTGAAAAGTCCTCATCGATCCGGCACGTGCAAAAAAATTTACTCGGGGTCAAAGGTCACAAAAACGGGCTTTTCGTGATTTTCAGCACAATGGTTAGTTTTATCATAAAATTAGCTCAGACAAAAATTGTAGATCAGATAATTATCAATAAAAAATGTTAAAATACTTTTTTCCTAAGAGCCACCGTTTTTTGAAATATAACGATTCAAAAAGTTGAAAGAGTTGTAATCGTCATATTAAGCACACGTTTCGACGCCACCTTTGAGGTAGTGTACTTAGCGCGTTTTTTTTTAATGTGGTTTCCCCGGTAGGCCTATTCCACTGATCTTTTATGATTCTGTTTAATTTGAAACTATTGAATAACTGTAGATATTGACAAGGGTTGAAAATGATGAAAGGGTTGTAAATTAAAAAAAAAAATAAGAAAATTTATCCATCTGAATCTAAATTATCATTAACTTCTGCTTTATATTGTTCTTGTTCTTCTTCTTCTTCTCTTTCTTCTTCTTCTTGTTTATCTTCTTCATTCTGGGTGTTAATAACTATTTTCGATGTAAGTGAATATTTCCTCCATTGCCAGATTCGTAGATTCATCTTGCGGTCGACCGACTTAAACCCCAGTTTTCGGTCTTAAGAAGGAATTGAAGCAGTCATAATGATACTTAGCCTCAGCAGCAACTAAATCGTATTCGTATTCTACTCGAGCAAGAACAGTTTTAGCCATAGCATCAGAACGAGCCTGAGCTTGTTGAATTTTACGGCGAAAATCAGAGGACCTTTTTCTTTCACGCTCTTCATTCAATTCGTGGCCGCTACATAAGCATTGTTTTTTAAAACAAAAAGTTGACTCACTTACACGTGCTCTGGTACGAGGAGGACTATTAGTAGATGTACTGGCTTCTTGTTCTTCATGTTGTGTTTTAATAGCTGCAGCAATAGAACACTTTCGAGTATAATTTTTACGACACTCCACATGAAATCTGTGACCTTACAGGTCACAGATTTCAGATTTTTAAGATATTCTGAAAATTCATCAGGTCTTTCAGTACTTGCATTGATTAATGTCTTCATACCACGTTCAACAGTAACAATTTCACCTTTAGTTAAAGGTTTAGCACAAGTAAAACAATATTCTGACATTTTTGTTATAAAATTCAAAACAGCACGAAAAATAGGACACAGTTAGAAAAATAGGTTACAAAAACACGTGTTTTCACTCCAGAGCGGCACTCGAGACTAATAGCATTGAATGTATTGGGCATAGTAAAATAAAGCAGGTATACGACCCTAGCCACGCAGGCAATTGAATGGGAGACAGATGTTGCTGAAGGTTTCACTGGCGTAGAAAATAAGAGACTGGTTTTTTTTTTCCCCGAAATTTTCATATTTTATATGTGTAAGTGACACTGACCGATAGAACGATATTTTGTTTGTATTACGGCTTCAGTGATGTATAAACGTGGTGTACTTATACATATTATGACGATTACAACTCTTTCCACTTTTTGAATCGTTATATCTCAAAAACGGTGGCTCTTAGGAAAAAAAGTATTTAGACATTTTTTATAGATATCTGATCTACAATTTTTGTCTGAGCTAATTTTATGATAAAACTTACCATTTTGCTGAAAATCACGAAAAACCCGTTTTTGTGACCTTTGACCCCGAGTAATTTTTTTGCACGTGCCGAATCGATGAGGACTTTTCACATTTCCTTTATAATAGTGTATTGAACAATCCAACCAATATTCAGCCAAGTGGGAGTTTTTGTAACCTCACCCCTATTTTTTAGTGTAATTTGACCGGACTCTTTCTGCAACTTTAAAATATCTCATTGTAACTTAGGATATTGAAAAGTACCAGGGTAGCATCATTTTAGAGAGGGTAGAAGTTTGTAGGGTAATGTATTAAAGTTATGTCATAAATACATCTTGCAGTTTTTTTTTCTTATAAAAAACAAATGACATGACATGGAATAAAAAAAGCAAATGACAGCTAAACTATAATTATAGATTTCGATAAAAATTATAGATTTTAGATATTGATAAAAATTATTGATTTTGATAAAAATCAATAATCAGTCATTTGTAAACTATTTGAAATGTTATGTGGATACCTGAACTACGGGACCCTTACGGGACTTGCACTTAATCGAATTGTTTGATCTTTATTGCTATATTGCTTCCGTGTTCGTTTATTAATTACTAGCATCAGCCTTAACACTTAACATACCCTTTATCTTCACCTATGCAAATATCACTATCACTTTTTCATTTACCAAAAATAACTTTGTTTTCCATAGTGTTTGTATAAACGACAAAGTTATATTTGCGGTTGATTACAATTAACTTAAATTTTAAAATAGCTATGAGCACTTTTTGATAGGCAAGTTATTATAGGCATACTTGTTTATAAATTATATTACATAAAAAATACGTCTCATCTGGTTATCAGATCGGTGAAGGTCGATGTTCCACGTCTCCTCTACTATTAAGGCGGAACAGAGTTCGCCGGGTCAGCTAGTGTTACATAATTAATCTGTGTGTTTGTCCACAGCACGCGGTGTATCAGCAAGCTTTGTGCCTGTCGGATATAGTGTGGACAAGATGTCAGCTACTCGAGGCTGGTAAAGGTACGTGTGATGAAGTGAGACATATTTAGCGTAACGTTTCAAACTATTCGATATAGTGGGAGCGAAACAGAGGCATATAGTGGGAGCGAAAGAGAGAGATATAGTAAGAGCGAGAGGGAAAGATATAGTGAGATCAAGAGAGAGAGAGAGAGAAGTATATTTTGGAGAGAGACTGAGAGATTTTACATAATTGAGAATGAAATAATCGAACATTTTGTTTAGATAGACTTGTAGGATACAGGTAAATATAAGAGAAATAGAAAGTGAAAAAGAGATAACGGAATATATATATATATATATATATATATATATATATATATATATATATATATATATATATATATATATATATATATATAAAGAGAGAATATTTATTTGGACAAAGGAGAAAGAGAGGGAAATCCACAGGGACACTGTGCAAAGTGCACATGATTATTTTATAAAATATGTGTGTTAATTAATTATCTTTTTCAATATATCGGACGTGACTCTCTTTAATACTTTTATAATTTAAAAAACAAATACCGCTCTTGGCATAAATCCTGTGTTACGGAAGACATTATAAACATTAAATGTATTCGTGGATCTAACAAAAGTTGATTGAAATTAACTACGTTTTACGGATTATGTGTATAGTAGCCGAAATGTCGGATAAATAATGTACTTTCCAGATCATGCGGTTCAAATATAATCTCAGTCAAACCAAAATATCGAAATAGACTCCGAGTAACGTTGCGAGTCACTGTAACGTTGCATGTGGGTCAACGCTATTTGGTTAAATAAAAAATCAATATTTCGGTTACAAACGAAAATTTGTATATTTCTGTAAAAGAATCTATACAGCTTTTAGCAAGGAAATTCAATGAAAAATAGTAATTCTAAACAATTTGACTAGTTACAAAGATAGAACCAGGGTCGCGTGATTCGGTGTAGACCTTTGGAAATGAGTCTTCAACGTTGCTCAGGGAAGAAGAGAAGACTTAGATTGGTCGCCGCACAGCCAGACAAACAGACAAGACACCGGTTCACAATTAACAGCCAGACGCGACAAAACAATTTTATGGATCACACAAAGTGTTCTCTTATGCGGGGGTTCACATAACCACACGTAAATACAAAGCCAAGTGTTGACCTGTTTGGGATTGAACCCACAACAGGTTTAATTAATTAATTTCCTTTTTTTCCACCAGACATGACTCCAGAACAGTTAGATGACTTTGCAGCGAAGATAATTCGTAAAGTTCACGTGGAGAGTCTCATGTTCGGTAACCTCAGTCGCGAGAAGGCCTTGAAGATAGCTGACTCCGTCGAGAAGAAGTAAGTACTAAACTAATACATACATACATAACATAAACATAATATAAATACAAGCCTTTATCCCCAAAGCGGTAGGCAGAGGTGTATTGCACAGCCACACTTCACTACTTATGTTTCGGTCCCAATGTATTAGGGGGCGAGCCTATTGCCATCTACCGGGCACATTATTAAGCGAGCGATAATTAACATTTTTATTGCACACATAACTTGGAAAAGTCAGAGGTGTGTGCCCGGGGTAACTGCGGATCGAACCCGAGACCATCGTCTTGGCAGTTCTTTACGTACACCATTGGGCTATCGCTGTTTATTTCTGTATTAATTCATATAATATACTCCCTAATATACTCACGCCTTTCTCCCGTAAGGGTTTAGCAGAGACAAAACAACGCACTTGCTTCTATATATTTAAGCTTGCTACATATAGCATTACAATGTCAATCTTTAAGGTTCCCAAGAAAACACATGCCAAATTCCAACTTGTTGCGCCCCATAGTTTAGTCTGTCAGTCAGTCAGTAACGCAAGAAATTTATATTTTCCTTCTTTTTTATAGATTCACGCCTGTATCCCCGAAAGGTTAGGCAGAGGTGTAATGTTACACCCACATTTCGCCATGAATTTTTAGTACGTAATAGGGGGCGAGTCTATTGCCGTACCGGGCACATTACCAGACTCGGTGCTGTTACTGAGAATTTCCTAACGGAAAAACCCAATAACGCTTTGCCCGACCCAGGAATCGAACCCGAGACCTACCAATCCCACGCGCACATTTATGCCGCGAGACCAACGAGGCAGATTATATATGTATTATATTTGTTGCAGGTTGCCTAAGGACGCAACCCCTCTATTAGCTCAGCAGTTGCTGTTATATAGAGAAGTCGAATTAGAAAAAGGTAAGTGCCTTGTAGAAAATAGTTATTAATATAAAATATAAAGCAGCGACAGCTGAGTGGAGAGACCGACAGACTGCTACGTAGTGGGTCTCGGGTTCGACTCCACGGCACGCACCAAAGACATTACGGAGTTATGTGCGTATTAAATTGTTAATTATCGCTTGCTATCGGTGAAGGAAAACATCGTGAGGAAACCTGCATGTCTGAGAGTTCTCCATAATGTTCTCGAAAGGCATGTGAAGTCTGCCAACCCGCACTAAGATAGCGTGGTGAACTATGACCTTACTCTTCTCATAGTGAGAAGAGACCCGTGCCCAGCAAAGGGACAGTTTATATACAGGGCTGATGATGAATAAAAAGTGGGACTGACTGAGGCTTAAGATGCTGATACACTTGAGCATTTACTTGTAATGAGCATTCTGGCGAATGTAACATTACATAAATATATACGACAGCTATTTAGAGAGCACTCATTACGGCATTCTAGCGAAAGGTCAGTTTTGTTTCGCGCTTTTTGCCAATTATTCGCTGGAAAGAAATTTTTCACTTTTATTAGGATAGTTAAAGTATTCCGTTGTTTTGAGTAGAAAATAATGAGTTCACCGTTTGATAAGGGTAGAAATCTGAATTTCTTGCTCAGATTTTTCGTATTTTTTGCTCAGAATTACTAACTGTAACAAGTAGACGCTTAAAATTTTCACAGAATATGTAGTAGTGTATTAGCTTCTAAAATAAATATTCAAATTTAAAAAAAGTAAAAAATTATAAAGGTGGACTCCCATACAACAAACGTAATTTTTAAGCAATTTGTTACTCGATCTTAATAAACAGGTAGAAACTTGAAAAGTATTTAAGTATACATACAAGGAACGTGATTTTCTTTTATAGATGATGGTACGGAACCCTTCGTGCGCGAGTCCGACTCGCACTTGCCCAATTTTTATACATCGCGGTTAAAAGTCCTCTCCTTTTCCAGGCAGCTGGTACGTTCGCGAGAGTACCAACAGCGTGCACCGATCGTCGTGCGCGTCGATCTACTACGCGACGGGAGTGCGCGACACACGACAAAATGTCGCGCTCGAGTTGCTGGCGCATGTGCTCTCCGAGCCGTGCTTCAACATACTGCGGACTAAAGTAATATGAACCGCCAGAGCAGGGTTTCTTAAACTTTTTGCAGTCACGGATCACTTCCAGAATGTAAAAAAATCCATGGAACCCTACTAACGAATGGGTCTTCTGAAAAAACGCTCACTATGCGGCAGCACTGAGGCATCAGGTCCAGAAACCTGTCAAAACTGTCAAAGCCCCTATATTTTTGTACGTCTGTGTTTGTTTGTATTATGTGTGTGTACACGTGTACATATCTAACGTTAGTTTGGACCTGACGCATACTAAGCGCCGTCTGGTAGTAGAAGAAATATCAAACACTCTCATTACTTTCATGGTAGTAGAGCCTTGCTGATTTCAGCATGAATGGGTCGACTCGACCGGGAAAGTACTACCCTCTCACAGAAAATCGATCTAAAGTAACAGTACTTAAACTGTTGCGGTTCGTTTGGTGAGTGAGACAGCCGGAGGCCCTAACCTTTATCCCCTCTCCCTCATCCCACTCCTCATCCTATCCCTTTTCCCAACTCCAAGGGGCGGCAACGCACTAGTGACTCCTGTGGTGTAGCTTGTGTCCATGGGCGGCGGTAATTGTGCACCATCAGGCGATCCGTCTGCTCGTTTGCCGCCTAATGCTATAAAAAAAAACTTTTTGCAGTCACTGAACACTTTCAAAATGTAAAAAAATCCATGGGCCCCTACTAACGAATAACTTAGGGTAAAACAACAAGCCGTTTGTATATAAAATATTACCTTCGCTACCCGACGCTCGTCGCTGCAAGTTCGTTCAAGGCGTGAGTTTTATATATATACTAGAGGAAGCCAGCAGCTACGCCTGCATTTTTTTTTAAATTTACCCTTTTTGGCCGATCCAGTGGGAATTTCGAGAAATCCCTTCCTTGTGCACCTCTACGGTCACCAAGGAACATACATGCCAAATTTCAGCTTCCTGCGCCCAATAGTTTCGGCTGTAGCGTGTCTGTCAGTCAGTAAGTAACACAAGGATTTTATACATTAAGATTTAGACAAATTCCAAATAAATAATTATGTTGAGTATTCACTGAGGAGATTCCAGACCCCTGTTACTCATGCTACGGATCCCTCCATGGACCCCACTTTAAGAAACCCTGCGCTAGAGGCAATTTTCTTCTGCCTGCCCCGTTCCCAAATTACTTGGGATCGGCGCAGAATGTCTTTCTCTTCCATTCTCTTCTATCAGACGTCATCTGATTATTCACTCCATTTTCATACATATCACCCTTCTCAGAATTCATCCATCTTTTCTTTGCTCTTGCCTTATATCCCTCAACTCTCATATTCATCACTTTCCTAGTCATATGATTTTCATCCGTCCTCATTACATGTCCATACCACGATAAAGACATCGTTCCTTGGGCGGAACGAGGAGGGGACGGGTTTAATTTTTTCTTTACAAAGGTTCAGAATATACATACATATATACGTAGACTCATGATTGTTTCCCGGAGGAGTAGGCAGAGACTACGGAACGCCATTTGCAACGATCCTGACATATCTCTCTTGCTTCATTCACTCCCATAAAATTTCTCATGCATGCTCTTCGGCTAAGGGTACTTCTGACCTGTCCTTTTTTTAGGATGTCTTCAATCTGGTCAGAGAACGTCCGCCTAGGTCTTCCCCTTCCTCCTGTCCCATTCACACTTGACTTATATAAATTCTTGGTCAGTCTTTCTTCATCCATCATCTCCATATGTCCAAACCATCTTGTCATACCTTTCTCAATGCTTGTCACTACATCTTCTTTTACCCCACACCACTCTCGTATCACACTATTCTTTACTCTGTCGGTCAAAGTACTTTTTGGTCAGGTTCAGAATATCTAGTATCAAATCATATTGAGACACACAATTGTAATTTGTTTCACATAGAGCTTTACTTACTAAGATATATACTATCTGTGGTAATAGCATTGCATATTATAAAATATCTATTGCCGTCCCGTTCCACCACGTGTATTTTATTGCTATATTTTTAAATGCGACGCTATCAAGAAATCGCCCCGTTCCATCTGCCACGAGAAAAATACACGCCTGCCTTAAGGCAGTTATAAAAGAGGTGATATTTCTTAATTAACTTTACTGACCAATATGTCCTTTCTCAGGAACAGCTGGGCTACATAGTGTTTAGCGGCGTCCGGCGCTCCAACGGCGTGCAGGGACTCCGGGTCATCGTGCAGAGCGACCGACACCCGAGGTACCTCGAGAAAAGGATAGAGGCGTTCATCCAGGGCGCAGAGGTATTACTACCCCTGTTATATGTTACTAAATAATGCCCGCATATTTTCTTTCAATTTTAATTTTTTTTTTCGTTTCATTCCCAATGAACATACATGCCAAACAGCTTCTTGCGACCAATTATTTTGGCTGTGCAATGACAGTCGGTAACGCATTGTATATACAAACTAGCAGTCGTCCGCGGCTTCGCCTTTCTTTCTCTATGGCATAGGAGGCAAACGAGTAGACGGATCGTTTGACAGTAAGCAACAGGCAGTAGAGCCTTGCTGATTTCAGCATGAATGGGCCGGCTCGACCGGGGAAGTACTACCCTCTCACAGGAAATCGACGTAAAGTAACCGTATTTAAACTGTTACGTTTCGTTCGGTGAGTGAGAGTGACGGAGGCCCTATCCCTTATTCCTTCTCCCTCATCCCACTCCTCATCCTATGCCTTTTCCCAACCCCAAGGGGCGGCAGCGCACTTGTGACTCCTGTGGTGTTGCTTATGTCCATGGGCGGCGGTAAATGCTTACCATCAGGTGATCCGTCTGCTCGTTTGCCGCCTAATACAACAAAAATAAAATTGATTACCGCCGCCCATAGACACAAGCTACACCAAACGAGTCACAAGTGCGTTGCTAAACTGGATGGTAAAAAGAATAGGAGAAGAAATGGCTTGGAGACGGAAAAGTGGGACTTCTAGTAGAGTACTAGAAGTCCTATTCTCTTTTCCGTCTCCAAGTCTCCACTCAGGGAACGAAACGCAACTGTATAGATTCTGTTACTTTGCGTCTCAGTAGCAGCTAAAGTGACACTAGTCTAAACACTAGACTGCGACTGCTGATCGGAGGTCCCGGGTTAGATTCCCGGGTCGGGCAAAAGTGTTACTGGATTTTTCGTAATTCTCAGTAGCAGCACGGAGTCTGGTGATGTGCCCGGTAACGGCAATAGGTTCGCCCTCTATTATGTGAGACCTAAACATTCATGGCGAAAATCTGGCAGAGACTACGGAACGCCATTTACAACGATCATGACATACCTACCTCTTTTGCTTCATTCACTCTCATCAAGTTTCTCATGCATGCTCTTCTGTTTAGGGTACTTTTAACCTGTCCTTTTTTAGGATGTCTCCAATCTGGTCAGAGAACGTCCGCCTAGGTCTTCCCCTCCCTCCTGTCCCACATTGTCACTCACATAGTCTGTTATCTGCAGGAATACCTGGAGAAGATGTCTGAGGAAGAATTCCTGAAGCACAGGGCGGCGTTAGCGGCGCAGAGGCTGGAGAAACCCAAGCGGATGTCCAGCAAGGCGTCCCAGCTGTGGTCCGAGATCACCGCACAGGTCAGCACTAGGGTTTTGTAGTGACATTTTCACCAATAGCATAAGATTACTAGCGGTAGCAACATACCACTGACGCCATCTATCGCACGACAGTGGAGACTATCTACACGGCGACATCTAACGGATACGACGGAACTAGTATCCTGGATCGCTACTGTTTTGTTCAAATTTTTATAAATTTGTCTTTTATTCTAATCACCTGTATCGTTCTTATTTATTTTATTGTCACCTACACAGGAATGTCTTTGTTTTTATTTATTTTGTTAGTCAATTGCATTTTTAATTTTGCTAGCGAGAGATAAAATTGGCGCCATCTACTAACTTCAGATGTTTGAAAAATGTTTAACCAGTGTATATTTTTATATGCAGTTAGTCAATTGCATTTTATAATTTTGATTTTGTTTAAAATATTTAAATTAATTAAATATTTGTATACAACATATTTGTTTGACATATTTCTCTTGCTTCATTCCCATGTCCGATAACTCATACAAATTTGGTTTTGATGCTTTTTATTTATTTATAGACTCACGCCTATATCCCCGAAGGCGTAGGCATAGGTGTAATATTACACCCACAAATCGCCATGAATTCTTAGGTCCCACGTAATAGGGGGCGAGCCTATTGCCGTTACCGGGTACATCACCAGACTCCGTGCTGCCACTGAGAATTCGGAAAACCCCTTAACACTTTGCCCGACCCGGGAATCGAACCCGAGATCTCCCAATCCCACGCGGACATTTATGCCGCGAGACCAACGAGGCAGTTTCGTTGGTCAGTCGTTTTGATTTAATTTGAAAAAATGCAGAATTAAATATTTCTTTATGCCTTTATTTTGCAGGTGTATAACTTCGAACGGGCGCGCGTCGAAGTGGAACAATTAAACACTATCGATAAAGAGGAATTGATACAATTCTATAAGGTATGTTAACAGTATTTTACCTATTTATTTACTAGCGAACGACGATCCGCCTGTACTGAAGCATTAATTTTACAAAATATAGTAAAAAGTATGTTATTTGCAGTGAAACATCATCATCTGCCTTTAATAGTCCACTGCTGGACTAGGCCTCTCCTTTGAAAGGAGGAATTGGCCTACTATACCACGCTGGCCAAACGGGTTGGTATAGGGTTTGTATCAAGTTTTCCTTCTCTTACAGTGCTGTTCTCTGCATAATATGCTCCCTCTGTCGGCTCTTACGACACCCATGGGATGATATGGGGTGGTGACATTACGTATTCTTAATCCGTCACCACACGGACACATTTGGTTTGTTTTTAGAACATTCAAACAACAAAGTAAATAAAACTGACCTGTTCTCGCAGCGATGTAATATATTTTGATTTTGAGAAATTTCATTGGTATAACTTGTAAACTTTATCACAATTTATCGAATATCCACACTTATTCACCAAACGAATACTTTATTACGTTAAAACAATATACAATGTGCAAAGATAATAGAACACATTTTACTTTAGAAACATAACTTCTCCATAAAACATTTTGTATCCTACCTCCTATTATTGCCCACGAATGTGCTTATCCCAACACCTCCTCATGTTCTTGCGCTACCATCAGCTATGCCTCCGCAATAAAATACCTAGGCGTTAACATCGACAACACTCTCAGCTTCGAACAACATACAGATCTTCTAACAACTAGAATTAGGAAAGTTATATATATCTTTAAGAACCTTCGCCATGTGGCCGAGCATAGTGTTATAAAAATGGTTTATTTTGCTCTCTGTCAGTCAATACTAACGTATTGTCTAACTGTTTGGGGTGGCACTGCAAAAACTCACATGCTCAAAGTGGAAAGGGCACAGAGGGCAGTGCTAAAAGTCAGCCGTTTTCTTCCATTTTTACATCCAACTACAGACGTTTATAAACAGTGTGAAGTCTTATCAGTCCGTCAACTATTTCTACGTGACACTATTCTTCGGCAACATTCGAAGCTAGCTTATGATGCGTCCCACCTCAAAGACAAAAGACGGAAACACGGAGTGTGTCAGGTAAAGCGCACAAATACACAATTAGCTCAACGACAGTTTTCGTTCTTAGGCCGTTACCTCTACAATAAAGCTAACAAGTATTTGGCAATATATCCTCTTAGCAAGTATAAATGTAAAGCAGTACTGTTCAAATGGCTCCATAATCTCGATTATGACACTACTGAAAAATTCATAAATGTAGAATGCGGTAGTAGATAATACACCATATTATATTTCCTTTTGTGGCTGTGTAAAAACTTTTATTTTACTAATAGCTCTAAATAGCTTTAAGTCTCAACGAATAAACGCAAATCTTTGTGCTCAACTGTCTGAAGTGAGAGTGCCTGGAGATCTGTAACACAGGGTTATCCTAGCACAGACTCCAAGTCTCTCACAAAGGTCTATAATGTGTACCTAGATCTAAGAACACAACATTGTTATATTGCCTTTGTGGAGAAATAAATAAATTTATTATTATTATTATTATTATTTTTGTTTACGCGACGAAAAATAACGGCCGCCATTTTTTGGGAACGTAATAAGTGCATTACAAAAGTTTCTTTACTTTTTCACTGCAATATTTATCACTTTTCGATAAACTATAACTCAATGTGAAATCTACACTTATTTTCCAGTAGTTCTGTATATAATACTTATAATGTATGTTTATCCATTATTTAGTATCCATAGTACAAGCTCTGCTTAGTTTGGGACTAGATGGTGTTGTGTGAATGTAGTAGAATATTATATTATTATAAGATTAATCAATGTTTTTTCATTACAAACATTTTTTTCTTTTCTCGTGCACAATTATTTCAATATAAAAATGGCCAATATGGCGTGGTCGCAAAGTTCAATAGCATACGTATTTTGTTTAATTAATTTTCGTTCATCTTTGCTCTTTTCCAGTTTTAAAAAGTATTAAAATTGGTCAACCTGAAATCGATAAATCGAATGACCAAATCGTGTTACAAGTGCATAAATCGTTAAATATCAACGACCAATGATAGCCGTCCCGTTATGCACCTATGACGTGCATATTGCAGTTGAGGGGTTAAGACCCGCTATTCCCGCGTCTATTTTCCAAGACGATATGCCTGTGCTGTAGCATTAATTTTACAAAATATAGTAATAAGTATGTTATTTGTAGTGAAACATTTTCGTAAAAATCAACACAACGGTTACGAAATTTTTGTTTTTGGACGGTTAATTTGTTTGTCCTACAAATAAATTAACCGTCCAGCACGTTAGTGCTGGACGGTTAATTTATTTTGTAGGTCACAAATAGAGTATAATAATATCGACCTTATGCACCGGCCCTTATGGCTCATATTGTAGTGTAGTGAAATATTGATTGTGATTAACACAAAAATATAATTATATTTTGGAAAATAAATTGCTATTGGTAGCTTCTATAGCGCGGGTTGAGTACATTGATATAATAACCATATAGGTAATAATATACGCAGTCTCAAAACCGGCCGAATAGTACTGCATTGTTCGTCGCACGGTGCAAGCGTTAAATGCCAAAATGTTACCAAGTAAATACAACTAGGTGACGAATTAAGAATACGGAATGTCACCACCCCATATCATCCCATGGGTGTCGTAAGAGCCGACAGAGGGACCATACTATGCAGAGAACAGCACTGTAAGAGAAGGAAAACTTGATACAAACCCTATACCAACCCGTTTGGCCAGCGTGGTATAGTAGGCCAATTCCTCCTATCAAAGGAGAGGCCTAGTCCAGCAGTGGACTGTTGAGGCTCATGATGATGTTGTTGTGCATCTATGTGTATTATATCAATGAATCAGAACATCTATTTGCAATGCACGGTGTATGAAGAGATTTTAAAGTCAGATTTTTTAAACTTAGTTTAATTTTTTCTAGAAACACGTAGGAGCGGAGTCTAGCGAGCGACAGAAGTTGTCCGTGTACATCGTATCGACGGCGGAAGGGGGCGCGGGGTGCGCAGGCGCGAAAGACGACACAGACAAACAGACGGACGAAGAGAAACAATCAGACAGCGAGGTAAGAGGGACTTTTATAAAATAAGTTTATATATAATACGCCGTGTGGTTGACGGCATAGAATACAAGTGTCACCACCCCCTATCTTCCCGTGGGTGTCGTAAGAGGCGACTAAGGGATAACACGATGCAAATACCATCTTTGCGTAGAGACGGAAAACTCGACATCAAACCCTATACGACTGCCTCGTTGGTCTCGCGGCATAAATGTGCGCGTGGGATCGGGAGGTCCCGGGTTCGATTCCTGGGTCGGGCAGTGTTATTGGGTTTTTCTGTCACGAAATTCTCAGTAGCGGCACGGAGTCTGGAAATGTGTTCGCCCCTTATTACGTGGGACTAAAGTATATCTGGCGAAAAGTGGGTGTAGAAATACACCTCTGCCTACCCCTTCGGGGATAAAAGGCGTGACGTTATGTATGTATGTGTATAATACGCATCTGGTATGGAACACCGTTGTATTTCTAGGTTAAAAATAAAAGGAATAATTGTGGCGGTTAGCGCCACAATTATTCCTTTAGTATATCGAGAGGATGTTAAAAGCTACCACACAAATTTTTTATTGACCCTTTTTTTTCGACTTTGTGGGAATTTTGGGAAATCTCTTATTATTGCACTGCACACATACTTGGTACTTAGCACGGGCTGTTTCCGCAACTCCACGTCTTGGCGTGTATTTTGCGTGCGGGTGGGAATGGTCTTGTCACTCGAGCCACCCCAGCTCTTCGAGGAAGGCCAGCAGACTCTTGATGTGGCCCACTGCTTCCCTCAGGGTGCTGTATCTGGACAGTGCACACATATAGGAACATACTTGCCATATTTCTGATTTATCAGTCTGTTAGGCGAAAATTTTATTTGATTCTTTAAACAAAGGCAATGTTTATCGATTTGACGAACTCACAAGTAGGCAAAACTTCAAAATTAAATACAGGGTGTCACAAGACCCATCACCAAGCCGAAGTCTACTCGTTGTGGACATCATGCCGAGGCATACTAACCAAAAATAATACCTGGGAAACAATTTTTTTTTCAAGTTTTCACATTTTTTTTTAACCGTAATTAAAAGCGCGCGCGTGCAATGTTTGAAAACCTACTTATCCATTGGGTCATAGGGTATCTAAAGAAAATATTAGCGGGGTAAACGCATCGATTTTGTACCTAATTAGAAAAATTCCATACTAACTTTGAGCCTCAATATCTCCTGAACCAGTAATTTCCTAGGTATGGTGGAGTAAAAATGTTCGTAATGTTTGGTACAACATGGGATTTCAGTTTTCGTTAAGAGTCTTTTTACACCCTGTATTTAGGCAAAACAGCAAATTATTTAATTTTGAAGTTTTGCCTACTTGTGACTAGCCTCATCGTACCAGATTGATGTAGTTCTTCTTAATGCCAGCCAGTCTTCTAACCCTTAATCATTTGCCCAGGATGAGCCAAGTATTTTGACCAAGATATACAGAAGGGCCAAGTTACTAATCATGGATTATAAAAATCGTTCTGACGACGAAGAAGATGACTCGTGTTTCACTATTACGGAGCCTTATGTATCTACTAAGGTATTTTACAAACTGTATCTGTAGTTAGATGGATAGTAATCCCACTGCTGGGCAAGGATCATCTCACTATGAGAAGGGTAAGGCCATAGTCCACCACGCTTGCCAAGTGCGGGTTGGCAAAGTTCACATGTCTTAAGAGAAAATTATGTACATTAGATAAATAGTAATATTACTGTCCCACTGCTGGGCATATAGATCATCTTACTATGAGAAGTTAGGCTATAGCTCATTACGCTAGCCAAGTGCGGGTTAACAGACTTCACATGTGTTTTATTTAACATAATGGAGCACTCTCAGACATGCAGGTTTCCTCACGATGTTTTCCTTCACCGTTTAGCAAGCGGTAATTAACTATTTAATACGCCCTTAGATTTGAAGAGCCATTGGTGCGCGCCGTGGATTCGTCCATTGAATTTAGAAGTTATATGCGTATTAAATGGTTAATTATCGCTTGTCCCGTGTCTCGGAAAGCACGTTAATCCATCGGTACTGTTATAGGGCGTCAGTCACAGACATAGATCTACATAGATAACGCAAATGCATGCACTTCGCGTGTCTGAACTCCGACCAAGCGTCGAGGTTGGTCGCCACTAACTTCAGTCCCCGCGCGTCCGTTTTACCGTTAAGTAAACTTTATTCACATTACGTTGCCGCGTTTGCTTCGGACGTTTGATCTGACGTTGTGTATTAGGAGACGATGAATATCGCACAAGCGATACTGTCGCGCATCGCTTCGACTTCGTGATACAGGCAACGTCACAGTAGGTATTAAAAAGTCGGCACGCTTGGTTTCAATACAAATCGTGATAATTGCGTTATCTATGTAGATATATATCTGTGGCGTCAGTACTTCTGAAAGTACTGACACTAGTCTAAACCATGGAATACAGCTATCTAGGGTTGCGGAGGTCAGACAGGCAGTCGCTGCAAGAGCTATTATTCAGTCAAATCCGGTTAGACTAGTAAGCTGATACCGGGTTGCGACTGGGATAACGCTAGGAGGATGATGATCTTTTCTAGTCCATCCCATAGTTTCCTGGAAGAAATTGCTTTAAGATTTTAGGCCGCCTATTGTACATTAAAAAATTGTGTAAAATGTAATATTAGGCTTGTATCAGAGGCTCAATTCTCTTAATTATATTTTTTCAAAATGTGATTCGATCTAATTTCAGTGTCTTACTATAGTATTTTCGCTGTATAATGATATGCATGACAGTTCATCACTGACAATTATAGTGATGCAACCTAAGAAAATTTAAGCGATTATTTATAAATATCGAATTAATTATCAAACGACATGCAATCGTACGTAGTTACCGATTTTACATCTTCGAAATAAATTCATATTAAAAGTGTTTTGGCAAATGCATTCACAAATAAAACGCAGTAATTTAAAAAAAAAAATTATTATTCGTCACTGTCACTCTAAATAAAACCTCATATCTGAATCGGAATCTTCTCCGACTGAGATAATTAATTGCTGATCTCAAAGTCGGTTGAGGTGGACAAATTTATCCCAGTCTGTAAATATTGTCGATTGTGTTATTTCTACGACTGATTAATTTTATCAATGTAGGGATTTCGTATTGCCACCACATTGGAACTATCTATGTCAGTTATTGAAGCTTTACGCTCACGTTTCTTCGGAGTGGACAGCTGCTTGTCTTCAAAACTAGTTTCTCCAATTTTTTCTTTAGTTATTCGAGAAACTGAAGCCTTGCCGATGTCCAGAGCTGCCGCAACTCTGTACACAACACTGTCGATCGGCATTACCGGGCCCCCGTTTGCACGCTTTCGTTCAAAGAAAGTCCTCAAACGAAGCACTAACTCACGGCTTTGAGAGTTTAAAACTATCTTTTTTGTTTTTTTGGCATTGTACGTACCAAATAAAACACAACAAAAAAATAAAAATTACACGCCAAACAGGCAGAATCACAAACCGCATATAAGGCGCTTGTACTGACGTATTCGATCATAAGATGGCCACTCCTATTCATCGATTTCATGTCGATTCAATGGGGTCAATCTCTACTGACAGAGGGTTCGTTTCATGCATCTGACATTTTGAGGATTATATTTTATTATATTTAAATAATTTATTTACAGTTAATAACAATTATAAAAACAGAGAGAGACATGCTATTATCAATATACTTTGTAATTTTAAATAGATATTTTTTTTAATAAATGTTTTTTTTTGCCAATTTATTTTCATAAGTTGAAAGTGGTATGCGTGATATGTAAAATGGGAACTGTCATGCATATCATCATACAGCGAAAATACTATAGTGTCACAAATGGTATTCTCCTAAATTATTATATTTCAAAGTTATCATGAACAGATCGTTAATTGAACAATGTGTCAACGCCGACTATAAAAGTCAAATTAAAGGCTACCTAATGACATTAAATTAGCAGAATACCGATTCTGAGACAATTCAAAATTTAATCTCATTTCGTTCGAAATATGTAGGTATATGTAGTTTCAATGTCATATAAAATACGAGAATTGGCCTTCTGGTGTACAATAAAGAATTTTCTATCTATCTATATTATGTATATATAATTTTGTTTGTTTGTTCCAGCCCGTGAAAATCACAGACTTAGTGGAATTCAAATGCAGACGAAGCTTATATCCTCACCCGGCACCGTTCACAACTATTCCTAGGAAAGGTGCTCACTGTAAACTGTAAATACCTCGCGCGGGAATCGAACCTGTCATATATAATATATGTAACTATCCAGCAAATATTGAAGAAATCGCATAGAGAAAATAAATTTATTTTGAATATTTTTATTTATTATTTTGCGTATGAGTTTGTGTATTATGTTTTTACTCGTAAAGTGCTGAATATGTTGTAACTAGATGAGCCTGCGGTTACACCCGCGTTATTTAAGGCTACTGCTCCGCTCCCGTAGCTCATAGCGTGATGTTATAGGCCTATAGCATTCCTCGATAAATGGGCTATCTAACGCTTAAAGATTTTTTCAAATCGGACCAGTAGTTTCTGAGATTAGCGCTTCAGCTTTAACTAGTATTGTAATGAAGTTGTGCATACATGGTATCAAATATATAACTTTGAATAGTCGTTCGTGCCGTGGGTTTGACATAGATACAGCCAATCGCAGTCCACTGCTGGACATAAGAATCCTCTTATTTGCGTCCCAATAGCCAGGAGCTTCGCCAGAAAGGTGCCAGCCGATGGCCTCGGGGGGGCAAGTTGATATGGAAAATGAGAAAAGTACTGAGAAAAGTAAGAATTGTAGGGTTTTTGAGTTCCTAGAGGGGGGGAGCACCTGTACCCCCTTTACCCCCCTTAGCGACGCTCTTGCCAATAGCATTGTCAGGCAATAAAATGTGGCCTACTATACCACGCTGGACAAATGGTTTGATAAGGTATATTGAATCATCAAGCTTATCACAAAAAGATTTGTCCTAGTTGGGAATCGAACCCCATACTTAGCTTAGCACTTAGTCACTAACCAGTAGACTAATAAGTCAGTCGAATTATATTAAAACTAGGCTGGGCCTGCGGCTCCGCCCTTATAGGACGATTTTGCCCGTTAGGGTGAGAATTTAAAAAATCCTCGCTAAGTGTTCCCCTACAGCCCCCAAGGAACATTCATGTTGCAATATTACACCTCTGCCTACCCCTTCGGGGATACAGGCGTGAACCTATAAAAATAAAATAAAAAAAAAGTTCAGCAACGGAAGAATTTTATATACATGCATGGATTGATAATGTCAATCTTAGAAAATTATGTCAAAAGCGCAAAAACTAACAATGAAATACGCACAGAACTTTGATACATCCGTGTTGCCGTGACAAGATGGAACTCCAAAATTTAGTTTTTATGTTTCACTAGAGGATGCCCGCGGTTACACCCGCGTTATTTACGCTACTGCTCCGCACCCGTGACTCATAGCGCAATGTTATACAGCCTATAGCCTTCCTCGATAAATGGGCTATCTAACACTGAAAGAATTTTTCAAATCGGCCCAGTAGTTCCTTAGATTAGCGCGTTCAACCAAACAAACAAACAAACTCTTCAGCTTTATATATTAGTATAAGATATCATCTTATTTGACTCAGCTGTTGATCTGAAAACGATACATAAATGCATACATATAGATTTATTCTAGAAAGCTTTTTATGCCTGATATAGATGGCGCTAGGTTTATTTCAATTTTTGCTGGATATGTTAGCACAAATATTTATTTACTTACAAATATACATAATATAATTATGTTATATAATTCAAAGTTCAATAGAAATCAGTAAATAACAGCAATACTAGTTCAATTCGATATAGTCTATGAGCTCATTGCAAGATATCTGCGTTAATATTTTATTTGAAATTTCTTTTTTTTCATTTTTATCATAATCATCAGTCTCATAATAATATATTATAATAAATACTGTCCCACTGTTGGGCCATAGTCCATCACGCTGCCTGTTTTTTATAACAAAATGTCTTCTTTCACGATTTCGGTAGAAACTTAGAAAAAAAAATGTTTATTCGCAGGAATTAATAACGAGTACCATATACAGGGTGTCACAAGACACATCACCAAGCCGAAGTCTACTCGTAGTGGACATCATGCCAAGTCATACTAACCAAAAATAATACCTGAGAAACGATTTTTTTTGTTTTCAAATTTTTGAAACCGCAATTAAAAACGCGCGCGTGCAATGATCGAAATACCTACTTATCCATGGGGTCATTGGGCATCTAAAGAACATATTGGCGGGGTAAATGCATCGATTTTGTGCCTAATTAGAAAAATTCCATACTAACTTTGAGCCTCAATATCTCCTGAATCAGTAATTTCCCAGGTATGATGCCGAAGTAAAAAATGTTCGTAGTGATTGGTACAACATAGGATTTCAGTTTTCGTGGTCTTTTTACACCCTGTATATCGAGTAGATAGTGTTAATTATAATTACACTATCTATTGGTGAAAACCGCACAAAAATCCATTCTGCAGTTTTTTAATTTATCGCCTTCATTCAGACAGATAGGGCGCGGCGAGGCCATAATTTTGAATAATAATATGTAAATGTAATAATATTTACTACTTAGAATTCTTGCAATGAGTATCTTACTAATAACATATAATATTGTATTTTTACAGTATTCAATGAAATAAACGCTATATAGATATTTTAAACAGATTCTATTATATTATTATAAAAGATAGTATATTATATACATTATTGATTAAAGCTTGAGGGATGTATCATTTACTATCGGATAGAGAACGTTTCATAAATTATTTTTATAGAGAAATGCACGTGTGTGTGTGTGTGAGTTTGTATTACTAGGCAACTGTTCATACTTCATCATCAGCCTTTAACAGTCCACTGCTGGACTAGGCCTCTCCTTTGAAAGGAGGAATTGGCCTACTATACCACGCTGGCCATACGGGTTGGTATAGGGTTTGTATCAAGTTATCCTTCTCTTACAGTGCTGTTCTCTGCATAATAATTATGCTCCCTCTGTCGGCTCTTACGACACCCATGGGATGATATGGGGTGGTGACAATCCGTATTCTTAATCCGTCACCACACGGACAAGTATCATACTTATCATACTTATGTATTCTTAAAATAGATAACTAATTATACTACATTCATATTGTAGTTCAGGCGCTCTGTGGGAAAGCTGAGTGTTCAGTGAAATCCGGTTAGACTTAGGATTAGTTGCAACTAGCAGTAGTTGCAGGTAGTAAAGCCTTGCTGATTTCAACATGAATGGGCCGGCTCGACCGGGGAAGTACTACCTCTCACAGGAAATCGACGTAAAGTAACAGTACCTACCTAAACTGTTGCGTTTCGTTCGGTGACTGAGAGTGCCGGCGGCCCTATCCCCTATGCCTTCTCCCTCATCCCACTCCTCATCCTATCCCTTTTCCCAACCCCAAGGAGCGGCAACACACTTGTGACTCCTGTGTTGTTGCTTGTGTCCATGGGAGGCGGTAATTGCTTACAATCAGGCGATCCGTTTGCTCGTTCGCCCTAGCGTTATTTCGGTTGAATCTAAGACTTAACTACACCTTGAAGCCTTGGGTCCCCTATTCCAACCAGATCAGACTGTAAACAGAATATTAGCTTTAGAAGAATATACTTATACTTCTTAATACCTACCAAGAAGTTCTCTATCCGATGGTAAAAAAAAAACCCACAAATGGTAAATATTGACAAAGAGCTCAGATATTTACATAGAGGCGCATTTCTAATGGGCACTTTGAAGACTAACTTTCTGCGACTCAATTTGCCGCTTGGCGGCGTAACAAACACGCTGCGGCAGCTATAGCTATCTCTCTCTCCAGTGTATCTTAACTACGAGAGCGAGAGCCAGCGCTGCCAACGGCGCCATCTACGAACTAAACTGGATACAGTCCCCACTTGGAATCGGCACACGAAATCCTTACGAACTGCGCTTCTATGTAAATCTGTATTCATCGATATTGACATCTGTAACAGTTAGTGTAGCGACATATCTGCTGAAAGTACGGGTAATTAGCGTGAACGTCGGTTGTATTCGGTTGGCATGACACACCTAACACACGAAACAGTTGGCAATATTTGACGGATAACTTTCGGTCTTGTAAGGGCCGTCGCCCATATGACGAACCGCAGTGCACTGCATTTTTCACTGTCAAACTATAATCGCCATTATCCTCAGTTACGTAATATCTAAAATCAATTAGCGCCACAAATCTTTCAGTGGATCGAAGCAACTAAGTACTCACTACTACACGAATATGCTTTCGGTCGCCGGAGCCCTCGAACAACCGCAAAACGAATGGTTGTCTTCATTTAAATAATGTTTATAACAAAATATAATCTGTGAGCGGATTGAAGCGACTACCAGCATGTGCATTTGCGTGCATGCTCTGCGCTGCGTTTTTTCATATAAGTATGTATCCTGGCCCTAACGCATTGCGTGAAATAGTCATTCGACAGAAGATTCGGCACTACGTCCAACGCCACGTAATTTCCTCTCATTACATAAAAAGAAGTAGATACGTTATAGGCGTACCAAAAGCAGGACGCTAAACATAAGCCAGTTGGCAAGTCTGACATATGTGTGTGTGACGCCGCGAGCCGGCGTCAAAGTGAAACTGTCAACCGAAATTAAAATAAAATATAGAGTTATCGATGTGTGCGTTAGTGTACCGTTTCTACGGATTGATTACTACTTAAGTAACGTATCGAACTTTTTCTAATATCATTGGTCTCAGGGTCAAACTCCTGTAAAGAAATATTTTTGTGTCAGATCGCGTAATAATTTGAAAATATGGTTAAAATACCTTGTTTCTTTTGACGTTTCGCTATATAGACCCGCCACATAAATATTACTATGTGTACAAGTGGCGAAAGTTTAAAAGTCTTCACTGTTATAGAGTACCTACTTGAAAAACACTGCGAGCGTTTTTAACCGAACATTCGGTGCGGTAGTTTCAGCAGATGTGTCGCGACACTTATCTATGGTTTATTTACCACTACTGGTAAATGGTAAGCGTTGAGTGGTATATTTACCACTACCGGTAAACGGTAAATATTGTGACGTATGGTTGTGTGAGCACATCGTAATGTAATAAAGTCCAGATAATCAAATCAAAATAAAGTTTTATCATTGTAATGTGTTTAATTTTTCTTTTCTTATTGACTCCTGTAGTGCTTGTCAAAAAAAGACTCACAGAGTACCTTTTTATATTAGTCCAGTCACTTTAGGATTTCACCTCGGAATTTGAGATAATAAGCTGGAAACTCGTATACAGCTTCATTTTGGCGTTCTAAAGTTGTCTCAAAAGTCACATATTATCTCGTGAATTTTCAATTTCCCAGGAGATGATGATGAAGAAGAAGAAGAAAATTGATATTTTTGAACTTCAAGTTATTGAAGAATTTAAATGTACATTTAATTTTAATTGTAACAAAAGTACAGCTACTAAATAAAAATTTACTTAAATTATATTTACTTGACTTATTTCTATTTACAATCTATCTATCTATCAATCAATTTATTTACAATCTATTATCGAATAAAATTAAATGACTTTATTATATATATATATATATATATATATATATATATATATATATATATATATATATATATATATATATATATATATATATATATATATATATATATATATATATATTTACATCACGCTATCTATTTACCGCCCTTTTACATCGCATTATTATGACGTCCACCAGTTCCACTTAAAAAATATGAACTATTACAGCGAATATTAGTCGCTAAGGCAATGTCAAATACTGTGTGCATATAATTTTTCTGAAATTTTGACACATATTGATATACAAATATACGTATATTAACAACCATAGTGAAATCAATTAGGACTCCAGCCAACACTATCAATTATCTGGCTTCCCGTGATATACATAATTTAATTTACGTTTTCCTATCTATCGCAACTCCTATGAACAGTGCAACGTTGCCGCTCTTCTTTCTTTAATATTTAATAAGTAGTTGGATAAATATTATTTCTATGTTATAGTGCAGGTATGCTAGCGTAAGCGTGAAGTTTAAAGTTATGAAAATAAAACAAATATTGAGATCAATGCAATTTATTACGATAATATCACAAGAAATACTTACTTAAATGTAAAGTACCTATTTACTTATTTCTAAATTATGAGAAGTATTGGCACATATAAAAAATAGTATAGTAGTATTGGAGAGAATCATACGCATATCTAAGCATACGCTTAGCCTCAAACGTACATATATATAATCATTTGCAAGTTTTAAAGGTATTTAGATATATACGAGTATACGGACGTGGCAATATCGTAAAAGTTTCAAACTATTAATCATTTGACATCTTGGACGTCAAATGACAGATATTGTGAAACTTTTACGATATTATAACGTCCGTATAAGTACATATATGTGTAAATAACTGTGAATCGCACAAGTGATTTGTTTAAACCCTGCTAAACAATAAACAAAAAATAAACCAAAAACACAAATTAAATTGCCGCGCCGATTGAAAAATAACATTTAGATTTAAATCACAGTCACAAGAAATAGTAACTTAAATTAAAGGTACCTGTCTACTTACCTCTGATTTAAAATCATTATTATTTAGGAACACTTTTAATGAGGTATATATGATATTTACTGATAAGTAATAATCAGGTCACTTAAAATACAAAATTATCTTAAATAAACTCAAGTCGAACACAGTAGGCTATACCAACCTACGCTTATAAAACGGATATACGGACGTCAGTAATCCAATTTGATATAAACGGACGTTGAAAATCCCACGATTTAAATATATTTCAATTACCTGACATCCGTATAATATTAAAGTTTACAATAATAACTTACACAATGAAATATACCATGATAAGATTTACACGATTTTACGTGGTGAACATAAAAACGGTGGCTCTCATTAAGTTAGCATTACCCTAATTAAGCATCATAAACTTACAACATTTTTTATATACGTATATAGATATACGAAATTAAAATCATGAAAATTCACGATATTGTAACATCCGTATACTCGTAGTATACGCATATCTACGCAAAAGCATACGCTTAGCCTCAAACGTTCATATATGTAAACATTTGCAAGTTTTACAGGTATTAAGATAAATATGAGTATACGGACGTGGCAATATCGTAAAAGTTTCAAACTATTAATCATTTGACATCTTGGACGTCAAATGACAGATATTGTGAAACTTTTACTACATTATAACGTCCGTATAAGTACATATATGTGTAAATAACTGTGAATCGCACAAGTGATTTGTTTAAACCCTGCTAAACAATGAACAAAAAATAAAATCTAACCCAAATTAAATCGCCGCGCCGATTGAAAAATAACATTTAGATTTAAATCACAGTCACAAGAAATAGTAATTTAAATTAAAGGTACCTGTCTACTTACTTCTGATTTAAAATCATTATTATTTAGGAACACTTTTAATGAGGTAGATATGATATTTACTGATAAGTAAGAATCAGGTCACTTAAAATACAAAATTATCTTAAATAAACTCAAGTCGAACACAGTGGACTATACCAACCTACGTTTATAAAACGGATATACGGACGTCAGTAATCCAATTTGATATATACGGACGTTGAAAATCCCATGATTTAAATATATTTCAATTACCTGACATCCGTACAATATTAAAGTTTACAATATTAACTTACACAATGAAATATACCAAGATAAGATTTACACGATTTTACGTGGTGAACATAAAAACGGTGGCTCTCATTAAGTTAGCAGTACCCTAATTAAGCATCATAAACTTACAACATTTTTTATATACGTATATAGATATACGAAATTAAAATCATGAAAATTCACGATATTGTAACATCCGTATACTCGTAGTATACGCATATCTACGCAAAAGCATACGCTTAGCCTCAAACGTTCATATATGTAAACATTTGCAAGTTTTACAGGTATTAAGATAAATACGAGTATACGGACGTGGCAATATCGTAAAAGTTTCAAACTATTAATCATTTGACATCTTGGACGTCAAATGACAGATTATGTGAAACTTTTACGACATTATAACGTACGTATAAGTAAATATGTGTCTAAATAATTGTGAATCGCACAAGTGCTTAGTTTAAACCCTCTTAAACAATTAACGAAAAATACAATATAACCCAAATTAAATCGCCGCGCCGATTGAAAAATAGCATTTAGATTTTTTTGGTAATAAGGCGCATTTGACATTTCGTTTTGGTGTAAAATTAGGGATATAAATCACAGTCACAAGAAATAGTCGCTTAAATTGAAGGTACCTACTTACTTCTAATTTCAAATTATTATTATTTAGGAACAATTTGAATAAAGTAGGTATGATAGTTAAGTGCTGATAAGTAAATTATCTCAAATAAACTCAAATCGAACACATTGGGCTTTACCAACCTACGTTTATAAAACGGATATACAGACGTCAGTAATCGAATTTGATTCAAATTATAAACGGACGCCGAATATCCCACGATTTAAATATATTTCCATTATCTGACATCCGTATAATATTAAAGTTCGCAATATTAACTAACACAATGAAATATACCAAGATAAGATTTTACACGAAATTACGTGGTGAGCATAAAAACGGTGGCTCTTATTAGGTTAGCAGAACCCTAATTAAGCATCTTACACTAACAACATTTTTATATACCTATTTAGATATACGAAATTAAAATCGTGAAAATTTACGATATTGTAACGTCCGTATACTCGTAGTATACGGACGTTACAATATCGTAAATTTTCAAACTATTTGTCATTTAACATCCTGGACGTCAAATGATAGATAGTATCAAACTTGTAACAAAATTGTGGCTAAGCGTATGCTGAGATTTGGGTGACGCAACGATTATTTAATACCGGAACATACTGACAGCTGCATATTATGCTGCGGCTCAGGTTCTGCTCTGGCAGAAGCTGACTACCTGTGTCTGCATCAACTGCACTGAGTTACAAAGTCATACGCATAGCTAAGCGTATGCTTTTACGTAAAAAGCATACGCTTAGCCTCAAACGTCCATATATGTTATCATTTGCAAGTTTTACAGGTATTTAGATAAATACGGGTATACGGACGTGGCAATATTGTAAAAGTTTTAAACTATTAATCTTTTGACGTCTTGGACGTCAAATGACAGATATTGTGAAACTTTTACGACATTATAACGTCCGTATTAGTACATATATGTCTAAATAACTGTGATTCGCACAAGTTATTTGTATAAATACCCTGCTAAACAATAAACAAAAAATAAAATCTAACACAAATTAAATCACTGCGCCGATTGAAAAATTACATTTAGGTAGTTTTTTTGTAATTAGACGCATTTGACATTTTATTATGGTATGAAATTAGGGACATAAATCATGACACAAGAAATAGTTACTTAAATTAAAGTTACCTATCTACTTACTTCTACTTTAAAATTATCATTATTTAGGAACACATTTAATGAGGTAGTTATGATAGTTACTATTAAGTAATAACCAGGTCACTTGAGAAAATACAAAATATATTAAATAAACTCAAAATGAACACAGTGGCCTACACCAAACTACGTTTATAAAACGGATATACGGACGTCAGTAATCAAATTTGACTCAAATTATAAACGGACGTCGAATATCCCACGATTTAAGTACATTTTATCTATCTGACATCCGTATAATATTTAAGTTCACAATACTCGCTGCTATGGAACAGGCTCCCTCCTGAAGTTAGAATTGCCACCAACCGTTATGCATTTAAAACGAAACTACGGAATCTTCTCTTTGATAAGTTGAAGGAATTGGCTCATCACTCTCATCAGCTATAGCATAATTATGTATGTAATATTTTTATGTATTATATTTATGTGTGTATCATATCTATGAATAATTATATATATCTATAGTATATTTATGGTTAATAATATGTATCTAAATTATTAATATGTATTTAATACATATTAATTAATATGTATTTAACACAACGGGATACTACTACATTATATATTCCCACGAGAGTTGAATGATGAAAAGACAAAGTAATCCAAAAGTACGTTTGCCTGACGATCCGCGTAGCGACCGGCGCTATGAGTTTTCCGGGACTTATAGTGTGAAATTTGCTACCGGCCGAGGGAATGTAGGCAACCAGGCTTCCCCCGGAAAGCATGCGACTGGAAGAAGACATATCCAATTGCGCAAGAACACCCGCATAGGCACATGGAATGTACGTGGACTCCTTAATGAAGGTAAATTACACATCCTGGATCATGAACTCCACCGGTGTGGCTCCATTATTACCGGTTTAAGCGAAACTCACTGGAAAAGTAGTGGCCATCGAGACCTGGAGAAACATACCATTTATTACTCAGGAGGCGATACGAGCGGTTACACCGGAGTAGCCATTGCAATCCCCAAACAATGGAAGAAAGCGGTTTTAGGTTATAACCCGGTTAGCAATAGGATAATAACAATGAAGCTTGGCGCTACACCTACCCCGCTGAATATTATTCAAGTGTATGCACCTACCAGCGCGGCAAAGGATGAAGATATAGAAAGTTTCTATAACGACGTAGAATCTTCAATAGCAAAAATACCAAGTAGAGAATTGTTAATTATGCTTGGTGATTTCAACGCTAAGGTGGGTGATACACGGATGGATGTGGATTTGCGGAATATTGTAGGCAAATATGGACTTGGCCAGCGAAATACTCGAGGGGAGAGATTACTCCAATTTGCAGCTAACAACAATTTCACCATAATGAATACAGTATTCCAGCACCACCGTAGACGGTTATACACCTGGACATCCCCTGATGGCAAACACCGGAATCAGATTGACTATATACTCATGAGATCTAGATGGCGAAGTTCAATTATGAAAGCACACACATTGCCTGGAGCTGATTGTCAATCTGATCACCAACTCCTTGTATGTGACCTCAAACTTAAGTTGCGGAACTCTTTACCTCGCAAAAATAAAAAGAAGCTCGAAATAGTGGACCAAGAGGCATTTATGAACAGGTTGTTGACTGACGACACTACATGGAGGTTAACAGCACAAGGGGATGACCCTGACTCACTCTGGCAATCAGCAAAAGAGCACATTAAAGAAACTGCACGCTCGACACAGCCCACTAGAACTACAGGCAAACACCAACATTGGATGTCAGACGAGACTTGACGCCTCGTGGAGTGCCGTCGAGACATGAAAGTCAAAGGTTCGACTGTTCAAGATTTAAATTTGATGAGTGCTAAGATTCAATCTTCTTCTCGTAGAGATCGTAATGAACACCTTAAAAAAATCTGCTTAGAGTTGGAAAGAAACGCAGATCGTCACGAAACGAAAGATCTATTTAAGAAGATTCGTTGCATAACTCGTCAGTTTAAACCCAAAACCTGGGCTATTGAGGATACAAATGGAGCAACTGTGACGGAAATTAAGGATATCGCGGGTGTTTGGCAAGAATATTGTGAGTGACTCTTTACAGATGGCAGCACAACACAACCGTGTAACACGAGCACACTTTCAAAAACCGAAACGAGTATCTTGGAACCATCCGTACTAAAGAGCGAAATTCGTGCCGCAATCAATCATCTGAAAAGAAACAAAGCTGTAGGTGCTGACGACATTCCAATAGAGATATTTAAAGTGATGGGAGAATATGGAGTAGAAATGATGCATGTCATCTGCAATCGCGTATGGGAGACAGAAAAGTGGCCACGGGACTGGGCACACTCGGTGTTCATACCATTACACAAGAAGGGATCAACAAAAAAATGCAGCAACTACAGACTCATAGCTTTGATTTCCCACGCCAGCAAAGTACTCCTTCACATCATCAACACCAGACTGCAAGCTTTTCTGGGTCCTGAGATAGCTGTAGAGCAGGCAGGATTTGTCAAGGGTCGCGGAACAAGGGAGCAGATCTTAATTCTTCGACAGATAATTGAAAAGTCTAGGGAATTTAACATCCCATTATATATATGCTTTGTAGACTTTCACAAGGCATTCGATACTGTAAAATGGCATAAACTATGGGACGTACTCAGTCATATGGGAGTACCTGACCACCTAGTTCGTTTGATACGCCGACTGTATGAGGATGGAACTGCGACTGTTCGAATAGACGACATTGACTCGAAAGGTTTTCAAACACATGCTGGTGTCCGGCAGGGTTGCATACTCTCTCCACTCCTATTTAACGTCTACACTGAGTGTATTATGAGAATTGTTCTGGAGCAATGGGACATGGGGGTCTCGGTGGGAGGTCCTAGGATATCAAATTTAAGATACGCCGATGACACAACTCTTCTCGCTCCAACACGAGGAGATATGGAACAGCTATTGACACGCCTAGAGACAACGAGCCTCTCCTACGGACTCGCAATCAACAGAGACAAAACCAAGATGATGATTGTGGACCGAGCTGAACTAAGTCATCCTGATATCCTCATGATTGGCAACTGTGAGGTTGTCCAAAGCTACGTGTACCTCGGCTCCACAATCACGAACAATGGTGGGTGTGAGGACGAGATTCGAAGGAGATGTGCCATCACAAGATCGGCCGTTGATAAGCTGAAAAGGGTCTGGTGCAACCGCAGTATCACCAAAGCCACGAAAGTCCGCCTAATGAGAAGCTTAGTCTTTCCTATATTTCTATATGGCGCAGAAACGTGGACAATTCGCCTTAAAGATCGACGCAAAATTGAGGCACTGGAAATGTGGTGTTGGTGGCGACTACTGCGTATCCCCTGGACAGCGTTTCGAACAAATACCTCTATCTTGGAAGAACTAAAAATTAAGGAAAGATTATCGTCGACTGTGCAGATACGAATTCTCAAATACTTTGGACACACTGTTCGAAACCAGCACTCCATGGAACGACTCGTTGTTCAAGGGCAAGTAGAGGGTAAGCGGTCACGTGGCCGCTCACCTACGCGTTGGACAGACCTTATAAAAACTGCGACACAAACGTCCATAGTCCAATGTTCCCGAAACGCTGAGGACCGCAATAAGTGGAGACAGATCGCGAGGATTGCATCATCTGGAGGAAATGCATCATGAAACCACGACCACTCTGCCAAGAGTGAACGACTGAGGAGGATTTAATACATATCCTATTTTCACCACATGGCTAATGTACCTACCTCATCTATCTCTGCACCACCAAAAGGTTGACTGGCAGAAAAGGCCACTAGGCATTAAGTCCACCTGTGTACTATTTTTGTGCATAAAGAATAAATTAAAAAAAAAATGAATTAACACAATGAAATATACCAAGATAAGATTTTACATGATCCACAAAGATGGAAGTAGAGTATACTCTCTCTTAACACTACACTGTACACAAACAAATGTACCAGCTAATACAAAAACTAAACAAACTAAAATAACTGATTATTTTACAACTATACAACCATCAAAAAAGGCCCAAAATACTATTTGTTTTCGCAGATAAAATTAAGCCAAGAACTACTACAATAATACACCAAAATATAGCAGGCGTAATAAATAAACAAGAGCTTATTGAGGTAGCCATAAATGATTTATCGAATAATATAGGTAATATTGAAATTATCTGCTTAACAGAAACCTTTTTAAAACAAGGATCTGAACCCAACCTTAGAATAGGCAATTACAAATTAGCTTTGTTTTTCTCACGCCCTAACCAACGCAGAGGAGGCTCATGCATACTAATAAAGCATGACCTGGCATACAAACATATTATTAGCAACTTACCACCTTTAGTCCCCCTTCATTTTGAATGTAGTGCTAAAGAAATTTCTACTTTTAATCTTGTAATAGTATGCATTTACAGAACACCCTCATCCAGCACAAGTATATTCTTAAATAAATTTGAAAAACTCACTGGTAAGCTATGCAAAAAGTCTAATAAAACGTTATTATCTGTGTAGATTGGAACATTGATACATTAAAGTAGGTAAAAGGTATCCAGTGAATTACAATCCATACTTAAAACAATAACTTAAAAAGCCTCATAACATTACCGACGCGAAAATCATCTTGTTTAGATCAAATTGTAAGTAACGTTCACGAAGGTAAATCTAATATTCATTACCTAGCATTATCTGACCATGAAACTGCCCAATCGTTGACTATCAACAATGAGACCTACAGTGTAAATAACAAATCTTATAACTATCAATACAAAACCATTAGAGATCTTAGCCAGGAAAACATGGTCAAATTCAAAAACTGAATTAATAATTTGCACTTCACTGAGGTATACGAACAACAAAGTACAAATGAAGCATTTAACACCTTCCATGACACTATCACCATGTTTTATACTTTATGTTTCCCCAAAATAAAGATAAAAAGTGTAAGTGTAGTCAAACACGTAAAAAATAGAAAACTAACTAAAAATATAAAACGATGTTGTATAAGAAAAATAATGCTATACTTGAAATATCATCTTGATAGACACAATAAAAGACAGAATAAGACAAGGTATAACAATTATACAACAATATTAAAACAATGTATCAACAAAGCGCAACAAATAATCAATCTAAACTTCATTAAAAACGCAAAAAATGCCTGCTCAGCTGCATGGAAAATTATTAAAGAAAACAATAATAAAGCAATAACTAGCGCACACATAGAATCAATAGAATTTAACAAAAAGATCTACACCAAGCCTATTAAAATTTGTAATTTATTTAACAATTACTATGTATCACTGTGTAGCAATATTAAAAAATACGAAGATACAGGCCCACCTTACCATATCACCAAAATATCTCAAAATACTAAGACCCTTATTTCTCACACCAATAGACAACTCTGACACAAAAAAGATAATAAACTCCTTAAAAAATACTCATTCTACTGGCTATGATGATATAAGTACAAAGGTATTAAAAACCTGCGCACACTCTTTAGTAGCACACTTAACCTATATCATTAACCTGTCACTCGTAGAAGGTAAATTCCCTGATCGTCTTTAACTGTCAATTGTTAAGCCAATGCACAAAAAAGGAGCCAAAACTAACATCAATAATTACAGACCAATTACACTCATACCTATACTATAAAAAATATTCGAGAAAGTTATGTACATCAAAATAGAGACATTTCTAATTTCTTGTAATATCTTAAATAAAAAACCGTTCGGTTTTCGGAAACAAAGCTCCACTGCATTGGCATGTATTTCTTTAATAAAGCATATTACAGAAGCCTTAAATAATAAATCTATAGTCGCATGTCTGTTTCTGGACATGACAAAAGCTGTTGACTTCGTCTGTCACCAAAAACAGCTCTCAAAGCTTTCAAATTATGGGTTACGTGGAAATGTTTATAACTGGATTGAGAGTTATCTAGAAAATCGAATACAATATGTCGAATTAAACAGAACTTATAAAAATAAACAAAAGCAATACAGATCGATGTACAAAATAAACAATTATGGTACGCCCTAAGGGAGTATTTTAGCCCCTCTTTTGTTTCTGTTATACATTAACGATTTCCCGGATGCAATCAACCAGGAAATTATACTATTTGCTGATGATACAACAATAATAATTAAAGATAAACATAAACTTAATCTAGAAATAAATATAAAAGCGACACTCAATAATGCCATAAGCTGGCTTAATTAAAACAACCTTAAGATAAACATGACAAAAACAAATATTATTCAGTTCCAAACATATGCAACAAATCTAAATTAAATCATAATGACACGCACATAAACGTTGTTGATAATTGCGTATTTTTAGGTATCAGGGTCGATAAATATTGCAATTGGAAACCTCATTTAGAAAAACTAGTCAATAAAATAGATCGATTTATAAATGTTTAAAAAAAATGTTAGACTGACAGTAAACATTAATGCTGCACTATCTGCATACCATGCTTACGTATCCTCCCTGCTCAGATACGGCATTGTTGTATAGGGTAACTCGGTTGAAGTTGACAGAGTTCTTATAACCCAAAATAAGTGTATTCGAGCAGTATGTGGAGTCGATACACTGACAAGCTGTAAACCTCTATTTAAAAAACACAAGATTTTACCTGTTCCATGCTTATACATATTAGAAATAGGTTTACTAGTAAAAGATCATGCTGAATAGTTTTTGAAATTTGATGATACATAACTGCCATCTATTAAATTGGAATTATTTAGAAGAAATGCATACTGTATGGCAATTAAAATATATTACCATATTCCGCTAAGTATCAAAATGTTACCTATATCCCAATTTAAAAAACAACTTTTTAATATACTATTAAATAAAACTTATAATAGCGTCAAGGAATATCTAGAAGATAAGGCACCTAGGCAACTAATATTATCACCGATCCATATTAGTAAAATGTTATTTTGTTTCATGTGCCACTCATTGTTATGTTTCTAATATATTTGTTCTTTATATTCCCATGTAGTACCCGTTTACTGCACTCAATTCGCACGCCCCAAGGGGCAGAATATGCTGGAACCAACCATTTATAAACACCTGTTAATGTACCATTTTCTTGCGAATAAATGAATTATTATTATTATTCGTAAGTGTCTCTGTTACACGGCTATTCTTCTAACATTTAGTGTTAAAAGAATAACCGGACCTTTGGGAGGCTTACACGGGGATATGGATCCAACGCGCAGAGGCCCGTAGAGCTTTAATCTAAAATGGGATGAGACACATGCAGCGGAGCCTCCACAACTGCACTACTGAGAACAGCTATGGACTAGCCGCAGCATATGTAAGACTATTGTAATATGTGGAGCCTTATTTAATTGGTTTATGGGATTGGGTGTTTGATGGACTTGTAATTTTTATGGATGAAAAATGGCACCTGACAGTAATACTCTAATAGTATCCGTCCGGATGGCAGGTGGTGACTCGCCAACTCACTGGATGGGCTCTCTCTTAACAGCCGCCCAAAGCAAACAAACTCTGCCATAGAGGCAGCCAGAGGGAAACACCGGTGCGAGTGGCTAGGGGTGTTGAGCGGTGCGGCACCGGTTTCACCATCGCGGGTCTCGTGACAACGGAGACTCGGAGCGGGTTTCCCCGTAGTTACGCCCTTGAAAATGACACTTCCACCCCCGAGCTGGTAGCTCTTGCGGATCCCTCTGGCCGGCCGACCAAGGCAAGCCAGTGTTGAGAGTCCTGCGGGTGCTCTTGGAAATCCACTCCGACCAGCCAGTAAAGGCAAGCTGGAGACGAGGCCCTGACCGACTCTCTCAAAGCATTCGGGACCGCAGTGTCGCCACACACATTCAGCTCGCCACAAAGCTGCCCTGCGGTTGTAAGGTTTCTTTTCATCTTGTAATACATTTTTTGTTTATATTACTCGATGAAGGTGATGTTTGAAAGCTGTTATTATTATTATTACACCATTTTACGTGGAGAGCATGAAAACGGTGGCTCTCATTAGGTTAGCAGTACCCTAATTAAGCATCACCTAATTAAGGGGTGCATAGGGTTCCCACCAAGATCTTAGGGCCCAAGCCAACCTCACCTGCAAGTGGTGCACCTGCCGATCAACGGACGAGGCTCTGGCAAACAAAATATCCCGATAAGCGTCAATAGGCTCGCTACCTATTACGTGGGATCAAAACACTGGCGAAAAGTGGGCGTTTAATATGCCTCTGCCTACCCCTTCGGGGAAACAGGCGTGGGTCTATGTATGTATAATTAAGCATCATAAACCAACAACATTTTTATATACGTATTTAGACATACAAAATTAAAATCATGAAAATTTACGATATTGTAACGTTCGTTTACTTGAAGTTTTATATTATGTTCGTATACTAGTATACGACTGTATACTTGTAGTCGTATACTCGTAGTCGTATACTACGAGTATACGGACGTTACAATATCGTAAATTTTCAAACTATTTTTCACTGGGATATTTTTAACAGCGTATCAAAAATGTTATGTAACACACTAAAGTGAGTTACGCAAAAAAACTTTATTATTTCACTAAAATACTGACTTGCACACTAAAATACTATTTGTACACCAAATATGATGATCTTTTTACAAAATATCATTTTATATGAAAAGTTTCGTCCGCTCGGGAAACTTATCCACTCAGAAAACTTAATAGGTTATGTTAGGTTCTCTTGTGACCCTGCTCCCAAAAATAGGAGCCCTGCGAAGCAGCAGGGCTCCGTCAACTTAGCTTAGTGGTGCAATTAGTATTTTTGGTGGAAAATTAGTATTTTTGACTAACAGTTAAATACAACCCTTTTTCATTTAACACCCTGGACGTCAAATTATACATAGTGTCAAACTTGTAACGAAATTTTATTGTGGCTAAGCGTATGCTGAGACTCAGGTGACGCCACGCAGGGTAGATCCGATTATTTAATACCTGAACATACTGACAGCTGCGTATGCTGCGGCTCAGGTGCAATGTGGACATGCGTCTGTTCTGCTCTGGCAGAAGCAGACTACCTGTATCTGCATCAACTGCACTGAGTTACAAAGTCATACGCATATCTACGTAAAAGCATACGCTTAGCCTCAAACGTCCATATCTGTAATCATTTGCAAGTTTTACAGGTATTTAGATACATACGAGTATACGGACGTGGCAATATCGTAAAAGTTACAAACTATTAATCATTTGACATCTTGGACGTCAAATGACAAATATTTTGAAACTTCTAAGACATTATAACGTCCGTATATTTATTTATTTAGGAAAGCTTACAGACTAATAACAACACATTTAATTAAATAAAAAAGAAGTTGCTAATTACAAGCTACCACATATAAATGCAATGTAACAAAGATTAATTACATCAGTTACTGTTGTAAGTATACCTACTTGCTCAATCATACAATAAATACAATGTTGCAGCCTTGTTCCGCCATAAAAAAGTAACTAAAAATGAGATTCATAATACACAAGTTAGTATAATTATATATTATTATAACAAAAAAAGTCAAGAAAATAATAATGAAAAGGTACACAGGAAAAAAACCGCAATCTAGGCTATATATGCCGATCGCTGCTAAAGAAGTCACAATTTATACGTTTTATTTTTATTTTTGGTCAAGTTAGTGCAGAATAAATCCAAATCTAATTTCCGTGACATTTGATTAAATGATTCGGCGCAACGTAAAAGAAAAGAGTTCCTTCTGTATTTCGTTGTAGCAAAGGGAACGTGTAAGATCGGACGTTGTCGAAAAACTAATTGATTCATTCCAAGCTTGATGTTACCCATCAACTCAAGGCAATCAATCGTGTCATTGGCTATGTTTATAATGGTTCTTCTGAGTTCCAGAAGTAAAATATAATACCGTTTACAACGCTCGTCATAGTCAATAGAATATTGATTCGCTTTAAAATCTAAGTATCGCAAAAACTTTCTTTATACACCTTCAATGCATGATATATATACCTGGTATTGAGGGTTCCATACCTGTGACGCATATGCTAGATTGCTACGTACGTACATAGGCACAGTACAAAACGTTTACTGTCTTAAGAGACCGAAAACATGAAGACATTCTTATCACAAAACCAAGTGCCTTCAACGCCGTGTTCGTAATGTGATTGATGTGCATATCGAATAAAAGCTTTGAGTCCATGATAACATCAAGGTCTTTAACGTAGTCAACTTTCCTAATAAACTTATCATGAAGTTTGTAACCCGATCCTATGGTAAGTTTTTGACGACTAAATGTTATGTAACAACACTTTGCGATATTTAACTGTAGTTTGTTAAGTGTGCAACTGTGCAGTATGCTACAAATTTATCAAGGTCGTTTTGGAGTTTCCCTACATCCGATGCATCGTTAATAATTTTGTGAATGTTCATGTCATCCGCGTATACATAGAAGTATATAAGAATTTAGGAAACAAGAATTTATATCTCCAGTGAATAGAGTAAACAATAGTGGGGTCAAAAGCGAACCCTGAGGAATTCCAGATGGGATTGAACACCAACCGAGAATTGAGAATTGAGAGCGATTTTCAATGTACGAGCTGAACCAGCGGTACAAATTACCATGTATATATATGCAGCAAAAAAAATCTGTAACAGTATTTTGTGGTCAATTCGGTCAAAACATTTTTGTTAATCTGTATAGATCACTACACACACAATCTACCTAACTAACCTTTAGATATAAAATCATGAGATAGGATTAGATTTGATGTAGTGGATCGGCCGCATAAGAACCCATGTTGCTCAGCACCAAATGATAATATAAATAATACGTTCTAGTACTTTAGAAAACAAACATAACTTTGAGATTGGACGATAATTCTCTACATTAGATTTATCACCTTTTTTAAATACTGGTGTAATGAACGCCGATTTTCATTTTAATGGAACTAAACCTTCTGTTACCGACCTATTATAAAAAGCATGCAGAGCGGTAAAACCAAACTATCGGCTAAACTTGTTATAAATAATGGAGGGATGTAATCTGCCCCACCAGATTTAGTAAGATCCAAACCTTTTAAATATTTCATAACCTTTCCAGGAGAAAAATGTATTGTACTGATGTAATTTGTGCTTCTGCTGTTACCATTTAAAGTACTATACTCAAGTAGACAAGGCATATTGTCTACTTCTGGCTCCTGAAAAGTTGATCTAAAATACATTGCGAATTAATTACTAATTTCTAGACCCATATTAGCTGATACATTCTTATTATATAGTAATAGTACAGTGTACTAGGCAGTGAGGAGGTATTTTTTCTACTTTTAATAAAAGACCAAAAGGCCCTCGGGTTATTTAGGTTTGTGTATTCTACGTTAGTAATGTATTCGTCAAAACAAGTTTGTTCTAAGTCCACAGCTCGCCGGCGTAATGAAGATACCGTTAGATAGTCACTCATGTTACCATACAATTTAAACCTCCGGTGGTACTTTGACATTTTTTTACCACTTTTATAAGGCCTGAACTATACCAACGCGGATGAGAAGTTTGCCTGATAGATTTCATAGGTATAAATTTATCTCTGAGAGAATATAATCTGTCGTAAAAATGTTTAACTGACTGTTCCAACGGCTCAGTGCATAACAATAAATGTCAGTCTGTTTTATTAAGAGCAGATTTAATTGCATCGTAGTTACCCTTATGGACAAGATATTTTGAAGTTATTTTGTCTGCAAACCGATGAATTTCTACAAAACCTACCTCCACAATCAAAGGTTTATGGTGCGGGTCTACGGGGATAACCAACGGGTCATCGCACTCCGCAACGCTTAAGAAGTCAGAGATCAAGTTAATTACAACTGTTTTATTACACATTATAATAATATTACAATGTTTTACTAATAAATGCTAAAATATACTTATTAAAATATAATTTCAGTCACTTATTACGCTATAGCGGGTATTAAGTAAAAACATCTTCTTCTGCCTGCCCTGGTCTCATATTACTTGGGGTCGGCGCAGAATGTCTTTCTCTTCCATTCTCTCCAATCAGATGTCATCTCATCATTCACTCCCTTTTCATCCATGTCTCTTCTCACACAATCCATCCATCTTTTCTTTGGTCTTCCTCTTGCCTTATATCCCTCAACTCTCATCTTCATCACCTTTCTAGTCACATGATTTTCATCCCTCCTCATTACATGCCCATACCAGGATAGACGATTTCCTTTCAGCTTTACTTGCACCAGTGCAACTTTAAAAACATACGAGTTTTAAATGGACACAGTCAAACACAGAGCACTTCAATCATACAAATACGAAGAGTGACAAAAGCCGGTACGGCCGGACAGTGATTAGTCATAACGGGCAATACGATGTGCAGAATTATATACACTATGTGGCTTAAATTATATCTGACTAAAAAAGTTAGTAAAATGTTTTTAATAGAAACATAACACGGCAGTATGTACATCGATAGACTTAGTTGGAATACGTGAATAGCACAACTCGGCCAATAGTATCTCGCACAAGAACATTATTTTGCCCGGTTTCTGACGTACTTTTATCGGTGGTTTATCTATCCGTTAGCGTTATTGGTTCGATAACTCAAGAAACTGCGTTTCTGAACAACGCGTCACAACATAAACTCCAGTTATCCTTAGTTTAACTTAACCGACCAATGTTCGCCGTTTATCGCTTCCATAACTTTATTTGAAGTTTAACTTCTGTCAAACGTGTTACCTTTTTTAAGATTTTAAGGTTTTGATCATAGACTAATATATTGTAACTGGAAAGTTTTGATATGATAGGTTTGTGTTTACAACTTTTACATAACCGATACAAAATGTCGTATTCGAGCAGATCTGCAGTGAGCAGAGAGTTCGATTTTGAAGTGCTGGAGTTTATTGCTAATTAATCAGTACCTAGAAACCTAAGATCTAGGAGAAATCCTTTTGAAATGTTTACGGATGAAAAATTTAAAATGAGATATCGTTTTGATAAGGACACCGTGTTACACATAAGTGATATGATCAGCATTAGTTTAGCTCCAGTTATGTATCGCAAATATACATTGTCTATGTTGGAACAAATTTTCATTATATTCCGATTTTACGCCACAGGCACATTTCAAGTAGTAATTGGTGATGATAATAATGTTCATAAAACCTCTGTGTCAGAGTGGTTTATAAAGTAAGTAGAGAAATAGCTATATATAACTAGCTAGAAGATATATACGAATGCCAAACTCTGAAGATCTGGGAGAAGTTAAAGCGCAATTTTTTAATATAGCTGGTTTTCCAAATTTTATCGGCTGTGTAGATGGATATCATATTCCAATTCAATCTCCTAAAGGAGAGCAACCAGAACCTTTTAGGAACAGAAAAGGTTTCTTTTCTGTCAATGTACAAGTTGTATGTGATGCAAAATTATAGGTACATCAGAGATTTAGATGCTCGTTGGCATGGATCTACTCATGACAGTACAGTGTATCATAATTCATTTCTACGAGCTCGCCTGCATAACAATGATATACCTAGATGGTCACATCCTAGGAGACAGTGCCTATCCTTGTAGCAAGTACATAATGATACCATTTTTGAATCCTAATACAATTGCAGAAAAGCTCTACAATGAAGCACAAATCATCATCATCATAAAATGTCAAACCTGACAGCGAGGCCTGATTTGACACTTTATTTTTTTAAAGTATATAAGTTAGCAGGCGTACAGCCATTACGAATGAGGCATTATCATATTTTTTTTGTAAAATAACGAGCAACTAGTGGTTTACTACTAAAAAAACAATATATGATTAAACAACTAGTTAAACAGACAAATTAAAATATTTAAATAAGTTTTCAACTCGTTTTTTTAAACAGAGTCATCTAGTGGCAGAAAAAAGAACTACGTTTGGGTTCAATCACAGATAATATAATACTTTACAGTGTTCAATAGTTATTGAACGCTCCAGTGCGCATTCAGAAACGCAGTGTCAGATAACCAACGTTTATCCTTTCCATAACTTTAATGAATCAATAACTGTTGAGAGTATATCTGGTAACTTCAGAAACCGGGCATAAGAGATTGTAATATAATTGACAAATAATCATACGATTCTTGCAAGGTCCATTTCTGACTTCACTATAATCACGTGCGATGAATCGGTTTTCTTTTTTTTTCTTGGCGTGCTTGACCCAGACGCAACGAAAGTCCTTATTCGCGGCTGCCTTCTTTGTTTTCGATAAAAGCAATTTATTTTCAAGTGTGGGGTGATCATTGACGTGTATTTTCTGATTGCCCGTCAAACCTATGCGTCTTACTGTCAAAGGACTGCTTTTGGATGCTTGTCTAGCTGCTGCAATAGAATCCTCTTTCACGTAGCGATTACAGAAACTCACTATAATCGGTTTCGCACGCTCCTTTTCACGGGTCGGTACTCTTGTTATAAAGTTGACTTGGGTCTTGTTAACAGCTTAGTAGCTTATCTGATAACCAAGACTCGAGAGCATGTTGAACAAATGTTCGTTGTTTGGTTGAGGAACGCCTTTGATTTCCACGTTGTTCGTACGCGCCTACTCATGTTCATACGCGGAGTCAGTACCCTTAAATAAACTGATACTGGTCTAGATAAGCGGACAAGCGACCGGTCTCCGCTAACTAGTCTAACCAGATGTGACTTAATATCAGCTTTTCCTCAGAGCGACTGCCGTTTGACCTACGCAACCCAAAGGGATAGCGGTATTACATGGTTTAGACCAATAACAACAGTTATTTAAGGGTACTGACGCCGCGTAGCGACTGTCAACACCTGTTCACGAGAGCCAAGAGTGATGGTTTAACATGCTCGCCGAGGCACGAGGCGAGCGATAATTAACAATTAAATACCAAATAACTCCGAAAAGTCAGTAGCGCGCGCGGTGGTTTCGAACTCCCCGCACGGCAGTCTGTTGGTATATCCTACTGTCTACTGGCTATCGTTGCCTGCTTTTTGGTTATTTAAGTTTTTTTAGTTATATCATGATGGGGAAGCTGTCCTCATTAGATTTAATAACATACGGCAAGGAATTGTCATAATAAAATTAGTACAATTAGAAGAAAATAATATTCTTCAAACATCCTCAAATCAAGGTGAACAAATACTTTTGAGCGGTAGTGTATGTCTAAATAACTGTGAATCGCACAAATGATTAGATTATTTAAATCCTGCTAAACAATAAACGAAAAATAAAATGTAACACAAATTAAATCACCGATTGTAAAATATTATTTCGTTTTTTTTTGTAATTTGACCCATGTACCTAACAGTTTTGGTGTAAAATTAGGAACAAAATCACATTCATCTTTGGGGTAATGATCATACATAAAAATATTCGCAATAAAGGCACCAAAACATGGAAAGTTCAAGAAAATAAATCAAATTTTCAGGTTCATTAATGTCAGCAACAATATGCGACGGTCGATGGTGAAAATAAATAGTAATGTTATTAAAATTGATGCAGTGGGATCTTAAAATAAAATGGGTTTCATCTCAAGGCTATCTAAGGTTGTTAGTCAAAATATGATAAAATAAACTTTTGTTTAAAAAACGTGTCGACATAAATAACCTCCATTTTAGAATTAAATCAAAATTTAACATCACAATGTCAGCAATAGTTACGAATTGACGAGCTCTCTATTAAGCTGAACTATTTTATATATCACAATAGTGACGAATACACTCCAGACGTGAATTGATTTGATGAAAACAATAATTTTGGGGTTTTCCAAGGCAGCGGCACAATACCATATATATATGCATTATTGCGTGTTTAATAAAGTTATTAAGTATTTTTTTATAAATTAACTCCCTTGAAGTTCCAGTAGAGGCAACGAAGAATTGAGAACTATGAATATAAAATAAGATGCGTGTGATATAAAAATATGAGAAATACGGCTTAGTAAGGTAAAAAAAATGAATTTTACAAAATACAGATCTTATATACGGGTATACGTAATCCTTAGGTATTCTGTTTCTTTTCACTTCGATTGTTTTTCCAGACATTTCGCTTAAAAAGGCAGACGCTACATCACATATCAACTGAAAACGTGTAAATACTTACTCACAAATAGTGAATAAAATAACCGATAAATAGAATCCTGCAAATTCATATCTATTGTGTGCACGAAGTGGCAACATAGCATTGAGAGCTTTCGTTGGACGTCACATACGGCTAGCAATGAACGTATAGAATAAAGACGAAAGCGCCACTAGTTTTTGCGACGAAAATCAACGGAACTACGAAAATATTCTGTGCAGCAAGACTGGAAGAAAAATGACGTCCAATTTATTTTTCATATTTTGACTTTTCTAGTATCAGGGGGACATTTCGCAAGCATTGCACGTAGTCTCCTATTTGACGTCCGATATACGGACGACTCAAGCAGGTGGATGCCACATTAGATGCAAAAATAGCCATAGTGGACGTACAATAGATTACGGGATATATATATATATATATATATATATATATATATATATATATATATTAAATATATTCAATACAATGTATTAACTAATAAATAATACAAATTATTTATTGTTGATAATATTTTAATGATGTAGTAACTATATACAAGGTATTATTCACCGAGATTCACGGTTGACCTTGTATAACAGTATATATGCCTGAGCGCTGGGTGCTCTCCGCTCTCTATCTCGAAAAGGGTTGAGCGTACAGAAAAAGAGTTCAGACAAAAGTTGTGGCAATTTTTTTTATCTTCAATTTTCATAATAAGTGTTGAAGTGATTGGAACCATAGAAACGGAGATAATTGCAAAAAACCCAATTTTCGTTACCTTTGACCTCGAATAACTTAACGACGCAGACACGAGATAATATGTGACTTTTGAGACAACTTTTAGAACGTCAAAATGAAGCTGTATACGAGTTTCCAGCTTATTATCTCCAATTCCGAGATTCACCCCTTCTTTTGCCTAGTGACTGGAATATATGGAAAAGACTCGTCTCGTGCTCGCCGTGTGGCGGGGTCTGGGCGGGGTACGCTGGAGTTTCACTATTACTCTGTGGTATTAGTATTTATCTATGGCTAGAACCGCACGAAACAAAAAGGGAAGTGGACGCGTACCTTCGCACATGGTGTGTTGTCGATCTAGTGTATTTTAAATATACAAATACATACATAACTTGTATGGACATGTTATGCGGAGAGATGAGATGTATGTAGGTAAAAAAAGTGATGAATATGCATGTAGAAGGACGAAAAGGGAGAGGACGGCCAAGGAAAAGAAGGATGGACTGTGTGAGGATAGATATGAAAGAGAAAAGGGTAAATGATCGGATGACTGGTGACAGAGAAGTATGGAAGAGAAGGACATACTGCGCCGACCCCAAATAATTTGGGACCAGGGCAAGACAATGATGAAATACATACATAACTTAACAACTCTTGCACAAGGAATATTTTTGTGTTGCAGGGGACTGTGCGAACAATCAAAGAGCCACAAACGGCACTCTGAAAATAAAACTTGTACCTAGATCAAACAAAGTGTTTTACCATTTCAAAGGTAGTAGAGCCTTGCTGATTTCAGCATGAATGGGCCGGCTCGACCGGGGAAGTACTACCCTCTCACAGAAAATCGACGTAAAGTAACAGTATCTAAACTGTTGCGTTTCATTCGGTGAGTGAGAGTGCCGGAGGCCCTAACCCCTATCCCCTCTTCCTCATCCTATCCCTTTTCCCAACCCCAAGGGGCGGCAACGCACTTGTGAGCAAGGGCGGATCCAGGGGGGGGTCATGACCCCCCCCTGAGCTGGTTCCAGGACTTAGGTGGACCACTAATTAAATATAAAGATTTTATTAAAGTTTATATTTTGTCACCATACAGATTTTATGTAACTACATACCTTCAATATTTAATTAGTTTATAATATAATAGCTTTGTATGATGGCAAAGGTTTTAGACCAGGGTAGATAATTTTTGAAACGATAGAAAATTATAGTAGGATGAAACCCATTGGAAAAGAAAGAGAATATAGCAAAAATTTAAGGAAAAATAAATTACGGGCGATCTGAGGTCGGGAAGTTGATGGCGCTGCGATTTTTAAGGGTAAAAAAGGGTTTATCTCGATTGCCAGCAAAACTTCAAGTCCTACGGGAAAAACGTCAATAGCAAAGTTGTAGGTAATAAAAAGATCTACAACTTTTGTATTTACACTTTATTCACACAACGTCTTAATTTATGTGAAAAAATCAAATATTCAAGTTTTTGGTTTTTTATTTTTAACTTTTACAATAGTTTTTTCTTTTACACGAAATTTGGTGAAAACTTGCCTTTTTATGTTCCAAACACACTGTTAATGTTTTTTATTTAAAATATTTATTCTTACACCTTATTTTGACTTAATATCGAAATAAAACCTAAATTTTCAATTGAAAATTCTCACGTCAATATTATATCAGCTTTCTTTTTTAAATTGTTCGGCGTTTAGTTCGTTGAAATCTCTACTTTCAGATGGTGTGAATAAAATATACATTACTGAGGTAAACGTTCTCAGAAAATGCAAAGAAATGAAACAGCCTCGAGACCGATTTTTTAATTATAATGTACAATTTTGAGCGATTTATTACAAATTAACACTTTAATTACTCGAAAAATTTAAGATTCCTTGCTACATTGATAAAAAAGAACTTGCAAATCGAAATATACAACTAAAATAAACAACCAAATAAGTTAATATTTAATAAGACATCTACAATTTTTTGAGAAAGTTATAGAATCTTCTTTAAATTATAGCGTAGACTTCTATTTTTTGCTATTTTAAGATAATGTATGTAGGTCCCTGAGTGACCCACAAAAAAATTTAGTCCATCATTAGTTATTTTATAGAGAAAAGGGGAAGGGCTAGGTGGATCTGGGCCTTACTGCCTGTTATTTCATATCAGCTATAAAAACAGTTAGTCAGTATTAGAAATACAGAACAGTGAATAACATTATTAATAAAAATACATGTCAGGGCTGGGATCCACCTAGCCCTTCCACGGTTCTCTTTCTCTTTGCAAGTTTTCACCAAATTTCGTGTAAAAGAAAAAACTATTGTAAAAGTTAAAAATAAAAAATCGGCCAAGTGCGTGTCGGGCCACGCGCAATGTAGGGTTCCGTAGTTGCCCATAATGGCCATTATTGATAATAACTTCTGTTTCACATGAGACTAAAAACGGGCATCTTTAAGATTAAACCAGCGCTCCCAATGTAAACTCACAGAAATAGGTATTTATAAGTTAACCGACGATTACTCGTAAACGGTATTCTCCCGTTTTCCATAAATTCATTTGCACTAATATTGTTTGCCATAATCATCCCCGATCATAATATTTATTTGCACTATTATCATTTATACTAATAACGTTTGCCTTAACAACTCAACAGTCATAACTTTTATTTGCCATAAAATGACTTTCTATAACAACATATATCATAATAATTAGTTTCCATAAGTAACACATCTCATAATCGACTCTTGACATAATTAAAATTTGATATAATTATGAAAATTATACATAATATTGTTAGGTCAAAATTAATTATCGTTAACACCCCGATTCAGTGCAATCCGACTCGGATAGGTAAGGTTAGGTTAGGGTTCTCTTTTGACCCTTGACCAAAAATAGGAGCCCTGCGAAGCAGGGCTCCGTCAACTTAGTCCACATTTTTCACACTAGTGCAATAAACTGAAGTTGAATTAATTATTGTTAACACCCCGACTCAGTGCAATCCGACTCGGATAGGATAGGTTAGGTTAGGTTAGGGTTCTCTTTTGACCCTTAATCCAAAAATAGGAGCCCTGCGAAGCAGGGCTCCGTCAACTTAGTCCACATTCTTCACACTAGTTTAATAAACTGAAGTTGTTGTAGATTATTGAAAACGAAAATTATAGCAAATAGGTACATTTATGGATTTAAATTATTATGACACTTGATCGATTATGACCAATGGAATTAGTGAAAGTCATTTTATGTCATTTCACGATTATGACAACTGAAGCGTTATTTCTAATGAAATTATGGCAAATACCAGTATGGCATATGAAATTATGGCATTTTAAATTATGGCAAACATTAGTAAACCCTCGTAAACTAGTGATGTCTATTAGCCGTGATAGCTTTCCTTTTAAATTCGTTATGTGTACTACATCTGTGATTTTTTCACGTCTTCCAAATTAATAGTTTAGCCGGCAGAGGGGGGGAACACTTGAGTCTAACAATTTTTTTCACTTCAATGCTTGATATTTGACAAACCAATCACTTGATCGAAAAATGATTTGAGCAAACTAATGATATTTTTTTAAAACCTATGCAATGATACCCCACACAATGGGGTACTCAACAGAAATAAAATTCAACCCCACTATATATTTAGGGGAGATACCCTGAAAAAAATATATTCCTAAATTTTATTCTGCAGTTTTGTTGCAATATCGTATGTCTATATTCATGTCAAATATCAGCTTTCTAGCACCAGGCGTCATTGAGCTAGGCTGCGGACGGACAGACGGACGGACATGACGAAACTATAAGGGTTCCTTGTGGACTACGAAACCCTAAAAACCAATAACTTGGTTATTTGAATTTTTCACATAAATTATGACGTTGTGTGAATAAAATGTAAATACGAAAGTTGTAGATCTTTTTATTACCTACAACTTTGCCATTGACGTAGGACTTGTAGTTTTGCTGGCAATCGAGATAAACCCTTTTTTACCCTTAAAATCGCAACCCCATCCACTTCCCGACCTCAGATCGCCCGTAATTTAATTTTCCTTTAATGATCGCTATATTCTCTTCCTTCTCCAATGGGTCTCATCCTACTGTAACTTTATTTTACTTTTTACCGTTTTCTAACGTATCTGCACTGGTCTGTTACGTACATTAATTAAATACCTACTTTTTACTTGTACCTATTGTTATTGAAATTAAATTATAAGTTCTTCACTTGACCACGACTATGTGACCCCCTCCTGGCGCCAAAGCTGGATCCGCCCTTGCTTGTGAGTCCTGTGGTGTTGCTTGTGTCCATGAGCGGCGGTAATTGCTTACTATCAGGCGATCCGTCTGCTCGTTTGCCGCCTATTAGGTACTATAAAAAAAATTAAGGTAATGTTGGGTTAGATCTTGGATCTAGTGAAACAAGAAGAGACTTTCCTGTCCGTTGGCAGTAGGTTTTTAGGGTGGGTCGAAGTGCTCAGACAAGAGGCTAGGGGGCTAGTTAGCATACTTATGGCCTCTCCCAAGCAATGTGTGAGTAAGCCGTTCTGAGTAAATAAGAGTGACGACGTTCGAACGCGTCCCAATGGTCCCTGAAATGGTGTAGATACTCCACTGAATAGCAGACGGAAAGGGATTGTCGGATTGATACTGTATTGCATCTGCCAATTCTTTATTCATGATGCTTCTACAGCAGCTGGACTGTATAGTCAACGCTACTCTCATCGCCAGGGTTGTGTCATCGTGTGAAGCCGTCAGGGCCGTTCCGACCCAATCCAGCGCCTGTGTGCGAAATCTATGAAGCGCCTGTGCAGTGGCGTAGGCTAGCTTGGGCATAACGGCGCCTGTGTGTGAAATCAGTGAAGCGCCTTTTTTGGCATCCTTTTTCGAAAATAACTGTTATAATTAACGCATATCTCGGCGCGCGGCGCCTCTGTCACCCTGGCGCCTGTGTGCGCCGCGCACATTGCACATAGGGAAGGTTCGGCCCTGGAAGCCGTCCTTTCTACTACTGCTAGAGCTATTACAGTCGCAAAATTTTGAGAGGATGGATCTCGGATGGATGGATGCCATATTTTTGCGTATTTCCCTTTCCGTGTTCAACTGGCGACACCGGTCTCGCGAAATCCACACGCTTTTGTTTTACTACGGAATCCTACGATCCTGTGTTCAATTCGCGTCAACTGAGCACGCCTTTGTGATCAAGTGGCGCTGGGTAAGGTTTAACAAAATCGTGTGCAGTTGAACTGAACACTGTTTTTGACTGTCCGAATTTTTAAATAAAAAAAACACGAAGTTGACGGAGCCCTGCTTCGCAGGGCTCCTATTTTTGCATTGAGGGTCACAAGAGAACCTAACATAACCTACTTACTTGAGTCTCACCTAAACAAATTGCAATGAAAAGCACGCGATTCCAACTTCGGGCGTCACTTACTACACACTATTTTGTACAACCTTCTTTTAACGTTGCTTGATCGCAAAAACGTGCTCAGTTGACGCGAGTTGAGCACGGGTTGGTTGAATTCCGTAGTAATACAAAAGCGTGTGGATTTGGCGAGACCGATTTCGCCAGTTGAACACGGAAAGGGTCAGATCAGTCGCTGTGATATCCCAGTAGCGTCCTACACTTTTGGTCTTAGCCGAGGTCTTACTGAGTAAACCAGATCTGACTGAATATTAGCTTTTCCACAGAGCGACCGCTGACTGTACTCCGGAATCCATTAATAAAAATGAAACGTAGGTAGACTGCCTCGTTGGTCTCGCACCATAAAGGTGCTCGTGGGATTGGGAGGTCTCGAGTTCGATTCCCGGGTCGGGCAAAGTGTTATTGGGTTTTTCCGTAAGGAAATTCTCAGTAGCAGCACGGGTCTGGTAATGTGCCCGGTACGGCAATAGGCTCGCCCCTTATTAATTGGGACCTAAAAATTCCTGGCGAAATGTGGGTGTAATATTACACCTCTGCCTACCCCTTCGGGGATACAGGCGTGAGTCTATAAATAAATAAATATACAAACATAGGTATAACTTTGATTAAATTCGTTGCAAGTAGAGATGGGCGGGTGGGTAAAAATTGGGAAGGTAAAAATTGGAAGGAAAGGGTAAAATAGGTAAAAAAGAAAAAATACCCTTTTTTACCGGCTATTCATAAAAAATACCGGGTAAAAATTAGTTATATCTTTATATTATTTAAATTCCTTCGCCATGAAATGAATACTGTTCTTATGTAATGTAATTGGCTTCGTCATCAATACTACGATCTACCTTGTTATTTTTGACCTTGAACATTGAAGATAAAATATTGATTTTAAGTAAAACGAAGTTAAATATCTTTTAAATCTTTAATCAACATACATTTTCTATTAAAATAAACTGTTTAGAATGGAAAGAAATATAATAGGTTGCACATGACTGAAAGTTAAATGAATGCTGCACACTACCTTATCTTAATATATAAAATTCTTGCGTTACTGACTGACTGACAGACACGCTACAGCCGAAACTATTGGGCGCAGGAAGCTGAAATTTGGCATGTATGTTCCTTGGGGACCGTAGGGGTGCACTAAGAAGGGATTTCTCGAAATTCCCACGGGATCGACCAAAACGGGTAAATTAAAAAAAAATGCAGGCGTAGCTGCTGGCGTCCTCTAGTAGAATATATAAATAAGTAACATAATTATACACATGGGATGTGGACGACTTCAGTGTCAGGTTCGTGGATGCTGTCCATACAACGGGCTTGAAGTTCTTTAAGCCCAAAACGAAGAAAAGAGCCAATAAAATCTCGGGTCCGACCCTCGAGCTCATAGAGGAAAGGCGTAGGATGCTTCTGCTATCCTCCGACGACATGCCAAAATATCGGTGTCTCAATAGGCGGATCTCTAAGTCTCAGACACTAAATGTATTCGAGAGGCGATCGAGCGGAATAAGGTTCAAAATGTTAAATCAAAATGTTCCAAAGAGATCTTTCTTTCGGGAAGAGTCAGCTGTCAAAGCTGAAGACGGAGTATGGCGGAATTGTCTCGTCCAAACCTCAGCTCCTGGAGGAGATCGAACAGTTCTATGGACAGATATACACGACTACACGAACACTTGTTACAACTCCAGCCACAGACCCTAGAGCTGGATTGATCCGACACTATACCGAAGATATCCCGGACGTCAGCATGCACCAGATTAGTGTAGCCTAGAACAACTAAAAATCAACAAGGCACCGGGTGATGACAGCATAACTACAGAGCTTCAAAAAGCTGGCGGCACACCTGCCGTGGAAATGCTTCGGAAGCTTTGAAATTAAACTACAGTTTACGGATTTTATCGCGATGTATTGGTTTCACTAAGTTATTACATTTGAAACTAATGATCTAGAAACTACATTTTTAATTTATTACTAGCCGACGTTTCGAATTCTTTACAGGATTCATGTTCACGGCAGACTGAGGTGATATTTGTCTTTGTCTTGAATTTCAAAGTTATCTCATCATCATATCTTCGGAAGCTATTCAATTCCGTCATACTCGAGGGCAAAACGCCACAGACATGGCACAGAAGGCTGGTGGTGCTTTTCTTCAAAAAGGGCGACAAAACCCTTTTGAAGAACTACAAACCCAGTCCCAGACTAAACTACACCTCTGAGTCACGTCTATAAGTTGTTTCCTATGGTCATCAAAAATCGTCTCGAGAGCAAGCTAGACGACTTCCAGCCTCCCGAACAAGCCGGATTCCGTAAAGGCTATAGTACCATATACCACATACATACGCTGCGGCAGGTTATACAGAAGTCCGAAGAGTATAACCAGCCTCTATGCTTAGCGTTTCTGGACTATGAGAAAGCCTTTGATTTGATCGAAACCTGGGCAGTGCTGCAGTCTCTCCAACGAACGGTGCCAAATTGACTATCGATATTTCGAAGTACTGAAGTGTTTGTACGAAAACGCCACCATGTCAGTCCGCCTCCAGGATCAGAGCTCAAAACCTATTCGGCTACAGTGAGGGGTGAGGCAAGGAGATGTTATATCTCCGAAACTCTTCACCGCTGCGCTGGAAGACGTTTCCAAGCTTCTGGACTGGGAAGGACTCGGCATCAACATCAATGGCAAGTACATAACTCACCTTCGATTTGCTGATGATATCGTAGTCATGGCTGAGACCATGGAAGACGTCAGCACAACGCTCGATGGCCTCCGTAGAGTCTCCCAACAAGTAGGTCTTAAGATGAACATGGAAAAGACGAAAATCATGTCTAACGTCCATGTCTTACCTGCTCCTATCCAGGTTGGGAACTCCACACACGAAGTTGTCGACAAGTACGTCTACCTGGGACAAATGATCCAATTAGGTAGGTCCAACTTCGAGAAAGAGGTCATTCGTCGAATCCAACTCGGTTGGGCGGCGTTCGGGAAGTTACGAATAATACGTTATAATCTACGGCGCTGAGACGTGGTCGCTAATTATGGGCCTTATCCCAAAGCTCAGGGTCACTCAGAGGGCGATGGAGAGAGCTATGCTCGGAGTTTCCCTGCGAGATCGAATCAGAAATGAGGAGATCCACAGGAGAATCAAAGTCACCGACATAGGTCTCCGAAAAGCCAGGCTGAAGTGGCAGTGGATATAGCACGAAGAACCGATGGCCGTTGGAGCAGGCGAGTCCTAGAGTGGCGACCACGTACCGGAGCAGGCAGCAGGGGTAGGCCTCCCGCAACGTGGACCGAAGATCTGGTTAAGATCGCGGTGCGCGGTTGGATGCGGGCGGCTCAACATCGGTCTGTGTGGAGAACCTTGGGAGAGGCCTATGTCCAGCAGTGGACGTCTCTAGGCTGACATGATGACACATAGGTATATCTTGAAAACATTTCAAAACCAATAAATGACTAACAGTTACTTAGATTTTTCATTTCAGTTCAATAATTACAATGCAACCTAGACAGTAAAAATAAAATATTAAAACTGCACAATTCGTTTGAATCCCTCATTGGACAGTTATAGTGCTATAACTCTTCTCTTGTTCTAATGAGAAAACAATGTCCGCGTATGTTGTTAGAGCAACATACGCGGACATTGTTTGCGGACATTTGACGTCGCGACTGTCGCAAATAAAATAAATTATAAAATGATTGTTGTATTTTTTAATTAATACTTACATACAGGTCAGTATTTATTAAAAAATACAACAATTATTTTAAATAAAACTGATTTTAATTTTTACCCGGTATAAATTAAAAATGGGTAGGTAAAAATGGGTATAAATGGGTATTTACCCAAAGTCTGGGTTTTTACCGGGTATATGCCCATCTCTAGTTGCAAGACAGTACCGTACCTATAACTTTCCTGGGGACTTCTCGAGTGGCAAAACTCTCCGTCTTCCGTAGTCACTGCTGCTGATGCCGGCTACACAGGTCATACAGAAGTGGGAATGAGGGTGGGATTAGTCTACTGGCCTTTAAAATACAGGTCAGCGGATTAGTTATATATATCGGAATGGTCATGAGTACGGGACGTCAGCTGACTACGAAACGAAAGTGTGAAGATGGCGCGCTTCGACAGAGAGTGTGACGTTCGCTACAGTTGAAGAGGGGATGACGAGTGACGGTTGACGGTCAACGGAGCAAAACAACTTGAAAACAACCAAACAATTTGCAAACAATCATTTCCATAGACTAATATATTATAACTAGAAAATCACTTCTCTTGGACACTTCGGGCGGGCAACAAGTACCTAGAAACTGTCACTCGTTTCGTGTTCAGTAATCTAAAATAATTATAGTCAGTTTTGTTAATTTGATTTGGTGTGAACGTATAACAAACTGTGAAGTGTTGATACCGGCCAAAAATCAAGCAACCCGCCGACATATACTTAAAACAACTTTAGAGTAAGAACTATTTCATTTCCAACCAACAACCCAATCTAGATTTGTCAGTAACTTTGACAGATCATATCATTCATAAAAAAAATCCTGTTATGTTTTCACAAACTGATTGTTGAAATAATTATATTCGGCGTCATAACATTTGTAATTATCAGAGTTTGTCTTCGACGTAGACGTTCAGACTTTGAAATAAATCGCCAATAAATTTCCAGTTAACTTTTGTAATAAAATTGTAAGTAGCAATTTTCCTGTAACCCGTTCACACTGCGACGACACACCTGCTGAAAATTACGTGCCGAATCCCAGTGGCGTAGCTAGCTTGGGTGGCACCCGGGGGCGGATTTTAATGGTGTCACCCCATCGCGGGTGTATTGCGGCTCATTGCCCTCTCCAAAGCATCTGAGTCCTCCCATGACTTTTGAATGATTATCTTCATAAATCCTACGATAACCAGGATCAAGCTAGCAATCTAGGGTTGAGCCAATCCTAGAAAGCGCCTGTGAGCGAAATCTATCAAGCGCTTTTTTTGTTCTCCTGTTTTGACAATATTTAAAGATGCCCAATTGTTAAAGAAAAGAAACATAGTTAATTCATCATCATTCTAAATCCTTCTTAGTCAGATTTGATCCAATCCAATGTGATGTGACACACGTTGTGTATGGGTTCAGTCACATTTTTTTTATTTTTGTGAGTGAGAAAGTTAATACTTGTTGTTTTGGCTTCCTCCGGAAAATAAAACAAAAATATTTGAAAATGTGGGTATAACGTTCACCCTAAAATGCCAAATATCGGTCACGGGCAGCAACGTCACTGGTGGAAAAGCTACGCCTGACATATTTTGGGTTTATGTGAAGTTCGCAGCGATGCGTAGAATACCATTACCCTAGATTCTAGCCATCCTATGTACTTAGAGAGGGTCACCAGCTATCCCAAGGCGGAGCCGGATTCTTGGTATATAAAGTCTTCTCTGGCAACGATATAGCAGTTTCCAGTGTGTCGGCAAGAGTATGAACTTGAAAATTGTCCAAGTATATGCACCTACTTTGATATACTCGAATGATGAAGTGGAGGAAATGTATTTTGACATTTCTAGAGTCTTACAATTTTCAATGTTGTCATGGAGAACTACAACGCCAAAGTGGGAGTGCATATCTACCAATTGTAGTGGGATCGCACAGATTTGGTAGGAGAAGCTGATCACATCTGATGGAAATTCGTCATCACATCTGATGGAAATTCGTCACTTCTAGGTCCGAAATTCTTGAAGTTCAGAGCATTAACACGGACGAGTTACCAGAAGTCAGCCAAGAGCTTAAACGTGAAAAATCCCCTGTAGAAGTCGAAACAATGTGCAGCTCCAGCTAAATATACATATTTAAATCTAGCCTCTTCTCGTGGAGTGGCGGACAAAACCCTTTTTAAGTGCTATCGACACGTCACTCTCTTGAGCAACGTATTTAAGCTGTTTTCCAGTGTCATCAGTCACCACCAACAGTTTCGCGTCTCGCTTGACGAGTTATAGACCTCCATATAGACCGGTTCGCGAGGTTGAGGTGGCACCAAAGATGACATTCACATTACGGCAGATTATACATGAGACAGAAAAGTATAATCATCCTCTGTGCTTATAGCATTTATGGACTATGAAAAAGCCTTTGACTTTATTGCAACCTAGTCTATTCTGGAGTCCATGTAACGGCACCGTTTGCTCAGAGGTATGTCGAATTTCTGCGTCGGGCAAAACTTACAGTTGGGTAGAGACAATTTCGAGAAGGCTCGCAAAAGAATACAGCTTAACTGGGCAGCGTATAGGAAATCACGCCGCTTTTTGTCACGCTTACCGCAAAGACTTAAGACAAAGTGTGTTCTACCCGTGACTTACAGAACGTGGACACTGACGGTACGACTGGTCCACTAATTTGACTTAACAAGCTATTGAGAGGGCTACGCTCGGAGTTTCTCTGAAGAATCGAATTCGAAATGAAGTCATCTGCCAGAGAATCAAAGTACCTAATCGACCCTAAAATCAAAATAAAACTTATATTTATATATATTTACTAGATACTAGAGGCTACTGCAGCTACGCCCAGCCATTTTATTTTAACTGAATCTTTCCTTCCCGATCCCGTGAGAATTTCTTGAAATCCGTTCTTAGTGCACCCCTACGATCCTCAAGGGACGTGCAAAATGTCAGCTTCTTGTCCCAAATAGTTTAGGCTGTGCGTTGTCTGTCAGTCAGCCAGTAACGCATTTTTTTTCTATATCTATAACATTAGATACACATCCGTGTAATGTGCCCGGGTGTCACCCCAAAAATGGTGTCACCCGGGGCGGACCGCCCCCCCCTTGCTACGCCACTGCCGAATCCTCATCGACTGAACTATCGGACTTAGTATTCGGTCAGCAACTCATACCAAACGATCTGACCAGTCAGCATTATGTGACAGCGGCGGCTAAGATAACCTTTGGTCGCGTAACGTTCCGCACGGTGCGGCGTGGCGGACCGGAAAACCAGATATTGCCAGTGCCAGTACAATTATATTCACATTTAGATGATCCAATACAATTATTTATATGTCAATGTTCACATTTAGACGGACCCAGAAGTGTGAAGGGGCTGTAACTTTACTAGACACCGCAATAGGTTTCAACTTGTGTTTCAATCCTGTATTGGATTCGGGTTATCGGTTTCTGAGGAGGGAAGAATGAGTTAGTTTTGGAGAGGTCTTGACGCTTGACTGGTGACGGTATTTTGCATCAAGAGAAACAAAAGTCCTTTGTTATAGATGGAATAAAATGCTTAAGGAGATAGAAATTGTCTGAAGGGTTATCTACTAAGTAGTAACTCTTGTGTAAAACGAATTAAAAATATAACATTACATAAGCTGTAAGATCTTTTTCAGATCAAAATGAGAACAGCGGCGGCAGCCTTGCAAACGGTGCGCAAAATACTCGACGTTGTGATCGTTATACATAACTACTAACGTCATACAAGTAGGTACGTATATCTCGATTGCCATGACGATCCCTGACAGACGTGAAGGTAAGTCAGTAGGTACCTTTGAATATACTGCACTATACACAATAGTGTCAATAGCACAGAATATATAATTAGTACCTACGGTACAGAAGTTTAACTTCCGAGTTTAGGTATGATAAACGCAAGCGTCCGGTCACCGGACTAGTCTCTGCTGGCTGGCACTCGCTCGACTTGTCGCACACGCAGCGCACGCATCCGCAAAACAAAAGTAAACAAAAAACTCGCCGCCCGGCCCCCGCCGCTAGCCGACAGCCCTACCAGATTGAAGCGAGACGGCAGACAGTTATTGTACTATGAACGGTATACGCAATGCAAAAGGTTGAAATTAGGTTTGCCAGAATAGTAGGTAAATATCTCGGGGATTTTGCATCGCTTGTATGAAAGTGAGACAGGCCTGTCTTTGGGCTCTGGTGGTCAGACGGTAGACGCTCTTTGGAAAAGCTCTGCCACATTTGGTTAGATTAGTGCTATGCCTGAGCTGCAATAAAAGTGTTGGTTGCAACCGGGATTACGCTAAGTTGATGACGACAACACGTAAGTATTGTCTCCATTAAACTGAGTTGATAGTAGTAGTAGCGGTCTCTACCGATCGGTGTACTATCCGCTAGGGGCGCTTTTAGGAAATGTATGGAAATTCTTCTCGTCCCCTAGTCACAGTGACAACCGAATGTGAAACTCATACTAAATCCTCTGACGTAGTATCAAATAGACGACTTCACGACGTATTTTAACGCCAAAAATAGCCGCAATAGCTTTTTCTTTTTTAACAGGAGTCTAACCTTAGATAAAATTGTAAAAGTGCCTAGATATGTATATTGAGATCTCCTGCCTAACGTATCATGGCACAAAACTACTGAAGTTACGATCATGAAATTTGGCCAGTGGACGGTTTTTTGACGAAGGCATCTAACTAAGAAGGATTTCATAATATTTGGAATATTCTTCTCTAAGAGCAAAATTGTTAAGCAATTTGCTAATGTTGTAGCTAGCAGTATAAAATGTGGACAACGTCCAGTCATAATAAAATTTTAATCTTCCTCAGCATTTTTATCCCACTTCTGAACCTGTCACACTATGAACTACGCCGAAATTAAAAAACTAGACGAAGACACGTTGGGGAAGTTGAAAGAAGGCACAGGCCCAGCGGATGAATGTCTCTGTTCTCTTCTATCCCCCCCAACAGACAACGAAGACAAGAAGAGCATCAGATCATCCATCAAAAAAGTTTTTGGGAAAGTAAAAACAGCTGAGTGTAATGTTTTCTTCTTTTATTCCCGCTACAATATAGAAGGCAATATTTTATATAAACTCACAGCGCCAAACTAAACAGTTGCAGTGTTTTTTTATTTATTTTAATAGGCGGCAAACGAGCTGACGGATCGCCTGATGCTAAGCAATTACTGCCGCCTATGGACAGAAGCAACACCACAGGAGTCGTTGCCGCCCCTTGGGGTTGGGAAAAGGGATCGGACGAGGAGTGGGATGAGGGAGAAGGAATAGAGTACACTCACCGAACGAAACCCAACAGTTTAGGTACTGTTACTTTACGTCGATTTTCTGTGAGAGGGTAGTACTTCCCCGGTTGAGCCGGCCCATGCATGCTGAAATCAGCAAGGCTCTACTACCTGTAAAAGTTTTGATACTTATTTCCATCACTATAAGAACGGTACAAACGTTAAAGTGTCAAACTTGACGAGTGGCTACTCGTGTACGTGTGTACGTAACGTACATACAGTACGGCCGTTTATCGATGGCGAGTCTGAAGTTCGCGCAGAAGGCGGCGCAGTAATCCTTTTTAGGAACAACGCGGTGGCAAGAAGCGGGGTGCGCGGGGCGGTAGTCTAGGCCAGTGACTCACGTTATGTAAATACAAATTAATAGTTTATTCAATAAAAAATTTAAATCGAAATTTAATCTCAGGACTATGTTTGTTACAAACATCATAATCAACAACTTTTGTTCTATGACTTTTTACAAAACATAAATACATTTGCCAAAAACAAACCTTCAAGATTTCGTTGTCCTATCTAACACATTTCAACTCGTGTGTTTTGCTGTGCCTACCTACGCCTACCGCGCACTGTTCAATCGCCCCCGTCGCACGCCGCCCGCACCCCTCGCTATTGTTCTACCGCTTTCGCGTAGACTTCGCAACATTTAGAGCATTCTATTTAAATATTTTTATTTTTGTAGGAAAATTGATGAACTAAAATATGATGAATCTCTAAAAGTCATAGAACAAAAGTTGTTGATTATGATGTTAGTAACATAGTCCTGAGAGGTTAACGGTGTTTTACAAATAATCCGCCTGTATAGGGCATAAGATAGATAGATAATTCTTTATTGTACACCACAAGTCACATTACAGAGTTAGAAGAGAACAAGAAGAAGTTTACAAATACAATGCACAATGGGCGGCCTTATCGCTAAAAGCGATTTCCTCCAGGCAACCTTTGGATGGAAAGAAATAGATAAGGGAAATAGAATTATAAAATGGTGTAGTAATAAAGTTCCCTGCTAAGTAAAGATAAACATTCATATATTACGTAAATACAGAAACATATAATATTCATACATACATAGGTACATAAATGCATACATACATACATCCCTACTTCCCTACTAATATTATAAATTTGAAAGTGAGTATGTATGTATGTATGTTCCGTTTTCACGCTAAAACGGCTGAACCGAATTTGTTGATATTTAATATAGAGATATATTGGACCATGGAGACGGACATAGGCTACCATAAGTTGCAAAAAATAAATTGGGAGTGATTGTAGGGAGGATAGAAGTTTGTACGGCACAAATTTACCTCTTGGAAGTAAGAACGCATGCGCTAATAATTGAGTGTTGCGCATGTGCTAACATATCTGTCAGTACTGTCACGTCATACATAGTGTCATATTGTGCACGTTGAAAAACCAGCCAGTTACATTCAGTACAGCCAAAGAGGTTTGATTACTAATTATACATTCGAAATAATAAAATACTTTTGCCCCCACCCATTACAGAAAATTGTTCGCATATATAAACTAATAATTTATAATTATAATAAGCTTAAACGGCTGAAACGATTGTCACTACTAATATTAAAAATGCGAAAATGTTTATAGAGATATATTGTGATGTTATTATGTACCTTTCAGTAGATAATGGACAATGGTAGATAATGTCATGGATACTGACCGAGTTACTTTGTACCCTATAGAGTTTCTGAAGTCTTTAGAATAATCAGGAGTGTCTTCACACATCTTGAGACTGAAAGTAGATTTGTGTTACCCCGAATTTAACGCGCGCGAAGCGGCGGGCAAAAGCTAGTCATACATAAATACATACATACATATACTCACGCCGTTTTCCCGTCGGGGTAGGCAGATAAGCCTCAGTACCTACCTAGCTCCTATACTGCACTAGAATAATTTTTATTTGCATTAACTACTTATTTATATATTTCTCAAAGTAATTATTTTCTCCTTTAGGTTAAAGAGGGTAGAGGCGGAATAGGAGGAGGGGGAAGAGTTAGGAGTGCTAAAGAGAGAAAGACTCGAATCGTTGGACAAGGACAGGTGATCGATATACCAATCGCTATAGGGCCAGCACCAGCAGGTACCTAAACACAATCAATACATATAAATAAAATTGGAGTGTCTGCTTGTAATATTAAAATAACCGATTTTTACTAAATGCACATGGATGTATACACGTACATATACCAAAATGTCATTTTTTACAATTTTTGTCTGTCTGTCTGTTTGTTCTCAATAATCTCTGGAACGGCTATACCGATTTTTATGAGACTTTCACTGGCGGATAGCTGATGTACCAAGGAGTAACTTAGGCTATAAATTAACCGGGTACGCGAAGTATTTCCCTTAGGACGCGAGTGAAACCGTGGGAAAAATCAGTAATGCGCCTCATGGATCAGAACGTCTTTGGTTCAAATCCAAGGCGCGAATCATGAATCCTCTCCTTTGCGCAGAAGTTTATCGTCTCTACACTACGCTCTTGCTTCTAGGTAACGTTAAGAATAAGAAAGAAGTAATAAAGCACAAGGGCTCCTGTGGCAAATGCGGGTGCGACAAGGAAGACATCACTCTGCAACATTCTTACGCGAACATCCGCATCACAAGCCCGGATATCTCCACTTTCTGTCCTTGTCCCTCTCACGAATGTTTACCTGGTAAGTCTCTTTTTAATTTCCATGTTATAACCTTGTAAGTGTGTCGAGCGATAGCCTAGTAGAGACCGACAGACTGCTACGCAGAGGGGCCGCGTTCGAATCTACGTCGCGCACCGATGACTTTTCGGAGTAATGTGCATATTAAATTTGTTTATTATCGCTTGCTAAATCGGTGAAGAAAAACATCGTGTGGAAACCTGCATGTCTGAGAGTTCTCCATAATGTTCTCGAAAGACATGTGAAGTCTGCCAACCTGCACTTGGCCAGCGTGGTGGTCTATGGCTTTAGCCTTCTCATAGTGAGAAGAGCCCTGTGTCCAGCAAGGGCGTCACCAAGGGGGGGGCAGCTGCTCTCGCCTAGAGACTCAAAAAGCCCTACAAATCATACTTTTCTCATTTTCCATATCAACTTGCCCCATTTTAGGCCATCGGCTGGCAACTTTGCCCCTCCCTAGGCAATCGGCTGGCGACGCCCCTGTTGCCCAGCAGTGGGACAGTATAAAGGGCTGATGATGATGAAGTGTGTCGTGGATGTGTGGGTCATTGTAGCTCCTAAACGCAGAGGTTAATAATTATAAGGTTCTTCTTTGGTTGAGAAGTGGCGTGATATAGGTAGTTTCTAGCTAAATTATTAAATAACTATGTCGGTGTAGACAGTTCTATGAAAATAAGTGCCAAAGCTATATCATCGTCCTAGCGTTATCCCAGTCTCAACCTGGGGTTCTCTTACTAGTCTAACCGGATTTGGTTGAATATTAGCTTTCCACAGAGCGACTGCCTGTCTGACCTCCGCAACCCGAAGGGATAGCGATATTCCATGGTTAGGACTAGTGTCAGTTTATTTTAGAGGTACTGACGCCCTGTAACGACTGTCAAAGATCTTCATGACAGCCGGGACCGACGGCTTAACGTGCTCTCCGTGGCGCGAGTCAAGCGATAATTAACAGTTCAATAAGCACATAACTCCCGAAAAGTCAGTGGTGCGCGCCGTGGATTCGAGCCCGATACCCTCTGCATGGCGGTCCGTTGGTATCTCCACAGACTATCGCTGCCTTAAGTGCCAAAGCTATCTACTAATAAATAATTAAAATTTTCAGAGAAAGACCGCGAGAAACTGAAAAACAACATAAAAGTTACCATAGAGCGAATGACAATAGACCCGGACAGCGAAAATTCCGAAACCAGTATTCATAAACAACGCACGATACTTGAGCCACCTCTATACAAGAAGTCTGTATCAAGCCTCATAAACGCACAATACGAGACAGAAGAAGACAATCTAATCTAAATTTCGGGCCACGTGTCAGGTCAATTTCTTCTCTACTTCTTCGTAGCACATATGTTTTTTATGTCTCACTCTGACTTGCTGCAAAGAAGAAGTACGTGCGTCGATATCTTAATTCATCATTCGGTGCTTTGGGGTCATCTCTATTTTATTTTGAGAGCTTATGACTCATTTTGAAAAAAGAGAATGTTAAATTAATTAACTGTAGCGACACACCTGCTGAAAGCATGGCGCTGATACTAAAGCGACTGAATTATCGGTCTTAGTATTCGATTGGCATGGCACACTAAACACGCCAAATAGTCGAAATAATTATGCAACGCCAGCGGATTAGTGGCTAGCTTTCGTTCGTATAACGCGTCGCAATTCCTATGCAAAATATATTGAATGTTTTGTTGCTGAAATAGACGCTTGATGGATCAAAGCCACGCCGAACGTGTAATTTCGGCTTAAGCCGAAGAAAACTTAAAAACATTGCGAGCGTTTTCACCGCTTGTTCGGCGTCATAGTTTACGCAGGTGTGTCGCGACACTTAGGTACGAGCGCGTCAGAAATCTTACAATTTGTACTCATCTCATAAGTGTTTCATTGGTCACTATCTATAATGCTCGGGCAATATAAATAATATACTGGTCTCGTCAGTGAGTTAATTTTCCATGTTACATAATGCCCGGACAATATGAATTATGACCTAATCAGATTCAGATCTGTAAAATTCTGCATAAATTGCATGCATTTCACTACGTTGCAATAGGTGATTTCTCATTATGAACTGAAATAAAGCTTGGTATGATAAGTAAGGGATTTTTAATTAGTGGCCTAATAAAAATTACCCTTTTTTTGGTGTCGTGTTGGAAAATCCTCATGGAGTCCCTCCGCCCTGGGGGAAGGGCGAAGGGTACTGACAGACTCTTACTGACTAAAAACCAACCCGTGTTCCTTATGTACCCGTGTGTCGGATGGTCGGGTATCGCCGAAGCATTCGTCGCTACCCCCCGACGGGTATTGGCCCCCCAGATGGTCAGGCGGGCCCCGAACAAAACCCCCTTGGCGGCGGATGAAGGTGTTGGGCTCCGTCGCCAAAACACCCAGCGGCCGCAGAGGATACGGAGGACGGCAACCTGGCAACACCGCATCCCTCTTCCTCTGCGGCCCCACCGCGACGCGAATAACAATCGTGCGCTCCCATTTGGTCGCGGGAGATAGGGCGCGCGGCAACGCAACACCGACACGCCTCTCCTCCCGCGACCGCGCCCGACACAGAGGGACAGAAGAACTGTCCTCCGCACCTTTGGACGCATCCTGCGCAGGCCCCTCCAAGCCCACGCGGAGTGTCCACTCCCGGGATCTCTTTTAGCTTCACCGCGGATGTCCAAGCCATGGTTACTGAGCCTCCCCACCACGACAAGGTGGAGATCCCACAGGGGTGATTCAAAATTACCCTAACTGATGGGTTTGGAGACATGTAGGTACTTGCCATGTTAGTTTAATGCAAGTGTTCCTGGTATTAAAAAAAAATAAGTTTAATAAAAGTCATTTAAAGTTTAAAAACATTTATTATACAATTATTTTACATAGGTAGGTACTATGATATTTTTCTCTTTAGACTATCTCAGATTTAACATTTAATTATAGATAACCAGTAGTGTAATAACTACTAAGAAACATTTTGCGTACAGTGCTATCGCAATTACGTTCATCGCTTTGATTGGTTTATCCAACATCTACAACGATCAGACAGCCAATTCTCGAAATTATATTTGTTCAAAATGCAGCTTCAATATAGTCTCGGTGTCATACTTATGTCATAAATGGTATTCTCCTAAATTTAACTGATAATTGAATGATGTCCCGACTATAGTCCATTCACAGTTATTTTACCTCTAGCTGTTAGATTGGCCAACCTGGGCGTTGTGTTGCTATATTTAGTATCTAATACTCCAATTTTAAATATACAGTATTGCTAAAAACGTATCTATTTTTTTATTGCCTACGCGATCGTATTTAATATATTTAATGTTTGTAACAAAACCTCTTGATATTGGCATCGGCTATACGCATGTACATTTATTTTCTTACGAAATAACTAATTTCCTATGAAGATAAATAGTTATAATAAAAAATTTGTCTATTTACGTCAATGTGAGGTTTTAATTATCAAATACGAAAGCTGCTAATTTAATTATCACATTTATTTTGAATAAGAATGATCCATGCGGACTGCCAATGACGATTCGTAGCTGATGTCAGATTCTCGGACTTCCAATGCTGATTCGTAACTGCTGTCAGATTCTGTATCAGACTCATAGTTTAATTCTATTATGAACCTGTCCATCGCAGCATCCATAGACCCATCTGTTTCACGAAGCTTGTCTTCAATGTGGCGCACATGTGCGCATTGTTTTTACCAGTCTTCTGCAGTGATAGATAGAAAAGCTTCTTCAGCTAAATTGACAATGTTGTTTGCCTCTTGTCCTACATTTTTGCTTGCGACTCGCCTTTTAATGAGACTCCACATAAATTGAATTGCGTTTAGCTCGCAGTGGTATGGCGGTAATCTAACCACTTTGTGGCCATGCCCGCTATTAGGACCTTTTATCTGATCCTAAAAAGATTCTCGGCACCTCATTCCTGTCAGTTGTTTCTCTAAGCGAAAACTTCTTTTCTTACACTTTGTATAGCCTAATACATTCTATCTGCATCCCGAATCCCTCGTTCAGTCACTCTTGCCTCAAATTTTGGCATTTTTAAGTCTGTCTGCAAAAATCATATAGACTACAATTACTTTCTTCATCATAAAAACCTATTTAATACAAAAAACGCGATAGACGTATTTAAATAAGGATTTTCTCTCCATTCAAAAAATGTCTATACAGATAAGACTGACATTACACACACTCATGGTGGTTACAGATGGACATTCTAGTTTCCACTAAAATTGGGTAAAATGTTATGCACTGGTAACATACCTGTCATCACAGAGTACCATACCAACATAAAGCAAACAAACACCGACATTTGTCAGAGGTAAAATAACTGTGAACGGACTGTAGATTGTAAATTGAACAAAGTGCACAAGGTTCAAATATGGTAGTGTCAAATTAGACGATATTGGCATTAGGTAGGTAAGTGTAACCAAAGAGCTCAGATATTTACATAGAGGCGCATTTTCTATCCAGGGCGCTCTGGAGACAAACTTTCTGTGACCCAAACTGCCGCTTGGCGGCGTGGCAGTCGCGCTGTGACAGCTGTCTCTACGAGAGCAAGAGAAACGGAGAACGACGCTAGCGTCGCCAACGGCGCCTACTACGAACTAAACTGGAGACAGTCCCCACTTGGAATCAGCACACGAAAGCCTTAAGAACTGCGCTTCTATGTAAATCTGTATTCATTGGCGTCAGGTCCAAACTGACGTCAGATATGTACAGACGCGTACACATACATAATACAAACAAACACACACGTACGAAAATATAGGGGCTTTGACAGTCTGGAACTGTGATGCCTCAGTGCTGCCGAATAGTGAGCGTCATTTCAGAAACCCTCATTGAATGATGTCCCAACTAGATTGTAAATTGAACAAAGTGCACAACGCTCAAATAAGGTGGTGTCAAATCATACGATATTGGCATTAAGTAGGTAAGTGTAACAGAAGCGGTTAGATGCGGGCGGCTCAAAATCGGTCTGTGTGGAGAACCTTGGGGGAGGCCTATGTCCAGCAGTGGACGTCTCTAGGCTGATATGATGATGAAGTGTAACAGAATACCGATTGTGAGTCAATTCAAAATCTAATCGCATGTCGCTCAAAATACAGTGCCGTTTTCAAATGAAATACGAGAATTGGCGTTCTGACGTTGAAGCGGACCAATCATCGCGAGATTGTCTCAACAACGAGCTCATGGATATGCACAGCGGCAAATAATTTTAGTAGAAGAACATGACTGAGTAAAACACATACCTATATAAACAGATATGCGACATTGAAGTTTGAAGTACGTTTAACCTCCTGAGTCCTGGGGTACCTATGTTACGAATATTGTTTTGAAAATTTGGGCACATCACACTATTACAGTGTTGAAGCTAGGAAAAATAAGGAAAAAACATATATATTTTTTTGAAATGTTAGATTTTCAAATAGCCGACTTAACGTTTCTTTTCAAGTACAGTTATTTTAATCTATGCAAGCATTATTTTTTAGACGTACCATATATGACCCGTCAGGCCTCAGGAGGGATCCGAATTGACAACGTCGAATATAGTTTGTTATTTATCGCTTGCTAAACGGTGAAGGAAAACATCTTGAGGAAACCTGCATGTCTGAGAGTTCTACATAATGTTCTTGAAAGACATGTGAAGTCTACTAACTCGCACTTGCCACCACGGCATCGTGGTAGACTGTGGTTGTACCCTTCTCATAGTGAGAAGAAACCCGTGCCCAGCAGTGGGACAGTTCATAATTATAGAGGTTTCACGAACTACATACGAGATCGTGCGAAAAGAAATGAAAATCCCAAATAAGCGTTTGTCGTTATACAGGGTGCTGATTTGCATTTGCAAAATATTTTAAGGGGTGAATATACTACTATAACTGAATACAAATACATGAAAAATAAGTCACTAAAAGCTTTAAAAAAAAATTCATAGTTTTCATGAAAATTAACTCGGTGTATTGACCGCCGCCACCGCTCAGCTGATCGCCACTGCAGGTGCCTAACACACACAAGCACACGTACCTACAATGACTGCGCGATTCAGTCTTATTTTTTACGATATAACAGTTAATTCTGATTTACCATCTAAGTAACATTTAATGAAAATAGTGTTTTATATCATCGCACACTGTTTAAAATAATTTTAGGTTAATAAGTATACTGTCTATCTAGTATTATTAAAATATTTTGCAAATTCATATCAACAACTTGTAAATTGGTACTATTACATAGGAAGATATTTTCAGGGATATACACTGTTATTTATCACAATAAATAAACGTATATTTTCCAGTAAAACTGACCACTACCTATGGTAAATACCACGATTTATAGGTAAAAAACAAAAAGAAATATCTCTATAAATATTCGGGCGCTGTTTAAGGCCATCTACCGGCAAAATATGTCTTTCAGATAAAAATTTCGAATGAACATTTTAGAGATATCAACACACTTAAATTATAAACAACCTATACCTAATTGCTTTTTAATAAAAGGTGTAATCATTCACTTGTAATGAGCATTCTTGAAAATAAAAGAGTGTTTTAATGATCATTTAATCGCACATTCTGGCGAGAATTATTGTTGAGTACGAAAATAATTTCAAAGCGAAACAATTTGCTCTGGATTATTTATTAATATTAATATTTTTCTAGCTAACTACATATTTCTCCCTTCATTAAAAATACATATAAATCTGTACTTATTCCATATATTAAAATAAAACATAAATTACACTAAGGAATATGAAAATATAAAAAATATTAATTAAATTAAAATCACAACTTCGAACAGGAATGTTGACATTTATTATTTTATTTATTAGATATCACCCAAAAACTACGTGTCGCAAAAAAGGTGGTCATACAGAAGAAAGTTCGTGTTAAAAATCGTGGAATAGTCTACATGATGGCCGTACCTTCATTATGAAAGGCCGGGTCGTCTAATCCAAAACTAAGCAGAGCCTGTACGTTGATTACTAGATAAACAAAGTCTCTTTTGTCTGGAATTTATAAGAAACGATGACCTCTGAGTTTGTTTCGGATGTTTCTTCTCAGGGCAGTCAGGTAGAAACACCGGCCTCATTTAATCTTAATATATAAAATCCTTGCGTTACTTACTGACTGACAGACACGCTCCAGCTGAAGCTATTGGGCGCAGGAAGCTGAAATTTGGCATGTATATGCCTTGGGCACTGTAGGGGTGCACTAATAAGGGATTTCCCGAAATTCCCACTGGATCGGCCAAAACGGGTCAATTTAAAACAAATGTAGGCGTAGCTGCATGGCGTCCTTTAGTTTAAAAATAAATAATGACTTTGTTTAAGTGCTTCACTTAAGTCACAATGTGTCACTTATGAACGTCAAAATTAAAAATAAGTTACTTAAATATTCTGCATGGGTACAAAAAGCTGAATAAAAAAATGTGCTAAACTGTAAAGATTGCATGTTCATTAAAACATATTAACATAGAAATTATGCAGTAAAATTTCGTATTATTTACTTTCTTATTTTTTAATATGACCACACTTTTTTGTTCCACATATGCGAAAATTTTAATTTAATAACAAGCCACAAGATATACTTGCTGAAAATTATAATTACACAAATATATTTTAACCAACAATAAATATAATTAAATCAAATTTCACGTGAAATCTATAAATATTTTTTTATTATTAAATTATATTAATTTATTACGTCGTCTGTACTTATAGTTAGAATCGTGTTCGGAAGTTACTTCATTGGTTAGATAAAAACATAATTTAAAGACATTGAAATCAAACTACGGTTTATGGATTCTATCGCAATATATTACATTTAAACAGAATGATCTAGAAACAACATTATTTACTAACATCCGACGGTTCGATTACTTTACGGGAATCGTGGTCACGGAAGACAGAGGTTACGTTGCGGTAAAATCCGTAAACTGTACCTAGATTATTTTTTAATATCTAAAGACATTTATGGGTATAGTAATGCAAGTAGATGGGTAAAACTAGGTTTAGTCGGGAAAGCTTAGGCTCTAGACAGATGGACCGCATTTCAACTGCAATCCAACCGCAAATTGCAGTTCAATTGCAGTTGGCATGCAATGGTGTAAACTGCTCACCGACTGCAATCGAACTGCATGGTTGGTTTGCAGTTCTGTTGCAGTCGTGTCAACTGCATTCAAACAGCATCCGAACTGACATTTGCGGTTGGATTGCAGTTGAAATGCGGTCCGTCTGTCTAGAGCCTTAGGTTAGAATAAATACCCGGGTAAACCTAAATATATACTAGCATCTTCTAACATTACTTTTAACATTAGAAAACATCCTACAATTTACATTATAAAATACAATTCTGCTTGCAGATTACATTAATATTTAAAAAACAAAACATTTCTTGTTACAAATTTATTTCAATTAAAAAAGAAGATACAGCACCCAAAGCCAAAAATGGGAAGACCACATATCTAGTAAATGTTCGCGCTTATACTTCAAATCAACTTAAATAAGATAGATACCTCCCTGTATATAAAAACTGAAGGTTTTATAGGTAAGTAAGTGAAGTTCTGACGCGTATATTTACTATATAACAAGTAGTAGGTAAGTTGTAACAGATAAATTCGCGTATCTGTACCATCTCACACATAAATAACAGTTCCAAATACCTGTTACAAAATTCCAGGCTGTTATATCATAAAGTCAAAGTTAAAATGATTTATTAATCTAGGCCACAAAGTTACGTTTATGAATGTCAAAATTGAATCAAATCAAATCATTTATTAATCCATCACATTTTGGGTGGTTTACAGGTTCACACAGATAATTAATTCGTATCACCAAAATCTGCCTTAAGAGACGTATGAATTTTTGTTTGAGTAGAAGTAAATTACTTAATGATTCCACATTTACATTTACTACCGCGTTCGCAATGCAATAGGTAACCATGATAAAGAACTGGCAATTAAAATTGTTTGATTTGTGATCAATGTGATCATAAAAGAAAAGCAAGTATTCTGTCTGTTGTATCTGTCACAGAAACAGTTTCCATCTTCTTCTAGCAAAGGTAAACGTCATAGGCATGAATAGAGAACCAGTTGTGACAATCACTTCCGAGGAACAGGAGCAGTTATTTAAGTTGGTTTGTAACAGTTACAGACTGTTGTCTTATGATACCTGTTATATTTAACTGTTACGATAAATACTCCTTACTTCTGTGTAGGACTTTTTATCCAACTGAATTTTTACAACATAACTAGCAAAAAAAATATAACTCCATAAAACGAAACCCTTGTAAAAAAACATAATATTAAATATATACTAAAATATCTATCTTACAAATAAAAATAAATTAAATTATATATTTGAACTACTTATATGGATATAAATAAATTACGGGTAACAAAATATCACAATGGGCAATATTAGGAATATCGTTCTTGTTAATAAAATTAAACATTAATTAATATTACAATTAAATTAAATATTAAGTACAATCTAATCACTCTAACCCGTACAATTTAATAAATAAAAAAAATATTACTCAATGACGAAAAACCAAAAATATCCCGAACGTCTTATTAAAAAATAAGGACTAAGTAATAATAAAATTCAAAATCGTTTATTCAATTAGGTCAAAAAGTGACGTCTATGAACTTAAAATTTATGAATTAATTGCATAAAGATTGTATGATATATTGATGACATTAAGTGCCACATTATGCAAAGGAGTAGAACCAAGAGAAAGAACGGTCAATAAAACTTTTTGCCACTCTTTTCCATCGCCAGATTAGTATTTTTGTCAGCGGGAATACACAAAATTCAATATGGAAAATTATAGTGATCACTTTAGTTTAGACTTCACTGTTTAGGCGAATGTAATATGTATTGGTCAGACCATAAGGTTTAATATTTATTGGAATTATTTATTAATATGTTAGGATAATTCTAAATAGGCGTCAGCACCTTCTAAATAAACTGACACTAGTCTAAGCCATGGAATGTCGCAACCCCTTGGGTTTCGGAGGTCAGACAGGCAGTCGCTCTGTGGAAAAGCTAGTATTCAGCCAAATCCGGTTAGACTAGTAAGCGGACCCCAGATTGAAACTGGGATAACGCTAAGAAAATGATGATGTTAGGATAATTCTCGCACCCAGACTAAGCGTAGCTCGTACTAAGACAGCCAGATAACTGATAAACATAGTTATATATTCTTAAATACATACATATTTTAGACTATGGCCCCGCGGCTTAGCGGGGTCGAATCCCGCTCAAGTCAAACATTTGTATACGTGAACATGGACGTTTGTCTTGGTCTGGATGTTTCTATGTATATATATTTAAAAAAATAAATATGTATGTTCCAGAAATATGACCCGTTATCTTTACAGTACTAATATTATACAAGCTCAACTTAGTTTGGGACTAGATGGCGTTGTGTGTATGTGGCAAAATATTATACAAATTACACCCATCATAGTGGTCATTCACACAAAGATTTGTCCTCGACAAGAATCGAACCTACTACCTTCGGTTTAGCAGTCATAGTTACAAACCACTCCACCGATAGGCCACATTAATCCAGAGTTTAACAAATTTCATAACAAAATTAGTATTTAAATACAACTAACACTATTTAAATGTCCCCATAGTCATACTATTTAGATTTTAGTAACTATATAAATTGAGTACCATACTGGTACGTGTAAATAAAATTATGAATAATTAAGTAACATCTGATATTTGCACTAATACATTACAGTTTAATTTTAAGTAAATAAATAAATATTTTAACATTTTGGTATTTTGGAAGCCAAACTTACAATAATAAGCTAACAATTAATAATTTAAATCAATCTAAATTTCTATAGAATGTAAAAGAATAAAAACCTCAATAAAAATATTAAAGTAATGGAAGAAAAGCACCCTGAAAGGCCGCAACAACAGACGACATGTCGCCGCTACACCCGACACGTCGCGACTAGTCACTGTAGTCATGCTTTTGAAACTGAACGAGACCATAGGCAATAGGCGTATATAGCAGGGAGTCCTAGTATCTTGTAGTGCCCACACCGGGCTGGACCAGGCTGAACACCAAAGAAGCAACACACCATTGTTTTATAAGAACCCCATACCACCAACGTTGCATAGGGTTCCCACCAAGAACTTAGGGTCCCAAGCCAACCTCACCTGCAAGTGGTGCACCTGCCGATCAACGGACGAGGCTCTGGCAAACAAAATATCCCGATAAGACTCAGATACTCACTGTATGACTCAGATACTCACGGCAATAGGCTCGCCATCTATTACGTGGGATCAAAACACTGGCGAAAATTGGGCGTTTAATATGCCTCTGCCTAAGTGCCTACCCCTTCGGAGAAACAGGCGTGAGTCTACGTATGTATGCCATACCACCAAATAACCCAAGATTCGCCAATGCCGCAGACGGCAGTAGCGCACGACAGCGCCGTATTCCTATTGGTCCTGAGTGTTTTATGAGACAAGACATCTGACGTTTTTGACGACGTCTCATGAGCGGTCGGGCGACATGTCGCTACGACGCGACGTAGTCGAGGTGTCGCGTGCTACGCTGTGACGTAGACGAGGTGACGTTTGCTACGCGGCGCTGTTGCTGACTTTTCGTTTGCTACGACGCGCCGATGCTGACGTGTCGCTTGCCACGACACGCCATAGACGACATGTCGCTTGCTACGACGACGTAGGCGACGTGTCGCTACGGCAGGTATTTCTCAAACCAGTAGTGCCGCGACAACAAGTTGCGTGTACGAATTGCACTATACTAAAATAATCCATTTTAAATACGTCATGTACTTTTAAATTATTTTTGTATATTTACGTATCAGATTCGCAGAAAATTTACAAGTTCTAACGCTATCTGACTAGTATACATTAATCACACTATCTCTGTCCATCTTGTTGCAATAAATGAGACAGCAAAACATCAATATATTGAACTATTACTCTACATAGCCTGATTTATTCGCATTGTAGCGACAAAAGCTAAAAAGTGGCTCCAAAATTTTAAATTATAGTGCTAAAATTTAGCTCCAGTACCTATTGGAAATTAGAGATCCAAAACTTAGTTTCACAATTAAAAAATTAGCTTCACAGTAATTAAATTATGCAGGAAAAATAGTTTTTAACGTTAAAAATAATGGAGCCAAAATATGGCGTGTATAAAAAATCATACAGCCAAAAATTAGGTACACAATACAAAATTACAAGGCGAATAATTGGAGCTCCACACTTGGAGCTAGGATTGCAATTGGCTATAATTGGCACTTCAAAAGTCCAATTTGTGGCTTCAAACACGAATTTAAGCCAACATTTGGCTACGAACAGAAAAGCCAATCCGACTCGGAAGCCAAAACATTTAGTTTTACAAACCAAATCTTAAATATTTACACCTAGATTACGAACAGCCAATATTTGGCTCTAAGCCTAATTACAGCTTTAAAAGCCAAATTATATCCATTTGTCGTCTTTTTTGCCGTTCAGCAAGGGAGTCGATTCTTCTTTCAGATCTTTGACGGGACTTTCTGGTTTCCCGTTGAAGAATTTGGCTGAATTCTGTGACACGATATAGGGTATGCCGGCCAGTTCTGATGATAGAGGGTTGTAGTACTGCCTGTAGCAAAATATAGCTACGACGTAGCCCAGGGCTGATCCGGCTAAGACATCTGTTGGAGAGAAAATATATTATATACAACACAATATATAAAATTACAACTCAAATAACACAATTCTTTGAATAAAGTTGATCTACTGGTTGATTCCACATTCAGCCAATTTAAAGTTTATACATTATTTGCCGTGTGGTTGACGTGGTTGACAGCATAGAATACAAGTGTCACCACCCCCCCTATCTTCCCGAGGGTGTCGTAAGAGGCGACTAAGGGAGAACACGATGCAAATACCATCTTTGCGTAGAGACGGAAAACTCGACATCAAACCCTATACGACTGCCTCGTTGGTCTCGCGGCATAAATGTGCGCGTGGGATCGGGAGGTCCCGGGCAGTGTTATTGGGTTTATCTGTCACGAAATTCTCAGTAGCAGCACGGAGTCAGGAAATGTGCCCGGTACGTCAATAGGCTGGCCCCTTATTACGTGGGACTAAAGTATATCTGGCGAAAAGTGGGTGTAGAAATACACCTCTGCCTACCCCTTCGGGGATAAAAGGCGTGACGTTATAAAAAAAAGTTAATACAGTATTTTATATCTGACGATTGAAAAAAGGAGATTGATTAAAAAATATCTGTGAATATAACTAAAATTAGCTTAATAGTCTTTTCACACCTTGCCAATGATGATGGTAGTCGCATGTCCTGGAGAGAGCGACGCACGTGGCTACCATGAGAGGCGCGAGACACGCGAGCACCCGCAGCCCCGAGCCGCGGCGCCGAGACAGCACCCCCAGGCGCCCGCACACCCACGCACACGCCATGCCCAGCGAGCAGAACGACACTGACACAAACATCATCATCATATTATACATATATATACGGAGCCCCGAGCCGAGCCGAGCCGAGCCGCGGCGCCGAGACAGCACCCCCAGGCGCCCGCACACCCACGCACACGCCATGCCCAGCGAGCAGAACGACACTGACACAAACATCATCATCATATTATACATATATATACGGAGCCCCGAGCCGAGCCGAGCCGAGCCGAGCCGCGGCGCCGAGACAGCACCCCCAGGCGCCCGCACACCCACGCACACGCCATGCCCAGCGAGCAGAACGACACTGACACAAACATCATCATCATATTATACATATATATACGGAGCCCCGAGCCGAGCCGAGCCGAGCCGCGGCGCCGAGACAGCACCCCCAGGCGCCCGCACACCCACGCACACGCCATGCCCAGCGAGCAGAACGACACTGACACAAACATCATCATCATATTATACATATATATACGGAGCCCCGAGCCGAGCCGAGCCGAGCCGAGCCGCGGCGCCGAGACAGCACCCCCAGGCGCCCGCACACCCACGCACACGCCATGCCCAGCGAGCAGAACGACACTGACACAAACATCATCATCATATTATACATATATATACGGAGCCCCGAGCCGAGCCGAGCCGAGCCGAGCCGCGGCGCCGAGACAGCACCCCCAGGCGCCCGCACACCCACGCACACGCCATGCCCAGCGAGCAGAACGACACTGACACAAACATCATCATCATATTATACATATATATACGGAGCCCCGAGCCGAGCCGAGCCGCGGCGCCGAGACAGCACCCTTAGGCGCCCGCACACCCACGCACACGTCATGCCCAGCGAGCAGAACGACACTGACACAAACATCATCATCATATTATACATATATATACGGAGCCCCGAGCCGAGCCGAGCCGAGCCGCGGCGCCGAGACAGCACCCCCAGGCGCCCGCACACCCACGCACACGCCATGCCCAGCGAGCAGAACGACACTGACACAAACATCATCATCATATTATACATATATATACGGAGCCCCGAGCCGAGCCGAGCCGAGCCGAGCCGCGGCGCCGAGACAGCACCCCCAGGCGCCCGCACACCCACGCACACGCCATGCCCAGCGAGCAGAACGACACTGACACAAACATCATCATCATATTATACATATATATACGGAGCCCCGAGCCGAGCCGAGCCGAGCCGCGGCGCCGAGACAGCACCCCCAGGCGCCCGCACACCCACGCACACGCCATGCCCAGCGAGCAGAACGACACTGACACAAACATCATCATCATATTATACATATATATACGGAGCCCCGAGCCGAGCCGAGCCGAGCCGAGCCGCGGCGCCGAGACAGCACCCCCAGGCGCCCGCACACCCACGCACACGCCATGCCCAGCGAGCAGAACGACACTGACACAAACATCATCATCATATTATACATATATATACGGAGCCCCGAGCCGAGCCGAGCCGAGCCGAGCCGCGGCGCCGAGACAGCACCCCCAGGCGCCCGCACACCCACGCACACGCCATGCCCAGCGAGCAGAACGACACTGACACAAACATCATCATCATATTATACATATATATACGGAGCCCCGAGCCGAGCCGAGCCGCGGCGCCGAGACAGCACCCTTAGGCGCCCGCACACCCACGCACACGTCATGCCCAGCGAGCAGAACGACACTGACACAAACATCATCATCATATTATACATATATATACGGAGCCCCGAGCCGAGCCGAGCCGAGCCGCGGCGCCGAGACAGCACCCCCAGGCGCCCGCACACCCACGCACTCGCCATGCCCAGCGAGCAGAACGACACTGACACAAACATCATCATCATATTATACATATATATACGGAGCCCCGAGCCGAGCCGAGCCGAGCCGAGCCGCGGCGCCGAGACAGCACCCCCAGGCGCCCGCACACCCACGCACACGCCATGCCCAGCGAGCAGAACGACACTGACACAAACATCATCATCATATTATACATATATATACGGAGCCCCGAGCCGAGCCGAGCCGAGCCGCGGCGCCGAGACAGCACCCCCAGGCGCCCGCACACCCACGCACACGCCATGCCCAGCGAGCAGAACGACACTGACACAAACATCATCATCATATTATACATATATATACGGAGCCCCGAGCCGAGCCGAGCCGAGCCGCGGCGCCGAGACAGCACCCCCAGGCGCCCGCACACCCACGCACACGCCATGCCCAGCGAGCAGAACGACACTGACACAAACATCATCATCATATTATACATATATATACGGAGCCCCGAGCCGAGCCGAGCCGAGCCGAGCCGCGGCGCCGAGACAGCACCCCCAGGCGCCCGCACACCCACGCACACGCCATGCCCAGCGAGCAGAACGACACTGACACAAACATCATCATCATATTATACATATATATACGGAGCCCCGAGCCGAGCCGAGCCGAGCCGAGCCGCGGCGCCGAGACAGCACCCCCAGGCGCCCGCACACCCACGCACACGCCATGCCCAGCGAGCAGAACGACACTGACACAAACATCATCATCATATTATACATATATATACGGAGCCCCGAGCCGAGCCGAGCCGAGCCGAGCCGCGGCGCCGAGACAGCACCCCCAGGCGCCCGCACACCCACGCACACGCCATGCCCAGCGAGCAGAACGACACTGACACAAACATCATCATCATATTATACATATATATACGGAGCCCCGAGCCGAGCCGAGCCGAGCCGCGGCGCCGAGACAGCACCCCCAGGCGCCCGCACACCCACGCACACGCCATGCCCAGCGAGCAGAACGACACTGACACAAACATCATCATCATATTATACATATATATACGGAGCCCCGAGCCGAGCCGAGCCGAGCCGAGCCGCGGCGCCGAGACAGCACCCTTAGGCGCCCGCACACCCACGCACACGCCATGCCCAGCGAGCAGAACGACACTGACACAAACATCATCATCATATTATACATATATATACGGAGCCCCGAGCCGAGCCGAGCCGAGCCGCGGCGCCGAGACAGCACCCCCAGGCGCCCGCACACCCACGCACTCGCCATGCCCAGCGAGCAGAACGACACTGACACAAACATCATCATCATATTATACATATATATACGGAGCCCCGAGCCGAGCCGAGCCGAGCCGAGCCGCGGCGCCGAGACAGCACCCCCAGGCGCCCGCACACCCACGCACACGCCATGCCCAGCGAGCAGAACGACACTGACACAAACATCATCATCATATTATACATATATATACGGAGCCCCGAGCCGAGCCGAGCCGAGCCGAGCCGCGGCGCCGAGACAGCACCCCCAGGCGCCCGCACACCCACGCACACGCCATGCCCAGCGAGCAGAACGACACTGACACAAACATCATCATCATATTATACATATATATACGGAGCCCCGAGCCGAGCCGAGCCGCGGCGCCGAGACAGCACCCCCAGGCGCCCGCACACCCACGCACACGCCATGCTCAGCGAGCAGAACGACACTGACACAAACATCATCATCATATTATACATATATATACGGAGCCCCGAGCCGAGCCGAGCCGAGCCGCGGCGCCGAGACAGCACCCCCAGGCGCCCGCACACCCACGCACACGCCATGCCCAGCGAGCAGAACGACACTGACACAAACATCATCATCATATTATACATATATATACGGAGCCCCGAGCCGAGCCGAGCCGAGCCGAGCCGCGGCGCCGAGACAGCACCCCCAGGCGCCCGCACACCCACGCACACGCCATGCCCAGCGAGCAGAACGACACTGACACAAACATCATCATCATATTATACATATATATACGGAGCCCCGAGCCGAGCCGAGCCGAGCCGAGCCGCGGCGCCGAGACAGCACCCCCAGGCGCCCGCACACCCACGCACACGCCATGCCCAGCGAGCAGAACGACACTGACACAAACATCATCATCATATTATACATATATATACGGAGCCCCGAGCCGAGCCGAGCCGAGCCGAGCCGCGGCGCCGAGACAGCACCCCCAGGCGCCCGCACACCCACGCACACGCCATGCCCAGCGAGCAGAACGACACTGACACAAACATCATCATCATATTATACATATATATACGGAGCCCCGAGCCGAGCCGAGCCGAGCCGCGGCGCCGAGACAGCACCCCCAGGCGCCCGCACACCCACGCACACGCCATGCCCAGCGAGCAGAACGACACTGACACAAACATCATCATCATATTATACATATATATACGGAGCCCCGAGCCGAGCCGAGCCGAGCCGCGGCGCCGAGACAGCACCCCCAGGCGCCCGCACACCCACGCACACGCCATGCCCAGCGAGCAGAACGACACTGACACAAACATCATCATCATATTATACATATATATACGGAGCCCCGAGCCGAGCCGAGCCGAGCCGAGCCGCGGCGCCGAGACAGCACCCCCAGGCGCCCGCACACCCACGCACACGCCATGCCCAGCGAGCAGAACGACACTGACACAAACATCATCATCATATTATACATATATATACGGAGCCCCGAGCCGAGCCGAGCCGAGCCGCGGCGCCGAGACAGCACCCCCAGGCGCCCGCACACCCACGCACACGCCATGCCCAGCGAGCAGAACGACACTGACACAAACATCATCATCATATTATACATATATATACGGAGCCCCGAGCCGAGCCGAGCCGAGCCGCGGCGCCGAGACAGCACCCCCAGGCGCCCGCACACCCACGCACACGCCATGCCCAGCGAGCAGAACGACACTGACACAAACATCATCATCATATTATACATATATATACGGAGCCCCGAGCCGAGCCGAGCCGAGCCGCGGCGCCGAGACAGCACCCCCAGGCGCCCGCACACCCACGCACACGCCATGCCCAGCGAGCAGAACGACACTGACACAAACATCATCATCATATTATACATATATATACGGAGCCCCGAGCCGAGCCGAGCCGAGCCGAGCCGCGGCGCCGAGACAGCACCCCCAGGCGCCCGCACACCCACGCACACGCCATGCCCAGCGAGCAGAACGACACTGACACAAACATCATCATCATATTATACATATATATACGGAGCCCCGAGCCGAGCCGAGCCGAGCCGCGGCGCCGAGACAGCACCCCCAGGCGCCCGCACACCCACGCACACGCCATGCCCAGCGAGCAGAACGACACTGACACAAACATCATCATCATATTATACATATATATACGGAGCCCCGAGCCGAGCCGAGCCGAGCCGAGCCGCGGCGCCGAGACAGCACCCCCAGGCGCCCGCACACCCACGCACACGCCATGCCCAGCGAGCAGAACGACACTGACACAAACATCATCATCATATTATACATATATATACGGAGCCCCGAGCCGAGCCGAGCCGAGCCGCGGCGCCGAGACAGCACCCCCAGGCGCCCGCACACCCACGCACACGCCACATACCCGACGGTCTATACGGAGCCCCGAGCCTATATGTAAATCTATGTATATAAAAGCAAAAAGATGTCGGTCCCGGTTCTTGTCTCAGCCTTTCAGGATAAGAATTATTAAGTCATGTCACAGGCCTTCGGGCGGTCTGAAAACTCCGACACGAGTTAGCCACACACTCACACGAAAAAAACAAAAAGCAAAAAGTCTCTCGTCACGAAAACCGCTGGACATATAAACATGAAATTCGGAAAAAAGTAGTTTATATATATAATAGGCATTCGCTACGATCTTTTTGAAAACGCTGGGGGTCTTATGGCTCTCACAAGTTTATATAAAAGATATACCAGGGCCTGCAGCCAAATAGCATTCGATTAGCCATATTCGTTAATCGCTAAGTGCAAAAATGTATGGAATTAGCATAGGCTTTCAATACATCACGTGGTCAATGTATATGGAATTCCTTATGTTGCCATGGCAACAAAGCGTTAGCGGAAGAAAAAATAAGAAGCGAATGTCATTTGGTTAGGCCCTTTGAAGTAAGCTAGTGAACAATGGTACTTACAACTGCTGTGACCGCTGGGGAAAGACTTCCTGCCCTCCATGATCTCCGTGGGGTCTCCTGTGCACTTGAAGTCTGGGGTCTCCACGCCGTCGGGGAAGCAGCGGTAGAAGAAATCTGGACGGGGACGCCCTGGACAACGTAAAAATATAATGAATATACAAGCACTTCGGGTGGTCTTTATATTCCGACACTCAAGTAGGCCACAAATTCACTTGAAAAGAAAGAAAGACAGATTTTTCCTTAAGATTGCCTCATATCAATATTATTATTAGACTAGAGAAACCACAAGCTAAGCCCGCTCATTTTATTTTCATCATCATCATCATTATCATCATCCTGCAAGAGTCCACTGCTGGATATAGGCCTCTCCAATGGCACGCCACTGAGCCCGATTTTCGGCTTTTCGTGTCCAGCCGCTGCCAGCCACTTTGCGCATATCGTCCCTCACCCTAGCGGAAGGGCGTCCTACACTACGTTTGCCAAGGCGCGGTCTCCACTCTAGAACACGACTAGTCCAACGGTTATCATTTTATTTTAATTTAACCTTTTTGGACAGGTCCCGTGGCAATTTCGGTAAATCCCGTCTTAGTGCCTCCTTACGGAATCTAAGGAAGATATATGCCAAATTTCAACTTCTTGTGCATAGTAAGTTCTCTTCAGTAGGTCAGAAACGGAAAAATGTTATATATGTATACTGACAGATTATTTTTAAAAGAAGGAACGAATTTATTGACTCCTTAAAAACTGTCAGAATTAACGCACCTGCTATTAACTTCATCATATCAGTCAGAACTCCATTAATACCCAGTGATAAGGACCACGCTAGGAGTATCTGAAAATAAAAATATAACTCATCAAGAAATTAAGGTCAGGGATAGCCTGGTGAAGATACCAACAGGCTGCCATGCAGAGGATATCGGGTTCGAATCCGGCGCGCATCAATGACTTTTCAGAGTTATGTGCGTATTAAGTTGTCAATTATCGCTTGTCCCGTGCCTCGAGAGCACGTTAAGCCGTCGGTCCCGATTGTCATGAAGATCTTTGACAGTCATTTTGGGCGTCAGTACCTTCTAAATATACTGACACTAGTCTAAACCATGGAATATTGCTATCCCTTCGGGTTGCGGACGTCAGACAGGCAGTCGCTCTGTGGAAAAGCTAATATTCAGCCAAATCCGGTTAGACTAGTAAGCGGATCCCAGATTAAAACTGGGATAACGCTAGGAGGATGATGATAGCCTGGTGAAGAGACTAATAGACGCATAGGATCTCGATATCCACGGCTCACACTACTGACTTTTTGAACTAATGTGCGAATGAAGTTGTTCATTATCCCTTGCTTAAAGGAAAAGGAAAGCCTCATGAGGAAATCTGCATGTCTGAGAGAAAATAATGTTTCTAGCTTCAGTAGTTCAGGCACTGGCATGATAAGTAAGTCAAGGAAAATGTTCAGATGTATGATGACGATTTTGCAAAGTCGTCGGCGACTATCATCAGTTCCCTCCGTTTCTCCTTTTGCAGCGCAGCATATCCACGTCCATTTTATCTTCATCACTTATGGATATAGACCAGGGATGTTACGGATATAGAATTTCGGATATGGATACGGATACTGGACAAATTATAAATCGGTTTCGGTTTCGGATACGGATATGAAATTATTTAGGATTATCCGGTAGTTTCGGCTACGGATATTAGATTTTTAAACAATTTCATAAGTAGGTAACATACAAATAGATACTAAAATAGTTTTATTTATATACAGGCTTACAGGTCATCATTTGGTAGGTATGTACTACAATCAGCCAATAAGTAAGTAATTATTATAGGTAGATATTTAATATTAAGTAAATGTTGAGTGTTATCTAAGTAATTAAAATAAAAATGCTATAACAAAATTATTATAGGTATATAATTATTCATTTCGAGTTAAAGAGAAAATATTTGGAATGCACATTGCACGTATTTATTTACTTACTATAATTTAAGTAAGTATAATATAACAATCTTAGCTTTCTTGTATTATTTATTATATTTGACTCCGCCTCTATCCGAAATTATCCGAAACATTTATTTCGGTTTCGGTTACGGATAGGGATATTTTTTTTATTTCGGATATCCGATAGTTTCGGTTACAGATATGGATATCCTTAACATCCCTGATATAGACATATCATAAGGCTCTCCATGTAGACCGACTGAGCCACCCGCATTGATACGCTGCCCGATTCAAATAAGATCATCGGTCCACCTTGCGGAAGGCCTACCTCTGCTACGACCTCCAGTGCATGGCCGCTACTCCAGAACTTACGAGCCTACGACCTCTGGCTTAGCAGACAGAGTTACCACTAAACCAAAATGCTAAATATCATTAAGATTACCTCAAGCGCATCATTACAATCGTTACAGCCAGCCCAGGCTATGAGCGACAGAGTACAGGGCACAGAGAGAACTATGGCCCACAACGCACCACCTGGCACGTACGACTCCCGACGAGGGTACATGTAGTCCCACTCCATGGCTTGCTTGTGGATCACGCGCGTGAATGGCTGCATCGTCTCCATGTAACTGTGGAAGAATGACCCAGGTTTTAAGATATGATCCGGGTTTTAAGATATGTGACAGGTAAGATATATGAAACTGGTTTTAAGATATAAGATACCTAGATAGATTAAACTTTTTGCACACAAATAAATGTTTAAAGTATAGTAGGCTTAAAAACTACGAGAAATGCACAATCAGGCCTTATCGCTAAGTGCGATCTCTTCCATGAGCTAGATTTTTAGATATGCATATGAGCCAGGTCCTAAGATATGATGCAGGATTTAAGATATGATCCGGGTTTTAAGATATGAGACGGGTTTTAAGATAAGAGCCGGGTGTAAGGTATGACCCCGGTTTTAAGATATGGCTCAGGTTTAAGCTATAACCCAGATAAGCGCCTCACTTTTCGCCAGTGTTTTGATCCCACGTAATAGGTGGCGAGTCTATTGCCGCTTATCGGGATATTTTGTTTGCCAGAGCCTCGTCCGTTGATCGGCAGGTGCACCACTTGCAGGTGAGGTTGGCTTGGGACCCTAAGTTCTTGGTGGGAATCCTATGCACCCTAGAATAGATATGAATAGATATAACGTAGGATGAAACCTAAAGGTAAATAAAATTCGACAATTCTCGGTGTTTTTACACGACTGCCAAGAAGGGTTTTGTTTTTCGCATGTATCTTGTATTTATCTGTGTAATATTCTTTGTTACCTCATATCTACCAAACTGCCAAACGGATTTATATAATTAAGATACAATAACATTTGTCTTGATAACCCAAACGTTGTTATAGGTGAGAAATCTGGACTGAACTCGTTGTTTTCTTTTTAATCTTTATTTGAAGTTATTTTTTACGTAGTCAAGTTTTTGACGTAATTGAGCCATTTTCTTTTTATTTACATGTAAATGCCAGCTAGTATGATACAAAAATAATAACATTGATGGTGTGATGAAGTTATACGATGTTTTCCCGTTATATCTCTTTCCATACTTGGCACACATGCCATATATCTATGATTACAAACAAATGCAGGAAAAATTTACATAAATAAAAATGGTATCAATCAATACAAAAACTGCATTAAAATTGTATTCATCCAACTTAAGTAGGAATAAATTTACTAAGAATAAAATAATTTTCCAAATCTATACATACTTAAATATAAACAAAATTGAAGTGTCTACCTGTGTCAAAATAACTATGCTTTTTTTAAGTCCATACAGTTATTTACACAAATCAAATAACACGTCATAAATGAACAACCCTTTCGTCTGTCTTTCTGTCCGTCCAGGGCATTTGTGGAATGGCTGAACCAATTTTAATGGGACTTTCATTTGAGATAGAGGACGTTGTAAAGCTACATATAGGCTTTTTAATTTGACTCATTAGGTGGCGCTGTTATCGAGATACTAATAAATTACGCGGGTGAAACCACGAGAAACAGTCAGTCAAAGTAATAAGTGTCATCTTTAAATGAAAGTGGCGTTCAAAAGGTTAAACTACTGCACCGATTCTGATGAAACTTAGGTAACTAAAAACAAGGTTAAAGTTAAAACATATTAGAGGCATTAAATAAATAATCATTTCAATTGAATTTCTAGTATAAGAGAAATCCAAGGACGTATATACATACACGTAAATACAAATTGATGCAGTTGTTTAGAAGTTACAAAGGCCAATATATGTTAATATTGTGCAATTTTAACACGCATCTTTACTACTAAGTATTATAAAGCTGAAGAGTTTGTTTGGTTGAACGCGCTAATCTCATAGTCCAACATCTGTAGAAGAACGACCTTCACCGATCTGGTTATTGGATGAAAAGTATTTCATATAAAATTGTGCATGTCAAAATATTTATCGCGAATGGCTTAGGAAAAAAGTCCGGTCCAGACTAGGAAATGTAGAAAAAAATATATATTTGACTTTTCATTTAACATTGCATTTACGCTTTTAATGAATAAATTTAGTACTAACCGAATGTGTGAACCCTAAAGGGTACGTTAAAATAGGGTTGTCAATTTTTCCTGGCATATTTGGTAGGGTTGCCATGTATAAACACTTCGACTATTAAGTTGATACTGGTTATATTTATAAATTATTTTAATAGACAAATCTTACATTAAAATGACCGCTACTTCACTGCGAACACGACGATATTGGGTTACCTACGAAAAACCTGTCAGGAAAAGCGGTTGATAATTTTTTTTTAGCCTGGACCGGATTTTTTTATCAACCCATTCGCGATATATTTTTTAACATGCAAAATTTGATTTAAAATACTTTGCATCTAACAAACAGATCGGTGAAGGTCGCTCTTCTACGGATCTTAGACTATCAGAAACTATCAGAAACTATCAGGGCGAATTGATATTTTTTGTGTTAGATAGTACTTATATCGAGGAAGCATAGAGGCTATAAACTTGCTCGTAACATCACGCTTTGCGCCACAGGTGCGGAGCAGTAACGCTAAATAATATTTATGTATCCATGCCATGTAACATTTCGCGTGGTGACGAATTAAGAATACTAAGTGGCACTACCCCTTTTCATTATGTGGGTGTCGTAGGAGATGAGGTAGGGATATAAGGTAAGAGAAACACCAAAGAAAAGATGGCTGGATTGTGTGAAGGATGACATGCATAAAAATTTCAGACATTCTGCGCTGACCCCAAGTAATATGGGAACAGGGCAGGCAGAAGAAAGGTATCGTTGGAGACGACTAAGATTTTCCTTCATCATCAGCTCTTCATACTGTCCCACTGCTGGGCACGGGCCTTTTCCTTTTCGAAGGGTAAGGCCATAGTCCACCACGCTGGCCAAGTGCGGGTTGGCAGACTTCACATGTCTTTCGAGAACATTATGTAGAACTCTCAGACATGCAGGTTTCCTCACGATGTTTTCCTTCACCGTTTAGCAAGCGATAATTAACAATTTAATACGCACATAACTCCGAAAAGTCATCGGTGCGCGCCGTGGATTCGAACCCGGACCCTCTGCGTAGCAGTCTATCGGTCACTCCACTAGGCTATCGCAGCTTTTCCTTAAATTTTCCTTAATATAAAAAAATAGTATCTTTGCGAAGGGACGGAAAACTCGACATCAAACAGTGTGGTATTGTAGGCCAGCTATTCCTATAAACATTAATATATTATGTACTAGTCGCGAAAGTTTAAATTATTCAGTATTACACGTGGCTTTGATAACCTTATTTTCTTGAAGTAGGTAGGTAGATTAAAGAAATTTTACATAGAATTTAAAAGTCAAGTTATTACGTAATTTTTCATGTGTTCAATGTAATCGAATTGGGTAATGGGATGAATGTTAAATTAATTGGTTAATTTAACATGCAAGTCATATAATAATATGTGTAGTCTAAAAAATAAAAATTGGGCAAGTGCGAGTCGGACTCGCGCACGAAGGGTTCCGTACCATCATCTATAAAAGAAAATCACGTTCGTTGTATGTGTACTTAAATATTTTTTAAGTTTCTACCTGTTTATTAAGATTGAGTAACAAAATGCTTAAAAATAACGTTTGTTGTATGGGAGGGGCTCTCCCTTTATTATTTACTTTTTTTTATTTAATTATATATTTTGAAAGGTAATATACAACTACACATACTGTGAAAATTTAAAGCGTCTACCTGTTACAGTTAGTCATTTTGAGCAAAAAATACGAAAAAAATACACGTTTTTTGTATGGGATCTCCCCCACTTTATATTTTTATTTTTAGTATTTGTTGTTATAGCGGCAACCTAAATACATAATTTGTGAAAATTTCAAATTTCTAGCTATCACGGTTTATGAGATACGGCCTGGTGACAGACAGACAGACTGACGGACAGACAGACAGATAGCGGAGGCTTAGTAATAGGATCCCGTTTTTTACTTTTTAGGTACGGAACCCTAAAAACGGAAATTTATTAGACACCGGTGAAACTAGCCCTTGGTCTTTTTAAACACAAATCGTTATTATTATTGTCCCTTCTGTTAGCGGAGGTGTCCATCAACGCATAGCCAATTTGTGATTTTAACGTCACCAATTATAGTTATTGATACTCCCACCCTCCCATTCTTCACAGGCTAGCCTTATGATGCCATATAGTAATTGAAGAGCATGAGAGACAGTATGCGGCCTTAAGCGACTCTCTTTTATATTGGATGATGCTATGAGGTAAAAAAAAAAAAAAACGTTTTAAATAAAAAAGCTAAAATGGAAGTGGTCGGGGCACATGATCAGAGGAAAAGACAAATGGAGCAAAATAGTCACACAGTGGTATCCAAGGGAAGGTAAACGGAAAAGAGGTAGACAACAAAAAAGATGGGATGATGATATAAGGCAGGTTGCGGGCGTAACATGGAGTAGAGTGGCTAGAGAGAGACGAGAATGGAATAGGTTGGAGGAGGCCTTTGCCAACTGGCAAACGGACTTACAGAAAGTAAAGAAGCACCAGATACAATAGAAACAATAAAAATATCAAAAACGTTAATGTTATAGTGTAGTAGTATAAGGAAATGTATTGTATTTAAATGTCCGAATAAAAGGCTTTATTATATTATTATTATTATTATATTATGAGGTGCTACCATCAATCCTGACCCAGCGTTTGTAATCAAGGTGCAGTGACGATCGAAGATCTGTAAGGTGTTTTGGAACTTCTAGCTCCTCAAATATCATCCATAGGATTTGCCTTATCAACACAGTCGAAAGCCTTGCTGTAGTCGAAAGAAACACATCACGAAAGAGGCATCAAAATCATAGGCTTTCAGAATTTGCTCCCTTGTGTATCTTTGATATCCAGTATATTCTTAAAGGATCTCCTAGTCAAGAATGTGTCTTAGGCGGTTGCGCAATAAGATTTTACTATGCGATATGAGATACATGTATAGTGCAAAGAAAAAGATACAAATGACGCCTGCCAGTGATTCTGTAATAACATCCGTCCGAATGACAGGTGGTGACTCGCCAACTCACTGGATGGAGCCTCACTAAGCAATAATTCCCGTTTCACCATCGCGGGTTCTCCCTTATTACACCCTTCAAAATTACATTTTTACCCACGGGCAAACAGCAATATAACCACTTAATTTTACACGCTGTAACCAATGATAATAGTGTAAAAAAAATATTTATTTATTTATTTATTAACACTTCATGCAATTACAATGCAAAAGGCGGACTTAATGCTAAATAGCATTTTCTGCCAGTCAACCTTCGGGTGGTGCAGAAATGATTGTGGCAGGTGTCTAAACTATAAAGATGAAATATTTAATTATTTGGTAAAAATCCATTAGCATACATATCTGTGCATATATACGTATAATCTTAATATATAAAATCCTTGCGTTACTGACTGACTGACAGACACGCTACAGCCGAAACTATTGGGCTCAGGAAGCTGATATTTGGCATGTATGTTCCTTGGGGACCGTAGGGGTGCACTAAGAAGGGATTTCCCGAAATTCCCACGGGATCGGCCAAAACGGGTAAATTTAAAAAAATGCAGGCGTAGCTGCTGGGGTCCTCTAGTATATAATAAAATAATAAATATTATACTAATAAATACATACAATTTACATATATTTAATACACAATGTAACACACGTGAGAGATGGTTTTATTATGGCCTTTCAAGAGACAGTTTGTTGTAATACTGGCGCACCTTAGCCCTAAACGTGAATCGATTAGTTGCCATCCATATTATATTACACTTTAGAAACCAACTACTTATAAACCAAAAAGGGTAGGTATCTCAATTCGTTGACTTGTTCTTGTATGCATATTCCCCAAGTAGGTAGTCAAAAACACCTGGACCGATTGAAAATATTGTTTATTTTTTAAGATTATGCTTCGCGTGGTCATCAGATCAGTATCTGGTGATAGATTCCGAAACTTTAGCAAAACACAGGTATTTAAACCTTAAATGACTTTATTTACGCAATTATAGATACCTGTTTAACTTGTTTAATTTTTAATGACATGTCTCATTATATCACTATAGTAAATTTTGCGTTGTTTATCAGTGCAATGACGTTAGTAGTGCATGACGCATCTATTTGTAAAACCGTCATTGGCATATATTTACATATCATTTGAAATTATTTCCTCTTAGCTTTGGCAAGCACGTTAAGCCGTTAGCCCTGCGCCCAATCTCTCTCCGGTCGTGTCGCTTGTGGCGTCCCATCGGACTATGAGAGTGAGGGAATAGAGAGAGCACTTGTGTCTGCGCACACACTTGTGCGCTATAATATGTCCCGCGCAGTTGGCAAGTGTCATATTAAAAAGACAAGCCGCCGCGGCCGGAATCGATCGGGACTTCGGGAGGACATTATATTATTTATTATTATTATCATTTGAAAATGTATTACAAAAAGGCGTCTCTTCCCTAACTACCATCGGCTTATCATCATCTTCCTAGTGCCGACAGGCTGCCGCAATCCAAAGGAATAACGATATTCCAAGTTTTAGAGTTTTTAGACTAGTGCCAGTTTATTCGTACGTAGAACGTTACGAAACTTATCGTACGTCCCAATGTAATAGGCGGCGCCTATTGTCATCTTTTTTAAGGTAGTAGAGCCTTGCTGATTTCAGCATGAATGGGCCGGGGAAGTACTACCCTCTCACAGAAAATCGACGTAAAGTAACAGTACCTAAACTGTTGCGTTTCGTTCGGTGAGTGAGAGTGCCGGAGGGCCTATCCCCTATTCCTTCTCCCTCATCCCACTCCTTATCCTATCTCTTTTCCCAACCCCAAGGGGCGGCAACGCACTTGTGACTCCTATGGTGTTGCTTGTGTCCATGGGCGGCGGCAATTGCTTACCATCAGGCGATCCGTCTGCTCGTTTGCCGCCTATTACCATAAAAAAAAACCGGGCACATTATTAGGCGAGCGATAATTCACATTTTTAAGACACACATAATTTCGAAATGTCAGAGGTGTGAGGTGACCTGGGGATCGAACCCGAAACCATCGTCTCAGCAGTCCGTTACGTACACCACTGCGCTATCGCCGGTTTCTCATTAGATTCGTGTTCATAATTCATAATTCTTTATTTGCACAAAATGTAGGTACATTACAAGAGGTAAATTTGGTAATAAGCAGTGCCAGGTACATTCTGTCGTGTCAAGACATGCAAATATAGCTGGTATTAAATTTATACATAAAAGTTATGATGATTTTATAATAATATCAGACTTAGGTACAACAATAATTAAGTATGTGCTCAATATATATATTGTTTTAGTAAAACCAATTGTGAGCTGATATTTAACTTTACGACACAATATTTGTATAATATTATGGTCAATACAAATGTCAAAGAGTACAATTCAATGTCGATACTAAATAAACAAATATCAAAACAGTATCAATTAAAAAAATATAGTTCAGATAGAATGTCAATGTTGTGTAAAAAAAAAGTATGCTTAAATGTCAAATATAATTATACAAATAGTTAAATGTCAAAAATGTCAATTGTGTTAAATGTCAAATTATAGTTTTATACTTTTAATAATTCTGATACTGAGTAAAAACATTTATCAATGAGCCACATTTTCAGTTTTCTGTTGAACATATTTGGGGGTCGATTTTTTATGGTGTCAGGGATAGCATTGTAAATACACATAACATAACAGCTTTTTAGAATCATTGTTGTTCTAGGTACATTTGATAAGACTATGGTATTTGGATTTCTAGTGTTTCTGGGTAACACGTCCTTAGCTGCTTTGAATAAATCACCATTTTGCTTAACAAACTTAGCTGCCTCCAGAATGTACATACATGCCAAGGTTAGGATCTTATACTCCTTAAAGAGTGGCTTGCAAGACTCCCAAGGTGGTATACCCGCAATGGCTCTTACACACTTTTTTTGAACTAGAAAAGCTTTTTGACTGTCGGTTGAGTTACCCCATAATACAAGACCATAGTTTAAAACGGACGACACGTAACCATGATATGCCGCTAGTACCGTTTGAAAAGTAGAGGTTTTTCGCAGTTTATACAGAATATATATGAATCTATTTATCTTGCTACAAACTCTATCAACATGGCTTTTCCAGTTTAGGTTTTTATCAAGGGTGACACCTAAGAATGATGTTTCATCTACCTCAAGGATGTGATTATTTCCGTACTAGATTGACAACCGTTTGCTTATTTTACCATATGTAGTAAACTGGATAAAGTTTGTTTTACTTAAATTAACCATTAAATTATTATTATTTAGCCATTTTATTACAGATTCTATAGAATTATCAATGTCAGTGGTATAAGTATTTATGTCAGCATTATTATCGCAAGTCAAAATTAAGGAAATGTCATCGGCATATAGAATATGTACAAGGTTTTAAAATCATGTCAGGGAGGTCGTTAATATAAAGCAAGAACAAGAGCGGGCCTAACACGCTGCCTTGCGGGACACCAAATTTATTCTCTATAGAGGTAGAACGATATGTTTTGAGTTCTCTGGCTTCATTAATGTTTTCGATTTCCACCAATTGTGTTCTAACTGCTAAGTATGTACGAAGCCAATTCAACGCGGGGCCACGAATTCCATACTATTCTAACTTTTCTAATAATAAGCTATGCGACACACAATCGAATGCCCTAGTCATATCGAAAAAGACTACTGTGACTATTTTATTTGAGTCTAACCCTTCTACCACATATTTTATCAAGTTATAGCACGCTAAGGCTGTAGATTTTCCTCGCTGAAACCCGAATTATTCACGCCGCAGTATATTATTACTCCGTATAAAACTTATTAGGCGTTTATACATCGCAGTTTCAAAAATCTTTGAGAGTATGGGTACCAAAGCTATGGGTCCGTAATTAGTTAGTCATGTTTTGTCCCCCTTTCTGTATAAAGGCTTAACTATGGATAGTTTGAGAACACTAGGGAAACGACCATCTATAAACGAAGTGTTGATTAAATGTGTTATTACTGGGGTAATTTGATTTGAACACGCTTTGAGAATTTTAGTTGATAATGTCGTCATAGGCCTCTGAATTAGTATTGTTTAGGGTCATTATTATCCTATAAGTATCATCAAAATCAAGAGGATATAGAAAAATATTGTCACGTGAGTCAGTTGCGCATGTGTTGTTTAGTGAGACATTTTTGACTGGTATATTAATGAAATGTTTATTAAACGCTTCTGCTATTTGAAGTGGGTTGTTTAGTACAGTATCCCCCTTTTTCACATAGTTAATAAATTCAATTTGTTTGTGCGCTTCATATTCTTGTTTTATTAACTGCCAGGATATTTTGCACACGTTTTTAGAATTTACTATCATTGCTGAATTACGGTTTTTAATTGATTGGTCGATGCACTTACGTAAAAGCTTTGAATAGGCCTTATATTTATTTTTAGTCAAACTTAAAAATATAATATTTATAGCGAAGTTGACGCTTTGTTTTGCAACTTAGCCTTAGGCCTCTAGTAATCCATTTCTGTTTACGAGTTTTATTTGAAATTTTAATTCTGATTTTAGGGAAACACAAGTTTTAAAATAATATAATTATCTCATGAAATGATTGAAATGCTGGCTCAAGACGGTCATCCTCATATATTTGGCTAAAAGAGAGGCTGGACATACATAATTCTGTTAATTAGTTAACATACATAGACTCACGCCTGTTTCCCGGAGGGGTAGGCAGAGACTACGGACCGCCATTTGCAACGATCCTAACTGACGTAGCTAACTCTCTTGCTTCATTCACTCCCATCAAGTTTCTCATGCATGCTCTTCTGTTTAGGGTACCTACAATTAGTTAAATAGGGACAAAAACATGTTTTAATAGTTCAATCTATTTAATTTTGAAATTTACGAAGTCGTTTGCTAAAAGCCGATTCATACAAATTGCCTACGAGATATACGTAAATGTAAGTATTATTTAATTACTCTAGTTAAACAAAACCTGTCTAGCTGTCTAACAAAACAGCACTTGATAACTAATTAAATTATCATCATTACACAATGATAATGATTCAATGATAAGACGCTAAACATTTTAATGCTGGTTTTACTTTATAGACTGGCTTTTGGAAAATTGGATTTTCAAGTTTTGATGAATCTTTGCCTTGCCTACCATTCAATAGCTTCGATTTTAATGATTAATGCGTCAATGTTAATTTAAGCATATACACATTTGCTATATTTGCACAATAATATTACTTAACCCCTTACCGCATACGAAGCTATTGGTGGTTTCTAAAGTTTGATATTTTTTTCCAACATAACTAACATTTGAATTAAGTAAAGCAAAATTAATTATAACTTATGAAGAATTTCTTCGTTAAAACAATGTATTTTTTGTGCGTGGTAAGTCATCTGTGTCAAAATTATTTGATGTTATTTCATGACAGGGCGAGCAAGTTAACTGCAATGTTATAGTTTATCTCTTATCAGTGAAAAATAATAGTAATAAGGTGACTGAGATCATCAATATTTTTTTTTACTTCTAGAATCATCGACTAGCGTAATTAAGTTGTTTTTGTATATTTTTTTATTTTTATTTGATTTTTGACCTGTTTTTTTCAGACGCCAAATATGGCTTGCTATGCACTCGAGTTCCTGTTTTTTTCCATACAGAAATGGATATTGCCATGTTTTATGGTTCTTTCAAGGTAAATCGTCTAATGCTATATTGACAAGCGGAACTGGTTCAAAGATTTTGACAAATTGTAACAACTGTGCATCCGAAGCAAGATATGGCTTATATAATTTCAACTTGAATGCATACGAGTCCATATATGGCTTCGTGATGTAAATCCATAAATAATAACGTACCGTATATTTTTTTATTTGTCTAATTTATGTTCACAAAAGATTATTAAACATGTTTTCACCAAATCAATTTTTTTTAACATCCTTCATAATTCATGCAATAAGGGGTTAAGTAGAAATAGCGCAAACAGATATTAACCTAGTTCGGGCAATAGTTCGAATAAAATAAAATAAAATACATTTTAAACCTAGATCGCAAAAAATACCTATATCGGTCTCTTACACTATAATATTTTAAATATTTATTGTTTATTAGATTATAAAATCATCATCCTCCTAGCGTTATCCCAGTTTCAACCCGGGGTCCGCTTACTAGTCTAACCGGATTTGGCTGAATATTAGCTTTTCCACAGAACGACTGCCTGTCTGACCTCCGCAACCCGAAGGGTTAGCGGAATGCCATGGTTTAGACTAGTGTCAGTTTATTTAGAGGAACTGACGGCCTATAACCACTGTTAAAGATCTTTATGACAGCCGGGACCAACGGCTTAACGTGCTCTACGAGGCACGGGGCAAGCGATAAACAATTCAATACGCACATACCTAACTCTGAAAAGACATTGGTGCGCGCCGTTCGAACGCGATACCCTCTGCATGACAGTCCGTTGGTATCTCCACTAGGCTATCGCTGCCTTATTAGATTATAAAGTACTATAGTATAATATTATCAAGATCTAAATCTAAATGTATCCAATTACTGAAATGTAAATATTATTTAATAAAGATATTTCTCTAGCTCGCGTACTTTGTGACTGCGGCGAAGCCAAAAGGAAGGGTAATGTTTTCTAATATATGGTGTAAAAAAGTACACGGCCGTTTGGCAGGCGTACACGGAGGCATAGGTCCAACACGCAGAGGCCCTTTGAGAGTCTTATCTAGGATGTGATGGGACACCTACTGAGGAGCCTCCGTAACAGCACTGTGAAGTACACCCACCACCCACAGATTAGCTGCAGCAGGTGTGCATTACATACTCTGGGCTATTGTGATGGGAGTCCAATATAATAAAAGGATAAGTAAATATGGAAACTATGGTTGAAAACTGGCATCTGCCCTAAGTACTCTTATAATATGTCGTTATTATTATTATAATGTAACTTATATAGCGAATGGCTTTCGTCTTAAAGCAAGGCGAGGCCCATTGGCGTATCTGGGGTAATTTTTGAGGGTGGGCCGGGGTCTTCATAAAACAATAGCGTGAAGATTCTTCGTTGTCCAGATTAGAATTTCAAACATTGACATATGATACCAAAGAGCTCAGATATTTACATAGAGGCGCATTTCCTATGGGCGCTCTGAAGACAAACTTTCTGTGACCCGAACTGCCGCTTGGCGGCGTGGAAGTCGCCCTGTGACAGCTGTCTCTACGAGAGCAAGAGAGATGAACGTTCCTCCTGTGTATCTTAACTACGAGACCAAGAGAGAAGGAGAATGGAGCCAGCGCCGCCCACGGCGCCAACTATGGACTAAACCGGAGACAGTCCCCACTTGGAATTGGCACACGAAATCCTTAAGAACTGCGCTTCTATGTAAATCTGTATTCATTGACCATACTAAGGTAGGCACGTAGGTAGCTATATACGCCTATGGCAAAGCCGTGGGGAGAAACTAGTATTAAATACAGATATATAAAATATTAAAATATAAAAATATTTCATAATCGACTGCATATTGTAACGAAAGGAAGGAAACGAAAGGAAGGAAACATTGATAACATTTCCTTTTTAGAGAAGCCTTATTTGTGTTACGTAAACATTGAGGACTAGCTGTTCCCCACGGTCTCACTCGCATCATTTGTGGTATATCAACGTTCAAATTATAGCCTTATATGTACAGTCCTCTATCTTCCAGTGAAAGTCCCATAAACATTGTTTAAGCCATACTAGAAATTACCCCGGAAAAACAACATTTCAAAAGATAGCTTATGAGTTGGTATTGTATGACTAAATGCACTTAAAAATGCATGAAGAGTTTGACACCTCCTGACTAGGTCCGACAACCTAAAAAAGGAGGCTGGGGTGGGCTGTGACAGAGGATCGGTCATTGTGACGCATTGGGAGAGGCCCATGTCCAGCAGTGGACTGCAATAGGCTGATTGATGATTCACTTAAAAAAAACAGTTATTTTGAAATCACAGACACTTAAATTTTATTTATATGTTGGTAAAGAATAGATGTATAGATAAATCGCACCCAGACAGAACACGTAATCATACTCATCATACAAAGACTATAGTATCAATCAACTTTTATATAGACTCACGCCTGTATCCCCGAAAGGGTAGACAGAGGTGTAATATTACATCCACATTTAGCCATGAATTTTTAGGTCCTATGTAATAGGGGGCGAGCCTATTGCCACACCGGGCACATTATCAGACTCCATGCTGCTACCGAGAATTTCCTAATGGAAAAACCAAATAACACTTTGCCCGACCCGGGAATCGAATCCGAGACTTTCCAATCCCACGCACACATTTATGCCGAGAGACCAACGAGGCAGTCTAATAATAATCAACTGCTAATAAATTTAATGACATTACTAGAGGATGTAAATTTACCCTTCTCATAGTGAGAAGAGGCTCGCGGCCAGCAGTGGGACAGTATAAAGGGCTGTTGATGACTAGAGAATGGCAGCAGCTACTCCAATACATTATTTTTTTGGTACCGTGGGAATTTTAGGTAATCCCTTCATAGTGCACCCCTATGGTCCCCAACGAATGCATGTCAAATTTCAGCTTCCTGTGCCTAATAGCTTTGGCTATAGCTTGTCTGTCAGTCAGTCAGTAATACAAGGATTTTATATAAGTAAGTATACAGATATGAAAAACTGTGTCAAGATCACCAACTTTTTAATTAATTTCTAGTTTGGTTATAAGCTTTTTTTGAGATCTGGGTTTACGCTAAGAAAACTGAAATAAACCGTAATTAGTCCAGCAGTTAACAGTATTCTAAATTGAATGAGTCTTTAAATATAATAATATTATGATGTAAGTATTCCAAATATTCAAGGTATTTATTGTACATTCCCAATTATAGCCATGCAGTAAGGAATTTATATCAGTCACCTGGTATTCCTAAGGCAATCTTGGCTTAAAAATATAAAACAATACATACCTATTTGCAATAAAAGTTTAAAAAATCGCAATTTTATCATTTCTTTATGGCATAAAAATACTAATTTACAATAAAATGTTACCACTTACATAAACAAGAAGTGCAAACAATATTTTTGATAAGATATAACTGTAAATATTTGCATATTTAATTGATAAATATTTAAAAACATGTTTGTAAATAAAATCTTACAACATATGGAGGACACTTACCAGAATGCGGACACTAATAATATACGCACAACAATCTCAATAAATAGATTAAAGTTCGCGGAACGTATTAGCGGCATCTTTGTCAGTAATTTTATTTAATTATTGATATTAATGTGAATTACGTTCGCTGTGCATTCGCTCCACGAAAAATTTTGATAACGAATGACGTAGTCTGTTTCGTTCAGAAATTGTCAATTTGTCATTGAGTCAGCCGGTGATATTACGGTACATTGATAAATACGTTTAGTTGTTACTTAGGATTTGAGACAAAGCCAAGTTAAAGACAAAAATAAAAATATAGTCCAGTGTAGGTAAACGAATTTGGATATGAGCCGTATACATGTAGAAATTTTTCAATTTTAATATCGTTTAAAATGAAATCCACTTAATTATAAACCAGAGTCCAGAACCATTTCACTAATTCTGATGATTTTATTACTTTGCTCACCACATCTTCCTTTCTCAGCTACGTAATACGTATTGCACAACACACTTTGTTCAAAGACCTTGCAGAAATTGGGAAAATAATCAGTTTTTCCATTGATTTTGTGGAGCGAAAAGTTATATTTGTATGGACAGATGATTTCCAGACCTATATCCAACAGGATGATCGCGATAGAATACCCTAGGCTATAGCATTCCATCACTTTTCACCCCTCAGAGTTCATCATTCGGTGTTGTACCAAAGTTAAATTTACAGTTCGGTGGATGTACAGTCACCTACAAAAGTCGCTAAACACCACAAATTCTTTGTTGAGTCATATATGAATTAAAAGACTTTGATTAATCTTCCTAATTTATGGATTATGATATGGATACCAAAAGGGAAAACATCTAAACAATTAACTATCATAAATTTAGGACAAAAATCACATAATTTGAACGATCAGCTCTTAGCTTTTCCAGCATCGAACGTACTACCCACACTCGAAGCTGTTTTCAATAGCGGCAAGGCGACCGCTTTGGATGGATAAATAAATTGATCCAGTGGCAAATTCAGGATTATGGTAAGAATCTCCTTCCTCCTCCCCTAGTGGGTTTCCTGGTGGTCAATACTTAGGTCTTGAGTCTTGACCATAGCGGGTGTGAGTATTGGTTATTGGCGCTTACTAAGCCCACTTGGGCTGCGCGATTAATGACTCAGTCCTTCACATAATGCGAATCCTCGTGTTCAGCAGTGGGACAGTTCTATAGAGGCCTGATGATGATGGTCAGTTAAGGTAAGCAAGCACAAAAACACATAAAACTTAAAGTTCATTTTATTAACATAACACTAAAAAAGTATTTGCTACATTGTACGTTATTAATACAAGATATTATACAGCTTAATACATTACAAAGAGCACTTTTATAATATACATACATTATACTATGTATATCATCTTATAATATACTGAAACATTTCGAAATAATGTGATCTCAAAGCAAGTAAAAATGGTAGGTGTAATACATAAAACTAGTGCCATCTATCGCACAACGTTGAAGACTCAAACACTGGTGTCATCTAACGGACATCGACGATACTACGACTAACGAAGATCACGCTATTAAAGATTCACATTTATGTAATTGGCGTGTTCAAATAAGCACGATTACCAAGCTTGGCCAGAAGTACCTACCTATTGTTTACTCTGTAGGATTAAAATGTATTTTTCCCTCCAAAAAATAAAAATTGTGCTACTTTTTTTGGTTTTACTCGCTCCAAGAACGTACTGTATTTAACTTTTTTACTTTAGATAGAAATTTAAACTTATAATAAAAACGATTTTTGTGATATATTATACGAGTATACAATTATAAAATCTAATGCAGATCTTATTTTATACACAGTAAGTACGATTTGACTTTCCAGCGTTTACACTAGAGCTTATAATATTGAACCATTTTATGTTTTTTTCGACAAAGCTGGTAAAGTAATTTGTGATGTGTAATGGCAGGCAATAGGTATAGCCCTAGTCTCAACGCTCTAAAAAAATAAACTTACTTATCTCTATGCCGAATAAGAGCCCTCACAGACGTTCAGATTTTCGTCGGCCGATTTATAATCGCGCATTTTTAAGTTACTTGATCGTCCAAACCCGGGAAATTGATACGTTATGCTGTCTTGTATATGTCTTTATAGACAAGACAGCATAACGTATCAAATTCCCTTGCCTAGTTGTCAAATAAAAACGTGCGAAAGAGATAAATTTAAAATGCTATCGTTTGCTCATTCTAGAATTATGAGAAAAACAGAATAAAAACATACTGAAATTAATAGAACAAAAAGAGACAACATGCCGAATTCTTAGCTTTATGTCGTTCTACGTAAAATGGCGAATTTTGTGACGATGTCGCATATTCTATGTTTCTAGTTGAATCCGATGAAACTATCGACCGATTAACAATCGAGTCTGGGAGAAGTCTTACAATTATACTTACTTAAATGCCTAACACAAATGCTAAATGTTTTTTAAAGGAATTTAGAAGACAACCAAAAAAATAACGTTTTATAATAAAATAAACAATGCTTTTTTATATAAATAAAATATTTCGTACAGAAAATATCCTGCCAGACATGCGTTTTTAACATAAAAACAAGGACTAAAATTAAATATAACCTCAGATATAGTCCTACATTTGTTTTAAACTGTTTTACTGGTATTAAAACATGTTTATACCTGTATAAAATTGGTATTATCCTTTACCGGTATAATGAGCATAATGGTCATTTATATGAAAACCGGTATTTTAAATAACTGATTTCCCAATGTAGCTATGTAACCGAGAGTTATCATCATCATTAGGAGTCTGCTCTCTGGTTTATCCAAATTTTACAGAATATTCAGCTTTTCAACAGAGCAACTGCCGTCTGACCTCCGCGACTCAAAGGGATAGCGATATTCCATAGCCTACTTAAACCAATGCGGAACCGGGCGTGAACACTTGGGAAAAGCATTCCCATTTTGCTTTTTCGAAGAAGCTTATAGGAATATTGTCAAATGTCCGTGGGGTGACGGATTAAGAATACAGCATGTCACCACCCCATATCATCCCATGGGAGTCGTAAGAGCCGACAGAGGGAGCATATTATGCAGAGAACAGCACTGTAAGAGAAGGAAAACTTGATACAAACCCTATACCAACCCGTTTGGCCAGCGTGGTATATTAGGCCAATTCCTCCTTTCAAAGGAGAGGCCTAGTCCAGCAGTGGACTGCTAAAGGCTGACGATGAATATTGTCAATAGGTGACTCCTCCAGTATATTTAATACCGGTATAATATGGTAAAACGGTTAATGAAAATAACGGTACACCATATAAATAACCGTTACAAAAAGACGATACGATATATAAAGATTATATTCGCCTACAATAATTATCAGATGTTGACCTTATAAGTAGTACCCCATTGAGTGCGTCCGTGCGTTTCTGTAGTAATCAAAGTAATCTTGTGGAGAGTTCGAGTGTTTCTTAACGACTTCGTCTAGCTGCATTTGATCACCCCAGTCCGCCTGGAAAATACAGGATTATAATTATAATTTTAACATGGTAGGTGGTGCAATAGTTCTTATACTGACTTTCTTGCTCGTAGTCACAGATAAGTAAAAAAAATATTAATTAGTTTGTTTTTTCTTCTCTCACAAAGAATAAGTACTGTGTCACAGGCGATTTTACAAAGCCATGTAATTACCCAGATTCATCATCATCAGCCTTTAACAGTCCACTGCTGGACTAGGCCTCTCCTTTAAAAGGAGGAATTGGCCTACTATACCACGCTGGCCAAACGGGTTGGTATAGGATGTGTATCAAGTTTTCCTTCTCTTACAGTGCTGTTCTCTGCATAATATGCTCCCTCTGTCGGCTCTTACGACACCCATGGGATGATATGGGGTGGTGACATTCCGTATTCTTAATCCGTCACCACACGGACCCAGATTGGAAACAACAATTATTTGCAATATACAAAGGGCTGTGTCGTGTAGGGCTCCAAAACACTACACTTAGCGGAGTGCAGGAGCTTTTAAACAACTTCGCTACACAGTGCAGTGAAAATATAAATGTCCTATCTTGCACTCACACCATGACTGGGCTTGACGTTCGTAATAGATCGGCAAAGTTAAGCAACGCTTGCACAGGTCACAACTTGGATGGGTGACCGCTGGCTTTTATATCAGAGCGCTACCGTATCTAAGAGGGCATGTAAAGCTGTCAGGACCGGTTCTAGTCCAGGACTAGAATCGGTAGGCCATGTCGGAAACCTTAGGGTCTAGATCCTTTATCGTCAGCCTTTAACAGTCTACGGCTGGACTAGGCCTCTCCTTGAAAGGAGGAATTGGCCTACTATACCACGCTGGCCAAACGGGTTGGTATAGGGTTTGTATCAAGTTGTCCTTCTCTTACAGTGCTGTTCTCTGCATAATATGCTCCCTCTGTCGGCTCTTACGTCACCCATGGGATGATATGGGGTGGTGACATTCCGTATTCTTAATCCGTCACCTCACGGGTCTAGACCCTAAGGTTTGGACACTCTGACACCAGACTTGGCCACACATTCACACGAGAAAGTGAGAAATACTTACAAAATTAGGGAACAGGTTCTTTTTCTCGTCGAATTTCCTCTCGTTGACGCATCTCAGGAGATACAGCCTCTCCACCCAGGGCCAGATCATGTAGTCCAGCATACCGGGACGATTGCCACCGAAGTAGTTCGTTCCTGTGGAAGATATAGGCTCCATGTAATAAAATGGTTCTTTATTTCGTGTATGACTGCCTTCATGGTCCAGAGGATAGCGTATGCGACTGCTGATCGGAGGTCCCGGATCGGGCAAAAGTGTTACTGGGTTTTGCCGAATTCTCAGTAGCAGCAGGGAGTCTGGTGATGTGCCCGGTAACGGCAATAGGCTCGCCCCCTATTACGTGGGACCTAAAAATTTCATGGCAAAATGTGGGTGTAGTATTACACCTCTGCCTACCCCTTCGGGGATAAAGGCCTATAAAAAAGAACCTCTCGATTCATGTTTTTAATGATTCCAAGGATGTATTTCAGAACAGTGGAAATTCAACAAAAAAAACTCGACCACACAGTGGCGGCGCTAGACCACATGTGGACGTCGGCGACATCAAGTTCGCGAGGCCCCTTTTACTTACTACTTAATCGAGTCCCCCCTCCCTTCTCCACCTTGTTTACTTCGTCGTCTTTTTTTTTCGTCATTTAACGGCTTTTTTACTCTATCAATCAGCCTATTGCAGTCCACTGCTGGATATACGCCTCTCCCGACATGCGCCACTGTTACCCGTCCTCTGTTTTCCGCATCCAGCCCACCCCAGCCACCTTTTTTAAGTCGCCGGACCACCTAGACGGGGAGCGTCCCACTTCAGCCTGCTTATACGGCGAGCTATGTCGGTTACTCTAGTTCTCTTCCGAATGACCTTGTTGCGAATTATATCCTTTAGAGAGATTCGGATCATAGGTCACAGCTCGTTTCATGGCACGGTGAGCGACTTTAAACCTATGGAACGACCATCAGCGTCTACGTTTCGGCACCGCATGTGATTACTGGTAGTACGCATTGGTCGAAAACTTTTGCCTTGAAGCTTCGCGGAAAAAGCGACATGAAGACCCGACGTAACTTACCGAATGCTACCCGTTTTAAATGAATCCTCCTTTGGATTGCCTTCTCAAAGCTGTCTACCCAACTGTATTACTTGCCCCAGGCAGACATACTGTTGCACAACTTCGAGCTAGGAACCGTCAATGCAGATCGCTCTCGACACGACGTGTTCATAGAACATGACCTTCGTTTTATACAGGTTCATGCCGAAACCAATCGGCCGGTAGGCTTCATAAAGGTCGTACAGCATTTGCTAAGCTCTTCCGACATCTCTGTTATTAGAACAATGTCGTCAGCAAACCGAAGGTGTGAGATGTAATCGCCGTTGATATTCAGGGTCTTGGAGACATCCTCAAGTGAGTTGGTGAACAGCTTGGCCCCTTGCCAGACCCCCCTACGCAAATCTATGGTGGTTGTCTTTCTGTCTTGGTAATGGTCGCGGTTTGCTGTCAATAGCTGCCCGGGTTTCGATAGAGTCGTAAGCTTTCTCGTAGTCCACGAATGCCATACTCAGCGGCTGACAATCTGCCGAACAGTATGGACATCCATATATTGGTTGTTCATATTTTGGTTCACGGTGTTGTAGCCTTTTCGAAACCCGGCTTTCTCTGATGGCTAGAAGTCATCGAGTCTTCAAGCGACACGGTTTGTAAAAACCCTTCGAGAATAACTTGTAGATATGGCTCAGGAGTGAAACAGATCTGTATTTCTTCAATAAAATTTTGTCGCCTTTTTTGAAGAAAAGAGTCACCACACGCCCGCTCCATGCTCTGTGTGTTGAAGTTTCGTGGATGACGGCATTGAGGAGACTTACTAGCTCTCTCAGGATTGTGTCTCCACCAGCTCTGAGGATTTTTGCAGTGATACCGACATCAACAGGCGCTTTCTTCTTCCTAAGTTGCTCAAGGGCACCCCGTATCTCGCTCTGGTCGACATCCGGGATGTCTTCGGTAAAGTGGCGCGTCAATGGGACTCTGTGGTAGTCAATACTAGGTCCAGTTTGTCTGTCTACCCACGAGGTATACAAGTGTCGATAGAAACTTTCCACGTCCTCGAGAATCTCGAACTTTGAGTTGACCGTGTGGCCATTCGCAGTTCTTAGTTTCGTCAGTTGGGGCTGCCTCAACTACTTAGTGAAGACTTTTGACCCCGGTTTTCCTCGATCGCAGCCTCTATTGTGCAAGTATTAAAGCGTCGGATGTTACAACGCATTAGCTTCCGTATTTTTTGGTTTACAGCTCTTCTATCAGGCGAAGACAGCTGACAGGATGGCATCTATCGTCTTTCCATCTTTAGTTCGAGAGTCTCGGTTTAAAGTTTAGACTCCTTGTTTCTCCTCTGTGCCGGAAGGTATTTTCTGCTTTTAGCCTCATTGTTTTTTTTTCAGGATTGTGTCGTAGCTAAGATTAGCCGCTATTTAAGCTTAGATAGTCTGTCTTGGGTCATTGTGCTCCTCGAATAGGCCGAATAGGTGAAATTATTACTCACTTTCATTACAAATGTGTTCGAAAAAGATAAAAGGCATTACCATCTGCTTAGCTTTTTCCGAAATGTTCGGGCTCGGCTCCCTAAGCCAGGCTGAGTGGTGAAACCAAAAGTTTTAAAGTTGCGAGGCCCCCTTAGGCGCGAGGCCGTCGGCGGTCGCCGACGTCGCCGACGCCTACCGCCGCCACTGCGACCACAGAGCAAGGTGGACGATCCAATGAGTTTTCCACCAAGTTAGTAATCAAAGCTATGTCTTCTTACGTCTTCCCGTGATGGGGACCTCGCTGTTGTAAAATTGATAGGATTACAAAGAAATATAACTCACCTCTGTTAGCGAGTTCCTTTTCAAAGATATCTAGGGTCTGAATGATTTGATCGCTGCCGAACGCGAAGTTGGTGTCGAAACACTCTAAACTGCCTTTTATTAGCTGAAATATTAAATGGTAATCATCAAAATGTCATCATCGTATGTATAAAATCAAGATATCCTGGCAGACTAAGCTACTGAAGCATGGAAATAAGACATTTGGACAGCCTGCCTTTCAATCGTAGGCACCTAATTAGGTAGGATTTTATAAAATGCCTCAATTGCAGTTGAAAGTTTGTTTGACAGCAAAATTTTGAAAAAGCTGCCACACCAGCAAGGACCGAACATATTTTTTGGGATAGGTCTGCATGTCCTGCATCTAATTCTCTGAACAGACGGGTTTGAGAAGCATTTGGGAGGCTAAACTCTGGCCAGAGAGCCAGCTGGAATGCTGGCTTCACCTGCCCGGGACAGTATCCTGCATACGCCGATGCTTCACCGAACCATCATCATAAACCTTTTCCAGAAAATACTGTTACAAAAAACTGCACTGTATTTTACGAACAAAAACACTTAATTTTTATCAACAGCAACGCCATCTATTAGAGAGTAGATGAAACACTGATATATCCATTCTCTTCTAGTTCTATCATTCACCGATAGATGGCGTTATTTTCAAATATCGTCATTCGTAACAATACATACCTCATTGAATCTCTCGATGAGCAGCCTGTCTTGTGCCTTGACGTAGGGGTCGCGTGAGTGCAGCTGCTGTCTGCCATACTTCTCGTCTAGGTAGTCGCAGATCACCACGCTCTCGAACAGGTACTTGTCGCCCTGGTCTGTCGGGATCTCCAGCACGGGGATCTTTACTGGAAACGCACAAAAATAGAAATAAGAACTGATTTTAAATTGTCTTTCGGGATATATACCACGTACCTTTGTTTGGAGTAACCGATATTAAAAACTAAGTACGGCTAAATACCGGGCAAAAGTCGGACCCACCCACCGAGGGTTCCGTGCAAATTAAGATGCAAGGGCTACGGGGCATTCAATAATTAACAATTCAATAATCCGAAAAGTCAGTCAGTCTCCAGTCAACTGACTGACTGGAGACTAACTTTTTGCTTTCCGGCTGCGACATGGCCTCACGATTCTTGTTAGGAAAAGAACCGGGATCGACAGCTTTACGTATCTTCCAAAGCACGGTAGCGCCCTGATAAAAATGGCACACTCTGTCACCAATCCAAGAGCTGTGCAAGCGTTTCTTAACTTTGACAACTTTGACTTAGAATTATTTTGTCGAGACACCTCGTACAAATCCGGCTCGAAGGACCAAATTTGTTAGAGGTGTCTCGACAAAATAATTATTAAATAAAAATACACTGAATTTAAAGTAACGAACGTAACGAAATAAAGTATATTAACTAGTTAACTAAACTAATAGTTAAAACTAAGGTGCGAGAGGATGAATGATAATGGATGAGACACGCGGCGCGGATGATGGCCTATTGTAATCTGAAGAATAATATCTTACAATGTTATAAGAAATCTTGCAGTCAGTCATTATGTGCGTAAATGCTGACTGTGCGCGCGTGCCTTTTAGTGCAAACGTACAAAGTTCACCGTACACTAGTCAATTTACTTTTCCATCCTATTACGAACGGAAAGCCAAGAAACGCTAGTCAAGAAAGAAAAGAGCCTTAATACTCACATCTCGGGTTCTTACTCCTGAACCAGTCAGGCAGTCTGAGGGGGTCTAGCTTGAAGACCTCGTAGTTGGTCTTCTTGGCTTCTAAAATGAGCAGCACCCGGTGACCGTAAGGGTTCATATCTACGTGGTAGAGGCGCAGCTTGTCTGTCAGCGCTGGAGGGGGCATGGGTCCTGGAAAAATGGATTTTGGTCTCTGTAATGATTTACCGTTAAATTTAATATTCGATCTATCCATAGATTTAGAGATTAGAGATAGATATTTGACATAAGCTTTATACAAAATACGTCAAACATGAATCTCAAATTTCCAAAACTATGGATTAATGACTGTTAGTAAAGAAGAATCTGAAGAATGCTAGCTTGCAATTTTACGGTAAATTCGTCAGTCTTCCACTGTCCAGTGCTGGACATCAGCCTCTCCTAATTTGCGTTACAATAGCATTGTGAGTCAGTAAGGGCCTGGTCACGAGATCGGTCTAAGCGGCGAGCGGTGCTGCAGGAGCGATGTACGTGGCGCGTTTACTCTCAGGCAGCCGCGCGCCACGTCACAGTTAACGCGCCATGTACATCGAAAACGCTCGCCGCTGACGCCCGCCGCTGTAGGCCGTGACCGGGTAAGGGTCTCTGTAAGAAACATCGGTTCTGTACTTCTGACGATCACTCAATAGAGGATTTGGCATATTATACCACGCTAGCCAGACGCTCTCAACACAAATATTTCTTTTAAGATACTTGCGTCTTGCAATTTCCTTAGTCGCCTCTTACGACACCTAAGTTAATAAAATGGTGACACTAACCTAAATTCTTGCGTTACTGACTGGCAGACTACGCACAGCCAATACCAAGGAATACAGATTTATACATAGAACTGCAGTTCTTATGGATTTCATGTGCCAATACCAAGTGGGGACCAGCCTCAGTTTAGTTCGTAGTTGGCGCCGTTGACGGCGCTGGCGTCGCTTTCCGTCTCTCTCGCTCTTGTAGTTAAGATACACCGTCTCTCTTGCTCTTACACTAAGGGAACGACTGCCACGACGCCGCCAAGCGGCAATTTGGGTCCCAGAAAGCTTGTCTTCAGAGCGCCCATAAGAAATGAGCCTCTATGTAAATATCTGAGCTCTTTGCCAATACTATTGGGCGCAAGAAGATGAAATTTGGCATGTATGTTCCTTGGGGACCGTAGGGGTGCTGTAAGAAGGGATTTCCCGAAATTGCCACGGGATCGGGACGAAACGGTTAGGTAAATTAGAAAAAAATTGCGGTCGTAGCTGCGCGTCGGATATACTTATATGGATTAAAATATGTATGAATTTCATAGAAACTGCCTCTGGCTTTTATCGTAGTAGGCTGGGTATGACTTCTGACCAAGTATTTAGAAGAAATTCGAGACATTTAAGTCTTTATGCAACCGGGATAACGCTAGGACGGTAATGAGACTAGTACAGCATTATTTTACAGACAACTAGCTGTGTAAGAGTAATTCCTTTACTATTCATTTTGGCTTAATTCAAAAGAAAGTCTTGTGTTTTCGTACTAACTTTAAGTGATCTTTACTTAAGGAGTAATCGTCCTTGCAGTGCGTTCGTGTGCCGTGTCGTATATAGAATACTATTAACCTATTTATTCTATCGGGGTCACGGCAGACGTGTTTTATCGATAAGCTAGTAACGAGACACAGCTCTAATAAGAGTATATTGGTTGTGTTTAATGGTTTTAGTAGTGTGATCTGTCTGATGGGTGTAGCTAGGATTGTTTTAAAAGGTGAAGGATAAGAAATCCATACTTCTATATCGATACATCTATTCCTAGGTACAAAATGAAGTTCCTCGGCGCCCTATCTGTTTTTCAGTATTTTGCTATCATAGCGGCAACAGATATAATTATATCATCTGTGAATATTTCAACTTTCTAACTATTTCGTTTCAAGAGATAGAACCTGGTGACAGACGGACAAACAGACAGACGGACAAAGGGACAGACAGCGGTGTGTTTATGCTTCCATCTTACCCTTTGGGTACCTACGGAACCCTAAAAATGTTGTGAGTTACTTTTTAGGGTTACCAAGTCAAAAATTTGGGAAAACCAGAGCCCTTATAAATGCGTCATGTCTGTCTATCTGGATGTCTGTCTGTGCGTATTACAACCAATTTCTAAAATAAAATTCTTCCTAAAAGTAGACTTAGACAACTACTGAACCTATTAAGGCAAAATTCTTTCTTATTTAACGTAGATAATAGACTCAAATACTTTTCACCACAGCAGCTCAAACATGCCGCTTTTGCTGCGAGACAACAGTGAACAAAACGCGATTTTGATTCGAGCGTGAGTAGGGCTTGTAATTCGAATATTCGAATGTTCGAATAATGCGAATATTCGTTCATTTATACTATTCGAATATTGAGTGGTGTTAAATTCGAATATTCGAATGATTTATAGTTACGTTTTCTTAGATCGCATTACCAAAGTTTATGTCAATCCCACGAATGATTATTGTGATTTCGGTGTGATTTATGATCTCTGATTTATCTTTATTAAATTAAAACTTATCACTGCTTTTTATTTCAGCATTTTCTCTGCATTTTTGGCAAATTGTATGCAAAGTTTACTGATTGAAAGAGTTATAAAAGTAACCGACAAGAAAATATGAGATGTACAAGCGAGATTCCTAAAAGGTATGGGGTGTACGGAACAGGTTTTTATCTTCGGAAGCATAGCCGAAAAGATTTTGGCCAAAGGTCAAAAGGTCTATTGCGCATTCGTGGATTTGGAAAAGGCTTATGATAAAGTGGTGAGGAATGAAATGTGATCGGTACTGTCAATGTATGGGGTGAAAAGCAGCCCCATTCGAGCTCTGAAATCTCTTTATGAGGATTCTAGAGCTTGTGTGAGGATAAACGGGGCATACAATAACTGGTTTACCATCGATACAGGTGTTTAACAGGGATGTGTAGCGTCGCCAGCGCTGTTCAACCTCTTCATGGACAGTTTTTTGCAAGATCTAAAGTATACTGACAGTGAATTAAGGTGAATGGGTTACTTTTCAAATGACTCCTTTATGCTGATGACCAGGTAAAAGGTACTTGCGTCTTCAGCGGAGGAGTTGCAGGAGATGGTAACAATAATGTATGGTGCTTTAGAGAGAAAGGGAGTAAGTATAAGTAAAATAATAAAAGTTATGGTTTTTGAAAAGGAGGAACGGCTTGTAATCTTATGATCGATGGACAACGTGTGGAGCAAGGGAATGATTTTGTGTAGGTACTTAGGTACGCTATTTACAAGAGATGGCAAGAATGACGAAGATACTGAAAGAAGGGTTAATGTAGGTAATAGAGTAAATGGAGTTCTGAAGCCGTTTATCAACAGCCAAAACGCGTCCAAAAAGGCACGCTAGGCTGTGCACAGAGGGGTATTAGTGCCTAGTTGCCTACCCTTAAGTATGGTAGTGAAAGTTGGGTATAGCAGAAGAGACTTGTAAGTAGAATAAATGCTGTAGAAATGAGAGCACTGAGAAGTATGTGTGGTGTATTTTTGAACGACAGAGTAAAGAATTGTGTGATAAGAGAGTTTTGTAGGGAAATGGAGAAGATGGATGATGAAGGACTGACAAAGAAGATATATAAGGCAAGTGTGAATGGGACAAGGTGAAGGGCAAGACCTAGGCGGATGTTCTCTGACCAGAAGATTTGAGAGATCCTAAAACAAGGACAGGTCAGAAGAACCCTCAACAGAAGAGCAAGAGAAACTTGATGGGAGTGGATGAAGCAAGAGAGATATGTCAGAAATTACGCAAACACGATTTGATCTCGATGACTCAAGTTCCAAAGAATTTAAGACTAAGGTTTTGTTATGTTAACCCAGGCAGCGGGTGTAATTTTTATTTAAAAAGTTTTTGTTTTGTTTTGAATAAAGTTTATTGCTTTTGTTTAGTTAGAATGTCAAAGTATGTATGCACAGATATAGATCTACATAGATAACGCAATTATCACGATTTGTATTGAAACCAAGCGTGCCGACTTTTTAATACCTACTGTACGAACTGTACCGAAGCGATGCGCGACAGTATCGCTTGTGCGATATTCATCGTCTCCTAACACACAACGTCAGATCAAACGTCCAAAGCAAACGCGGCAACGTAATGTGAATAAAGTTTACTTAACGGTAATTTATAGTTAGGTATATTCTGGAACGACACGCAGCTTGGAATACTTAAAAACAGTTTTAATATGAATTTACGCATAATATAATTTTAAAATAACTTACCTGTGATAGGAAATATGCTCCTGCCTTTGGGTGCTCGAAATTTTTGGGCTATTGCAGTTAATTATCACGCAACGAGGCATTTTTTTAGTCTTTTGCGGACGTTCGGCTGCAACAATGGACGCGCGGGGACTGAAGTTAGCGGCGCCCAACCTCGACGCTTGGTCGGGGTTCAGACACGCGAAGTGCATGCATTTGCGTTATCTATGTAGATCTATGTCTGTGTATGTATGTTACTGAAAGGTGATTCAATTTTATATAATAAATAAAAATATTCAACTATAACTTGTTTATCAAAAGAAGGCCGCCGAAACGTTTTTTTGTAAGAATTGTTGATGGAAATAAAAGTATTATTAAAGTATTATCAAGTATTAAAGCATCTTTTTATTAAGGTTTAAAAGAAAATGCTAATATTCGAATAATATTCGAATAATTCGAATACTTCCTGTAAAAAAAATCGAATATTCGAATTTCCAAAAACTTCGAATAATTACAAGCCCTAAGCGTGAGTAAACTAGCTTTTTAATTTTTCAATCTTCAGTGCCACGAATTGACATTGTTCAGTCATAAATTTGAAACATTCGAATTTTACGGTGCTCTGTCTCTTTCACATGCATATAAAAAGTGAGTGAAAAAACAAACCCCTTCGAATTCGAAATTCGATTTTGGAATTCGACCTCAAAACACCTTCGGAAACGCAAATAAAAAAAGATATTTGTAATAAAGAACTTACTTTTTTTTATATGTTATTGTTTACATGTTTAATTTATTATTGTATTTTAATAAAAATAAGTCTAATTAATAGTATAAAATTGGTATTTAACCAATACATTTTTATTTGGAATTACAACAATGATACATTAATTGAAAAATAAACATCAGGGACGCGGTATTAAAAAGCGATTTAAAAAAGTAGCGGGAATAAAAATTTCGCTGATGCTGATACAGTATAGCGTAACGTGTTAAATTATATTAATATATAAAATAATCTAAAAAGATGAGTGAAACTAGCGATGATGACTGTACTTTAACACCAGAAAGTTAAATCAACAAGTGATAAATACAGAATTCAATCTATTCCTGTTCATTTCTATGTCTCCTACCTAAGTAATATGTGTTCTCACTGCTGTGGTGAAAAGTTATGTGTGCTACACGAGAGCAAAGTTTTTTGTATCTCGTGCTGTTGAGTCCCTCACTACGCTCAGGACTCAAAATCAGCACTGGAAGCAAAAAACAACTTTGCTCTCTTGTTGCACAAATAACTATTTCACATTTGATAACAAACAAAACATTATTAGCACTTTCTAAAGATAACATGACTTACATTTTGATAAACATATTATAAAAAAAGTCGTAATTAGCACATCAGCGACGAAATGTACGATAACAAAGTATAATTATGCTGAATTAACATTGCAATCGTCACTTCCGGCTATGTAACTAGTTATGAAACGCGTTTCGTTATTGCCAGATGCAGTCGTAGATATTTTTACCTTTATCTAAACTATTTTATTTTAATAGGTCATCAAAATGTGAGAAGCTAAATTTAATGCAGTTCTACATCTTGTAGCGTTTTAAAACTTGGCGATTATGTAGGTTAGATGACAATTAATTAAATGGAGCGCTGATGATGTAGATTTAACGTACGAGACGAATCATCAGAATCCTATTAGCAAACCCATGGAGCTTGGGTCCATTAGACTCTTCTTAACTAGTTCTTTACCCTCCTTGATTTCCAGTGAAGTAAATACGTGCGAGAATCTATTTTATTTTATTTCAGGCAATATAATTGAAACTGGGTGCATAGGGTTCCCACCAAGAACTTAGGGTCCCAAGCCAACCTCACCTGCAAGTGGTGCACCTGCAGTTCAACGGACGAGGCTCTGGCAAACAAAATATCCCGATAAGCGACAATAGGCTCGCCACCTTTTACGTGGGATCAAAACACTGGCGAAAAGTGGGCGTTTAATATGCCTCTGCCTACCCCTTCGGGGAAACAGGCGTGAGTCTATGTATGTATGTAATTGAAACTGAGTTCTGACGGTAAGACAACTGCAGGTTACAATATATTATTTAGAAATCTTGGGCTACGTAGAAGTTTTCAAGGTAGTAGAGCCTTGCTGATTTCAGCATGAATGGGCCGGCTCGACCGGGGAAGTACTACCCTCTCACAGAAAATCGACGTAAAGTAATAGTACCTAAACTGCTGCGTTTCGTTCGGTGAGTGAGAGTACCAGAGGCCCTATCCCCTATTCCTTCTCCCTGGTCCCACTCCTCATCCTATCCCTTTTCCTAACCCCAAGGGGCGGCAACGCACTTGTGACTCCTGTGGTGTTGCTTGTGTCCATGGGCGGCGGTAATTGCTTACCATCAGGCGATCCGTCTGCTCGTTTGCCGCCTATTACCATAAAAAAGGCAATAGATGAAAAGGATATTCGACCACACGGTAGACAGACGCTAGACATAGGATCTAAAGTCTGTACCTAACGCAGACTATTGTAGCTGAGTGCTCTAGCAGCGAACCGGAAGAAAATGTTTGTATTTACAAAAAAACTACACAAGTATGTTTATCCATTGTCTAGTACCTATAGTACTAGCTTTGCTTAGTTTGGGACTAGATAGTGTTATGTGTATAAGCTAGAATATTATATTAGGTACAAATTACTAGGGCAGCAGTTTAGGTTGGGAAGATGGAAGAATGACTGGCCAGTTCCCATACCGGTAACCTTTTACACCATCAGAGTAACCACGACCAAGAGTAACCACGACCATTCTCTTTTTATTTAGAGTCAACTACTACTAGGAACGCACCTTGTGTCAGATGAGAAACACTTAATATGACGGACAAAAAGAATGCCTGGACTCGAAAGTCGAAACAAAAATTTCCGGTTGTGAATTACCCTATTTTTTTCTCGTATGGGGATCGAACCTTTATCACGCGTAGCAGTCGCAGACGGGCGTGGTGTCTGCTTTATAAACCGCTACACCATCCGTTCAGTCCATTTTGTCAACAGCGTACGACTGAGTTGATGGGATGGTATCTACAAATTCACTAGAAACAGTTTCTGTGTCAAGGTTCATTGCGAAGATCAAGGAAGCAAGGAACAGACACAACTAATAGCCAGATAAGAACCAACAGTTACGGATCACACAAATGGAGATCAAATAAAAATTGTTCAGCGTGAATCTGATCTGCTGTGGCATATGGCTATCTCTTTGAGTTGCGGAGTTCCGACGGCAGTGCTTTCCAGGTTGCAAAGCACTGCCACTGCAACCTGGAAAGCACTCAATAGGCTGCGTACCCAGGTTGGCAGATCCAGGAACAATCTGTCAAGGTGGGGATTTATAGACCCAAGTACGAACAAATGGCTGTGGCGAGTCTCCACAGAAGATGGGCCATTTACATATGTGCCCCGCAGGCCCGGAGTCGTGTACGCTTGACGACCTGTATGAGGCAAGGCCAAATGCCATCCGAGTGGCCGAGTTTTGGGCCAAATATATTTAAAGTGTTGCCATCGACACGATAAGTAAGTAAGACAGCAGTCACTCTGTGGAGAAGCTGATATCTTGGCAAATATGGTTAGTCTAGTGTGTGGACGCCTGGCTTCATGACGAAAATCTGATGCGATGATGATGGTTGTAGATGATGAAACCAAAGTTTGCCGTTCTTCTAGCACAAGGAAGGATAAAACAGAGATTTATTGTGAGAATGAAAGGTAAACTTCAATTTAAATGTATGATGCATTAAGCGGGTCCACACAGACCGAGCAGCCTCGCGCGGAAAATGCTTCGCGAGGCTTCTCGCTCTGTGTGGACCCGCCTATTGAGGAGCGACTGGGTACGAGGCACGGATGTCATAATAACGCAGTTCCTGTGACTCCAATACGTGGGATCGATATAGAAACACCGCGGTACTTTTAGTGAGAAAATTAATGTTTATCACAGGGGAGTCTCTCAGTTCCCTTAAATCGAACCCAAACTTATTTGAGGTGGCCCCGTCCACCTTAGGTAAATGATGTACAAAACATACTTCTACTCATCACTTTGACCTTAGTACTTACCGTTTTCCTATGTCGTAGTTTTTTTTTAGAATCTTCCGGGGGCTAAAACCAGCCCCGAGAGGAGTTTATTGCGACATACGGCGCAAAATTTCTGCTATTTGATACAGAAATAGAGAGAACAATTTGAGGCATATACCTAGGCGTGAGACTATGAGATGAGATAGGTAATCTTTAATTTAGCTCTCAGTAAAAATGTCCAACAGTCCATAAGTGGACTAAAAGTATCTAAAGTATACTCAGCGGGTCAATGGTAGCACCAGGATTCTGTTTTAGAGGTTTATTTAGATTACAAAGAGTAGGATTGAGTGTTTTAAACCTGATAGAGGTAGGCTTCATGAAGAAAATACAAAAAAATACATTTGTATTTTGAGGTAATTAGATGCTTTTGGGGAGGAGTGGAGCTTCTGGCATTTAGCCCTCTGGGCCCTTTTTGGAACTGGCCTTGTTGGCGAAGGAAATATTGCAAGAAACTTATTAAGAAGTCTGATCTCACCTTAAAGTGATGATTATCACCAAGATAATCGAGAAGCTGACAAGAATAAACAATCCTAGTCGATCCCTTCGTAATCAGAAGTAAAAACAATTTAAATACCTCTCACAATAATACCTACCTACTCGTCTTACTCACGATCAATAATTTGTGTTTACATAGCCTCGAAATTTGTACTGCAGCCATGACAGACAGATGTGTGATTAAATAACACATTAACATAACAAATACATGCATGAATTCGGCGCCGAATGCACTTTTTTTTATTAATACAGGTGCCAGACGTTTAAGGTCAACCTTATTTGCATAGCAATTACAAAACGCCGCACATGACATCACCCGAAACAGCTGTTTTATGCAATTGATTTATCATTTATTTAACACCACTACAAAATACTCAAAATAATTCCCGAATATATTGTTTCGCTTACTTTATAATTTATTTATTATTATAAAACTATTTTCACCACAACTATTTAGCCAATTCACGATGAAATTAAAATTGTTGCGACTTTTCACTGACGAATTTTCTTACATAAAAAAGAAGATCCTAATATGACTAATCATGATATCATACGTTTATAAATAAAAAATAGCACTATTTTTGACAAATAAAAAGGAAAATATATGTTAGGCACTTACCGACATTTCTCTGTTGATAATAAGACATTTTTTTAATTTTTTTGCACTTATTTATTAAGAAAACTGTACAATCGGTGTAATCGCGTTCGCGGACGGCGAAAACCGGTGTTGAAATACTAACGTCATACTTAAAATTAAAGCTGGAGGTGGAACACGTCTAGCTTACATCACGGCTCCGCTGACGTAATCAATAATTGTAGCTTCGCCGGCTAGTTGTTTTACTTGCCAACAACTAAACACTAAACTATGATTTAAATATTTTGTTTCTATTTCGTATTAGTAAATATCTGAAGAGCTAGGTGCTTAAGTAGCTAGGTACGTATTATAAATTAAAGTTCTATGGGCGGCTTCCCACTATATCGTGCTGACAGACAAGATTCATTTAAAGCGCCGTGGTTTCAAGGAGGAGTCACGCAAACCGCACTGAGCATAAATTGCCACAGGGCACAGTCCCACCGCGATCAGCCCGCCGTAATGTTGAATATTCGCGAGCCCCATAATTTCGAGGGCTTCTCTGGAATAACTCGCGCTTATTTTACTTGACCGCCGCTCATTGGCACATTCTGTGTATTAAACTTAAACCATGAGACAAGATGTTTGACGTCTTTGTGAACGTCATTGGCAAAACGAATGTGCGGTCGGGTAATACTTATGTTGGGTCAGGAGACACCTCGCTACGGCGAGCCATAGACAACGTATCGCTCGCTACTGAAGGTCTTCATCAGCCCTATATAGAAATTGTTCCACTGCTGGGTTCGGGCCTCTTTTCAATATGAGAAGAGTAAGGCCATAGTTCACCACGCTGGTCCAGTATGGCTTGGCAGACATCACATGTCTTTCGAGAACATTATGGAGAACTCTCAGACATGCAGGTTACCTCACGATGTTTTCCTTCATCGTTATGCAAGCGATAATTAACAATTTAATACGCACTTAACTTCGAAAAGTAATTGGTGCGTGCCGTGGATTTGAATCTGAGACCCTCTGCGTAGCAGTCTGACAGTAGATCTACTTGTGTTTAGCAAGTGATACTTAACAATTTAATACGTACATAACTTTAAAAAGTCATCGGTGCGCGCCGTGAATTCGAACCCAAGACCCTCTGCGTAGCAGAACGTCGCGTCGGTCTCGCTACTAGGCTATTTCATAGTAATTATACATCAGTGTCGCAGTGACACGTCGCGAGTCGTCTGCTGATGCTGTCTGCGGTCCGCTACGAACTCATACCGTAAGGGATGATTTACGTTACATAAGTCGTGCCCAAGATAGGACCCCACCCAGCCTAAGTACTTTGTAGCGTGAATGATATTTATACCTTCCTTTTTGCGTTGAGGGTAACAAAGTAACCGGGTTATTGCTATAAAATAAACAATCAAAAGCAGGTCGGTTAGGCATCTGGTCTTAAATGATTTCAATCACTTTCAATGTACTCGTATGTCGGGTTACTAGTTAAAATTTAGAGTGAATTTAGCAATTTAGTTCATTTTAGTCTTGCCAACATTGATGTTTCAATTACATTGTTCATGTTATAAAATTGATAACATCCGCAGTAAACAGTAAAACTAGAACATACCTACTTCTAAATGTATACTATGTTCAGTGAGACTATAATATGCCAGATACTAGGGCGATCACAAATTGGGTTGCATTTGGGTCGACGCACATCCCCCCCGTGGGATCTCCACCTTGTCGTGGTAGTGGGGCTCAGTAACCGTGGATTGGTCACCCGCGGTGAAGCTAAGAGGGATCCAGGAGGGGACGCTCCGCGTGGGCTTGACGGAGGCCTGCGCAGGACGCGTCCAAAGGGGCAGGTGCGAGGGACAGTTCTTCTGTCCCTCACAGTCGGGTGCGGTCGCGGGAGGAGAGGCGTGTCGGTGTTGCGTTGCCGCGCGCCCTATCTCCCACGACCAAATGGGGGCGCACCATCGTTGCGTCGCGGTGGGGCCGCAGAGGAAGAGGAGATGCGGTGTTGCGTTGCCGTCCTCCCTATCCTCTGCGGCCGCTGAGTGTTTTGGCGGCGGAGCCCAACACCTTCATCCGCCGCCAAGGGGGTTTTGTTCGGGGCCCGCCTGACCATCTGGCGGGCGAATACCCGTCGGGGGGGTAGCGAGGAATGCTGGGTCGACGCACATTCGATTAAATATCACACGAAAGTACGAACACAACTTCGGCTCTGCATGTCTAAGAGTTCTTCATTTGGGGGCATGGCAGTGCCCCGCCAAGTCGAACGCGAAGCAACACTACCGTACTATCCTTATCTGGAACCATTTTGCCGCATTTTCAGGCCCCTATCTGGATGAGACTAGAATGCTGAAATTTTCGTCATCTAGTCTATACTAATATAATAAAGCGGAAGAGTTTGTTTGTTTGTTTGAACGCGCTAATCTCAGGAACTACCGGTCGGATCTGAAAAATTCTTTTTGTATACGATAGCCCAGTTATTCCGGAAGGCTATAAGCTATATAACATAACGTTTTGACCCTTTGGGGCCGGGAAAAGGCTAAACAGGCTAAAAGATAATGTCGGCTAATCTCAGGAACTAGCAGTCGGATTTTAAAAATTATTATTGCCTATGATAGCCCAATTATTCCGAAAGTCTATATAGGCTATATAAAATTACGACACAACTTTTAGGGGCCAGATAAAAATAATAAAATGGTCAAACGAGAAGGGGGAGGGTTGGGTCAAAGGCAAAAAAAGGCTAAGCGAATAGGATACAATCTATATGGGTACCGTTTTCGAGATTTTCAGGACGCTGATTAATAATATGAAATTTATTTAGTGATCCAAGATGGCGGACGGGACATCAAAGATGGTGGATGAGAAAATTTAAAAAATCAATATGGGTATCGCCCTCGATATTTTAAGGGGTGGGGAATCAAAATACAACATCTATTTCGTGATCAAAGATGGCGGATGGGAAAATTAAAAAGAAATCAATATTGGTATCGTCTGCGATGTTAAAAGGAATGGGGAATCCAAATACAACATCTGTTTCGTGATTCAAGATGGTGGATGGGAAATCAAAGATAGTAGACGGGATTTTTTTTAAAGTCGATATGGGTATCGTCTCCGATATTTTAAGGGATGGGGAATTCAAATACACCATTTATTTCGTGATCAAAGATGGCTGATGGGAAATTGAAAAAAAATCAATATGGGTATCGTCTCCGATATTTTAAGGAATGTGGAATGCAATATTATATAAAAATCTACGTTTATTTGTTCACCATTTATAGACTCTGAAATGATAAGAGATTAAGCGCTAAGTCAATATTAACTTTGGAAAAGGGGCTTGGAAAAAAGGGAACTAAATAAAAACTCTAAAAGGCAATACGGAGTTCGCTGGGCTGGGTCAGCTAGTAAGCTATAATCACAGACTTAAAATTCAACAATAATTTTACATAGGACAACGGCTAAGTTACATTACATTAAGGTTCCTTACTGCATTTTTTTATTATTATATATAGCCGTGTGGTTGACGGCATAGAATACAAGTGTCACCACCCCCTATCTTCCCGTGGGTGTCGTAAGAGGCGACTAAGGGAAAAGACGATGCAAATACCATCTTTGCGTAGAGGCGGAAAACTCGACATCAAACCCTATACGACTGTCTCGTTGGTCTCGCGGCATAAATGTGCGCGTGGGATCGGGAGGTCCCGGGTTCGATTCCTGAGTCGGGCATTGTTATTGAGTTTTTCTGTCACGAAATTCTCAGTAGCAGCACGAAGTCTGGAAATGTGCCCGGTACGGCAATAGGCTCGCCCCTTATTACGTGGGACTAAAGTATATCTGGCGAAAAGTGGGTGTAGAAATACGCCTCTGCCTACCTCTTCGGGGATAAAAGGCGTGACGATATGTATGTAAGTATGTATATTTATAATAATAAAAAAATGCAGTAGTATAAATATAATAATAAAAAAAAATGCAGTAAGGAACCTTCGAATTGGAAAGAAAGAAAGAAAGAAAGAAAGAAACATTTATTTGGATACAGCACAAAACAGAACAACATACAATATTTTAAAAGAACAATACTGATTATAAAGGCACATTAAATAAAAATAGAGAAGAATTTGCAGATCAGAAAAAAAGAAATATCGAGTAATGTCAAGTATGTGTCCCAGTGCTGACCAAAAGGGTAGCCAAGTCAGCATTATGCCCAGTACAGCTGATGCATACAGGACGCTGATATTCTCTTGGCTCCCATTCACCCACCACGGATGTCCAACCAGGTGTCGCGCTCACCCACAATGCAAAACACATAATAAGTTCTGTGTTATATTAAAATATACATATAATACATATAATACAATATGCAATCACATGCACTCAAAAGGCAGACAAAAAAATAATATAAAAGGAAAAAAAAAAAAAAAAAACCACACGCAAATCAATCTCGTTAAAACCCTAGGCGCGAGAAAAGGCCGCGGGGAAAGAGTAGGGTGGGCAGAGTGGCACTCTGTGATTTTTTTTATTAAAATTAAATTATATTAATAATTGTCTTATAATAAAATTATATAAAATTATCCTAGATGAAATTATATTAATATCATATTTTGTTAAATTATATTCAAATTTTAATACAATTATATTAATATACTAGATTAAATTATATTAGAATTATATTTTGTTCAATTATATTATATTAAAAACATGATATATAAGATTATATTAAAATTAATTATTTATACTACATATTATTATCACACATAAATGATAATAATTGATATGTAAATAATATAGATTGAAATAATAAATTAACTAATACATTCGGACATCAAATTGCTTTAAATAGTACATAATTAAATAAAAGACATGTCGACATTTGCGTTACGCAGTTCACACTGAGATGCCAATAGATACTGCCGAAGACGCTTTTTGAATGTGACAGTACTGTTTATTTGCCTCAGAGGCGGGGGTAGGTTATTCCATACTTTTGAAGCTGCGTAACGGAAACTACCTCGGAACGCAGCAGAATTATGATTGTGTATGGACAATTGTTGTGCGCACGTTCTACTCGAACACTCCCTCTGACTCGTGGCCCAATTAAGCTTACTATGAAGGTATGCTGGTTCCTTATATTTGAGGACACCGAATAGTAGGCATGCCAAGTGTAACTTTCTGCGCGATTTCATTTTCAAGATAGAGTGTTGGTTAAAAAATGGTGTGACATGGCTTCTAGGTGGGATGTGGAAACAAAAACGGGCGCAAGCGTTTTGAACACGTTGAATGAGACGCTTGGTTCTTGCTAAAAGTCTTGGCCCGTACACGGTGTCAGCATAATTAAGTTTTGATAGAACCAGTGACTCGACTAATTGCACTCTAAGTTCCTCAGACAAATGTTGCCTCATTCTGTATAAAATCTTCAGGCGGTAAAAACAATTCCGAGCACATTCCGCTATATGTTCTGCAAATCTGAGCTCACTGTCCATGCGTAACCCAAGATTGCGCGCTTCATTGACCTTGACAATAGGCTGGCCCATCAAAGATATTGTCAGCGTGGGTAATGCGTCAATCTTGTGTTTCGCTCCAAAGAGCATATATTTGGTCTTAGTAGGGTTAAGCATAAGACAGTTACTCTCACTCCAGTCAGATATGTTCTTTAGGTCCTTGTTCAGAGCGGTAATCGCTGCTTCATATTCGTGTGGACGGAAAGAAACATATACCTGAATATCATCAGCATATATATGATAGCTGCAAGACTGGATACACTTGACCACATCGGCGCAATATAAGCTAAATAGTATGGGGCCAAGTATGGAACCTTGCGGAACTCCTCTCTTGACGTGAGCCGGCTCAGACACACTAACACTGCATCATTTCTCCTCAATTCGACGTACTGCTGACGGTTATCGAGATAGCTATGGAACCATTGTATCGTCTTCTGGTCAAACCCATAGTAGCGTAGCTTTGATAGGAGCAAAGAAACGTCAATACTGTCGAAAGCGCGAGAATAATCTAGCAAAACGAGGACAGTACACATGCCAGAGTCCTGAGCAGACAATATGTTATCGGTAACATCTAGCAGAGCCGTTGAAGTACCATGACGTTTCCTAAATCCCGACTGAAACGCAGGTAGGATTGATTTTTTTTCTAGATAGTCTGACAGTTGCTGACAGACAACTTTTTCTATTACTTTAGAAATACAGGGTAAAATGCTAATGGGTCGTAAATCAGATACAGTAGTTGGGTTCGGTTTTTTTGCAAGTGGTCTAACCGCTGCGATTTTCCACAAATCAGGAAAGGAAGATGATTCCAAGGAACGATTAGTAATGTCAGTCACGGATGGAAGCACGTAGGGCAAAGACATAGTTAACATTTTTAAAGTAATATGGTCACATCCCTCAGCATTTGACTTCATACCCGTGATATGGCGCATAACGACACATTCATCTACAGGAGATAAGCTAAAAACGGCTTCACTGTGTCTATGGAATTCATAGAATGTTAGCAAGGAGATCGATGGTCTTGCATTACATGTCACTGCAAGAAATTCCTCATTAATCTGAGTAGCATCTGAAAACTGTGCAGGCAGTTCTTGAGCTCGTCGAATTGGTCGAATTGGTCGAATTGGCTCAACTTTATCTTGATATGATATTTCATTACTTTTTAAAGATAAGCAAGCAGCTCCATCGAGAATTGGCTATTTTTTACGGAATGTTTTAGGTGAGACAATGTTTTCAAAAGCCATTGTGTAGCCTGCCAATCTGTGGCCGGCTTGGTGGACTGTGGCCTTACACTTCTCATAGGGAGGCGATTCTGTGTCCGGTAGTGACACAGTTTATATACGGTTGAGGATGTTGACGATGAGTATGATACTATGGATTAAATAATAATTATTTCGAAGTTTAGTAGCCTTATTAGTGAAAGGTTCGTACGTTCTTAGATATTATAAGAAAGTTTATATTTTACGCACCAGCTGTCTCTAAAGTATTAGATTTTAGACTTTCGCGATTAGGATACATTATACAAGATTATTTGGCGGTCTTACTAACGGTAAAAAAGATATTAAAGGCATAAATAACTTGGTGTTTGCCAACGTTTCGACCGACTTGCTCCGGTCGTGGTGGCGGCGAGACTGGGGTGAGCTCAGCGCCGTCCTTGTCGTCTACCGTCTCAAAAGGAAGGACCGTAAACCTGAGGTGAATAGGATGCCGGCTTACATACCTTATCTAAAAGAAGTATCAAAGTTGGAACAATACTCAAAAACTACTCCATCAAGACTGTCGTCGAAACGTTGGCAAATACTGAAGTATTTAAACCTTAAATATCTAATTTATCGCGAGTAACACCCGCTAAATAACCTTGCATAATAGATGTCTCTAAAATACGCTGGAATAGATAAACTGGGCCGATTCTTTAGCAGGAGGTCTCTTAGCAGTAGCTACACATAACTGAGGCCATCTGTCGCACTATGGTAAATACAGTTTTCCATTGTGTCCGCTAGTTCAGCTAGATGCTGTCGTTCAACACGATTACATCTAGCGGACACATTCATCATCATCATCAGCCCTGTATATAAACTGTCCTACTGCTGGGCACGGGTATCTTCTCACGATGAGAAGAGTAAGGCCATAGTCCACCACGCTGGCCTAGTGCGGGTTGGAAGACTTCACATGTCTTTCGAGAACATTATGGACAACTCTCAGACATGCAGGTTTCCTCACGATGTTTTCCTTCACCGTTTAGCAAGCGATGATAATTAACAATTTAATACGTACATAACTCGGAAAAGTCATTGGTGTGCGCCATGGATTCAAACTCGGACCTTCTGCGTAGCAGTCTGTCGGTCTCTGCACTAGGCTATCGCTGCTATCGGACACAACGGAACTAAAACCCTGAATCGCGCAGTCAAAGTTCTCACACGCGATTACTATAAATATACAAGTTCTCAAACACTTCCGTCGGTCTGCGGTCCACCAGGCACGGTTAGAGGATCCTCTCACCTACCTTGGTGAGAGGATCCTCTCTCTAGTTGGAGGAACACCCACATCTTATTACTTCCCACAGTCTATATATACCTACTGTCCATCTAAGACCTAGCCTAGTGTTGAAGTCGAACAATGATTTAAGGATTCTATCGCGATATATTGGTTTTAAAGGCACAGTGTATACTGAATGATGTAGAAATTACATTAATTATTGTTAATTAACGTTGTGTAGATCCAAATCGTAATTTGATTTCGATGCGTAACATTCGCGTAAACCCAAGAAAATCTTAGTCTAGTGTTATAATATTTAGCCTATTTATGCAATAAGACCTCTTGTATCTTCAAATAATTATTGCAATTAATGTAAACATTACAGGTAAAAGAGTTTTACAAACTTCGATTGAATCTTTAAAATAATGTAAACAATCAACAGATTAAACCATATGAACTCACGAAACAAAGAGGTACCTATCAATTGTACAAGGTTATTACTTACGTTACGGTGTGAACTGAAACCTACGATGAAGTAAGTAAAAGTTAAACTTTCTTTTACTGCATCTAACTGATAACCCACAAGAGAATTTAACAAAACTAGAACTCGAGGCAGTGGTTGCAGCCTGTATAATCTATGGTTGCAGCGAAGTGCAAATCGCAGTGATGTCACTTTACACATCTGTAGCTCGATTACTCGAATCATTGCATAGGTACGTCTCATTTTGTAACGCAATGTAAGCTAAATATGTCCCCGGCCCCTATTATGACATCATCTGTGACCCGATTATCTATAACCCTACTAATTACGGTTGACCAAAACATGCAACCTAATTGCCACATATCCAATGTATTTTTCATTCGGCTGGATTGTAGCAGAAGGCCAATCCATAGGTGTAGAAGTTTTTCTCGGTACCTACATTTATTTGAATAAAATCATGTTTAAAGTGATTAATGACCGTAACAGCTATTTTAATTTTAGAAAATGAGTCACACATTGGAATTATGAAGAATAGACACGACAAGAAAGTGATGAATGTTGTTTACTTTCTTTGAAGAAAGTGTTGTTTTCAAATTATGTTGAATGAATCCTAATACACTAATTAATAATTTTGATTACGTTTCTTTGAAAGTGGTTCAGATACGTGCATCACGTCTACTTGCTAATTATTTAATTAGTATTTTAAAAATATAGGTATATACCTAACTAAAAATAAACAAATAAACGGTATAAACATAATTTGATTACCTACTTTATAATTTTATATCATAAGCTAGCTAGATCATGTTTTATTTAATAAATTCCTTTGAAATGTGTAGTTAAAGGTAACTTGTTTAATTATTTGATAACTAAAAATATTAGCGCAACTAATCGCCTTTACCACAGTAACAACTAAACGTAATTTTCAGTGTTGACACATAAGATCATTTTAGAAGATTTGGTATTTTAATATTTTTGTTCTTTTACAATGGTACCTTCTATGGTATAGTGAGTTTTCTATCTAAGATCAACTGATGAGATTTACGACTTGTATTTAATAATGTTTCATCATCATCAGCCCCTAAAAATCCACTTCTGGACTAGGCCTCTCCTTTTAAGGAGGAACTGGCCTACTGTATCACGCTGGCCAAGCGAGTTGGTATAGGGTATCTAGTTTTCCTTCCCTTACAGTGCAGGGGCCTTACTCTCCAAAATAATGCCAATCTCAATTTAAAACCAATACAATTCCAATATCAATTTCATGGTCACGTGGTTTCGTACTCTTGAAATCAATGTTGTCAACATTGGATTGAAATTGGGATCGCCCAGCGATTGGGAGGACTAGTGTTGTTTAAAATGTTACTATAAACCAACATTATGACTTTGAATGTCTGTATTTTATAAATAATAAGGTAAATAAATAAATAGAATGTGGCTAATGGTTTAACTCAATGATTTTATCGTTTATAAGTCAAATGAGCCTGAAAAAACTGCTAATATCATAAATATGCCATTTTTGGCTGTATGTGGGAATGTCATTGCCGCCACAAAAAAAGTTAACCAAGCTGCCAAACAAAACATAAACAAACTTATCAAAGTTCTTCAATTTCAAATTACGCTCGAATAAAGTGAAAAAAGTTTTATTTTAAGTTTTCCAGTAAGAATACGACTATAATAATTCATAATTTTAGTTCCGTTGTACATATTTATTGTTACGTTACGAAGTTTATAGAAGCGGTAAGTAAAAACTACCAAGATTACATTATAAACAATCCATGTTTCCTAAACTGCGTGATGTAGTAGGTATATAGGTACTAAAAAACTTATGCATTTTCAGTTATAATGGCTTATCGTCCTAGCTATGCCCAGTTAGAAGCTTTGGTGGAGTCTCTTGAAGAAAATTCAGGCATAGCCAAGTGTTTGCTTCGCACCACCCAAGCCTAGCAAGAAACTAAAAGGGAATGGGTGAATTTGGCTACCTCTTTAAATGCTCTTGGAGGAGCTAATAAGGATGGTCAAGGAATTCAAGGATGGGCCAAGGTAAGATTTTTCACAATAAGTAGATACCTATTAATAATTAAGTATGTAATTTATTCTGTATGTATAGTTTTGTCTTTAATTAAAATAAATTTGTTTTTAGTACTGGGCAGAGAAGAAATGTGGTATAGTAATAGTAAAAAACTTAATAGGTACTTAATCACTTTATTTTTAGCATTTTAGCATAGCAGCCCTAACCCTATGCTAAAGCTATGGGACTTGTGACCGAGAATTTGTGGATTAAAATCCTACATATTACATTACTGACCTAAATTATTATTAATCTTGAGAGCACAGGCAATAAACTGAGTTAATAGAAAAGAATGAAGGCCTTTAAAAGAAATAGTAATTTAAGACTGAAATCCCTGGCTTTTTTTTCCTCATAGGGCCCTGAATCTTATCCTTGTATATCTCATTTCAGTGCCACCATCAGCCCCTCTGTCTTCAATGCCACAGCAAACTAAACCATCTTCAGAGCCACTACCAGCCACGCGGTTTTCTGAGCAACCACCAGCTGCGGCACCATATCAGGATATTACACCCAGACGGCGGCGACATCATTCTTCAATCATTCAGAGACCAATTAATCCAGAAATGGAGCGGTTTGCAATGATAGACAAATGACATGTAGAAGCAGAGAGAACTACAGCCCAAGCATTGGCTCAATTCTCAAAGATATTGAGTTCGCTTGTGGCAATTAAAGAGTGCAGCATTCAAGCAGAAGAGGCAACAGCTCAAGGCATTGCTGAAATAGCTAGAAATTCTTTATTCTTATCCTATTATTTAAGTTGATTTTAGTTTTATATTTGGATCTCATTCTTAATTATTGTGATATATTATGACCTCAATGTTGATTCTACTGCTATATTGTTGATTCTGTTATATTTTATCTCATTGTTGATTCTTATATTTTGATAAATAAAAGTATTTATAACTTTAAAAAGACTTTACTATCATCCATTACATAAAAATTAAACCATTCTGGTAATATAATTGTCTACCTTCTAGTCAACCATAATTGCTGTACTAAAGCAGCTCTTTTTTGAAGGCCCCGATGTAATTTAGCAGCTGCTGTTGTTCTGGCTGTCTCACTTGGTTCTTGTGGAATGGGATCAGCGTTATAGTGGTCATCATATTCTATTTCCTCTTCAAGGTCGAGTTCATGTAAATTAATGCACATGTTGTGCAAGATACAATATGTATTAATTATTTTGGATGCTACGGTGGGATGGTACCCTGTGCCTCAGTAGGCACATCCATCTATTTTGAGGACAGCTATAGTACGCTCCACTACATTGCATGCTGAGCTGTGCACTTTGGTTTAATACTTCTCTGGGGAAGCTGCAGCAGCATTAATTATAGGTGCCATCTGGTACTCTCTTTGAACATATCCTGAATCACCTACAAATAAAAAAATATAATTAATTATTTAAAACATTTTACAGAATTACATACATAAACTCACGCCTGTTTCCCCGAAGGGGTCGGCAGAGGCATATAAAACGCCCACTTTAAGCCATTGTTTTGATCCCCACGTTATGGGTGGTGAGCCTATTGCCGTAACCCTATGCACCCATACCAACTTACAGAACCCACAGTTACAGAATTCTTATTTTGAATATGTACAAAATATTACTTGCCGAATAAGTATACAAGGTACTTACCTAGGTACCTAAGTGGCAAAGTCAACATAGGCTATTTAACATAAGGCTTTATATTTGCATATATTTCCTTAAAAAAATCCCTAATGACCCGGTAATTTGCCTTAAATTCGGTTTCATGCATAGAAAACGCTTTTTCCATGTAGCGCATCATACGACGTTCGTCTCGTCTTCTATTAAACTCTTTTCACTTAGATTTATTTAAGATATCATGCATTAACACTATCCTTGCCATAATAGAAACTTACTCCAATTCTTTGAAAACTATACAATGGATAAAAACTTATAAAATAGGAAAACAATTTACAAAAAGTTACTCTTTCGTTATTGGATTTAACTCAATAAACAAACAATTCTAGCACAATCTTGACGCAATACGCAACTGTCAAAATATACTCGGGAGTAGCTTTTCAATGCCGATCCCGATCCTATTTAGTTCCTCAAAAAAGCACCCAATTTAAAAGCAATTTGGAGCTAGTGTCCTGTTCAAGAGTAGGAATTGTGACAATTGTTGACAATCCCAATGTCGATAGATCGGAATTAAACTCAAGAGTAAGGCCCCTGTTCTCTGCATAATAATTATGGTACCTGTGTTGGCTAATATTACACCTATGTGATTAAATGTGGTAGTGACATTCCATATTTTTAATCTGTCACCATACGGACAATAATTACTTGTACTTGCACAATATGTACGCAAAAGTTATTGGTATTAAAACGCATCAGCTATCAGCTCACGCCATAATTTAGTTGATGGTGGGTTTAAGATTTTGTTTAGGGGAAGGCCATCATTTGGTTCTAGTGAGGAGGATTCAACCTTGTGAATCAAAACACGCATAGGAATATGCTAGGCAAATCAAGTAGCTATCCCTACAGGTCGCGGTGATAAATCTGGTTAAATATAAGCGAATCCTGGGCTCCAAAGTAATAACTCTTGGATCTAACTTAGACAACGCTAGAACGACTATAATGTTTTTTAATAAAATATTATCTTTTGGAGCGGACTAAATACAATAAATAAAAGCGGATTAAAATTATGTACCATTGTACATTCTCATGAGACATGATATGACTATTAGTAAGCAACATAAAAAGTTAGTAAGAAAATAAATTTAATCAGTAATAGCAATAGTTTCCAGAAGCACAATTGTTAGTTCTTACAGGAATGAAGAATTATATTGTTTTCCACAATATTGGTAGTTTTCGGACACTAGCCATTGACAACACGGGATGCGCTATAAAATGTCAAATCTCCAAACTGTCAACTTGATTTTTTTTACACGTTCCGATACTTTTTAATTTGAAGCATTTTTATCTATCATGTTTCTCTATTCGCACACATGCAAATTAATATATGCCATCTCTTTCTTTATCAAACAAGTCCATCAATTCATAATAAAAAAAATCTAAGAGTATGATCTCGTAATTATTGTCCTAAAGAAGGGCCTAAAATTAATAAATTTAACCTATAATCAATCACAAATAGAACAAAGTTTATGTTTTTATCATAGGAGAGGCAGAGTGCGCTGAATCAAAGTTAATATTTCGTTTGAAAACAATGAATGAACACCTTGAATGTATTGCATAGTGATTTTGTGTCCAAATAATAACAAGAGAAAATATCAGGTAATTAATTGTATATTTCTTAATAATATGAGTTCACTGCAGATTGAATGTATATCTTTATTATATTCTTTGGATAAAAATAAAATTCTGATGATTAATAACAGGAATGTCAATTAAAAATTGTATAAAATTATAAAAAGTTACCAAGCAAAACAAACATTCAAAGAAATTCATTCAGTAGGTATTTCTTTAAATCATATTGTTTTACTTAAGTGATGAACAATTTAATTAATTAAATTGTTCATCACTTAAGTAGTATAGTCTGTATTATTTGATATTTTTTTAGTAAACATTGAATATTGTGATTGAAGTTACTTAAATATTATTTAGATAAGTAGTTGGGATCATGTGCAGTGGATGGATGATCAAGATCGGTCCATGTGAAGAGCCTTGGGGCAGGCCTATGTCCAGCAGTGGACGTCAATCGGCAGAGATGATGATGATGAAGTACCTAGTTTACCTGGGAGTTAGGAGTGACATGCAGTGGACTGCACCTGTACTCCCCTATCTTTAACTCTTGAATGTCCGGAATGAGGATCTATACAAGACACAATAGCTTTTTAATTGTGTTAAAAATTTATCTGATCACCTCACCCCATTCAAAGTTAATATCTGCCTGCAACCTTTTGTATATTGCTTATATTCACATGAAAATATTGTAATTTCCAGTGATGAGTGAAGAGCCGGTGGAAGTTGAAGAAGTGGTGATCAAATGTGAGGTGATAGAGATATCGGATGATGAAGAGACACCAAAGAAGAAAAAGTAAGTATACTGAAAAGTAGATTTGTTTATATTTGTTTCTTTAAAAAAATAAGTTATTCTTTATTATTGAAAATTGTGATATAACCAAAGCGAAAATGATGATAGAAAATAAGAGGGACATTGAGTTTTTAGTCTGTTATAATCACAGTAGCATGTTCTTACATTGCAATTTTTGAAGTACATTGACCTTACATTTGTATTTTCTCTACTGGAACTTATTTTATTTTACTATGCAACATCTTTTGCAATTGCAAGCAACATGTAATGTATTAGTATATTTTTGGAGAATCTAATAAATTTTTTATGTAAATAATTATCAGTCTATCTCTTTCAGACGAATCCGAAAACGTTCAGTACCCAAAGAGCGATCCCAATGCGACCACTGCCCAAAGACCTTCACAACGAAATACGAATTAAAAAAGCATGTCCGAACCCACACCGGGGAACGACCATATATGTGCACAATCTGCGGCAAGACATACACACAACTTGGGCATCTAAGCATTCACCAATTATCCCATGCAGGGATAAAGAACTTCAATTGCTCGGAATGCGGGTCATCTTTCTACAGAAAAGCAGACCTGGACCGTCATGAAAAAATTCATCTCGGAATCAAACCTCATGTATGTGATATTTGCTCCAAAAGTTTTACACAAAAGAACAATTTGGTGATGCACGTTAAAATGCATATAGGTGACAGAGCACATCAGTGTACCGTTTGTAGTAAACGTTTTATGACAAGAAGTAAGTTAATGCTGCATTCGAAGAGGCATGAGAAGACGAAAAAGAATAAAAATGAGTTAAATGATCTAGTTATTGGGCATGTGATTGAGTGATAATTTTAGGTTAAATTTTGTTAAAATATCAAGTAAGATTGTAGATACAGCATGCCCTATATACAGGGTGTCACAAGACCCATCACCAAGCCAAAGTCTACTCGTTTTGGACATCATGCCAATTCATACTAGCAAAAATTAAACCGGGGAAACAATTTTCTTTTTAATGTGACCCATTTTTCAAAGTGAAAATAAAAGTGCGCGCGTGCTACTCCCGAAATACCTTTTTATCCACGGGTGCATAGGACATCTATAGAACAAATTGGCGGGATAATTGCATCGATTTTGTACCTAATTAGAAAAATTGCATAGTGACTTTGAGCCTCAATATCTCTTGAACCAGTAATTTCCCAGGTATGGTGCCGAAGTAAAAAATGTTTGTAATGATTGGTACATTAAGGGATTTCAGTTGTTGTTAAAGGTCTTTTTACATCCTGTATATTCTGGTACGAGATGAAAAGGGAACAGTCACCGCGGTGGTTTTAGTCGGTAGTCCCCGAACGCCTTTAAAGGAGAGTCATATAAACCCCCTCTGCGTAGCCTAAGATCAAGATGAGATCAATTAATGGACACCGCACTGTAAATTAGCAGTGAACCCACTTCTTAATTTATAGCATTGTTGTATCATGTTGTGTATTCACTTCCATTTTTCTGATTTGGTCATGCTGTATCTGTGTTTTATATAGAACTAAATAAAAAAACACATAGAGACATGGATTGAGCTTTCCCTTGACAGCTGTCAGATAATAGATGTCATTATGAAAAAGAGATACCATTATAAGTTGATGCTGTTCTCTCTTGCCAGTTGTAATTAAAAGGTGAATAATTATGCCAAATTCTCTGTAAAATCTCTTTCTACCTTTTTTGTCTCTGTAAAGGAAAGAGAAGGCAAGCCTAAACTTTAGCTCTGTCTCTTTGTACAGTATGGTATAGGTCGGTTCACGAAAGATGACCACTGCGCAGAAATCATTTTTTAGGTCCCCGTGTTTGTGGCGTTTGTGGCGTGTACATATGCGCGACGGCCGCCATTTGTGGTCAACTTTCGTGAATTTACCTATACATATTTTTAAGGTAGGTTTCAGTTCATATTTCTATGTACATAATATATGTAAGTAATAGTCTTGTCTCTTGGCAGACAAAATTATGTCGTCACAGTTAGGGTTTATTTTACCTTATTTAACAGGCTTCTGCAGTCCACTGCTGGACTTAAGGTTCAATGGTTTGTAAGATTTTTGCGTCGTAGCAAAAGTAGGTCTCCCGCAAGGTGGACTGACGATCTTGTTGGGACCGCAGGCAGCGGATGGATGCGGGTGGCTCAGGATCGGTCTGTGTGGAGAGCCTTGGGGGAGGCCTATGTCCAGCTGTGGACGTCTTTCGGCTGATATGATGATCACATTTTTTGTAACTTGCTGTTTTTCTGTAAAAAATATTATGAAATAATAATTACTAGTTGTCTAAGTTTTGGTGAAGTCAATGTAATTTATAGAGAAGGCACAATACTTAAAAAAATTGGAGAAAATTATAGAAAAATATTACTGGTTTTTCGGTTCTATAACCGAATGGTTACCGAAGTATTTATTTATTAAATTTTGAATGAATTTTTGCTCTGTTATTGAGTTGATGTAAAATCCAATTTGGATTGGGGCATGTTAAACCCAATAACCGAAAATTTCAGCTTGGAATACTTTGTACGGAATAAATACAGCAATAGCCTAGTAGAGATCCATGCAGAGGGTATCGGGTTAGGGTTGAGCTACACCTATCAGCACCGCATCGCACTTTCCTACGCTTCTATCCTTCTCTGTCACTTAGGACCGTCATTTACTAGAGCGAGAAAGAGAGGGAATGCGTCAGCACGCCGCGGAATCGAAAAGGCCATCGGCAACACGGAAAAAATGCGATAGCATGCTGAGAGGCGACTGAACGCTGACGCGCGCGTCAGAACGCTTACGCGCGCTATAGCATCCTTTCCCCGCCGATCGCGTGCAAACGCGCGCTGGCGCACGCGGCGGTGTGCTGCCGCGTGCTGCCGCGTGCTGGTGCCGATTGGTATAGATTTTTCGATTTTTTTTCTTTTTACTCTTGTTATTTTGCATTTCTTGCAAAATGCACGCTATTACTAATGCTCTCCCTTCAGCTGTGCTATCCATTTAGAATTTGAAACTATACTGTGATCAAAATAAATGTCAAAAGAACGCGGCAAAATGCTTCAGCACGCTATAGCACGCTGACGCGTGCGTTCGCATTCCGCAGCACACATACGATCGCACGCTATAGAGTGCTGCAGCACGCGTCAGCACGCTATAGCGTGCTGAACCACAGGACGGTACAAATGCGATTCCGTGCTGACAGATGTAGCTCAACCCTTAGAATCCACACCGCGCACCACTGACTTTTCGAAGTTAAGTGTGTATTAATCATGAAGGTATAGATAAACATGGAGGCCACAGCTGGAACAAAGCCTTGAGTCAAATACCTACATTTCTCTATCTCACTCTCTGTGGTCTAACCTCTCATTTTAGCGTGGATTTAGTATTGCTATCTTCTTATTAAAATCTCCGAGTAAGCTCTTAAAAAGAGCCGACATATTAAGCAAATCAGAAGTTTACACGGTCAATTAATGTGTATTTAAATCAAGAGTTGAAATCCAATCACTTGTTAAAACTCCCAATATTGTAGGTCTCGAACGCTTATAGTCATGGTTGGCGAGACAGTGAATTATAATCCCATTTCCTAAGGATTTGGTAATGTGGCAACATTGGCCACCATATGTCAAGTAAATCTTGTCAAATATGGCAGTGGTTGGTTGAAAAGAGATGGTATGACCACAATGAGCGAGATAGCGATACATCATTTGAGCTTCAAGTAGGTATTCGGAGTGCGGTCTCCATGTTTATCTATAACTTCATGGTATTAATGTTAATAGCCGATCAGTCGCGCCTGTCATGAAGATCTTTGACAGTCGTTATATATGAATAAACTGACACTATCTAAACCATGGAATATCGCTATCCTTTTAGGTTGCGGAGGTCAGACGACAGTCGCTCTGTGGAAAAGCTAATATTCAGTCAAATCCGGTTAGACTAATAAGTGGACCCCAGGTTGAAACTGGGATAACGCTAGGAGGATGATAACTAGTTTGGTTTAAATATTCAGTTCGGTACACTATGCAAAAAAAATTTCGGGCAGTTAATAAAAATAATACATATTGTATAGAAATTCTGTACTCCGCAGTCAACCGACTGCAGAGCGAGTATAAAGATTACCGCAATTTATATGCACTAATTTTAAGATATAGGTGAATTGTTAAAAAGCTGGTTCTTGCAATAATAATTATAATATTATACTTTTAAGTTTATGAAAGAAAATAAAATGATTATCAAGAGGAATTTACCACAGGACTATAAATAAAAATGTACACTTCTATACAAATTATAAAATAGTCTTTTTTTTATTGTAATAGGCGGCAAACGAGTAGACGGACCGTCTGATGGCAAGCAATTACCGCCGCCCATGGTCACAAGCAACACCACAGGAGTCACAAGTGCGTTGACGCCCCTCGGGGTTGGGAAAATGGATAGGATGAGGAGTGGGATGAGGGAGAAAGAATAGGGGATAGGGCCTCCGGCACTCTCACTCACCGAACGAAACGTAACAGTTTAGGTACTGTTACTTTACGTCGATTTTCTGTGAGAGGGTAGTACTTCCCCGGTCGAGCCGGCCCATTCATGCTGAAATCAGCAAGGCTCTACTACCTACTAAAAAAAAAAGAAAAGAAGAGTGATGAAAGAATGACGAATCAGATTTATAAGGCAAGTCGGTCGCGGCAGACCTCGTCGGACATTCGTCGACCAAATTGGGGACGTTCTAAAAAAAATGGCAAGGTCCGAAGTACCCGAAACCGGCGAGCGTGTATGAAAAGAGTAATGAGTGTAGAGGAAGCGCGTGAGGTTTGTAAGGATAGGAGCAAGTGGCATTATGTTGTGTCTGCCTACCCCTACGGTAAAAAGGCGTGAGTATATGTACGTGTCTATGTATGTAGTAGGTAGGTACCTATACTACCTATAGATTAATTAAGTATGTATATTTTATTATTTGTCTGATTAGGTAGGGTCAGGTGTTCAACAATGAAACACTAAAAATTAAAAGTCTCATAAAACTTTTGTTTTTACAGATAGAAGTCTGTTTTTTCACAGGTATGTAGGCAATTTAATTGGGTATAGAATGCCATTTATGGTTTTTTAAATTGATGAGTAATCAATCGGCAAAAAAATGAATTCAAATAAATTGGAAATGTTTCATTGTGTCCACAGTAGTGTACCTAATGAAACACCTCAAATTCAACAATGAAACATAATAGTGTGTTCAACAATGAAACACTAAGAATTCAATATCTCGTACACCTTTAGTTTTTACAGATACACGTTTATTTTTTTGAAGGTAGGAACATAGGGAACTTTATTGGGTAGGTATCGGATGTCATTTATGTTTTTTTAATTAATGTGTAATCAACCAGCAAAAAAATAAAAGCAAACATATTGGAAATGTTTCATTGTGTCCGTTCTGGCTGGGGATAACAATGAAACACTACAAATTCAACAATGAGACAATAATTTAAGTGTTTGACTCATATTTTTGAAATTTATGGAGTAGGTGAATAATAAAAAATGCTCGAGTTCAATAAAAAAAGGGTTTTATTAATATTTGAACTTTAATCAGACTCTTTAGGTTACCTATAACTAGTTAAGATAACGCCTTACAATAATTGTTACTTAAAGTAATAATTATTTTTGCTATATTTATGGCACTCGTTAATTAAACTACCTAGTTAAACAATTTCATCTTATAAAATTATAAAATCACAATCATAGCTAAGTATAATAATTTGCAGAGATTACTTTAAATTAAGATGATTCTGTGCAATAGACTAGCTCGAAGCATATTTTCTCCTAAATGATCGCCTTTCTTCCTTTTGAGATTTAGTACGCGCAATCTTAAATGAGAAATAAACATCAAATGATAAGATTAATTTCTAGCCTCAAAAATTATTGATTTGCTAGGAAACTTGATTTTGTTTGGTATATAGTATACAATTAAACAAGATAGTACACAATGAAACAACTGTTTCATTGTTGACTACATAGGGTTTATATTAATACCCTCAAAAAAAATATCACTAAATTGTAACACTTTTAACATATTATGATCTGTTCCACTTAGTCTCTGATATATTTTTAATGCTAGGTAATCATGAAAAATATGAATTTATCAACCATATTTGAATGAAAAATCTTAAAAGAATGACAAAAATATTAACATTTTTGTAAAAAAAATAAAAAATGCTCCACAGACATGTCTTCTCCTACGTGGCGCCGACGCGAACTGGGGTGCGGGCGGGGTATTCTCGAGAGGGTCCTTTCGCGATATAATGCACGATCTAGCAACGTAGCATTTTAGAAATATTGCAATGTTTTATTGTGTACCACTGTTTCATTGTTGAACATCTGACCCTACTTATATCATAGTTTTGGATCTGCCTAGTATGGAATCAGATATTGTAATAGTCTTGTGGTTGATTCCTCTTGGACAATTTTTAAGAATAAAATGTTTTCAAAACATTGTGTATATTTATTTTATTTTTTAATCCCTACCTGTGAGTTGACTGAATTCAGGGCCGTACCATAAATTAATTGTAATGTTATGCTTATGGCTCAATTATTTATGCTTATACCCATAGGCAGAGAGGTTGGACTAGGTCTTAATAAGGTTATATTTCTTTGCCCATAGGCAGGTGGCAGGAGGGCCGGGCCAACGAATACAGATTTACATAGAAGCGCAATTCTTAAGGATTTCGTGCGCCGATTCCAAGTGGAGACTGTCTCCAGTTTAGTTCGTAGTTGCCGCCGTGGAGGCGCTGGCGTCGTTCTCCGTCTCTCTCGCTCTCGTAGTTAAGATACAAAGGAGGATCGTTCGTCTCTCTCGCTCTCGTAGTTAAGATACAAAGGAGGATCGTTCGTCTCTCTTGCCGTCGTAGAGACAGCTGTCACAGCGCGACTGCCCGGCAATTTGTGTCACAGAAAGTGTCTTCGGAGCGCCCATAAGAAATGCGCCTCTATGTTAGGTAATATTTGAGCTCTTTCTCTTTCGGTCTATAGCACACCCTAGCTTTTGGTTACTGATTCGAAATTCTACGCTGGTCACCAATGTAACTTCACACTATTGTTTTATAAAGATCCAGGCCCACCCTGAGAAATAAATCTCGATACGCCAATGCTTATATGCCTCAATTTTCATGCAGCGCAGCTGAATGGAATGAAAGCTACTTTTTGCAACGAATTTGGACATAGAATAATAAACTTTATGTCAGAGGGTCTAGTACGTGTTTTACACACGATTGTCACGGTGACGATAGACTAGTCGACGGGAACAATTTCCATACATTTTCTAAAAGCGCCTCTAACGGAGAGTAGCGATTGATAGAGTCCCCTCAGATAACTCTATGACATACGATTGGTATCGCATGTCGTATCAGAGTGGCGCATGGCGTATCAAGACTGCGTATCATGACCCGTGCCAATAGGTGATCATGTTACGCATCGGTAACAGGTGATCAGGTCGTGTAGGCCTAAGTGATAAATAATATTTTCTTGGGTTTACGCGAATGTTACACATTGAAATTAAACTACAGTTTACGGATTTTATCGCGTTATATTGGTTTCACTTGTTTTTACATTTAAACCGAATGATCTAGAAACTACATTTTTATTACTAGCCAACGTTTCGAATTCTTTACAGGATTCATGTTCACGGCAGACTGAGGTGGTATTTGTCTTTGTCTTGAATTTAAAAGTTATCTCAAAGTACCCGAACATTTTTCAACTATTGGTGTTACTATCTACGCAGAATGTGCTCACTGTGTCTTGATGTCTTCTGGTGACTTTGTCCTTCTTGGGTTTCATTAGCCTGATAACAGGGTCCCTAGCTGGAGGAACATTCCAACCATCTTCCCTATTGAAATTAGGATGTTTTGACGTGACAACGTCTTATAAATTGGTTTGCCGGGTGACACTTCAAGAAACTGCGTTACGCTCCGCTCACGTTATGCGCTCACAATGAGAGCGAGTGAGAGGCACGCGTCCCGCCTAAGAGCGAGAGAGACAGACATAAAAAGTGAAAGGCACGCGTCTTTCATCCTTCTTCCTACTATACGAATGAATATTCACATTAAAATAATTTTACCACTCAAAGTCGTTGTCACGTAAAACTTTCGCCCGTATACCGACTTTACAGGCAACCAATTTTTTTAATTTCAATAGCTTCTCGTATCATTCTTGGAATAAAGCGGTGTTCTTTTGCGAGTATCTGTGGTTTATCAAATCGCAGGTAATGGTTGGTTCCTTGTTCTACATGTTCGACGAAGTCTGCTGTGTGTGAACATGTAGAACAAGGAACCAACCATTACCTGCGATTTGATAAACCACAGATACTCGCAAAAGAACACCGCTTTATTCCAAGAATGATACGAGAAGCTATTGAAATTAAAAAACATCCTAATTTCAATAGGGAAGATGGTTGGAATGTTCCTCCAGCTTGGGACCCTGTTATCAGGCTAATGAAACCCAAGAAGGACAAAGTCACCAGAAGACATCAAGACACAGTGAGCACATTCTGCGTAGATAGTAGGTAACACCAATAGTTGAAAAATGTTCGGGTACTTTGAGATAACTTTTAAATTCAAGACAAAGACAAATACCACCTCAGTCTGCCGTGAACATGAATCCTGTAAAGAATTCGAAACGTTGGCTAGTAATAAAAATGTAGTTTCTAGATCATTCGGTTTAAATGTAAAAACAAGTGAAACCAATATAACGCGATAAAATCCGTAAACTGTAGTTTAATTCTAAGTGATAAATCCCACCAAAAACATTTTAACGTAAAATGTTGCCAAGACGAGTGCCTTTGGCTTACCCTGTGAAAAGTGCGAGTGACTCGCGCACGAAGGGTTCCGTACAATTTAATTTTATTTTTTATTTTTCTTATTTTAATCTTTTCGGCAAACTTACAGCTAAAAAAGACATACAATTTTATGAAGCTGAGGGCCATTTACAAGTTTTCACAAGTAAACATAAAAATAAATTCAACAAAAGTCGGAGAGACACGAAGTTAATTACAAAGAACAAGAAATAAATTAAATGAGGCTTACTTATAAAATCATATTGTATAATAGCTAGGAGAAAAATTTATCAACAAGTAACTTCTTTAGTCGGGACACACTGGTATTGAACAAATCTAAATCTACATGTCGAGATACTTCGTTAAATCTATTAATCGATCTACAAGCTCTTATCAGGAACGAGTTCTGTCTATACGTGGTTTTTACTGGCGGTACGAGTATATAAAGTAAACTAGGCTGACGTAGATACGCGGTGCGTGTTATTAATCCCAACTTACTTAGTAGTTCAGGGCCGTTAATCGAACCATTAGCAATCTTAAATAGATAAATAAGATCTGCCATGCGCCTTCTTTCAAATAATGGTAGTATATGAAATTTCTTACAGCGTACAATATAGTTAGAGGTATACTTGCGAGTTCTAAATTGCACAAATCGAAGAAAACACTTCTGAATGCGTTCTATTCGGTCGGCGTAAATGTTGTTGTAATATTGGGTTGTAGGGTGTGGTGTGGTGGGGTCGGGTATGGTATAAAAGGACAAACTCTGATTTATTCACTTATTCACTGTGTTTGTGTGTCTACATGTAGTAGACGTGTAACCTAACCTAACCTAACCTTTTTTTTTTCTTTTTTTGGTATCGGGTTGGAAAATCCTCATGGAGTCCCTCCGCCCCGGGGGAAGGACGAAGGGGACTGTCAGACTCTTACTGACTAAAAACCAACCCGTGTTCCTCATGTACCCGTGTGTCGGAGGGTAGGGATTCGCATAAGCATTCGTCGCTACCCCCTGACGGGTATTGGCCCGCCAGATGGTCAGGCGGGCCCCGAACAAAACCCCCTTGGCGGCGGATGAAGGTGTTGGGCTCCGCCGCCAAAACACTCAGCGGCCGCAGAGGATAGGGAGGACGGCAACGCAACACCGCATCTCCTCTTCCTCTGCGGCCCCACCGCGACGCAACGATGGTGCGCCTCCATTTGGTCGCGGGAGATAGGGCGCGCGGCAACGGAACACCGACACGCCTCTCCTCCCGCGACCGCATCCGACTGCGAGGGACAGAAGAACTGTCCCTCGCACCCGCCCCTTTGGACGCATCCTGCGCAGGCCTCCGTCAAGCCCACGCGGAGCGTCCCCTCCTGGATCCCTCTTAGCTTCACCGCGGGTCACCAATCCACGGTTACTAAGCCCCCCCACCACGATAAGGTGGAGATCCCACGGGGAGGAACCTAACCTAACCTAACCTAACCTTTTTTTTTTTTGTTCACTACGGTGGGAAACTCTCCTTATGAGTCATCTCAACTCCGCCAACCCAGCCATTAGAACGGCTGGGCTTGGGACTGACGGAGGAGGTATGTGGAGGCTCTCCCCTACAGGCGTTCGGGGCATACCCACTAAAAACCACCGCGGTGTCCCTACGGGTCCCGTGTGTTGGCGGGGTCACGCGATTCGCGATTAGCATACTTTCTCGCGACCCCGCCCGGGATTGGCCCGCCGTAGGTGTTGGCGGGCCCCGTCTTGTCATGATCTCGCAATCATCCATCAAACTTCTTGCATCCATCAAACTTCTTGCATCCATCACCTCACAAAGCTACTTGGGAGGCGGCGAGGACACGCACCGCCTCCCGCCTTTTGGCGGACAGGGAGCAGCCCCAGCGCTCACCGTCCGCAGGCACTAAAATAAATTACGGTGGTCGGAGGTCGTCTCTTGTACGACGTGCCCGACGCCCGGACCTACGGTTGGGGAGAGGGCGATGTATTTCCCTCTCCCGCTCCGCCGCCTCCTTGCTCAGCATGACTGCTTCGCAGAAAGAGGCGACGGCGTTCCAAGACCTCTCACTCCGGACCATAGACAGAACTACGGCCGGGAGTGAGAGGACAACCGTATTCAGAGCCGCGACCAGATCACGGCGCTGCGATGCCCAAGCTGGGCATTCCGCCAAAGTATGCAACGCCGTGTCTTCGACAGGGTCGCGGCTGCTGCCACAATGGTGGCATCCGGGCGTTTCCTCCCGGCCTATCCTCCACAAATACCGGCCGAAACAACCATGGCCGGTAAGGATTTGAGTTAACCGGAAGGTGAGGACGCCGTGACGTCTCTCCAACCACTCATCAACCACGGGACTTACCGCCACTATCGTGGCGTGCCCGGCGCTGGGGTGCACAAGTCGTGCCTTCCACTCCGCCACTAGGACTTGGCGGAGCTCCGACCGACGCGCCTCGATGTCACGGTGCGCCGGTCTCTCGCCCTGCTCCAGGGCTTGCTGGCGCCATGTATAGAGTGACGCCAGCAGCTCAGCTTCCAGATCCCAGGGCGGTGATCCGGCTAGGAGGCTCGCTGTCTCGAAGGAGACCGAGCGGTAGCCTCGTATCAACCTGACGGCCATGGCGCGCTGCGGTGCGCGAAGCGCCGTGATCACAATATCACCCATCTGAGGCCGTCAGGTCGTGCGCCCATATCGGGGCCCCATAAAGGGCCATGGACCGCACGACTCCTTCGTAGAGCCTCCGGCAGGAGGCGGTTGGCCCCCCGAGATGGGGCAGCAGTCGTGACAATCCTGCTGCCGCCACGAGAAGTTTGGGGGCCAAGCGTCTGAAGTGTTGACGGAAATCCCATCGGCTATCGAGTCCGAGATATTTTAGGCTCGTCCCGATGCCGATGGTGACCCCTCCTACCATAATGTGGGCCCCTGCGGGTGGCCGATTCCGAGGCCCGTGGAAACAAATGGCCTCGGATTTGGACAGGGCCACCTCTAGGCCCAAACGCCGGATCCTACCAACGACTTGTGCGACCCCAGCGGTCGCCCTTATAGCCGCCGCCCGGTACGTCTTATCACTCGCAGTGACGAGGGTGTCGTCGGCGTAACAAGTGACACCCACGCCAGGGAGGAGCGTACCGCGCAGCACCCAGTCGTAGCCGATGTTCCACAGAAGGGGGCCGAGGACCGACCCCTGCGGAACACCGCACGACATAACTCGCCGACTAATACCGAGATGACTCGGGTAGATAATTCCTCTATCATTAAGATAATCCCCGACTATGCGGCGGAGGTAGGGAGGCACTCGGTGATAATTGAGTGCCTCACAAATACAACTCCAGGGCAGGGTGTTGAAGGCGTTGGCGATGTCAAGAGACACCGCCAGGACCACCCCGCCCCGGGAAACCTCTTCCTCCGCCAGACTCCTCACTGATCTAATAGCGTCTATTGTTGAGCGCCCTCGGCGGAAACCGAACTGCACGTCCGCCAAATCTGGGCCCATCGTGGAAAGGTGGTGGACGAGGCGCTCCGCGATGATATGCTCGAAGATCTTCGCGACCTCGTCCAACAACACTATGGGCCGGTAGGCGGACGGGCTGTCCGCCGGGCGCCCTGCCTTTCTGATGAGGACCAGCTTCCCCGTCTTCCAGGCTCGTGGAAACTGGCCCCCCTCAAGGCACGCTGTGAGGAGTCTCCCTAGTCGGGGTCCGAGCTCCTCCATTGCCAGGACCCACGCTCGGCCAGGAATGCCGTCGGGTCCTGGGGCGGTGTTTTTAATTCTTAACACCGCCGCTCGGAGTTCTACCCGAGTCACCTCGGGAACGTCGTCGTCCATGTCCGCGTTGGCTGCCTCGGAAGGCGGCGCCGTCATGGGCGGAGGGATGTGTTTCGCCCGCGACGGGAACAGAGCGGCCACAACATCTTCGACCAGCTGTGGCTGGAGACTTTCCGTTAGAGGGGGCGCCCAGGAACGTAACTTGTTCCTGACCATCAAATATGGGCGCCCCCACGGATCTCTGTTGAGGGTCTCCAGCAATTCCTGGCGGGCGTCTTGCTTGGCCCGCCAGATGGCCTCTTTCAAATTATTCTTGGCCGCTCTATACTCCTCGTACAATGCCGCCTCCCGGGCAATGAAATCGGGAGGGTGGCGACGCCTCCTGCGAAACCGGGCGTACTGGCGGCGCGCTGCGACGCAAATTTGCCGCAACCGCGCGATTGTGTCGTTCCACCAGTACACCCGGCGTGGCCCAGATGTGCTACGGACTCTAGGCATCGCCGCGTCGCAAACTTGCGTCATTGCCCCCCTGAACCAATCGGCCTCCATGTTGATATCGTCAGGCCTGGAAGGTGTTGAAACCCAGGCCTGAACTATGGAGGCTTCCAGGAGGGCCTCCCGATTCAGCCTTTTCAAGGCCCAACGCGGACCGCCCTCAATCGGGCCTCTTCGGACTGGGGCGTCGGAGCTGACTGTTTCGGCGGAGACGTCGAACCGAATATAGCGGTGGTCCGACAACGTCTCCACCTCCTCGACGACGCGCCAGTCTCGGATACGGCGTGCTAGTGCGGGGCTCGCAAAAGAAACGTCCACAATGGAACCGCCCCGCTGACGCACGCACGTATGTACCGACCCACGATTGAGGACGAGCAGGCCGTTCTCAACGGCCCACTGCTCCAGCAGCTCGCCTCTAGCGTCCGTGGCCGGAGAACCCCAAGCCGTAGACTTGGCGTTGAGGTCCCCGGCGAAGAGCACGACGCGAGGACGGCTGCGAGCGACGACAACGTTCAATTCGAGGAGATACTCCTCGAAGTCGGCGAGGGAACGGTTGGGTGAGAAGTAGCCACCCACCACAACCGTATCCTTTATGAGTGCTGCGACGCAGCCCCGCCCTCGGTAGATGTTCTCGAAGGGCGGGGTGCGGGCGGCGGCTAACGAAATTAGCGCCACCGAGCCGCTGAGGTCCCCCACCCAATCGTCACGGGGGGGGACAAAATACGGCTCGGCGACGAGGGCGACGTTGATTGACCACTGCGCCATGCTCTGGAGAAGAAGATCCTGAGCTCTGGCGCAGTGGTTTAAATTCGCCTAAAGTAGGCGTAGCGTATATGGAGCCATTATTCAGCATCCATTGGCGTGTCGCCTGACGCCTTAGTAGCCACGGGAGTGGCGCCTTGTTGGCCGATTGGCCGTCCTTTGCGCCCTGCTTCTTCTTGGGTGCGGCGCAACTCTTTGTGCCGGCCCTATGATCGGCCGGCTTGCCCGCCGCCGCACACAAAACGCAGTGCGGCGGGGCCTCACAACTGCCGGCCAAATGGCCCGGCTGGCCGCATCTAAAACAGCGGCCACTGCAGTCGACCGCAGAGGTGCACTTTGCACCAACGTGGCCACCACTGAGGCAGCGGAAGCACCTCTGCAGTTTCGGCTCCAGGAGCCGCACTTGCGCCGACACCCAGCCGATTAACACGCGACGGCCATCGGCCAACTTCTTGGCCACAGCCACGGGGCAGGTGGTGACGGGGCTGTGCCCATACCGGCACGGCCCGGACGAATTGGGCCGCACCGGATTTGGTCCGGGGGACACTCCCCGGCCTTGGCGACGGCGGCAACAACCTCCTCAACCACTATTGAGTCATCCAGGCCCCCAATTCGCACCTCGGCGCACTTTTGGGGCCTGGAGACACGTACGTCCTCCGCTGGGAGGAGGTCGCGGAGGCTCGAGGCCAAAGTGTCTGCCTGCTGGGCGCTACCGGCCCCAGGCACCTCGATGAGGCGGGCCCCGGTCTGTGTGATCTTACACCGGAGGCCCGCCGTTATTCCCAGCTTAGTGGGGTCGATAGCCCCACGCGCCTTCTTGAGAAGCTCCGCGTAAGTGGTCCCCCGCTCCAACGCTGCTGGTTGCAGCGTTAGTACCACTGCAGTGGAGCTGGGGGTGCGGAGCTTCTTGGCTGCCTTTTTTGCCGCCTTCTTGGCCTTCTGTTTGGCCTTTCGCTTGGCCTTCGCCTCCTTTTGCTTGGCGCCAACAGTCTCCCAGCCATCCTTTTTGGGAGCGGAGGTTGCAGGAGCACTCTGCAGAACGGCAGGGGTGGGCTGGGCCTTCTTCTGGCCCCTTTTCCTGCCCTTTGGGGCCTCAGTAGACGCGGCTTTATTGGGCGCCTGAGTCGCGGCCTGCCGTGGCGCAGCCGCTGCAGCCGCATATGATGTTGACGGCTGCGGAGACGACTGTGGGGGCGGCTGCGGCTGTTGGGCCGCTTGCCGGCTCGCCGTTGGGGGCCTTATTAATAATTTGCCTTCCAGGGCGGAGAGGCTCTGCCTCATCTGGGCCATCTCTTTGCGGAGGGCAGCTAGGTCCTCCGTGGCCTTGTCCGGCGCATTGACTTCCGCGCGCCTCTGGAACGCGACACGGAGCTCCTCCTGCTCACGCCTGAGTGCCGCGATTTCGGTGGCGAGGCGGGTGTTCTCCGCCTGGAGCTTCTTTGTCTCCTCAGACGCTGTGCGACCGAGGAGAACGTCCGCAATTTGAACAAAACAAATTCGAATGATTACATGATTACATTTTTAACCTATGATTACATGTTTTGATTACATTTATTTTTTTTACATTTTTCATTTGCACACTTAATCTACATTATATTATATTACAAATCCATATTCGCGCCACATTTTTTCCCACAGATGTGGGCTGATTTTGAAATACCAAGGACATTTCACTTTTAGTTCATACGTGACTGTACGTGATCTTACGGCATCTTGCGCAAGAGGAACATTGCAGTACATTTCGATCGGATAATTGGAACAAGTGTATAAGATGCAACTTTTTACGTCACATCTGTCTTTATATTTTACATCCGTTGACATTGGCATCCCCGATGCTAACATTTTCCACTGCTCAAATTGGTTGTCTGTTAATTTGCATTCATCCATTAAGCATGCATTTGTATGTAATAAGCCGCTGAAATTGAAACTGCTGTTACTGATTAGACCTGTTAGTCTACAGTAATTAAAATGACATTCCACTAAACTATTCATTATCATTGTCTTGCCAGTTGACGGTGGACCCAAGAAAAATAAGTTGTTCTTTTTCTCATTTTGTCGTGTAAAGTGTTTAAATGTCTGTGTAAAGAAATCACACTAATCAATTTTATTTCTTGTCAAAATTTCTTTAAATTTTAAACCGTACTCTTCTTGTATCTCTGGTTCGACCAATGTTGGGTTGTCCATTTGATACTTCTTTTTTGCTCTTTCAAACCGCTGTGCTAACGATTCCGAAAATACCAAAACTCTGGCGATGTGGACCCAATTCCGGATTTTTTCGGTATATTGCTTGCTGCACATAAGGTTTGCCGTGTGGTTGACGGCATAGAATACAAGTGTCACCACCCCCTGCCTGCCCGTGGGTGTCGTAAGAGGCGACTAAGGGATAACACGATGCAAATACCATCTTTGCGTAGAGACTGAAAACTCGACATCAAACCCTATACGACTGCCTCGTTGGTCTCGCGGCATAAATGTGCGCGTGGGATCGTGAGGTCCCGGGTTCGATTCCTGGGTCGGACAGTGTTATTGGGTTTTTCTGTCACGAAATTCTCAGTAGCCGCACGGAGTCTGGAAATGTGACCGATTTGGCAATAAGCTCGCCCCTTATTACGTGGGACTAAAGTATATCTGGCGAAAAGTGGGTGTAGAAATACACCTCTGCCTACCCCTTCGGGGATAAAAGGCGTGACGTTATGTATGTATGTATGTATGTATGCACATAAGGTTAATCCCTTGATTTGACTTTGCAAACACGGCCATAGCTTCCGATTCTGTGAAAGCACCGTTTTCGCATAGAATGCAAATAATATCTGTATTTCTAGTACTGTTGCAATTATTCTCTCGGGTGTTACAGTCGTTTGAATCGTTTTTCCATTCATCCAAAAGTTTCCTTTTTTTGGTTGGAACTTCAGGTCTATATCCGGCTCGCTCACCACAACAGGCTTCGTCAGCTGCATCCACCATTCCGTTGTCCCCTTCTTTAGATGAGAACGGAAAGTGAAGGGAAATCCAAGGTGATAATCTGAGTATAAAAAGCGAGTGTGTCGGGGCGTGCGTACAGTATGTCCGCACCGCCCGCGACTGAACAGGATAAGAGTGGCTTTACTTTACCCGGTTATAAATATTTGGGCCCCGGTAATTCGTTAAATAGAGGTGTACCAGTGAACGCGTTGGATAGAGCGGCCAAACAGCACGACGAAAAATATCATAAAATTACGGAATATTTAAAAAAATCAAAAGATTATCGGAAATTTGAAGAAGAAGTAAGGAGAGCAGACCAAGAATTCCTGCACGAAGTATCACTGATCGCTCCAGAAACAACATACGATAAGTTTGCAAAGTATCTAGCACAAGGAGGAATAGGAACAAAGTATCTCATAGAATCAGTGACTGGTGTATTGTATCCGATTGCAGAAATAGCTGAAGAAGACAATATGGAACCTGTACCAGGTAACACAAATTCAATTATTGGAACAGGGGTTCATAACAATCATAATACTCATTCGTTTAATTTTTAAAAAAAGTTTACTTTTGCTATCAAGTCTACCAAAGCCGTGTATACTAAAACTAACGATACTGTGACTTATACAACTTATATTCATAGCCTGCCATGGCAGATGATATACTTTTATATGACCGCAAAGGAATATGCAGATATGACAAAAATCTATCACACTGCAAGGGTTATGGGGGTGAACATAAAAATCACAAATTTGGGAAATAGAACAACTTTTATCACTGCAGCTAATTCAGTAAATTTTGCAAATGCAAATTCTCAAACTACAATCGGTATCTGGGAGGATCTAGAAAAATTAGCACCAATTATACTCGGAAAATCAATTACTCCAAAAGAGCTGTACGGAGAAACTTTGGAAAAACTTGGTACGGGAATTGAACAAGATCCCAATCACTCAACTGCTCAAGCCATGGTAACTGATAATAGAATTACTTATAATTTAAAATTGAACAATACGAGCAAACAATTTTTTTTACCTCCATTAATTATGGAATCAACAATTTTGTTTAATGCAACTAATAGTATAGGGCCAATCTTTGAAAAATCATACAAACCATCAGACGGAACAATATACTCGAACAACATGGGATTTGAGTCAGGTGATAAAATTCTCAGAAATACTCCATATTCAAATTTATTAAATGTAAACGATGGTAAACTTCAAGACATACCATATAAAAAATTTCAAGATAAAGATTACGAACATGCAACAATTGACAATTTAACTATTGGTGGGATGGTAACAAAAGAATTCGTGGGAAGCTTAGGCATAGGCATTATACCACTTTTAAATCAAGACGGAACATTAGAAGACGCGTTGTTAAATATTTTGGTCGAAACTTCAATAACTATAGAATGTATATCACATGGTACTAATCTATTAATGAGTAACTATAATAATCCGCAACCAAATACAAATTACGCTGGCTTATCAATAGACAAATACAAATGGAAAAACGCATATACGGTGACGGGAGCACCAGCGATGGACACGTAGGTATGCTTAAAAATAAATAAAACGATAAAATAGAAATAACAACAAAATATTAAAACAAATTTAATTTCAGGATCATCGCGCATAGACAAGAAGCTCAAGAAGTTGTTAGAGAAGAACCAGAAACTGCACAACAAACTGACAGAACTAGAGGAGAAACGCCAACAATTGATGGAGGAAATCAGCGAACTAGAACGGGTGTCGATTCAGGACCTATACAGCAACCAGTCACAAGAGGACGAAAACGAAAACCAGACGACGCTACAACGAGTACCGCATCAAAAAGACCTGCGACAGATAGGCCAGGACGTATGTGGTATGAGGGAGGTGACACATTCGTCGATGAAAAAGGACGAAACGCAATAGCTATTAGAGCCGATAAAGTACCAGGACAGAAACGCATATACGGCAATATGAGCGAGGACGAAAAATTAGCAATCGCCAGAGAAAACAATGAAATTAGAAAAGCAGAACAAGAAAAACTAGCCAAAAATAATATATTTATTAAATACATGGGTACCAACAGACCATTCGGCATAACAAAAGAGGGTAAGTACGAAGACACCGACGAGGACAGATTGGCAGTGGTGAGTGTGGGGAGTACATATGACGGACCCATTGCAAGAGAATTGAGAGAACGTATACAAAGCGGGAGAGACAATTTACACGGTGACCCTATAACAACACCTCAACAACAGCCAACAACATCTCAACAACAAGCAACAACACCTCAACAACAGCCAACAACAAGACAACCGGAACCACCTCATCTGTATGTATCACCAGAACCATCAACAACACCTCAACAACAAGCAACAACAAGCAAACAAACAACACCTCAACAACAGCCAACAACAAGTCATCGACAACCGGAACCACCTCATCTGTATGTATCACCAGAACCATCAAAAGAACCGGTGAGTGAATTCAGGGTCAACTTTAGAGGTGTCCATATGGCAGTCGTATTATATTAAAAGGACCAGGCGTTGATTGACAACTCTCCGAGCAAACCAACATTAAAAATCACTGGTACACCAGGCGAAACCGGGGACAAAATATATGCAAAAAATGAATCAGAGTTGTGGAAACACATTCTTACATTAAAATGGTTAACAAATGAGGACAAAACAAAGACAATGGCAGATCTCCATACATCAAAATGTCTGAAATTAAATTGAAGCGAACAGTAATAAAAAATATATCAAACATTTTGGCGTAAGTAACAGAGTCTATAAATGATTCTATTTTCACTCAGGACAGGTGGAAAAAGAAGATATTGGTGTTTGAATTTTTAGTTAAGAATGAACAATGTAGGTAAAAGGAAAGTTATAGTATGAAAGTTAAACAATGTGGGTAGGTACGTTTGAATTATCAAATGACATATGTCAGATTGACATCAAAACGCGGAAGTATTTTGTAGCATCTAACTGTCACAGCCAAAGACAAAAGCAGAGCTGCACATTTTAAATCGATTTTATGTGAAATCGATACAACTTTAAAACGTTGCTGTGACGTTTTTATTTGATTTAAACGTTGCTTTGCTTCAAAAATATTAGCTTATTGATATAATGTTGATTAAATATTAAATAACTGCAATTTAAACCAAACCAACTCTATAAAGGTCGATCGTATCGATAACTTATTTAATAATCGATACGGATATAGCACTCACGTCTATTCCTGTCACACCATTGTCTATGGCAACAATTAAATAATAAAGTATTCGTAATCAATTGGAATGCTTTTTATCATCATAAAATACTCCAGCTTTAACGAGACAAAGTGAAAATATTAAAAATCGTAGGAAAAAAGAACAATTTGTTTTGCTCATATGAAGTTTAAGGTCGCCACAACAAACCCAGACCAAATTCTGCCATTGTTCTTTATATTATTATATATTAAAAACTTACAAAGAAGATATGCATGGACTATAAAAACACAAAAAAGAAATGATATATTTATTCAAGAACAATTGTATACATGCGGCAAGAACAAAAGTCGCAAAAGTATAATAAACGACAGGAATCACGATCCAGAGACACATAATCATCATATTTATAATAATAATAATATATTTATTCATTCAGACAGAGTCCATGATGTTAGTAACAATTTGCTTAACCTATGTTAGTAATTATATTTAGCTAAGTAGCTTTTAATATATTGAAGAGGTTCACCAGAGTCCCGGTCAAGTGACCAAGACTCGAATGAACCTCCTCAATATGTCCGAGTCATAGTTCTCAGAAATTAGCTTTAGGATGCTATTAGAGCTACTCCTCACTCTGGTTAGTAACGAGGCTACCCGTTTGCGAACGATAGCGTGGAAGCCATCGACTCTCGCTTCTGCAAACATTTGCGAGGCACTACAGAAGCGTGGCAGCCCCAACAGCATCCTAAATCCGTTATTATATTGGACGCGGAAGGCGTTGAGGGACCTCTGAGTATAGTTGACCCACAGAGCACTCGTGTAGAAGGTTTGACAGTATGCTTTGAAAAGCGTAATTTTGACTTCCTTACTACAGCGAGCGAATCTGCGAGCCAACATGTTACTCCTAATCGCCAACGCCCTCCGCTCCCTTTCAATATCATCATGGTCATCAAGACCGTCAGTAACATAATGCCCAAGATACTTGAACTGGTGAACCCGGTTCAGCTCAACACCGTTTAATTTTATTGGGGGCACCCTTGATGGACATTTACCTGCGGCCTTGTAAACCAAATATACACTTTTGACATTGTTATATATTAGGCCGTGATTATGGCCATACGTTTCACAAATGGCCAATAGTCGCCTTAAACAATTGATAGTTGGGCCCAGCAACACCATATCGTCCGCGTAACTGAAATTATTCATGCTGACATTATCAATAGAACATCCGATGTTGGTGCTGCTGAGTTCAACCACAAGCTCGTTCACGTACAGGTTGAATAGCTTGGGAGAACTCAAACCACCTTGTCTCACGCCGCACTCCAGCCTGAACGTGTCAGAGAAGGCATTGGCCCACCTTACGCTATTTGTCTGATTAGCATACCAGAAATGAAACAAATTTTGCACCTGTGCATGCACACCCGTTTTCTTTAGCTTTTGCCATAATACGTCATACGAAACCAGGTCGAAAGCTTTTGACAGATCGAGAAAGCACGCATACACAGGCGTACTTCTCGCTGTATAGTATTGCACAGTGTGCTTGAGGCTCAGTATGGCGCTTTCAGTAGATTTATAAATCTTAAAATGATTAAAACGTTTTTTGGCGCACTGTTCACAAACACTATACTGCTGGCGTGTACCAATTAAAGGCATAATGGGGTGGCAGCAGGTTACACGTATGCGTACCCAATAAAAAGGGACGCAGCGTAGAGAGATGTAAAAACGTTCAATTAACGCCTTGGCACGTTCATCGTCGCATGGGAGGGGCGGCGGAGTAGACGAACGAGGTACTTCTTCTTCTTCTTCTTCGATAACTCGCCCCAGTCGAGAGTTAAGTCCCCACTGTTTATTAGGACTGAAGTATATGAGATGCCAGTGTGGTCTTCTTGTTCCATAATGGTAAGCGATGAGTTTATAAGGTCCCGTATAAAGTTTACTGCAATGGTTTTCATCGCCATTTGAATACGTACCGACGGAACATACTCTGCTTCCCATTTGCTCACCGTTTTTGTTGTTGCCGGGTTCCATACCTGCGAAGCGTATTCTAGATGGCTGCGGACAAATACACAGTAAAGGATCTTAAAAGTCTTTATGTCTTTGAAATCTGATGCAATCCTAAAAATAAAACCAAGTGCTCTGTTGGCCCTGTTTATAAAATTTTCATTATGAGCATCAAAAAGCAACTTGGAGTCAAAGGTGACGCCAAGATCCCTCACTGAGTTAGTTCTGTTGAGTGTCGTACGTATCATTGAGTTTGTAGTCGAAGATTATAATATAGACCATCATCTATAAAAGAAAATCACGTTTGCTGTATGTATAGGTCATTGATCTATTACTTACAACTAGATAAGCAAACAGCGCTGAGATGTGTTGCCGTTTATTATGGGTCTGGACTTAATACTGTTACAACAAAGTTATTATGTCAAAATTTCCGCGCACGAAAATAATACGAACGTAAAATGGGCAAATGCGTTGTGAAATCTTGCAATTCTCGTAAAGAAAATAATTTGAAAAAGAGCGGCATATCATTCCACATGTATTCATCATTGTTTTTCACGATATTTAGTTGAAAATGACAAAGAAAATCGCACATAATCGTTTTTATTTACAATGATACCAAGTAATAAAATTTTGGATCTTTACTTCAGGATATCATGTGAAGCGGTAAAATGAAGAAATATAACAATTTCAACCGAGAGGATGGATATAGAATATCGGCTACTTAGAAACCAGTCATCAGCAAATGTGAACACTGCCGCAGTGACAAAACATTCATTCATGTTTTGAACAAATTTTCAGCTGAGTATTACCATGTTTCTTTAATAATACTACTATGTAGTAGTTGTAATAATAAATACACTCGAGATATTATGAAACTCAATAATTAGGTATATTTTATTATCATGTAAAGTAATTGTAAGCATAGTTCAATACTGGATTTATTGAAACTGCTTATAAATATATAAGTAGCAACGAGGGAACAAATGAACATTCCCACATATTAATATACATACAATAAACTATACATACCCATAAACACAACCTTCTGTTAAGTAATACTAATAATAAAAAAATGGGAAAATATTTTTAAACTGGAGAACACCGCATTTTTCGATGAAAGGTCAATTGTCATCACTTTTGAACTGATATTATGGAACTTGCTTTTAACGAGTGCAAAGGAGATGAATATAGGTGTTTTCTAACATGCTTATTGGTTTCAAAGCTACGTCTTCTATCTCGGCTGGTCACCACGCTATTTTGAACGTCGATTGTAGGAGTTTGCTACTCTAGTGTTAATGTTACCTCGATGGTATAGGTACTTAAATATTTGTTAGGTAAGTTTCTACCCGTTTATTAAGATCGAGTAACAAATTGCTTAAAAATTACGTTTGTTGTACTTATTTACTTTTTTAGGGTTCCGTACCTAAAAGGTAAAAAACGGAACCCTATTACTAAGCCTCCGCTGTCTGTCTGTCTGTCTGTCACCAGGCTGTATCTCATAAACCATGATAGCTAAAAAGCTAAAATTTTCACCAGTTATGTATTTCGGTTGCCGCTATAACAACAAATACTAAAAATAAAAGAAATTAAAATATTAAGGGGGGTCTCATACAAAAAACGTGTTTTTTCGTATTTTTTGCTCAAAATTACTAACTGTAACAGGTAGACGCTTTAAATTTTCACAGATCATGTAGTTGTATATTACCTTTCAAAATAAATAATGAAATTAAAATAGAGTTAATAATAAAGGGGGGCTCCCATACAACAAACGTAATTTTTAAGCAATTTGTTACTCGATCTTAATAAACAGGTAGAAACTTAAAAAGTATTTAAGTATACATGCACCGAACGTGATTTTCTTTTATAGATGATGGTACCGAACCCTTCGTGCGCGAGTCCGACTCGCACTTGCCCAAGTTTTTAAATTTAGTTAGGTATTTATTTTGAAAGGTAATATACAACTTCATATTCTGTGAAAATTTTAAGGGTCTACCTGTTACCGTTAGTAATTTTGAGCAAAAAATACGAAAAAAACAAAACAAAAAAACGTTCATTATATGGGACTCTCCTTAATATTTAATTTTTTTTAATTTTAGTATTTGTTGTTATAGCCGCAATAGAAATACATAATTTCTGAAGCTTTTAGCTTTCTAGCTATCACGCTTTATGAGATACAGTCTGGTGACAGACAGACAGACAGCGGAGGCTTAGTAATAGGGTCCCGTTTTTACCCTTTAGGTACGGCACCCTAAAAACTACGATGTACCTACTTCGAGAAAAGGTAGGTGCCCTTGCGCTTCACTTGGGTGGTCTTGGCAGGGAAATATTAAATATCAGGAGGTCTAGCTCGAGCTAGGTCTAGTCAGTTTGCGAGTTCCAAACTAAATTTAAGCAAATATTATTACAAAGACAAACATTATCATAGGTATTGTACAGTGAAGCGGAAACTTACATTTCATCGATATTAAACACGCGTAATATATGACATTTTCATCATCTGTAGTATAATATTATGTAAACAAATTGTATCTTATAAATTAGTTTGTATTAATAGTAGTAGTTTAGTATTGGTTATTTGTTTTATTGGCACAATAATTATAACAATTAAAACTTTGAGCAATAGATAGCCGACCGAACGCACCATCTGTCAAGTGCATGTCAAGTGTGACAACTTGACAAGACGTGGTTGTTAAGCGTTCGGAAACGCATAAAAAAAGTTATCTATTTATATTAAGGAATTTATATTCTATTTTGTTTTTATTATGGTTATTTAATCTATGTATGTATATTTATTTGATATTTATATATTAATTCATAGTGTATGTACTATTTATATTAATTATAACTAGTTTTAAGAGTTTATATGTATGTAAGTAAGTAGGTCCTGCGGGAAGATCAGTGTTGCAGTCTCATCTGATTCTGCAACTAATACTGACGCAGGTACAGTCAGCGTCAAAAGTTGATGACCACATTTAGATTTTCAATATCGCTGTACACCATAATATACCTAAATTGCTCAACATGACAAGCGCCAGAAATGAATGATTATCTTAAAAGGGCGTAAGTAGGTGACCATGACTTTTCAAAAGTCGCTAAACAAAGTTATGGTAAAAAAGCATAACACCACGTCACCAGTCATTCGGCCAGTACGGCCAGTGACGTCTGAGAACTAAATAAAGGAGGTCGTTACATTTGATAAACTAATGTGATTAATTATATTATTATAAAAGTATTTTGAAGGAAATAATTTTATATAATACTATAGTCTTTTAAGCTAATAAAATATTTTATAGATGATAAATAATTGCAACCGCAATGGTTTACATTCGATACAAAGTGATAATTAAATAGAAATATTATTTTACATTCAAGGGTAAACAGTTTTACAAAGAATTGAATTAAAACAGAATTTGTGTGAATTTAAAAAAATGAGTCTTATATGTATATAGGGGGTCTACCAAGAGTTTGTTTTTCAAACAAACCACGACTTTTGCACGCGATCGTCACGGAAGTTTCCTGCATGTGAAATAAATTATACAAGTATTTTTATCTAGTGAAACATGTCAAAATAATAGTAGTTTCATTCATCAATTAATGTTAAAACTTAATTTAACATTTTTTTATCGTCAAATTATTGATAATAAGTATTCTACTTGACAGCAAAACACTATGACGTCACTATATCATATTTCATACAAAACCAACAAAACAAAAACAAAGGTCGTTTTTGACATTTTATTAAAAGTGCTTGATTTGAATAGTTGGAAACAACCCTATTTCCATAGATTTCCTAAAAGCGCCCTTATCGGATAGTAGCGATCGATAGAGGGTGCAATAAGGAAATGTATGAAAATTGTTCCCGTCGACTAGCCTATCATCACCGTGTAAATTTCGTACTTGACCCTTGGATTGGGTTCTAAATCAATCGTAACTATAAAAATCATAAACTAAGTCGACGGTATGAATTTGAACGGAATCTACGTGATTTTTGAAAGTAAGTCTTATTGTTTTACGAATAAGGTTATAATTAAATCGAACTAAAAAATCTATAATAACGTTGATGGTATAAATTCAAACTGATGATTCTAAATGTTTTCGGATATTATAACGATCAGCAATTTTTGACATAATGGTGTTCAGTGACCTTTGACAAGTAGTGTTCAGTTAGTTTTGAACTTTAATGATGTTCATTCAATACTGGCGCCCTTCTTGTTGAGCGATTTACGGGTGATAAAATGTTCATTGATTTTGAAAATCTGAATGTGGTCATCGACTTTTGATGCTGACTGTACCTTATTTGCGATCCAAAAACTATTTTTCTATAGTCCATTTCTCACTATACTGTTGTAACTACTGCATTGGAGTTGCAAATAAAAAACAATTTCATTTCATTTCAACGAATAAATATTTACATAGAAGCGTAGTTCTTTAGGGTTTTGTGTGCCGGTTCCAAGTGGGGACTGTCTCCAGTTTAGTTCGTAGTTGGCGGCGCTGGCGTCGTTCTCAGTCTCTCTCAATCTCGTAGTTAAGATATACACTGGAGGAGAGAGAGACAGCTGCCGCAGCGCGACTGCCACGCCGCCAGGCGGCAATTTAAGTCGCAGAAAGTTTGTCTTCAAAGCGCCCATATGAAATGTAAATATCTGAGTTCTTGCTAATACCTACCAATATATAAAGCTAAAAAGTTTTTTTGGTGGTTTGGACATTTGGAACGGATGGATGAAAGAAGAAATACGAAAGAAGTGTATCGTGTAAGAATGAATGGAGATGACGGTAGGGGGCGCCCAAGACGGACGTACGCCGACCAAATAGGTGACGTACTAAAAAAGGGCCAAATTAAAAGTACCCATAACCGGCGAGCATGTATGATGAGGTTAATGAATGTCGAGGAAGCGAAAGAGGTGTGTTTGAACCGGAGCATTTGTGTGTTTGAACCGGAGCATTTGGCGTTCCATAGTCTCTGCCTACCCCAATGGGAGACAGGCGTGACGATAGATAGATAGATAGATAAAAAGTTTTTTTGTTTGCTTGAACCATAGCCCATTTATCGACGAAGGCTTATAGGCTATATAACATCACTATGAGGTACGGCAGCGGAGCAGTAGCCTTACAAAACGCGGGTGTAACCGCGGGCTCATCTAGTATAATATATATATATATATATATATATATATATATATATATATATATATATATATATATATATATATATATATATATATATATATATATATATATATTACCATCTAATAGGACCGGTCTAATATAAATCTTCGCTAAGTGATGAAAGTAAGTATAAGTAATCAAACAAGTCGGCGGTGGACCAGTTTGAAAAAACTCCCTTGGTTCGCTCATAGAGTCGAGACACAAGAGAAACCGGTTTTGTATACGAGTGTCAATGTGCGTGTAAAGTAGCACTAGAAGCGACGACGTCTTGCTGAGCGATTCTCGCCCTTATGATGATCTAGCGGGAAGTTGTTCGACAGTACATCGTGTGATTCGAAAATGTTGTTCCGAGTCTGAAAATCACAAACAAACCAATGGACACAGGAAAACACAGACTCTAAACAACAATTTGCAAATTACACGGTGTGTTCCCATGTGTGGAAATCTAGCCTACAACACTCAGCCTTTGATTAGGTATCTATCCCTACACATAAATAAAATTGGAGTGTCTGTTTCACTATGACACTCCAATTTTATTTATATGTGTAGATAGGTACACCGTACAATACATGTCACCTAGCGCAGTGTTGAGCGGTAAGACAGGGTAAGACGGTCAGTTCTATGACATACATAGTGCGTGTTGCCAGACTTCACATATCTTTCGTTAATTGTTATCGCTTGCTTATCGGTGAAGGATGTAATCGCTCGAAAGACATGTGAAGTCCGCCAACCCTCACTTGGTCAGCGTGGTGGACTATGGCCTTACCCTTATCATACTGAGAAGAAGCCCGTGCCCAGCAGTGGGACAGAATATAGGGCTGATGATTACTTATCTATCTATTACCCAACTCTGGCCCTAGCCCTAACCAAGCCAACCATGGAAATCCAGACAAAAAGACTCAAATCTGTAAAGCAAAATTGAACACGAGACCAAGTAGGTACACCCTAAGATATCTAAGTCAGGACTGGAAAACCTACAAACTCTAAATCATCATCAGCCCTTTATACTGTCCCACTGCTGGGCACGGGCCTCTTCTCACTATGAGAAGGGTAAGGCCATAGTCCACCACGCTGGCCTAGTGCGAGTTGGCAGACTTCACATGTCTTTCGAGAACATTATGGAGAACTCTCAGACATGCAGGTTTCCTCACGATGTTTTCCTTCACTGATAAGCAAGCGATAATTAACAAATTAATACGCACTTAACTCCGAAAAGTCATTGGTGCGTGCCGTGGATCCGAACCCCAGACCCTCTGCGTAGCAGTCTGTCGGTCTCTCCACTCAGCTATCGCTGCTGTACAAAACTCTAAATAATACTTTGAAATAATATCTTAGCCTGTGTACTCCATATGCTTAGGCGAGATATGTAAATACTTCTAGAGAGGTTTCCACTCCGAAGCTTTTACTGTACGCCTCTTTAACAGTTTCCTTTTACACCAAACTGATATCAGGTTTCATATATTCAGACTAGCTGTTTCACGCGACGTTACTTGCATTTTTAATGCACTTAGTTTCGAAATAAATATTGTGAGTAAATGGTTATTATGTATTTAAACTACATACGTACATACATAACTTCACGCCTTTATCTCCGAAGGGGTAGGCAGAGGTGTATTACACACCCACACTTCGTCTGTTATGTTTCGGTCCCAATGTAATAGGGGGCGAACCTATTGCCATCTACCGGGCATTGTTAAGCGAGCGATAATTTAACATTATTAATACACGCATAACTTTGAAAAGTCAGAGGTGTGTGCCCGGGGTAACTGGGGATCGAATCCGAGATCATGGTCTCGGCAGTCCGTTACGTACACCACTGGGCTATCGCCGCTTTTTGTTAATGTATATAAACTATAGTATTTTCGCTGTATAATGATATGAGCTTTACGCTCACGTTTCTTCGGAGTAACCAGCTTCTTGTCTTCAAAACTAGTTTCTCCAAAATTTTCATTGGATGTTCGAGAAACTGAAGCCTTGCCGATGTCCAGAGCAGATCTGCCGCAACTCTGTAATTAACACTGTCGATCGGTATTACCTACCGGGTCCCCGTTTGCACGATCTCGTTCAAAGAAGGTCCTCAAACGAAGCACTTACTCACAGCTTTGAGAGTTTAAAACTATCTTTTTTGTTATTTTTGGCATTGTACCTACCAAATAAAACACAACAAAAAAATAAAAATAACACGTCAAACAGGCAGAATCACAAACCGCATACAAGGCGCTCGTACTGACGTATTCGATCACAAGATGGCCGCTCCGATTAATCGATTTCATGCCGAATCAATGGTGTCAATCTCTACCAAAGAAATTGGAACAATCTCTACTGACAGAGGGTTCTTTTCATGCATGTGACATTTTGAGGATTATATTTTATTATATTTAAATAATTTATTTATAGTTAATAATAATTATAAAAATTGAGAGAGACATACTAGTATCAATTAACTTTGTAATTTTTAATAGATATTTTTTTTAATAATAGTTTTTTTTTGCCAATTTATTTTCATAACTTGAAAGTAGTATGCGTGATACGTAAAATGAGAACTGTCATGCCTAGCATCATACAGCGAAAATAGTATAATAGGTAGGTTATAACCTATCTTTACCTTCGAATTTGCCTAGTTAATTTTAGGTGGTAATTTTTTTATTTCTTTGGTGTCGGAGTTTTTTGGCTGCCCGAACACAGACTATAGGAATACTATGCCCGAAGGCCTCCGACAAGACCTTGACGTTTCTTGCATTAAAGTAATATGTATTTTTTTTTGTAGAAATAGGCGGCAAACGAGCAGACGGATCGCCTGATGGTGAGCAATTACCGCCGCCCATGGACACAAGCAACACCACAGGAGTCACAATAGTGCGTTGCCGCCACTTGGGGTTTGGAAAAGGGATAGGATGAGGAGTGGGATGAGGGAGCAGGAAAAAATAGGGCCACCGGCACTTTCACTCACCGAACGTAACGCAACAGTTTAGGTACTGTTACTTTACGTCGATTTTCTGTGAGAGGGTAGTACTTCCCCGGTCGAGCCGGTCCATTCATGCTGAAATCAGCAAGGCTCTACTACCGTAAAAGCTTATCTTCAGGCGATGACCCGCTTGCCTATTGCATAAAAAAACAACCTTGTAAATACGTACCAACTGCAGGGCATGTGCGTCTTCTCAGCATTAGAATGTTTAAGCCATAGGCGACCACGCTGACCAAGGGCGGCTTGGCAGAATCTACGTGTCTTTAAAGAACATTGTAGAGAACTTTCAGACATGTAGGTTTCCTCAAGTTGTTTTCTTTTATGCGATGATTAACAATTTAGCGAGAGAAGTGTGGTCTGAAAGAAGATGTAGTGATAAAGATTGAAAATTGCGATGGTTTGGACATTTGGAACGGATGGATGAAAAAAGAAATACGAAAGAAGTGTATCGTGTAAGAATGAATGGAGATGTCGGTAGGGGACGCCCAAGACGGACGTACACCGACCAAATTGGTGACGTACAAAAAAGGGCCAAATTAAAAGTACCCATAACCGACGCGCATGCATGATGAGGTTAATGAATGTCGAGGAAGCGAAAGAGGTGTGTTTGAACCGGAGCATTTGGCGTTCCATATGTTCCTGTCTCCCATTGGGGTAGGCAGAGACCTACCCCAATGGGAAACAGGCGTGACGATAGACAGATAGATTAACAATTTAACACACTAATCGAAGGACTCCGCCATTGACGGTCCCAAGCCCGTATGAGAAAGGAGGAGGGTCGGCTGAGAGCAGACCAACTAGCTGTAAAGGGTCAACGTCGAGCATCGGGCGACGGTTAATTAACCCGACAACGATGGCCTAACAAGCCTGAATTAGTGGCAGTAGGAAATGACTTCCACAACCCGCAACTCTGCGGTCACGCGTGGCAGAATCGGGAGCCTTGGCTTCATTGCCCGGGCCAAGAGGGAGAAATCCTCTATAAAAGTCACCCTAATCCTAAGGTGGGAAAACGCGCCGACAGGATGCATGGCTAGCGGGAGGCTAGTCTTTAGCGCCAACCTCGACGGACCCGGCTAACGTCGTTGTATGGAGCCTTCTTGAGGGGATGGGCGTCACCCCTCGAGTGACGACAGATATCGACCCTAATCGTGGGAACAAGATGGATGAAATTCAACATAACATAAACAAAACACAAACAAACCCCAAAACCCCTTTGAACCCAAACTTAATGGTTCAACAAACACTCCAAAATAGCATTTTCATGCGACAAAGAAGTCAATCAACATCATCACTACCACCAAAAATACCTCAAGATGCTGAGACAAAAATCAGTGAACAAAATACAACCAACGTGAAAGACACAGGAACTCTAGCGAAGCCCGGTGATCAAGAGATGACCCAAAAAGACAAAGAAGCTTGGCAAAGAGACATACCCTCCGATAGAACAAGAAAAAGAAAGGAAACGAGCCCAAAATGCAACGAGACCAATAAGAAATCAAAAAACACCTCTACTTACACGATTCCTACAAGCAATAGCTTTGAAATTCTGGAAGATGAAGACACAAAAGATTCAAATTCAAATTCAAATAATTTATTGCGAATATAGGTGATACATAGATGTTTACATAGGTTTTTGTCAGTCACAGAACAAACATTAGTGCAGCTATATTCTGCCATTTGGCATGCAATGTTCATCATATATTATTTTATTATGGTTATATAAAAACTATTGAGATAATAATATTATATTCTAGTTATATATAAAGTACACATGTCAAAAACAAAGACATGCCAGTGAAAGAATATGTACCAAGGCCTGAGCCTATATTTGTAACAGGTGTACTCAACATAGCTATATTAAAGGAAATATTAAATAAAGTGGTTGAAAATAATTTGTATATGATGACAACACTCCGATCGGGACACATAATAAAAATAATGCCCAAAAACATACAGACTTACAAGAAAATCAGAGAAAACTTCATTTCCAATAACATAGCGCACTATACTTATCAGCTCAAAAGTGAAAGGCCGTATCGAGTCGTTCTTCGTGGGCTACACTTTTCTGAAGACACAACTGACATAGCAAAAGAGCTGACAGCAATCGGCCATGAAGTAAGGCAAGTTGTCAATGTCCGCCACCGAGACACTAAGCTACCTCTACCCATATTTTATGTAGACCTAGAACCAAAAACTAACAACAAAGACATTTTTCAAGTAAAACACCTTAATCAAATGAAAATAACATTTGAAGCTCCGTACAAGAAAAAAGAAATACTACAATGTAAGAGATGCCAGAGATTCGGTCACACAAAGAATTTATGTTATAGACCATTTAGATGTGTTAAATGCGGTAACGACCATCCTACTACAACTTTTTTTTTTTATGGAATAGGGGGCAAACGAGCAGACGGATCGCCTGATGTTAAGCAATTACCGCCGCCCATGGACACCCGCAACACCAGAGGAGTCACAAGTGCGTTGCCGGCCTTTTAAAAAGGAATACGCTCTTTTTTAAAGAACATGAACATGTAAGAAAGAATCAAATACAGACGCCACCTGTGCAAACTGCCTGGAAAAACATCCAGCCAGCTACAAGGGTTGTAAAATTTACAAACAATACCGGGAAAGAATATTAAAAATAGCACCAAAGGTCACAAAATCACAACCTACCCAAAATTATACAAACGATGCAGACAAAATCCCCAGTAACACACCTTCTCAAACGTGCGACGCCCCCAAATCGTATGCTGATGCAACCAAGACTAAAAGACAAACTACAAATCAGAATGATAACGTTGATTTTAACGATATTAAAGAACTGATGGGAACAATGTTTGGCAAACTAGAACAAACAATGATAACAATGATGGACAGAATGATGAACAAAATGCTCGACCGCATGATCCAGTTAGTCAACAGATTTGTTAAAAAATGATTCGCAACCTCCGAGTGGTAACTTGGAACGCCAACGGCTTGACGGATCGACGTCAAGAATTTGAAATTTTCTTACACACTGAGATGATTGATATAGCCCTTATATCAGAAACTAGGTTCACTGCTAAGTCATACATTACATTCAAGAATTACACAGTATATACAACTAATCACCCATCTGGTAACAGACACGGTGGAACAGCAGTAATTATTAAACATCATATCAAACACTACATTTTAGAGGAATACCGCACAGAAAAAATACAAGCAACATCCATAATGTTAACTGATAACAATATCGAAACAGCGGTGTCAGCTTTCTACTGTTCTCCTCGGCACACAATAACGACCGCAGATTTCACTACTTACTTCACTAAAATGGGCACAAGATTTATTTGTGGAGGTGACTGGAACTCAAAGCATGTTTTCTGGGGCTCCAGGCTAATTAACCCGAGAGGGCGTCAGCTTTTAAGAGCCATAGAGGTCATGAAATTGGAAAGTAGAAGTAACAAAGAGCCTACCTACTGGCCGTCAGATGTAAACAAGACCCCAGATTTACTAGACTTCTACATCACAAAAAATATAGACAGTAATTACATAAAAATGGAATCTAGTGCCGATCTAACTTCCGACCACAGCCCAGTTTTCCTAAATATCAGTTCAAATATTACTCTTGTAGAATCTGCCCCTAGGTTATACAATCCAAGAAATATAAACTGGGATACGTATTGTCGAGTTATAAATACAGAAATAAAACTGCATGCTACAATCAGTACTGTAGAAGATCTGGAAAGCGCTGTGGAGGATTTTAACATTACTATCCACAAAGCTGCTAATGCCGCCTCAACTAAACCTAAAGGACGCCCTCCAAAACACAATGTGTATCCCAAGGAAATAAAGCAGCTAATAAAGGAGCGACGCAGACTCAGAAAAACTTGGCATACTACCAGATATCCAGGAGACAAGGCTTTATTTAACAAATGTTCGGACAAACTTAAAGCACTTATAAATACCCACAACAATAAAAACCTCCAATCGTATCTTGCCAGTCTTTCTCCAACAGTTGATACAAATTATTCTTTGTGGAAAGCGACAAAAAAGCTGAAAAGACCTAACACCCAGATACCACCTATCAAAAAGAATACGGGAGGATGGGCCAGATCAGACCAGGAGAAAGCCACAACTTTCGCAGATCATCTGAGTGCTGTATTTAGACCATTTCCCGGAACAAGTCTGGAACACGCTACAGAGGTGCAAGACTACCTCCAAACGGCAACTCAAATGTGTTTTCCTTTAAAAAGCACAAGCCCGAAGGAACTATCACGGGAAATAAAAAAATCTACCAGACCACAAATCGCCAGGCTATGACCTCATTGACTCAATCCTATTAAAACAACTACCGCATAAAGGACTTATGGGGCTAGTCAAGATATTTAATGCATGCCTTAGACTCCAGCATTTCCCAGGACAATGGAAAATAGCACAAGTGGTAATGGTGCCTGAGCCCGGTAAACCCCCACAAGAGAAGACCTCATACAGACCTATCAGCCTATTACCTGTTGTAGGAAAACTGTTTGAGTCAATACTGCTCAATAGGATGAAGTACTGCCTCGATGAAATACTGCCTAATCATCAATTTGGATTCCGAAAAAAACACGGCACGATTGAGCAAGTTCACCGCATTGTGGACGTCATCAGTAGATGTTTTGAAAACAGAATGTTTTGCTCTGCTGTTTTTCTGGACATCAGCCAAGCCTTCGACAAGGTGTGGCATGAAGGCCTTATATACAAACTGAAGAAAATGCTACTGCATTCATTCCTCCACATACTTACATCATACCTCAACAAAAGAAGCTACCTGGTGCCCTCCATGAAATCAATTCAGGTGTCCCACAGGGGAGCATATAGGGCCCTACATTGTATCTCATCTACACCGCAGACCTTCCAATTTCCGACCACACGACAATTGCTACATATGCAGATGACACAGCTTTGCTTTCAACTCACAGTAATCCACAAACAGCGTCAACGATGCTTCAAATCCACATGGATGAAATTGGGCAGTGGCTGAATTTGTGGAGAATTAAAGCAAATCAGGACAAATCCACTCATGTTACCTTTACTCTCAGAAAGGACAGCTGTCCCCCAGTAACGTTAAACAATGAACAAATTCCCCAAAGAGACGAAGCTAAATATCTCGGTATGTACTTAGACAGGAGACTATCGTGGCTGAAGCACATTTGGATGAAACGGAAACAACTTGATGGTAAACTCCGCAGTATGTACTGGTTAATCGGACGCCATTCCCAGTTAAACAACAGCAGTAAAATTATGGTTTACAAAAGTATACTCAAGCCAATTTGGACGTATGGCATCTAGTTATGGGGTACTGCGAGTAACAGCAACATCGAGATACTGCAAAGGTTTCAGAACAAAGCGCTAAGAGCAATGTTTCAAATCCCACAATGTATCAGCAACAAATACATACATCTTGATCTCCACATAAATACGGTAAAGCAAGAAATAGCTCAACATAGTATAAAATACCAGAGGAGACTCTCCCAGTGTATTAATCAATACGCACTGGCATTGAGTGGAGAAGGTGGCCTACAGCATGTGAGACTTAAACGAAACGACATTCCTAGTTTAAGAAACAGATTCCAGACAAATTGAAATGAGAGGCCGATAAGAATTAGGAACCCTCTCAGTACAACCCGACAGTTACTGATTTAATAGTATAAATCGGCCAAAAAAGTGGCTTATTGTTATTATAACAGATTGCCACTATGCAGAAAGGAGAGAAAAGAAAAGAAAAAAAAACTAATCGAAGAATACTTAAGTGGTGCGCGCTTTGGTTTTGAACCCGGTACCATCTGCTCAGCCTCCATTAGTCTCGCCACTGGGATATCGCTGCATCTATAGGTACCCACTTTATAATAGTTTAATCTATAAAATAATATGGTTAATATATTATGAAATATCCCTTTTTATAAGCCCATCGTATCTTTACACATGTAGGCAAGTATATCTATAATTATTATAAGGTAGTATAGGTTGTCCGTGTGGTGACGGATTAAGAATACGCAATGTCACCACCCCATATCATCCCATGGGTGTCAAAAGAGCCGACAGAGGGACCATACTATGCAGAGAACAGCACTATAAGAGAAGGAAAACTTAAAACAAACCCTATACCAACCCGTTTGGCCAGCGTGGTATAGTAGGCCAATTCCTCCTTTCAAAGGAGACGCTTAGTCCAGCAGTGGACTATAAGGGGCTGATGATAATGAGTATAGGTAATACATTTTCTGCCGCCTCTTGTCTGTGTGTATAAACTCAATAAACTCAAGAACCACCAAACCGACTCTTGTACGATTGCCAGCAATAGGTAGGGTGATTCCTAAGGCAGCGATAGCCGAGAGGAGATACCAACAGACTGCCATGCATTCCACGGCGCGCACCACTGACTTTTCGGAGTTATGTGCGTATTGAATAGTTAATTATCGCTTGTCCTGTGCATCGGAGAGCACGTTAAGCCGTCGGTTATCGGTTATCATGAAGATCTTTGACAGTCGTTACAGGGTCAGTACCTTCTAAATAAACTGACGCTAGTCTAAACCATGGAATATCGCTATCCCTTCGGGTTGCGGAGGTCAGACAGGCAGTTGCTCTGTGGAAAAGTTAATATTCAGCCAAATCCGGTTAGACTAGAAAGCGGACCCCAGATTGAATCTGGGATAACGATAAGAGGATAATGATGAGGTAGGGTGATTCCTGAGGAAAGTTTTGGTATAAAATTCAGGCGGGCAGAGCTACGGGCGAAGTGTAGTAATGTATAATCAATGGTCGACTGAAAAATATCTAATCATTATTCCATGAAGGTGCAAACTTTACATTTTTATAGGTTAACTTTCACAAGTTTATTAATTTACTTTGCGCTTTGATCTTGTTTGTTTAGATATATAAAATACATACATACATAGACTCACGCCTGTTTCCCCGAAGGGGTAGGCAGAGGCATATTAAACGCCCACGTTTCGCCAGTGTTTTGATCCCACGTAATAGGTGGCGAGCCTATTGCCGCTTATCGGGATATATTGTTTGCCAGAGCCTCGTCCGTTGATCGGCAGGTACACCACTTGCAGGTGAGGTTGGCTTGGGACCCTAAGTTCTTGGTGGGAGCCCTATGCACCCTAGATATATAAATATTGCATTATTGATGTCAGTGCGTGTAGATATATATATAAAAAAATGGGTGATATAGGAATTTAAACTTTCGTGGTCACTATCAATACTTTTTACTGTTTTATTGGGCGTTGGACCAATGGCTTGAGGCTGCCAACTCCCTGACTCCGAAATTCTATTGTATAATTCCTAACAGATAAACTCAACATCACTATACTTACTACCCAGATAGCAGACAAACTTGCGGCAAGTTTGTTTTTTCTTTGATTCTAACTTGCCGCGTCAAATATGACGAGGCAAGTTTGTGACAATATAGCTGCAATATTGTTAAGTCAAATATGAAGTTTCAAGTTTGCGATAATATTGCTCAAATATTGTTATGACAAATATGATATTTCAAGTCTCAGGCAAGCTTGATGCAAACTTCACCGCTACTATGATGCGCGCGCGATTTTCGCAGCTTCTAGTTCGCCATCTTGATTCTTGTTTAGTTGTGAATTTGGTTGTAGCTCAGAGGCGGTTTTGATAAAAAGGTAAAAAGTATTATAAGTATGATTTTGTGATTGATTCTATGTATTCAGCGAAATAAAGTGTTTATGTGAATGGGTGAGAATTGCAATGCATTACAAAAGCTGTGAATTATGTGGTACGAGATGTCGCCGGTCAGATGGACAAAAGCGAAATTTCATGGCTAAATTTCCTTTAGACGAGGACAGGTAAGCATTAAACCTAACAGTATTCTCATACAATCAGTAATAATAAGTCCATGTTTAATGTTATTTATAGCCTCATAGGGTTTTAGATGATGTACCTATCTAGTTGGTTAACCTCAAAAATTTACTGTCTTAGTGATATTGCACACGTATTATCTATTATTTTAGTCTAAAATTCAATTCAATTATTGCCACTCTGTCTTTTCTTCATATTTTATTAACACGATTTAGATTTACTTCATATTATATCTATATAACGCTAAGTAAGCCAAAACAAAGAAGGTTGGAGTGTAGTTAAGGGTGTGCTAGGGGATTGGGACTTAAAAAAATTTCGGCGAAAAATTTCAAAATCCTAATATTGACTGTTTTTTATTTCATTGCTTAGAATGGCTAAAAACAAAGATTTTTTTATCTTGACAATTTTAATCTCCGATTAAGGGTTCACCGTCAAAATCGTCTTGAAAATGGGTGCGTTACAATAGCGATCGACACTTAGAAAATTTTTGATGAAAAATTTTGAAATCGATGGTTTTGAATTTTTTTTGATTTTATTGTATAGAAAAACTAAAAGTAAAAGCTTTTTTGTCTTGATGTTTTTTTCCACCGACCAAGGGTTCAGCCTCAAATCGTTTTTATGTCGGCACGTTACTGGTTACTAAGTACCTAGGTAGGATAATTATATAGGAATAGCCCTGTTACAAGGAACCTAACACAACCTATTAAGTTTCCCGAGTGGACGAGATTCATAAATCATCCGATCGTAATATATGACATGAAGCAGGTCGGCATCAGTGTTGTCAACTTATTAGGTTATGTTAGGTTTCCTTGTGACCCTGTATCCAAAAATAGGTGCCCTGCGTCGCAGGGCTCCGTCAACTTAACTTAAAAGATATCGCCGCCCTATCTACTTGGTACCTAGTCCTACGTAGTAGCTACTTAGTAAGCAACGACAGACGACGATTTGAGGCTGAATCCTTGGTCAGAGGAAAAAAACATCAGGATAAAAAATCTTTTATTCTTAGTTGTTCTATACAATAATAGCAAAAAAATCACATGTAAATCGATTTCGAAATTTTTCTTCAAAAATTTTCTTAGTGTCGAACGCTACCAATAGAATAGAATGTGAACCCTTGATCGGAGAAAAAAAATGTCAAGAGCAAAAAGCCTTTAGTATTAGTCGTTATATACAATGCAAACAAAAAATAATAAATAAGTTGTACTTTTGATAGAAGAAATATTTTATTCGAATCTCCATAACCCTTAAAACTAAACACGTATTATCTATATCATAAGTTCAAAACAATAGGTACCTACCTACGTTGGTTTAAACAATGACAAACGGATTGGAGTACAAATTGGAACCTGCATCAGCTATTGTTGCAGATAACTGCAATGCTGATATTCTCGCAGGACCAGATGATATACCTATAATAATTGTAGGGTAATTTCGCCTGTTCGCGTCCATCGCCCTATTCGCGTCCATTTTACGGACCTCCCTTTAAAAATGCTCGAAAATAAGTATACTAACACACTAATAAAATGAAAAGTCAGTACCGCCAATACCTCAACGTATAAGAGACACGCACAAATACTATTTGCTAGCTGGGCACACGGAACTTTTGTCTGTTTGTGCGTGTCTCTTATACGTTGAGGTATTGGCGGTACTGACTTTTCATTTTATTTGTGTGTTAGTAGGTATACTTATTTTCGAGCATTTTTAAAGGAGGTCCGTAAAATGGACGCGAATTGGGTGGTAGACGCGAACAGGCGGCTAATCCTGTTTAAAAAAATTAGTTAATCTCGGTTGTTCAACAAAAGAGTGCAGATGCGCGGGATATAAATAAAAAAATAGTGTACAGCGGCGTGTTTGACGGTAAGTATTTTATTGTTTTATGTGAATTTTAGGATACATAGCTGTTTCTAGACATTAATAATGAAAAGATGTCAAACATGCCGCTGCACACTATTTTTTTATTTAAATCCCGAGCGTTTTGCACTCTTTTGTTGAACATCCGAGTTTAACAAATTTTTTTAAACAGGATTAGCTGGGCGCACGGAACTTTTGTCTATTTGTGCGTGTCTCTTATACGTTGAGGTATTGGCGGTACTGACTTTTCATTTTATTTGTGTGTTAGTAGGTATACTTATTTTCGAGCATTTTTAAAGGAGGTCCGTAAAATGGACGCGAATTGGGTGGTAGACGCGAACAGGCGAAATTACCCTATCGTTATTTTTTTTATCTTTGATTTTAAGTTCTTTAGTGTGAAGTGTGTGAGTTTCTTTAGTGTGATTTAATAATGATAACAATGTTGATTTTTTTATAACTTTAATCTTAAATGTAGAAATTGTTAAAAGCCAATCTTTCTTTAGATTGTCTTAACAATATCACCCTTATATTCCTTCTCTAAGCTGGTGGACGCGAAATGGTCCACAAGTGGACGCAATTAGGATTTTCTGGACGCAAACTGGGTAAAGTGCCAAATCTTGAAGTTTGTTTGTTTAAAAAAAAACCAACAAGTTTCAAACATAACTGAAAGTAGTATTATAATAGACTATACTAACGCATTACATAAATTTTTCATTGAATCAATTTGCTGGAACATATTTATTTTCTCCTTCAAACTTGCCAACTGCACTAAATGGACGCGAACAGGCGAAAAGACCCTACGTATACACTTAAATAATAAATATTTTGAATAAAATGCTATTTAAATGTTAATTAAAATATATACGACTATATATATAATATATACACATTTATATTATTTATGTAAATAAATAAATATAAATTAGGTATATGTACTAAAAACTTTAGTTGACATATTGTTGTTTATCATTTCAGACAGGCAATCATAACACATTTATAGCGCGTTTCCGAACGCTTCCGGCCTATTGTCACTACTCACTACTTTAATTATTGTTCTGTCAAAAGTGTCAGCTGTCAAGCAAGATACCATTGCGTTAGCCGGCTGAAGCCGTTACATAATAATCAATACATTCATAAAATAAAACAACGTTGCGCTCGCTGTTGAGTGTACGTAATAAACAAGACAAGAGAATAAGTAACATTGACAGCCATATGAAATTCTTTCCACCCAATGAGTGGCGTACAGGGAAGGTGCCGCACACAATTGGCTTATCAAGTTATCATACATTAGATATGTCATATGGTTATACTAAGGTCGATTTTTGTTCGTTTATTAAAATTTGCCTATACTTATTTTTGACTGTGACTCAGAATGATAATGTTATTAATGATTTTCTAACAATTCTGAATGCAATCATATCATAGCTTCAGTTTTTAGTAATATTTATGTAGGTTTTTAATTTATTTTCTTCAGGAAGGAGTAAACATGGCTCGAAAACCCTTTTTACTAATGTCCAAACAAAGAAGATTATAAAGAATTAAGAGAGAGATGGAAAAATTGACAGAAGTGGTTACTTACAACAAACAGACAGTCGGGATAGTTCCAAATAATGTAGTAAATCATACACCTGGTAAAGTTCTTAGCTTATTTTTTATTATAATCTTATACTAATATATATAAAGCTGAAGAGTTGGTTTGTTTGTTTGGTTGAACGCGCTAATCTCAGGAACTACTGGTCCGATTTGACAATTGTTTTCAGTGTTAGATAGCCTATTTATTGAGAGGCTATAGGCTATATAACATCACACTATGAGCGACAGGAGCAGAGCAGGAGCCTTAAAAAACGTGGGTAACACCACTGACCACGGGCATCCTCTAGTACTTAATATGAGCTGTAGAGACTTAGGCCCGTATTATAGGACAACACTCAAGTCAAGATCTCATCTGAAGTACAGTTAAAAAGGGATGCAAATAAATTCAACAGATACGTTCATCCCTTTCCAACTATGCAGAGATCTCCGCTTGAGTATCATTCTATAATACGGGTCTTATATTTTTTCTTATTACAGGTCGTTTTCAAAGCAAATATCAGCCAAATTTAAGAAACGCAGCTTCTCTTGAATATACTTATACAAGAAACACCTTATTTACTGGTGAAGTTGAAGATGCTATTGAAATTTCAGTTGTAACAAACAGCACCAATACTGGCCCAAATCCTACAATAAATTGTCCTTCTGGTAAAGATTTTAACAATTTTTTTTTAATATTTTCTTTTACATGGGCCATTCAGATGTAACTTGCTTTTTATTACAGGCAGTCTTCTGAGCAAGCCGTTTTCAATACCACAAAGCCATCTTATCCAGGTGGTCACAGATTTATCTGTACAGATGAATGAAGTTGATAGAAAATTGGACTTACTATTAGCACGGGCATCTTTACCACAAATAAATCATCGAGAAGATTCCTGACTTTCTGGCAAATCTTCCAGTAAAGAATGACACAAGTTTTTGTAATTTGAATGAGCAGTGCTGACTTCCACTTTGTTCTTTATTTTATATATATATATATATATATATATATATATATATATATATATATATATATATATATATCGTAGCCTTACTACGAACATTCTTAGACGAATATTGCTTGATGAAGTAGCAGAATTCTATTCATTAGCAGGAAAACAAATGAAAAATTCAAACAAAAATCATTTCTCACAACAGAAACATGTAAAATAATCTTTCGTAAGCATTTATCATTTATAATTCAAACATCATGATTGTATGACTTTATAAAAAACCATATTGTGAGATAATAAGCATATAAAGCAAACCTCAAATGAAAATAAACCTCGCAATGAAAATAAAACTAACCCAGCTGTAGGCCTTACCCCTTCTGTTTGTATTACCTACTTACCTGTTAAACTGAATGGTTATAATTAATTTATAATTATTATTTTTCTTTTTTCAGAAATCTGCAAAATAATCTTTGATGATGTATCCAATGAACATCTTAAGGAAATTATTAGTGACTGGCTGAATCAAGCAAAAGTTAGAATAAGAAGGAGGTAAGGTTCTAAAATATAATAAACATTATTTTATATTATTCTAGGTGGGCATTGATTTTTTAATTTGAATCACATATCAAATTGGGTCCTATGACTTTCCATGTCCATGCACCATGTGTACATGACTACATAGTTTTAGGTTTCATTGCAAGATTGTTAATTTAACATGTTTTTACCCATTTTAATAGCAGTTGAATCCTGTTCGTACAATAAGAGTTAATAACAATTTATGAGTTTATAACAATTTCTTTTATTTGTTTCAGAGCTGCTAGACAAACTAAAGCATGGAAATCTGAAGCTAGCGGGTATAAACTGGGCTGTAATGAATAATTTTAGACAATGATTTTAAATACTAAGTGAATTTTGTGTGTGATGTTTTTCTTTAAAAATATAACATTTGTTATTTTCTATAGACTAGAAAGAATAAAACTAGGTAGACTAGAAAGCCTACTCTAGACTGATGATGATGAATGTTGTTAGCTAGATATAGTCTATACAGGGTTATTTGTAAAACACCATTATCCTCTTAGGGGGTGGTTATATATTTCATCGTTATGAACAACTTTTATTCTAGAACTTCTGCGAAATCGCGATAAAATATCAGCGTTTCATACAAAGTTGAACTTTGACCCCGACAAAATGTATGGAACAGCTGATTCATTTGATCATTTTTCGCGATTTCGCAAAAGTTCCAGAACAAAAGTTGTTCATAATGATGAATATAACCACCCCCTAAGAGGTTAACGTTGTTTTACAAATAACCCTGTATATCCTGTTTAGTACAAATATTTCTGTGATTTAGATATAATATCTAATCTGAGAGATTTGTGTTTTGTTTGTAATATGTCCAGTAACTGAATTTTTTACTGGTGAAGAAAAAAATTAGTTGAAAGGCTCTAGGTAACTGTAACACAGTACTTTTGGTCCAGTGAGAATATCAAGAAACACTTTAAATTTAAGTTAGTGATTTTTTTATTACGATAAAGACAAAGTAAGTCTATACTATGTTGTGGCATTTTCGACGGCCCCTGGGAATACGTCTTTAGGCCGGCGCGCACTGACGTCGCGGCATGGCAAAGGATTTTATTACTGATCAAGTATTTTTTATTCTTATTTTTATGAGTTTAGAATTCATTGATCAAGTCATTTTTATTCTTATTTCTATGAGTTTAGAATTCATATTACTTTATTTCGATACAATCGTACCGCGGCCCGCCGTGGCACGTCATGGCATACCGCGGGACGTCGCGGCATACTTCGGGACGCCACGGTATGCCACGACGTAGTAAATCTTGTTCTCCATAAATAATGTATCCAGAATTGTTTTCTCTTCGACCTATCAGTTTGTATTTGTCATCCTTCATCTTCAGCAAGAAGTGCTATTGATACTAAATACCAGTCATTTGGACGCCTCGCGTCATGCCGAAGTGTCCTTTGGGCTACCGAAACATGCCGTGCCGACAGTCGGCGCCGGCTTTTATGACGCTATGTATATTTTAATGTCATATTTTTACGACATACATTATGTCAATTTATTATAATTAGAAATTATTGACCGATTTAAAAAATAAATAGTCATGATAAAAAAATTGTGTATTTTTATTCACATTGTTGTATTCACGAAGTCACAGCAATAATATTTTATGTGAAGTTTTGTGGTTTCTTAGGTTAAACATATCTGTGCAGGTTATAGGCAACAGAATACACCACAGATATTGGAAGTACGGTAGTGCATGCTACATCTAATACACTGCATACATAAGTCGAACTGTACTCAGTTTTGTTTCGGACAATGACACTCTTTTATTATATTAATCTGTGATCGCAGGATGTCTATTTGACCACATACTAGCCCCCAAATGTTCAGGTTTCTTTAAAATCTACAATTCTAATTCCAGGTTAAAATTTCCAAAATGTTAAAGGTTACATTTTGGAAATTTTAACCTAGGAGAATTATTATTACTGCCGTAGCACAGGTAGGGCAAGTTTGTCGTAACAAAATTGTAGGTAGTATGTCAAAACAAACCTTAAGCAAGTTTGTTATATCAAGTTTGAACAACCTTTGCAAAAACAAACTTAATGCAAGTTTGATATATCAAGTTTGCACAACCTCTGCAAAAACAAACTTCATGCAAGTTTGTCACCGTGAAACTAGCAAGATTGATTTAAACTTGTTGCAAGTTTGCAAACTTGCCATGTCAAACTTTATGCAAGCTTGCTTTTTTGATGTATCAAACTTGTTGCAAGTTTGAAACAAGTTTATATTGCTATCTGGGTAATATGTTCGACACGGGAATCAAACCCGAGACTTCATGATCCGCAATGGCTGACACTATCGCAGTACCACAGAGGTAGGCAAATAGAAGGCCTCCGGCATGACCGGGGGCAGTGGCTTCCGAAGCACAGCAGCGCTTTGATTTAAAAGCTACACGCGGGCACCCATCCACGCCGTAACCTGTACAAGCGTTGCTTAACATTTTCGACCTTTAATGAAAGTCAAGCCAAGTTATGATACGACCGCTACGATGATTATTTATTACGGAGATTAAATAATTTTTAATTAATTTATATTTATTAAAATTATAAACTCACGCCTGTATCCCCGAAGGGATGGCAGAGGTGTAATTTTACACCCACATTTCGCCGTGAATTTTTAGGACCCACGTAATAGGGAGCGAGCCTATTGCCGTTACCGGGCACATCACCAGACTCCGTGCTGCTACTGAGAATTCGAAAAAACCCAGTAACACTTTTGCCCGACCCGGGAATCGAACCCAGGACTTCCGATCAGCAGTCGCATATGCTATCCACTGGATCACGGAGGCAGTCGGCACAGAGGCAGAGGAGATGTAAATAAAACAATAATAAGAAATTAATTGAACAGCATAGAATAAGTAAAAGTTATATGTGAAAATTTGATTCAAAGTAGATTACCTAAATGTTTAAATCTAAGTCTCATCTCATCAGCATATTGTCGTCGACTGCCTAAAGTAGACCTCCCCCAGAGTAGGTACGCCACAAGACCTGATGTCCCATTTTACCATTCAGACACTATCTATAAAGTTCTAAATACTGAAAAGCGGAAAGCAACACCTTTAATTTTCTTTGTGAACATACATAGGTACATAGACTCACGCCTATTTCCCGGATGGGAAGGCAGAGACTACGGAACGCCATTTACAACGATCCTGACATAATTATCTATCTTATTTCATTCAATCCCATCAAATTTCTCATTGTGAAACCTACATTTAAATATCAAACACGATTACCACGGTAATTACCAAAGTAACAACATCTTAAACCATTAAAAGTTATCAAAAACATCGTCCCAATAACCTTATAGACATCAAAAATCTATTGAAATTATTACATAGAGAAAATATCTATTATTTTCATCACGGCTCGCCTACGCATATTAAGTAAGTAAACTTAGTTCCATATAAAAAGGGGTACGATCTTCCCTGAAGCCATTCCAACACAAGCATTGGTTACAGCGCCATCTCTCCCACAGCTGTCAAACTATTATAAAATTAAATTACTTTTTTAAAATGTTGAAGATCGCGGCAATCGTTTCACTGATGCTTATCGGTAAGTAGATTTTTATAAATTATAATAATTAAATTTTATTGTACTAGGGATTTTATAAAGGATTTAGGTACCGTTAATAAACGAATTACTTGGATTACTATTATTTGAATTTTAATTTAAAATATCCATAGTAAAAGTAAGAATTGAATTTTTGTACTGAAAATGTTTAAATTTAATTTTTATTTCTCAAAAAATATAATGATGTTTCTTAGGACGTTTTAGTTTATATAATTAAATTAAATTAGTAGTTACCATAATTTTTCATTATTAGGTAAAATTGATGATAAATGATTCTGTTCTTAATGTTATTTATATAATCTTTACTTCAATAATTATTGCAAGCGTTATGATATCGGGTTCGATTCCCGGGTAGACAAAGTGTTTTATTGCTACAAGTAATACAAAGCCATTAGAGCCATTTATATCCCGACAATTTTGATGGGTTTATGACTTTTTCATAGTGGAAGCTTATGATCAAGGTACCTACAATCAGTTACATTTGTCCATATTACATTTACGTAATTTTGAATGGTAATATCGTCCCAAATAAATACCATGCTCAATATCTTGTAGGATTTCTTATTTCTTGAGTAATTAACCAAATGCCTCGTTGGTCTCACGGCATAAATGTGCACGTGGGATTAGGAGGTCTCGGGTTCGATCCACGGATCGTGTAAAGTGTTGATTAAATGAAATGAAATTCTCAGTAGAAGCACGAAGTCTGGTAATGTGCCCGGTACGGCAATAGGCTCGCCCCCTATTACGTGGGACTAAAATAAATCTGGCAAAAAGTGGGTGTAGCATTATACGCCTGCTTACCTCTCCGGGGATATAGGCGTGAGACTATGTAATGAGACTATTTAATTAACTTGAATACCTATATACCTATGCTTTAAGTTCATATTTTAATTTGTAACGTCGATGTTATTATGATGTACGTAAAAACTCACCTGAGTTTATGTTTGCATCATAGAAATCATCTGTAAAATGTATCTTGTATCTAATAAATAAATAAAAATAAAAAAAATAAATAACCAAATATGACGATTAGGAAGTATAAAAAAAAATTAACTAATCGGTCCACAAATTGGCGCCATTAGGCATGATCACTAAGCTTAAGTCCATAACCATAATATATCTGCTACATTTCGAAGCTAGTTAGCATTTTCAAGCAGATAACAAGTACAATTTAGACTTCAAAGCCTATGTGGGTACAATCCTAGTAGATAATACATCGTTTTCTTGACTACTTCCATCGACGTATCCACTTCATTTTTAGGGTTCCGTAGTCCACAAGGAACACTTATAGTTTCGTCATGTCCGTCCGTCTGTCTGTCTGTCCGTCCGCAGCCTAGCTCAAAGACGCCTGGTGCTAGAAAGCTGATATTTGACATGAATATAGACATAAGATATTGCAACAAAACTGTAGAATAAAATTTAGAAAAATATTGTTTTTAAGGGTATCTCCCCTACATATATAGTGAGATTGATTTTTTTTGGTTGAGTACCCCATTATGTTGGGTATCATTGGATAGGTTTTAAAAAAATATTATTAGTTTGCTCAAATCATTTTTCGATCAAGTGATTGGTTTGTCAAATATCAAGCTTTGAAGTGAAAAATTGTTAGACTCAAGTGTCCCCCCCTCTGCCGGCTAAACTATTAATTTGGAAGAGGTGAAAAAAATCACAAATGTAGTAGGTACATATAACGAATTTAAAAGGAAATCTATCACGGCTAAGTAGACATCACTAGTTTACGAGTAATCGTCGGTTAACTTATAAACACCTATTTCTGTGAGTTTACATAGGGAGCGCTGGCTTAATCTTAAAGATATACGTACGGCTATTATGGGCAACTACGGAACCCTACATTGCGCGTGGCCCGACACGCACTTGGCCGGTTTTTAAGTTAACTTGTCGGCTAAACAATGCGTTACACAGAAACTCTGCCTAGCATTGACTAATGAGATAATAATTAACTTTATAGGCAATTATGAAATATATAACAATTTCTTTTTTAATATTAATGCTACATTTGTTTGCCAGCGACATGGTCGCAAGCAGACTCTAAGCGACATAAAAAAGAAGCCACTGCTTCCCGTGATTTTCCTTCAGGTCAGTCAGGTTAGATTGCCAAAGTGACACTAATGACAGGTGTCAAATTTGACAGCTGTCATCTTCAACGTAGTTGTAGAAAAGTGTTACCATATCAAAACATGATATGGTGTTGTATTTAGAATGTATATGCGTATTTTATGTGGATAAATAGTGTTTCTTTGTTAGTTAAAAGTGTTTTAGAGATACATAGATGTTTTAGATGAATAGTGTACCTGCTTAGATTAAATATGTCCTGTTTTCTAGATTCTTCTGTAAAACGCATCTTCCTTAATTGCATGAAAGTTGAATGTTTAGATTTTGTGGTAGGAAAAAAGTGTAGTTTTAAAACTTGAATGTCATTAGAAATGTGTTAGTGAGCAGAGTAAAAAAAATAATAATCATGCTCACAAATACTAGTGACTATACGTTCCGTAGTGTCTGCTTACCTCTTCGGGAAACAATCATGAGTCGATGTTTGTATGTACAACACTAGAGTATGTTAGTCAAACTCTCGAATTTTGCGAAAGCATGTGGTAGGTGTAATTTTATGGCAGGAATGCAATAAATATATTCGAAGATAGGCCCACTAGTTGACCGCGCGATCCTTCTTTCTTTCTCGCTTTACTCTCACTCACTCCTCTTTCTCAACTCAATATAATATTCTTATCTTAACTATGATAAATAGAGTAAGCTCGCACATTCAATACCCGAGCCAGCCCCATATAGACATTCTTGCAAGCCACTATTTCCTTGTCTTTAAAAAGAATTGGGTTAAGTACGACTTTAACCATATAAGGTCTCACCTAGATTCGATCGACGCAGTAATCGGCTCACTTGGAATCCCCCTCCAATCTGAAATTCGGATTAAGACCCAGATCTACTGACACAATCTATTAAGCAACGTTCATTCCAGCAGTAGGCAGATGGGCTCGCGAGCGGTCTTAGATAGCGAGAAACGATGCGAGCTAACGAACAGGGAAGAAAAGTACCGGCTATTTCCTTCACATAGTTTAGTTACCAGCGCAGCTTAAAGCTGATATTCTTCAAATCTGGTTAGAATACTCAGCGAACCCGGGCTCCAAGGCGAGAAGTCTTGGATGCAACTGGCCTAACGCTAGGACGATGCCGAATTACTAGCACAGCATGTATTCAGCGGAGAGAAAGAGATGAAACTTTGCTGCCGTCTAGCCCGTTCGCTTTTGTGGTACTCGATCCAACCCTTGCTCTTCTGAACAACAGGCAGCACCCTGTGGGCAGCCAGCCTGTCCTGCGATTCCTGTGGCAGTGAATGCACGTCTGCCTGCGGCACCAGACACTTCAGATCCTGCTGCTTCAACTACCTGAGGAAGAAGAGGGGGCCAGAAGCCATCAAGGTAATCTACGTTATTATAGCGATAGTCTAAGTGGAGATACCCACGGACTTTATTTCTGGTAGAAGCTGATTATGTAGGTACCACCACAGTAGCCATTCTGCTGCCAAGTAGTAACGTATATGTGTACTCTTGGCCGGTATCAACACTTCACATCACAGTTTGTTATAAGTTCACACCAAATCAAATTTAACAAAACTGACTATAACTATTTTCTATTACTGAACACGAAACGAGTGACAGTTTCTAGGTACTTGTTGTCCGCCCGAAGTCTCCAAGAGAAGTGATGGTTGTCGTTGCTCCGTTGAACGTCAACCGTCATCCCTCCTCTTCAGCTGTAGTGAACGTCACTAGACTCTGTCGAAGCGCGCCATCTTCACACTTCCGTTTCGTAGTCAATTGACGTTCCGTACTGATCATTCCGATATATAAATATATACAGTACTATGTTCCGGTTTGAGTGGTACTGCAGCTAGTAAAATTAATGGCACTGAAGACTTACATCTTTCGAATCAAGGTAGGCAGCGCCAATGAATATAGATTTACATAGAAGTGCACTTCTATGTACTTAAATCAACACGAAATCACAGGCACATGAAATCCTTAAGAACTGCAGTTCTTAAGGATTTCGTGTGCCGATTCCAAGTGGAATGAGATGAAATGAAATGAAAATTGTTTTATTTGCAACTCCAATGCAACAGTAACAATGTAGTGAGAAAAGTAAAAAGAAAAACAGTTTTTGGATCGCAAATAAGGTACCAAGTGGAGACTGTCTCCAGTTTAGTTCGTAGTGGGCGCCGTGGCGGCGCTGGCGTCGTTCTCCGTCTCTCTTGCTCTCTCAGTTAAGATACACAGGAGGAACGTTTGTCTCTATTGCTCTCGTAGAGACAGCTGTCACAGCGCGACTGCTACGCCGCCAAGTGGCAATTTGGGTCACAGAAAGTTTGTCTTCAGAGTGCCAACAGGAAATGCGCCTCTATGTAAATATCTGAGCTCTTTGGCAGCGCCTTGGCTGTGTCTCTGGCATGGTCAAAGTCTATGGATGGCGGTTGCCGCTTCCCATCAGGGGAGCCATCAGTTCATCTGCTAGCTTACTAACTGTCATAAAAAAGAAGAAGATTACTTGCAAGTTTTTGGACTTAAATCCACGGCACACCACTGACAGACAGTTCACACGGCAGTCGCTCTGAGGAGAACTTAATATTCAGTCAAATCTAGCTAGAGTAGAAAGCAGACCTAGGACTCCAATGCGAAGTCTTGGATCAAACCAGGAGAACACTAGGACGACGTTGATGACGATTCTTAATTGTTTATTTGTTTTCCAGTTCTACTCTCCACCTCAAGAAATGAAGGAAAGCCAGTCCAGGTCTAAGCTGCCCATGTTCGTCGTAGAAAACATCCCCATGCCAGAGCAGTGGCTTGCCAACGCGCTCTCAAACGAAAACCACCCCTACATGACTGGAGATATGACCGAAAATCATATGTACGAGGCTTAAATTAAATAGCCTGGGAGCTGCAATACCCGTTGGAAAGACTTTAATACATTCACGTCTTAGGATAGCATTTGACAGTTGACAGATATCATTCGACGCTGTCAAAAATGACAGATAAATAATTATACTCTCATGGAGCATAATATATATTGTTAATAAATTATCTAAAATGTTCAAAAAGTCTGGCTTATTACAGCATATTACTACAGTTACTGACTTAAACTATATCGTAGACTAAAATGTATTATTGTATTTCACACCCCCTGTTAATGTGATGTAAAAAAATATAATATAAAGTAATATAGCAACACTTATATCTACTAAGTTTAAATATAAAAAAAATATTTATAGTTCCCTATTCATATTATTGATGGAAAACTTACAAAAATATTGTTAACTTGTCTTATTTTTTATGTAAAAATCGTATGTCTATTATGGCTGGATAAATAGACATAAAATAAAAAAAAACAAATATTTAAATACCTGAAATAGGTACATGAATATTTCTGAATAAATACATTAATATCCAGATAATATGGTTTCATTTGATTCTTGAAAAACAGTATAGTGAGTAGATTATCAGACTGCAGAAAGAGCACCTAGTTTAGTGGATTTTGCTCATAATTTGAGTCGTTCGTCATTTTTACAACACTGTTAGTACACCGAAGCATTCGCATGCGGCTGCGAAACTTATGCGGAACTATTGCGGCGACGAAACGTCTGTCAACGAACAAAACTGTCATTGTAGTTTTAGTGGCCCGTGTGTGTAGACTGTAGACAACTGTAGACATATTTGTATACACATTTTTAGTATCTATGCGACCAACTGCGAAAATTTGAAATAATTCAGATTTTTAAAAATATTAATAGTGGGCAAACGAGCAGACGGATCGCCTGATGGTAAGCAATTACCGCCGCCCATGGACACAAGCAACACCACAGGAGTCACAATTGCGTTGCCGCCCCTTGGGGTTGGGAAAAGGGATAGGATAAGGAGTGGGATCAGGGAGAAGGAATAGGGGATAGAGTCTCGGGCACTCTCACTCACCGCACGAATCGCAACAGTTTAGGTACTGTTACTTTACGTCGATTTTCTGTGAGAGGGTAGTACTTCCCCGAGCGAGCCGTCCCATTCATGCTGAAATCAGCAAGGCTACCTCTACCGTGAATTAAACAATATTTCAATGTTTTCGACCACCACAATACGAAAATGTTTCCGTCTTGACAGAACATGCGTAGACGCATTGCGTTGCGAAACGTCTGCGTCTGTGTAACGTTGTTATCTGCGGAACACTGGTGACAAGGGTGCAACTAATTAATCTTACTGTGTAAGGGTCGGAACATATCTGACGGAAGATGTGTCGCGTATTATTTTTATTTTATTTAACTTTATATACACTGAAGCGTATAAAGGCGGACTTAATGCCTAAGGCATTCTCTACCAGTCTACCTTAGAGTGGTGCAGAGATTAAAAGTAGGTGTATTGTAGAAGTGAGTGAAGAGGAACTTTTGTAGCATAAACGTAATACATATATACATAGTTTAAAAATACATACATTTGATAATACAAGAACATATAAATAGTTAAGTATATAAAATTTAAATACATAGCAATTATAAACTAAGGATACATAACTAATTCTAATAATATTAAATATAAACATACACTAAATACCAATATACATAAACATATAATTAGGATACTTCTGCCAGCTTATCCAACAACAGCTGTTTTACTCTGGATTTAAAGCGATCCTTTGTAGTAGCCATCCTGATTTCTAGAGGGAGGGCATTCCAAAGAAGGATTGCTTGAATGGGAAAGGACGAGTGAATTAAAGCAGAACTATGTGAAGGACAAAGTAGGAGAAGATTATTGGAAGAACGAAGATTTCGATCATGGTTGGAACTCAAATATTGGAAATAATAATTAAGGTATTCTGGGGTATTGGGAGACATAAGGATAGAGTAGAGGGTAGTGAGGGTACGCATACTGCGTCTTTGACGAACAGGAAGCCACTTCAATTGAGAACGATAAGTAGATACATGATCATACTTGCGAAGGTTAAAGATAAATCGAATGCTAACTGCATTCGATTTATCTTTCGTAAGATTCATAAGATTTATCTTTCTTCTTTTTTAAGAAGACGATCCAGTTTGTTGAGAAGTTCTGCATTCAGGTCATAGTAGCATACATCACCATAGTCGATCAACGGGAAAACCAAAGTTTGCACAAGCATAGTCTTGGTCTTGGGTAGGCGGAAGTTTCTTAAGCGATTTAGAGCACGTAGGGTACCGGTAATTTTCTGGCTGACTTGAGTTACTTGGTTACGCCAACTCAAGGTACAGTCCATATGCAGGCCGAGGTTTTTGACCACTGGACAGAAATCTATAGTTGTACCATCATAGACTAGCGTTGGCAGAGTTGCTAAATCTATTTTTTTTATTGACCATTGGCTGCCAATGATTATGGCTTGGCATTTACTGGGATTTACAGACAAGCCAAACTGGTCTGACCAACTTTTTATGGCAAGTAAATCCTTGTTAACCCTATGGATTGCTAATGAAACATATTCAACGGTTGCCTGAGAGTAAATCTGCAAGTCATCGGCATATAAGTGATAAGCGCATTGAAGATTTTGAGTTAAGAGACTAATAAACATAGAAAATAACAAAGGAGAAATAATACCGCCTTGAGGAACGCCAGAGTTGTTGTCGCACCAGTTCGATGATGACTCATCGAGGCGGACAGACTGCTGACGACCCCGAAGATAACTTGAGAACCAATCCAGAGCATCGGATGAGATCTTAAGATGGGAGAGGAGGGATAATAGGATATCGTGACTGACGGTATTAAAGGCATTTGAAAAGTCAACCAAAGTCAACACTGTGACCTTGGTGTTTTCTACGCCCTCCCTAATATCGCCACTTACTTTAAGGAGTGCAGTAGAAGTGCTATGTCCAGGCCTGAAACCAGACTGGAGAGGACTTAGTAATTTGTTTATGTAAACAAACCTGGAAAGTTGCTGTTGCACACAGGATTCGAGAACTTTGGATAGGAAAGGAAGAATGGATATGGGACGAAAATGCTTTGGGAGAGAAGGATTTTGGATTTTTGGCAAAGGAATAACGTAGGCTTTACGCCACAAGGATGGGAAGGTGCCAGAAACTAAGGAAAAATTTATAATATGAGTGACGGCTGGAAAAACTTGATCCAGGATAGTAGTGATCATTCGTCGACTGATGTTGTCACTTCCAACAGCATTGGATTTGATGGAAAGGATTGTCTTTTTGATCTCATTCGATGCAAGTGGAGAAAAGTGGAAGGATTCGACATCGGGTTTGGCTAAACCAGCTAAGTAGTTCACCGTGAGGCGCCTAGTCTCGAGATCCAGTGACGAGGTAGTTGTGAAATGTATATTGATATCATCTAAACTATGCGCCCCAAGGCAGTCAACACGTCGCTGTTTGCCGATACCTAGAGTTCCAAGGAACCTCCAGATATCGGCAGGGGATGAGGATGAAATGTTATGAAGTATGTGTTGGCGTTTTGCGTCGCGTACCATCTGATTACACCGATGTCTTGCAGATTTGAAAAGACTCCAGTTCTCGTCGCAGCGGTCCTTTTTATAATTCCGAAAAGCCCGGTCCCTTCGCCTCATCGCCATACGCACACCTCTCGTAATCCAGGGTGCCGGTAAACGCTTTAATTTCACTTTCCTTGTGGGGGCATGGACGTCGTACAATTTACCGATGGCGTTATTAAAGATAAGTATCTTGTCGTCAATTCTGGTAGCACATTCCATGGGTTCCCAGTTGATAATATCCGCATCTTCGCGGAGTTTACTCACATCCATGCGACCAAAACAACGTCTGTGCAGAACTTTAGGTGGGGGTTTGGGAGGTTTGAGGCGGTATGATAGGAATATAAGGTCATGACGGGAAATACCAGGAGCAGCGTGTTGGCCGTGGAAGGAGGCTAGGGTTGTGGAAGACGTGATGATTAAGTCTAGCCAGGTATCCTCTCCATCATTGTTGTGGTGAGTGGGTTGTAAAGGCAAGATGTGGAGGCTGGCTGACTCAACGACATCACGGAGTTTACGGGAACGACTGGATTGGGGAGGGTTGAGGTTGGTGTTGAAGTCGCCCATGATAATGAGATGTTCATACTCTGACCCTAAAGATTCCAGTATCGGCTCGATACTGGAGAAATAATCAAGGGCTGGTGGACAGTAGACGACGCCAACAACGGCCTTAGCCCCTCTGACGTCAATCTCAAGGAATAAATATTCTGCAGGTGAAACAGCCGGTGAAGAAGCAAGAATTCTGTAAGGAATGGCACTGCAGAGATAAATTGCGACACCACCACCTCTCCTGCCGACTCGATCATTCCGAATCAGAATAAAGCCGGGAAGAGAGTACGACGTAGAAAGAAGTTCGGGTTTAAGCCAGCTCTTCGAAATCAGGATGGCATGCACATTAGACTCGGAGAAAGCTTCCAGTAAGTCATTATGATGGCTAGGTATGCTTTGAGCGTTTAGATGGCAAAAATTAAGCGATGATAGTGATCGCTATCCAGTAAATGTTTGTCGTAAGCAATCGCCCAATGTGCCCTCAGTAGAACAAAAACTACTGTTATCTGAGCTATCGGTAAAATCAGCTAAATCATTGGCAGACAAATAAGCGTCATCTTCAGAGTCAACATGCATGAAGTAAATATAAAATAAACTATTAAATAACATAACATAACATATCTTCACGCCTTTTATCCCCGAAGGGGTAGGCAGAGGTGTATTACACCCACACTTCGCCAGATATGTTTCGGTCCCAATGTAATAGGGGGCGAGCCTATTGCCATCTACCGGGCACATTATTAAGCGAGCGATAATTAACATTTTTAATACACACATAACTTCGAAAAGTCAGAGGTGTGTGCCCGAGGTACCTGGGGATCGAACCCGAGACCATCGTCTCGGCAGTCCGTTACGTACACCACTGGGCTACCGCCGCTTTTTTAAATAAATATATAAAATATTATAAACTATATGTATATAAATAATTATATTATGTAAATAAAGAAACAAATAAATTTCAAAGCAAACTGAATGCATCTCTGCACCACCCGCCAGCTCACACAAACGACTAAACATAAACACATAACGCAATATTAAACAATTATTGTGCAAAAACAAAACGAAACGGACGACATCGATTTACATTACCTACATACAAGATACAACACCAATAAATAAAACAGTAAAAGTTTCCGAACGTTTTCGAACATATGAACTTGCATTTGACAGTTGTCAGACTTGTCACTGTCACTGTCAGTAGTGTCAGTGCTGCGTTGTAAACATTAAAATCAAAGAAATATAACCTTAAGTCATAGAAGTAACACTAAATAACAACAGCTGTTGCTATGTTTGATATCTTCTTTCTAATGGCACATGCAGTATGATAGAAAGAGCTGTCGATAGGTTTAGCAGCACGCTCTTATAGCAGCGTCGTGGTAGCCAAACAGTAGACAAAACATAGAGTTAGGAAACCGAGTGTTGTTCGTAACAGTGATGATTTATCGATAAATATTTTTGGTCAAATGTCTTTAGTATGTGTCGATATATTTAAGCCGTAGAAGTAAAGAACTAAAATATTGAAATTGTAGTTTTTGCTATCGACGCCGGACAGTGCTTTGCAAAGACTTGCCAGACAGACAGTACTAAAAAATTTCACGTGTTTAATTGTTCGTTTTAGCCATAAAATCTATTGACAAAAAGTATTCATAAACTAATGAGCGATGCGATGCTAAGAAACTGTCACTTAGATTATGTATTGTATAGTACGAATTATACCAGATTGGCTAATGCGGCAGGCTTTGGCAATTTGTGTGCGTCGCATCATATCACGTTGCTTGCTATCGCTTACGTTGGACACTGCTCGATTTTTTAAAGTTGTAGGTAATCCGATTTGTGATCCGCCAGCACAAATGATTCGCCATTATGTACATACAGGGTGTCACAAGACCCATCACCAAGCCGAAGTCTACTCGTTGTGGACATCATGCCTAGTCATACCATAGTCATACAAACCAAAATACCTGGGAAACGATTTCTTTTTTAAGTTTTCTCATTTTTTAAACCGCGATCAAAAGCGCGCGTGTGCAATATTCGAAATACTTACTTATCCATGGGTGCATAGGACATCCAAAGAACAGGTTGGCGTGGTAATTACATCGATTTTGTACCTCATTAGAAAAATTCCATAGGTACTAACTTTGTGCCCAAATGTCTCCTGAACCAGTGATTTCCCAGGTATGGTGCCGAAGTATAAAATGTTCGTAGTGATTGGTACAACATGGGATTTCAGTTTTCGTTAAGGGTCTTTTTACACCCTGTATTAGTACAGCAGTGAACTACTTTGACAACCCAGTTGGCGTGAGTGCAACCGACTGCCACGCCGAAGCTCGCGGGTACCATTCAGTTTTACATTCATGCCCGATAGTTTGTTCCGTGTTTATCCCTCATTCTAAAGCATCGATATCTCCTTTCACTGTCAAATCGTATCACTCCTTAATGATGGGATTTGACAGCACGGCTATTTAGGGAATGCAGTCAAAGATATGAGTCTGTAAGGAGTCTATGCCTCTTTAAATGAGACGCGTAATTTGACGTTATGATTAACCAACTAAGACCAACTGACATTACAAGTTGCACGTTCGGTATAAGGAAATATGGCGAGCATGTTCTCTCTAGTCTAAACGTCCAACCTCTCTGATTAAAATATCAAGTGACAATGTGGGTAAAAAACAAGTAACTAATGTAATAAACAAAATATAAACAATATTAAACTGCGCGAGCAACAGAAGACGCCTAACCTCAAGAAGATATTGAATTGAAGGAAAAGAAAATAGTATACAGAGACATATAAGATAAAAGAAGTCAAAACAGAGAATTATTTACGCTGTTTGGCGCCTGCATTTGATGTGCTAGCACCTGCGGTACCGCTACTGCTCGACGATCCTGTTCCGGTCCTAGGATGCTTTGCGTTGACGGAGTTCAGCTCTTCCATGGTCGTGATCTTAAGGCGACTACCGTCGGATGCTTTAGCCACAATAACGCCATCCTGAGTCCAGCATGCCCGCATGCCAAAGTTTTGACGGGCCTTCGCGAAAACCGCCTGACGAGGCTTTGTCAGGAACTCCTTCAATGATACGGAATTTCCCTTCAGCCTGGTCTTGGCATTCCAAATGGCTTATCTAGCCTCACCTTTTGTGAACCATGCCAAGATCGGACGCCGGTGATCTTTCCTGGGAACTCCTAGTCTATGGCACACGCTGAGGTCCTGTGGTGTCACGCTGGAGATGACCAGACTGTTGACCACCTTAAGCACCGAGTCCCTGCAGTCCTCTTTGTCGTCTTCAGCTAGTCCCAGAAATAGTAACGCCTTGCGCCTGTGCCTGGTCTCCATGATGTCAATCGACCGGTGGCACTCATTGATCTGCTTACGCAGGAGACTCAACATTTAAAACATGAGTTCACTAAACGTGCGAAACTCCTCAGCAACCTTGGACACTGTTTCCTTAGCCGGACCAACCACATGCAGCTGTGCCTCTAGTTCAGCCATCATTCTTGAAAAAGACTCCTCAAGGTTGTCCTGTGCCATCCTGATGTCATCAAGTGTAGACATTATAGTGTACTTCACGTGAAAGTGTGTATCAATTGGAGAGTTAAGTTATGTATGAAGTGCTGGCAGGTGGTGTAGTTAACTGGATTACTTTCACATATACAGTACTACCTTTGTAAGTAGCTTCAGTTTCAATTGTATTCTGACCAATTTGATTGCAAATAAAACTTTAAATCACTTTAAATTAATTAAAATTAAATTACAAATTTTATGATATGTGCTAACTTTTTGACACCAACCGCCCAAAAAAAAGAATTTTATGAAATCAGTCGCGTTACGCCAAAACATACAAATATATAGAAAAATATTCAACCTTTCACACCTGACCGATGATCCGTTAGTACGTCGAGCGTACAGCGTCTGTTCCGTTTCCGTCAACGCATTATCGGTCGACGTCGCGCGCACCACGCACCACGTGAATTTTGACTGACGCGTTGGGCGACGTTTTAAAATTAAATGTCATACAAAACAACCGCACTGTAGTTGCTGAACGCTGAAACTGACTAGACGCGTAATGTAGCAGGTCTAATTTGACGGAATAGACGCGACCGATGTAGATACGCTCGGCGCACTTTTCGTCAGATGTGTACCTACTCATTTGACGGAATAGACGCGACCGAAGATACGTTCGACGTATCTTCCGTCAGATATGTGCCGACCCTAATAGAGTGAGACATTGCCCATACGAAACCTTCGAATACAACTGACAGATTTTTCTTAAAGCTGTAACACACGCTCGAATTTGGTCCGGCGGACCAAATCCGTTCTGGCTACAGATGATCGGATCGGACAGTTGCTTCACGTAAGCCTTCAGGTGAATCCATATCCGATGTGCAAACTAGCGGACCAAGGCGGACTCAATTATTAATAATTATGTTCGCAGGACTACTCTACAGACAGTCAGATTTGGATCGGATGCGAACCAAATTCGTGGTCTGTTCGAACCAAATTCGAGCGTGTGTTACAGCTTTTAGTATCGCTGCCGCATGCAACTGCGTCGGTGGATTAACAGCATAACGTCGCTATTGACCATTTGTTTCCACTTTGATTAATGCGTGTGCAGGTGACTAGCGAATAAAGTATATTGTGAGTGATTAGTCCAAACGTATATTGCGAGTACTGTCCAATGCTATTTAGTACTTAGTACTGTTGAGTATCTTCAACAAGAAACGATAGTCCCTTCTACGCCCTAAACACTAGCTACTGAAAAGCATGTACCAACGTGTATAGTAACAAGATTAGCAGCCACAGGACTATAGGAGAAGGAGGGCCGGGACGTGGCTACTCGCAAAACAATAGAACGCGCTTCCATTCACTTCGCTGAATCGGTACTTAGGACTCGCACTAAACAGTTGCTGTCTACACCTGTTTTGTGCTCATCTCTGCGTACCTGCATTGATCATGTGCACCCGCATAGCCCGCACTAATCAAAAGTAGAATTGGCCTTTCCTATCGCCGTCGAGAAACGACTCGCAATCTAATTAAACACGAAATGGAACCCCTTAATACTAAATAGGAAAAACTAAAAATAAAACTAAACACTTTTTCCAAACTGGGTATTTTAATACCCTCCAATTTATTTGCTTCAAAATCTAACAATTTTAATATTATTACTTAGTCACCTCCTAGTAGTAAACACTTATATTAAATAATAACAAAAACGTAATTTTTATTAGTAGATACTAAAACTAAGTACAAAAGCTTTGTGTTTGATTATATTATCTGTATTCGCGACTCCAAGTAACGTTTGTTAATCTGTGGTCTATGAGACTAGTGACAGTTCGTTGGCGCCATTTGTAAATTAAAATATTTTCTTCATAACCTTTCGTTCTGAAAATATATATATTAGGGGTATTGCAATTTATATACATGTATAATTTAAAATATTAACCAGGTACCTATATATGTTTCATTTTACCCGATAGCCAACCGGTGTTACTGTTCATAGCCAGAGGAAGATCAATATTCAATAATTTTATATGACGTATCATATAAAATTATTGAACTTATTGTTTCTATGACGATTTCTTAGAATCGCGAATAAAAATAAATATGTTGAACTTTATGATGAAATAGAAATTTCAAAGCAGCTCATATCTTTCAAAACAACAAATTTTAATGAAGTTTAGAAACAAGAGATTGAGCAGATTAAAAGGATTCCAATTATATTTAATTACCTAAGCATGTTTTTTGCTTTCGATAATCAGAACTGTCAAACTGACATTTCTTTTGGCGGGAAATAATTGCGGTACAGATTACAACTCGACCACGAATCGAACAGATAATTTATATATTGTGGGGCAACATCGTTTTTTCATAGTCGAGTTTATTATATTAAGACGATTATGAAACGCTACGGTGTCGAGTCGATATTACAATAATTACGATAGTTCAATAGGAGATGTCCTTTTGTTTCCGTCTTGCGATTTCGGCGCTTGCTTCTTGAATGGCTTCCCACAGCTTGGCTTCGGACAAAATCTGACGGGATAACTCTTCGATGGCCGTTTCGGAGTCCAGAATGGAGCCAAGAGTTTCATCATCTACGTACTGCAAATAAAAGAGAAACCTAAAATGAATACCTTTTTCATGATCAGTATCCATAATATGTGCATTTTATTCAGAAGGTCTGCTCGTTAGTCTCGCGGCATAAAAGTGCGCGTGGGATTGGGTGGTCTCGGGTTCCCTTCCCGGGTCAGGCAAAGTGTTATTGGGTTTTCCGTAAGGTAATTCTCAGTAGCAGCACGGAGTATGGTAATGTGCCCGGTATGGTAATAGGCTCGCCCCCTATTACGTGGGACCTAAAAATGCATGGCGAAATGTGGGTGTAATATTACACCTCTGCCTACCCCTTCGGGGATACAGGCGTGAGTCTATAACAAAAAAAAAGATATTCAGAAGGAGGTCAGTAAAGTTCCATTGGGGTTCAAAGTTCATACAGTTGCATCCAAGAATTACTCGGCAACTGGGATACTGATATTCCATGGTTGAGACTAGTGTCAGTTTATTTGAGGGTACTGAATCGCTACAACGACTGTCAGAGATCTTCATGACAGCTGGGACCGACGGTCTAGCGTCAATGAATACAGATTTACATAGAAGCGCAGTTCTTAAGGATGTGCCGCCCAATAACACTGCCCGACCCAGGAATCGAACCCGGGACCTCCCGATCCCACGCGCACATTTATGCCGCGAGACCAACGAGGCAGTCGTATAGGGTTTGATGTCGAGTTTTCCGTCTCTACGCAAAGATGGTATTTGCATCGTGTTATCCCTTAGTCGCCTCATACGACACCCACGGGAAGATAGGGGGTGGTGACACTTGTATTCTATGCCGTCAACCACACGGCACTAGTAGGTAGTAGTATTATAATACCTGTTTTTGCCTCATCAGTTCCTGTGAAGGCATGCCGGGCGCATTCTGAGACCTCTTGCGTCCACAACCTGAAACATTTATCATTTTACATTCAGCAAGTTTACATTTAACAATAAATAATTACAGGAATAAATAATGCGTGACTTTACAAATAATAAACTGCGGGATCGAAGAACAGTCATAGCGCTCATAGTGAGACTTAGCTTGTCGTTCGTAAGAGATCAGCGAAGTTAAGCAACGCTCGCACAGTCGGCACTTGGATGGGTGACCAAGTGTGGCATTTACATCTGAGCGCTACCGTGCTTCGGAGGGCACGTAAAGCTGTCGGTCCGGGTTCTTATTATAGGATAAGGGTCGTTAGACCATGTCGGAGGCCTTCGGGCGGTCTGATAACTTTTATAAAAAACAAAAAAAAAAACATTTGTAGATACCAAAAAGTGTCGTCTCGTGTGGGAATCGAACCCACAACATAAGTCGTGTTATGATGCTGTTACACTTGAGCCTTCACCTGTAATGAGCGGTCTTGCGAATGTTACACTATAGAAAAACAAACGCGAGTGCTTTGGCGAGCATTCTACCGAACGTCCATTTTGCTGATAATAGCGTTCCCTAGAAAGATCGTGAAAATATTTTTTTATTGTAGACTCACGCCTGTATATCCCTAAGGGGTAGGCAGAGGTTTAATATTACACCCACATTCCACCATGAATTTTTAGGTCCCACGTAAAAGGGGGCGAGCCCATTGGCGTTACCGGGCACATCACCAAACTCCGTGCTGCTACTGAGAATTCGCAAGAACCCAGTAACACTTTTGCCCGACCCGGGTATCGAACCCGAAACCTCCAATCTGCAGTCGCATACGCTCTCCACTGGACCACGGAGGCAGTCTCGTTCGTGAAAATGTTTAGCTCTGTTTGTTGCTCAGCTCGACAAAACAAATGCGGCCAATGCTCGCTGTTCTGTTAGAAGTCAATGCTCAGGTGTATCAGTGCCATCTAGGCGAAAAATTGAGCAAGTGCGAGTCGGACTCGCGCACTAAGGGTTCCGTACCATCATCTATAAAAGAAAATCACGTTCGTTGTATGTATACTTAAATACTTTATAAGTTTCTACCTGTTTATTAAGATCGAGTAACAAATTGCTTAAAGATTACGTTTGTTGTATGGGAGCCCCCCTTTATTATTTACTTTTTTTAAATTTAATTATTTATTTTGAAAGTTCATACACAACTACATATTCTGTGAAAATTTAAAGCGTCTACCTGTTACAGTTAGTAATTTTGAGCTAAAAATACGAAAAAACACGTTTTTTGTATGGGACCCCTCCTTAATATTTTCATTCTTTTAATTTTTAGTATTTTTTGTTATAGCGGCAACCAAAATACATACATTTCAGCTTTCTAGCTATCATGGTTTATGAGAGACAGCCTGGTGACAGACAGACAGACGGACAGACAGACAGACAGCGCAGGCTTAGTAATAAGGTCCCGTTTTTTACCTTTTAGGTACGGAACCCTAAAAATGAGACAGACAAACACGGCAGGTACCTACTTCATGTTGTAATATGTCTTAAAGTTTTTTTATTTCTAAAACGCCGTAATAATAGTAAGTAGGTGGAAAACGAATAAAAATCTTTAAAATTGTGAAAGAAAAGTAATTATAATAAATATTAGTGTCTTCATCAGCCTTTAACAGTCCACTGCTGGACTAGGCCTCTCCTTTGAAAGGAGGAATTGGCCTACTATACCATGCTGGCCAAACGGGTTGGTATAGGGTTTGTATCAAGTTTTCCTTCTCTTACAGTGCTGTTCTCTGCATAATATGCTCCCTCTGTCGACTCTTACGACACCCATGGGATGATATGGGGTGGTGACATTTCGTATTCTTAATCCGTCACCACACGGACGTATTATTAGTACAGAGAGAGATAGATATATATACCGGTGAATGCGTTACAGAACGGCCTCTTCTTAGGCGTCAGCACCATCTCGTCTGATAGCCGAGGGTCGAAGTTACGGGGAATCTGAAAAAAAGCAGATATAAAAATTTATTTAGATTACACTGACATGGTCGCAGTTGTTACGGCTTAAGATCGTTCTGTGTCGAAAGCCTTGGCGGAGGCCTATGTCCAGCAATGGACGTCTCTAGGCTGAAATTATGATGACATTCACACATTTCTAGAGCGGCGGCAAGCAGGACGGACGAGGGTTATTTAGCTTGTACCAGCCGCATAAAACATTGTCCCACTGCTGGGCACGGGCCTTTTCTTATTATGAGAAGAGTAAAGCCATAGTCGACCACGCTGTTCAAGTGCAGGTTAACAGACTTCACATGTCTTTCGAGAACATTATGGAGAACTCTCAAACATGCAGGTTTCCCCACGATGTTTTCCTTCACCGTTTAGCAAACGATATAGTAACATCACTGTTAATTTTGATTGCCCACTTTAAAAACTAAATAGGTACTAAAAACTTACCGTGGCTGTATAACAGCATTCCATATACAGCAGCGCGACGACCACGAACAACGAAACACGTGACACCGACATGGCGGGAAAGTTTGACAGATTGCGCAAGATGGCTGACCTGGGGACAATAAAACATGATTTTATAAAAAATATAGAGATCGAATTGACTGGTATGGCCATGGTGTTATCAGCCGCCTCAGCCGGTATTAGTCTCTCGAATGTGTCATATGTTGTTCCCGTAACCGTGGAACCAGTGGTACCGTGAGCTGCCCCGATCACATCTCTTAGTCTGCCGAGCCCAAAATTCCGGAGAGAGAAACCTCACAAGAGAGTTGTCATGGAGAGGGAGATATGAGGGCAGACTATTCTCTCAATATCGACCTATCACCTTCTCAATTATTTATCGCTTTCCTCAATGTGTTTTACTTAAGTGATAATGTCTTCACTATATTGGCAGTGAAACCAAAATTAGCTCAGTGGCTAAAACTACCGCTTTAGAAAACATAACATAACTTCACGCCTTTTATCCCCGAAGGGGTAGGCAGAGGTGTATTATACACCACACTTCGCCAGTTATGTTTCGGTACCAATGTAATAGGGGGCGAGCCTATTGCCATCTACCGGGCACATTGTTAAGCGAGCGATAATTAACATTTTCACCACAGCAGCTCTAACATGCCGCTTTTGCTGCGAGACAACAGTGAACAAAACGTGATTTTGATTCGAGCGTGAGGCAAAGTAGCTTTTTAATTTTTCAATCTTCAGTGCCACGAATTGACATTGTTCAGCCATAAATTTGAAACATTCGAATTTTACTGTGCTCTGTCTCTTTCACATGCATATAAAAAAGCGAGTGAAAGAAACAAACTCCTTTGAAATTCAATTTTGGAATTCGACCTCAAAGAAAACACGTTCGGAAACGCGTTATACCCTAAAATTTCAAGATATACAAATAACTTTATACATATATAAAGAAATTATGTTGTTTTTTAAATGTTAATGTTTAATACACAGATATGACAATTAGTATCAGATAGAGCGCATTCGTCCAACTAAGCGTGGCACGTTGACAGCTATGTGTGCGTGACCTTTGGCGACTGGCACTGTACGGACACGCGCGTCTATGTGTGGGAAAAGTTGCCAGATTATGAATAATCTCCCAGTATTTTGCATATAGTTATGTAATATTCTTATATTCATTTGCGGTTTTGAAGAATTTACCATGGATTTAATTAATGCTTTTATAAATACATTTCTTAAATGTAGGTACCGAGTTAAGTTTTAACTACTTGGTAAATCTGTATATATAAAATCCTTGCGTTACTGACTGACTGACAGACAAGCTACAGCCGAAACTACTCGGCGCATGAAGCTGAAATTTACCATGTATGTTTCTTGGGAACCGTAGTGGTGCACCAAGACGGGATTTCTCGAAATTCCCACGGGATCGGGCAAAACGAGAAATAAGAAAATATGTGCGTGCGAAGCCGCTGCCGTCGATTAGTTGAGAAATAAATAGTATGTATGTACACACGGCACCAAGTCAAGCTAAACAGTTGCTGTACGATTTTGATACTTATTCCCTACGCCATAAGTATGTATGTACACACGGCGCCAAGTCAAGCTAAACAGTTGCTGTACGATTTTGATACTTATTCCCTACGCCATAAGTATGTATGTACACACGGCACCAAGTCAAGCTAAACAGTTGCTGTACGATTTTGATACTTATTCCCTACGCCATAAGTATGTATGTACACACGGCGCCAAGTCAAGCTAAACAGTTGCTGTACGATTTTGATACTTATTCCCTACGCCATAAGTATGTATGTACACACGGCACCAAGTCAAGCTAAACAGTTGCTGTACGATTTTGATACTTATTCCTTACGCCATAAGTATGTATGTACACACGGCGCCAAGTTAAGCTAAACAGTTGCTGTACGATTTTGATACTTATTCCCTACGCTATAAGTATGTATGTACACACGGCGCCAAGTCAAGCTAAACAGTTGCTGTACGATTTTGATACTTATTCTTTACGCCATAAGAACGGTGCAAAGGACAAAGTGTATAAGCTTGACGAGTAGCAGGGTGTACACGAATATTAGGATATCGTTTGGGGATCGAACTCAAAACAATATAATGTAAGGTATATACTAATGGAAATTGAAATTCTATTACTATATTTATGAGAAAGAAGATATATCTACAATATACTTTTATAATACGGTAATGTATTTTTCATTAACATGACTATCATTATCACATAATCAATTGACAAGTGCATTTTCCCTAATTCAGGCAGAACGGCGTCGACAAAAACTGGCAACACTTACATATTTCTAGCACAAATACGAATTTTATCGAAATTAAATTAGGCAACAGTCAAATTATCAATAGTTACCTGTGAAAAGATATTCCATTTTCCTGTTTTTGTTTTTAGGAACAACTTTTACAGTGTTTAAGAACACAAGACGGCATTTTGAGAATTTAAAAGTTGAAGTGATCGTGACGCGTGAACTGTACGATGCTTCGTAGCGCACTGAGACGAGTTTGGATTTGCTTTTCAATTTTGTATTTGCTTTAGTGGCCGCACGCAACTGTGCCGCGCGTTCCATCTGACTAATTCTCATATCTGTGGTTTAATATATTATTGGATTTTAATAAAAATAAGTCTAATTAATAGTATAAAATTGGTATTTAACCAATACATTTTTATTTGGAATTTCAAAAATGATACATTTGAAAAATAAACATCAGGGACGCGGTATCATAACGCGATTTAAAAAAATAGCGGGAGTAAAGTAAACATATATGTAGTATCCATATAGTCTGTGGTAAACATTTCGCTGATGCTGATAGCGAATCGTGTTAAATTATATTAATATAAAATACTTAATCTAAAAAGATGAGTGAAACTAGCGATGATGACTGTACTTTAACACCAGAAGAGTTAAAACAACAAGTGATTAATGCAGAATTTTGTTTTCAATTTATTCCTGTTAATTTTTATGTCTCCTAAGTAATATGTGTTCGCACTGCTGAGGTGAAAAGTTATGTGTGCTACACGAGAGCAAAGTTTTTTGCAACTCGTGCTGTTGAGTCCCTCACTACGCTCAGGATTCTAACTATGATTCACTCGCTACGCTCGTGAATCAATCATAGAATCCTTCGCTTGCTCGGGACTCAAAATCAGCACTCGAAACAAAAAACAACTTTGCTCTCTTGTTGCACAAATAAATATGTTGACGAGTTTAGGTTGAGATTTGATTGTAAGGTTTCTTGATTAGTTAAAGAGGTGTTGCTTGTAGCGATTTATTTTGCATACTGGCTTACATTAGACACATATTACTTGAATGATGAATGACAGATACATTCTTAAAGTGAACTCTTTATGTAGGTACGATCATAAACTAATATAATTGATTTAACGGTTGAACAAACTATTTTAATACACACATACCTAACCTTGAAAAGTCAGAGGTGTATACCCGGGATAATTAGGGATCGAACCCGAGACCATCGTCTCGGCAGTCCGTTACGTACACCACTGGGCTATCGCCGCTTTAGAAAAGTAACAAATTATCCAGGATATGAAAAAACATGTCGAAGAAAACTTGTCAAAATATTTCTAATTTCGCAGCTATCTGACCAATGACGATATATAGGTATCATGGATCCTCTGTATCTGTGATTCACTTTTAAATTAATAGAATTTGAATGAAACCTGTTGGATGTATGTACTTTAGGAGAGAGGAAGACTGGTTACCTCATCGTATTTTTTATAGTAGTAGGCGGCAAACGTGCAGACGGATCGCCTGATGGTAAGCAATTACCGCCGCCCATGGACACAAGCAACACCACAGGAGTCACAAGTGCGTTGCCGCCCCTTGGGGTTAGGAAAAGGGATAGGATGAGGGAGAAGGAATAGAGGATAAGGCCTTCGGCACTCTAATTACCGAACGAAACGCAACGGTTTAGGTATTGTTACTTTACGTTGATTTTCTGTGAGAGGGTAGTACTTCTCCGGTCGAGCCGGCCCATTCATGCTGAAATCAGCAAGGCTCTACTACCGTATCTAAAATTATATTACCGTTAGGTACTAAGGTACTACTATTATGAACGCGACTGTTTGTGAGGATCTTGTTACACTTTCACGTAAAACTACTTAATTGATTTTAATCAAACTTTGCAGAAATACATATCCAGAAAAGCTACCTTTTTCGCAGTAAGTGAGTATTGATACGCACGGGCGGAACCGTTAAAAGAAACTAGTGAGTAGGCGAAACTACTGCTATAGTATTATATTATCTGTAGCTGAACGGATATAACTAAGGTAAGGCAGATAAGGCAGCGATAGCCTAGTGGAGATACCAACAGACTGCCATGCAGAGGGTCTCGGGTTCGAATCCACGGCGCGCACCAATGACTTTTCGGAGTTATGTGCGTATTGAATTATCAATTATCGCTTGTCCGGTGCCTCGAGGAACACGTTAAGCCGTCGGTCCCGGTTGTCATGAAGATCTTTGACAGTCGTTATAAGGCGTCAGTACCTTACCGTATGGAATATTGCTATCCCTTTGGGTTGTGGAGGTCAGACAGGCAGTTGCTCTGTGGAAAAGCTAATGTTCAGCCAAATCCGATTAGACTAGTAAGCGGACCCCAGGTTTAAACTGGGATAACGCTAGGAGGATGATGAGCTGAACGGATATAACGCGAAAAAGTCAGTAGATTGCGCGGTGGTTTCGAACCCGAAACTCTTTACCAGCAATATATTACTTTATCCAATAGACTATACGTTACTTCGACTTAGTCCGTGTGGTGACGAATTAAGAATACGGAATGTCACCACCCCATATCATCCCATGGGTGTCGTAAGAGCCGACAGAGGGAGCATATTATGCAGAGAACAGCACTGTAAGAGAAGGAAAACTTGATACAAACCCTATACTAACGCGTTTGGCTAGCGTGGTATAGTAGGCCAAATCCTCCTTTCAAAGGAGAGGCCTAGTTCAGCAGTGGACAAAATATAAATATTTAAACGCTACATCTCGTAAGCTAATTGTAGCGCTCATAGCGAGACTTGGCTTGCCATTCGTCATTGGTCGGCAAAGTTGAGCAATGCTTGCACAGGCCGGTACTTAGATGGGTGAGGCGTGTAGCATTTAGGCCTCCCTCAAATTGTTTATGAGCGTTCATTGAGCGTACGCTTGGCGTCCGTTCGGCGTGCGCCCGGCGTTCACTTTGTACTACAGAGTGAACGCCGAGCGCTGGGCGTACGCTCGAGGACCACTGACACCCAATGTGAGGTCGGCGTTACATCAGTACGTACGTGCTTCGGAGGGTTACGCAAAGCTGTCGGTCTGCATTCCTTGTCACTGGACTAGAGGGCATTATGCGGCCTAAAAACTCCGACACCAGAGTTGGACACACACACATGAATAAGAAGGAAGCTGAGCCCTCAATATTATCTATATAATTCATGTTCTACAATTTTTATAGGCTCACGCCTGTATCCCCGAAGGGGTAGGCAGAGGCGTAATATTACACCCACATTTCGCCATAAATTTTTAAGTCCCACGTAATAGGGGGCGAGCCTATTGCCGTTACCGGGCACATCACCAGACTTAGTACTGCTACTGAGAATTCGGAAAAACTCAGAAACACTTTTGCCCGACCTGGGAATCGAACCTGGGTCCCGATCAGCAGATGTTTACGCTATCCACTGGACCACGAAGGCAGAAAAATTACTTATAAACTCTAAAACGCATTATTAAGGATTACTAACAAGATACTCGCCAGTTCTTGATCAAATCTAAATTCGAGAAGTACCAGCATTCAAATTAAAAATAATAATCTAAATCGGTTCACCCATAGCAAAGTCTGTTAGTATGAGGTATCAGCTAAAAAAATAAATGAAAATTAAAAAACTTTCTTTTGAAACGCGGTTTCATATGCGTCAAACATATAGAATGCGAATCGAATCAGACGATCCCAAACTCGACCGATTGTCTTTCTATTGCGACGTTCCTATAGCCACCTTTCAGTTGTACCATCTGATCAGGTCCATAGAATCATAATATTGCATTATCACGCGATATCATAAGATAAGATAAGATAAGATTATACTTTATTGCACACCAAAATAGATGTTTACAGGAGAGGCTTAAAAACTATGAGTAATGCACAATCGGCGGCCTTATCGCTAAGTGCGATCTCTTCCAGGCAACCTTTGGATGGACAGGAATGATGTTAGCGTTTTATGAGGCGATGGTGTAGTTAATACGTTGAATACGCAATAATAAAGATTTAAATAATATACATACATACATTTACATATCACATATAAATACTTACACATACATAGATTAAATATATACATGATACATATCTACATACAATATATATACATATATATATTGTATGATTGTATCATGTTCATCATCAGCCCTTCATACTGTCCCACTGCTGGGCACGAGCCTCTTCTCACTATGAGAAGGGTAAGGCCATAGTCCACCACGCTGGCCAACTGTGGGTTGGCAGACTTCACATGTCTTTCGAGAACATTATGGAGAACTCTCAGACATGCAGGTTTCCTCACGATGTTTTCCTTCACAGATTAGCAAGCGATAATTAACAATTTAATACGCACTTAACTCCGAAAAGTCACTGGTGCGTGCCGTGGATTCGAACCCGAGACCCTCTGCGTAACACGATATAGGTACACATCCAAAAATTTCATGTCAGTAGAAAGACTGCCTCCGTGGTCCAGTGGATAGCGTATGCGACTGCTGATTGGAGGTCCCGGGTTCAATTCCCGGATCGTGCAAAAGTGTTACTGGGTTTTTCTGAATTCAGCCCGGAGTCTGGTGATGTGCCCGGTAACGGCAATAGGCTCGCCCCTTATTACGTGGGACTAAAGTATATCTGGCGAAGTGGGTGTAGAAATACACCTCTGCCTACCTCTTCGGGGTGATTATTATGTGGGACCTAAAAAAATCATGGCGAAATGTGGGTGTAATATTACACCTTTGCCTACCCCTTCGGGGATACAGGCGTGAGTCTATAAATAAAAAAAATAGTAGAAAACCGGAAAGCGAATCAAAATCTTACAAGATTTCATTACAGATACTGGGACTGGCGAAAGTAAATAGATACTTGTAAAAATACCGTCTTCTTCCTTTTTTAAAGTCTGATAAAAATAAAATAAAAATGTCTCCTACATTTGTCATTATTCTACGCGATATATTTTCTAAGTTTTGAACTCTAGTAAGTGAGTGCAAGTCTAGATCAGTGGGGTTTCTCTCCAGTCTCAGTGGGAAGCTGCGGACATAAAATCTTTTACTGTTCTCTTAGATTGCACGTATTAATCTTGATTTATTGAATATTATTGTTTAGTTGTGAATTGCATTTTATTTAGTTTTATTTTTGTTTCAGATTATATTTTATGATTTTTACAAGGTAGAGAATTAAGACTGTTTCGAAACAAAGATGTGTGGTGAAAAAAAATATGTGTCTTTGACTCCGTTTTGAAATTCTACGCAGATTTAGAAGGTTTTTAATTTTGAATTGTCTATCAAATAATGCCAAATTTTTTACTTCCAAAGGACAAAGTTATTTTTAAAAACTGTTTATAACAAAAATTTGGTTCCTGCGAAATAATCTTTATAGCCGATTTATTCAATCATCATCATTATCAGCCCCTTACAGTCCACTACTGGACTAGGCCTCTCCTTTGAAAGGAGGAATTGGCCTACTATACCACGCTGGCCAAACGGGTTGGTATAGGGTTTGTATCAAGTTTTCCTTCTCTTTCAGTGCTGTTCTCTGCACAGTATGGTCCTTCTGTCGGCTCTTACGATACCCATGGGATGATATAGGGTGGTGACATTCCGTATTCTTAATCCGTCACCACACAGACAGTATTCGATATCGACCCATTAAAATATTTCACTTAGTCTCTAGATTCAGCTAAGCAACCTTCATTCCAACTCAATAAACAAATCTCCCTTTATATCGCGAGCTTTTTTACGAGTATATACAGTAGAAACAGGAGTTTAGGCAGCGATAGCCTAGTGGAGATACCAACAGACTGCCATGCAGAGGGTCTCGGGTTCGAATACACGGCGCGCACCAATGACTTTTTGGAGTTAAGTGCGTATTAAATTGTTAATTATCGCTTGCTAATCGGTGAAGGAAAACATCGTGAGGAAACCTACATGTCTGATAGTTCTCCATAATGTTCTCAAAAGACATGTGAAGTCTGCCAACCCGCAATTGGCCAGCGTGGTAGACTATGGCTTTATCCTTCTCATAGTGAAAAGAGGCTCGAGCCCAGCAGTGGGACAGTAAAAAGGGCTGATGATGATGATGAACCAAAATTGTTGGGTATTAGGCACTAGTTACTAGACCATACTAAGATGGGCACTACCCACCACGCATGCTATATACGCCTATGGCTCGCAGACCTCTAAAAATCGAGACGTCCTGCGCATTTCAGAACACCTGCCAATGCAATTAGTATTTATAAAAAACGGCAGAATTAAAGATAAATATGGACTTTCCAAACTAGCCTAATTTAACATCAAAACTGTTAGCAGGTATTTCTCAAAGCTAGTGATCAAGAAAACTAAATAAAATACTTCTCTAATTGCCGCCAAAAATAACCTAAAAAATAAAAGTGACAGCAAAAAGTTTCGTTCTCGGAGGTCGAATACTACGCCAACTCAATTAAGTAGTAACTTCTAAGTTTAACATGTTTAGTAACAATTAACTAAGTGATTAAGTATTAAACGAGTTGATACTAAGTTTCTATTTGACTTGGAACTAGTCAACGAAATTTGAAACATTGTCTTTTTAGCTGGGAGAAAAAGTTGTGATAGCGTTAGGAGTCTTTTTTATAGAGTCACGCCTGTATCTCGAACGGGTAGACAGAAATGTAATATTACACTCATATTTAGCCATATTATGAATTTTGGGTCCCACGTAATAAGGGCCGAGCCTATTGCAGTTGTCGGGTACGTTGCCAGACGTCGTGCTGCTACTGAGAATACGGGGAAACTCAGTAACACTTTTGCCCGACCCGGGAATCGAACTCGGGACCTCCCAATCATGGCGAAATGTGGGTGTAATATTACACCTTTGCCTACCCCTTCGGGGATACAGGCGTGAGTCTATAAATAAAAAAAATAGTAGAAAACCGGAAAGCGAATCAAAATCTTACAAGATTTCATTACAGATACTGGGACTGGCGAAAGTAAATAGATACTTGTAAAAATACCGTCTTCTTCCTTTTTTAAAGTCTGATAAAAATAAAATAAAAATGTCTCCTACATTTGTCATTATTCTACGCGATATATTTTCTAAGTTTTGAACTCTAGTAAGTGAGTGCAAGTCTAGATCAGTGGGGTTTCTCTCCAGTCTCAGTGGGAAGCTGCGGACATAAAATCTTTTACTGTTCTCTTAGATTGCACGTATTAATCTTGATTTATTGAATATTATTGTTTAGTTGTGAATTGCATTTTATTTAGTTTTATTTTTGTTTCAGATTATATTTTATGATTTTTACAAGGTAGAGAATTAAGACTGTTTCGAAACAAAGATGTGTGGTGAAAAAAAATATGTGTCTTTGACTCCGTTTTGAAATTCTACGCAGATTTAGAAGGTTTTTAATTTTGAATTGTCTATCAAATAATGCCAAATTTTTTACTTCCAAAGGACAAAGTTATTTTTAAAAACTGTTTATAACAAAAATTTGGTTCCTGCGAAATAATCTTTATAGCCGATTTATTCAATCATCATCATTATCAGCCCCTTACAGTCCACTACTGGACTAGGCCTCTCCTTTGAAAGGAGGAATTGGCCTACTATACCACGCTGGCCAAACGGGTTGGTATAGGGTTTGTATCAAGTTTTCCTTCTCTTTCAGTGCTGTTCTCTGCACAGTATGGTCCTTCTGTCGGCTCTTACGATACCCATGGGATGATATAGGGTGGTGACATTCCGTATTCTTAATCCGTCACCACACAGACAGTATTCGATATCGACCCATTAAAATATTTCACTTAGTCTCTAGATTCAGCTAAGCAACCTTCATTCCAACTCAATAAACAAATCTCCCTTTATATCGCGAGCTTTTTTACGAGTATATACAGTAGAAACAGGAGTTTAGGCAGCGATAGCCTAGTGGAGATACCAACAGACTGCCATGCAGAGGGTCTCGGGTTCGAATACACGGCGCGCACCAATGACTTTTTGGAGTTAAGTGCGTATTAAATTGTTAATTATCGCTTGCTAATCGGTGAAGGAAAACATCGTGAGGAAACCTACATGTCTGATAGTTCTCCATAATGTTCTCAAAAGACATGTGAAGTCTGCCAACCCGCAATTGGCCAGCGTGGTAGACTATGGCTTTATCCTTCTCATAGTGAAAAGAGGCTCGAGCCCAGCAGTGGGACAGTAAAAAGGGCTGATGATGATGATGAACCAAAATTGTTGGGTATTAGGCACTAGTTACTAGACCATACTAAGATGGGCACTACCCACCACGCATGCTATATACGCCTATGGCTCGCAGACCTCTAAAAATCGAGACGTCCTGCGCATTTCAGAACACCTGCCAATGCAATTAGTATTTATAAAAAACGGCAGAATTAAAGATAAATATGGACTTTCCAAACTAGCCTAATTTAACATCAAAACTGTTAGCAGGTATTTCTCAAAGCTAGTGATCAAGAAAACTAAATAAAATACTTCTCTAATTGCCGCCAAAAATAACCTAAAAAATAAAAGTGACAGCAAAAAGTTTCGTTCTCGGAGGTCGAATACTACGCCAACTCAATTAAGTAGTAACTTCTAAGTTTAACATGTTTAGTAACAATTAACTAAGTGATTAAGTATTAAACGAGTTGATACTAAGTTTCTATTTGACTTGGAACTAGTCAACGAAATTTGAAACATTGTCTTTTTAGCTGGGAGAAAAAGTTGTGATAGCGTTAGGAGTCTTTTTTATAGAGTCACGCCTGTATCTCGAACGGGTAGACAGAAATGTAATATTACACTCATATTTAGCCATATTATGAATTTTGGGTCCCACGTAATAAGGGCCGAGCCTATTGCAGTTGTCGGGTACGTTGCCAGACGTCGTGCTGCTACTGAGAATACGGGGAAACTCAGTAACACTTTTGCCCGACCCGGGAATCGAACTCGGGACCTCCCAATCATGGCGAAATGTGGGTGTAATATTACACCTTTGCCTACCCCTTCGGGGATACAGGCGTGAGTCTATAAATAAAAAAAATAGTAGAAAACCGGAAAGCGAATCAAAATCTTACAAGATTTCATTACAGATACTGGGACTGGCGAAAGTAAATAGATACTTGTAAAAATACCGTCTTCTTCCTTTTTTAAAGTCTGATAAAAATAAAATAAAAATGTCTCCTACATTTGTCATTATTCTACGCGATATATTTTCTAAGTTTTGAACTCTAGTAAGTGAGTGCAAGTCTAGATCAGTGGGGTTTCTCTCCAGTCTCAGTGGGAAGCTGCGGACATAAAATCTTTTACTGTTCTCTTAGATTGCACGTATTAATCTTGATTTATTGAATATTATTGTTTAGTTGTAAATTGCATTTTATTTAGTTTTATTTTTGTTTCAGATTATATTTTATGATTTTTACAAGGTAGAGAATTAAGACTGTTTCGAAACAAAGATGTGTGGTGAAAAAAAATATGTGTCTTTGACTCCGTTTTGAAATTCTACGCAGATTTAGAAGGTTTTTAATTTTGAATTGTCTATCAAATAATGCCAAATTTTTTACTTCCAAAGGACAAAGTTATTTTTAAAAACTGTTTATAACAAAAATTTGGTTCCTGCGAAATAATCTTTATAGCCGATTTATTCAATCATCATCATTATCAGCCCCTTACAGTCCACTACTGGACTAGGCCTCTCCTTTGAAAGGAGGAATTGGCCTACTATACCACGCTGGCCAAACGGGTTGGTATAGGGTTTGTATCAAGTTTTCCTTCTCTTTCAGTGCTGTTCTCTGCACAGTATGGTCCTTCTGTCGGCTCTTACGATATATTTAAAAATCGAGACGTGCGTCCGAAATTGACGCAAACGCTATGCGCTGGTCCGCGGAGGCAGTCCAGTTTTTATGGTGTCGTGGTGAAATTTGCCGGTTTCCCTTCACCCGGTTCGGAATCCAATAAGTTCAATTAGAGCCCCATGAAAGGATTATTATCCCCCGAAAGGTTCGGACAACGCACTAGAAAGACGATTCTAAGCCGCGGAGCTACGAATCTACCGGTAAGATTCACGGCTAAGTCTATGCTACACGCGGTGACCACGCATAGTACATGGATTCGTGTAGCTTACGAGCTACGGGCCTCGATAGAGGTCACTACGAATATGCTACAGCAGAATAATGTATGTACTGATTACCACTGATTACTAAAACAGGGTGACTGGGACAGACTGGATGCGGAAGGCTGAGGAGCGTGTGCTGTGGCGTGTGTTGGGAGAGGCCTATATCCAGCAGTGGACTGCGATAGGCTGATTGAGATTGAGATTAGATTGAGACTAATCTACACGAGCCAAGCACTAGCGAAGCACATATTAGTGTAGCGTAGATGGAGATCCGCTACGAGAGTGCTACGTGCGTGCTACGAGTAGAAAATATTTTGGCGAGCGACCGTACAGAAGGCCAATTCTCGTATTTTATCTGACATCGAAACTATATTTTGAACGAAATGAGATTATATTTTGAATTGACTTACAATTGGTATTCTGCTAACATAATGACAATATCGTCTAATTTGACTTAAATAGTTCATGGTAGACACATATTTTGACACATTTTTCAATTTACGATCTAGTCGATATCATTCAAATATCAGTTAATTTAGCAGAATACCATTGATGACATAAGTATGACACTGACATTAGATCGAAACTAAATTTTGAACAATTTTACTTAGGAGAATTGGGCCTCTGATTACCACTGATTACTGATAGTGCGTCTACACTACGAGAGTCGAGTACAAGCGGAGCCTAGATCCGTGTAGCGTGGACCGAGCTACGACACTCGTGCAGGCCTGCTACGAGCGAGCATGAATCACGCGAGCTTGCTACGAGCAAGCTACGCGGCGAGCTCTTAAGGCGAGCGGCATTTTTAGCATCTATTTTGTACTGATAACCACTGATTACTGAAAGAGCGTCTACGCTAGACTAGCCTTGAACGAGTGGATCACAGATTAGTATAGCGTAAAGTGAGCCCCGAGCGAGTGCGCTACAAGCAGAAACTTTCTAGGCGAGCGTCATTAAGATATGAGACAGACGAGTGTTGTTCGTAGCATTAAGTTTGCATTGATTACTACTGATTACTGATATTGCTGATACGCTACACGAGTCAATCAACAGCAGACCATAGATCTGATACTGTGTAGCGTAGTCGGAGCTACGAGCCTCGAAAGAGGTCGCTACGTGCGCGCTACGATCATTCGGTTAGTATAGTAGGGCTAAGTTTTTTTTTATTCCTCACGGCTTTGCTTACAAATTTCAAAGTACAATATTTCAGAAAGAGAACCAATCTGAATTAAACTTAGTTCGTATAGATAAGAACTGAGTTTTAATGAATGTACTGAGAACATATACAAAATCAAAATAGGAACGACTTTTAGGTTTCCGGACAAAATTACAAGAGCTGACATTTTTCTTACATTTAAACATTTATAATATGTTCTAAAGTAAGTTAGTAACGTATTAGGAGCCATTTAACATTTTTGCTACTATACTTACTGTACCGCTAATGATTAGGTAGTTATATGATTTAGGAATACTTCTCGTTAACAGAACATACGTGTGAGCTTCCATGCATACCAATGAATTTCTGATTCCGTAAGGATTACTAGTTAGATATTTCTGAGTATTACTTAGTATTATGTATGATTAGGTATTACGATTAATTACTCTTATCGCTATCCCTACTATTATTATAAATTCGAAAGTGTGTATGTATGTTTGTATGTATGTATGTTCCGTTTTCACGCGAAAACGGCTGAACCGATTTTGTGGAAATTTAATATAGAGATATATTGGACAATGGAGACGGACATAGGCTACCATAAGTTGCAAAAATTAAACTGGGAGGGAGGATAGAAGTTTGTATGGCAGAAATTTTCCTCTTGAAAGTAAGAACGCATGCGCGAATAATTGAGTGCTGCGCATGTGCTATCTGTCAGTACTGTCACATCAAACATATTGTCATATTGTGATCCATGATTAGGTATATTGTTCGCATACCTATCTTAACTAATAATTATATAGGTACTACGCTCAAACGGCTGAAACGATTTTCTCTACCTACTAAAATTATAAATGCGAAAGTGTTTATAGATATATATTGAGCACGTATTGAAACATGGCTTGATATTTGTCATGGATACTTTGTACCCTATAGAGCTTCTGACTCTTTAGAATAATCAGACAGAAGTGTCTTCGCACAACTTGCGACTAGATATGTGTTACCGCGAATTTAACGCGCGCGAAGCCGCGGGCAAAGGCTAGTAGTTAATAAGGTAAGGACTGGTTTCCACCAAAGTAGGGGAGAATACAGTTAAGATGTTTTGTAAGTATACTTAGTATCTACATCCGCGTTGGTATCTCCACTGGGCAGCAATAGTTTAATGGAGATACCAACGGACCGCAATGCAGAGGGTAGAAAGTGTCCAGGTGATCCCCCCATATATTGATTTAAATGAGATTAAATTTAAACAGATTGATCTAAAAACAACATAATTTAGGTATAAAAATCCGAAGTTTCGATTACTTTGCATGAACAGCATTTATCCAGGCAGGCTATAGAGCTATATGTATATCTTCACGCTATGAGGCACGGGTGGAGCAGTAGCTCTAATTAACACGGGTGTAACAGTGGGCACAGCTAGTCTACACTATCTACACTATAATATTATAAAGAGGAAGTATTTTTGTTTGTTTGTTTGTAATGGATAAACTCAAAAACTACTAGACCGATTTAAAAAATTCTTTCACCATTAGAAAGCTACATTATCTGCGAGTAACATAGGAATAACAATATATTTTATTTTAGAAAAAATAGGGTTCCGTAAGGTATTTGGATTTTTCGGGTACGCGAAGTAGTTCCCTCAGGACGCGGGTGAAACCGCGGGAAACGGCTAGTATTTAATATTAGTAAAGAGGGCGTAATAATTTTTACGACGTTATCACCACATAACCGACCACGTAACTACATTAAGGGTGCGACAGTAATATTATTATTACATCAATAAATGTAATGATACTTCGCGTAATACTACTGTCATGTGGTTTGGCGTATTTTCGGTACGGATGTATTATTCATCTATACATACATACATAACCTCACGCCTGTTTCCCCGAAGGGGTAGGCAGAGGCATATTAAACGCCCACTTTTCGCCAGTGTTTTGATAGGTGGCGAGCCTATTGCCGCTTATCGGGATATTTTGTTTGTCAGAGCCTCGTCCGTTTATCGGCAGGTGCACCACTTGCAGGTGAGGTTAGCTTGGGACCCTAAGTTCTTGGTGGGAACCCTATGCACCCATTATTCATCTATGTAGGGATATAAACTACTAACGGAGCCCGCGGTTACACCCGCATATTTAGGTCTGCTCCACATCTGTGGCTCAAGGAGTGATGATCCTCTTAGCGTTATCCCAGTTTCAATCTGGGGTCCGCTTACTGGTCTAACCAGATTTGGCTCAATATTAGCTTTTCCACAGAGCGACTGCCTGTCAGACCTCCGCAACCCGAAGGGAAAGCGATATTCCATGGTTTAGATTAGTGTCAGTTTATTTTAGAAGGTACTGACGCCCTATAATGATCGGGACCGACGGCTTAACGTACTCTCCGAGGCACGGGACAAGCGATAATTAACAATTCAATACGCACATAACTTCGAAAAGTCATTCGTGCGCGCCGTGGATTCGAACCCGATACCCTCTGCATGGCAGTCTGTTGGTATCTCCACTAAGCTATCGCTGCCTTGTGCAGTGTCTATAGTATGCCTCGATAAATGGGCTATCGAACTGAAAAAAAAATACCTTTCTTTTTTTTTTTAAATAGATAACTCCCGCAGTAGGACAGAAATAGAAACACTGTGTCGCGGGGGTCTTTACAATCATACAACTAACGGACACTATGAACACCCAGATTCAAGACAACAATTTATGAATCACACAAAGTGTTGTCTCGTGTGGGGATCGAAATGGGCGCAGTGTCAAGCGGCGAGGCGGTCGCGCGGCCGCTTAAACCACTTCACCAACCTTGCAGTCTTTATTCTAAACAGACCAGTAGCTCCTCAGATTAATGCATTTAACCAAAAAGCAAACTCTTCAGCTTATTAATAGTAATACCGACTATGGATTTTACTTGTATAAAACATCCCCAAACAAACTGCCTCGTTGGTCTCGCGGCATAAATGTGCGCGTGGGATTCGGAGGTCTCGGGTTCGATTCCCGAATCGGGCAAAATTTTATTGGATTTTTCCGCTAGGAAATTCTCAGTAGCAGCACGGAGTCTGGTAATGTGCCCGGTACGGCAATAGGCTCGCCCCCTATTACGTGGGACCTTAACATTCATGGCGAATTGTGGGTGTAATATTACACCTCTGCCTACCCCTTCGGGGATACAGGCTTGAGTCTCTAAAAAAAAAGAACCCGAAATAGAAATATTTTCAAGTTACCGAACCTACAACACTCGGCGCCGTGCTAAACAGCAAAACGACCGTTAAAACCCGCCATTGCAGCAACGTCTTTTTAAATTAAGTTTTCCATAACCATCTTGCGTTAACATCATTTCATTCAACTATTATTTTTCAATCTAAGAGCGGTGTACTTTTAATTTGTCATGTAATACCGGTCTCCATTTTGTTGACAATTCATAATAGAGACCAGAGGAAAATGTTTTAAAGAGATGTTTTATCAACTGTTTGTATTACATTTGCTGGCACCAATGACATACTTAAAAAAGAACACATAACTTCACGCCTTTTATCCCTGAAGGGGTAGGCAGAGGTGTGTTACACACCCACAAATAGGGGCGAGCCTATTGCTATCTAAAGGGCGCAATATTAAGCGAATGATAATTAACAATTGTAATACACACATTACCTTGAAAAGGCAGCGGTGTGTGCCCGGGGTACCTGGGAATCGAACCCGAAACCATCGTCTCGGCAGTCCGTTACGTACACCACTGGGCTATCTCCCCAATACCCAAACTTTATTGTTTATGAGCCACGGGAACGGAGCAGTAGCCTTAAATGACGCGGGTGTAACCGCGGGCTCATCTAGTTAAACACCCAGACCAAGAAAAACTTCTATGTTCACGTACACAAATGTTTGACTTGAACGGTAATAGAACCAGCGACCTTCAGCGTGGCAGTCGCTTACACTCCCGCTACACCACCGGGTCGTCAAACCATGAAGTACTCTTTCAATTGAACCCCTCAAGGTCAAAGTCAAAATCATTTATTAATTTAGGCCACAAAGTGAAGCTTATGAACGTCAAAATTTAAAGTTTATTACTACATTTACTGCCACGTTCGCAATGCAACAGATAGAACCACGAGAAAGAACGGGCAATAAATCATAGGGCCACTCTTTTTATCGGTAGTATAATGGTTTACATGTTATCTTTGTAAGGAGCTGCAACTGTTTCACATTGTAAGTTATCTACTAATGTCATCATCATCAGCCTTCAACAGTCCACTGCTGGACCAGGCCTCTGCTTTGAAAGGAGCAATTGGCCTACTATACCACGCTGGCCAAACGGGTTGGTATAGGGTTTGTATCAAGTTTTCCTTCTTTACAGTGCTGTTCTCTGCATAATATGCTCCCTCTGTCGGCTCTTACGTTACCCATGGGATGATATGGGGTGGTGACATTCCGTTTTCTTAATCCGTCACCACACGGACATCTACTAATGTAAAAAATAATTATTATTGTTATCATACTCAAGCAATAAATTATGATCATTTGGTAAGCCTCCCAAAGTAAATGTGTAAGGTGAACTTTAAATATGACACAGATGTCCACACGATGTATTTGAAGATTGTTTGCATAGGTTTCGTTCCATAAGGGAATAGAAAATATCCAATTCGTTCAAGAATACTTATGGCGATACCAATCTTTGTTGCATTCTTCTATTTTATATTTGTTTTTAATATTTTTCAGGTGTTTTCTGAACGTTAAGCGGCGATAGCTCTGTGGTGTACGTAACGGACTGCCGAGACGATGGTCTCGGGTTCGATCCCTAGGTACCCCGGGCACACACCTCTGACTTTTCGAAGTTATGTGTGTAATAAAAATGTTAATTATCGCTAGCTTAATAATGTGCCCGGTAGATGGCAATAGGCTCGCCCCCTATTACATTGGGACCAAAACATAACTGGCGAAAAGCGGGTGTATTACAAACCCGCTTTTCGCCACACCAACACAACACCTCTGCCTACCCCTTCGGGGATAAAAGGCGTGAAGTTATGTTATGTTATGTTTTCTGGACGTGTCTTGAAGCAGATCTTTGTGGTAAAATTACAATAATAATAGCAATCTACCACATACACACAACACCATCTAGTCTGAATCTAAGCAGAGTTTGTACTATGGCTACTCTATCCTTAATATTGTATGCTGAAGAGTTTGCCTGCGCAAATCTCAGGAACTACTGGTCCGATTTGAATAATTATTTTGGTTTTGGATAGCCCATTTATTGCCGAAGGCTATAAAAATATATCATCCCGCTATAAGCCACGGGTGCGGAGCAGTAGCCCTGATTAACTCGGGTGTAAACGCCGGCTCGTCATCATCGGCGCCGTATACAGGGTGTAAAAAGACCCTTAACGAAAACTGAAATCCCATGTTGTATCAATCACTATGAACATTTTTTACTTCGGCACCATTCCTGTGAAATTACTGGTTCAGGAGATATTGAGGCTCAAAGTTAGTATGGAATTTTTCTAAATAAGTACAAAATCGATGCATTTACCCCGCCAATATGTTCTTTAGATGCCCTATAACCTCAGGGATAAGTAGGTATTTCGAACATTGCACGCACGCGCTTCTAATTGCGGTTTAAAAAATGTGAAATCTCAAAAAAAAAATCGTTTCCCAGGTATTATTTTTGGTTAGTATGACTTGGCATAATGTCCACAACGAGTAGCCTTCGGCTTGGTGATGGGTCTTGTAACACCCTGTATATACTGTCCCACTGCTAGGAAGGGGCCTCTTCTGACTATGAGAAAACAATTAATTCATTAAGCAATACAAACAGTTTCGGAAATGACGATATTACAACCAAAGTTGTTAAGTCAGTGTCTTTTATTATTGCCCCTGTACTAAGCTAGGTCATTAATCAATGTGTCGCGGAAGGCGTATTTCCTGTAAAAGGGGATAAAAGAAATCCTAATAAGTATAGGCCTATAGCATTAATACCAATATTTTCCAAAATTATTGAACAAGTTATTCACCAAAGATTATACTCGTTTTTAGAAAAAAACAATATTTTAGCCGTACAACAGTACGGTTTTCGAAAAAATATTGATACGAATATGGCTGTTTATAAATTATTTGAAAAGGTTATTAATGACTTGTCGAAGGCTTTCGACCATGTAAGTCATGATATATTATTTAGAAAATTAGATAAATACGGTATCAGAGGCAACGCTTTACAACTTATTAAGTCATATCTATGTAACAAAATCCAAATAACATGTATTAATAAAATATGTCCACGGTCTAAAACAGAAGTGGTATAATATAGGAATTTAAACTTTCGTGGTCATTTAAACTTAATTTAAATTGTTTTTCGGGATATATACCACGTACCTTTGTTTGGAGTAACCGATATTTCGGCACTGTTGCAAGCGCCATGTTCACGGATGTACTGATGGTATTGCGGGTGGATGAATGTTACGAGCAAGTATAACGGTCTACCCGCTTTCTTACTCGTTTTTTGCGTTCAACACCACTAGCACTGTTATCACTATCACATTGTACCCGATCACGACATACCACACTCACTACGTCAGCTCGCGGTTTGATTTTGTTCTTTTCACGGGTTTTACATAGACGTACCACTGGATGCCAGATACTCGACAGTTGAAACCCATCCTCTCTATTGAAATTCTTGAACTTTTTAATTTCAATAGCCTCCCTAACCATTCGAGGTATGTAGTGGCGTTCTGTCGAAAGTACCTGAGGGTTATGTAACTCAATCCAGTGGTCGGTACCCGAGTCCAAGAGGTGTTGAGCTATGGCCGACTTGTGTGGTTCATTATTTTTGACTGCCTTAATGTGTTCCTTTATTCGGCAAGAGATGGTGCGTTTGGTTTGTCCTATATAGGAACTCCCACAGCTGCAGTCAATTTTGTATACACCTGGCTTTTCTAAGGGAAGACTGTCTTTCGGCGTTCTTATATATTGCGACAGTTTCTTAAAAGGAGTGAAGATAGTTTTAACTGAAACCTTCTTAAGGATGTTGGCGACCTTATCTGTCACTCCTTTAACGTACGGTAAGTACGCTGGGTGTCGTTCAACCTTGTAGTCCAGGTGTTTCTGAGTATGTCTGGGTGGTCTAATTCGCCTACTGTACCCGTTCTTGTGTAGAACGTCGCTTATATGTGAAAGTTCTTTATTCAAATGTTCCTCGTCACACAAGCTGTATGCCCGGTCGGTAAGCGACGTTATAACGGAATTCAGTTGACGTGGGTGATGATGTGAGTCGGCATGTAGATAGCGATCTGTGTGCGTTGGTTTTCTGTATACGGAGTGGCCCAGGGAACCGTCATCTCGTACGGCGATCATAACGTCAAGGAACGCCATTCTTCTATCCCTTTCCATTTCATACGTAAAATCCATTTTACTGTGGATGCTGTTTAAGTGACAGATAAGGTCGCCAACATCCTTAAGAAGGTTTCAGTTAAAACTATCTTCACTCCTTTTAAGAAACTGTCGCAATATATAAGAACGCCGAAAGACAGTCTTCCCTTAGAAAAGCCAGGTGTATACAAAATTGACTGCAGCTGTGGGAGTTCCTATATAGGACAAACCAAACGCACCATCTCTTGCCGAATAAAGGAACACATTAAGGCAGTCAAAAATAATGAACCACACAAGTCGGCCATAGCTCAACACCTCTTGGACTCGGGTACCGACCACTGGATTGAGTTACATAACCCTCAGGTACTTTCGACAGAACGCCACTACATACCTCGAATGGTTAGGGAGGCTATTGAAATTAAAAAGTTCAAGAATTTCAATAGAGAGGATGGGTTTCAACTGTCGAGTATCTGGCATCCAGTGGTACGTCTATGTAAAACCCGTGAAAAGAACAAAATCAAACCGCGAGCTGACGTAGTGAGTGTGGTATGTCGTGATCGGGTACAATGTGATAGTGATAACAGTGCTAGTGGTGTTGAACGCAAAAAACGAGTAAGAAAGCGGGTAGACCGTTATACTTGCTCGTAACATTCATCCACCCGCAATACCATCAGTACATCCGTGAACATGGCGCTTGCAACAGTGCCGAAATATCGGTTACTCCAAACAAAGGTACGTGGTATATATCCCGAAAAACAATTTAAATTAAGAAGTGGTATATATGTCAAACCCTGGACATACAACTTATGGTGTGCCTCAGGGCATTGTACTGGGTCCGCTTTTATTTATTATTTATATAAATGACATGCCTAAAATTATTCAACACCCAATGGTTCTGTTTGCTGACGATAGTAGAGTGGTATTCAGTGGTAAAAACAAACAAGATCTAGAAAATGAAATAAATATGAATCAACAAATAATAATTGACTGGTTAAAAGCAAATAATTTAAAAATAAACCTAGAAAAGACTAAAATAATACAATTTAAGCAAAGGACAAAAGAAATTGAATTAAACATACATTACGATAAAACAAAAATTCTTAATATTAATCACACAAAATTTTTAGGTATCTGGTTGGACGAAAGCATGAACTGGAAAATACACATAGAAAATGTTTGTAATAACCTTAGCCAATACCCATATGCTCTCTACAACCTTTCTAAAGTAATAGATAAGCCACCACTATCAACGGCGTATCACGGCTATGTGTCATCAACATTGAGGTATGGTCTTATATACTGGGGTATCTCTCCAGATAGGGAATTAGCGTTCAAAGCTCAAAAGAAATGTCTAAGTGCTAAAAATCACGGATTCTTGTAAACCGCATTTTATTACTCTAAAATTAATGACCCTGCCATCTCTCTTTATTTATGAGGTCGCAATTTTTATCAAAAAGAACCTCCAATTGTTTGACACACTGACTTTAATCGTCATCAAAATAAAATACGTATGAAAAAACACAAAAAGGCCATTTATAATACTAACTTTTTGGGTATGGCCCCAAAAATTTACAATCATTTACCAACTTCTCTACTAAAAATGAGCAAATTTGAGCTGTTTAAAAAGACATGATATAATATTTTAATTAAAAAAGCTTATTATACAGTCACAGAATTTTTAAATGACACATGTATTACAATATAACAATTCTAGATTTATTATTATCTCCGATTTATGCCTATTTTAATAATTTATTCAAATATTTTGACAATCGTTATGTTATTTATGATTTTGATTATGATTTTTTTTCAATGTATTAAAGTTTATGTTAATATTTGTATGCTTTCTAAAGCAAAACATAGAAGAACCATCTTTTTATTATATTATAACAACTTGTATTACCTATGTTCACAAATAAATAATTTGACTTTGACTTTGAAGGGTAAGGCCATAGTCCACGACGCTGGCCAAGTGCGGGTTGGCAGACTTCTCTATTCAAGAACATTATAGAGAACTCTCAGACATGTCAGGTGTGCCGACCGCCGCTGGCTCACCTAGTATTATTATATTCACTTACATCACCGAGCTTACGAGGAAGTCAAACTGCTCAGTAGAAATAATGATAATTAACTTTGAATTAATGAAGACTGCCACGTGCTTTGGGTTTAAACGTTTCTTACAGTAAATATTGCATACTAGTAACTGGCCGCGGTTTCCCCTTTATTGCATGAGAATCTGGTGAAGACCACATGAAAATCCGTTCAGTAATTTTTTAGTTTGAGACTCTGTTTAAAATTGTTTAAATATAATAAAAAAGAAAGCTCATCATCATTTTCCTGTTAGCGTTATCCCAGTTTCAATCCGGGGTCCACATACTAGTCTAACCGGATTTAACTGAATATTAGCTTTTACACAGAGCGACTGCCTGTCTGACCTCTGCAACCCGAAGGGATAGCGACATTCCATGGTCAAAGATCTTAATGACAGCCGGGACCGAAGGCTTAATGTGCTCTCCGAAGCACGAGGCCAGTGATGACTAACAATTGAATACGCACTTAACTTTGAAAAGTCAGTGGTGCGCGCCGTGGATTCGAACCCTCTGCACGGCAGTCTGTTGGTATCTCCACTAGGTTATTGCTGCCTATTGATTGCTTAATTTAACGTTCTTGTAAAAACATAAATAAATAAACGTGACAAATGAAATATATCGCCATTTTTGGAACCATTTCCAAAAAATAGAACGGTTCTGGAAGTTTCACTCTATTTGCTTGTCTAATACGTTTTCACGAAAAAATGTTACAAAATGATTTAGCGGGTCTTAATCGCGTAAACTTAATTTATTTAAGGTATAAATACCTATTCGTTTACGACGTTTCGCTCGTCTTGTACCGAGCGTGGTCGCGGAGAGACTCCATTACACTTATTACGAAAAAAATCTCAGAACTAAACTAAACTTTTTATGCACTTTTGTACGGAGTACCCAAACTTAATCGTTTAGAGGGTTTGATTGCTTTCAATCGTTACTAAACCGTGTTACCAATAGAAGAATTAAAACGGAGATCTGACGAGAAACAGGTACCTACTTATAAAAATATGGACAAACTAGGTTTTATTTTTCAGACGTTGGTAAAATTTTAACTGTTAAAATGTAACGTAGTATGTACACTCCAAGTGGAAAAAAATTAAAGATGTATCGATGGTTGTACTATTCGCTTTGTTCCCAATGTGGATGATTTCTGACAGAATAATCAATTTAATACGTTTTTGCTCTGAATAGGTTAATGTGTAAAAATATAAACAATAAATAAGTACTAGCTGGGACAGCTAGTACCTACTTATATATGCAAAGGTTATTTGGACTTCTAATAATAAAATTTTGTCCGAAAAATAAATTGCACATCACCTACCTTTCCACTCCATTACTTTTTCTTTCTTTCTTTAAAATATTCATAAAAACGTTCGATCAGTTTCGGAGGACTTGGCTAACAAACACTTTGACACAAAATATATATATTAGATGTATTACTGCCGATTTCTTTTTGCGATCCAAGACAGAGTAAAAATCAATTAGCAGATTTAAAAAAAATGCAAAATAAAATCAATAGAATATTTTTTATTCGCGGGCGTGGCTAAGTTATACGAGTATATGTGTAACAATAATTATGTTAGTAAGTATATAGAAGGTCTTACTCACCTGGGTACAGGGCAAGTGATGCAGTGTTCGCGATCGCCGAGTTTATATACTCTTTTGTTGTAGGGGCGGGCGGGAACAGTGCCGGGCGTGGAGTCGGCGTGACTTGGAAAGATTTTTGGAACTTTTTTATCTTTGAGAGTAAAATGTTTTGTAATATTTATGATAATAATGACCTTTTTTATTTATACTTTATTGTATATTAAAAAGAAAATATAAAGGTATCTCATGTTTAATGTGGAGAAATTATTGGTAGGAAACAATCGTAATTTAACCGTGTTTTGATATTAAACTATAATAATGTTATGCTGATGTTAATCTATCTTCGTTTGCAGTATGAAAATCGGAATCATCTTGTATATTAAATGTAATAATGTCACGTAGTAAATTATTTTACTTTTTTGTGTAAAATAAAGGCGACGCCCGCACTAGGAATAAACTATATACAATGTTTTATATATGGTTTGACTAATATACTTATTTATCTACAGTTTATCGATGTTACACTATATTACGTAAGTCGTTACATAACATGATTCCTAATTTCTTCGTATATTTGCTACTTTCTTCCTGAAACACCGTGTTGTTAGTGTTAAAAGCGACAGTGGCCCGCTTGTTGGTAAACGAACAGCAATCTTGACTGCCATCTCTTTTTAGCATTAAAACGTATCAGTTATCAATATCCTAGTAGAGATACCAACAGACTGCCATGCAGATTGTCTTGGGTTCAATCCCACGGCACATACAGCGGACTTTCGTAGAGTGCGTATTCAATTGTTAATTATCATTTGCCCTGTGCCTCAGAGAAATCGTCCTGCTATATCGGTGGTCTTACTTGCCGTAACGACCTTTATAATTCATGATGGGGAGATAGGTTGCTTGAATATAAGACTAGTCTAAAACATGAAATACCGCTACCGCTTTGGGTCATGGAAGTCAGACGGCAGTCGCTTTGAAAAAGCTAATCCGTCAAATCTACCCTTTGAAACGAACTTCAGACTGTAAGGCGAAAGTCTTTGGTGCAACTGCGTTAACGAGACAAGGACCATAATCATCCTATTGTAACAAAACCGTAGGTATGACTGGCGTAGTCATAACACATATTTTTAAACTTTATTTATAGAAGATTATTTTGAGTAGAATATCAAACTCTTTGGGGGCGATTGTACGAGTACAATCGCCCCCAAAGATTAACAAAAAAGATTTGGATTTCGAGGCAATAACGAGTTATTGCCTCGACAAAATTTACCTATGGCAGAGATTATTATTTTCTTAATTTCGATATTTAGGTACTACCGTACAAAAACTAAATTTGTTCTTAAGGATATGCCCAAACATCCTTAAAAAAGTCTGCGTTATACTAAAAATAACGTTGTATATTGTTAGAACTATTACCATCTTCAGTCAAAATACTAAATATACACATAAATCTTACTAGTTACTCCCCGTCGCTTAAAATCACTATCTGCGTCATTGCCCACCAAATTTTTCTAGCACTTATCGACTCCACGCCTGTCCCTGTTCCAACTAGGACCGCCCGCCGTCCTAACGCACTTCCCACTTCGCACCAAACGTCACTTCTGTGTATATTGCACTAGAATAAATGATAATTATGATGCGTACTTATCATAATAACAAGTATTGAGTATTTGGGGGCTACTGTTATAGCTGCCCACGTCTTGGGGAATAAAATGTTGTTTTAACATACATACTCACATACTATATGTATACATAGACTCACGCCTGTTTGCTGACGGGGTAGGCACAGACTTCGGAACGCTATTTGCAACAATCCGGACATATCTCTCTCTTAGGAATAAATGTTGTTTTTTTCGTACATAGACTCAAGCCTGTTTCCCGAAGGGGTAGGCAGAGACTACGCACCGCCACTTGCAAATTGATTCTGATTGCTTCATGAACACCCATTAAATTTCTCATGCATGCTCTTCTGTATTTTTTTACTTGTATACCACTAGTTGTTCCTCGTGGCTCCACCCGCGTGATGGTGAGTTATCTCGATAATGGGTAACCTATCATGTGCTATCCTGATATTCTTCTGTATCTTATCTTCTAATACTAATATATAAAGCTGAAGAGTTTGTTTGTTTGTTTGGTTGAAGGCGCTAATCTCAGGAACTACTGGCCCGATTTGAAAAATTATTTCAGTGTTAGATAGCCCATTTATCGAGGAATGTTATAGGCTATATAAAATTGCGCTATGAGCGACGGGAGCGGATCAGTCGCCTTAAATAACGCGGGTGTAACCGCGGGCTCATCTACTACTAATATATAAAGCTGAAGAGTTTGATTCTTTGTTTGTTTGGTTGAACACGCTAATCTCAGGAACTACTGGTCCGATTTGAAAAAATCTTTCAGTGTTAGATAGCCCATTTATCGAGGAAGGCTATAGACTATATAATATCGCGCTAAGAGCGACGGGAGCGGAGCAGTAGCCTTAAATAACATGGGTGTAACCGCGAGCATCCTCTGCAAAATTGCATCAAAATTCATTGGGAAGTTTTTACGTGTGATTACAATATATAAGTAATACACAATTAGACATACTTACTTATATTGTTAAAAAAAACACATTTATATTAATAGTAACTGCCTCTGTGGTCCTTTGTATAGCGTAATACGTCTGCTGATCTGGAGGTCCCAGGTTCGATTCCTGGGTCGGGAAAAAGTCCTTCGACCTTGGAGCCCGGCTCGGGCAATAGTGTCACTGGGTTTTTCCGAATTCTCAGTAGCAACACGGAGTCTGGTGATGTGCCCGGTAGGCGATATGTAGGTGTAATATTACACCTCTGCCTACACCATAAAGGCGAGAGTCGATAAAAAAAGAATTGACAATATTTCACATTTATAATAACACTAGCTATGACTTGCTGAAATCCGGTTTACCTTACTAGTGGTAAAAAAGCAGTAAAAATGTATGCGTTCAAAGTTAGATAGGGTAACTCAAACTTTGAATGTTTTTAATCTGTGCTCTAATGTCAGAAGTAGGTTGCATTTTAAAAAGTTGTTGGTCACAAACAAGACTGTTAGAGAGTGCTAAGTGCAGCTGATAAGACGACGGCTACAGACAAACATGCCAATCTTTTTATATACATACTAGAGGATTCTTGCAGCTACGTTGTTTTAACACAGAACATAACTTCATGCCTGTATCCCCGAAGGGGTAGGCAGAGGTGTATTACATACCCACACTTCGCCAGTTATGTTTAGGTCCCAATATAATAGGGGGCGAGTCTATTGCATCTACCGGGCACATTGTTAAGCGAGCGATAATTAACATTTTAATACACACATAACTTCGAAAAGTCTGAGGTGTGTGCCCGGGGATCGAACTCGAGACCATCGTCTCGGCAGTCCGTTACGTACACCACTGGGTTATCGTTGCTTTTTTTTAATTTAACTATTTTTGCCCTAACCCGTGGTAATTTTGGAAAATCCCTTCTTAGTGCAACGCTACGGTCCCCTAACAACATACATGGCAAATTTCAGCTTCCTGGGTCTAATAGTTTTGGCTGTAGCTTGTCTGTCTGACAGTTAGTAACGCTAGGATTTTATATACCACTAGAGGACGCCAGCAGCTACGCCTGCATTTTTTTTAAATTTACCCGTTTTGGCCAATCCCGTGGGAATTTCGGGAAATCCCTTCTTAGTGCACCCCTAAGGTCCCCAAGGAACATACATGCCAAATTTCAGCGTCCTGCGCCCAATAGTTTCGGCTGTAGCGTGTCTGTCAGTCAGTCAGTAACGCAAGGATTTTATATATTAAGATCACTAGAGAATGCCCGCGGTTACACCCGCGTTATTTAAGGCTACTGCGCCGCTCCCGTCACACATAGTACGATGTTATATAGCCTATAGCCTTCCTCGCTAAATGGGCTATCCAACACTGAAAGAAATTTTCAAATCGGACCAGTAGTTCCTGAGATTAGCGTCTTCAACCAACCAAACAAACAAACACTTCAGCTTTATGTATTAGTATAAGAAACAGGCAATGAATACAGATTTATACATAAAACCACAGTTCTTAAGGATTTCGTGTGCCTATTCCAAGTGGGGTCTGGCCCCAGTTTAGTTCGTAGTTGGCGCCGTTGACGGTGCTGGCGTCGTTCTCTGTCTCTCTTGCTCTAGAGGAAAGTTCGTCTCTCTTGCTCTCGTAGAGACAGCTGTCATAGCGCGACTGCTATGCCGCCAAGCGGCAAATTGGGGCACAGGAAGTTTTTCTTCAGAGCGCCCGTAGGAAATGCGCCTCTATGTAAATATCTCAGCTCTATGATACAGGTTAGACAAACGCTTACTAAGAGATTATTTGATTTGTATACTCGAAGCCATAGTTGAGAATCATTCACTAATCGTTATCTTTTAGATAAATTGAAAATTTAACGGAATTTGTAGTAGCTATAGCTAGCTCTGTATAGGCAGTAGTACCTGACCAGATACAGCACCCTGAGGGAAGCAGTGGGCCACATCAAGATGGCCTTGATGGCCTTCCTCGAAGAGCTGGGGTGGCTCGAGTGACAAGAGCATTCCCACCCGCACGCAAAATACATGCCAGGACGTGGAGTTGCGGCAACAGCCAGTGCTACCAAGTACCAAGTAAGTAGTAGCTATCTACCCTTTAGTTTATCTGGCACTTGGATACTATCCTTTTTTAGCATAAAAATAGATACAATGACTAAGGGCCGCTTTTAACTTCTAGCTCTTAAAACAGAGCCCTTAAGATCTGGTAGTGTGAAACCACGCGTTCGCGGGTTCTCGGTATCTTATCAAATGAGTGGAAATCTCCAAGAGTTTTAAATAGTTAGAAATCTGAAACGTGGCCGCAATAGCCTAGTGGAGATACCATATATAGAGAGATAGATGCTGAGGGTATCGGGTTCGAATCCACGGCGCGCACCACTGACTTTTTGTAGTTATGTGCGAATTAAATTGTTAGTTATCGCTTGTCTCGTGCCTGAGAGAGCACGTTAACCCTTCAGTCCCGGCTGTCATTAAGATCATTGACAATCGTTAAAGGGAATCAGTAACGCTTAATAAACTGACACTTACAAGTCTAACTTTGGGTTGTGGAGGTCATACAGGCAGTCGTTCTGTTTTAAGCAAATATTCTGTCAAATCCGGTTAGACTGCCTCGTTGGTCTTGCGGCATAAATTTGCGCGTGGGCTTGGGTTCGATCCCCGGGTCGGGTAGTGTTATTGGGTTTTTCCGTTAGGAAATTCTCAGTAGCAGCACGGAGTCTGGTAATGTGCCCGGTACGGCAATAGGCTCGCCCCCTATTACGTGGGACTAAATAAATCTGGCGAAAAGTGGGTGTAGCAATATACCTCTGCCTACCTCTTCGGGGATATAGGCGTGAGACTATGTACGTATCCGGTTAGACTAGTAAGCGGACTCCGCATTGCAACTGGGATAGCGCGAGGAGGATGAGGAACCCTGCATCTCTGAGAGCGTTCCATAATGTTCTCAAAAGACATGTGAAGTCTGATAACCCGCGCTCGGTCAGCGTGGTGGAGTCTAAATTTACCCTTTTTGGGTCCAGGCCAGTGCCCAGTAGTGAGATACTTTGATATATATATTTTTTATTTATGGTTATGGCGGCAAACGAGCAGATGGATCACCTGATGGTAAGCAATTATCGCCGACACAAGCAACACCACAGGAGTCAGAATTGTGTAGTAATTGCATTGCCGCCCCTTGGGGTTGGGAAAAGGGATAGGATGAGGGAGAAGGAATAGGGGATATGGCCTCCGATACTCTCACTCACCGACGAAATGCAACAATTTAGGTACTGTTACTTTACGTCGATTTTCTGTGGGAGGGTAGTACTTCCCCGGTAGAGCCGGCCCATTCATGCTGAAATCAGCAAGGCTCTACTACCTTCTAATATACACGCTGATAATGATTTATCTTTTCTACTTAATCTAAAAATAAAAGCATTGACGACGGGCGGCCCACTCTCGGCTCTAGAAACTGGCCCTCATCATGTAGTGTGGAACCTCTCGTCCACATGTTCTCGGTATCTCACCAAGTAAGAGGAAATCTTCATCAGTTTCTAACAGTTTAGTTGGAAACTGAAAGGTCAAATTACCCTTTGAAGAACTTGTATTTTCTAGTAACTCTCAGATATGAGTTACACTTTCTTAAATTTTCTTGGAGTTAAGCGGTGTTACTTTATGTTCAAATCAAAGAAAAGCCACAATATAATATTTATATAAAATCGGCCATAGCCCAGTGGTGTACGTAACGGACTGCCGAGACGATGGTCAATTTTTCTAATATTTGTGTAGTGGTTAATTTTTCTAATACTTTACTAGATATATCTTAAAAACATGCTACTTGTTGTCAGGAGAAATATACAGAACGGGTACTAAATTTAATACCAAGTTTAGTCCTATCCCCTATTCCTTCTTCCTCATCCCATCTCTTTTCCCAACCCCAAGAGGCGGCAAGGCACTTGTGACTCCTTTGGTGTTGCTTGTGTCCATGGGCGGCGGTAATAACTTACCATCAGGCAATCCGTCAGCTCGTTTGCCGCCTATTACTACAAAAAAAAATGTCCTCAAAACGACATTGTTTTTAATTCTGTGTAGTAAAAACGTGAGGAAACCGAGATATTTATGCCTTAAATATCTTAATAAATGGGACAGGACGAAGGGGAAGATCTAGGCGGACGTTTTCTGACCAGGTTGGAGACATCCTAAAAACAGGACAGGTTAGAAGTACCCTAAACAGAAGAGCATGCATGAGGAATCTGATGGGAGTGAATGAAGGAAGAGAGATATGTCAGATTCGTTGCAAATGGCGTTCCGTAGTCTCTGCCTACCCCTCCGGGAAACAGGCGTGAGTCTATGTATGTATGTACATATGTAAATATCTTAGCTATCGCCATTAAAAGATTCACTAAATGGACTTGTATAATGTATACAAATCGCGAAAGTTAAAATAGTTCTTTTAAGAAAGTACCTAGTTTCTTAGCTATTTTTTTCCTATTTGGCATTTTTTCCAAAAAGATAATATTTAACATAAAGTATCTATATTATACAGCAGGTATAGATAAATTTTCTTACCTGCTATTTGTGATTATACCTAGGTATACTATAGAGTTAGTATTTGCAAGGTGCACTTGAAAAACATAGAAATTTGAAATCACAGATAGACAGTTTTATATCATCATCAGCCCTATACCGTCCCACTGCTGGGCACGGGCCACTTCTCACTGTGAGAAGGGTAAGGCTATAGTCCACCACGCTGGCCAAGTGCGGGTTGGCAGGCTTCACATGTCTTTCGAGAACATTATGTAGAACTCTCAGACGTGTTGGTTTCCTCACGATGTTTTCCTTTACCGATTAGCAAGCGATAATTAACAATTTAATACGCACTTAACTCCGAAAAGTCTTTGGTGCGTGCCGTGGATTCGAACCCGAGACCCTCTGCGTAGCAGTCTGTCGGTCTCTCCACTCAGCTATCGCTTACTTTCAATTTTATATACCTACATGTATATGTATAGATGGTTAATGGCAGTAGATTGTAGCGCTCATAGCGAGACTTGGCTTGCCGTTCGTAACAGATCGACAAAGGTAAGCAACGCTTGCACAGGTCACCACTTGGATGGGTGACCGTGTGTGGCATTTACATCTGAGCGCTACCGTGCTTCGGAGGGCACGTAAAGCTGTCGGTCACGGTTTTTGTCTAAGGGTAAGGATCGTTAGGCCATGTCGGAGGCCTTCGGGCGGTCTAAAAACTCCGACACCAGAGTTGGCCACACACTCACACGAGAAAAAAAACAAAAAAAGTGGCCAAGTGCATACATACATACATAAATACATATATATCAATATATATCATATATATATATATATATATATATATATATATATATATATCAATAGTCGGACTCACTCACAAAAGGATCCGTTCCGATCTTTAGTGCATCAGTGCAGGAGCACGTAGTCTACCTCACCTTGGGCATCCCGGAACCCGAGATCCCCAAGATCACGGAACGCGGCCGTCGGGCTCAGCGGCTGTAAAGCCCAAGGAGACCTGCTGAAACAGAGGGGCATAGTTGCAAAAGGCTGCCCTCAGGGAGGTGTACTCTCACCCCTGTTGTGGAACATTGTGGTGGGCGATCTGTTACGGAACTTAAACGACAGACGATTCTACACGGTCGGCTATGCAGACGACATTACCATCCTGATCAAAGGTGACTCAGAAGACACGATCCGCAATCGGATGCAAGCAGCCATCAGGATCATGGAGGAATGGTGCAACCAACATGAAATGACGGTTAACCCCAACAAAACGGAGCTAGTACTTTTTACCAGCAAAAGGAAACCCATATGTGCAAAACACCAAAACTCTTTGGAACGGAGCTTACCCTATCGAATGAAGTCAAGTACTTGGGCGTAATACTTGACCATAAGCTAAACTGGGGTAAGCACATCATCACTAAAGCAACAAAAGCATTCACAATCTTCTGGCAATGTCGGAGAATCATAGGTAAGAAATGGGGTCTCAAACCATCTATCACCCTGTGGATCTACACTGCCATTATACGACCCATGCTTACATATGGTGCAGTAGTGTGGTGGCCACGCACGCACTAAGCACAATCACAAAAAAGCTACAGAGCCTTCAACGCCTAGCCTGCTTGGCCACAACAGGCTGCATGAAGACCAAGACCACCTTGGAGATACTAATGGACGTAAGACCGCTGCACCTAATGATCCAGCAGGAAGCTGGCGCTGCAGCAATCCGTCTAGACAAGCTCGGGCTGTGGAGAAAGGATGATCGAATTACCCACGCACGCCTAAAAGGGACCTTAACCAAAGAGATCCCGATGTTAGAGGCTGCTTGCGATCTCATCCCTAAAACTTTTGTCTTTGACAAAAAATATCGCATCCAATTACAGGCGGAACACAAAGACAGCTCTGGTATACACGAAGTCAGAGTATACACAGGCGGCTCAAAAACGAAGCACGGGACAGGTGCGGACGTATTCTCCCATGACATAAATATCAACATCTCAACATCCCTTGGCACTCTTAACACCATATTCCAAGCCGAGTGTGTTGCGATAATAAGAGCCGCAACAGCAATCGCGTCTAGGAAAGTAAGTGTAAGTAAGTGGCCTGTCTATACGCATTATCATGGGCAGTGTCTCGAGAGCTCTTGGCAGCAACTGCTTTAACAGCGCCCTCATCATAGAATGCCACTAGAGCTGCAAAAGATTGCAGAGAAGAATCGGGTTACGCTGCGATGGATTAAAGGCCACAGCAACTCCGCAGGCAATGACGCCGCAGACCAACTGGCACGGCAAGGATCGGACACAATGATAATGGGACCCGAGCTGATTGTACCGATACCGGCAAGCCAATACTCAAAACGTGGATACGCGAGAGAACCGCACATGAACACGAAAAACAGTGGGCAGACATAAAAGAATGCAGACAAACAAAAGATGCTATCCCCTGCTTGAACAAGCGACTCACGCACAAGCTGCATGCTGCATTCTAATAGAAAAACTCTTAAGCTTCTGACAGGCATAATAACCGGCCACTGTCCACTCAAGCACCTATTCAACATAGGCGTTACGGACAGCCCACTGTGCATGGGCTGCATGGAAACCGAAGAAACACCCGCTCACGTCATTCTGCACTGCACAAGTGTGAGCGATCAACGGGCAAAGCTGCTGAACAACCCCAGAACCATGTGTGAGGCTTTGAACGACACCAGCCAACTAATGGCTTTCTGGAAGGAGCTAAGGTGGTATGAGTAGTCGGCGTCAATCAAGTCGCCACGTACGCACAATGGCCCAAATAAGTGGCTAAGTGCGGAAAACCCACGACCAACTATAACTATAACCATAACCATCATCTTTAAATGAAAATCACATTTCTTGTATGTACACTTAAATATTAGATCGAGAAAATAGAAGATGCAGTAAAAATTGCTTAAAAATTACGTTTGTTGTATGGGAGCTCCCCTTTAATATTTACTTTATTTTTATTTAATTATTTATTTTGAAAGGTAATATACAACTATATATTCTGTAAAAAATTTAAGCGTCTACCTGACCGTTAGTAATATTGAGCAAAAACTACGAAAAAAACGCGCCCTTAATATTTTCATTTTTTATTTTTAGTATTTGTTGTTATAGCGGCCACGGAAATGCATAATTTGTGAAAATTTCAGCTTTCTAGCTACCACGGTTTATGTGATACAGCCTGGTGACAGACAGACAGCGGAGGCTTAGTAATAGGGTCCCGTTTTTTACCTTTTAGGCACGGAACCCTAAAAACAAAACAATGACATTCTGTTGCTCTCTCCACTAGGCTATAGCGACCCCATCCGACAAACATTAAAAAAAAACTTAGAAATATTGTCAAATTACCATCACAAAATCAATTCAGTTATCCCGCAATTGGGTACAAAACAATAACAGCGCGATGGAACGTGTAATAAGTTGGGAATATTTCTATAACGCTGGTTAATTTGACGTGTGATTATATATTCGGGAAATATGTTAGGCATGACATTCAACTTGACATTGTAGGAGCCATCTGTCATGGTAATGTGAAGGCAATGAATACAGATTTACATAATAGAAGCGTATTTCTTAAGGATTTCGTGTGCCGATTCCAATTGGCGTATTGGCGTCACGTCAGTGTAGTTCGTAGTTGGCGCTGTTGGCGGCGCTGGCGTCGTTCTCCGTCTCTCTTGCTCTTGTAGTTAAGATACACAGAAGAAACGTTCGTCCCTCTTGCACTCGTAGAGACAGCTGTCACAGCGCGAATGCTACGCCACCAAGCAGCAATTTGGGTCACAGAAAGTTTGTCTTCAGAGCGCCCATAGGAAATGCGCCTCTATGTAAATATCTGAGCTCTTTGGTAAGGTTGTTCAGTATTTTTTTGGATGAATATTAGAATAGACTAGCTAAGCCCGTTGTGACACCCTTGTTATTTAGGCCTACTGCTCCGCACCTGTGGCTCATAGCGTGATGGTATAAAATTTATAGCCTTCCTCGATAAATAAATGGGCAATCATCATCATCGTACTAGCGTTATCCCAGTTATAGCCCGGGGTACGCTTTCTAGTCTAACCGGATTTAACTGAATATTAGATTTTTCACAGAGCGACTGCATGCTTGTCTGACCTCCGCAACCCAAAGGGATAGTGATATACCAGAATTTAGACTAGTGTTAGTTTATTCAGAGGTAGTGACTTCCTATAACGACTGTCTAAGTTCTTCATAACAGCCGGGACCGACGGCTTAATGTGCACGGGGCAAGTAATTATTAACAATTTAATACGCATTTCGCGTCGGGATGTGACGACCCCACCACCCACTGGGATTCACCAGTCCAGTCAGTCAACCGGAAGATGGCGGTCAAACCATCCAAAGTAAGGCGGAAGTAAATGGAAAGATACTAGACGGGCAGCAGCGTCTAGTATCAAAGTCTTCCGCCACTGCGATCGCCAAGACGTCCTCCAAGCGTGGCAATTACTGCAAAATCCCCCTTAATATGAGCCACACACCTAAAAAACGGCCCCTAGTCCCCGGCTGCCCCACTATTCCTGGCTCAGGTAGTGGCCATGGTAGTCCGTAGAGTATAGAAAAATATAGAAATCGCACTACAACAGCAGTTTTTCGCAATATGTTTACTTCAGTTTCACTTAAGATTTATTTCTAGAGTCAGATACATAAACAAATGACGTGTCTAAATAATAAAATGCAGATTTAAATTTGAACAGGTTTGATAAATCACGCAAGTGTCTGTCCCTACGTTCAAATTTATTTAGCGATATCGAGAGTTTCAATCAATATTCTATTGAAATTAATTCTGAGTAAACCAAATCTTAGGACCTATTGTAAAATTTATTTTGAGTAAACCAGTAGTCAAGTTAAAATCAGTGACAAACTACGAAGATTCTTCCCTAGATAAAAATCATAACTCATAAGTCAAAGTGAAGTAAATATATTGGGTTTAACCGCTATTGTAGCGCGAATTCTATGTATTATCTATATTCTAAGGCTCGCCCGAATGTTCGTGAGAATGTTCGCTAAAACACACTCATTTGTTTTGTAACATTCGCGAGAATGCTCATTACAGGTGAATGCTCAAGTGTATCGGCGCCATATCGCCACATGAGTAAATAAACCGAACAGAGAGACAGCTTCTTAAGAGCTTGTAAATTTGTTACCTATTTTGGTAGGGTTGTCACAATAGGTTAAGACAAATCGCTTGTTCGGTATACGACAGATTCTGGATTGGACAGATTCGTGATTTGGCAGATTCCCAACTCGACAGATTCGTGGATTGGGCAGATTCTTGGACTCGACGGATTCGCTATACGGCAGAAGTACAGTTGTAAATAAAATAGCGAGTGGAACCAAAAAAGGCATGCACCTGAAACTTTTAAAAGCACGGAATAAAAATATACATTTGTTACCAAGGACACGACGTGACGACGTGATTTATTTGACATTCCCAACGATACCACTAATAGTGTTGAATATTTTCTGGTAATATGATCGATTTTGCTAATAAACATAGGAATCTCCTTTAGCTACGAGTATTATGGCCACTAGTTTTACCGCGGGGATAGGTATCTAAAATAAGTTTAAAAAGAAATTGTGTAAGACAAATGAAGGTCTACAAAACGAATGACTATAAAATGATCAACCATCGATAGGGCTTACAAAAAACAGGTGCATGCGATTTTCGACCTTATTGACAATTCATGACAGATTTTTTTTTGGTATTTTCTTGCTTTCTGACATTGATACGTTATTAATATTATAAATTCTGAGTTACGTCAATAAGGTCGCAAATCGCATGCACCTGTTTTTTGTAATCCCTATCGATGGCTGATCACTATCTTATAGTCATTGGTTTTGTAAACATTAATTGCTTTTACACAATTTCACAACTAATGAGTTGTTAAGTATTTCGTTGCCAACATTGACAATATTTATTTTAAGATCGTAATATTCGCGAAACTTTTGCTCGAGCAATTCAACAAATGCGACAAAATTATCAGGATTTATACCTAATTAAAAACCCCAATTGTACGTTACCATTGTTAAAATCTTTATAATGATTTAATTATTTCATCTAGTATTATTCATACACACAGTACAATAAACAACCATTATTAATAATAAAACACCACTTTTTTCCATTAAAATATTAAAACTTGCAACGTACAAAAAACAACGTGCGTCGTAATAACCCTAAGATTGTCAACTGCCTGTGCCTACGTAAACCGGTTCTTTCCACTCTCGCCGCGTACACGACAAGCGGCCAGTGGTCACGCACACATAAACCGCGTGCTCGTAGTAGTGCAACCGATTCGCGCTGTTGTATGAAGCTGTGTCTCTGTTCCGTTTATCTACTCATGTGATATCGCTGCACACCCACGTCATATTTCTTAAAAATATAATATAAAACGGCGTGTTTTCAAATGTCTTGTAATCTGACTCAGTTCTTGAAGCCATAGCAAATGTTTTGAACAAATAAAATTCTATAATTTGCACAGCTTCCCGACCCGGCTTATGTTTCATTTTAACAATTGTTTTATTTATTATATCTAAATTTAATTCTTATTTTATTCTTCACGCCGTGCGCTCTGTTTTCGCCCGCGGTTTTTGAGTTCTTTTGTGGTTTGTAACATTTTGTAGGGATACACTAAGTTATGCAAGTTGCAAGCGGAATTTTATTAAACAGAAGGCTGATAGTGGTACTAGGGATATGGTACAAAATAATGCATCCTCATATCTATCTGTTTTTTCACCATTTAGCAAGCGATAATTAACAATTTAATACGCACTTAACTTTGAAAAGTCATTGGTGCGAGCCGAGGATTCGAACCTGAGACCCTCTGCATAGCAGTCTGTCGGTCTCTCCACTCGGCTATCGCTGCTTTTAAATATCTATCTATAATTATATATATATTATAAAACGAAGTCTTCCCTTATTCCTGTGTCTGTCTGAAAGCGATAATGTCAAAAACTACCAAATAGATTTGTATACCGTTTTCGCCAAACGATAGTCTGATTCATAAGGAAGGTTTAGGTGTACAATTTTAGCCGCGGGCGAAGTGACCTGTATGTGTAATAAGTATATAAATAAATATAAATATTCTACCACATTCACACAACGCCATCTAGTCCTAAATTAAGCAGAGCTTGTACTATGGCTACTAGACAATGGATAAACATACATATATACTTTTGTTTTTGTAAATACATACATATTATACATAGAAACACCCAAACCAAGACAAACATCCATGTTCATGCACACAAATGTTTGACTTGAGCGGGAATCGAACCCGCGACCTTCGGTGTAGCAGTCGCTTACACTCCCGCGGCGCCAACCAGAAGTCGGTATAATTCTTCTGTACGTGTGTTCGACAGCAAAGGTCTGGTAACATTGGATGAATGTATGCACCGAATGTGTTTTACTACAAAACGCAATTTGATGAAACTTGTCAGGGATATATATTTATAGCTTATACATCATAGTAGCACATGGGCTTTTTCTTTAATAGCCGATCCTTACATTTGCGAAGCCACTGGCTTGATCACGCTATTATATAAGCTACACCTAAGCAAATACATGAACCTAGTAGGGGATTATGTATTTGAGCCGTTTAGAGTCGAAACGTTGGGACCATGGGGTCCAAGTGCCAGATCTTTTTTTATTTTTTTTATTTTTAGTCTCACGCCAGCATCCCCGAAGCGGTACGCCGAGCTAGTACTCCATATGTTTACGTAACATTAATAAGGCTTCACTAAAAAGGAAATGTTATCGATGTTTCCTTCCTTTCGTTACAATATGCAGTACATTATGAAATATTTTTATTTATTTATAGTCTCACGCCTGTATCCCTGAAGGGGTAGGCAGAGGTGTAATATTACACCCACATTTCGCCATGAATTTTTAGGTTCCAAGTAATAGGGGGCGAGCCTATTGCGGTAACCGGGAACATCACCAGACTCCGTGCTGCTACTGAAAATTTGGTAAAACCCAGTAACAATTTTGCCCGGCCAGGGAATCGAACCCGGGACCTCCGACCAGCAGTCGCATACGCTATCCACTGGACCACGGAGGCAGTCTTATTTTTAGAGATCTTTTTTAGAGACCTTTCAAAGAGATTGGTAGACGCCTCCCGTGACCAGAAGGCTGGCCTGTATTTGGCACAAAGGATCAGCATTGCCATACAACGTGGCAATGCCAGCATTCTGGGCACGCTCCAAATTGATGGTAATGTGGAGGATTTCCATGACGCCCTTTAAAATTTTTCTTTGCCTTTTTTATGTACTGGTTTTTATTTGTTAGGTACTTAAGTATAGAAATCATTGTTTTATTTAATGTGTACATATATAGTCACCTAGCACAGAACAAAATATAATCGTGCTAAAATATTTATTTGTCTTCGATGAAAATCGAACCCGATCTGTCTTAGCTGGTCTTCGTGAGTTCTACTGACCACTAGACCTGCTAAATATATCGTGAAAAAATCCGTAAACTGTAGTTTAATTTAAACTACTGACACTACAATCAGCTTGCATTGAAGATTGTATATTAAAGGTATATTTAAAACGTCCAGCACACTGACCGCAATTTCTTTTAGTAATTTACTTTCATATTGATCTAGATTCGAGGTACACGGCAGCGTGTTCAGCCAAGTTCAAAGAGAAATGGACTGGCAACGCAGCGCGCTGTCTAATATTAGACGAATCATTTCAAGCAAATTTTAATCTATTTACTCCAAAGTTTTTGTGATAAGAGCCAGTTTGTTGTTTCGAGTCTGGACGTCCTGTGTCCGTTAATTATTCAATCTAAGTTTGCTAACTCCCCGCTACATATTTAGGATTGATGAAAAATGAGTCTTTAAATAATAAAATTCGGGCAAGTGCGAGTCTGACCCGCGCACCGAGGGTTCCGTACGCATTTTACCTTATTTGAGGTTGGTGCTAATTACGGTAGACTTCTAAATCTGTATGAGCGCCCATACAACTTAGAGGACTATCTTAAATGGAGTCTTCTATGTATGTATGGGGACACCCTTAAATTTTCCACTTTTTTATTTTTTTTCCTTTATTTGTGCTGTAAGACCCCGTTTTTGGCAAAATTTCGTGATACTAGTTCAACGGGAACTACCATATAGGTTTTCGACCCAAAACTTATAGGGTACTTACGGTTGGGTCTCAAGGTCTTACAGCACAAGTAAAGGAAAAATTCCGAAAATTAAAATAAGTTGAAAATTAAGGTTAATTTTGGTACTTACAAGTTTTCGCAAAAATCTAATTTTGACCATATCTTTTTATAGGGCTGACCAGGACCCTGATTTTTATACACCTAATAGGAACCATAGATTCTCAGTATCTGGTATAAATTTCAATTTGCTGGGTCTACCCGTTCCTGAGAAAATCGGTGGTGACACACGGACAGACAGACAGACGGACAAGAAAGTGATCTTATAAGGGTTCCTTTTTTTACCTTGTGAGGTACGGATCCCTGAAATCGCTGAGTAAAATTTTAGGCCTGCATTAGGTAAGTACATGTGCTAGTGACAAAAACTTTTGAATAGTACGTACTAAAAGGGCTCATATGTTTATTTCTTTTTCATGTGAGTATATGGCCAACTTTAGTGTTGGTGAAGGTTTTAACAATTCAATTAAATTCTAATTCACAGGCTGGCAGGCCTCCGTCATGCGACAGCGCCACATGCCCTCCGAAGAACACTGGTGGTGATCAGTGATGCCATCTGATGTGCCACAACAAGTTGTCACCCATCCTATTGGTCACTTCTGCCGCCATTGCTTTACTTAGCCAATCTGTGACGAAAGTCAAGTCTAGATTACTATGAGTGCTACCACTTTTAATGTTGAACTTGGCTCTTCTTTTAAAGTCAAAGTCAAAGTTCTTTATTTGCCAGAATGTAGGTATACAGAGTATGATCTTAAATATAAAATGGCCCATTTACATTCTACCATTATATATGGTATGCAAATTATTGTTTTAGTACACAAACATAAATGATATAACAAAAAAGAAAAAAAAAATACAATGACGAAAAAAAAAAAGATATTATGGTAATGTTAATTATGTTTAAACCTTAATAAAACAACAAATCTGAACTCCCGTAAATGATAATTGTGATACTAATTAATTAAACAATGTCAAAGTAATAATAATATATGTATGTCAGTTCTAAAGATAAAAAAAAATATAATATGTATGTCAGTTCAAGATAAAGAAATTATAATAATAAATAAATAATTATATTAGTCCACAATTATATTTTAAACGTCAAAGCTTTTATTAACACATTTAAGCTTATATTAATAATAATCATAAGGTATATACCAATGTTATTCATTCATTCATTTTCTTTTCCTTGATATGACATAATTATATTTGTTTAGATCGTAAAAACATTTTTCTTTTAACCACTGCGTCAACTTCTTTTTTAAATTGGTCAATTTATATGTCAAATTATTTTATGTTTTTAATATGATCTTAATATTCCTTATAGGCAATATTATGGTGATTTCTGTTGTTCACGATTTAACTAAATGCAGTATCGCGCTATGCTTAGGGTAAAAGCTAGTTATATTAAAGTACTACTCAAAGTTAATTGTCTTATAATACTTTAAGCAAAGTGTTTATACGGCGTACTTCTCACTAAGTTAATGTAGAAGCTGTGTTCTCCATAAAAACAAAGATCTTGCGTCTCGACCGCTAACGCTTAGCGCGGCGGCTAATTCAGATTAAATGGTGATTTGTATAATAAAATAGTAATATACCTACCACGTTGACTGGCTTTACTTATGTTGAGTTGCCCGTCTCTTCGCTAAGATACTATTTCCTACTTGTTTTCTTAGTGGTCTCTTACTTTTAGGTATTCAAGGGAGAAAGAACAATGCCTACTTATATATTATTTTTTATTTATATACTCACGCCTGTATCCCCGAAGTGGTAGGCAGATGTAATATTATACCCACATTTCACCATGAATTTTTAGGTCCCACGTAATAGGGGGCGAGCCTATTGCCGTCTACCATGCACATCATTAAGCGAGCGATAATTAATTTATAATACACACATAACTTCGAAAAGTCAGAGGTGTGTGCCTTGGGTATCAGGGATCGAACCCGAGACCATCGTCTCGGCAGTCCGTTACGTACATCACTGGCTATCGCCGCTCATCTTAATATATAAAATCCTTGCGTCACTGACTGACTGCCAGACACGCTACAGCCGAAACTATAGGGCGCAGGAAGCTGAAATTTGGCATGTATGTTCCTTGGGGACCGTAGGGGTGCACTAAGAAGGGATTTCCCGAAATTCTCACGGGATCGGCCAAAACGGGTAAATTAAAAAAAAATGCAGGCGTAGCTGCTGGCGTCCTCTAGTTTACTTATATACGTTAAACAAATAATCGTGCACAAGAGGGATGTTTTCTGCAAGTAAAATAAATAATTGTTTTTGGCACATCATTAAAGTATCTGATTTGACTAGTTGGAAAGATTCCTATTACATGACGAAAAGATTTGAAAGGTGGTAATCCACGACCTCAGATTGGATAATAATATAGACATAATAATAATGGAAGACCACATACACACAACACCATCTAGTCCCTAACTAAGCAGAGGTGCTATGGATGCAAGACAATGGGTAAACATACATATAATCTTTTTTTGGAAATATACAGGCTGTAAAACGACCCTTAACGAAAACTGAAACTCCATTTTATACCAATCATTACGAACATTTTTTACTTCGGCACCATACCTGGGAAATTACTGGTTCAGGAGATATTGAGGCTCAAAGTTACTATGGATTTTTTCTACTTAGGTACAAAATCAATGCATTTACCCCGCCAATATGTTCTTTAGATGCCTTTGACCCCATGGATAAGTAGGTATTTCGAGCATTGCACGCGCGCGCTTTTAATTGCGGATTAAAAAATGTGAAAGCTTAAAAATATAATCGTTTCCCAGGTATTATTTTTGGTTAGTGTGACTTGGCATGATGTCCACAACGAGTAGACTTCGGCTTGGTGATGGGTCTTGTGACACCCTGTATACATAGAAACTCACAAAGCAAGACAACGACCATATTCACACAGAAAATTAAATGTTGGACTTAAGCGCGTGGCGGTCGTTAACACTCCCACTACGCCACCGAGTCGTCATAATAAAAAAAATCGGGCAAGTGCGAGTCTGACCCGCGCACCGAGGGTTCCGTACGCATTTTACCTTATTTAATTTTGTGGTTGGTGCTAATTACGCTAGTTCTCTAAATCTGTATGAGCGCCCATACAACTTAGAGGACTATCTTAAATGGAGTCTACTATGTATGTATGGGGACACCCTTAAATTTTCCACTTTTTTATTTTTTGTAATTTTTCCTTTATTTGTGCTGTAAGACCCTGCTTTTGGCCAAATTTCGTGATTCTAGTTCAACGGGAACTACCATATAGGTTTTCGACCCAAAACCCATAGGGTACTTAAGGTTGACCTAGAATTGTCAATTTTGAAAACCAAGGTCTTACAGCGCAAGTAAAGGAAAAATTCCGAACATAAAAAAAAGTTGAAAATTAAGGTTAATTTTGGTACTTACAAGTTTTCGCAAAAATCTAATTTTGACCATATTTTTTTATCGGGTTGACCCACGACCCTGATTTTTATACACCTAATAGGAATCATAGACCTTAGTATCTGGTATAAATTTCAATTTGCTAGGTCCACCCGTTCCTGAGAAAATCGGTGGTGACACACGGACAGACAGATAGACAGACGGACAGACAGACAGACAGACGGACAAGAAAGTGATCTTATAAGGGTTTCTTTTTTACCTTGTAAAGTACGGAACCCTAAAAACAGTAGTTTAAACGACTGCGTCATACATTCAAAGACTTGTTTATTAAGTTTTTTTATTAAAAACATAAACTTGTTTTCGATTAAAGCGTTGTCAGTCTTTTCCTGCTCGCGATGAGCAAAGCACCTTAAATATGTAACTTATTTAACATATTTATAACGTAAAAATAATAAGATAGTTAGTACTAAAAAGTGAAGTGTTGAACAAAAACAATGTTGTTTAAAATTGTTCTGTTTTGTTCTATACTAGTTTATTGTTATGCAGCAAATGAAGGTAAGGATATTTTTTAGTTTTTAGTAACATTTTTGTGTGATGATCACGTTCATTCTGTGTTTGGGTGTGATTTATTAAGTTGTTATGTAGGTACCTATTTAAGAATATTTAAGCATGTTCATCAGCTTTATAGTTGTCATAGTACAAGCTCTAATTAGTTTAAGATCAGATGACGATAATTATGTAAGTTGTCCTGAGGTATTAATATTATAATTTACATAATTTTGAGGTTCATCATCATCAGCCTTTAACAGTCCATTGCTGGACTAGGCCTCTCCTTTGAAAGGAGGAATTGGCCTACTATACCACGCTGGCCAAACGGGTTGGTATAGGGTTTGTATCAAGTTTTCCTTCTCTTACACTGTTGTTCTCTGCATAATATGCTCCCCCTGTCGGCTCTTACGACACCCGTGGGATGATATGGGGTGGTGACAATCCGTATTCTTAATCCGTCACCACACTGACATTAATTTTGAGGTTATTTCAAAGTCAATTTAAGCTTTTATTCACAATTATTTTTGTTGACAAAACAACATATAATATTTATCAAACATGAAGTGCAGAAATATTTGTAAATATATAAAATATTACACGTTCTAAGTTATGTATACAAAAAATAATATTTAAGGAAAACGGAGGCAAAAATAGAGGTGTGTATTCAAACGGGTATTTACAACAAGTATATATGTACCAGTGTAGATAGGTATGTTTTGTGTATTATATTAGCTAGCTTTTGCCCCCAGCGTCGCCCGCGTTGTTATCTGGTTTCTTTTTTTTTTTTTCTGCCGAACAAATTGACTCCATGCTGCCTGATGGCAGTCAGTGAAGTCCCATAGTGATGGACATCGTCCCAGCAGCCAGCATGGCATTATGGCATGATGGCCCTCACCTTGACGGCTTTGAGTAAAGCTTTTTCACGCCCCGCTTAAAGGACCCGAGATCAAAAGTGGAGGGAAACACGTGGACTTTCGTGACTAAATGTTGCCCATGTGTTATTCTGATATAATCTGTATTACTGCTAAGTTTCATTAAACACTGTTTAGTAGGTTTTTTGTCAAAGAATAGTAAACATCCCACCAACACGTTTTCATGGAAAATGTTGGCAAGAGTGCTTACCCTTTTAAAAAGATATCAGGGCCCAATTCTCCTAAATAAATACAGTTTCGATATAATGTCAGTGTCATACTTACGTCATAAAAAGCATATTCTTCTAAATTATCAGATATTTGAATGAAATAGTAACGAGATCGTAATTGAAACAAGTGTCAAAATATGTGTCAACGACGAACTGTTTATTTCAAATTATACGATAATGACATTAGGTTATCAGAATACCGCTTCTGAGTACATTCAAAATATAATATCGATGTCATATAAAAATGGGAGAATTGGCCCCCAGATCTCATGTAGAGCTTCTGAATCTACACGCCCTAACTCTACCAACACTAAAGTTGGTGCTACGAGGAGATAGACTTTGTGTAAACACACATTCAGGGATTCACAACCTTTGTTTCATACAGTTGTGTTTTAGATTTTATGCTTTAGTGAAGTTTGATACTTTTTTAACGGTCTTTTTTTAAATGTATTTGACTTTTTTTGTATAACACACGTCAGTGTTCACAGGATATCATAGAGTTTGCAATATCGGATCACACAGCCTAATTGTTCACAGTACCAGTAAACTATATTAACACATTAAAATACTGGTATGTTGAAAAACGAGATCACAGCACTGAAAATATTCAAAAATTTAAAGAATGTATAAATTCTCTTAGTTTTAGCGACGTCTTCAATTGTAATAGTCCATGTACGGCATTCAGTGAGTTTTACGATATTTTTCGACTGTTTTATAATTTATGCTTTCCAGTCCTATTAGTAAAAAGATATGTTAAAACACGACCAAAGTGGCTAACTAGAGGTATAAAGGTATGTTGTAGGCGAAAGCGTCAACTCTTATGGCAATATCGCAAAAACCGTACCGAACGCAATAAAAGTAATTTTCTGGAATTGTCATCTAGACTTAATAAAATAATAAAACTCACACAGAAGTCTCAAAATGATAAGTTTATAAACAATGCACATTATAAAAGTAAAGCTACCTGGGCTGTTATAAACAAAAGTAAATATAATGTTCCCAAGGAATTTACTATGGACCATATTAGGATTAATGACTCTACTATCACTGACCCTGTTGAAATTGCGAATTCATTTAATGACTACTTTATAAACCAAGTGAATATCTCCCAACAATCAAGGCCCAGTCTTGGTATTAATCAAACATTAGGGTCCTTGTTTATGCCACCAACTGTTCCTGATGACATTAATAGAATAATTTTAAACCTAAATCCCACAAATAGTACGGGTTATAACGACGTATCCACTGCAATATTGAAACATGTCTCTACTAAACTGTCCAACGTACTGAGTTATTTAATTAATTTGTGTATTTCATATGGTGTATTTCCTGATAAATGAAAAGTAACCATTATAAAACCGCTCTTTAAGAAAGGTAATAGAAATGATTAAAGTTGTTACAGACCAATAGCATTGGTTCCGGTGATATCCAAGATATTTGAGAAAGTTATCCATGAAGCCCTATATAATTATTTTGAAACCAATGGTTTACTTGCAGAAGAACAGGTTGGGTTTCGGAAAAATAAAAACATTAATGTTGCAATTTATAATTTTCTAGTGCAGTTATGACTGCAATTGATAAAAAAAGGTACGCCACTGCAATCTATATGGATTTAACTAAGGCTTTTGACTATGTTGATCACTTAACCTTACTGAACAAACCATATGCCTACGGAGTGCGAGGCAACATATATGAATTAATAAAATCTTATTTAAGTGACAGAATACAGACAACACGCATTTCTGAAATCTGTCAAAGTAATAAAATGTTAGTTAACTATTCATCTGAACAGAGGAAAGTTGTTTTTGGTGTTCCTCAAGGAAGTGTATTGGGGCCTCTTTTATTTATTATTTATATTAATGATCTACCTAAAGTAATTAACCACAAGACTATACTTTTTGCAGATGACAGTACCATTATATTTACTGGTGATAATAAACAACAAATTGAACATGACATGAATACTACTTTAAATAAAACAATTAAATGGCTAGAAATGAATAATTTGAAAGTAAATTTAAATAAAACTAACATAATGACATTCCGTAATAGAGTAAATAAATTAACTAACTTAGATGTAAGATATGACAATAATCAAATAGGACAAGTACACCATACAGTTTTTTTAGGACTAAATATAGATGATAGTATGGATTGGAAGTCTCATGTAGAATCTCTGTGTTCCAAAATAAATAAACACTGCTATGCTCTTAGAGTACTGTCGAAAACAGCCAGTAAACACACTATCATAACTGCATACCACGGCTATGTGTCGTCAATCCGTTATTATGGTATCATATTCTGGGGAAACTCCACTGATTCTGAAAGAGTTTTTGTGTCACAGAAGAAATGTATCAGGATTATTTGTAATATAAAGCTCCCAGAAAGTTGTAAATCTCATTTCCTAGCATTAAAGATTTTGACTGTTCCTTGTTGTGTAGAGATAGTGTTATTTGTAAGGAATAATATGCATTTTTTTAATAAACTGAGGAGTAAAAGACATCATATTAAAATATCCTGTCCACCGAACACCACAGCCTATTTAAATAAAAGTATATTGTGCATGGCTTCAAAAATTTATAACCACCTACCTAAATGTATACTGGAAATTACAAGTACCAGCGTTTTTAAGAGTAGAGTAAGGTGCCTTCTTTTAAAAAAAGTATATTATTCTGTTGACGAATATCTTAAAGATAAATATCTTACATGAAATATTATATTATTTGATAATTTATTAATGTGAATTGTAATTTATATAACTTATTAGTTCTATTTAATTTGATTTTTAAGCTGCAATAATTTATTTTAGTTTAATGTTGACATTCCTGCACATATACTTTTTCTTTTTTTTTGCATGCCGTGAGGCAAAATATAGTGTTTCTATATACATATGTAGCTACCATCTCTTTGTACCTATATTTGGCGAAATAAAGCATTTGAATTTGAATTTATATATTTTAATATCTATGACTTCCAGTCGTGTCCAAAAAATTTTAATGAATATAAATTAATTTTGTGTATGAGTGGTCGAATTTTCTGGAAGAGTTTTCATTAATTTGGCGTTTTTTTGTAGTTTTCAACCCGTAAGTAAATTCAAGTCAATAATAGAGTACCATGTATTTCAACAATATAGTACAAACATGATACTCTATCACGAATTTGATTTTTTTAAATCATAGGCAATAAACAATTTGCTCCCAGCCTAGCTATTCTAAAATATTAAATTATTTATTGTCCACAAATGTGATATATTACGGACTAGCTAGTACATCGCATTAAAAAATTTAGGCATACAGATTTTACGTTGTGTATGAATAAAAACGTCAGAATGAAGTCAAATAAAATCCATTAAAAAGTTACGGTAAAATGACATTCGGGGTAAACTGCGTCAAAAGACGCAATTTCTGTTTATTAGGTGTAAAGAATCTTCCGTGCGAATAATAGTTTACCATCTGCAATTTGCACCTGTATTTCCGCAATTTCAGCCTCGGGATGAGCGATGCGATCCTATAAACTTGCATTTAACTTTACACTTACCCCGTTTTGACATCTAAAAAAAAAATGTTGTCCTCTGATAAATGCAAGCTAAGCTCAAGAATGTAAAATTCCAATGAAGTAACGCCAAATGTTGACATTCCAGGCGTCGCACCAGTTTCATTACCACAAAACATTAAAAGTTCCTGTTAATAGCGCACAATATCGATAAAAACCCGATCCATTGACATATTAGTTTCCAATGACACATACCTATGTACCGTTGCGCTCATTGGATTTGACATTATTTGTGTTTGACATAATTATCTGTCGCTAAGTCAGTTAGTTGAAATTCTTTGTTTACAAAAAATCTATGTTCTCGTGGCACGGACTATAAGTTCATAACAACATAACATAACATAAGTAATAACAACCGGTTGGCGCAGCGGGAGTGTAAGCGACTGCTACGCCGAAGGTCGCCGGTTCGCTTCCCGCTCAAGTCAAACATTTGTGTGCATGAACATGGATGTTTGTCTTGGTCTGGGTATTTCTATGTGTAATACTAGCCGTTTCCCGCGGTTTCACCCGCGTCCTGAGGTAACTACTACTTCGCGTACCCGAAAAATCCAAATATCTTAAGGACCCCTATTTTTTTCTACAATAAAATATAGCCTATGTTACTCGCAGATAATGTAGCTTTCTAACGGTGAAAGAATTTTAAAATCGGTCCAGTAGTTTTTGAGTTTATCCATTACAAACAAACAAAAATACAATTTTTTCCTCTTTATAATTTTACTAGCCGTTTCCCGCGGTTTCACCTGCGTCCTGACGGACCCCTATTTTTTCTAAAATAAAATATAGCCTATGTTACTCGCCGATAATGTAGCTTTCTAACTGTGAAAGAAATTTTAAAATCGGTCCAGTAGTTTTTGAATTTATCCATTACAAACAAAAATACAATTTTTTCCTCTTTATAATATTAGTGTAGATAATTGTAGATGTATGTATTTACAATAAAAAGTATTTAATGTAAGTTTATCCGTTATCTAGTACCCATAGTACAAGCTCCGCTTAGTTTGGGACTAGATGGTGTTGTGTGTATGTGGTAGAATATATGGGCCTCCGCAGACTAGCTTCTTTTAGCATCGGCGACCGGCGATTCAGTCGCTTTTTAGCATCCAGATGCAGCGTCCGACTTCTTACACCGCATACTGGAAGATGCCGATCGCGGCGACTAGTCACTTAAAATAATAACGTAGGGGTCGTCCATTAATAACGTGATTTTATGTCTATCCAATTTTAAACTTACTCTGTGATGATGATACCTCATGATGAACCGGGTAGGTTGGAGGCCTTACAACCTCTCCTCATTCTTTATCAAAAGTTTTTTTTTTATAAAGTAAATGAAAAAATATTTTATCCAAAAAGACATTGCAAGCTACTGCTGTCAAAATTGAATCTAAAATAAAAAATATGACACTCATTATTCTCTTCATCTCTTACCTGACTTCAATTTGTTTGGGTCGGCGCTGTATGGCCTTACATTCTCTTCCATACTTCTCTGTCACCAGTCATCCGATCACTTCCCCCTTTTCTTACATATCTATTCTCACACAGTTATTCCATCTTTTATTTGGTCGCTCCCTCCCTTTTCCTCTCTATCCTCCTATTTATCACTTGTTTACCTAAATACATAATCATTCACTCTTCTCATAAGATGTTTCTAAAATGCAAATCTTTTCATCCATTGACGCTACTCGCAAACTACTTTGATATTTTCTCTATTTTGGCATGGTAAAAATTATTAATATATCATGTATCATGACCTTTAAAACGCTATTTTAAAAGTATACTGGCTCATTTAAGTCTTAAATTGCAATAATTGCAATTCGATCTTGCAAAATATAGTAATCTTGCAAAATATAAAAGCATATCAAACATAAAAAATTCCAAAAATGGATCAGAAAATTCAGAGACCGATGCACCTACATAAAAAGAAAATATCCAGACCAAACTGAGGACATCCTCCTTTTTGAAGTGGGTTGATTAAAGCATCCTAAAGCATCCAAAAGCAACGAAAGATCTTAATACAAGACATTTCTGAATCCCTGGCAATCGAACGAACGACCGTCGTTTTATGATGCGTATAGGATGAAAATCTCTGGGTTAAGAAAAACAAGGACACTTGATATCTGTCTACACTTATTTGTCCCTTCCACCTATCAAGACGCACGTGATTAAAGGACGACTCCTTACCAAAGGTTGTCACTTATTTGTTAACCCTTAAATAACACCGTGGGGTAGTAAAATTCTTCACCCCAGGGGCACAACTTGTATTTTTTCTTGCGATGGTAGTGTCATCTCCTAAAGTTATCAGTAACGTGGCGTTAAAAAAAACTTCCATCTAGTCTGCTTAGCTTTGTGAGAAAATTACCCCAGGGTGTTAGTTAAGCATGCATTAATTTCTCATCAATTCAGTCAAATGTTTGATAAGCTAAGTTTACAGAGCCCCGCGAAGCTCCTTTTTTGGGTACAAGAAAACCTAAGATAACCTATTAAGTTTTCTGAGTGGATAAGTTTCCGGAGCGGACGAGACTTTTCATATTAAATGATATTTTGTAGAAAGATCGTTAATTTCATACCAAATATATCATAAAAAATATTATTATATATTTTGTATGATGTATACAAATCGCGAAAGTTTAAAATCGATCGTTAATTTGGTGTACAATTAGTAATTTTTAGGGTTCCGTACCTCACAAGGTAAAAAAGGAACCCTTATAAGATCACTTTCTTGTCCGTCTGTCTGTCTGTCTGTCTGTCTGTCTGTCTGTCCGTGTGTCACCACCGATTTTCTCAGGAACGGGTGGACCTAGCAAATTGAAATTTATACCAGATACTGAGGTCTATGGTTCCTATTAGGTGTGTAAAAATCAGGGTCCTGGGTCAAACCGATAAAAAGATATGGTCAAAATTAGATTTTTGCGAAAACTTGTAAGCACCAAAATTAACCGTAATTTTCAACTTTTTTTAATTTTCGGAATTTTTCCTTTACTTGTCTGTAAGACCTTGGTTTTGACAAAAATTGACAATTCTAGGTCAACCGTAAGTACCCTATAGGTTTTGGGTCGAAAACCTATATGGTAGTTCCCGTTGAACTAGAATCACGAAATTTGGCCAAAAGCAGGGTCCTACAGCACAAATAAAGGAAAAATTCTGAAAATTTAAAAAAGTTGAAAATTAAGGTTAATTTTCGTACTTGTTAAAGCGCCCCTAATGGAGAGAAGCGATCGATAGAGACCGCTAGGGGGCGCATTTAGAAAATGTATGGAAATTGTTCCCGTCGTCTAGGCTATCGTCCACCGTGACGATTGAGTGTAAACTGGTACTAGACCCTCAGATTTAGAAGACTAGCGTAATTAGCACCAACCTCAAATAAGGTAAAATGCGTACGGAACCCTCGGTGCGCGAGTCAGACTCGCACTTGCCCGATTTTTTTTAACGTAAAGCACTTTAGTGTTATTTAAAATTTCTGATGCTTTGTTAAAAATATCCCCATGTAAACTACAAAAATAATTTATTTTGTACACTACAACTTGTAATAGCTGTTTGAGGTCATTTTACCCCAAAGTTTTATTTATTATTCTGTATCCGAAAATAAGGATGTTATTATAGGGTTTGACTAGTGACTGGCTTAAACAGAATTAATGTCGATAAAATTATGACAGCGCTTATAATAAATATGTAAGTTTTTATTAAGGCAGTACACTACCTAGGGTGATGTACTAGATTTTGACGAGGCGACCCTTATCATAAGTTATGATAAAGCTACACTACCTACTGCTTTCTTTATACCGATGAAAATATTAAGCAAGCTAAAGTCAGTATTTTTACCCACATCCAAAAACCAGTTCTCGTATTACTTTCAGAAAGCATCATCCATCAATTCAAACGTTAATATTAATACGAAGAAATAAGTGCAGTACTGTCTATGCCATCTATTGTTTAGAGCATAAAATGTACTTAGAGTATAACTTGCCAGTTTTCGATAGTATTTTAAGTCTATTAATAATAGAACATAATTTGTAACGAACATCATTTAATTATACTGGTATATTTATGTTTTTTGATAGAAACCTATAGTAATGATATTGTACAATTATTGTATTAAGACGATGAAAAAATAAATCAATTTATCGATAGTCGCCTCGGCCGATCACCAACAACACACTACAGCACTACGGTCGCCGCGTCCGAACGCAGAGAGTCGCTAAAACGCGATGCAGCATCGATACAGTTGCAAAATCGCCGGTCGCCGATGCTAAAAGAAGCTAGTCGGCGGAGGCTCTATATTATTATAACATCTACATTTCAGTCAAAATTGGCAGCTGGGCCGTTTCTGGATCTTGAACGTTTAGTGAATTCGAACCCGATACCCAGTTGTATGACAGTTTCTTAGTATATCCACTACGCTTTTGCTATATCTAAAGTTTGAAGTTAAGTGCATATGCACTTAACTTCGAACTTATGCGGCGAAAACATCGTGACGAAAGCTGCATATCTGAAAGTTCCCCATAACATTTTCTGAAATCATGTGAACTCTGTCAACCCGCACTTGCGTGGTGGACTACGTCTTAACCCTTCTCATAGTGATAAGATTGGGAAGAGACCTGAGCCTAGCAGTGAGACAAGTTATACAAGGCTAGTAATAATAATAATCGTTTAATTCAGGTAATAAAAACCCATACAGATATATACCTTACAGACTAACATAAATATAATAAAATGTCTAATTACTAATATAATAATACAACGCACAGGTGTTGTTTACAGTGGCGTGCTTCGCTGTGTCTTATTGCGTAATCGTCCATAAAAACGCCGATAGACAACACCCTTCGGCCAAAACTCTTCCTTGAGGAACGTCTGGAGATGATGAGTCGGCACCCTTACCACGTATGATTTAAAGTTCGTGTTATGTAGTGACTCCAATCTCTCGACTCTCAAAGTCCAGTTGGTTTTCAGACGCAAATACTCCACGACCACCTCTTCCTTTGTGGAGTGATGCAACCGGGATACGTACAACTGTATGGTTGGTACTGCGAGACGTAGCAGCATATTAGACCCTGCTATCCCGGTACCACAAAGGTTACGGCACGATGGCTTCTTCTTCTTTTTCTCCACCTTGATGAAGCCGTCCTTGTCACACGTTGCCTTTTCTGGGACTGTCCGTTCCATGTCCTTGTTACGGGCGGGCTCACAAACCTTCTGTTTATGCCCTTTTTTATCCTGGCGATTTGCTGGCATGGCCGCTTTGCTTTCAGCGGCAACAGCTGCATAGTCGCACTTAGGGATTGACGCATCCTTTTGCGATAAAACCTTGACCGGTGTCGATGACCCGAGGTCAGCAACAGCAGACGTCACACCGCTTGCATTACTCGCGGCGATAGGCGATCCAAGTAATGATGAATATATTTTTTTAAGTCTCACACCCGTATCCCCGAAGGGGTAGGCAGAGGTGTAATATTACACTCACATTTCGCCATGAATTTTTAGGTCCCACGTAATAGGGGGCGAGCCTATTGCCGATACCGGGAACATCACCAGACTCTGTGCTGCTACTGAGAATTCAGAAAAACCCAGTAACACTTTTGCCCGACCCGGGAATCGAACCCGGGACCTCCGATCAGCAGCCGCATACGCTACGCTACGCACTGGACCACGGAGGCAGTTTCGGAGATTAATTTTTATTTATACAGATAGGTAGATAAAGATAGATACTTGTCTTTCAGGTGAACCATGCACACGTAGTGACGGACTGCAGGGTACCTGTACCCTCTTAACAAGATGCCTGACAGCTGTCGAGTATATCAGACAGAAGAAAAATCCACAGGTACATCACAATCCGGTTTAGCCCGTGTTTGACCGAGTTACGAGTCGTTTCTCAAGGGGACTATATCCAAACCATTTTAAAGCGCCTCTTAGTGTCTAAATACACTATGCAGAAGTTACGCGACCGAGGTTCGGCATGATTAAGCCTGTAATGCTACTTGAATTACTGACACATTATACCGAAATTACGATGCGTTATAGCGTACAGCGTAACTTCGGTCCGGCGTAAATTTAGTGGTAATTTTTCTAGTAGTAGAGCAGAAACATAGTTCGTAGCAGGAGCGTAAGTTCGGCACATATGGTGTGTCATATCGGAACGTAAAATCGGCTGCGAAACTTCGTTTGCGTATCTTCGGCATAGTGTGTTTAGTCATTAACGCCAAGGAGTGCATTTAGTATTCATTCTCTTAGCATCATCCTTGAACACTGAATATTAACTTTTCCACAGGGCGACTGCCGTCTGACCGCTGCAACCCAAAGGGAGGGCGATGTTCCGTGGTTTTGATCAGTGCCAGTATTTTCGAGGGAACTGTTTATTCATAACGACTGTGAAAGGTTTTTATGACATGCTAAGCGATAATATAATAAAAAGGTAGCGATAGCCTAGTGGAGAGACCGACAGACTGCTAAGCAGAAGGTCCGGGTTCGAATCTACGGCGCGCACCAATGACTTCTCGGAGTTATGTGCGTATTAAATTGTTAATTATTAAAGGAAAACATCGTGAGAAAACCTGTATGTCACAGAGTTCTTCATAATGTTCTCGAAAGCCATGTGAAGTCTGCCAATTCGCACTTCACCAGCGTGGTGGACTATGGCCTTACCCTTCTCATAGTGAGAAGAGGCCCGTGCCCAGCAGTGGGACAGTATAAAGGGCTGATGATGATGAAGCGATAATACTCATATAACTTCAAAAAGTCAGTGGTGCGCTCCGTGACTACTATTTGAACCCTTTGCATCACAGTGTGTTTGTATCTCCGCTAGGCTACCGCTGCCTCAATACAAGATTACGAATTCTTTTTAATAGAGTCACGCCTGTGTCCCCGAAGTGGTAGGCAGAGGTGTAATTACACTCACATATCACCATGAATTTTTAGCTCCCACGTAATAAGGAGCGAGCCTATTACCGTTACCGGGCACATCACCAAACGGCGTGCTGCTGCTGAAAATTCAGAAAACTCAGTAACACTTTTGCCCGGCCCGGGAATCGAACCCGGGACCGGCGATAAGCAGACGCATACGCTATCCACTGGACCACGGAGGCAGTCGACATTCGATTTACGAATAATCTAATGGAAATTTCTGTTTTCAAGATATGCAGTTTTGTCGGGCTCGACCCCATTGTTTGCTGTTTTGATTACGAGCCGCAAAATGTACCACCATCACTGCAACTAGGAGTAGCTACGACCACTATTAAGTAAGCATATGTTTGAACATGATCGCGAGCTGCCTACATTATAAGACGTAAGCGGGGGCTCCTGTTATACAATATTCACATTGGAAGGCTAACTAAAGCACTTTAATTTAGTAACTGCATTAATTGTTTAAGTTGTACTTAATTACTTGTAAATAGCAACAGACATAACTGTTGCTATTTACAAGTAATTAAGTACAATGTGAAATAGTTGCAACTTTTTTTTAATATATAAATAGGCGGCAAACGAGCAGACGGATCGCCTGATGGTAATCAATTACCGCCGCCCATGGACACAAGCAACACCACAGGAGTCACAAGTGCGTTGCCGCCCCTTGGGGTGGGGAAAAGAGATAGGATGAGGAGTTTGATGAGGGAGAAGGCATAGGGGATAGGCCTCCGGCACTCTAACTCACGAACGAAACGCAACAGTTTAAGTACTGTTACTTTACGTCGATTTTCTGTGAGAGAGTAGTACTTTCCCGGACGAGCCGACCCATTCATGCTGAAATCAGCAAGGCTACTACCTTGGAAACTCCTTACAAAAATAAAATATGTACCATAATATTGACGATTAAAAAGAGTGGCCTCGAGTTTTACTGCCCGTACTTTCTCGTGGTTCTACCTATTGCTTTGCGAACGAGGCAGTAAATGTGAACGTAGAAGCATTAAGTAATTTACTTAAAAAAAAATTACGTTCATGAGCGTCATCTTGTGACCTAGATGAATAAATGATTTTGACTTAAGACGTTTAATAACGACTGTAAATAGGCGGGAGAGCCTTGCTGAGAGGTATACTAGAAGTACTAACCTTGCAGATTATTTTGCACTAGAAGAACCCCGCGGATACACCCGCGTTATTTAAGGCTACTGCTGAGCTCACGTGGTTCATAGCGTGATGTTTTATAGCCTATAGCCTTCCTCGATTAATAGGCTATCTAACACTGAAATAATTTTTCAAATAGGACCAGTAGTTCCTGAGATTAGCGCGTTCAACCAAACAAACAAACAAACTTTTCAGCTATATATTTGTACTAGAAGATGCCCGCGGTTACATCCGCGTTATTTGAGGCTACTGCTCCGCTCTCGTCGCTCATAGCGTAATGTTATATAACCTATAGCTTTCCTCAATAAATGGGCTATCTAACAGTGACAGAATTTTTCAAATCGGGCCAGTAGTTCCTGAGATTAGCGCGTTCAACCAAACAAACAGACAAACAAACTCTTCAGCTTTATATATTCGTATAAGATAAGATTTTAATGCTTTTCGTTATGTGACCAATAGAGTAAGGTAGCGACCACAGCGTGTCTTGCCGATCGAAAGAAATCTAATCTAAGCGAAGTTTGTTCAGGTCATCCCTTGAGTTGGTGACCGTCTTTGTGGAATTTACATCAGAGCGCTACCGTACTCCGGAAAACAAACTCGTCGGTTCTTGTTTACGTTTCAGGACCCCAGACCAGAAAAATCATTAGGCCAGGGGCCCAATTCTCCTAAATAAATACAGTTTCGATATAATGTCATAATTACGTCACAAAAATCGTATTCTTCTATAATTGAATGAAATCGTAACGAGATCGTAAATTGAAACTAGTGTCAAAATATGTTTCAACGACAAGCTGTTTATTTTAAATTCTACGATAATGACATTAGGTTATCAGAATACCTCTTTTGAGTCCATTCAAAATATAATATCAATAAAATATAAAAATACGAGAATTGGGCCACTGGTCGACTGCCTTCGGGCGGCCTAAAAATACGATAACAGGGTTGACTACACACTCAAATAATAAAGCAAGAAAGACAAAAATCATCAAAGACCCAACCACTTCAACCGTCTAGACACCCTACCAGTTCCACGGCTTCCAACGATACTAATAACTGTTTATATTCCCAACATTTTAAACATATACTTAATAGTATCTTCTTGGGTTTACGCGAATGTTACACATTGAAATTAAACCAATACATCGTGATTAAATCCGTGTGGTGACGGATTAAGATTACGGAATGTCACCACCCCATGTCATCCCATGGGTGTCGTAAGAGCCGACAGAGGGAGCATATTATGCAGAGAACAGCACTGTAAGAGAAGGAAAACTTGATACAAACCCTATACCAACCCGTTTGGCCAGCGTGGTATAGTAGGCCAATTCCTCCTTTCAAAGGAGAGGCCTAGTCCAGCAGTGGACTGTTAAAGGCTGATGGTGAAATCCGTAAACTGTAGTTTAATTTCAAAATATACATAATTTTAAGTCAAACTATTTATTTTAAGTCATTTTGTTTTCTTACCACCGTGTTAGTTAAGTTTCTATGAGAATTAAGAAATGTCGATATGTTAACATCCGAACAAATATTGTACTACAAATACGGTTAACGTAATAAGACACCCACAGGATAGGCTTGTCTATTGTGGTGTCGACTGTCTACGGCTATTAATTGTTTGAATTCTTTTAGTTAATAAAGGTTTTTAATTTAATTGATTTTTAATTCTAGGCCAATTCGCCCAACGACGTCAAAATACGTGCCACCCGACTTCGACTATGTGGAAACTGGAGGCAAATACCCTGAATGTGCTGATATACCGGTCGGCTGGACCACTGATAGAACTGGACAAACAGCATTTGACAGTGAGTCGAAAAAAATAAAATAAAAACTGCTTGAGAGGTGTCTAGGGACACCCGGATGTCACGAAGTTCCTTTCGATTAATTAGTGAAGGAATTGTAATAATTTTTTTTTAAAGTTATTTCGTTTCGAAGGAGTATTTTAATTAACACTGTGACACGAGAATTTTATATATATAGATATACTCTCTCGACTTCGTAAACCCAACAGCGTATAGGTTAGAAGACGCGCACGGCTTGCTAAATACATACGTTCTGAAATTGTAATATTAAAATATAATTTGCTTTTGAATTTATTAAAGTTATAACGCGTACAATTCCTAAACACACAATGATAACATAACATAACATATCTTCACGCCTTTTATCCCCGAAGGGGTAGGCCGAGGTGTATTACACACCCACACTTCGCCAGATATGTTTCGGTCCCAATGTAATAGGGGGCGAGCCTATTGCCACCTACCGGGCACATTATTAAGCGAGCGATAATTAACATTTTTAATACACACATAACTTCGAAAAGTCAGAGGTGTGTGCCCGAGGTACCACACAATGATGTAGAGATTATAACGCGTATGAATTGGTTAGCACAATAGTAAAGAGAGGTTATAAAGCGTACTTGCTAAAAATACAAAAGCATTTATTATTGTCTGTATAAAATCTCTACTTACCTAACTCCATCAGCAATATCCGGAACTTGCGCAGTTTGTAATTGATATTTGCTTGCTTTTCTGGCGTCTATAGCAAAAAGTGTCGTTACAACTTTTCGTCTTAATTTTTTCCGTCTAGTCTAGTCTTAAGTTCCTTATCGCGCGTTGCGAAAGGGGCCCTTTCGCAACGCGCGATAAGGATCTTCGTTCCAATAATATTCTACCACTTACACACATCAACATCTAGGCCCAAACTAAGCAGAGCTTGTACTATAGATAGAAAGGATAAACATGCATAAGAATAACTATATACTTTTTTGTGTAAATATATTCATATTATACATAGAAATACCCCAATACCCATACAAGTCAAACATCCCTGTTCATGCATACAAATGTTTGAGAAAATGTTATACAATTAAACGTTGAAGAGATTGAAATGAAGTATGATCAAACATTGGACATAATACTCTCAAACTAACTATCAACCAAAAATGCATAATTCATTCGATAAGTCTTCGTTGGGTTATTCACAGTACACTAACAGTGAAACAAGCCATAATCTGTCGTTAGAAAGACTCCAGGATCTATAATGCTACCCTGGGGTACTCACCTTAAAACTCATCCTGCAATTAAATTTTCGAGAATAATGATATGCTTTTATTGGCGTTTGGGTTATTCTAGCTTAAGATGTAGTGTCTCATCGTACTAAGGTCTGCTATACGCTTTCAAATATGGTCTAGTTTTGTGCTAAACGTATTTAAAGGCTTACGACCGTTCATTTCAGAATGTATAGAGTATCAAGAGAAGTACGTATATCCGTGTGAGAGGACCGTAACGTTCTCAGATGACATGGTCAGAGGACACCACTGTCGTCACGACACTGATGGTCTGCTACCCCACGGCCTGGAAGTTGCTAAGCACGAAATGTCTCACATGGTAAGATATGATATTTATTTTTATAGAATCACGCTTGTATCCCCGAAGGGGTAAGCAGAGGCGTAATGTGTGTGTGGCGAGCCTATTTCTGTTACCAGGCACATCACCAGACTCCGTGCTGCTACTGAGAATTCGGGAAAACCCAGTAACACTTTTGCCCAACCCGGGTATCGAACCCCGGTACCTCCGAACAGCAGATGCTTTCGCTATCCACGGGACCACAGAGGCAGTCGTAAGATATCATCATCATATCAGCCAAACGACGTCCACTGCTGGACATAGGCCTCCCCCAAGGTTCTCCACACAGACCGGTCTTGAGCCGCCCCCCGCATCCAACCGCCTCCCGCGATCTCGACGAGATCGTCGGTCCACCTTGCGGGGGGCCTACCTCTGCTGCGTCGTCCGGTACGTGGCCGCCACTCCAGAACCTTTCTGCCCCAACGGCCATCGGTTCTTCGAGCTATGTGCCCTGCCCACTGCCACTTCAGCTTGGCTATCCGGAGAGCTATGTCGGCGACTTTGGTTCTACTGCGGATCTCCTCATTTCTGATTCGATCTCGCAGGGAAACTCCAAGCATAGCTCTCTCCATCGCCCTTTGAGTGACCTTGAGCCTTCTGATAAGGCCCATAGTGAGCGACCACGTCTCTGATCCGTAAGTCATCACTGGCAACACACACTGGTCAAAGACTTTCGTCTTGAGACATTGCGGAATATCGGACGAGAAGATATGTCGTAGCTTCCCGAACGCTGCCCAACCGAGTTGGATTCGACGATTGACCTCCTTCTCGAAGTTGGACCTACCTAATTGGACTACTTGTCCCAGGTAGATATACTTGTCGACAACTTCGAGCGTAGAGTTCCCAACCTGAATAGGAGCAGGTACAACATGGACGTTCGACATGATTTTCGTCTTGTCCATGTTCATCTTAAGACCTACTTGTTGGGAGACTCTACAGAGGCCATCGAGCATTGTGCCTAGGTCTTCCATGGTCTCAGCCATGACTACGATATCGTCTGCGAATCGAAGGTGAGTGATGTACTCGCCGTTGATGTTGATGCCGAGTCCATTCCAGTCCAGAAGCTTGAAAACATCCTTCAGCGCAAACAGTTTCGGGGATATGACATCCCCCCGTCTCACTCCTCGCTGGAGTTGAATAGGTTTCGAACTCTGGTCCTGGAGGCGGACTGACATAGTGGCGTTTTCATACAAACACTTCAGCACTTCGATATATCGGTAGTCAATCCGGCACCGTTGGAGAGACTGTAGCACCGCCCAGGTTTCGATCGAATCGAGGGCTTTCTCATAGTCCACAAACGCCAAGCATAGGGGCTGGTTATACTCCTCGGACTTCTGTATAACCTGCCGCAGCGTATGTATGTGGTCTATGGTACTATAGCCTTTGCGGAAACCGGCTTGTTCGGGAGGCTGGAAGTCGTCTAGCTTGCTCTCAAGACGATTCGTGATGACCCTCGAAAACAGCTTGTAGACGTGGCTCAGAAGTGTGATGGGTCTGTAGTTCTTTAAGAGGGTTTTGATCCCCTTTCTTAAAGAAAAGCACCACCACACCTCTGTGCCACGCCTGTGGCGTTTTACCCTCGAGAATGACGGAATCAAATAGCTTCCGAAGGGCTTCTCTAGCGGGTGCACCGCCAGCCTTCAGAAGCTCGCTCGTAATTCCGTCATCACCCGGCGCCTTGTTGTTTTTGAGCTGTTTGAGAGCCACACTAATCTCGTGCGTGCTGACGTCCGGGATATCTTCGGTATAGTGTCGGGTCAATCCAGCTCTAGGGTCTGACGCTGGAGTACTTGCGGGTTGTTGCGTTGTCGTGTATAGCTGTCCATAAAACCTTCCAATCTCCTCCAAGAGCTCAGGCTTGGACGATACGATTCTGCCATCCTCCGTCTTCACCTTTGTCAGCTGACTCTGCCCAACAGACAGATCCCTCTGGAACACTTTGTCGTAAGATATACTAAATGTATAATTGTAAACTTTGATAAGTAAGTTTCCAAAGCTGTGATTTCGCTACGTATGTTCGTTTCATTCTGTGTCCTTATCTAACTTCGTAACACGTGTTTATGGCATTAACTAAAATAAAGCTAAGCATAAGAGATAGGTTTTACTCCAGGCAAAAATACTATTAGTTTGGTCTATCTCAAATCCGAATGAGATGGGTATCTCATCTTATCTGAGTCCATCTCATTAATCCCAGGTAAAACAGGGACGCCTCTCAAATCTTTTGCTTTCTTTTTAACCGACTTCAAAAAAAAAAGGAGGAGGTTCTCAATTCGGCCGGTATATTTTGTTTTTCGATGTATGTACACCGATTCCACCGAGGTTTCTGAACTGATTTACGTAATTCTTTTTTTGTTTGATGCGAAATAGTGTCGAATTGGTCCCATAAAAAACATGATTTATGTAGGCTCAGTAGTTTTTATTTTATAAGCATTTTTTTATTTACTTTATACTATCCCGATGGCTGAAATTCCTATGTATGTATAATATTGTGACGGCCGGTGTTATGTCAAATTGTCAACACTACAGTCGTCAAGGACTACTGACATCTACACGACAAACTGGCTGGTCGTCAAACATAATAATTAGCAAAAAGGTTTGAAGACTATTTTATTATTTGCAAATTACAGTTTTAAGTTAGAAGACGTACACACTCTGTGAAGTGTTCGCTAAATTCGCCACTAACTGGCAACAAGGCGAAGGCCGTATGGTTACATCCGCTTTACGTTCTGAAGGCGTGTGTTCAAATCCCAGTCATGTGGATTTTTTTGCAATTTGGAAAATGTTTCAAGGACGTAAAACATGCGGTAATGCCAATTATTTTACGGTATTCTTCAAAACAAGTGAATATAGAAAAAAACTAAGGATTGAATGAAACAAGACTGACTCCATCAGGATAGTTCTTCAAAATTTAATACTATAACTGATTCATCTGGCCAAAATTAAATTGCACTTTCAGCTCTGTAATACATGCTCATAATTATGGCAATAGGAATACCAAAGAACATAATTATTAAATATTTGAATGAGGGACTCGTTTTTATTATAAAGTAGTTTTCAAGATATCAATATTCAAATATTTTGTGCCCAGATGGATCAGAATCTGTTGCGGATGAATTAAAAACAGAAATGAAAAACTTTATTAAGAAAACCATTATATTTTAACAACTACAATAATCTTTTTTTATAAAAACGATTAAGTGTCATATCACGGAAGAAACACTTCTGAAACTCTAAAACAGTATTTAATAATTATTTTATTGTATGGCCAAGCGAGAATATTGTAAGATAACAAAAAATAAACCTTTTGCTTAAATTTGTAATGCAATCAATTCTTATAGGTACAAAAAATATCATATTTAATTGCTACATATATCATACATACATATGGTGCTATGACCATGCGAATTAGGCACAGATGAATCAAGATTTAGCCTATAATCATGTATAACACATCATACATACAGACTTTACTATTGACACTTTTCTACACCAATCTATAACTTAAAAGCGTCTCTCAAAACGCAGACTGAAGTTGCAATAATAAAATAAATTTTATAAAATAGGCATTGTAATCAGAATGTCGAAGACGATTGAAATATATACCTTCGTAACACCAGGATCTTAGCCATCCAGCCCCAGGTACACCTAGCTCGTCCGTAGCACGACTGGCTTCCCCCCACCACGGGAAACCAGACTCTCATAATCATTACCCAACCAAGTACGGTCAAGTGTCTTTTACGCTATATTAATCACTTCATATTTATTTATTTATAAATACATTAAGGTATTTATAACTAATACATATTTTTTTTCTCAGAGGGCTATTCATTTCCTCTCGTTAATGCAATAATAAAATTTATATTGATTTATGAAAGGGAAAATGCGATATCGACTATTTTATTCCGGACAATGGCAGACAGACACGACGTATAAATCAGAAGAACGAAGTTCAAATACTTTTTTTTGTACTTAGTTAGTCTGCAATTATTTCAAATATATAATTTGGCCAATATACGGATTAAGCTAAACTGTAGGTACAATAAATTACAGATCGTTTTGTTAGTTGGTTACAGAAATATTCCCATAGACATCGAAAGTGTTGTCTCTGAAGAACTACCCATAACCAATTTACAAGATGAATTATAGGAAAATTACAGGAGAAAGATTGGAGAGGGAACGAAAAAAAAACATACATACATATACTCACGCCTTTTTCCCGCCAGGATAGGCAGAGACAACGGAACGCCACTTACTTCTATCCTTACAAACCTCACGCGCTGCCTCTACATTCATTACTCTTCTCATACATGCTCGCCGGTTCCTAAATCGGAATCCTATCAATCAGTCTCACCCCACACATACTACGCAGTGATCGCATCTCACCTGCGTTAATTCTGCTTTCATAGAAAAAAATAAAGTATAAAAAAAAACATGATTCCATCCTGTTTTTTTTTAATTTTATTAGTTAACTATAAAAATTAATTTTGATATAACTGTCTCAGTCGCTGCATTTCCTGTAGTGCTTTGCTGTCAGGTGGTCTGTTTAATAACTTAGATGGCTCTAAATCACTTAATGCGATACCATCTAAATTCTTCACTCGACTTAAAGCTACATAAATATCTGACCTTTCGCGATTTTTTTTCCCCAAGGTCTATCACTGCCCTCTCCAATGTTGTACCTTGGAGCTTGTGAACAGTGACAGCCCAACCTAAAATTAGCGGGAGCATTAATCTCTCAACATCACCGTAACCTTTATTCGCTTGAAAAGTTGCAGATGCTGGTGTGATTGATACTAGACCCTCCGCTTCTTTTACCCTAGTGCCCACAGTTTGATCATCAAATTTAATGAACACTGCTTCGGGCAGTTCTCCTGCTTCTAGTCGATCACGGCGAAGGGCTGGCCACTTTATTTTTTTAATAATTCCCATTGCTCCGTTGACTAGTCCGTCTTAGACCGCCATATTCCTTCTTAACATCACCCTGGAGCCTACGCCTATTTTTATGCTGTGTAACAATCCTCCACACTTGTTTGATTTTTTATATTTATTTTCTAACTGTCATATTAACCCGTAAACCTAACTTTAAAAAAAGTTGACCAAAAAGTTTTGTACTTCTTTACTTAAAACGTAAGCAAATTGTAATTTTTTGATTAAATTAAAAAAATATACTCGCTTAGTATATATGCTTCTCATTCATTTTATAAAAATAAATCTGCATGAAAATTATCAATTCTCTAATAAATAAATAAAGAATTTATTGGGGACCTAGCTTCCCCACGTGTGTACATGTGTTGCTTGAAATCGCGTGTGTCGCTAATGCTACTGCTACACCTGCGTTAGCGTTAACGTTAATGGCAATGCCCAATAACGCGTTAGTTAACGCTTTAAAAAAATCGCATTAGAAATTAGTATTTTAACGCGTTAAAACGTTGGCCACATCTACGTAGCGCCTAAATTAACGCCCTAATTGACGCGTTAAGACGCAGATCTAGCAGGAGCATAAGGGTTAATCTATGACTTTCTGACGTGTCCAAAATTAGCTTTTTACATTTTTATGGAAATAAATATGTTTGAGTTTACACTAAAAAGTATTAAATAAACATAACTACGTTAAAAAAACCGGCTTCAAAAACTAAAAAGTAAAAATAATAAAGATTTAATATTAATTAAATACCTATTATTTATACTTATGTGCTATTTACTAATAGGCTTGAAGTCGGTGCCAAGCCTTTAACAAATAATGATATTTTAATCACTTAAATGAATACGAGCAAATTTATGATCATCGTCGTCAGCCTGCCGTAGTCAACTGCTGGATATAGGCCTCTCCAATGGCACGCCACTGAGCCCGATTTTCGGCTCTTTGTGTCCAGCTGCTGCCAGCCACTTTGCGTATATCGTCATTCCATCTAGCCGGAGGGCGTCCTACACTACGTTTGCCAAGGCGCGGTCTCCACTCTAGAACACGACTACTCCAACGGTTATCGGTTCTGCGACAAATGTGACTAGCCCACTGCCACTTCAGCTTGCTAATTCTTTGAGCTATGTCGATTACCTTGATTCTCTGTCGGATCACTTCCTTGATAAATTTATTATTTTACAAACTATTGTTTAATAAACTACTCATTAGATAATATATTTACTATAAAAAAGTTATTATGTTTAGCATAATAACATTAATTTACAAATTGATTATTTTTTAAACATGTTATTTGGCAAAACAACGTAAAGCATAAATAACATTTGACAAAATGCATTGCTTGGTAAATATTTTACTAACCAAAATCTACGTTAATACAACAATCTTTGTGTAGGGTCAACTGAAACAATGGCTGGTTAGGTTAGGTTAGCACTGCGACCACAAGCCACCACTGCCAGAACCGAATTCTACTTATTTCACTTAATTCAGGCAGAAGGTATTTTTTCAAAAGACTTGAGTTATATGGAATTAGTATTAATACAAAATTATTACTTGCCTATAAATAATCAGTCCAAGATAAAAATTGCAACCATGCAATTAAATATTTTAAAATTTTTGCGTAAGTATTGGTTAGAAATTAGTTATAATCGATTTTAAACTTTCGCGGTTTGTATACATCATACAAAAATAATTAAGCGGGTCTTAATCGCGTTAACTTAACTTATTAGCTTGGTCGCGGAGAGACTGTCTCTCCGCGACCAAGCTCGGTGCAAGACGAGCGAAACGTCGGAAACAAATAGGTATTTACACCGTTAATAAGTTAAGTTAACGCGATTAAGACCCGCTTAATTATTTTTGTATGATAGAAATTAGTTATTTTTAAAAACTATTAATTATCTTCTAACTTTTTGTACAATCACCAATTTGGCAAACGAATTATTTAGTCTGATGATTATTTTTAAAATAATTATTTAACATTTTAATTATTTTCTAAGTAAAACATTTGCGTAACCAGTATTATGCCAAATGATAGTTTTTAAAAAAATATGTTTGCGAAATGAAAGTTTGTCAAATGATTAGTTTTTCAAACGTTGTTTGTAAAACGATCTTTTGTCATACGTTTTTTGTCAAACAGTAGTAAACCAAATAATAGGTATTTAATTAATATTAAATCTTTATTATTTTTACTTTTAAGTTTTTGAAGTCGGTTTTTTTAACGTAGTTATGTTTATGTAAGTTGTCGTCGAACTTATTAACTAACTTGATATTTTTTATTGACAGGTGACACTTGGCTTCGGCGATGACTTAGATAATGTTCGGTGGCTCTGCGGCGGCAGCGTCATCAGCGAAAACTTTATCTTAACGGCGGCACACTGCACGCGTTCTTTACAAGAGTAAGGACATACATAGTTTAATATAAGTAATTTAAACATAAATCTGTTAATTTACCCCATGGCCTCCCTCTCTCTTTCAATCCCTCTACTTTCATCAAATCAAATCAATTTATTTGTGAAACAAAGGTATTAACATTTTAAATAGATCTTATGAACTAGATAGTGCGCTATGTCTTGTCAATTTTGACATACAAATATTTATAGAAAAAACATACATGCATGTGTAGTTATGAGCTTATTAACATATATTATAAGAAATTATTTACATATTGGAATTGAATTAAGTAAATAGTTTACATTAAATTACAATACTTTAAATCTTCTTTCGTATTAAATTATCATTTAAAAATTCTTCAATTTTATAATAACATTTGTCAATAAGTAATAATGTGAGAGCTTTTTAAATTTTACTAGTGGCCTATTTTTGATATTGTCAGGTATTTTATTGTATTTTTTTAAATTTTTAGCAATGCCAAAAAATCTCTTTTGTATTAAAGGTGTCTTGCATTTTATATTACACAACTGTGACAAATATTGATTACGGCATTCTTTTTATGTCAGAAATTTTTTTGAACAAGTGAGGTTTGTTTTTTATAAATACTGCAGATTCTAAAATATACAATGCTGGTAGTGTTAGTATTTTTTGTGATTTAAAGGATGGATGGTACCATATATCAGTAGTCTTTAATCCACACATACATAGATCTTATACAGCATTTTTTGGATCCTAAATATAAGTTCCCTGTCAGTTGATTGTCCAAAAAATTATTCCGTACCGTAGCACTGAAGCCACTATTCCATGATAAGCTGTCAGTAACGTGCTAATATTTACTTTTTTAGATAATTGATACAGTGCGTATGCAGATTTACTCAGTCTGTTACATAAGTGTTCTATTTGTGGTTTCCATGTTAATTTCTTGCCTACCGTTATACCTAAAAACTTAGCAGTATTAACTATTTCTATTTTGTAATTTTTATAAATCAAATTTAAAGTGGGATTTGCCCGACGTTGGTGGAATTGCATGATTTTAGTTTTGTCTAAATTTCTTACTAAGTTGTTACAATTAAGCCAATAAATTTTCGTCAGTTTTTCATTAATCTCGTTTTCATAATTATTGGGATTTGTGCATTCTATTATAGTTGTGCTATCATCGGCAAAGAAAACCATTTTTTGTTGTGTCATCTTTGGGTGATCGTTGATATATATTAAGAAGAGTAATAAAGGTCCAAGCACGCTACCCTGGGGTATGCCGGACACCTAAGGTTCGGCGTGCCGTACCTTAGGAGTCATGGTTTTGATATGAAAGTGGTTTTTTATTTTAGTTTTAGGACATAATCTAATAATTTCAGTACACTGGTATCTATTGCTTAGGTATGATTCTAAAAGGTCGAGGATATTTCCTCTTATACCATAAGCATGTAATTTTTGTACAAGTAGTGTATGATCTATGTAGTCAAAGGCTTTACTCATGTCAGTGAAGATAGCACAAAAAGGATTTTTATGATCAACACATGACATGACAGAGGAAAGTAAATCTAATATAGCCATATTTATTCCACATTTCTTTCGAAATCCTTTTTGTTCCACACAAAATAAATAATATTTCATGTCAGCACTTGCTTACCTACATATATATCATCTCCTCACAGCCAAAGGACTTCCATTCACTTTCTCGTCTATAGGCCCACTTTCAGACTAATAATAGTAATTTTGCTTATTTCAGTGGAAACGTGACATACGTGGTAGTAGGGGCAGTGACTTTAAAGGAGCAGGGTGACAGAGCCTCCACATTCAAGGTGAAGAGAGCCATTCCACATCCAAATTGGAAGCGATCCAGTTTGTATAACGATATAGCACTGCTGGAACTGGAAAACCCGTAAGTACCAATATTCTTAATTTTGTGACACAGAACCTTTGTAGTTCATCAGAAAATGTCCAGATAGAATAGATCTAGACATCGAAAACCCAGTGGAGATACCAACAGACTGCTATAATGAAGAAGATATATCGGTTTTAAGCTTTCGCGATTTGTATACATCAAACAAAGTAAATTAGCTGGTCAATCGCGTACAACTAACTTATTTAAGTTACCAACAACGTCGGAACCAAATAGGTATTTATACTTTAAATAAGTTAATTGTACGCGATTAAGACCCGCTAATTTACTTTGTCTACACTTAAATATAATATTATAAAGAGGAAACATTTGTATATTGTTTGTTTGTAATGGATAAACTCAAAAACTACTGGACCGATTTTAAAAATTCTTTCACCATTAGAAAGCTAAATTATCTGCGAGTAACATAGGCTATATTTTATTTTAGAAAAAATAGGGGTCCGTAAGATATTTGGGATTTTCGGGTACGCGAAGTAGTTCCCTCAGGACGCGGGTGAAACCGCGGGAAACGGCTAGTATGAAGATATATCGGATTCAAATTCATGACGCGCACTACTGACATTCACTCTCTGATTTATCAATCGCTCGTATCTCGAAGACCTCGTTAAGCCGTCAGTCCCAGCTGTCATAAAGATCTTTGGTAGTAGATAGGGTGTCCCTTGAATATCAAAATGAGTAAAATGTCTGTGTTACTAACTGGCAGACAATGCACAGCCGTAACTACCGTGCACTAGCTGAAATTCGGCATGTATGCGCACTAAGAAGTGATCCGTGTGGTGACGGATTAAGAATACGGAATGTCACCACCCCCTATCATCCCATGGGTGTCGTAAGAGCCGACAGAGGGAGCATATTATGCAGAGAACAGCATTGTAAGAGAAGGAAAACTTGATACAAACCCTATACCAACACGTTTGGCCAGCGTGGTATAGTAGGCCAATTCCTCCTTTCAAAGGAGAGGCCTAGTCCAGCAGTGGTCTGTTAAAGGCTGATGATGATGAAGAAGTGATTGTCCAAAATTCCCAAGGGATCGAGCAGAAAATAAAAAAAATGTACTGGTAGGTACGGCTGTAGGTATCCTCTTGTCCTATAATGATTATGGATAAAACTGCGACAGCCTAGTGGTGTACGTAACGGACTGGCGAGACGATGGTCTCGGGTTCGATCCCCAGGTACCCCAGGCACACACCACTGATTTTTCGAAGTTATTTGTGAATAAAAAATGTTAATTATCGCTCACGTATTAATTTGCCCGGTAGATGGCAATTGACTCGCCCCCTATTACATTGGGACCGAAACATAACTGGCGAAGTGTGGGTGTGTAATACACCTCTGCCTACCCCTTCAGGGATAAAGGTGTGAATTTATGTATTACTAGACCTCGCCAGCGGCTTCGCCCACGTCAATTATACATACCTATTAAAACCTTCCTCATGAATCATTCTATCTATTAAAAAAAACGTATTAAAATCCGAGGCGTAGTTTTTAAGATTTAAGCATACATAGGGACAGACAGACAGAAGACAGAATTTGTTTTATACTATGTAGTGATGTTATATTTTTTATTTTTCAGGATGACGTTAAGTCAGTTCCTGGTTCCAGCATGTCTGGATGTCGGAGGTCCTGTGAACGACTCCCATGTCCTCGCAGGCACTTGGGGCTACAACAGCAGGGCACAGACCTTCAAGGATACCCTACAGAAGATACTTTTTTATTGTACAATAGGCAAACTACTAGCCGGATTGCCTGATGGTAAGCGATTACCGCTGCCCATGGACACAAGCATCAAGGGAGCCACACCAAGGGAGCCACGGTAGTAGAGCCTTGCTGATTTCAGCATGAGTGGGCCGTATCGACCGAGGGAGTACTACCCTCTCACAGAAAATCGACGTAAAGCAACAGTACCTAGACTGTTGTGTTTCGTTCGGTGACTGAGAAGTGCCGAAGGGCCTATCCCCTATTCCTTCTACCTCATCCTATCCCTTTTCCCAACCCCAAGGGACGGCAACGCACTTGTGACTCCTGTGGTGTTGCTTGTGTCCATGGGCGGCGGTAATTGCTTACCATCAGGCGATCCGTCTGCTCGTTTGCCGCCTATTACCCTAAAAAAAGCCACAAGTGCATTGCCGACCTGTTGGAAAAAATAATAGGAAGAGGAGCGTGCTGAGGGAAAATAAAGAGGATGAGGTCTCCGGCACTCTTAACTGAATTGTTGGTCTATGGGTTGGTGAACTTAGCTGCTAAGGTAGAGGTCGTGGTTTCGATTCCCATCTAAGACAACTCTTTGTGTGATGAGCACAATAATTTTTCTCTATCTGGATAAGGTAAGGTATTTATCAAATGTACAGTCAGCAACCATGTCCATACTTTCTTTATACGTCTGTGGTCCATACACGAGCTTTTTAAACAAGCTGATTTGTTTGCTAGTATTCCCTTCTGGTGATTCTAGGGCCACAATGGAGTGTTTCTACCCTCTATACATGGGATTCCAAAATGCACCACTTTGGAGCACCATGTGTTTCTCCACATCGCTGTCACTGCGTAGGGACTGTCAACAGCAGGAGCGCAGGTCGTACTTAACGACACGCCAATCTGAATGAGATACTTCGCCGGGCTCTTGTCACCGCTGGCGTTCCAGCCCAACTTGAACCGCAGGGCTTGGCACGCGACGATGGCAAAAGATCAGACGAGCCATGAAAGCTGGGTAGGCCTTTGGTGTGGGACGCAACAAGTGTCGATACCTTTGCGTCATCTCATCTTCTGCTGCTACAGCGGAGTCTCTCAAACGGCGCAAATACATGAACCTAGTAGGGGATTATATATTTGCCGTTTGTCGAAGCGTTGGGACCATGGGGCCTAAGTGCAAGATCTCTTTTTATAGATCTCTCAAAGAGATTGGTAGACGCCTCGCGTGACCTGAAGGCTGGCCTGTATTTGACACAAAAGATCAGCATTGCCATACAACGTGGCAATGCTGCCAGCATTCTGGGCACGCTCCCAATTGATGGCGATGCGGAGGATTTCCATGACGCCCTTTAAAATTTTTTTTTTGCCTTTTTTATGTACTGGTTTTTATTTGTTAGGTACTTAAGTAAAGAAATAATTGTTTTATTTTATGTGTACATATATAGACACCTAGGAATACTTTGGAGCATGTAGAATTTTTAATAATTATTATGTAATATTACAACTCTGCCTACCTCTTCGGATATACATGAGTCTAAAAGAAAGGAGGTTATTATGATGATAATGTTTTGCTCAGATCACTCTTCGGAAGCACCCGGTGAAGGTTTGCTCAGACAAGTACGAAGCTTCGAGACGAGCGGCGCTTGGCTTCGACCCACAGCTGCAGTACTGCTTCGGGGCCACTCAACCGGACAGGGACACTTGTCAGGTAAAATCTAATACTAATATATCACCAATTTCTTTTCCACTTTTCCTAGTCTGGACTGGATTTTTTGAACAACCCATTCGCGATGTAATTTTTAAGATGCAAAAGGACAATGGCAGATCTCCATACATCAAAATGTCTGAAATTAAATTGAAGCGTACAGTAATAAAAAATATATCAAAAAAATTCGCCGTAAGTAACAGAGTCTATAAATGATTCTATTTTCACTCGGGCAAGCCGGAAAAAGAAGATATCGGTGTTTTAATTTTTAGTTAAGCATGAACAAAGTAGGTATGTTTGAACTATTAAATGACATAATGTCAGATTGTCATCAAAACGCAGAAGTATTCTGTAGCATCTCACTGTCACAGCTAAAGGGATAAATTCAGACACGTTTACTTTTGTGAGCGATTCGCACGGCTCGAGGAAGTGGCTTGACCACTGTGTAGTTACTAAAGCGGCCCGCGTGCCTCAGTAGTTAAAGCGTATGTGCGGTATGATACACTGTGGTCAGACCATTACCCTCTAGTGCTTGAGTGTGTTTTTGACACCTTATGTTCGAAACATTACAGCGCCGGTAAATCAGATAATTTAATTGTATGGGCGGATAAAAGTCATGAGCAAACGCAATGTTATAGTGCGGCTTGTCATGAAAGGTTAAGATGCATAGACTTACCGGAACAATTAATACGCTGTTGCGACTTTGTTTGCAATGATAACCGTCATCAAAGTATCATTGATAGACTGTACAGTGATATTGTGAGTGCTCTGAGTGAGTCCGCCGTAATAAGTCGGACACGTAGTAATCGTAGAAGAAAGAATGTAGTAGTAGGTTGGAACAAATATGTCGATAATGCATACCGGACCGCCAGACAGAAATTCACTCAGTGGGTATATTTTGGCAAGCCTACATTGGGTGTCTTATACGAAGAGATGTGTGAAGCCAGAAAGATTTTTAAGTTGCGATTAAAATGGTGTCAAGATCATGCGGACCAAATAAAAATGGAAATTCTGGCTTCACATCATTCGAACTCAGACTTTCGTTCATTCTGGAAGCATACCAATAGATTGAGTAGTAAGCCTGGCCTACCGGTATCTATCAGCGGTGTAAGTGATCCCTTGCGTATTGCCGACCTCTTTATGGACCATTTTATGGTGACATCCCCGCTGGGTCCGTCACAGTCGATGCCTACTGCTTTGGACCAAAGTGAGCCAGGAATCAGATTCACAGCCAAAGAAGTGAATCGTATTGTTAGTAGTATGTCTAGAGGTAAATCCCCTGGTCATGATGGTCTCAGCATTGAGCATCTCAAGTTTGCGGGCCCCCATTTACCAAGAGTGTTGGCAATGCTGTTCAACCTTTGTATAAGCCATGGCTACTTACCTAGTCAAATGACTAAAACGATTGTACAACCTATTGTTAAAAATAAAACTGGTGACATTGCGGACTTAACCAATTATAGGCCTATTTCTCTGGCCACTGTGATCGCGAAGGTACTTGACAGTCTACTTAACGCACAACTGAATAAATACATTAAGTTACATGATAAGTTCGGATTCCGACCTGGTTTGTCCACTAATAGCGCCATCTTGTGTCTTAAGTGGGCTGTTAAGTACTATTCGAATCGGAATACACCTACTTACGCTTGCTTCCTTGATTTATCCAGGGCTTTTGATCTGGTTTCCTACGATATTCTCTGGACCAAGTTGGAAAGAACCGGTGTTCCTGTTATACTTATAAATATATTGAAATATTGGTATGGGAACCAGATTAATCATGTGCGTTGGGGAGGCGAGCTTTCGAGACCATTTACGCTCAAGTGTGGTGTGAGACAGGGAGGGTTAAGCTCTCCAACGCTATTCAACCTATATGTTAACGAACTGATTGAGACACTCAGCAGGGACCGCGTTGGCTGTTACATAGATAGCATCTGTGTGAATAACAATTCTTACGCTGATGATATGGCACTCCTCAGTGCCTCAATCTGTGGTTTGAGGCGATTGGTATCAATCTGTGAAGACTATGCTAGACGTCACGGATTGATATATAATGTCAAAAAGAGCGAAGTCATGGTCTTTGAGGCCGGGGGTCGATGTCCAGAAGTTGTACCACCAGTTACACTGAATGGATCACCACTAGCCCGAGTCTGTACTTTCAAATATCTGGGACATATTCTGACTGCCGACCTCAAGGACAATGCTGACATTGAAAGGGAACGGAGAGCGCTGTCGGTTAGAGCTAATATGATAGCTCGCCGGTTTGCACGTTGCTCCAGAGATGTTACAGTAACTCTATTTCGAGCATACTGTACATCGTTTTACACGTGTAACCTGTGGGCAAATTACACTCAGAAATCGTACAGCGCTCTTCGAGTCCAGTTTAATAATGCGTTCCGGGTGTTGATGGGACTGCCCCGTTTCTGTAGCGCATCAGGGATGTTTGCTGAAGCCCGAGTGGATTGCTTTTTTACCACAATGCGCAAAAGATTCGCCTCTCTGGTGCGCTGCGTGCGGGCCAGTCCCAATAACATACTTAGCGGTATTGCCAGCAGACTGGACTGTGAATATATTAATCATTGTGCTAAGCTGTCTACGTCTGTTATAAGTGTATGTGTGTAAACTACTAACATAGATAATAAGTTAAAATTGTTACTAACAAAAATGAGTCAATGTTACTTGAATAAAAAGATTTTATTATTATATTATTATTATAAAGACAAAGGCAGAGCTGCACATTTTACATCAATTTTATGTGAAATCGATACAATATCCATACGATGCTCTGGCGCTTTTATTTGATGTAAAAGTTGTTTTGCTTCAAAAATATTAGTTTATTGATATAATGTTGATTATAGATTAAATAACTGCATTTTAATAATAATATTTTAAACCAAACCAACCCTATAAAGATCCATCGTATCGATTACTTATTTAATAATCGATACGGATCTAGCATTCACGTCTATTCCTGTCACATGATTGTCTATGGCAACAATCAAATAATAAAGTAGGTACCTAACTAGGTACCTACTACCTAGTAGGTACCTAGTTAGGTACCTACTTTATTATTATTTTATTTCTTATTATTACTTTATTATTATTATTACCTATTTTATGATGATAAAAAGCATTCCAATTGATTACGAACTCGTAATCAATTGGAATGCTTTTTATCATCATAAAATACTCCGGCTTTAACGAGACAAAGTGAAAATATTAAAAATCGTAGAAAAAATACAGTTTGTTTTGTTTATATGAAGTTTAAGGTCACCTCAACAAACCCAGACCAAATTCTGCCATTGTTCTGTTATATAACTAAAATAGTTTTCATCCAATTATCAGAGCGTGTAGGTCGCTCTTCTAAGGATCTTAGACCACGGCAGGTAATCTTCATACAAAATATTTCAACCTTAGTCTATGGCACTCACATATCTTATTTGACAGTTACCTCCCACCCCAAACCAATGAATACAGATTTACATAATAGAAGCGCATCTCTTAAGAATTTTGTGTGCCGATTCCAAGTGACGAATTGGCGGTTGTCAGTGAAGTACGTAGTTGGCGTCGTTGGCGGCGCTGGCGTCGTTCTCCGTCTCTCTTGCTCTCGTAGTTAAGATACACAGGAGGAACCTTCGCCTCTCTTGCACTCATAGAGATAGCTGTCACAGACTCACAGCACGACTGCCACGCCGCCAAGCGGTAATTTGGGTCACAGAAAGTTTGTCTACAGAGCGCCCATAAGAAATGCGCCTCTATTAATAAATATCTATGCTCTATGCCCGAACCCCTGGAACCTATCGCCATTTTTGCTAATATGTCAATTTGTCAAAGTTTTGACAATTATGACAGTTTTGTAAACGTATTTATTTCCGTAACTTATCCTCTCAATTTCTGAAGCTGTTATATCATCATATACAAGAAGTGCTGTGTTGCGACATGTGCTAGTAGACGAAAGGACGTCAGATTCCCATGTTTCCAAAAAGTGAGACAGGACTCAAAAAGTGGTTGCAGTCCATTAATTGTGAACGATGAAGCTTCGCAGCTTAAGTTTCCAGGAACTTCGTAAACAGTTTGTGTGCCAAAAGCATTTCGAGAAGAGGTTTCTTTCTGCAACGTGCGATAGAGTTCGTCTTTAAATATTAAAAGGCACGGATGTCTTCCGACTACAAAACAAATCTACCTTACTTATCTTTTACCTGTGATGCAATGTAAAGCTTTAAATAAATTTAAAACTAAATTAAAAATAAGACGAAGCGAAAAAGCAGTGTTTTATTTTAGAAATGTCCTTTCTTAACTTAAAATAGTAAAATGGATATTTCCTACTAGGAAAAATTTGGCTGAATCATTCTTAATCATTGCCCGAAACGTTACCGATGAAAAAAAAAAACAACTGTCATTTATGATATGCGAGCCAGTCCAGTTTTGATCTATGGGAGTGCTCCGTCTGTACGTTAGTACAATATAGTCTGTGACGAATTAGCGGTTGTCAGTGAAGTACGTAGTTGGCGTCGTTGGCAGCGCTGGCGTCGTTCTCCGTCTCTCTTGCTCTCGTAGTCAAGATACACAGGAGGAACCTTCGTCTCTCTTGTACTCATAGAGATAGCTGTCACAAACTCACAGCACGACTGCCACGCCGCCAAGCGGTAATTTGGGTCACAGAAAGTTTGTCTACAGAGCGCCCATAAGAAATGCTCCTCTATTAATAAATATCTATGCTCTATGCCCGAACCCCTGGAACCTATCGCCATTTTTGCTAATATGTCAATTTGTCAAAGTTTTGACAATTATGACAGTTTTGTAAACAGCAACATTAGTTTCAACAAAGTTAATCGAGTGAAGTTTTGCATTTATTTATTTCCGTAACTTATCCTCTCAATTTCTGAAGCTGTTATATCATCATATACAAGAAGTGCTGTGTTGCGACATGTGCTAGTAGACGAAAGGACGTCAGATTCCCATGTTTCCAAAAAGTGAGACAGGACTCAAAAAGTGGTTGCAGTCCATTAATTGTGAACGATGAAGCTTCGCAGCTTAAGTTTCCAGGAACTTCGTAAACAGTTTGTGTGCCAAAAGCATTTCGAGAAGAGGTTTCTTTCTGCAACGTGCGATAGAGTTCGTCTTTAAATATTAAAAGGCACGGATGTCTTCCGACTACAAAACAAATCTACCTTACTTATCTTTTACCTGTGATGCAATGTAAAGCTTTAAATAAATTTAAAACTAAATTAAAAATAAGACGAAGCGAAAAAGCAGTGTTTTATTTTAGAAAATATTCTTCTATTCTTAACTTAAAATAGTAAAATGGATATTTCCTACTAGGAAAAATTTGGCTGAATCATTCTTAATCATTGCCCGAAACGTTAGCGATGAAAAAAAAAAACAACTGTCATTTATGATATGTGAGCCTAAAGGCCCGCACAAACTATCTGTCGCGACTTACTGTCGCGACTTACGGTCGCGACAGAAGGGTATCTGGACAAGGAAAATCCATTCAAGTGTGCACACTATCGGACGTCTGTCGCGGACGTGACCTTGAGCGTTCAGACGTCCGAAAGCAATCTGGGAAAATGACAGCAAACGTCCGCGGACGTTTACAAACGTCCGCGGACGTTTACTGTCATCCGTATATTGTCCATGGTACGGCCTTAATATTGATTTTATACAGAATATAGTCAAAAAATGTTAAATTCACTTTCAATTCAACAGTTCTGCTTTACTTCAAGATCTACCAATAATATAATCTAATAGTGCTAACTGCTAGTGCCCTGAATTAAGAAAATAAGCTCCTACCTAGCCATAGTGTATCGCATAGACAGCATGGCGTGTCTATGGTTGTATCGGACGCGGACGCGACAGAAAGCCGCGTCCGAAAGGGTGTGCACACTATGTGTCGCGACTTACTGTCGCGACAGTAAGTCGCGTCCGAACAGTTTGCGTGCGCCTTAAGTCCAGTTTTGATCTATGGGAGTGCTCCGTCTGTACGTTAGTACAATATAGTCTGTGATCTTGGACTATCAATAAACTTGTATAATCGATCGTTTATATTTTAAGGTGCTCGCAATTACTGTTGTCGAGTGTTGTGACAACGCTTAGTGTGATCCAAAAACTGTTTTTTTTTGAGAGTCTGTGTGTACTTTTTGTCCAATGCTTCAAAACTTTGTAAAGTCCTCCACGGCACAAGATTTATTCCTAGTGCAAGAGCATTCTTTAAAATCTGTTTTCGGCGCTCTCTCACCGAACAGTACGTTTACGTCGGCACTTATTCTGTGCGAGTGTAGTACTTCCCCTGTCGAACTGGCACATTCAGACTGACATCAGTAATACTCTGCTAAATTCTAACCTATAAACCTATTTAAGGGTACCGATATCTAGGTACTAAATATGACAATGTTTCAGGGGGACAGTGGAAGCGGGATACTAGTGAAGAGCAAAGCAGTACATTGTATGTATATCGTGGTAGGAGTGACGTCTTACGGCCGGGGGTTCTGCGGCAACGTGGAGGAACCGGCCATCTACACCAGGGTGGTGGCCTACGTACCTTGGATCGAGAGCATTGTGTGGCCTTGATATACGACTTGTCAACTGTGTAAAATAAAATAAATAAATTTAAATTAAAGAATATTTTTATAAATTAAAATGAAAAATAGTATGTCTTTTAAAACTTATAACTAGGGAATTTTAGACAAATTAAATAGTTGCCATGATAGTTTTTTACTGCATTAGATTTTAGCGCCGCCTACGCTATGCGCCATCAGCAAAATAGTTCGCGACAAAAAGCGTTGGTGACATAACAGATCCCAGGGGCACTCCTTATTAACCCTGCAGGAAGAAATTTTTAAACCTGAGGTCATGGAAATCAGGGACCTGAGTTTATACTCGAATACTGCAAAATAGTTGTACAATTAGGTTAGCAGGCTGAAAGCCGGCAGTTTAGAATTTGCAAATGGGTGACAAACTTAATCTAAGGCTTTAGTAAACTCAAGACAAAGAATAGCTGTGCTTGTTCATTAAGTCGTTAAGGTGTTTACTTTTTAGACAGAATACTAGTTAATCCATATACCCATTGTCATCTTACCTGCAACTGAAAAGGGACAGTACTATATCCACGGTCTTCTTCTTCTTAAGTGTCAATAACGAGTTATTTCAAGCAAGTTTCTTATCTTATTCGCCTACTCGCAGCCACCCTTACTATATTTTCGGCAGTGTTCATAAGTCTTGAAAAGAACATGAGCAGTTAGGGCATGATAACAAGTGATTTACCGTCACATTGTGTATCGTCACGTTGTGTGGGTCACAACATCAAGGTTTGCGGTGCTATGAATAATGGAGGTGTATTCGTGAATACGTAAGTTCTTAAGCTACTACAACGGATAGCTATCACAGCCAAAGTCAAAGTTAAGTTTTGAGGATGTTTGGATCTATTATTGTTTGTTGTACTATCACGCAAGAACTACCGAAATGTTTTGATGAAATTTTGCATAATGCTTACGAGTCATCCTCTTAGCGTTAACCCAGTTTCAATCAGGGGTCCACTTACTAGTGAGCGACTGCCGGTCGATGCGATATTCCATGGTTTAGACTAGCGTCAATTTATTTAGAAGGTACTGACGCCCTGTAAAGACTGTCAAAGATCTTCATGACAACCAGGACCGACGGCTTAACGTGCTCTCCGAGGCACGAGACAAGTGATAATTAACAATTCAATACGCACATAACTCCGAAAAGTCATTGGTGCGCGCCATCGATTCGAACCCGATACCCTCTGCATGGCAGTTGGTATATCCACTCGGCTATTGTTGTCTTGCATAGCATCGAGTAAACATTAGAATAGCTTTGAATACTATATTCTCCATAGCTGTTCCTACGCGGGCTAAGTCAAGAGCAGAATTTGGATAATTATAAAATTAATGAAGCTAACTGCAACAATTGTGGGTGCACAAAAAATATTCTACTGCTGGGCCCGAGCTTTTGCCAACTATGGGAAGGGTTCAGATATTCTGCACCACACAAATCTTTGTCTAAGCACGTTTAGGTTGACCTCATCAAGATGAAAAGTGGCAAAGGATTCGTCCGTGATGGAAAAGTAGGAGCAGGATGAGGGAAAACGAAAAGGAGATAGAAAAATGGCGACCACGTCATCTTAATATATAAAATCCTTGCGTTACTGACTGACTGACAGACACGCTACAGCCGAAACTATTGGGTGCAGGAAGCTGAAATTTGGCATGTATGTTCCTTGGGGACCGTAGGGGTGCACTAAGAAGGGATTGCCCGAAATTCCCACGGGATCGGCCAAAACGGGTAAATTTAAAAAAAAAATGCAGGCGTAGCTGCTGGCGTCCTCTAGTTTTGAATAAGGGTTTTTTAGTTAGTTACAAACTTTTCTTTTACTTCAATTTTATCTGACTTATGAAATGATCTAGTACATTTTACAACGCTTATTAGACATTTGCCAGAAGTACAGACCGGGCACAACTTAGTGGGAGTCAAGCCCCCAGATAAAGGAACAATGAAATAAAAGCATGATATGTTCGGTTATTTATTTATTTATCAGATTCTCCCACAGTTATTACAATATATACATCACTAAAACTATACATATAACAAGCTTTAAAACAAAAAATGTGAATACCACATGCATCAGAAAGTAAAATTGTAATTAATTGTAATGAAAAGCAACAGTGTTAGTGAGTAACTAAAAATATAAACATAAAATAAATTGAATATTGTGTAATTAGAGGTCTTTAACTATTTATATACCTAACACATTTTTGCAATATTCAACTTTAATCTTCAGTAGGTGGGTATTAAAATTTGACAATGTGATCTATTCCTATACATATCATAATTATTATTTTTGTTACAAAATTATTAGAAAGTTGGCACAACAAACAAAAAAAATACAAATATAAATGCCAATAAACTTAAATTAATGTCGATTGATAATAATTTTAAATGAAAATTTAAAATAAATTAAAAGTAAATCTAAATTAGAAGTAAATTCCATAATCCATTAAATTCGTTCTAATCAAGCACTTTCATTATAAATTAATTAAAGTTTAAAAAAACAAGAAAAACACGCTTTTATAAATGCAAATACCTACTTGATACTTGATGGCACGGGCTGTTTCCGCAACTCCACGTCTTGGCGTGTATTTTGCGATGCAAATACCTATAAAACAACGATCCATAATATTTTTTTTATGTGCATTTATAAAAGCTTGTTTTTATAGTGTTTTTTAAACTGTCTGCGCCACAATCAAATTAGCCAAAATATGTAATTAAATTTAATATATTTATGGACAGAAAGCCATTTACTCAAACACGCACAAAATTAAAACAAATATTATTACTCTAGCAACATTCACTCAACAATCTACGCAAATTCATTACTTTTTAACACTCGATAACCAATCAAAATCCTTCTATTATTCTCTTCTTACTTCCGCGTATATCCTGTTCCGCTTCCTACCCACCCTGATCCAATCAATCAGTGACGTTCGAAAATCGCTCGATACAACTCGCGCTCGCGACGTTCCGTCGTGTGTGTGCAACTCTGACTTTGTGGGTGGCTTATCAGCTTCTAAGGGCCTGTTCACGAGATCGGTCTAAGCGGCGAGCGGCGCGGCGGGCGGCGCGGCAGAGCGTCGTGCACGCCACGACCGGCGACCCCACAGTAGCGGTAAACGCAGCGGAAAATGTGGACGTATTTGGGCCGACGGAGTTATCTTTGTGTAAGTATACGGTATACCTACAATATTGTCGACATTGGATCTTCATTTCTCATAAGTATTTTATATCAAAGGAATGATGCATATTCGCAATTAATGAAGCGTTGAATAGGTACCTACACAACGTAGATTACGTTAAGTAGGTAAACCACCTTTTAAGTTTCATAGTAGCTGTGTCTGTACCTAAATAGGTACATATGTACATTACACAATGTTTTAATGTTTGCGATTAATATTAAAACCTATCATTATATTCTGTAAAACATTGTTTCATTACATTTCGCAACGTTTTATTAACATTTTTGTATCTAAACAGCGGATGTGTTGCTATCCATACACGCGACCGTTTTAAAATTTCGACTCGTATTCATTACCGCCACAAAATATTTAACAAATAGTTTAACCGCCTAGTTCGTCCCTCGCGAAAAGTTGTCTATGCCACTCGGAGTCGTGGCGTCGGACTCGGTCGCAGTACGTTTGTTCCCGCCGCTCGCTGCACCGCCTGCCGCACCGCTGGCCGCGCAGCCATTCGCGCTAAAAAAAACGCGCACGTTATCGCTGTGCGCGGCGGCTCGTGGCGTGCTTCGAACGTTTTCATACATTTGATCTTACCGCTCGCCGCCCCGCGCTAAGCCGCCGCTCAGAGCGGCAAGGTCGTGACAGGGCCGTAAGACCTTGGGGACAACACTGCTTCGCTTCAAGCTATCGAAGAAAACACCCTAAGCAAGCTCCATTAATCCGCTCCATTTGTAAGTACTCCAAGCCTTATCCTATCATATTAGCACCCACAATTTCCTGGTCCCTCACGCCGAATTAAAAACAAAATACACTCACTCAATCTCTCTCTCACTCATCTAATCACACACTCACAATACTTTCGCAAAACGCTTCTCACGCAATTAATATCAATAAAGATTACGGCAGCCATTGTCGTATTTCTCGCTACTCGCTCCGCAAAAACACACGCTCTTTGCGTTATTTATACATTTGTGTATTCATATTTTAGTATGCGCACATAAATTTAACGCTTATTTCACGCACTTAAAAACACTTAGGCATCCACATAAATTATACTAGATTTCAACACTCAAAATTTCGCTTAGCCTTAATAAATGACCAGAAGAATTTTGTATTATTGGCTACCTTATTCTCTATATCGTTAATGTAATTGTTATAATCAATTGGCTATGGCACAATCATTTATTATTTTCTATGAAAACCTTCTGAAACTAGAATGCTTGCCACGCATGCGGGCGTAAACACGTACTGGTCCTATCGAGCCGGACATTTTGCTCGAAAGCCCGAATGTGCGTGGCACGGCGCGTGCTTCATTATGTACTTTAAAGCCAGACAATGCTCTCGATCCAGGGCACATAGGCCACCACTCGGGTGTAGATCGCAGGTTGTGACACATTGCCGCACTGCTTGCCGTACGACGTAAGTCCCATGATTGTATACATACAATGCACTGTCTTGCTCTTTACTAAAATGCCGCCGCCACCGTCTCCCTGAAAAATATTATATAACTTAGACTTAATTTTTATGTAAGTAATAAGCGGCAAATGAGCAGACGCATCGGCCATGAACACAAGCATCACTAGAGGAGTCACAAGTGCGTTGCCGTCCTACGGGTTAAGAAAAGGAATAGAAGGGTAGTAGTAAGGAATCTATTTCCTCCTCATAGGAGGAAATAGAGAATAGGCCTCCGGCACTCTCACTCACCGAACGAAACGTAACAGTTAACGTGGATATTTTGTGAGACGATATATACGAGTACTTCCCCGGTCGAGCCGCCACGTACACGCCGAAATCAGCAAGGCTCTACTACCTCTCACCAGAAGCCATATTATGTTGAACCACGTGTTCAGTGGACTAACTATTTTTGTTTTATAACAGCTATAATCGTCCTAGGGATATCCCCGTTACATCCGTGGAAGCGCTTGAACCTAACGAAGTAAACTATAAAAAGTAATGTATCTTCGCGGAAAACAGTTTGGAGAGGACTTTCGGTCTCCTAACGCAAACGTCACCTATGCAATATCACGCCCGTCTGGTAGCCTCCCGAATAACAGTTAAACTACAATTGCACCGCTCAAAATACGAACTCACAACTCACAAAATTCCGCGTTTAGTGACGTTTTGCACCCTTGGTCACGAAAATGACTGGTACATACCTCACACGTATCTCTGCCTAGTGTACTCGCCGCGTAGCAGGTCTGAAGTTGTGGATCGAAGCCAAGTACTGCCCGTCGCTCCGGTGTGTGGAAGTCTGAGCACACCTTCACGGGGTGTTTGTGAAGAATTACCTGATGAAATAATTCAAATTAGTTCAGTTTCAGTATCAACTTAGTCATCAAAATACTATAATAATTATAATATTCTACCACATTCACACAACACCATCTAGTCCAAAACTAAGCAGTGCTTGTACTATGGGTACTAGACAATGGATAAACATACATACGAGGTATAAAAGCACCCTTAACGAAAACTGAAATCCCGTATTGTACCAATTATTACGAAATTTTTTCACTTCGACACCATACCTGGGAAATCACTGGTTCTGGAGATATTGTGGTTCAAAGTCACCATACAATTTTTCTAATTAGGTACCAAAACGATGAATTTACCCCGCTAATTTGTTCTATAGATGTCCTATGCACCTATGGATAAGAAGGTATTTCGAGCATTGCACGCGCGCTCTTTTAATTGTGGTTTAAAATATGAGTCTTCTTAAAAAAATATTTTCTCAATTATTATATTTTGAAAGTAACTTAAAGTTTCAAAATTAAAATAAGCATAATGAGTTATACAAGAATCGAAAAATTAAAATTAAATTTAGCAGGCGTCATGGAACTCATCCGCATCGCAGTCAATTGGAAGCGTGCCCAGAATACTGGCAGCATTGCCTCGTTGGATAGCAATGTTCATCTTTTGTGCCAAATACGTGCCAGACCTCTGGTCACCCGAGGCGTCGATCAATCTTTTTGCGAGATCTCTAAAAAGGGATCTCACACTTGGACCCCATGGCCCCAAGGTTTCAACCCCAAACGGCTCAAATACGTAATCTCCTATTAGATTTACGTATTTGCGCCGTTTAAGGGTCTCCGCTGAAGCAGCAGCAGCGCCCGCACAACCTGCTGTGCTAGGAAGATGATATGGCGCAAGAGTATCGACACACGTCGCGTCCCATACTAAAGGCCTACCCAGCATCCATGGCAGCAAAGACATCCCGTCCGGTCTTTTGCCATCGTCGCGTGCCAAGCCCTGAGGTTCAAGTTGGGCTGGAACGCCAGCGCTGACAAGAGCACGGCGCAGTATGTCATTAAGGTTGGCGTGTCGTGAAATACGACCTGCGTTCCTGCTGCATGACAGAACATGGTGACCAAGGCTATCAACAGCATCTCCACAGTGACAGCGATGCGGAGAGACACATAATGCGCCTAAACGGAGGCAAGTAGCGAAGCGAAAGGTTGTATTGTCCAACATGGTACCTATATTGGACGATGGCAGTGCCTGAAGTCAGGGGCCAGATTCCCATTTTCCCACAGCCAGTAGGCGAGTACGCTCCACAGTGTTGGCCGATGTATTAAGGAGTTTTCTCGTACCACACTGCAAAGCGGCCTATCGTACCATACCCCGAAACTTATCCTCCCAGAGGCAATGGCCTCTGGGAGGACAAGTTTCGGGGTATGGTCAGTTACTGGACAAGCCTTAATCCAAGCGTTCATGGCATCGGTCTTACACGGCACCTCCGAATCTACCAGTGTAGGTGCTAAAATTTTCCTGGTCAATTCTGCAGTGCTGTGGACCGACGACAAGAGCGCTGGCAGGACACCGACAAGGAAATTTTGCGAACGCCGAGGCCGCCCAAGCGCACTAGGTCGTTCAGGGCCACATTCAAAATTTTACTAAAGATATTCTGTATAATATTGTCAATTTGAATGAGTGGAGTGGGATTTTCCCAAAAAGGTAAAGACCGTAATGCGTGTGTAAATTCAGGGACAAAAAGAAAATATCGAATAATAGTGAAAGCCATCGCAGCATCTATATAATTTTTGAGCAGCCTGTCTGAAATTTCACTAAAATTTTGATTCTTTTTCTGCAAAAAGGAATCAAAACCATCGTCTAAAATTGGGGACCCTAGGAGGCGAAGAGAACTTTTTTCAACTTGGATGATATTGGGATCCAAATATTGAAATTTTGAAAGAATAGAGAATTTATCTAATTTGTCATTAATAAAAATTTCGCATTTGCCTCTATTCAGTTAAGCACAAGCCTATGGATAAAAAAAAATAGGAGTGCCAGATCTTGATATATTATTATCTTGGTATTATATTTGCTTAGTATGACTTGGCATGGTGTCTAAAACGAATAGACTTTGGCTTGGTGATGGGCGTGTCATCCTCTATATAATTTTCTTTGTAAATACAAAAATGTTAATTGAACTATGGTTTACAGATTTTATTACGAATGTCTTCAAACCAATATATAGTGGAACATTTTGGCCGATTTCATGGGAATTAAAAAAATCCCTTTTAATTTTTAATGCACCCCTGCGGTTCCCAAGTCCCTACTTTCTTGCGTCCAATTGCTTTGGCTGTGCGTTATCTGTCAGTCAGTCAGTAACGCAAGAACTTTATAAATACAGATTGCCGTCTAAAGTCTTACCTTTTGCAGCCTGTCGGCTAATTTGAATTTATTCTTTGGAGTTATTCCCCAACTCACAGCTAGTACGCTGGAGTCATTCACGGGTCCACCGACGTCCAGACAAGCCGGTACCAGGAATTGACTCAGCGGGATCCTAGGAAACAACAATCATATCAGACAGTTGAATTTTTTAGTGTATTCAAATAAGTCGACGGATCATCTGATGTCAAGCGATTACCGCGGCACATGGACACAAGCAACACAAGTGCGTTGTCGGCCTCTCTCTCTGGGATGGGAAAAGGAATAGGAGGAGGACTGGGATGAGGGAGAATGAAAACGGGAAAAGGCACTATCACTCACCGAACAACAATACTGTTACTTTTCATCCATATTCTATAAAAATATGGTTACCTACGTAGTAATAATACTTATAAACGTTCTTTATTCTTTTGGATTCGGGTTGCAATATCACGCAGCGATAGCCAAGGAGATACCCAATAGTTGCCAATAAACTGCCATGCAGAGGGTATCGGGTTCGGATCCACGGTGCGCGCCAATGACATCGAAGTTATGTGCGTATTAAATTGTTAATTATCGCTGTCTCCGTGCCTTGGAGAGGAGATCTTTGCCAGTCTTTATGGGGAGGCAGTGCCTCTGACTAAACTGATACTAGTCTAAACCATGTTATATGCCTATCCTTTGGGTTGCGGTGGTCAGACAGGACATGACTCTGTGGAAAAGCTGTTTTGCGGTTGGGTTTCAACTCGGATAACGTGAAAAGGATCATGATAAACTACGAGCAGTCTGAGCCTAATCCTTTTATAGTGAGAAGATGCCTTTGGCCAGCAGTGGGACAGTTTAGAGTTGAGTAGATGGATCGCTTGATGTCAAAGTCAAAGTTAAAATCATTTATTCATCTAGGTCACAAGGTGACGCTTATGAACGTCAAATTTTAATATACATTACTTAATGCTTCTACATTTACATTTACTGCCCATTCGTAAAGCAATAGGTAGAACCACGAGAAAGAACGGGCAATAAAACTCGTGGCCACTCTTTTTAATCGCCAGTGTTATGTTACATATTTTGTTTTTGTAAGGAGCTGCAACTGTTTCACATTGTAAATAATTACTTGTAAATAGTAATTAGGAACGTACATAATACTTAAATAATTAATGCAGTTACCAATTTAACTGCTGTAGTAGCCTTCCAGTGTGAATATTGTGTAACAGGAGCATCCACTTACGTCTTATAATGTAGGCAACTCGCGACCATGTTCAGAACTATGGTGGAAATATATGTTACAGAAGTGACTGTATATGAATACACAAAATTACTAAAACATTAGTTTACAGCCCATAATCACGAGTTATCTTCATCTTACAGTGCAGTAAAACTTTAATAAAATTAGTGGAACAACAATGCAAATGTAAATGTAGTACCTAAGTTGAATGACCTAATAATACATGAACAGTAATTTAAAAGAACTAGAAATATTATATAAAGATTAACTGAAAAATGCAAAGTATCTATATAATTCTAATTAGGTATAAAGATCATGAGTTGTCTAGCGTAAATGACCAGGTATCCTTATCACTGAAATAATCATTAATAGTATATTAACCTTTCTTAATAAGGCAGTCTTTTATTTTAGTTTTAAATGTACTAAATGGTAATTCTAAAAGACTAATTGGTATTTTATTGTATATACGAATACCTAGCCCTACAAAAGAATTATTAACTTTATGTTATCGATGATAAGGGGCATATAACCTAAGCCTGTTTCGAGTATTTATGTTATGTATATCGCTTTTTGTGGTAAATAAACCTATATTTTGCCTAATGTACGAAATATTAGCAAATAAAAATTGCAAGGCTACTGTAAAAATTCCTATAGACTTAAAGCGTTCCCTAAGAGTATCTTTTGCACCTAACATGTATATTGCTCTTACCGCTCGTTTTTGTAGAACGAAGATATTCTGAATATCCGCAGCGTTGCCCCATAACAAAATGCCGTAGGACATAACACTGTGAAAATAGCTAAAATAAACTGAACGAGCCGTGTCGATGTCAGTAAGTTGCCTAACTTTTCTGACGGCATACGCAGCAGAGCTTAGCTTTCCTGCAAGACATGCTATATGTGCACCCCATTGTAACTTATTATCTAATGTAATACCTAGGAACACTGTAGAGTCTACTGTGTCAAGTTCCTCCCTATCTAGCATAATATTAGGCCCTGTTGTCTTACATTAGGTAAAGCAAATTTAACGCATTTAGTTTTCCTAGAATTAAGTACTAGGTTATTTGCTGTAAACCATTGTGTAACTTGTAATAGTGCATTATTCACATCATCAAATTGATTTCTATTCCTATCTACTTTAAAAATAAGTGACGTATCATCTGCAAAAAGTACAACATCACAGATGTTTTTTAATAAAAAAGGTAAGTCACTAATATACACGCTGATTTTTTATTGGTTTTGGAGCGAAAGCCATCTTATTACTTATAGTTATTAGAACCTAACCAGCTAATAATATTTGAAATATAGGCTAAAAAAATCTTGAGAAATTAATTAATTTAATAGTACGAGAACACGAAGTATCCACTTCGCCGCACAGTGGCGAACTACGAGCGATCGTGTCACACACACACACTGGCATTAGTCAATAGTCATTGAACTGTTATTTCCGCCCTCCCGCTCCCCGCCATGCGCGCGCGTCACCCTCCATTGCAGGGACGTCAGCAGGGGGCGGCGGGGGCGCGGCGGAGGCGCGGCGGGGTGCGGCCGTGCGGTGCGGGCGCAAGTTGACCTTCAGTCTTAAGAAATTAGGTCAATGGGACAGTCGTAGTGGTATATCACGCTCCCGTCACTCTGTGTCCGTGTTACGTCATAAAACTACAATCGTGCATCCTTACAATATTGATGTGTTCGCTAGTGGATTGATAGGCCGCAACCTGAGCTGACTCCATAGGGTTTTATTAGTGGATCGAGGTTATAAGGTTTGTGTACAAAGAAGAAACGGAGTAGCGAGAACGCGAGAAACATGTGTGTGCAAATGTGTAAATTGATTGTGATATACCTAAGCAGAAGACTGTAAAGGTAAGTGATTTGCTTGAGTCGCAAACCTTCAAAGAACTCACAGCCTTAGTGGGAGCTGAACACCACCTTACCACCTCTTACCATCCCGCAGCTAACGGCCTAGTGGGGCGACTACATCGCCAGCTCAAGGCCGCCATCACATGCCATGCCACCTCCAGCTGGACAGAAGTTCTGCCTTGGGTCCTCCTGGGCATCCGCAGCGCATGGAAGGAAGACCTGCAAGCATCAACAGCCGAACTGGTCTACGGTGAAACGCTCCGTCTTCCCGGACAGTTTTTCACCTCAACACCGGACGAGCTGGTGAACCCGAGCAACTTAGTCAGCAGGCTGCGCTCCCACATCAGCAAGCTAGCCCCGCAACCCACGTCATGGCACACTGCCATGGCCGCCAATTCTACGTGCCCAAAGATCTGGAAACTGCAACCCATGTCTTCCTACGTCAGGGTCCAGTCAAGAGGTCACTTCAATCACCTTACTTGGGTCCCTACAAGGTGTTACGTCGGGATAAGAAGACCTTCGATATCGACATAAACGGGAAGCAGCAAAGGGTTACCATAGACCGATTAAAACCAGCCTACATGACGAGGGAGACTCCAGTAAATACCCAAGTACAGCAGACCGGAGAAGACCAGAATACCGTCAGAAAGACGAGGAGTGGACGTGTTGTCAGATTCCCAGACTACTTTCGCCCGTAGTCACGGTCTTACGGGGGGAGTGGTGTGGCGGCTCACCCACTACTTAGGCAAGTTAACTCGCCCGTTTGAACGAGCCACAGGATTACACCACTACTACGTCACATCGTATGATGTTAGTGCCGCGTGCAAACGCTCAGGCCGTGTGCGTAACTTAGCGCCGCCCTTAACAAGATGGCGACAACCATTCTTTTGTTCACGCCACAGGTAAGCAAGATGGTCGCCCGCGCATCTTTTGTGTTCGCGTTGGCCACCATGTTGTGGGCGTTCTACTCCTGCGCAAAAGCGTCAAGCGCGAACACTATTTAGCGTTATTACTATTAATTATATTTTTGTATAAATACTGCTTGTTTAGAAAATGTAATTACACTTCGCCTTACTTACTCCTTGCGCTAATCTAGCTTAGATCCTTGCTTACTGTTCTTGTTTATTTTATTTTTTTCCCCTTGCTCAAGAAGTTCCTAGAGTAAATAATTAGTAATAGTTAGTTAGTTAGCTTAGGGTTAGGGAAACATGTTGCAGCAAGAAGATAGGCAGCATTCTTAAAGCCTACACTGGTGACCCCGAAAAGAACAGCAGATATGGAGTCAAGAGAACAACAGCAGTCCAGCACATACAAGGACGTGTGCCACGAAGCGTGCAAGGTTGCAGTGAAATCTCCGGTATTCAACCCAGATGACCCAGTACTATGGTTTGCCCAGCTTGAAGGTCAGTTCATTTTATCCAATATTACAGTGGACAGTACGAAGTTCTACCACGTACTAGCACAACTGGAACCGCAGCATACAGCGGAAGTAAGAGACCTGATCATCACCCCTCCAGCTACTGGTAAATATGACAAGCTGAAGGCTGAGCTGATAAAGAGGTTGTCGGCGTCCCAGGAACATAAAACTAAGCAACTCCTACAGCACGCAGAGCTAGGCGATAGCAAGCCGTCACAATTTTTACGGCACTTACAGAATTTAGCTGGCTTGAATATACCCGACGATTTCATCCGGACCATCTGGGCAAGCAGACTACCCACTAACCTGCAAACCATAGTCGCATCGCAGCCAAATATGTCATTGAACGACATAGCAGAGTTGGCTGATCGGATAAATGACATCGTTCCAGTGAACAGTCAAGTAGCTAGCACAAGCACTGGAACGCCAGCAACATCTGCATCTATAGGTAACGCTTTGGATGTACTTACACAGACAGTGGCTGAATTAACCCGCAAATTAGAAGTGATGAGTACAGAGCTTCGTGAACACCAACGTTCCCGGTCCCAGGACAGAAAACGTTGGCCTCCCAGGCGTTATCGGTCCCGATCTCGATCCCGACCCAAGGATCACCCGTACTGTTGGTACCATTACCGATTAGGCGATCGAGTTACGCGATGCACGCAACCATCTAACCAAAAGTCGGGAAACCCCAAAGGCAACCAGTAGTGGCGGAAAGTGGTTGCCCAGCTACAACGAGCCGCCTGTTCATTACGGATCGCAAATCGAAAGTGCAATATCTCGTCGATACGGGTTCAGACCTGTGCGTCTTTCCGCGATCCGCCGTTCGGGAACCTCGAGTGAAGACAAAGTACGAGTTGTTCGCAGCTAATGGGACAGTCATAGCTACCTACGGCGACCTCCCACTGACTTTGGACTTAGGCCTTCGTCGAGCATTCACATGGCGCTTCATTGTCGCCGATGTCTCGAAGCCCATCATCGGCGTCGACTTTCTCGGCTATTACAACCTACTTGTCGACGTCCGAAACCAACGTTTAGTAGACGGTATTACAGCACTTACCGTCGCGGCAGTATGTCAGACCACTGCGGAGAACATATCATCAGTGCGCACCATCCACAATGATACACCATACCACCAGCTGCTGAAGAAATTTTCTGAAATAACACGAACAGCTGGCAAATCAGGTAGTCCCAAACATAGTACTGTTCATCATATATGTACTACTCCCGGTCCGCCCGTATCCAGTCGACCACGACGCCTTGATTCAAGACGGCTTAAGGCGGCTAAGCAGGAGGTTGAAGAGATGCTGCAAAACGGCACGGCACGTCGTTCTGAGAGCGCCTGGTCGTCTCCCTTTCACTTAGCTCTCAAGAAGAACGATGGATGGAGACCTTGCGGGGACTACAGGGCTTTAAACGCGCGTACCATTCCTGACCGGTACCCTGTCAGACACATACAGGACTTTGCGCAACAGCTGACGGGTAGCACCATCTACTCTACGGTCGATTTAGTTAAGGCCTATAACCAATTGCCAGTGGCGGAAGAAGACATACCAAAAACCGCAATTACGACACCTTTTGGCTTATATGAATTCCCGTTCATGACGTTCGGACTTCGTAATGCCGCGCAGACCTTCCAGCGCTTCATGGACGAGTTCTTACGAGGGCTGGACTTCTGCTACGGTTTTTTAGACGACATTCTAATCTTTAGCAGTAGTAGCAAACAACATCTGGAACACCTGCAGCAGTTATTTACAAGACTATCAGATTATGGAGTACTGATAAACACCAACAAATGTATATTTGGTCAATCACAGGTCAGTTTTTTGGGCTATACCGTTTCAGCAGCCGGCATCCAGCCTCTCGAATCCAAAGTACAAGCCATACAAGAGTTCCCGGTACCTAGGACCATAAAGGAACTCAGAAGATTCCTGGGAATGATAAATTTTTATCGCCGGTTTATTCCAGCTGCAGCATCTATGCAGGCACTTTTAAATGAACTGTTAGCAGGTCCTAAGGTCAAAGGCTCGCACCCTGTGGAGATGACTCCAGCAAGAATGGAGGCCTTCAATAACTGTAAGCTTAGTCTTTCGCAAGCAACTCTCTTAGTGCATCCAGATCCACAAGCTGAGTTGAGCATACAGACAGACGCTTCGGATTCAGCAATTGGCGCGGTACTCCAGCAAAGAAAGCAGGAAGAATGGGAACCACTCGCATTCTTTTCAAGAAAACTGAGTACATCTCAAACTAAGTATAGCCCTTACGACAGAGAACTCTTAGCGATATACGAGGCGATTAAATATTTCAGGTTCATGGTGGAGGCAAGGACATTCACAGACCACAAGCCGTTGACATATGCCTTCACGTCACCTAGAGAAAACTGTTCTCCGCGTCAGTTCCGCTACCTGGACTACATCAGTCAGTTCACCTGCGATATCAAATTCGTAGCAGGCAAAGATAATGTGGTCGCAGATGCTTTATCACGTATTGATGAACTCACTTTGCCCATAGATTACCAGTGCTTGGCCAGTGAACAGCAAAACGACGCAGAGCTGCGAGACTTGATCGAGAACGGTTCATCCCTGAAGTTGGAAAAGATGAAGCTGTCTGAATCAGACGTGGAGGTCTACTGTGACGTGTCAGCAGGTCTTCGCTCATACATCACCAGGTAATATCGAAGACAGGTATTCGACACGCTACACAACCTGAGTCACCCGGGAGCCAAAGCAACGGTTCGTTTAGTGACCCAGCAGTATGTATGGCCTGGCATTAGACGGGACTGTCGAAAATGGGCCTAGGAGTGTCAGCAATGTCAAAGGAGTAAAGTGTCACGACATACAAAATCACCATTGACAACTTTTGAAACACCGTCAGCACGATTTCGCCACATCCACCTAGATTTAGTAGGTCCTTTACCAGTTTCCTCTGGCTTCAGGTACTGCCTCACTGTCGTCGAACGAACTACGCGATGGCCTGAGGCGTATCCACTACAGGATATAACAGCTGAGACCTGCGCAGCGGCCCTCACTTCAGGCTGGATCGCGAGGTTCGGCTGTCCCGAGCGCATCACTACAGATCGGGGCAGACAGTTTGAGTCGCAAACCTTCAAAGAACTCACAGCCTTAGTGGGAGCTGAACACCACCTTACCACCTCTTACCATCCCGCAGCTAACGGCCTAGTGGAGCGACTACATCGCCAGCTCAAGGCAGCCATCACATGCCATGCCACCTCCAGCTGGACAGAAGTTCTGCCTTGGGTCCTCCTGGGCATCCGCAGCGCATGGAAGGAAGACCTGCAAGCATCAACAGCCGAACTGGTCTACGGTGAAACGCTCCGTCTTCCCGGACAGTTTTTCACCTCAACACCGGACGAGCGGGTGAACCCGAGCAACTTAGTCAGCAGGCTGCGCTCCCATCAGCAAGCTAGCCCCGCAACCCACGTCATGGCACACTGGTACAGGCCGCCAATTCTACGTGCCCAAAGATCTGGAAACTGCAACCCATGTCTTCCTACGTCAGGGTCCAGTCAAGAGGTCACTTCAATCACCTTACTTGGGTCCCTACAAGGTGTTACGTCGGGATAAGAAGACCTTCAATATTGACATAAACGGGAAGCAGCAAAGGGTTACCATAGACCGATTAAAACCAGCCTACATGACGAGGGAGACTCCAGTAAATACCCAAGTACAGCAGACCGGAGAAGACCAGAATACCGTCAGAAAGACGAGGAGTGGACGTGTTGTCAGATTCCCAGACTACTTTCGCCCGTAGTCACGGTCTCACGGGGGGAGTGGTGTGGCGGCTCACCCACTACTTAGGCAAGTTAACTCGCCCGTTTGAACGAGCCACAGGATCACACCACTACTACGTCACATCGTATGATGTTAGTGCCGCCTGCAAACGCTCAGGCCGTGTGCGTAACTTAGCGCCGCCCCTAACAAGATGGCGACAACCATTCTTTTGTTCACGCCACAGGTAGGGAAGATGGTCGCCCGCGCATCTTTTGTGTTCGCGTCGGCCACCATGTTGTGGGCGTTCTACTCCTACGCAAAAGTGTCAAGCGCGAACACTATTTAGCGTTATTACTATTAATTATATTTTTGTATAAATACTGCTTGTTTAGAAAATGTAATTACACTTCGCCTTACTTACTCCTTGCGCTAATCTAGCTTAGATCCTTGCTTACTGTTCTTGTTTAGGTATTTTATTTTTTTTCCCTTGCTCAAGAAGTTCCTAGAGTAAATAATTAGTAATAGTTAGTTAGTTAGCTTAGGGTTAGGGAAACATATTGCAGCAAGAAGATAGGCAGCATTCTTGAAGCCTACATAGGTAATTTAGAGGATGTAGTCCCATTTACATCGACACACTGAAATCTCTGCCGCAGGTACGAATCGACAACACTAAGTGCGGTTTTCTCTACGCCGTAGTGGCGGAGCTTACGCAGTAGCGTGTCGTGCTGAACGCAGTCAAATGCTTTAGATAGGGGACAGAACACTCCAATAGCATACTTTGATGACTCCCAAGCACTATAAACGTGTTTTATGAGAGCAACACCCGCATCAGTAGTGGATCTACCTTTAGTAAATCCGTATTGATCTTTGTGAAGCAGACTATTTAAATTAAAGTGGTTTAGTAGCTGCTTTAAAAGAATCTTTTCAAATATTTTACTAAATGCCGGCTAGATAGATATGGGCCTAAAATTATTAATTTCATTTTTACTGCCAGATTTGAATAAGGGTATAATTTTACTTAATTTCATCAAATCCGGAAATACGCCTAGGTCAAAGCATTGATTAAAAATTATAGATAGGTGAGGCGCAACAGTCTCAACTACAGTACCTAAAATTTTTATTGAAATGCCCCAAAAGTCACCGGTATTTTTAATATTAATTGAATTATATGCGATCAATATATCTCGCGGGGTAACGTGCTCGAATCTAAACACGCTCTTGCATTCAGGTACACTGCTAAGCAAAAAATTTCCAGCGTCTAAAGATGATGATTGTAAACAGCTAGTAGTTGTTAAAGGTATGCTCGCAAAGAAACTAATGAACATATGTGCTACTTGAGTTTTATTGGTGACTAATAAATTGTTTTCTTTAAGTTCAAATTGGTTTTCCCGTGGTCGTGCTCTTCCTGTTTCATTATTTATAAATTTCCAAGTTTCTTTAATTATATTTTTTGAATGCTTAATTTTACTACTAATAAATTTATGGTATGCAGTTAAGATGGTAAGCAGTTACCCTCGCCGGCGGTGTTACAGGTGTTCACACGCGTTACACCGCGGGAGCCGCAAGTGTGCTGCCGGTCTTTTCAAAATGAGTACATTCTTTTCCTAAAAGGTTGAATATTGTATTTCTTTAGCTCCAGTATTGCCTCATTCGCCTCGACAGCAGAGAAGTTCTCTACCATTAAAAACCAATTTCCGCATTATTCTATGTCTTCGTTATAATTTTTCATCAGAGGAGTCCGGTATTTTAAAACTTTTTCTATTGCAACAGTTGGGGTGGTTAATCCGAGGTGCGTTGTGGCTTCCATTAGTATACAATAGAGTTCCCCCTAATTTAATCAGCTATAAAACAATGTTCATTATATAACCTTGTATAATGTATACTAATCGCGAAAGTTTAATATCGTTTAACCTTGTATAATGTATAATGTTCATTGCTACTTACGGTTTCTCAATCTCCAGAAGTGCTATATCATTGTAGAAGCTCGGCGGATTGTAGTTTGGGTGTTTGATGACTCTCTTCACCTTGAAGGTCTTGTCTCTGTTCGTCAGATCCTCAGGGGTTACCACACCCACCACCACGAAAGACACATCCCCACTGAAATTACCACGTGGAAACGAATATTAAATAGGCCAATCATTACACTGTTCTATCAGCAGTGTAATTATTGGTTAGCTAATAGGGTCCTGGCTGTCATGAAGATCTTTGACAGTCGTTATAGGTAGTCAGTACCTAAAATGAAACTGACCCTAGCCTAAAACATGGAATATAGCTATCCGTTTGGGTCTCGGAGGTCAGACAGGCAGTCGATCTGTGGAAAAGCTAATATTCAGTCAAATCCGGTTTGACCAGTAAGCGGAGCCCAGGCTGCAACTTGGCTAACGTAAGAAAGACGATGACTTCAAAAATAACTACAGATCTCAACGCAACAAGCTCTTACTTCGAAGTCTACGGATTAGTAAAAATTGCTTGGCCTTTACACTGTTTTTTTGTTGGTGTCGGGTTGGAAAATCCTCATGGAGTCCCTCCGCCCTGGGGAAAGAGCGAAGGGGACTGTCAGACTCTTACTAACTAAAAACTAACCCGTGTGCCTCAAGTACCCATGTGTCGGAGGGTAGGGTATCACCGAAGCATTCCTCGCTATCCCCCGACGGGTATTTGCCCGCCAGATGGTTAGGCGGGCCCCGAACAGAACCCCCTTGGCGGCGGATGAAGGTGTTGGGCTCCGCCGGCAAAACGCCCAGCGGCCGCAGAGGATAGGGAGGACGGCAACGCAACACCGCATCTCCTCTTCCTCTGCGGCCCCACCGCAACGCAACGATGGTGCGCCCCCATTTGGTCCCGGGAGGGATCAAATGGGGGCGGCCTCTCCTCCCGTGACCGTACCCGACTGCGAGGGACAGACAGAACTGTCCCCCGCACCCGCAGTTTGGACGCATCCTACGCAGGCCTCACCCAAGCCCACGTGGAGCGTCCCCTCTCGGGATCTCGCTCAGCTTCACCGTGGGTGTACCTGAAACCCACAGTTACTGAGCCCCCCCCCACGACAAGGTGGAGATGCCACGGGGGGGTTGGCCTTTACCCTACCGTTACATGAGCGTAACGTGAAAAATGTGGTCTCTTTTAATTAACTTTTTGTCTTGTAGTAACGTGGTTGAATTATTTTGCAATTATTTCTTTTCTTTTATCGCAGTACCATTTCGTGAGAAAGATAAAGATTAAGATATTTTATTTTGCAAATATGGGTTACATTTTTGGTGACACTTAAAGTAAATATATACAAGTTCAGCCATATCTTACCAGTTGGCATGCAAAAATAACATAAAGAAAAAAAAGAAATATGTATAATACAGCCATCAAACCAATTACACAATTTTAAAAGGAAACAATTTTAAATTAAATCAGTAAATAATTTACAGTGCCATTTAAATTGAGTCTATAAAAAGTAACTTATATTTTATGTATCAGAATGAAAAAAGGATGAGATACAACAAAATAGGTTAGATACCAAGATGGATGTCAACTAAAACTTACTTCTGATAAAAAATCTGAAATATTGTAATGTGCTTTATCTGCTAAGAATTTTCGTAAAGTTTTTTTAAATAACATAGTATTAAGTAATCTCCAAGATTGAGGTATTTTATTATATATGATCGGTGCCATACAGAAGACACTTTTGCGCATAAGTGCTGTCCTAGAAGTACGGAGACACATCCTACTATTGTCGCGTCTATTACGTGGTACAACATCCGTCAGTCGTTCAAAGCGGTTGGGATTTGTCTTTACAAACATTGCGACTTCCAGCACATATAGGCATGGCAAAGTTAAAATATTGTGTTTTTTAAACAACGGTTCACAGCTGTCTGTAGTTTTAAGATGGAACATAGATCTTATACACATTTTTTGTGCTTTAAAAGCAGTTTCTTTTTCACTTGAGTTTGCCCAATATATGATTCCATATCGCAAGTGAGACTTGACAATGCCATAGTAGGCAGTGAGAAGTGCATCAGTGCTTATAATGGACGACAAGGAGTATAACGCATAAGCTGATTTACTTAACTGTTTGCAGAGTATGTCAATATGCACTTTCCAATTTAACTTATTATCTATTTCTAAACCTAAGAATCTTGTATTTTCTGTCTCATTTATAATTATATTGTTGTGGTGTATATATAAATTATTTCTATTATTATAACGTTGACTGAAATGCATTATTTTGGTTTTACTTAAATTAATGATCAGATTACTGCTGTCTAGCCACTGCACCATCGTTTTTATTGTGTTGTTTATATCACTTTCAAATGTATCTATACTTTTACAAGGTATGGTTATGGTGCTGTCATCTGCAAAAAGTGTCAATGGTTGTTCTATAAATCTTGGCATGTCATTGATATACAATATAAATAGCAGAGGGCCGAGAACGCTCCCTTGTGGTACTCCAAAATCTACAGATCTTTGCGATGACCTAAATATGTCTTCGCGTTTATTGAATAAATTTATTCTTCTTATTTCAGTTAATTGTTTTCTGTTACTTAGATAAGATTTAATTAAATTTATGACATTACCTCTAACACCGTAATTTTCTAACTTATTTAAGAGGATAGGATAGTGCACGTAATCGAACGCTTGCATCATATCGCAAAACACCAAACATACAGGCGTGCGTTCGTCTACGCTTTTGTATACTTTGTGTAGGAAATCATATATCGCCATATTAATTGTTCTTTGCTGTCTAATCCTTTTTGTTCCTCACAAAAAATATTATATTTTTCTATATAGTTATTCAGTTGGGTTTTTCTGTCACGAAATTCACAGTAGCAGCACGGAGTCTGGAAATGTGCCCGGTACGGCAATAGGCTCGCCCCTTATTACGTGGGACTAAGGTATATCTGGCGAAAAGTGGGTGTAGAAATACACCTCTGCCTACCCCTTCGGGGATAAAAGGCTTGACGTTATGTATGTATGTATGTATTCAGTTGTATGTAAATATACTTCTCATATACTTTTGATAGTATAGGAATCAGTGAAATTGGCCTGTAGTATTCCATTTTCTCTCTATTAATTTTCTTAAACAATGGTTTTACTATAGATGTTTTTAGCGCATCTGGATATATACCAGTATAAATGCTCAGATTCATTAAGTAGCTCAGATGTCTGCATATGTCGATGGCTACAAATTTAAGCAAGGTTATCATGTTTGGCTCATTTTGAACATCTTCACTGCATGTAAAGTATAATGATTTTTACTCACTTTATTGGACTCCTGATGCAGTGTCCCGACGTCAAGATGAAGTTCTCACTGATGATGTTGCCGCTGCAGAGCCATACCACATCATCTAAGGTTTCGCCGTAACCTAGGCTCACCTGACAAACAGAACTAGTCAAGTTAATAGAAAAATAAACTTGAATTATCCTAGATGTTAGAGGACAGAAGCCAGTTGCCCACCTTTTGGTAAGTGGTAGACCAGGCTCAAAGTCAAAGTGAAGTAAATAATTCAATTAGGTCACAATGTGACGGTTATGAACGACAATTTATAATAAGTTAGACACACATGTGGCTTTGTCCGAAAGATATGGGATAAGGAATGAAAGAAGGAGAAGGATAAGAGATGAGCAAAAGGAGATGGGCACTCAATTAACGAAACGCAGTAGTACAGTAGTGTTACTGTATATCGATTTTCTGTGAGAGCGCAGTGCTATCGCATGATAGGGCCGGCTCGACTGAGGAAGCATGTTAATACATGCTGAGTAGGCTCAACTATCTACATAAGTTTTAACATTTCTTCAAAACATAGAAATGGCCCTATTGCAAGCGCCAAGTCCATGAGCAACAGTACAATAGATAGGTACTCGTCAATAAAAGTTATCATCATCATCGTCCTAATATTGTCCCAGCAACAGCTTAAATTAAATTTGTGGATCTTAAAACATACGTAGTTTTAATTGGCATTCTTGTACAATTTTTTTGCAGATTTTTCTTTATTCTTGCTATTATAGTTAAGAAGCTATGTAAGTTTTTATGTTACAACATGCGAGCGCGGCGACACCCGAATCATGGCTGCGCGTATCCGGACGTACAAGGGTATACCAGTCATGACAGCTAGAACGCACGAGACACAATTTAATACACAAATATCACCGAAAAGTCAGTGGTACGCATCTTGTCGGTTTTGGGTCCAATACGGTTTGCATCGCAGTCTGTTGACATATCTATTGGCCAATCGCTGCCACTTAGTACTCGACACAAAATTTGAGGTTCTTATCCAGAAAGATAATTTAAAACGAAACCTTCATCTCATACTGACACTGTCTTTGCTATAAAGTGATTGTCAAATTAGATCAAATCTTACCGCGTGAGAAAACTCGTGCTTAGAAGCTTCCAGGCTATCCGTAATGAGGTCCTCATTTTCGTGATGGCAGTGGTAACCTCTGACCATGTCGTCCGAGAATGTTACTGACCTCTCACACGGATACACGTACTTCTCTTGATACTCTATACATTCTGAAAAGAACAGTCGTAAGCCTTTTACTCTGTTTATCACATACTGGGTAATATTTGAAGATCGTTTGAAGCAGATCCAAGGCAACACGCCTTACATTACAATGACGCAGCAAATACAAATAAAAAGGTTGATGTCTCTTAAACTTTACCCGTGCAACGGATTACAAGATAGAAGCACGTGGAGTACCTAAGGGTACCATTATGGATCCTTGCATATTGCTAACGTCAGATAATAGCTAATTTGTGATGAAATGGCGAAATTTTAGGTTATAATTATATTGAAAGGTTTAAAGAATTTATTAGGGCAAATACAAATGAAGATTCATGAAGTAAGCTCTAAGGTAAAAAATAGCAAAAATAGAACTTGTCAAAATCATTGAATTTTTTCAATGTTTTAACTGGGAAACGCATTGAATGATCGCCTGATGGTAAGAATTTACCGTCGCACTTGGACACGAGCAACACCAGAACAGTCACCAGTGCGTTGCCGCCATTTGGGGGTAGGAAAGGGAATGTGAGGAGTGGGATGAGGGAAAAGAAATAGGGCATGGAGCCTCCGGCACTCTCACTCACCGAATGAAACGCAGGGTTCAGGGTAGTACTTCCCCGGTCAAGCCGGCCCATGCATGATGAAATTAGTAAGGCTCTACTACCTTTAAAGATTTTTGACTCACTATCAAACGCTATTTGTCCAGTTTTAGAAGTGGTCCAACCAGCAGGTATATCAGCACATCCCGGGTACACGCCTCCTGGGTCTACATCTACATAGTCGGGAGGCTCGAACGCCGGCGTTGTAGGGTGAGTAGGGCTGAAAAATTACCAGTAATAATACTCGTTAGAACGGTTAACCTGGCCAATAAACTCCGACAAAATACTAAAACTACCATTACTCTCCTACTAACAATATCTCCATCCAAAGTTTACCTATAACCGCTTCTTTTAAATGTTCTTAATAGTGTACAATAAAGTACAAATAAATAAAGTCATCGCTTGCGTCATGCCTTGAATATACGGCCTGGGTTGTATTGAATTGCGGTCAGACACGCAGTGTAAAAGCTTATAATAATAATAATAAAAATTTATTTTCCAGAATATGGTGGTATACATGGTCTTAAATTATGTTGTGCGACATATTCTGCCATTAGAGGCGTGAAAATATAAATTCTTATTTTAATTATAAACAACTTTCTTAAGTAGGTGTTGTTCACAATAAAAACATATTCATCCATCTATTAAATTGACAAAGGATATGATATTATAATAATGCGCATATGCATACCAAAAAATCTATGAAATAAAATAAAAGTGAAAAAACATTAAAGAAAGTACACAGAACATTATAATTTTTGAAATTAATATAATATAAATTTAAATAAAATAAAAAATACAGTGTATATGCTGGCCTCTTAAGCTATGTTACGAAGGGCGATATTATTATCAGATCACTAATTTGTCCTCTAAGTATTCATTGACATTATAATAAAGTTTTTCCAAAAGTATCTTATATAGCTCTCTGCGACATTGTGTAAGTGGTAAGTTTTTTAAGTTGTCAGGAAGATTGTTGTACAATTTTATAGCCATGCAGTATGTGTTTCTTTTAAATATTTCTAATCTTGTTTGAGGTTGCTTGAGCTTATTTTTGTGCCTTGTCCGACTGTTTGGCATATCTCCTAGTTTTATAAACAGTTCTGGATGTTTTTTTATAAAAGTACATGTTTAATATATGTAGAGGTAGGCATGGCAGTGGTAAAATTTTCAGTTGCTTAAATATGGGTTTACAACTATCTGTAAACTCCGCTCCCTTTATTGCCATAATGGACTTCTTTTGCGTTACAAACAATTTGTCAATTTCCACAGAATTCTCCCATATAATAATACCATAACGTAGCAGTGAGGACACATAGGCATGGTATGTTATTATTGCAGTTTGCATATTTACTGTTTTTCGTAGTCTCCTCAGCACAAATACAAATCGGTCTCATTTTCCGATTAATTTCTTAATATGTGGCTTCCAGTTACAAAATTAATCTGAAGTTATACCTAGAAATACACTTTCGTCAACATTATTTATGGTGCAATCTTTATAGCTTATCTCTAGTTTTGGTATGTTGGCTTTGTATGTTTGAAATTGAATCAAATTTGTTTTGTCAATGTTTATTTGCAGATTATTAAGTTGTAGCCAGTTTATAGCTCTTTCTATAGAAATATTAATTTCTGCCTCTAAAGTTTTTATGTTATTACTTTTTTTTTATAAGAAGAAAGGAACAACAAACAGCCACAATATGAAACTATATTTATTTTATATTTTATATAAAATATAAAAAATTTAACATACAATTAAATATGACAATATTGCAGCCCACAACGTTGATCACAGATATGCAATTGGGTGCTTATTTTTATGGTAAAACTAGGGTTACAAATACATAAACATAATAATTTTAGGAAAGCTCCTTAAGTCCCCTCCGTGGGATCTCCACCTTGTCGTGGTGGGGGGGCTCAGTAACCGTGGATTGGTCATCCGCGGTGAAGCTAAGAGGGATCCAGGAGGGGACGCTCCGCGTGGGCTTGGAGGGGCCTGCGCAGGATGCGTCCAACGGTGCGGGTGCGGGGGACAGTTCTGTCTGTTCCTCGCAGTCGGGCGCGGTCGCGGGAGGAGAGGCGTGTCGGTGTTGCGTTGCCGCACCAAAAGGGGGCGCACCATTCGATGCGTTGCGGTGGGGCCGCAGAGGATGAGGAGATGCGGTGTTGCGTTGCCGTCCTCCCCTAACCTCTGCGGCCGCTGGGTGTTTTGGCGGCGGAGTCCAACACCTTAATTCGCCCGCCAAGGGGTCTTGTTCGGGGCCCGCCTGACCATCTGGTGGGCCAATACCCGTCAGAGGGCAGCGACGAGTGCTTCGGCGATGCCCTACCCTCGGACACACGGGTACATGGAGAAAGTCGAGGTGGTTTTTAGTGGAAACACCACATACTCCGGCTCTTATTTCCCAAAAAAGGAAAGCTCCTTAAGTACCAATTCTTTATATTTATTAGGTGTACGCGCAAAAATATCAAGATGTTCAAATATTTGGTTATAAGTATCAACCATCCTACGCACGGGGGAACGCAAACCAGAATTGGACTGACAAGTGCCAACAGAAAAAAGTCTGCCAGCGCGCATTTTACGCTTGTAGATGGTCCTAGGAACCACAAAGCATAATTTTAATTACTAATGTTGTATCGTCGGCAAATAAGATGCAGTTTTAGTTTATAAAGTCTGGGAGATCGTTGATGTAGAGTAGAAACAGGAGTGGGGCGAGTATGTTCCCTTGGGGGACACCGTAGTTATTCTGTTAGTATGAAGATCTATATTCTTTTTATTGATTTTTATAAATTTTTATTATATACTGCCCAATCTGGTTAGAATGGAGCGAGACTCCCAGACTCCATGGGGATTATCTTGAATGGAACGGGGATAACGCTAGGACGATGATTACACATAGAAATATATATCCACGTCCACTATATGATCATGTCTTGGCAAACGTAGCGCAACACGCACTCCGTCTAGGTTTAGTTACAATTTACGCAAAGTGCCTGGCAGTGGCTGGACATGAAGAGTTGAAAATCAAACCCAGTGGCATACCATTGTAGAGGCCTATATACAGGAGTGGACTATAGCAAACTGATGATAATATTAATAATGAAGACTTACTTGGGCGTGGTTGTAGCTACTCCTAATTGCAGTGATGGTAGCACACTCACAACGAGAGGCTCGTTATCAAAGCAGCAGACAATGGGATCGGCCCTCTTAAAACCGCAAATCTGGGGAAGACAGAAATTTAGAATTTTTGAACCCTACATATGCAATTTTGATCTTAAATGTTGCGAAACATGAGGCCAGACCGCAGCAGTTCGATTTTGGAACTACTTAAAGTGATATTAGATTTATACCAAAAGTTACCCAAAACTAATTTGGAGTCAGCCAGTCCCAGGTCACCCAGTTGGCGAACAGATCTGTGCCTTGCAAAGCACATTAAGCCGTTGCTCTTGCGAAGTCCCTCTCCGGTCTCCGGTGTGGGTATGCCGGTCCGTAGGACTAGGAGAGGGAGGGAATGGACCATGCACTTGTGTATGCGGACACATTTTGCACTGTGTCCGGTGCAGACATAGTTTGCATAGAGACTTTCCACCATGACCAAAGCTCGGTCCGGTCACATGTTCAGTCCATTCCAATATTTGTTTATTTCTTGACAGCTTCCGCATCATAATTTAAGTTTGTCTCACCGGAGGCTTTACACACATTTTAACCAACGGACATAAAGTAAGTTCAAGTGTTGCCTCGTGTAAGAATGGAACTCGAATCTCTCAGCGCAGTTCTAAACCGCGAGATGACTGCTTAAACCACTGCGTACTAGAGCTAATTTCTCGAGCTAATTATGACGTACCTGAGGGGTTCTCCTCTGTTTGATGTCCTCTACAGCTGTCGGGCATTGACTCAATATGGTGCAAGTCCCCGTCTGACTGTCTTTAGTGCACGAATCACCTGGAAAGACAATACTACATCATCATACAGCCTTCTCCAGTCTACTGCTGCACGTAGGCCTCTTGGAATTTGAGTTAGGGCATTGTGAGTACCACGCGAGCCTTACATACGTACGTAAGCGTTAGGTATGGAGTTTGATGTCGAGGTTTCCGTCCCTATATGAAGATAATATTTTAACGGTTGGACCGATTTAGCTGAACGCTCGCAGGCACTTATGGAAGAGTGTGGCCTCTGACACAAGTATTCCGATAGTTAAAAGAAAGCCTCAGAGTTAGATCTGTAAGCGCACCCCGGGCTCCAAAACGAAACGTTTTGGATGCAACCGGGATCACTAAGAAATTGATGATGACAAGGAAATTCGTCAGTTCAGTATCGCTGGATTAATTTGCCACATATGCGCTATATGTGGCAAATGAATCATAGCGTGACTTAGCTTGCCTTTCGTAACAGGTCGGCAAACTAGGCAACGTGTGCACAGGTCGTCACTTGGATGAGTCACCGCATGTGGCATTGACATCAGAGCACTGCCGTGTTCCAGACGGCTCACAGTCGATCCCGTTTCTTATCTCAGGACATGAACCGTTAAGCCATGTCGGAAGCCTTCGGACAGTCTGAAAACTCCGACACCAGAGAACGACTCACATGAAAAATAAAGAATTTGCCACACGACAGCAAATTCTTAAACGTCCTACCTACCTATGAAAACTGTTGTCTGCCGGGTAAATTTTAAGGTTTCTTAATGAAGATACCAGCCGTACTAGGAACTAATACTGTGTCGCGAGAGACTTTACAAACATTAAATCAAAGGAAACAAAGTAGGTGGGTACATCCAGACACAAAAGAACAATTTGGTAATCTCATAAAGTATGTCTCATGTGAGAATTGATGAATCATACAAAGTACCTGCGTCATATATGTTACACTATACTTCACCAACGGCTCCGCCCACGTGGGGCTGACTATTAGGAAGCTCGCACCCACTTTTTTATAGTAATAGGCGGCAAACTAGCAGACGGATCGCCTGATGGTAAGCCATTACCGCCGCCCATGGTTAAAAACAACACCACAGGAGTCACATGTGCGTTGCCTTCCCTTGGGGTTGGAAAAAGTAATAGGATAAGGAGTGGGTTGAGGGAGAAGGAATAGGGGATAGGGCCTCAGGCACTCTCACTCACCGAACGAAACGCAACGGTTTAGGTACTGTTACTTTACGTCGATTTTCTGTGAGAGGGTAGTACTTCCCCGGTCGAGCCGGCCTATTCATGCTGAAATAAGCAAGGCTACTACCGTGAACGTCCGCAATTTATTTTTTAAATAACCCTTTCTGTCCGACCCCGTTGGAATTTCGGGAAACCCCTTCTTAGTACAACCCTACGGTTCCCTAGGAACATACCGACTTATCAAATTTCGGCTTCTCGCGGCCAGTAGTTTCGGCTGTGAGGTCTTATCTCATAATAAGGCGGGTTAGACCACACTCTACCATACCACGCTTACCAAATGCGGGTTGGCAGACGTGAAGTTTGCAATAACATGTAGCACTCACACATGCAGAACTGACTGAGCATGATGTTTTACTATAAGGCTTAGCAAGCGACAAAACTACAAAAAAGAAATATCTATCGATATCTTCATCGCTTGCACTAAACTTTTTGTCCTATTTTATACTCTTTGGGCTAGCTAGTATATCGAAATATCCTTAGTGGGTGCCTATGTGCCTTATTTGGAACACACTGCCCAAATTTCTTGTTTCTACCTTCAGTAGTTTGGGCTCTACAATTACATGTCAGTCAGCGGGACAAGTAATCTGTATAACATGTCTTTACTGACCGACTGACGGACAACGCATAGTCAAAACTATTGGGCCCAAGAAGCTTAAATTTGACATGTAGATATGATCGTACGGCTGCACTAAGGAGGCGTTATCACAGCGGCGGTCATCCTCTAGTATGATTTTAACTAAGCATAGGTAGGTAAGCTGTATAATTCCGCACTATAATTACCTAAAACCACCAAAGGACGAAAATAATAGCCAGACTCGAATAAGTTTTCTGTTGATTGTAATTTTATCCTTAAATACCCACTTCATCATACTTAATCATATACATAACATGTAATGATGACCTAATTTTAACTTCAAAGTCTAGATAATAATAATAAACAAAACTTACCTTCAAACTGCGCATAACTCTTAAATATTAGACAACACAATATAACTATATTTAACAACATTGTTTAATCTCACTTCACTTAAAAACAACAGTCCTCTTTGTAAGACAGGGGCTTGACATAGTCCGTACTTTACTTCTAGACAGCTTTTTAAAAGTTAGGTATTTACTAAATATAGACTAGTGTGCAATTATCGCCCCCAAAATTCAGGAACCAATTTCAAAGTTCTATCACTAAGAATTGCCTTACGTTGAGTTCTACTTTTGTAACAAATCCTTGTTTAATTGTTTCCACACGAAACTTATTATTGTATATTTTTGGTAAATACGTCCCTCTACGCGAGCAATGTTACACTGACTGGTGCATGAGGCAAATGAAATCAGAAACAAGTTTGTTGTATTAACAAAACCAACTTTATAATCTAGCCGACAACGATGACTTAAAGGTTTAAATATAGTCATTAAAACATTATATCTGCACTGAACTGACCTTTCCTCAGAGACATCGCGATTTGGACATCCTGTCTCATTTTGACACGATTTTATTAGTTTGGTTTTATTTACTTAACTATGTCCTATTTAACGGAATCTATGAACATGATTTTGGTCCACTTTAAACATCGAATTAAAGTGAAACGAATGCACTAAATATAGTACGCTAGTTCCTCCGCTTGACTTAAAGTGCTACCGTGAAGCGTAATAGGAGAGGCTGAAGTCCAGCAGTGGCAGCAACAAGCTGTACAGTGAGAGAGAAAGTACACTTAAGGTCGCAGCTTATGAGAACAACCCGGCGCCCTCAGTTATAAAGTATTGAAGGTTTTGTTAATTATGCCTCACGCCAATGAGAGCATGGTAAGACTTCGGTCCCGACTGTCATGAAGATCTTTGACAGACGTTATGAGGACAGACAGACTTTATATTTTATCAGACCTTATTGAACAAATACATTTTTACACAGATATTGAGAGACTTGTCAGTAGTATCTCAAAAGAAATGCCTAAGAGCTATATGCAATGCCAAACCTCTAGATTCTTGTAGGCCACTTTTTAGAAAAACCAAGATGTTAACCTTGAGTTCTCTTTATATCTTGGAAATCGGACTATTTGTGAGAAAACATCCGCATCTACTTAAAAAAAGTTGTGAAAATAGCCTGTATAGCCAAAGAGATGCAACAAAACTCGTAATACCTAAGTGTAAAACTTCTCTTTATCACAAAAATTGTATGTATATGTGTGTCAAAGTTTATAATAAAATACCCCAATGTATAAGAGAATACCCTTAAGACTGTTCACATTACGGTTAAAGAAATGGCTTACAGAACAATGTTTCTACTCGCTCCAAGACTGTACTGTGTGTGTACAAATCCTAATGAAAATTTGTGTAATTACATTATTGTGGCCTTATATTATGTAAATGTACTAAGCTATAATTATATAAAATTATTGTATGTCCTGAAAGGGCTGATTGATGTTACAATTTAAACCTGTGAACAACTGTATTTACTCAATCAATGGCAATAAATATTTACTTCACTTCACTTCACTTCACTTCACTTCACTTCACTTCACTTCACTTCACTTCACTTCACTTTACTTTAATTTACTTTACTTTAGTGTTGGTGTTCCAGTCAAGCCCCCAGATAGTTTAAGAGGTAAAATGAAATAAAAGCCTGACATTTTGAGTTTATGGCACATTCATTTATTATTATTTTATGAAAAGCCTCTGAAACCAGAAGTTGCTTCGCCACGCAAGCGGGCGTAAACAAGTACTGGTCCTATAGAGCCGGACTTTTTGCTCGAAAGCCCGAATGTGGATGGCATGGCGCGTGCTTCAGTAAGTGCTTTAAGGCCAGACAATGCTCTCGATCCAGGGCACGTAGGCCACCACTCGGGTGTAGATGGCAGGTTGTGACACGATGCCGCACTGCTTGCCGAATGACGTAAGTCCCATTATGGTGTACATACAATGCACGGTCTTGCTCTTTTCTAAAATGCTACTGCCACCGTCTCCCTGAAAAATATTATATAACTTAGAATTAATTTTTATGTCTTTAATGACTACCTCCGTGGTCCAGTGGTTAGCGTATTCGATTCCCGGGTCGGGCAAAAGTGTTACTGGGTTTTTCAGAATACTCAGTACCCGGAGTCTGGTAACCTGTCCGGTAACGGCAATAGGCTCGCCCCTTATTACGTGAGACCTAAAAATTTATGGCAAAATATGGGTGTAATATTTACCCCTTCGGGGATACAGGCGTGAGACTATAAAAAATAAATTATGTAAGTAATAAGCGGCAAACGAGCAGACGCATCGCCCATGAACGCAAGCAACTCCAAAGGAGTTACAAGTGCGTTGCCGTCCTACGGGTTGAGAAAAGGAATAGAAGGGGGAGTGGGATGAAGAAGAGGAAATAAAGAACTGGCCTCCGGCGCTCTCACTCACCGAACTAAACGCAACAGTTAACGTGGATATTTTGTGAGAGGGTAATACTTCCCCGGTCGAGCCACCACGATCACGCCGAAATCAGGCAAACTACCTCTCACGAGAAACCTATGGCACGTTTAAGCACATATTCAGAGGACTAACTATTTTTTGTTTTTATAACAGCCATGATCGTCCTAGCGATATCCCCGTTGCATCCGTGGAAGCGCTTGAACTTAACGAAGGACATACTAAGAAGTAATGTATCTTTGTGGAAAACAGTTTGGGGAGGGCTTTCGCTCTCCTAGCGCCCCTCCCGGATATTCCACTGAGAGAGGTGTGCTATGCAAACGTCAGTTATGCAATATCACGCCCGTCTGGTAGCCTCACCGAATTATAGCTAAACTAAAATTGCACCGCTCAAAATACGAACTCTCAACTCACAAAATTAAGCGTTTGGTGTCGTTTGGTCGCACTATTGGTCACGAAAATGACTGTTAATTGCATTTAAGTATATACCTGACACGTTTCGCTGTCTGGTGTCCTACCCGAGTAGCAGGTCTGAAGTTGTGGATCGAAGCCAAGTGCCGCCTGTCGCGCCGAGATGTGGTAGCCTGAGCAAACCTCAATGGAGTATTTGTCAAGTATTACCTGATGACATAATTCAAATTCTGTCACTAACATTATCAAAATATAATAATAATTATGATATTCTACCACATTCACACAGTACCATCTAGTCCCAAACTAATCAGAGCTTGTACTATGGGTACTAGACAATGAATAAAAATACATATGTATATCTTACTATAAAAGCCCAAAGTACGGTAAATCTTAAGATTTTCCAGTAAATCCTAAGATCTTTGTGTAGCTCGTACATTGTGTTGAAGGAACTTTAACCCTTTGACGACCAAGGGACATATTATGTGTACCTATCTAGCCAATAATTTAACAATAAATTCATAATTATGAAGCTAATGATTATATTTTATAACATTTTCCATTTTTTTGTATGTTACTGAACATATTAGTAATACTTTTTTCGTTGACGGTACAACGTGGGTAAAACGGTATTTTTTTTATAAAAATTGTAATATCACTGTTTGCTTAGCGCGCACTTCGCATATTTCTTAAAAGTTTTTAGGCCCTTCAAAATGTTTTTTATTGTGCTATAATGATTGCTTGGTATGTAAATTTATATTATATTCAATCATAATACCATTATTTCTGTTTTTATGGTGATAATAAGACATCATAAACATAAAGGGACACCGGTGTCCCAGTGGTGCGGAAGGGACACTATTTGTAATAAATTCTATCTATATCTTATTCAACTGATGATTTTGTGAATTATCTTAATTTTTTTATTGATATTGTGGCAGATTATCTTAAATATTTGATCTGAACGATGATGTATCTGCTTCTGTAATTTTTGACAGTTGATAATAGTGATGGAGAAGATGATTTACAGCCTTACGAAAAAGGTCAAAGGCTTTTGAAACAGGACCAAGGGGGTTTCTGATGTTGAAATTAAAGATGTGCCAGTTCAACTTCAGGAATCAATAGGCCTGCCACCTGAACCATCGGCGTCTACAACTCTTTTACTCATCACCGGAGCACACAGTCATCTAGAACCAGTATTCAAGTGGAACTAGAGAACATACGTGCCAAATAATTTTCGTGATGTGGAATATAATTGCCACAAAGTACAGATTTTTCAAATAGTTTATGCTGATGTATTGACACTCTTTGGCAGCATATAGAACAGTTCGAACAAACTGAAAACATCTTCCGAAAATTGCATTGATATAAGTAGAAGAACATGTATACCACAAGGTTTGGGCATATCATGCGTAAAGTTGATGGATAATAAAGGAGGATACTTATTGATCAACTTTTTGTCACCTTTAGATATCAAGGTGTTGTCTGCCAGTAACAATACCATTGTTACTGGAAGCCGACGCAAAGCTGGATCAGCCAAAAACGAAGGTAAATATCCCAGAATTGTATCACATACAACAAAAATATGGGAACAGTATAGCACATACGAGTCGCTCCATAATGTTATCTTCAAGAATTTTTTGATTTGATTCTTAGATATCTCAGTGAATAATACGCATACCGTCTACTCCACGCTTTACGATGAAAAACATAACTAGCCTGCAGTTCAGACAAGTTCAAGTTGGACATAATAATATAGATTTCTGACAGGCAGCGTGAGGTTCCTACTTCCAAATCATGTTCAGTTCCCAGATTTGTAAGACAAAGACAGTTTCCAACGCAACCTATTGAAAATCAAACTTCAGGAAGCGATGTGAAATAGTTGTAAAATTGTGTTGCAAAGTGCATCTTTGCTAGACCAATAAATGGACATGTTTCACTTTCTACCATATCTAATTACTGTAAGTTGTATACCTATCGATGAAGAAACAATTTTTGTGTAATAAATTTTCAGTTTTGTATATACAATACCTCAAAAACTGAAAAAAATCTCTAAAACGTAGAATATAAGTTGCTTGAACAAAAAGTACCGCCAACGACCATGGGGACAGATATGTCCCAAAAAATTTCAAAAAGTCCCTAACCATTTATTACATTTCAGGTTAAAATTATTTTTAATTGATGCATAAATAACTGTTTTTCATAGCTGTTATCATAATATATAGTCATATCCTTATGGTCCGGAAAGGCTTAAAGCTGTTTATTTTAGGGAAGTATAAAAAAATTGTTGATGGTTATTTGGAAGAAAGTTTACATTTTGCAGTTAAAACACGATTCTGGAATAATTAAAAAAGAAAGTCGTGAATTACTGGTTTAGAAGCTTACGAGGCTCTACTCAAAATCTCCGAAACCAGAAATTTCCCAGGAATGGTGTTGAAGTAAAAAATGTGCGTAATGATTGGTACAATATGGAATTTCAGTTTTCGTTAAGGGTCTTTTTACATCCTGTATATACAGATTGCCATCTTAAATCTTTACCTTTTGCAGCCTGTCGGCTTTTTTGTATTCATTCTTTCGAGTTATTCCCCAACTCACAGCTAGCACGCTGGAGTCATTCACGGGTCCGCCGACGTCCAGACAAGCCGGCACTAGGAACTGACTCAGCGGGATCCTAGGCAATAAGAATTAAAATGAATTGAATTAAAGAATAGAAACTATGTGCTTATCCTTCTCATAGTGAGAAAAGGCCCGTACACGATAGTAGGACAATTTATATACAGGGCTGATGATGACGATGAAGAATATAAAATTTCTTTTTCTCCAATAAAGCTGCATTTTAGCTTAGCTGAAACTTGCCTCGTGTGTTTTTTGGGGACCGTAGCGGTGCGTTACGAAAGGGTTTGCCGAAATGCCCACAGGATCAAGCAAAACAGTTAAACAAAAACAAGTGCGGGAGTAGCTGCAGGCATCCTCTCATCATGCTCCTAACCTTAACCCAATTAGAACCCGGGGTCCGCTTTCTAGTCTAACCGGATTTGACTGAATATTAGCTTTTTCGTAGACCGACTGCCTGTCTGACCTGCGCAACCGTAAGGGATAGCTATTGTTCAGAACTTGGCTAGAAAGACTGGGAAAAGTTTGCAGACGGAAGTGGAAGCGTGATTATATTCATCCAGTCCTTGTGACCAAGAACAAATCTCTGACATATGTTTACTGTGTTTCACAGCGATGAAATTAAAACATGTAAATTTACCTGAGATCTTCTGGTGATGTTCTGGAGTAGACCTATAAGATTACACTAATTTGGCCAAAATAATAATGAAATATTTAAAGCTACCAGAGTCCAATGCGTCTGTGTCTTCAGAATACGATGCACGTGGACGTCGCCACAATTTTACAAATGTTCAATATGTCACAAATTCTATCACAATTAACCGATGCCAGTGGTAGATCAAAGGCGGCATTCACAAGGGTTCTGAATTTACTTCAATTACAATAAAATTCGCGAAGCTTTAAGCATGTGCTTTTCAAAAGGCGATATTTCACGAGACGACCAAAACGTGTTAATTTTTCAAGCAACGAGCAAAAAGTGATCTGTCATCTTACAGTGTGACCAGAGTCAAAAAATTACAATAGACAAAATAATGATACCCACTAATATTATCGATGTAACTAATCATAGACAATATTTATATTTCAAACATCCACCCGCCCCGGACCGGCCTACCGGTCCGCTAATCGGTTGGTAGACGTGACAACGTTGCAAGTTCCGCTCTCCTCAGAATTGAACCGTCCACCAAGAACTCAGCAAATCGGGGAACTCCATCAGCCCCAGTTACCAAACGAAGAATGCGCCCCCTGCGCCATCTGAGTGCGTGAGTCAAAACGAGGTCACCAATCTTGGGTGGATCGGTCTTGTCAGTCCACTTAACGCGTTGCTGGAGTATGTCCAAATATTCCAAATGCCAGCGTTTCCAAAAGCTCTGAGTAATCTGGCCTACCAATTCAAAACGCGAGAGACGATTAATACTCGTATCAATATAAGGGCACTCAGGCAAGGCGACAAGTGGGCGACCAATCAAAACATGGCCCGGCGTAAGGGCTTCCAAATCATTCGGATCTGAGGAGATCGGGTACAATGGCCTAGAGTTTAAAACGGCCTCAATCTTACAAAACACAGTGGCGAGTTCGTCAAATGTGAGGACTGATTCACCAATTGTCCTGCGCGAGTGTGTCTTGGCCGATTTTACAGCGGCCTCAAAAATACCACCCCAGTGTGGACAATTTGGTGGGAAAAACAACCAATTTATCCCACGTCGGGCAAGCCTATTGCCTATATCAGCCTTGTTGGTTTCAAGGAAATTAACTACGTCATTCAAATAATTATAAGTGCCCTTGAAGTTAGTGCCGCAATCAGAACGGATCAAGGAAGGCAGCCCTCTGCGGGATACAAATCTGTCAAATATGGCTACAAACGCCTCGGTCGTAAGCGAGGAGACCAGTTCTAAATGTACGGCTTTTGTAGAGAGGCAAACGAAGACACACAAGTAGGCCTTAACAGTTTTGCTATTTCGAAGTGTCGACCTTTTCACCAAAAAGGGACCTGCGAAGTCCGTGCCAACACCGTCAAACGTCCTGCTCTCTGTTACGCGATCTGCCGGTAAGTCTCCCATCAAGGGCTGCATGGTAAAAGCCTTGAGCTTATAGCAAGACATGCAGCGAAAGACTACACTCCGAATAATTCTTCGGGCAGACAAAATACAAAACTCGCGTTGCAAAATGGCTAACAGAGCATTACCACCAGCATGCGAATTTTTAAGGTGACGGTCAGTTACCAACAAACGTACCAAATGACCGTCTTTGGGTAACAAAAGGAGGTGACGTGCCCCGTAAGGGAGGTTGGCGTTCTTAAGACGCCCTCCAACGCACAAAAGGGGTTCAATTTAGATACAGCTCCCGACAATTTCGATTTCCCTGACTTTAGGATAGCATTCTCCCTCTCAAAATGCGCCAATTGCACAGAACGAACCCAAAAGGTGAGGGACTCCTGTCATTCCTGTGGTGAGAGAAACGGTGTCAGTCGTTTCTGTTGTGGGTATCTTAAGTTAAAAACAAAACGCTTTATCCAAGCAGTAACACGTTCGTAGACCCGGTAAGTTGGCAGTATTCAAAACTGGCGTTTGAGGCCAATCAATTTCTGGTCGACTCAACCATTCCGGACCCCACCATAGCGAATGGCCTATCAAACTAGGCGTCAAGCATCCGCGCGAGGCACAATCAGCGGGGTTGAGCTCACCTGGCACGTGTCTCCAAACAAGCTTGACTTCAGATTTTTGTATTTGGGAAACGCGATTAGCGACAAATACTTCCAAAGTGTGGACAGACGCCTTCAACCAACAAAGAACAATTTGGCTGTCTGTCCAGGCGTAGGTCCCATTAATACAAATGGTTTTACCCAAAGTGTTAGACACGTGCTTCAACAATCGTACGAGTAGTGCTGCTCCCGAAAGCTCCAATTTCGGGATGGTCAGAGATGTCCGAAGGGGTGCACCCCTTTGTGGTGGTGGTGCAACCTTGCTCTTCGCCATGATCAGGGAAACCCTCACCTGACCTGAGGCACTGACTGTACGCAAGTACACCACGGCCGCGTGACCACGTTCCGAAGCATCACAAAACCCGTGAAGGGTTGCCTTGTACTTCCCGGGAGGGATGATGGGACGAGGCAAGGAGATCTCATTGACGGCAGAAAGTGAGGATACAAAAAAGGTCCATTCCTCAACAAGAGTACCGTGTAGAGGTTCGTCCCAGGTCAATCCTGCTATCCAAAGCTTCTGCAAGAAGCATTTTGCACAAAATATGACAGGACAAATCCAACCGTTTGGATCAAAGGTTCCGGCGACAGTAGACAACACGAGACATTTAGTCCAAGAACAAGGCAATTTCAAGTCTACGTTGTACGTAAAGAACTAAAGATGTCTTGGACTGGTCTGTACTGAACGCCGAGAACAGCCATCATGGCGGGGTTGTCAACAATCTCAAATAAATGTGGATCTTGCTGATGATCCTCGGGTAAGCCTTCCAAAAGCGCTGGTGAGTTGGAGATCCATTTGCGCAACTCATAACCAGCGAAGGCCGAAATACCTATCAATTCGTCCCGCAGGAGGATCGACTCGTCCGCTGTGGAGGCGCCCGAACAAATGTCATCCACATAAATATCATCCTTCAGGATGGCAGAGGCTCGTGGGAAACGTAGGCCCTCGCGGTCTGCGAGCTCCCGAAGAGAACGTATTGCCAAGTAGGGGCTCGACCTTAGCCCGTACGTATTAGTATTGAGCTCGTAGACGACCATGGGATCGCGAGGATTCTCTCTCCAAAGGATCAGCTGGAAACGACGGTCATCAGGGTGGATAATCGTCTGCCTAAACATCATTTTTATATCGGCCACAAAGACAACCTGATGTCGTCGGAAGCTGGTGATGACGTCACAAAGGTCCTTGACCAACTTGGGACCAGAATGCAAGCACTGGTTCAAGGATACGCCTGTAGAAGTCTGCGCAGAACCATCAAACACCGTGCGCAGCTTGCCAGTTGATGGCTTCAATACCGCATGATGCGGGAGAAAGTAGTGCTCCACCGAACGCCAATCCAAATTTGACACAGACATGTGCCCCAATTGTTCATATTCTCTCATGAACTCGATATACTTCTGTCTGAGCTCCGGATCACGACCCATGCGACGCTCCATAGCCAACAATCTCTTTTCGGCTAAAGGTCGTGACTCACCAAGTGGCGGCCGACAGACAGGCAGGGTAGCTTCATAATAATCCGACCAGAACGGAGTCGGCCAGTGTTGCTCTGGATGAACAGCTCGCATTACTCATGTTCTGGATTCAAACGAGCAGCTCGAGGGGGCTCCTCTACCTCCCAAAACCTCTGAACCGCATCAGAGAGAGCGGAGCCTACCGCCAACAAATTATCAAGTTCGGGTGGAGGAGGTTCCCTAGGTACAGGTCCCATCAAGGCAAATCCAAATATGGTCAGGATGGCAGTCAAACCATTTGGCACCAAGACCCATTTCTCAGCAATCAAAATTCCACCGAGGACATCAGAGCCCATCAACAAATCGATTTGTCCTGGTGTGTCAAATTTGGGGTCTGCCAGTTCCAATCCCGACGTCAAATTCACCACAGCAGCGGGCAGCTGCTTCTGTGGATGCATACCCAAAATATTCTTCAGCACAATAGCCGAGGTTTTAATCCTCGGGTGTGAAGATTCAACAAGGGCAAACAAAACCTTAACTTGCCCTTCAACAGTAGATGCTATTGCTACGTCACCTATTCCCCGTATACAATTCGGAAAAGAACCCATATTTAATTTAACCTGCCCTACCAAATAAGTGGAAACAATGCAACCCTGTGAACCTGTGTCCAATATAGCGCAGACAACAACAGAGGTCCCCGTGGGTCCCCAGACCCTAACAGCAACCGTTGGTAGGATAACGGTCTAAACGGGGGTGGTTGGCGTTATAGGGCAAAAGTCAATGACCTATTGTTGCCAGGACCAGGCAAATCAAAATGAGGGTGCGGCTTGAAGTCCTCAAAGGCGCGGTGATTCGATCCGCGCACCATCTGTGGGGGTCATAATGACGCACCCGCCCAAAACGAGGTGGATGCGACTCAAGGCGGGGAATACCTGGGGCAGCAGTCATGGTGCTGGTGAGGCTGAACAGTCGCACATTCTGGTGCGAGAGAGAGGAGGCGTGCGTACGCTACGGTTCTTCAAGCGGGGTGAGTGACGATCAAGTGAGCGAGGCGAATCTCGGCTGCTCGCCGGTGAGCCTCGGTCGCCACCTTCAATACACCCACCGGTGCGCGGCGTCGGCTGATTGGACAAGCGGCCTCCCTCTCTGGCATTCATGCAGAGAATGTCCAAATGCTGTCCTCCACAATGAGGACAGGGGCGAGAGTTCGGGCAGTCTCGCTGGTAGTGGGATCCCAAACACGAGAAGCAAAGGCAGCGGGCATTCGCGATGAGCCTACGAGAGGCGACATGAAGGTCCAAGAATGCCCTACAACTGGCGGTTCTGTGCGCCGTGACCTTGCAGTAAGAGCACTCTGCTGGGCTCTGCGTGACTGCAAAGCGAGGAGGGCGCCGATCAACTTTTCCTCGGGTGTGAACGCGAGCCTGCTCCTTGACCTTGGGCGGCTGTGACTTAGCCGGCGTGTCACCACCGGAGTTGTCCAAGACCCGGCACTCGTCCTCCAAGAACCCTTCCAAGTCTGCAAAAGAGGGCAGATGCGTCGCACTATCCTCACCAAAGCACTGCTCAAACCGCGACCTTAGGTCGGCAGGCAGCTTTTTGAGATCAAAAAATCAATGGGGCAGATCCAAGCACTTAAGGGCGTTGATTGCCACCAACAGCGGGTTCAAAAGTTGGGTGCGCAACCCAAAGACCCGGGTGAGCGTGGGCAAACTCAAAATCTGCTCGATGTGGGTGTCTGCGAGACCACGCTTGTTGTGGTACCTACGGGTAATTAAGTTCCTAGCCATCTGGTAGGCCTCGTCAGCCACGGGCAGATGCTGTATGAGGCCTTTGGCCTCCCCATCCAAAACCGACATCAAGTAGGCCAATTTTTGTGCCGGCCGAAGTTCAGCCCTGGCATCGACTGACCAGGCTGTCAAACATGTTGAGAAAGCTCAGGTAGCTTCCTAAGCAGCCATCAAAATGTGGGAGGTCTAGCGTGGGAAGCCGACTCACCAGTCCCGGTGCTGGCCTAGGAAGCTCCTGCTTCCAAGCGGGTTACCCGTCTCTATCGCCAATTAGCTGTCTTGCACAGTCTAAGACACTATCATATAGGTCCAATATCTGGGCATAGTCCTCACCGACTTTATTTCGCTGGTCCAAGGTGAAGTCAGCAACTGACACTTCGAGGCAGCAAGCGCTGAAAGAACAAAATTGCTGTTCCACGCTTGCCAGGCGATCATTGATCTGCTCAAATCTTTGTAAGAAGGCCTGCTGGCGATCAGGCTGGTTTACCAGAGCACTGGCTGAGGCAAACCAGCGCAAATGTGATGAAATGGCACCCGCAGCCACACGCAAGTCCTTGATAGCTGACATAACAAATTCTCAAAGGAGCTCGGACAAGCGTTAAATTAAAACTTAACAAAACTTAAAATTTGTTAATTCTTTGAAACCAACAAGGTGTTAGCCTGTTGTAAAAGTTTCCATATATTGAAACAAACACAATGATGATCAATGATTAGATTTCAAAATTCAAGATAAACAATTATTGATTTAAGGTTATGTATATGTAGGCGGGTAACTAGATTATTGGCCGATATAATCACTTCAGTGTTCAGAGTTCCTACTAAGTGGGCGCAGCTGGGTTATTGTGCATTGAATACACACAAACTAAAATACACTATCTACTTTAAAACACGAAAGGTATTATCTTAACAATTATATTCTAACACTTTTCACTTGCAAGTCTTTTAACGAACCGAAAACGGATTCATGGTGTACCGTCAACCAGGCGACCCGACTGAATGTCCCGCAGTCCGCCAGACAAGTCCACATGAACACCGTCAGTGCCCCCCGCCACTGGACCGCAATTCGTTTCGTCACAACCGGCCGGGAGCACTTCCGATTCGTTTAAAAACTGTACTAAAGACGTGATGACGTTTCATGACATCTGCAATTTCCGTTCCGACGTGAAATAATAAAGAGGCGCTGGTAATGCGCCGTCACGGCCAGACTGACCTGCGACCGTCCTCGGGCGCTTCATTTTGCAATTTTGTATCAATCACACAATTATCTATAGCTTACCTTGAAAAGCAGTCCGCTCGTCCACCCTGACAACCAGAGTACCAGACTCCAAACCGTAAGCCTGGACCGGACGAGTGAGCCCTTCGACCAACCCTTCCACACGGGTCTGGACCGGACGACACTGTCCTCTCAACCGATTTCCAAACATAAGTCTGGATCGGACGAGTGCGCCCTTTCCACCAACCCTTCCACATGGGTCTGGATCGGGCAACACTGTCCACAGTGAGGACTCCTCACAACCACTTTCCAAACATGAGTCTGGACCGGACGAGTGTGCCCTTTCGACCATCCTCCTAACGAGGCATGGACCGGACAACACTGTCCACAGTGAGGACTCCTCACAACCACTTTCCAAACATGAGTCTGGACCGGACAACACTGTCCTCCTAACTTTCCAAACATAAGTCTGGACCGGACGATTGCGCCCTTTCGACCATCCTCCGAACGAGGCATGGACCGGACAACACTGTCCTCCTACCTAACCACTTTCTAAACATAAGTCTGGACCGGACGAGTGCGCCCTTTCAACCATCCTTCAAACTAGGCATGGATTGGACGGCACTGGCCCTTTTGTCCAGCTTATCTATTTCAGACTACAGTTAAATTTAAATACCCAAGTAATAAATGTGTAATGTAAGTTTTAAATGTGATGTGAATGTGTGTAATTTGATTAAAGAAGTAATAATGTAGCATGCCGCAGGTGAGGTCAAACCTACGCCTAGCTAAACTAAACCTACTACGTCAAGCCTAACCTCACCTATCAGTTATGAACTGTCGTATTCAGCGTGAATTTGAACTTCGAGGTCAATTGGCTCATGGTCTGAGTTGATGCAAAGGTTATCTGATCCTGCTGTGATTGTATCAAATGCTACTGAAATAGTATAGGAGCCTGCCGATGTGTTACGCATCTACCGAGTCTATAAGGATAATCCTCATCGAGTTCTACATCAATCTTCGCCGTCTCGGCCTTCTCTTCGTTCCATAAGCTGGTACTAATTTCGACAAACCCATCATGACCCTAACATTTCAAAGAACAGTGATGTCATCTCTTTTTTTTTTTTGATCGATTGATCGTTAATCAATTTATGGTCCAGTCATTTCTATCATAAAACCATTTCACTCAACCTTTAACCAAAGTCCCTTAATAAACTACCTTACTTTTAATTGCTAGAAAGCGATATAGGTTGTAACAATACCGATTACGAGGCACCTCAAAGTCGCGCACAGGATGCGCGCCACTCACGGGCCGCGCGTCACACACGCGAACTTATCTACCAACTGAATTTTACAAGGATTCTTCGCATGGTATACCCACTGATTGGAGACTCTGTTCCTTTCAGACTAATTCAATATCCGTACATCGAAATCTGAAGTGATTATCAAAATCTTTTACAACTTCACTGGTTGCTTGGCTCTCTGCTCAAGAATAAAGATGATAATAACGCAACTTTCAATTATTTATTGTTCATCTTTTCTACCAGAACATCCAAACCTGAATTTGAAACCAACATAAGCTGAAGCTGCTTAAATGTAAACCGCGCATGGACTGATATTACTGATACTAGTAAGTTACAGTTGAACAAATTGATTTACTTTTGTCTACGCGAACGCAACGACTACTAAGATTGTCAATCGACTGTAACGAGTTCTTTCCGATTCTTGCAACGCGCTTCTGTTATACAACAGAAGCCAGGTCGAGCACCACTGACACAATTTTAGCGATTAATATAGAATCAATGAACATAAATGAAATTAAAGCCATTTAAGTGGCACTGTATCCATGATTACGTCCAAACCTCACATCTTTATGCACTCCCCTCTAGTAGGTAATGCCAGGCCACGCTATGGTCCTCGCTACAAGGCTAGATGAGACTATCATCCAGATGCCGCTTTCTAGGGGCTACCGCTACGATACTCCGGTGCAGTTTCCAATATTGCTTGAAGACATGAAGACAATACCACATCACTCTATGTCATTTCTTTACTATGTCAGCATCGTTGGTACTTGAAACTCGGAAACATTCCTAAGATCATAAGTGTACTTTAGGTATGCATATTTGACAGCGACTTTAACATGTTTGATAACAATAATTTTCTAATTCTCAACAGCAGAATGGTCATAACATCAATGTCTTTTGAAATAGCTTTGCCTGATTCGTTCTCATAGCATTGTTTGTAAGATGGGCTCTACTTTTACTTCAAATCTAGCGAGTATGCTACTAAGCAAAATAAAATGAAGCCTTAATAACAACCTTTGTACCCCTAGACATACCCGCTTTCCCTAAGGTATGGTTTATAACAAACTTCTGACCTGCTCATAACTAAGACGTACAACTATCGTGGTGTCAACTAAACTCATGGTGAATTCATCAATAAGTAGGTACTCGCTATTACAGAAAGTACACCAGAACGCGGCGTTCAAACAAAGCCCGTAGTTGCTAGTTTAAACTTAATGGTCGATTCTAAATAGGTACGAAATACTTATCCTAACCCAATCATTAGTGATAGGTACTATGACAGCGCAATATAATTTTTTTTTTAGTACCATCCATTAACGTGTTACAAATCACGCACAAAGAGAAGCAGGTTTAAATGCAACAGATTGTCTGTACAAAACAGAATTACAAGGAGTAAAACTGCCTCGCCCTGATTAAGCCGTAATCACGTTTAAATAACACCGTTAGGTATTCAAAATGTCTCGAGTCGGTAAAATAATCGCGCTAGTAACATCTACCAAAACTAATTTCGACTACGGTGGTTAGGTTACACACCAACTAACCAACTACACGTCTAAAGTTCTAAACAGCACTACAGGTCACACGTCCATTTAAGAAACAAACGCTACAATCAGTTCCACATAAAATAGCTTTGAAATAGCTCAGCACAGTCTAATACTATGAACTTAGTATGTACGATTCGACCGGAGTTATTGTTCTAGATTTAGCAGAACACCAGCCGAAGCTGGGTTTTGGTTCTAAAACCAAAATTACAACTGCACTACAACAATAACCAGCACGCTTCACTCAAAACGCACTTGCATGGAATAATGCAAGTCGGCCTGTACGCTCAGTCTTGTTACCGTTACATACTATGTTCACAAACGGCTGCACGCCGATCAGAGAGACTATTTGCGTTCACAAGGTTCGTGATCGCAAGCCACCCTCAAGTTTTATTACGAAAAAAAGAAATAAAAACAATCGTTTTCTTTTTAACCCAAGTATCGAACCCAAAACGTCTTTTCGATATCTGCGCTATAGCTAGGTCACAGTAGTAGTCGGGCACCCATACGATAGCATAAAATACAACAATGGGGTCGCTATTTAATCAGTCATTACTACCCACAAATTTGTTCTTTTTCTTTCCTTCTTTAAGCTATTAAAAAAGAAGCTTATCCAAAAGATCATGACATGGGAAACACGATACCGTAAAGTTCAACCGGTTTCACAGTAAACGCCTGTTTTAACCACAATTTCGTGTCTCGCGAGGGAATCGAACCCAAAACGCTGTAGCGGCTAGTGATGTGACGGCGACCTCATCACCACAATCCTAAGGTTACTAAACGTGTAGCAGTATTCTGCCAACCAATAACGTTTTACAACTACCGCCACCAAATAAAATTTGCATGGCCAATAGAGAAATTAGATAGAATACGCTCACCACGGTAGCAGTTGAGAAATCAACTGATTTGCCAGCACCGCAGCAGCACAATCGCCCTCACTCGCGTCTTGTGTGAACGTTTTATTGCACAATTTTATCCCACAAATGATGTAGGCGGGTAACTAGATTATTGGCCGATATAATCACTTCAGTGTTCAGAGTTCCTACTAAGTGGGCGCAGCTGGGTTATTGTGCATTGAATACACACAAACTAAAATACACTATCTACTTTAAAACACGAAAGGCATTATCTTAACAATTATATTCTAACACTTTTCACTTGCAAGTCTTTTAACGAACCGAAGACGGATTCATGGTGTACCGTCAACCAGGCGACCCGACTGAATGTCCTGCAGTCCGCCAGACAAGTCCACATGAACACCATCAGTGCCCCCCGCCACTGGACCGCAATTAGTTTCGTCACAACCGGCCGGGAGCACTTCCGATTCGTTTAAAACTGTACTAATGACGTGATGACGTTTCATGACATCTGCAATTTCCGTTCCGACGTGAAATAATAAAGAGGCGCTGGTAATGCGCCGTCATATATGACAATGTGTTTCAAATTAAGTAGGTCAACCAATACAAATAAATATTATGTATTTAAGCAAAACTGACCTAACAAACACTACAACACTGTTTAACAAATGTGATGCCTAGCTCAGATACAAGTTTATACAATATTAATCTAGATAGGTACACTCAACAGCGGCAAGGTACACTCAACAGCGCTCTGCTATAAAAAAATATGTTCAGAACTTGGATAGAAAGACTGGGAAAGGTTTGCAGACGGCAGTGGAAACGTGATTATATTCATCCAGTCCTTGTAACCAAGAACAAATCTCTGACATATGTTTACTGTGTTTCACAGCGATGAAATTAAAACATGTAAATTTACCTGCGATCTTCTGGTGATGTTCTGGAGTAGACCTATAAGATTACACTTATTAATTTGGCCAAAATAATAATGAAATCTTTATAGCTACCAGAATCCAATGCGTCTGTGTCTTCAGAACACGATGCACGTGGACGTCGACACACAATTTTACACATGTTCAATATGTCACAAATTATATCACAAGTAATCGATGCCAGTGGTAGATCAAAGGCGGCATTCACAAGGGTTCTGAATTTACTTCAATTACAATACAATTCGCGAAGCTTCAAGCATGTGCTTTTCAAAAGGCGATATTTTACGAGACGACCAAAACGTGTTAATTTTTCAAGCGACGAGCAAAAAGTGATCTGTCATCTTACAGTGTAACCAGAGTCAAAAAATTACAATAGACAAAATAATGATACCAACTAATATTATCTATTTAACTAATCATAGACAATATTTCTATTTCAAACAGCTATATACCATGGTTTAGGCTAGTATCAGTTTATTCATAGGCACTGACTCCCTGTAACGACTATCAAAGATCTTCATGATAGCCAGGACTGACGACTTAACGTGCTCTCCGAGGGACGGGGTAAGCGATAATTTTCAATTCAATACGCACATAACTCCAAGAAGTCATTGGTGCGCGTCGTGGATTCGAACCCAATACGCTCTGCATGGCACTCTGTTGGTATCTCCACTAGGTTACGTGGAGGGTTTCTAAAGGTTAGCATAAAAATCATTAGCATGATTCACATTTGCATAACGAAATTCAGCATAATAATTATTAAGCATAATTTTACTAAGCACAAGTGGATTTCCATAAAGTTTACCTACTGTCATAAATACTGATGGCATAATAATAATGAAGTATAATATGAATCACACATAATGGCTTTTGTATATAACTCACTGCTGCATGAATATGATAACATCTAATAAACAAAATAAAAAGAAAATTGTAGCATCGAAATCAGACCCATATTATCTGCTTTCTGAGAACAACATCAACATCATTCCGTCGCAGGCGCTAGTGCAAACCGGTTGTGTTATTGTCACTTCTATCGACTAGTTACGCGTGTGAGTAGCATCGCTGTTTGCGTGCGTGCGTCGTGAGCTCGGTTGAGTTCGGAGCGTTCGAGTACAGAGCACTTTACAATTCAGAGGCTACGCAAGATGACAACTTCTAACAGCACTTTCAGATATGACATAGCAGATGGACCTGAGCAGGGAAACATGAGTGTAGATGGATCACTTATCGATAAGGAATCGCCACCTCCGTACATCACTATCCGAAAAGATCAGGCATCGGAAATTCGACGTGAATTTAAGTCGTTTCAAGACCACGTACTGTCCATGATGGAGACATGGTTTGCTAGGCAAGATGCTAACTTTGCCAAGATGATTGATGAAATTGGAGACGTGAAAAAATCTCTCAATTACCTCAGTAAAAAATATGATGATCTGGAGAATGGTATGCAGGACCTCAGAAGCCGCGTGCAGGTACTTGAACAGAGTGCCTTAACATATGAACCCCGACTCACTGCTATGGAAGCGAAAATTGAGTCCATGGAACAAAGAGCGCGAAGCAGTAATCTTGAAAAAAGTAACCTGCCTGAAAAGCGAGGCGAAAATCTGACAACAATTATTGAAACCATAGCAAAAGTTATAAAGCAACCTTTATCTGTCGGTGACGTCACTGCAATCCATCGTGTACCACAGAGTAATCCTAAGAACTCACGCCCGAAGAACATTATAGTAAAATTTTCTTCTCAAGCAATTAGAGACAACTTCATCTCAGCTGTTCGCCTCAACAAAGGTATCACATCAGAGCAGATCAATATACAAGGACCATCGCAGAAGATTTATTTAAATGAACATTTAACTTTGCAAAACAAAACGTTATTTCGCCGAGTCCGGGTTATTGCCAAAGAGAACGGAATTAGATTTGTCTGGATTAAGCACGGTGTTATTCTCACTAGGGCCGACGTATCTACTGCCGTCATCGCCATTCGAGCAGAAAAAGTTATAGCTATTCAGTTTATTATAGCTAGTAGTTTTAGCTATTTCAGTTTAAAAAACAGCTAATGAATAAATTGGTGTAATGTTTATCAAAAATATTTTAATATTATACACAAATAAAACATAACATATACCTACTGTACATTACCTATAATGTCTTAAATTTACCTTTTAATATTAAATATCTATTGTCTTTCAATGGCACCTGTTTGCACCAGGTTGCTTGCTACTTGTTAAGTTCACTTAAATATGTTAAGTTGTAGATAACGGTGTTGGTTGCGTGATTACATAAGTATATTTTAAGGATTAATACTGTATTAGAATTAAGCACATTACGCAATTGTTTGTTATCTCAAAGAAAATAAAATAAAATAAAACAACAAAGATTTCAATCAACTTTTAACATCATCTAACTCTAAAATAGCGTAAGCGCCAATTATGTCAGTTACACTGTGGTAGAAAGAAAAGAAAATAAATATTTTATTCGTGTCTCCAAACCCTTAAAACTAAACACGTATTATGTCTATTTTCTATACCATAACAATTCGTTGGTGTAAACAATAACAAACGGATTGGAGTACAAATTGGAACCTGCGTCAGCTATTGTTGCAGATAACTGCAACGCTGGTATTCTCGCAGGACCAGATGATATACCTATAATAATTATATGTATATACTTAAATAATAAATATTACGAATAAAATGCTATTTAAATGTTAATTAAAATATATACGACAATATATATAAAAAAATTTGCAGCGATAGCCTAGTGGAGAGACCGACAGACTGCTACGCAGATGGTCCGGGTTCGAATCCACGGCACGCACCAATGACTTTTCGGAGTTATGTGCGTATTAAATTGTTAATTATCGCTTGCTAAACGTGAAGGAAAACATCGTGAGGAAACCTGCATGTCTGAGAGTTCTCCATAATGTTCTGGAAAGACATGTGAAGTCTGCCAACCCGCACTTGGCCAGCGTGGTGGACTATGGCCTTACCCTTCTCATAATGGGAAGAGGCCCGTGCCCAGCAGTGGGACAGTATAAAGGGCTGATGATGATATATAATATATATAATTATACATACATCTTTAAATGATTTATGTAAATAAATAAATATAAATAATAAAAACTTTTGTTGACATATTGTTGTTTATCACTTCAGTAACTCGTCTATTGTCTTGGATCAAATTTTTCACTGCTAGCACGTTTTCTTCCGTAACAGCCGTCAAAGGGCGACCACTTCTTTCTTCATCCCCCAAAGTTAGTCGACCGCGCTTAAATTCATTATACCACACGATACACGATTGACCTAGAAGGGCCTTCATCCATGAATGCCATTTGAAGTCTATCGTACGAATCATCCGGTTTCAGGCGACTCTAAAATCGTAAAAAATCATAGCGCGAAAATTTTCTCGTCGCAAATCCATTTTTCAATGAGACACGGTAATTTTAATTAGCTCGCAAACAATGTGGAGGGAAGCTTTGAATTTAGAACGTACCTATTTTTACTTATAAGTAATCATATTTTAAATAAATTATAACTGGCCAGTCTCACATACGTAAAAACTTTTTCTGGCAATACTTTCTGAGTGACCTGGTATTTGAAAAACAAAGCCGCCGTCAAAGCCATAAAAAAATTTTTTTTTCGTGGTTAGGGTAGCAAAATTAAAAAAACAGATTTTTGTTTCGTCGCCTTTTCTAATTTGAAATATTGTCAATAGATTCATAAATGTAAAGATAGATTTTGAAAATGAAAAAAAATGGTTGCTTTTTTGCATTATGCGCAAATATTATTATGCTACAGCATCCTTATACTAACAAAAGTTATGCGAAAACGTTATGCCAAAAAATATTATGCCTTAAAATTGTATGCAAGGAATAGGAATCCCTAGGCTATCGCTGCCCTTTGTTGCGGGCGTCCTCTACCTTTTATTAAAATGTACCAACATTATATTATACTCACGGTTTCTCAACCTCCAAAAGTGCTATATCATTGTAGGTGCTCGGTGGGTTGTAGTTTGGGTGTTAGATGACTCTCTTCACCTTGAAGGTATTGTCTCTGTTCTTCTCGTCCTCAGGGGTCACCACACCCACCACCACGAAAGTCACATTCCCACTGAAATATTTACAGATCTGTACGTTACATGAGCGTAAGATGAAAAATTTATTCATTGTTCATTTAAAAGAGTTGCGTAGAAACCTACTAAAATTATTATAGTAATAGTGCGTATTAAATTGTTAATTATCGCTTGCTAAACGGTGAAGGAAAACATCGTGAGGAAACCTGCATGTCTGAGAGTTCTCCATAATGTTCTCGAGAGACATGTGAAGTCTGCCAGCCCGCACTAGGCCAGCGTGGTGGACTATGGCCTTACCCTTCTCATAGTGAGAAGAGGCCCGTGCCCAGCAGTGGGACAGTTTATATACAGGGCTGATGATGATGAATAGTATTATTATGTCCATCCGTCCGCTTGTCCGGTCGTTTGTCCGTTCGCGGTTTTCTGCAGACACTATAATTCAGTTTTGTTACACAATAGTTCTTGTAGTAACATAGTTTAATTATCTTAGGGCAATTATTTATTTTCCTTTATCCGGTGGGCACAACTCATTTAAAAACTAATACGCTTGTTCGCGCGGCGCGACGTGATCGGACCACCCGCGAAGCAAGGCCACTTGCCGTGCTACTTTAAACTTAACAAACGACTCGTCACTCGGGTGTTGATATTTAAAGATATGTTTTTATGAAAGTAGATTAAATAAGCTTTGTAGTAATGTTTGAATGGTAACTGAATGACGGAATGTTTAGTTTATGCGACCCGCCGAACTTGATCCTATTGTAAACAATGTCGTCTATCGACGACCTACTCGCCATTTTTGTTTGTCATGATAACAATATGGGTTATAAATTGCTTTACTTTTGTTATTTTGTATACCAGGTGGTATAAGCTTTACAAAAATATAAAATTATAGCAATGCTTGCTTATTATATTTTTATTTAAATACAAATAATACAAAAAATATAATTTTAATACAAAATTTCAAACGCTGACAGCATTTGAAATTTTGTATATTTCCCTGTGTTTGCATGTTCCGCGCGGGGCGTAATTATGGATTCAATACATCATTGTAAACAAATAATATAATTATATTTGATATTTTTATGTTTTAATTGTGAATGAACTAATTACTTATAAAATAACAGCAAAAAATAAACAAATATTGTGTAATAATTTAATTCAAGAGGCTATATTCATTCAATTACCGAAATAACGGCATTTATTTTTTATTGAATGAAAATATAGAGATAAGGTTACATTTATGCTATGAATTATTGTTTTATTAAGAGTATATAAATAAACCTATCATGTGATATATAATACTCCTATAATTCATGAGATATAGGCTTTCGAAAATTTTGGCGGGTATGGCGGTTATTTTTTGCGGGAAAAAGTAAACAATTGTGCAAAGTCCAATAAGAATAATTCTTATCGGAATCTTATCAGATATGGTTTTTTTAATTGGAAATCTAGTTGAAAAGACACTTATCTAGGTTTGAATCTGATATATAACAAAAAAATATGTTTAAAAAAATAAAATACGAAAATTGGCGGCAATTAACAATCATTTATATTTTATATTTTTTATGTTTAAAATTAAAATGTTTCTTTCCATTATATTTATTATCTTTGAAAGTAAATTAAATTACCTTTCTAACCGTGTACAATACTTATATACCCCCCATGATAAAAAACGACGAGAAATATGAATATGTTAGAAATATAATAGCGCACTCGAAAATGGCGGGATAATATTATCCCTATATTATCCCGGAGCGGTATAAAGCGCGCTATACGGGGCGCGCTTTATACCGCTCTTGCGTGGGCTTCAAGTTTATTATTTGGTGTTAATTAATATCATTCGAAAGCTTATTTAATTACGCGTCTTTTGATATACAATATTAACTTAATAAATAGAAATCATTATTATTTCAAACGAAAATATTACGCGCCCGTACTTAGCTTGAAAGCCTAGCCTCGAAAGTGGCCAAAATACTTCTATGGGTGTCCTAAGATGCCTCGATGGTGGCCAAAATGCTTAGAGGGGTTAAGAAATAAAAGCTACAAGCTGTTCTACACAAAATCAGCACAGTCAGAAGCAATAACTTCGCACAGTCTTACACTATGAACTTAGTATGCACAATTATTGGATTAGTTTACCAACTTAAGCGCCGCTGCCCTGCGAAGGACAGTCTAGACCGGAGTAATTGTTCTAGATTTAGCAGAAAACTAACCAAGCTGGGTGATGATTCTAAAACCAATATTACAACTGCACTACAACAATAATTAGCACGTCTCACTCAAACGCACTTGCTTGGAATAATGCAAGTCAGCCTGTACGCTCACTCTCGTTACTATTACAGTCCATAAAGTAAGACCGAGACAAGATTAATCCATTTGCAAGCAAGCATAATATGATCACAAGGTTCGTGAGTGCGAGCCACCCTCGCATGAAGAAATAAAATAACCAATGGCTTTCTTTTTAACTGGCGTATCGAACTCAAAACCTCCGTTCGCTATCTACGCTATAGCTAGATCACTGTGGTAGTTAGACAACCATACGCTAACTTAAAATACGGCAAAGGTCACAATTAAAATCGTTACTACCCACATTTTTTTTTGTCTTCTTTAAGCTATTAAAAAGAAGATTATTCATGAGATCATGTCATGGGAACCACGACACCGTAAAAGTTCCACACAACGGTTCCACAACTCACTGTCTCGTATAAGAATCGAACCTACAACACCGATATGGCGATATGACCACAACGATTATGACATTTCTAAGATTAAAGGCGTAATGTTTTACTACTACTGCCACTAAACAAAATTGGCAGTACCAATAAAAAAAAATCAGACAAAATAAGCTCACCACGGTGGCAGTCGCAAGCTCAGCTGATTCACCAACATAGCAGCGTTAGCAGTCGCCTTCGCTCCCGCCTTGTGGTCGCGCTGGTCCATGATGCCACTTCTGATGACGGCGGATTGCTTTATTCTTGGCCGGAATCAACACTTCACATCACAGTTCGTTATAAGATCACACCAAATCAAATCTAACAAAACTGACTATAACTATTTTGTATTACTGAACACAAAACGAGTGACAGTTTCTAGGTACTTGTTGCCCGCCCGGAGTCTCTAAGAGAAGTGATAGTTGTCGTTGCTCCGTTGAACGTCAACCGTCATCCCCCCTCTTCGACTGTAGCGAACGTGACGCGTAGACTCTGCCGAAGCGCGCAATCTTCGCACTTCCGTTTCGTAGTCAATTGACGGCCTATACTGATGACCGTTCCGATATATATATATATATATATATATATATATATATATATATATATATATATATATATATATATATATATATAGGGTGTCACAAGACTCATCACCAAGCCGAAGTCTACTTGTTGTGGACATCATGCCAAGTTATACTAACCAAAAAGAATACCTGGGAAACGAATTTTTTTTTATGTTTTCACATTTTTTAAACCGCAATTTAAAGCGTGCGCATGCAATCCCCGAAATACCTTATCCATGGGGTCATACGGCATCTAAAGTACATATTTGCGGGGTAAATTCATCGATTTTGTACCTAATTAGAAAATTTCCATACAAACTTTGAGCCTCAATATCTCCTGAACCAGCAATTTCCCTGGTATGGTGCCGAAGTAAAATATATTTGTAGTGATTGGTACAACATGAGATTTCAGTTTTCGTTAAGGGTCTTTTTACATCCTGTATATATATATATATATATATATAAACAGGGTGGCGCTTGCATAGGGGCATTGATTTAAAAAGGACGTAGCATTGATGCCTATAAAATGTTTTATATCAACAAAAAAGGACATGGGGCCAAAATAAAATAATAAAATTTTCAAACAAAATAAACTATAAAATATGAGTAGCAAAACGAAACACCATTTGTAGACCAATATGACATTAGGTTACTGACCTTTGTAAGAACGGTAACGTGTGCTATGCGGCAGACGATGCCACGGAGGTAGTTCACATTTATTGACGAATTACCTATTTCAGTAATTCTAGATATCACTCCAATGTTTGGTCACTCATTAGGCAAGCACTGGTGTCTTTTTCACATCAACAAAAACCCACTTAACGCAAACCCACGTAAAAGGTACCTAGCACAAAATTTTCAAATTCTCAAAATGGCCGCCATTGTTATCACGAATTACCTATTTCAGTAATTCTACAAATCACTCTAATGAAAGTTCAGTAATTAGGAAAGCACTGGTGTCTTTTTCACAACAAGAACCCACATTACACAATCATATCCGCATATTCGGACGACATAAAGTTTGTCATTATTAACACAAATAATGCAAAAAAGACGAATGATAAAGTTCACTAAACAACAACACAATTAAATAACACAACTAAATACAATCACACAATTCAATACCAAAAACAACTGTCTCATAAAGTTAATCGCGATCGACTGTTTTTGCGGCACTAAACAAACCTTTGATGAGTCACCGATGCGCCGCTGGCGCCGACATGTCAGGATAGGAAATAGAGATGCGCAATAGGTACGTTAACAACAAAATAACACAAAATGTTTTATACAACGAACTATGCATTTTACATAAATTAACAATAATGCTATAGCTTAATTGTGTTGCCAATACGACACAGTTAAACAAGTTTATGAAATACTATGCACATACTTCAATTAGTTCAGTAGTTTTAGTACATAGTTATTATAATTCTTCAACAGTCAACAATCTACATTGTTGAACCCATTAGACCATTTAAAAAATACCATACGGAAAGAACTAAACTAGTCAATAATTATTAACTTATTTCAAATGATTAAATAATTGAATATCTTTACATGTTTATCATTGTTTACCTATTAAAAAACGTCGTCTTTATTTGTACCACACTTTAAAATTTTCTAACGTAAAGTCATTGATAAGACGATTACATTAACGTTAAATACAAACAATGTCGATACAATAAACAACAAACTTTTACGGTGCGTAGGATTTTTTATCGATACTATCATTGATAAGACGATTACATTAAAGTTAAATACAAACAATGTCGATACAATAAACAACAAACTTTTACGGTGCGTAGGATTTTTTATCGATACTATAATTGATAAGACGATTACATTAACGTTAAATGCAAACAATGTTGATACAATAAACAACAAACTTTTACGGTGCGTAGGATTTTTTATCGATACTATCATTGATAAGACGACTACAGTAACATTAAATACAATCAATGTCGATACAATAAACAACAAACTTTTACGGTGCGTATTTTTTATCGATACTATTGACAATATTTTGTTCATAATTGGGCAACTCTATTTGGCTCGACTATGTTTGTCCTTGTCACACATAGTGCATTTAATATGCATACCTAATCAGATTTTTTCGTGCTTGCGGAACCGATCTGTAGTATTTGCTATAACAGTAAATATCACCACAACACGAATCGATGTAACACTGGTTCACCACTACACACAGTACCGAGGGCACATCTAGCGCGCACCGCGCCTACCACCCGACTGACTGTCCGTAGACAGTGACAGCCACAGACTATACAGATACGCTACTAGTGACAGGCGTCAAGTGACGCTACTTCCACTACTGGTGTACACGAGACAGTGTAATGTATCTATTGCATAGATACAAACACTACAACTCTTCCCTTTTAACATTTTGATTTATCATTATAATGTATGTCTATTTCATTGGCAAATAATTATACGTCATTGCCTTATTTTCCTTATACCTAGACCTTATACGCAATATACACGCCAGGACGTGGAGTTGCGGAAACAGCCCAGGCTACCATACCATACATAGATGCTGTCCCCTCCTGTTTGCTTTGGCCTTACCGCTCTTCTCTTGCGGTCTCCGTATTCTTTTCCTTTTTCCTTTTGCAACTTCGGTCTCATTATCCGTCTTGTCTTTAATGTCGCAATATCCCAATGTCTATTTCCGACAGCATTATTTTTCATTCATTCTCATTCATTCCGATTTCTTCTTCAGTATTCTTCTATATTTGCCCTATTGCCCAATTTCCTAAAAAGCTCTGTAATTCCTCTCCAGTCCTTTGCATTCCAAATCCAGTTCATTTTTTCCAACGGCCTGACTCCTTCCGGTATCAGTTCGTGACCCAAAGTTTCTTATCTGTGCTTTATGAATACATTTCGTTTTATTTAATAAAACATTGTTTTATTTAAGCATCTCCATTACTTCCAGAAAGCCGCACATCGTGCTCCCCTTCGTTGCACTGTTGCATTTACTCCTACAGCGAGACTGGAACTCTCCGATAGGGTAGCATAGCTGGTTCGACCGATGTATCAAAAGATATCTATCTCACCTTTTATAGCTACGTCGTCGTTCATGTCTAATATATACTTCTTCTTCTTGATGTGCCTCTACATTACTGAAGGTCGGCGGTCAGTTTTTTGAACTTTTCTCTGTTTATTGCAAGTCGGAACAGTTTTTCCACAGATTTGATGCCAGTCCACTCTCTGATGTTCCGGAGCCAAGACATTTTTCTTCTACCAACTCTTCTTTTGCCTGCAATCTTGCCCATCATGATGGTTTGTAAAAGCCTGTATCTTTCATGCCTGAGAACATGACCGAGATAAGCCACTTTCCTTTGCTTGATGGTGCGCAGCAACTCTGTTCCCTTGGTCATACGCCTCAGAACTTCAACATTGGTGACTTTATCAGTCCAACTGATGCGAAGCATACGACGATAGTTCCACATTCCAAAAGCCTCGATCTTTTTACGGAGGTTTGCTTTAATGGTCCACGCCTCACGGGTGTGAGGCGTGGACCTTAACTGGTAAAGGACAACTGGCCAGATATAACATTGTAGGAGTCTGGTAAATATATACTGCACTTCCCATTTCCCAGCGAGCGCCTCTATTGTCTCTTAACACAGTCACCCTATCCTTCCGGACTTCGGGCGAGCTTCCGTTCTTGTTGGAATTCTTTAGTTTTGCAAAATCTTTGGTAGCAGCCGCACTCCCCGTAGCCATTACTCTCCCTTGAACTTAACTGGGCAAGAAAGGCCCCAGGACACATGCGCTGATATGCCACAACCTGCATACCTCGGTGTCCTTTTCTCTTCACTCAACAAACAAGAGAGCAACTCTTGTTTCGCCCACCTAGCACCATTCCTGCTTCGGTTTCTCATTGCATTGACTTCATTTGCCTTACTTTGTCTTTTTGTTCGTATCAGTTCCGTTGGCAATCCACACCCTCCAAGGTGTTGGCCACAGTGATAACCTTGTCCAATGCCCTCTCATTACCCATTGTCGCCTATGTAATTCTCTATAGCCATAGTAATGTCCGATGGCATGGATTTATCCAGTATTTGGTCCATTTTGTGGTCATCAGGTTCTTCAAACATACACTTCCGAGCCCGATCCCTCAGCTCAACAAGAAACTCCTTGAAACGTTCAAAAGTCGTGTTTTGTTCCACTTCCATTTTTCCACTGTAAGCCGACTGATTTACTGTCTCCAATTCAATGGAATTCACAATCCCAGTTTATTGGAATTCCTTGGTCTAATTTCAATTTAATGAAATTCCTTGGTCTAATTTCAATTTAATGAAATTCCGTAGTCCAATTTCAATTTAATGAAATTCCGTAGTCCAATTTCAATTTAATGAAATTCCGTAGTCCAATTCCAATTTAATGAAATTCCGTAGTCCAATTTCAATTTAATGAAATTCCGTAGTCCAATTTCAATTTAATGAAATTCCGTAGTCCAATTCCAATTTAATGAAATTCCGTAGTCCAATTTCAATTTAATGAAATTCCGTAGTCCAATTCCAATTTAATGAAATTCCGTAGTCCAATTTCAATTTAATGAAATTCCGTAGTCCAATTTCAATATAATGAAATTCCGTAATCCAATTTCAATTTAATGAACTTCTGTAGTCTAATTTCAATTTCATGAAATTCCGTAGTCCAATTTCAATTTAATGAAATTCCGTAGTCCAATTCCAATTTAATGAAATTCCGTAGTCCAATTTCAATTTAATGAAATTCCGTAGTCCAATTTCAATTTAATGAAATTCCGTAATCCAATTTCAATTTAATGAAATTCCGTAGTCCAATTTCAATTTAATGAAATTCCGTAGTCCAATTCCAATTTAATGAAATTACGTAGTCCAATTCCTATTTAATGAAATTCCGTAGTCCAATTCCAATTTAATGAAATTCCGTAGTCCACTTCCAATCGAATGGAAGACCACTTCCAATTGAACGGAAGACCACTTCCAATTGAACGGAAGACCACCTCCATTTGAACGGAAGTCCACTTCCAATTGAGTGGAAGACCACTTCCAATTGAATGGAAGACCACTTCCAATTGAGTGGAAGACCACTTCCAATTGAATGGAAGACAACTTCCAATTGAATGGAAGACAACTTCCAATTGAATGGAAAACAATTTCCAATTCGTCGTTGCACTCACTAGATGCAGACGTGTTTATTGTTAACTGAAGAGCAGTCATTATTATATTCGCATATTTTTATGACATAGCAAAAATAAGTGTGTCACGAGAGTTTCGTACGTGTATATGTGCAAGAAATTAGATAATGTTTAGCGATACATATATTTGAGTTAGAAGTGTATGTTTAAAAATGTCAAGCGCCAGTCCTTTTGGGCGCAGTCAGATCACGTGTAGGAGCCCTACACCGTCAACACCGTTGCCGTCGCCTCGTCCTGGAGACAAACCGCCCGCTACGGAAAAGCCGGCACTTGAACTAATCTCTACAGCAGAAGTAGAAAGATGGATGAAGATTATCAGCTCTTATCTGACTGAAGTTTGTTCAATTGCTGCAGAAAGTAAGCTCAACACCGATTCAAAAGTACGAGTCACAAGTATCTGCCGCCAAGTGAGCACTGCTGCATCTGAGATGGCTGTAAACTATCAGTCTGTGAAACAAAAGGTGATACAAGCACACTCCACCATCCAGCACATTCAAGAGAAGAACAATATCTCAGATACCCTTGAGGAGATTAAGAAAGTCGTGCAGGAAAATCATACCCAGACCCAGAAGAATACTTTTGCCGATATGGTTAAAAAAGGGAGCAACAATTTTATTCGCCCTAATTCCATTAGTTCAGTTACGATATATCCAGCCGACAAAAGTAAAAGCCGTGACGACACTAAAGCCCTTCTCCAGACTATAATTTTGCCCGAGGAAATGAAATTGCACGTACGCGGTGTCAGAAAGACCAAAAATTGCGGTGTAGTCATCAGCACCGAAAATAAAGATGACTTAGAGAAAAGCTCAAAAGCTCTACAAAGCTTTTAACATCAGGACTTACTGTCGAAGAGCAGACCAAGCGTCGTCCTAGAGTAGTCGTAATTGGAGTTCCTACAACACTCACTGAAAAAGAGGTCATCGAATGCATATTTGAACAAAACTTAGCACAGACATTTCCAGACAAGACACGAGAGTCCTTCATTGCGTCTGTTAAATTGAGCCACAAATCTGGGAAGAAGAACATATCGGTGTGCAATTATATAATCGAAGTACCACCGGGAATTCGAAAAGCCCTTATTAACCAGGGGAGAGTGTTCATAAACTGGACATCATGTCCCGTAAGGGACTTTACCCTGGTTACAAGTTGTTTTAATTGCCAACAATACGGACAAATTCTGTCGCGAAACAAGCCCTACCTGTGGTCACTGCGGTGAATCAGGCCACATCATCAAAGAGTGCAGTAAGAAGACATCACCACCTTCCTGCGCTACGTGTATGAAATTTAAGAAGCCCAATAATTATATAATCGAAGTACCACCGGGAATTCGAAAAGCCCTTATTAACCAGGGGAGAGTGTTCATCAACTGGACATCATGTCCCGTAAGGGACTTTACCCTGGTTACAAGTTGTTTTAATTGCCAACAATACGGACAAATTCTGTCGCGAAACAAGCCCTACCTGTGGTCACTGCGGTGAATCAGGCCACATCATCAAAGAGTGCAGTAAGAAGACATCACCACCTTCCTGCGCTACGTGTATGAAATTTAAAAAGCCCAATAATCACCAAACTGGGGACGAGAGCTGCCCAGCAAGAAAATATGCCGAGCACAGGTACCTGAATTCCATAGACTATGAAGGCGCCTGAGAGCGCCACTAACTACACGTGAAAGCACCGCTACTAAAGGCTAACATTTCGCGAAAAGAATGAGTGAGTTGGAGGCCCCGATACAGGGTAGCGCACTGGCCAAAGATACAGTGGCAAGGTTGGCTGAATAGTTCCGTACCTTTCGAGAACTTGTTTTTAGCATGCTTGGGATCCTTAGAAAGCAGATAAATGAATGTGTCAAGATGTATGACACTATGGAGACAAGGCATCGCAGGAAAGCACTTGTATTCACTGGCTTCAAAGAGTCGGTAAAGGAGGACTGTGTTGGCCTCATCGTAAGCACTCGCCATAACACTTTGGGTCTGAAAAACTTATCTGCTGAGGCCTTCAAAACTTGCCATAGACTTGGGAGCCCGAATAAAGATCATCCCCGCCCTATTCTGGTACGTTTCAGCAGCTTAGATGATAAGCTGTATTCGGGCGTGCTCGTCAGCATTGCGGAATGCGGTCGTGTTGGACGCAGGATGGCACCATAGTTATCAAAACTCCAGATGGCAGTCGCTCGAAAATCACGTGCATGGATGGCTTAAATTCATTGATGGCCAAGTATCCAGAACGTTTGGATGGCTCTTCGTCTGCTGTTGGAGCGACTGGCGGTGCTGGAAGTGGAGGATCATCAGGTTTAACAAACAAGAACTCCCGTAAAAACTGAGGTGACACCAGCGTTGTACTCGCGTTATTTTTAACTTCATTAGTTTGTTTTATTGGTTCCATAATTCAGACTCTCTTGTTCTATAAGGCTTAACCACTTTGTTTACTTTTCGTTTACTAAGTTTTGTTTACCCACTTATTTATTCTAAAATTTATTTATTGTAATTATAGATGCACTTTTTTCGTAACTTGCCATAATTGCCATGTATTACATTGACAGCTGACATGTGTCAATATTGTCAGATTGTGCAGAGACATAACGTTATGGGTGCGTTCGTTTTTTCTTTTTTTATAATGTATGTTTTTCTTTTATAATTTTTAGTAACTTTAGTAAGTGTTTTAGATTTAAGGAGGCCGCTTTCACTCCATTCTGTTAAGTTCCTGTTTATCTGAAGTCTCCGGTAACTTATAAAAATATAGGCTTATCTGTGGGTGGGTACGCTGGGCCCTAATCTTTCAAAACCAATGTTATTTTAGTGCTTAAGTTTATATTCTTTTTTCATTTTAGTATTTTTTGTGTGAATTTAGCTGGCGGGTGGTGCAGTGATGATAATATTTTGTCTAGGAAATTAATAACTTGTTATTTTTATTTTACTTTATTTATATATTTATGTAATATTATTGTATATATATACATTTACCTACATGATTACTGATGATGACATATTTATTTCCGCTAACAATTCTTTGGTTTCGTCTGCTGATGATAGTTTTTCCTCGATTGCTGACGTATCACTTGGCGATTTTGTACGTGAGACATTCAACGGGAATTATAATAAATTACTAAATGTGTGTCACATAAATGCTCAAAGTGTGGCAAGTCACTACAGTGACCTCTATGAAGGATTTTCTGATGCAAATGTTCATGCCGTCCTAATTTTGGAGAGCTGGCTCAAACCTCAACTTCTCTCAACCATTTATCCTTTACCGGGATATGTTCTCATTCGCAACGACCGTATAGGGAAAAGAGGCGGCGGTGTCGCAATATACTTGCGAAGTGATTTTTCTTATAAAATTCTTGCCTCTTCCCCTTATAGTACTTCTGCTGTATGTCTTTTCCTAGAGGTTTGGGTTAGGAGGACTAAAATTGTCCTCGGAGTAGTATATTGTCCCCCTGCAATTGATTATTTCACCGACTTAGAACTGGTATTAGAATCTTTAGGGTCTGAGTACGAACATCACGTCATTATGGGAGATTTCAATACCAACCTCCTTTTTATCCAGTCTCCTCGTGCACAAAAACTCCTACACATCGTCAAGTCAGCCAGTCTTAGTGTATTACCACTGCAAGCCACTCATCACAACACTAATGGCGACGACACCTGGCTTGACTTGATGTTAACCTCTAGTCCGTCCTTAGTATCTTCCCATGGTCAGTATCCTGCTCCCGGCTTTTCCCACCATGATCTCATTTTTCTTGCCTATGCCCTCAACCCTCCCAAACCTCAACCTAAAGTTCTGTACAAGCGTTGCTTTGCCGGGATGAATGTAGAGATGCTCTCTTCAGATGCCTCCTTGATCGACTGGGAACCCCTGATGGTGGCAGTCACTATCGATCAGAAGCTTGACCTCTTCAATACAGCTGTTATACAGCTTTATGACGATCATGCCCCGATTAGGAAGGTTAGGTTGAATCGTCCACCAGCACCTTGGATGTCTAGGTTAGTCCTGATGGCTATGAGGAGACGTGATCGTGCATTCAGGGCATTCAAACGGAATCGCTCGGATGATAGCTGGACCTATTATAAGGCTGCAAGAAATCGCTGCAACCAGATGATACGCAATGCCAAACGCCGACACATCATAAGCAACATTGACTGTGGATCTCCAGGTGATATCTGGCGATTTCTAGGGACTTTGGGGATAGGCAGATCAGATCGAGGCAATGCAGTCTGCCGGAGACTATTGGATTGGACGATATGAATACTCATTTCATTACTTCGAATACTCTGGATCGTCTAACCATGCGTCAAACGATTGACTTCATTGCGGGACTGCCTACACTTGATATAAATTCTTTAAATTTTTCTCCCGTCACCTTAGATGAAGTTAAAAAGTCAATCCTCTCCATTAAGTCAAGGGCAGTCGGGTACGATAATATCAGTCGTCGCATGATTACCACTGTCCTTCACCAACTCCTTCCTATTATCTCCCACATAATCAACTTTCCTCTCTCCTCGGGTCAATATCCTGCCGTCTGGCGAAAAGCCTACGTTCGGTCTCTTCCTAAATTTTCTAAAATCTCAAATCCCACTGTGCCGAACCACTTTGAAGTCCTAGAAGCGTACACAAGCAGTTATCCCGATTCATTCTATCCAATAATATCCTTAGCCCACTCCAATCCGGATTCCGGCCTGGTCACAGTACTGTTTCCGCTCTACTTAAGGTGACTGGCGATATTAGGGCGGGCGTGGAGAAAGCCGAGGTAACTGTGTTAGTTTTGGTGGACTTCACAAACGCCCTTAATACCGTCAGCCACGATGTACTTTTGGCCATCCTTTCCCACCTTAATATTTCATCTGAGGCTCGGGATTGGTTCTCTTCATATCTTCGTGGTCGCCAGCAATCAGTTTGCATTGATGAGACGTCGTCGAATTGGTGTGATCTGGACGCTGGAGTTCCACAAGGCGGAATTCTCTCTCCACTTCTATTCTCACTATTCATTAACCTCATCACTCATGAACTTCAGTGTGCGTATCATCTGTATGCTGACGACTTGCAGCTTTATGCTCAGGCAAGGGTGGACAAGCTGTCCGATGCAATTGCAAATGTTAATTGAGACTTACATGCCATAGGAGTGTGGTCTGACAGATTTGGCCTTTGCGTTAATCCCACAAAATGTCAAGCTATTGTGGTGGGAAGTCCGCGTATGATCACCAGAATAGATTTTTCAAGCCTGTCGCCTGTAATTTTTAACGGGTGTGCTATACCATTCTCGACATCTGTGAAAAATCTTGGTCTACACATAGATGGAAACCTTGACTGGCGGACCCAGATTTCAGTCGTTAGCCAAAAAGTATTCGGGACCCTGCGCTCACTGTATCGTCTCAAAAAATTTCTTCCATCCAAAACTAAGGCAATGCTTATGAAAACTTTAATCTTTCCTATAATTGACTATGGTGACGTGTGTTATCTCGACCTGAATGCAGATTTACTCAACAAACTTGACCGACTACTCAATTATTGCATTCGATTCGTTTTTAATCTGCGTAAGTTCGATCATATTTCTAAATTTCGTAAGGAATTAAAATGGTTGCCGATTCGACTGCGACGAAATTTGCGTACTCTGACGACTTTATACTCTTTTCTTCACTCTCCCAACGGTCCGTCATATCTAGTACCTTATTTTCAATATCTTTGCTCCAACCATGATAAGAACTTGCGATCTACTAATAACATTCTTCTCTGTCCATCTCACACTTCTATTTTAGTACATTCTTCTTTCAATATCCAATCTATCCTTCTTTGGAATGCTCTCCCTCCCGAAGTTAGGGCAGCTACTAGCCATGCCACCTTCAAATTTAGAGTTCGCCAGCTGTTGTATAGTGAATTGCCGGAAGCTTCTCAGTAGCACTTTTTTACCTGTTAGTAGTCTATCTTTTTAAATATTTATTTTCATGTGTATATTTATATTATTATATATACATTTACTTATACCTATTAGTAGTCTATCTTTATAATACTTATTTTCATGTATATATATTTGTATATATATGTTTTTATATATATGTATATATTGATATTTTATGTATCTAAATTATAAGTATATATGTTGAGTATCCTCTTTAATTTTACTCTTTACTCTTATGTGTTATACACACCTGCCATGATCATCTCTGCATCACCAAAAGGTTGACTGGGAGAAAATGCCTATAGGCATTAAGTCCGCCTTGTGCAATGTATTTTGCAGGAATGTTTAAAATAAATAAATAAATAAATAAAGGTACTCATTAATTAAAGTTATGGCTAATAAGCTAATAGATGATTTGGACAACTTTTCTATCTCAGACTCAAAAGTTTGTAATATTGAGGATTGTAAAAGCCTTCTTCCACCACAAGATAAGTGTTTAACTATTATTTCGCAAAATATTCGTAGTATCTATAAGAACTTTCAGGAACTAGAAATCTTGCTACATACTATTGACATAACTTGCGACATAATAGTGCTATCGGAATGCTGGTTATCTAAAAGATCTGATGCTCTTCCAACTTTAGATGGATATCGACAATTTTGCAGTGATAATCATATCAATCAGAATATATATTAGAAAACATCTAAATGTAGTTATAGAAAAACCTAATATAGATGAATGCAACTGTCTGCTCATTAAAATTAACCACGATACTGCCATAATCTCTCTGTATAGGCCACCATCTCTTAGTACAGATACGTTTCTTAATTCATTTGATTTAGCACTAAACAATCTATCATCATACAAGAATATAATTATAACAGGTGACTTAAATATAAATATTCTGTCAGAGATATGACGACCGCGGCCACGATTATCTTAATGTCTGCTCTTTTCATGGTCTCTTGCCAGCTCATACGGTTCCTACTCATCAAAGTGGATCATGCCTAGACCACTTCATTATCAAAACAAAGCATCCGTCACGCACTTTGGTCATTAACTCTTCAATCACAGATCACCGCACTATTCTATTGTCATTAAAACTATCATTTCCTAAACATAATGCACACCTAGCTATACTAAAATAAACATGAAGAACCTTGCAATTGACATACCTAACATAGATCTTGACCCCGTTTACTTATGTGCTGATCCTAATATTTCAATCGATTACCTCATAAACGAATTACAAAGTGCAATTCACAAAAATACATCTACTATAAAATTGTCTAACAGACATAAAATAACAAAACCGTGGATTACACAAGGTCTTTTGCGAAGGCTAAGAAAGCACCAGATAATGAAACTATCTCGATGTCTTACAAAAGATATCGTAATTTTTGTAACAACCTTCTAAAAAAAATAAAGATTGAATACAATAAGGCTGAACTAGAAAAGGCTGGGCAAAACAGCAAATTAGTCTAGAAATTTATAAAAAAGTGCACTTTGACCACCAAAAATCAAGAACCAGCATTAGATTTACTTCAATCCGAGTCAAATCCCACACTAGCACTCAATAAAATAAATATATTCTTCGCTAACGCTGGAAAATCTCTCGGAGAAAGAATCTTGTATCAAAGAAACTTTTTATCGCACTACACCTCTAACAAATCACACAACCCCGCGCTCAAATCTTTTGTTTTATTAGATACTGACGTTGACGAAGTAGTTCAAATAATAACAGGACTACGGGACACTTCAGCGGTAGGATGGGATAGCATTTCTACCACTATAATCAAAAGATTTAAGACCTTCCTAGCACCTCCACTAACCCACATTTTTAAAATATGTTTGTCTGACGGTATATTTCCGAAGTCCTTGAAAAAGGCTATAGTTATCCCAATACACAAGAATGGTGATACAAGTTGTGTAAACAACTACAGGCCCATTTCAATCTTGCCAGCATTGTCTAAAGTTTTAGAAAAACTAATAAATAATCGATTAGTAAAATACCTGGAATCGAACAATATACTCTCAGACAGGCAGTTTGGTTTTAGAGCGCAAAAGTCAACAAACCTGCCCGTTCACACGGTTACTGATCACGTTGTGGCTAACCTGGATAAAGGGATGCATACTATTGGGATATTTCTAGACCTTGCCAAAGCTTTTGAATCTGTCTCAGTTCCAGGTCTATTAAGAAAGCTTGAGTATGTGGGAATAAGAGGCACACAATTGAAACTACTTACTGACTAGCTTAGCAACAGATGCTAGTGTGTAAAACTAGGTTTAAATCTCAGCGCGGATATCCCTAATCCTCCCTTCGGGGTGCCTCAAGGGAGCATTTTAGGAGTCACTCTGTTCTTAATATATATTAATGACATATGTAACCTAAGTCTTCATAATGGTGTCGTTGTGTCTTATGCAGATGATACGGTACTATTATTCACAGGAAATACTCGTACTGAGGTATATACACATGCTCAACTAGGTTTCAATACTGTAAATAACTGACTTTTTGACAATATACTAACCTTAAACACCCAGAAAACAAAAAAATTGGTTGCCTGTAAAGTCAGTATACGGGCGAAAGTTTTACGTGACAACGACTTTGAGTGGTAAAATAATTTTAATGTGAATATTCATTCGTATAGTAGGAAGAAGGATGAAAGACGCGTGCCTTTCACTTTTTATGTCTGTCTCTCTCGCTCTTAGGCGGGACGCGTGCCTCTCACTCGCTCTCATTGTGAGCGCATAACGTGAGCGGAGCGTAACGCAGTTTCTTGAAGTGTCACCCGGCAAACCAATTTATAAGACGTTGTCACGTCAATATATCCACTTTTCAATACGTAACAATAACATTCATTAATCACCTAACAACACTATATTCGCTCACGACAATAAATGTCATTCATCTGCTGACGCTGCATGCGCCTGCCCTATTTTAGAATCTACACAATGTATCAAGTACCTTGGAATAACACTTGACAATAATCTTAATTTCCGCATTCACATAGATCTCTTATGTAAACGGGTGCGCAAATTAATATTTATTTTCAAAACAATGCGTAGCGCTGCAAATTTTAAATTAATTAAACAAATCTACCTGTCGTTGTGTCAGTCCATCATATCCTATTGCATTATTTCATGGGGAGGGGCATCCAAAACCGTCCTATTGCCACTAGAACGGGCTCAAAGAGCTATTCTAAAAGTGGCGACGTTTCGACCTTATATGTTTCCTACCTATGATTTGTATCAGTCCACTCCTAGTCCTAGTCCCAGTCCTAACTGTACGTCAATAAAATTGTTCATACTGCACACCATACTTAAACAACACGCACTAACTCCATTCAAACCACTGCCCCCGGACAAGAGACGAAAAGATCTAGTCTGTACTAAGTTTCATGGTAAACATGTCTTTATAAATAGATTTTTCTTATTCATAGGCCCTTTTTTATACAATAGATTAAATAAGTTACTAGATATATATAACTATAGTTATAAGCAATGTAAAATAATCATAACTAGATACTTACAAACAATGACCTACTCCGATACTGAGAATTTGCTTACTGTCATAAAATAATTACCTACCATTGAATAGCCTCGATTTTCATTATTATTGCGTCAATGTTAAATTTAAGAGTATGTAAATTTGTTATATTTTGCACAATTATATTACGTAAGAACAAAACAGCCTGAAACACAGGTGAAAACCTAGTTCAGGCAATTAATTTTAAACCTAGATAGCAAAGTAAAAATAAGCTATACCGGCCTTAAACTATAAGTTAAGTATTTATTGTTTATTAGATTATAAAGTATTATAGTATAAGATTATCCAGACCTAATGTCCACTGAAATGTAAACATTATTGAATAAAGATAATAATTATTATTCTCTTTATTAAATACTATTCACAAAGTCACATTTTACATAATTAAACCTAATATATCAAAATAAATTTAACTATCTCGTGAGCTAGGTCCAAATATTTTATTATTATTATTTTCTTTATTTCACATTTCTCTCATAAAATATTAACATATTTTTAAATATATGATATATAAAAAAATACATTTAAAAAAAAAACAATATCCTATGGAAACCCACCAGTATCGGGAACAGGCTCCAAGCTACTGGTGGTTAGGGCTCGAGAGAAAGAAACCTCCTCACTATGCGTGCCGTGTCCAGCAGTACTGCCTTCTGTATCAGGCCCCTGACCCAAGGTTCTAACGCGAGCCTCCTAAGATGTTGGGCGAGGCTCTTGGGTATTAAACCGTTCACTGTAACGATTATCGGCACAATAATTGCTGAATCAACATCCCACATGTCAACAATCTCGTGAGCCAAGTCCAGATATTTTATCTGCTTGTCCTTCTCAGCCTTCACGAGATTGCCATCATGAGGGATGGCAACATCAACAATTATTGCGCGTCGCTCTGATCAATCTATCAACACAATATCAGGTTTGTTGGCAACAACAGTCCTGTCTGTGATGATAGATCGATCCCAGTACAACGTGATATGACCATTATCCAGGACAGGCTCTGCCACATACCTGTAGTACGGCACCTCACGGTCGACAAGCCTGTATTTCAGAGCAAGTTGCTGGTGAATGACCCTGGCTACTTGGTTATGCCTGTGCAAGTACTCACTGTTAGCAAGACGAGAACAACAGGAAATGATATGCCTGAGGGATTCACCAGGCTGGTGACACGCACGGCAAATATCAGTAGTGCCATCCCTCAGGATATATTTCCGGTAGTTATTCGTCATGATCAGCAATTGCACAGACAAACCCTTCGGTTTCCCCAAAGAGGTCACCGAAACGTAGCCAGTTCACCGAGGCTAATAAGTCTACTTCCGGCCCATGTAGAGCCCGGTAGAACCTGCCATGAAGCTCCTTGCTCTGCCAAACAAGCTTGCGATCGTCAGTGCTAAGCACTACAGGTCTGTGCCAGTTGTCCTTCGATAAACTGAGCGGGGTTAATCCGGCGTCCACTGCGACAACGTCCCGATGCATATCCACATTCGCGTTGAGAAAATATTCACTGAGGTTGTATACTTCGCGGTTGTGTAGAGATTTGACATTTAAAAAGCCACGACCTCCACACTTCCGCGGAATATACAACCTCATTACGGATGAGCGTGGATGATGCATCCGGTAAGCTGTCAGCATTGTACGCACCTTTCTGTCCAGGGCGTCTAACTCAGTCTGAGTCCACTTGAGTATGCCAAAGGAGTACATCAGAACCGGCATGACCCAACCGTTGCAAGCTCGAACCTTATTGCCACCCGACAGAAGACTTTTCAGCACTTTTGTCAGGCGGCCAAAGAAACGTTCTTGCAACGATTGCTTCATGTCTGTATAGTTAATGCATAAGGCCTGTGACATACCCAAGTATTTATAGGTATTGGTTCGCAGAAGTGATCTTAGGTTAATGGAATCTGAGAGTTGAATCCCTTCAGATTCCACCATCCTTCCTTGTTTTACTTGTATCACTGCACATTTATCCACACCAAATTCCATTTTGATAGAATTACTAAAACTTTCAGTAATTTTTAGTAAATCTATCAACTGTGAATTGGTGTGATCAAACAACTTTAAGTCATCCATGAAAAACAAGTGGGATATGACCTGACCGCCCCTGCGTAGCCTATAACCTAACCCTGAACCCTCTAGTAATGTACTAAGAGGATTCAGCGCTAAGCAAAACCACAACGGACTCAGACTGTCCCCCTAGAAGATACCCCGCTCAATTTTAACAAGGTCGCCATTACCCTGGATCTGTCGGCATCCTGGATAGCCAAGAACCGTTTTCCATTGCCCCATACATGACCTTAAGAAGGTGCGTAGAGTTGTATTTATTTTATACAACTCCAACACCCTCAAAAGCCATGTATGTGGCACAGAATCATACGCTTTCTTGTAGTCTATCCAACATGCCGCCAGATCCTTTCGGTTACGACGAACTTGTTGGCTAATGGTCATATCAATAAGGAGGAGCTCCTTAGTACCACGAGCCCCCTTCTTACATCCATTCTGGGTGTGTGACATAATTGAATTTAAGTCTATGTGTTTTAATATTTTAGCCCTCAGAATAGACATAAGAAGTTTATAGACCGATTATTATTATTATTATTAATTGAATGGAAGACAACTTCCAATTAAATGGAAGACAACTTCCAATTGAATGGAAGACCACTTCCAATTGAATGGAAGACCACTTCCAATTTAATGGAAGACCACTTCCAATTTAATGGAAGACCACTTCCAATTTAATGGAAGATCACTTCCAATTTAATGGAAATTGTCGAGTCAAATAAAATCAAATCATATTTTATTTATTATAAGTACATAGGTTTACAATAGTTGATTATAGACAAATATAATAGTACGCTATGTTTAGTCACTTAGACATACAAATACTAGGCAGATACTTACCTTCTTCCTTCTCTTAGCGTTGTCCCAGTTCCAATCTGGGGTCCGCTTACAGATATTAGGCAGATGCTCACCAATTTAATTAAACAAGCAAATATCCAATATAAAATGTCAATTTAAATACATATTAAGATTATTAGAATCACCAATTCCAATTTATAATGGTCGAGTGGAATTCGCCATCCTCGAGACTTAGATCATAGACACCTCGATTCCTTCATTGGTATAAGGGTTGTATTGACACTCGTAGTGACGTTACAATTCCATCGATACCTTCACTAAACATATCAGCCTCTACCCACAGCCTCGCTCACCCATCGCTTAAGAAGGTAGCCCATGGGTCACTGTGCTGCACAAGCCAATACTACATCACTGCAATACCTTATCATAATACCTCGTTTTATGAAAGAGTAACAAGTGTTTCTGACTCTGTTACATAAAACAACAATATGCAGATCTCAATTTGAACAGGTTTAACAAATCAAATCACACAGGTGTCTGTATCTACGTTCAAATCTACTTATCGATATTAATGTTTGATTAACACCGTTATTTATCTCAATCTGAGGATTTATCAACATTCTATTGAAATTAATTCTGGCAAACCAGATCTTGAGTGATAATTCAAAACACTTTCCATATTCGTATTGTAGCGACCAACTACATAACACAACATTTACAAGCGCCATATACCCAATGACGACGAAACTACTACAGCACAACTCCACCTATCGACACGGGAAATATTCAAAAACGATCCTGAACCGCGATAGCAACTTTCGCGCGCTACGACGCATATATACAGGGTGGCGCTACCATAGGGGCACTTTTTGAACAGAGGCATAGCGTACAACATTCTGAAGCCTTGTACTAAAAATCAATTAAATCGGTGCAGTAGTTTAGCCACAATATCGATTTTAAGTTCCGCAATTTTTGCACATGCTTTGAATTCCACACAGCTGATACAAAACGGTCAACGACCCTACATTGCACGCCCCGACTCGCTCCGACGCGACGCCTCGACGTCATCCGAAGTTAGGCTCAGCGCAGATAAAACGGAGCGCAGCGGAGAGGATTTTATTAACGCACTTGAAAATAAACTATATTTTTTTTACAATAAAATGCATAAATGCTTGAACCTGACAAAAAACATTCGCGCGTCCTCGAAGATATGCGGGAATCCTCGCGCGGCGTCGAGTCGGCGCCCGCATCGTAGTGAGTCGCGGCGCGCAATGTAGGGTCGTTGACCGTTTGGAAGCTGTGTGGAATTCAAAGCATGTGCAAAAATTGCGGAACTTAAAATCGATATTGTGGCTAAACTACTGCACCGATTTAATTGATTTTTGGTACAAGGCTTCAGAATGTTGTACGCTATGCCTCTGTTCAAAAAGTGCCCCTATGGTAGCGCCACCCTGTATATACAACTTCCAAAGTATGTCCGTCGGCCTGCAGGCCACCGAGCACGACCACCCAGCTTCGTTAGAGGCTCCTCCCTCTAGTTGGAGGAACACTACACCTTTATCCTCCACAGTATCTATTACGTCATTTTACAACCCCATTATAAGGATGTGTCGACTATATAATGACTTACTACCTAAACACAGTTCCAAATTGGATATATTCAACAATAAATTAACTTTTAAGCACGATATGTTCAACACTTTATGTCATGAGTAATGACTACTAACACTTGTAGTTACATAACGTAACGTATGTTACACAATAAGCTTATTCCTTTTTTTAATTCTTTCACTCTCCTATTTTTACAGGTCGTGATGAATACGCATATGCAGTTTATAATTCTATTGCTTACATATGTTTGCTACAAATGTACTAGATTCTGTCATGTGTGACTAAATAAATAAATGAATTCCTTCGATATTCACCACGAGTAAGTCAAATTAAAATTAGTAACAACCCACGAAAATTCGAAACGCCATTCGTATACGTGTCCAACTCTAACACTAGAAAGACTTCATAAGTCAAAGTGAAGTAAATAATAATAATGTTCTGTAAGGCTGCTATTCCAATGCAGCCTCCATGTACTTTCCTTACTCTAAGATAATGACATTAAACCAGCAGTACCCCGACTCCGAGTCAATTCAAAATACATTATCTCATTTCGTTCAATACATAGTTTCAATGTCATAAAAAATACGAGAATCGTCCCTCTGGTTACACGTCTAAGAGACGAGGTCACACACACCTATTTAAGAAATAAAAGGTCATCGTAGCTATTTAGTACAAGCTTACACTCTATGAACACAGTACGCACGATTCGATCAGTCAACAACTTTAGCGCCGCTGCCCTGCGAAGGACAGTCCAGACCGGGTTTATTATTGTTCTATGTTTAGCAGAAACTAACAAAAGCTGAGTGTTGGTTCCAAACCAATATTACAACTATACCAGAAGAACGACCAGCACGTTTCACTCAAACGCGCCTGCTTTTATTGGAATAATGCAAGTCGGACAGTACGCTCAGTTTTGTTTATATTACATGCTAAGTGCATAAACGGCTGTAGGCGAGACCAGAGGATATTTTTGTCCTCCTAGGTAGCCAAGCATATGTTCACAAGGTTCGTGATCGCAAGTCACCCTCATATGATTTACTAAACAAGAAATAAAAACAATCGTTTTCCCTTCAACCCGAGTATCGAACCCGGTACCCCCGTTCGATATTTACGCCATAGCTAGATCACAGTTGTATTCAGACAACCATATGCTGACAAAATGCAAAAGTCATAATTAAATAGCTCAGTCCTACCCACCATTTTTTGTTTTACTTTTATTTATTTTGTTCTTTAGCTATTGAAAAGAAGCTCATTCATTGTCATGGAAAATGCGACACCGGCATCGTAGACGTCAAACGGTTCACAGTAAATGCCTGTTCCAACCACAACAGTAAACAAGTGGGCCCAACAAGTACCTACGAATACCTAGAAATGAAAAATTCCTACAAAAATCAACCTTTGTTAACATAGAACGTCTTTTAAATCGAACGTTTCCGCAAAACAACGCACGATGTTTACCACGGACTCTCGCTCTTCCGCCATAAAACGTCCTAGGTCGATATGTAACTCACTATCTCGTACAAAAAAAGGACTAGAAATATACACTATAGAGCCTTTAATTAGGCTGGGTTGTTATAGTAACATACCAAAAAATCTTAATTTTAAGTCTCTCGTTATAAGAGTTATAAAGAGTTACACAAGGCAAAAACTTCTACAGCCTCTACTGAAAATTGCGATTCGTGCAGATCGGTCTTTGTTCTGCGGATGAGTCGATTAGTGCAGTGAGAAAGTGAATTTCGTGAATAATTTAAGTGTATTGTGGAAAAATGTTTCACATGGTGTAAGAAAAAACAAAGTGACCTGCATTTATCAATTTTTTACGACATGAAAAGGTTAAAAGTAAGCTATTTTAATATAATTCTCATATACAGTAACTTCTGAACTGTATACGGTTTAAAATTTACGTCATATAATTACACCAAACGCGAGAAAATTAAAGTTTTATAACCTTTTTTTTTTTTTTTGGTATCGGGTTGGAAAATCCTCATGGAGTCCCTCCGCCCCGGGGGAAGGACGAAGGGGACTGTCAGACTCTTACTGACTAAAAACCAACCCGTATTCCTCATGTACCCGTGTGTTGGAGGGTAGGGATTCGCATAAGCATTCGTCGCTACCCCCCGACGGGTATTGGCCCGCCAGATGGTCAGGCGGGCCCCGAACAAAACCCCCTTGGCGGCGGATGAAGGTGTTGGGCTCCGCCGCCAAAACACTCAGCGGCCGCAGAGGATAGGGAGGACGGCAACGCAACACCGCATCTCCTCTTCCTCTGCGGCCCCACCGCGACGCAACGATGGTGCGCCTCCATTTGGTCGCGGGAGATAGGGCGCGCGGCAACGCAACACCGACACGCCTCTCCTCCCGCGACCGCACCCGACTGCGAGGGACAGAAGAACTGTCCCTCGCACCCGCCCCTTTGGACGCATCCAGCGCAGGCCTCCGTCAAGCCCACGCGGAGCGTCCCCTCCTGGATCCCTCTTAGCTTCACCGCGGGTCACCAATCCACGGTTACTAAGCCCCCCCACCACGACAAGGTGGAGATCCCACGGGGGGGAAAGTTTTATAACCTAGGATCTTAGAAACATTAAATCCTCAAAATGGCTGGACACTACCGGAGAAAATGCATTTTAGAGCGGGGCATGCAAGGGGTTATATAGTTCTTTGTCAATTCATACTACCCTTGACGATTTGGCTGTACTGAATTGAATAACTCATAGGAATTATTTTGCGTTAACAACGCCCTTTATCGTAACACAGGTCAATATCACTATAAAGCTATTATAAATTTAAATTAACGTACGTAATATGCTACACCGACATCTAAGCAGCGTATACCTTGTGCATAAAACTCAAAAATAGTCTCACTTTCCTTCCTTTTTTAAATATTATATTTGTTTCACTGACCTGTATTTATCCTCGTCGCCATTTGTAGTATTTGCAATCACAGCAAATATAACCACAACACGAATCGATGTAACACTGGGTCACCACTACACACAGTACCCAGGGCACGTCTAGCGCGCACCGCGCCTATCACCCGACTTCCTGTCCGTAGACAGTGACAGCCACAGACTATACAGATATACTTCTAGTGACTGGCGTCAAGTGACGCTACATCCTCTACTGGTGTACATGAGACAGTGTAATGTATCTATTGCATAGATACAAACATTACACGATCCATTTTATTATTAAACGGTTGTATTTAGCTTGACCTGTTTATTTGTTTGGGTCAAATTTAGTAATTGGAATTTTACCCCCTTCCTGATGACAAATTGATCTGATATTTGGTACACACTCTTAATCTTGATGACAATTCAACATAATATATTCCTTATGATTATAAAGCCAAGATGGCCGCCGATACAAAATGGCGGATCACATATTTCTTTACAACAACCTCAATATGGGTATCAAATGAAAGGGCTTGATTGGTAGACTAGAGCTGACAATGAAAAATCCAAGATTGCCGCCACCACAAAATGGTGGGTTACATATTTCCCACAAAATACCTCAATATGGGTATCAAATGAAAGGTCTTGATTGGTAGAATAGAGCTCACTATGAAAAATTCAAGATGGCCGCCGGCACAAAATGGCGGATTACATATTTTCCACAAATACCTCAATATGGGTATTGAACGAAAGGGCTTGATTAGTAGAAAAGGGCTCACTATGAAAATAGAATGAGAGGTTTATCAGCTAACAACAAAACTAAAAACTTGAAAATAAAATAAAATAAAAACATTTTTATGTTAAACGGTTTTATTCCAATAAAAATGATGTAGTGTAGTTTTATTACAAAAAAAAAAGGTTATGTACTAAAAGCTAAAAAATAATTCTACAAATAATTGATTGACAATAAATTGATCAAACAAATATAAAATCGTTGGGCATAGCGTACCCAGGGTAAACATTATAATAGAAATTTCACGTGCCCAACGATTTTATATTTTTCTTTTTTTAGTTTATTTTCTCCTTTATTTATTATTTTTCTAATTAAAATTACATTTTTAAATATATTATTTACCAAAATAAACACTTAAAAATAATAAACACTTAAAAATAAACATTTAAAAATATAAAAATAACCGTGGGGTCCCACCAGCATCGGGCACAGGGTCCAAGCTGCCGGTGGTTAGGGCTCCAGAGACAGGAACTTCCTCACAATACGTGCCGTGTCCAGAAGTACTGCCTTCTGCATCAGGCCCTTGACCCAAGCACCCAACGCGAGCCTCTTAAGGTGACGGTCGAGGCTCTTGGCTATTAGACCATTAACGGTCACGACTATCGGCACAATAATTGCTGAGTTCACATCCCACATGTCGACAATCTCGTGAGTCAAGTCCAGATATTTAATCTGTTTTTCCTTTTCGGCTTTCACGAGATTCTCGTCATGAGGAATAGTGGCATCAACAATTATTGCGAGGCGCTCTGATCGATCTATCAACACGATATCAGGCTTGTTAGCTACAACACTCCTGTCCGTGATGATAGATCGATCCCAGTACAATGTGACATGGCCATTTTCAAGAACTGGCTCTGCTACATACCTGTAGTACGGTACCTCGATATCTACAAGTTTGTACTTCAGAGCAAGTTGCTGGTGAATAATTCTGGCTACTTGGTTATGTCTGTGCAAGTACTCGCCGTTAGCAAGACGTGAACAACCGGAAACAATATGCCTGAGGGATTCACCAGGTTGGTGACAGGCACGGCAAATATCAGTAATGACATCCCTCAGGATATATTTCCGGTAGTTATTCGTCTTGATATAACTACCGGAAATATAGTTTATTTAGTTTATTTTATTATTATGTAACTTTATTGAAAAGGTAATTAGGAAGTTTCAAAAGTTTTGTTCTGTTAAAAATGTTACGCATTAACTTGGGCGCAAAAACCTACAACGAGTCTTAGGTAGGTACTTTCGAGGCGAAGCGACGTTGCACGTAGACGTCATCGTCCTAAGTCGTCGAAGGGTCAACGCAGACAGAGAGGAATAATCCCCGTGCGGTCTCGGGCATTTTCTTTACGGATTGAGTATGCTCAAGATTGCGCGCGACTTCGCGAGCCTGCGTGAGTAAAACTTTCTGGGTTACCACTCTACAGTAAATATTTTGTCGCGAAAGTTCGTTAAACCCTGAAAATACGCGTACGACGCGGGCGCCGACTCCGCGATTTCCGCGTATCTTCGAGGACGCGCGAATATTTTTTATCAGGTTCAAGCATTTATGAACTTTATTGTAAAAACATTAAAGTTTATATTCAAGTGCGTTGATAAAATCCTCTCCGCTGCGCTCCGTTCTGTCTGCGCTGAGCCTTGCTTCGGATGACGTCGAGGCGTCGCGTCGTGAGTAGTACCTAGCGAGTCGCGGCGCGCAATGTAGGGTCGTTGACCGTTTTGTATCAGCTGTATGGAACTCAAAGCGTGTGCAAAAATTGCGGAACTTAAAATCGATATTGTGGCTGAACTACTGCACCGATTTAATTGATTTTTGGTACAAGGCTTAAAATGTTGTAAGCTATGCCTTTGTTCAAAAAGTGCCGCTATGCAAGCGCCACCCTGTATATATCACAAAATGAAGATTAATAACTTCAAATTAAATAAAACTATTAAACGAAACCAATATGCGTTATACAGACTGTACTCATATTGTGTCATCATTATCAGCCTTTAACAGTCCACTGCTGGACTACGCCTCTCCTTTGAAAGGAGGAATCGGCCTACTATACCACGCTGGCCAAACGGGTTGGTATGGGGTTTGTATCAAGTTTTCCTTCTCTGACAGTGACAATATTGAGTGATTCGACGATTTTTGTACCTACCCACATTACGAAATTATTTTATTTTTCTCACATAAGTGGATACTGTATCCTTTTATGAGAATAAACTTCTTTAAATCTATATACTAATTATGAGGTAGACTACACTACAATTATTTACCTATCTATGTCTTATATAACGGAATCTATGAAGACGATTTTGGCCCACTTTAAAACACCGAACTAAAATGAAACGAGTGCTCTTAATATTTCCGCTAGTTCCTCCGATTGACTTAAAGTGCTACTGTGAAGTGAGTTAGGAGAGGCTTAAATCCAGCAGTGGACAGCAAAAAGCTGTACAATAAGAGAGAAAGTAAACTTAAGGTCGCAGCTTATGAGAACAACCCGGCGCCCTCAGTTATAAAGTATTGAAGATTTTGTTAATTATGACTCGTGTCTCAGAGAGCATGATAAGCCTTCGGTCCCGACTGTCATGAAGATCTAACACACGTTATGAGGCCAGACAGACACTATAATTTAGCAGACCTTATTTAACAAATACATTTTTACACAGAAATTTAGAGACTTGTTAGAAGTTGGTGTTGGTGGCAGTCGAGCCCCTAAATATTTTAAGAGGTACAATGAAATAAAAGCCTGACATTTTCAGTTTATGGCACATACATTTATTATAATTTTATGAAAAGCCTCTGAAACCAGAAGATGCTTCGCACGCATGTGGGCATAAATACACAATTGGCCCTATCGAGCCGGATCTCTAGCTTGAAAGCCCGTAGCGGGAGGTGCGTGCTTCGGCAATACTTTAAGGCCAGACAATGCTCTCGATCCAGGGCACGTAGGCCACCACTCGGGTGTAGATGGCTGGCTGTGACACGATGCCGCACGACTTGCCGAATGACGTAAGTCCCATGATGGTGTACATACAATGCACGGTCTTGCTCTTTACTAAAATGCCACTGCCACCGTCTCCCTGAAAATATTATAAAACTTAGACTTAATTTTTATGTATTTAATGACTGCCTCCGTGGTCCTGTGGTTAGCGTATTCGATTCCCAGGTTGGGCAAAAGTGTTACTGGGTTTTTCCGAATACTCAGTAGCAGCACTGAGTCTGGTGATGTGTCCGGTAACGGCAATAGGCTCGCCCCTTATTACGTGGGACCTAAAAATTCATGGCGAAATATGGGTGTAATAATTACCCCTTCGGGGATACAGGCGTGAGACTATAAAAAAAAAATATGTAAGTAATAAGCGGCAAATGAGCAGGGATGAAAAAGAGGAAATAAAGAACTGGCCGCCGGCACCCTCACTCACCAAACTAAACGCAACTGTTAACGTGGATATTTTGTGAGAGGGTAGTACTTCCGCGGTCGAGCCGGCACGATCACGCCGAAATCAGAAAGGCTCTACTACGTCTCGCGAGAAACCTATGGCACGTTTAAGCACATGTTCAAAGGAGTAACTATTTTTTTTTTATAACAGCCATAATCGTCCTAGCAATATCTCCGTTGCATCCGTGGAAGCGTCAAAATATGAACTCACAACTCACAAAATTTCGCGTTTGGTGTCGTTTGGTCGCACCCTTGGTCAGGAAAATGGTAATCGCATTTCAGTATATACCTGACACGTTTCTCTGTCTGGTGTCCTACCCGAGTAGCAGGTCTGAAGTTGTGGATCGAAGCCAAGTGCCGCCTGTCGCGCCGAGATGTGGTAGTCTGAGCAAACCTCAATGGAGTATTTGTCAAGTATTACCTGATGAAATAATTCAAATTCTGTCACTAACATTATCAAAATATTATAATAATTATAATATTCTACCACATTCACACAGTACCATCTAGTCCCAAACTAAGCAGAGCTTGTACTATGGGTACTAGATAATGAATAAAAATACATATGTATATGTTACTGTAAAAGCCCGAAGTACGGTAAATCTTAAAATTTCCCAGTAAATCTTAAGATATACCAGCATGAGTTGGTAAATGTCCGATTGTTTTTATTAAAAAAAATTAGTTGATGGAACCCCGATGTTTGGTTCTCTAGTGACGCTAAACCTAAAAAAATCGGGCAAGTGCGAGTCTGACTCGCGCACCGAGGGTTCCGTACGCATTTTACCTTATTTGAGGTTGGTGCTAATTACGCTAGTCTTCTAAATCTGAGGGTCTAGTACCAGTTTACACTCAATCGTCACGGTGGACGATAGCCTAGACGACGGGAACAATTTCCATACATTTTCTAAATGCGCCCCCTAGCGGTCTCTATCGATCGCTTCTCTCCATTAGGGGCGCTTTAACAAGTACGAAAATTAACCTTAATTTTCAACTTTTTTAAATTTTCAGAATTTTTCCTTTATTTGTGCTGTAGGACCCCGCTTTTGGCCAAATTTCGTGATTCTAGTTCAACGGGAACTACCATATAGGTTTTCGACCCAAAACCTATAGGGTACTTACGGTTGACCTAGAATTGTCAATTTTTGTCAAAACCAAGGTCTTACAGCACAAGTAAAGGAAAAATTCCGAAAATTAAAAAAAGTTGAAAATTAAGGTTAATTTTGGTGCTTACAAGTTTTCGCAAAAATCTAATTTTGACCATATCTTTTTATCGGGTTGACCCAGGACCCTGATTTTTACACACCTAATAGGAACCATAGACCTCAGTATCTGGTATAAATTTCAATTTGCTAGGTCCACCCGTTCCTGAGAAAATCGGTGGTGACACACGGACAGACAGACAGACAGACAGACAGACAGACAGACAGACAGACAGACAGACGGACAAGAAAGTGATCTTATAAGGGTTCCTTTTTTACCTTGTGAGGTACGGAACCCTAAAAAGCAGGGCTCCGTTAACTCTTCGTGTTTTAAATACAAAAATGTTAATTAAACGACGGTTTACGGCTTTAATCGCGAATGTTTTTAAATCAAAACCCTGGGTGTAAGGAACGGCGCGCGGCGTACCGAAAACTGATACCATTATTGATTCAGTACATGATACTGAGGCCCTTGGTAGTCGAATTATCCGGAGAAATTCAAAGGAAATCAATTTTCCTATAAACAGCATTGTAGATAAGAACACACAAACGCGCACTATTAGCTGTTGCGGCGCTACATCGATTACGATTTACAGGGCGCGCTTACTCTGGCGCGGCTGCGCGCCGTGGCCTATGTCGCGTCAGGGTATACGCGCCATGTACACGGCCAAGGTCCTAAGTATCATGTTCTAGATCACTGGTATCAGTTTTCGGCACGCCGTCCCTTACACCCAGTATAGTGATACATTTTGCCCGATGCCATGGGAATAAAAAATAAAAACTTTCTTATTGCACCCATCCGGTCCCCAAGGAACATACGTGCCAAACAGCTTCTTGCGCCCAATTGTTTTGGCTGTTCGTTGCCGTGAATGACTGACAGTAACGCAATATAATTCCAAAAGAAATATAAATTCTAAGTATATATCAAACTCATCCAATAAGTGTAAGGCTTGTTGGGATATAATTGGAGATAAACAGTATACTGTGAAAATTAACCATGACATAAAACTCTGATACCATAAATATTGCAAACATTTTCAACAACTTTTATAATATCTCAAAAACAAATTGACGACCGGTTGGCACAGCGTGAGTGTAAGCGACTGCTACGCTGATGGTCGCGGGTTCGATTCCCGCTCAAGTCAAACATTTATGTGCATGAACATGGATGTTTGTCTTGGTCTGGGTGTTTCTATGTATAATATGTATCTATTTACAAAAAAAAGTATATATGTATGTTTATCCATTATCTAGTACCCATAACACAGGCTTTGCTTAGCTTGGGACTAGATGGTGATGTGTGTATGTGGTCGAATATTATAATTTTTGTTATAAATAAATCTCATAATAATAAACCAAATTACAAATTAATTAAATCTGTAGATTCATCAATATTTTTAGGGCCTTGTCCTGAAAATGAAATTATGAAGGTGATTAAATCTCTAAATAACACGAGTGCTGTAGGTTACGATTCAATATCTACAAATGTTATTAAACACAGCGGCAGTGCAATCGCAACAGTATTGTGCCATATTGCAAACCTATCCCTCAGAGTCAAAGTGAAGTCAAAGTCAAATTATTTTCTAAGATATTCGAGAAGCTCATGCATTCCCGTCTTACCAATTTTCTAAATAAACACAGTTTCCTGGCAGAACAGCAAAATGGGTTAAAAAAAAACAAATCCACTACACTCGCAGCTTATTCGCTTATGAAACATGTGACTGAGTCTTTAGATAAAAAAAGAGAGTTTCGACTATATTTATCGATATGTCCAGCGTCTTTGATTTTGTCGACCATCAAATTCTGCTTCACAAATGTGAACTTTATCGAATTCGAGGAAAAGCTCTAGCATGGATTGAGAGCTATCTCAAAAATCGAAAGCAATGCGTAGAAATTACACGTGGCGACTCTAAATTGATGTCTACATCATATAGATCCGATCTTAAGTATAATAATTTTGGAGTGCCGCAGGGTAGTATATTGGGGCCCTTGTTGTTCTTAATATATGTGCAAATGATTTACCTCAGGTAACATGTTATAGATACACGTTATTTGCAGATGATATTTCCGTATTAGTCCCCCAAATTAACACAAATGATAACTTTGAGCAGACAATTTAATTCAAACCATAGCGACTGCATCAAAATTTCTAAGTGAAAACAACTTAACCGCAAATCTAGAAAAAACAAAAATTATGCATTTTCAAAATTCCAATAGTCAGGCAAATCATCTCAAAATAATTCACCAAAATCAGGAAATAGCAACGGTCGACGAATCTACGTTTTTGGGTATAATTTTTGACAAGCATTGTAATCATCATCATCAGCCTTTAAAAGTCCACTGCTGGACTAGGCCTCTCCTTTGAATGGAGGTATTGGCCTACTATACCATGCTGGCCAAACGGGTTGGTATAGGGTTTGTATTAAGTTTTCCTTCTCTTACAGTGCTGTTCTCTGCATAATATGCTCCCTCTGTCGGCTCTTACGACACCCATAGGATAATATGGGGTGGTGACATTCCGTATTCTTAATCCGTCACCACGCGGATGCATTTGTAATTGGAAAGCTCAAATAAAACACGTTTGTACCCGGGTAAACAGGTTTGTTTACGCTTTAAAGAAAATTAGGAGGGTAACTTGTGAAAATACCACTTTAATGGCGTACCATGGATACGTTGGCTTGGTACTAAGGTATGGAATTTTGTTATGGGGCAACTCGACGGACGTAAACAAGGCCTTCATATCACAAAAGAAATGTCTCAGGGTAATATATATATGACGTTTTGGCTGTTAAGGTGTATAGTTCATGCTCGCAATTTTAATCAGTTTACAAGTGCAAATCTGTGTAATTCCAAATAAAAACAATATAAAAGTGTGGATTGACATTAGTGGATACTGTGTTAGTGTTATTTCCGCGGAAAACATAAAAAACAAACGCAAATAGTGAAAAGTAATTACGAATTTGACATTGACCAGCGACACTATTTCTCAGCACACCCTCAACAATTAATATTTCTGTGACATTACTGACATTTGAAAGTCGCGTCAACTGACAGTGACAGCTCAGTGTTGCCAGAGCAAGAAAATTTATAACTACCAAAGATGAGTTCTAAAAAAAAACATTCTGCTGCAAGCGTACCACCGGAAAAGTGTGCCAAGTGTTCTAAACAACCGAATGAGAAAAAAGTTTCTGTAACTTGTGACTCCTTCAAAATTCTTATATGTGGTGATTGTCATGGACTGTCGCCAACAGAGGTTCGAGTACTTGAGCTGAAAACTGTTGCTCGTGTCATGACCTTCCTTTGCAATGACTGCAAGTCTGCCGTGACTCAATTACCCTCTATAATTAAAAAGCTAAATGATCTTACCGAAGAAGTACATCAGCTTCGTATGAAGCAAAGCATGCTTGCCACCGAAACCGCAATACAAGAGATGCTGGAGAGGGCCAACAGAGCTAACAATGTTATTATATATGACATTCCAGAGTCGACTAGTGAGGACACCAATAAGAGGAAAGATCATGATAAGAAAGAGTGTGAGGCAATGATTAGCTCAGTTACTGATAAGGTCAGCTATGATGGAATTAAAGTTTTTCGACTCGGTGCTCCTAAGACCAATGCGAACAACAGACCACGTTCACTCAAGGTGATATTACGTAACAAGAACGATGCTCTAGAAGTTCTGCGTAACAGGAATAAACTTAAAGAATCCTCTAACATTACTTCGGATCTGACTCCTATGCAAAAGGAGTACCTAAAATACTTGCGAGAAGAACTCAAGAAACGTATTAATGAAGGGGAAACTGATATCACCATAAAATATGTTCGAGGAATACCCACAATTGTAAAAATGAAGGCACAAAAAACTAGCTCCTGTAAATATCAACGGCCCTGCACACTCATATAAAACAACCAATAACAATACAAAAACTTCTATATCGCTTATTACAATCACCATTTTATACACAAATATTCAATCTCTAACTTCGAAATTGGATCTGTTCACTGCCAGAATAGATTCTTTGAAACCAACTATAATTATTATCACTGAAACATGGCTAAAGCCTAATATACCAGACTCACTGATAAAAATACCTGGATACGACCTGTACAGAGATGATCGCATTGGTAAACGTAGTGGAGGAGTTGCAATATATGCATCAAACTAGAGGACACCAGCAGCTACGCCTGCATTTTTTTTTAATTTACCCGTTTTGGCCGATCCCGTGGGAATTTCGGGAAATCCATTCTTAGTGCACCCCTACGGTTCCCAAGGAACATACATGCCAAATTTCAGCTTCCTGCGCCCAATGGTTTCGGCTGTAGTGTGTCTGTCAGTCAGTCAGTAACGCAAGGATTTTATATATTAAGATAAAACAAACCAAATATCAACAAAATTAAATACCACCTACAACAAGAAATTTGAAACATCTGAATGTTTGTGGATTGATATTCAAATTGGAAACACCAAGTTCCTCCTATGTGGACTATACAGAGGACATGATTCTACCTTAGATCAAGATAATAGCTTACTTGAACAAATTCATTATGTCTCGGAAACGAACACTGTGGCTATATTGGGCGATTTCAACTATGGCGGAGTCAGGTGGCACCTTGAGGATAGGGGATATCTCACACCAAAGGAAGACAACTTTATACAGTGGTATAAAAACAGCAATCTTCAGCAATTAGTAGACAAACACACCAGATTTCGACAGGGAAACCAACCTTCATATCTAGATTTGATCTTGACAAATGATGATTCTCTTATTGCCAAAGTAGACCGCCAAGCTCCCATCGGCAAAAGTGACCACACGTGCTTATTGGCAACCATACAACTGTCAGCACCGAATCAAAATGAGACTACCAGAACAAGATATAATTTCAACAAAGCTGATTTCTTCAAAATTAATGAAAAAATACGCCCAACTTTATCTGGAAGTCTAAGAGATGCTAACTGTGTTAAATCGCAATTCAAGAAATTCTGTGACACACTTAAAGATGCAATCAGTTTATATGTGCCTCAAGTAAAAGTCAAGCAAAGCACCATTAAAAAACCATGGGTCTCAAGGGATACCAAGGCACTTATAAATCAAAAGCTAGGACTATGGAAAAGATACGTATTGACCGGACTTGACAATCACTATAAGGAATATAGAAAATTAAACAACCAACTAATTAACAAAACCAGAACAGCTCGTATTAAACATGAAAGTAACATACTAGATGCTGGACCAAAAAAATTCTACTCATACATTAGGCAGCAAATAACATCGAAAGTTAGCATACCATCTGTGTTACTAAATAAACAAGGCCAAACAGTGACAAAGCCTCACGAAATTGCTCAGGTTTTTGCTGATCAGTTTGCGAGTGTATTTCAAAAAGAACCGCAGTCGCAATTGCCCATACTAGATTCATCACTGCAAGTCCAGGACTCAATTGACGAGATAATCTTCACTAGCAGCGAAATTCAGCAAGTAATAAAAGAATTAAAAACAAACACATCACCAGGACCCGATGACATACCTGTTATATTACTAAAAAACTGTGAAATTACTGATTACTTAGCAGAAATAATGCAAAATTCATATGATACTGGAATACTACCGGACATGTGGAAAACGGCAACAGTGACGCCTATTTTTAAGAAACGAAATAAGCTAGAACCATCTAACTACAGACCCATCAGCTTGACTAGTATAGTATGCAAGGTAATGGAAAAAATTATAGTTAAACACATCAGAATGTTCTTCACCAGGCATCAAGTTATCCCCGAACAGCAACATGGATTCTGCCCACACCGATCAACAGTCTCGAACTTACTGACATGCTTAGCATTGTGGACTAAGCAGTTTAATGAAAGTAAACCCATTGATGTGATATATTTGGATTACGAAAAGGCATTTGACAAAGTTCCAACAAACAGACTCCTAGCAAAACTTGAGTTTGTAGGTATACGTGGAAAGCTATTAGCTTGGATCGAGGCATTCTTAAGACACAGAACCATGCAAGTTAGAGTAGGAGAAGCAAAGTCCGACTACTTGGAGATCGATAGTGGGGTGCCACAAGGCTCGGTACTTGGCCCTGTGCTGTACATCATATACACCTTTGATCTTCCACATGGCCTCCAGTCTAATGTCAGTTTGCAGATGACACGAAAATATTTGCCGACCCACGGATTAATCATGACCGTCTCCAAGATGACTTAAATAAAATAGCCAACTGGTCGAAGGAATGGCTTATAAATCTTAATGCTGCAAAATGCACAGTCCTACACATAGGCAGTCGTAACCCTCATCTAACCTTTAAACTTGGTGATGCACAACTGACAGGAGTGAAGGTGCAAACAGACTTGGGAGTGAAGATAACTGAGGATTTAAAATGGGAAGAACATATAACCACAATTGTCAAGAAAGCGAAAAGTCTGATCTACCTTGTAAGAAAAGCCTTTGGAGTTCTAACACCCGAAATGATGCTGAAGATACTTAAGACGTTTGTTAGACCCATTTTAGAATACGCATTTCAGGTTTGGAACCCGTACTTTATCAAAGACATTGATCAGTTAGAGAAGGTACAGCGGAGTTTTACGAAAATACCACGGGTATTAAAACAGCGACCATATGAAGAACGCTTAAAATCACTAAAACTTACAACTTTGAAAGACCGCAGAGACCGTGGGGTCCTAATCGAAACTTACAAGATCTTACATGGGCACTATGACCTGCAGGAAATTCAGAATTTATTCACACGCAATGAAAATGTTCACTTAAGAGGTCACAGCTATAAGTTATGTACTAGATTGTCCAATAGCAATCCCTATAGGCACTTTTTAAGTAACCGAGGAGTCAGAGCGTGGAACAAACTCCCAGAAGACACAATACAAGCCCAAAATGTTAACCAATTCAAGAATAGACTAGATAAACATCTACTGAACTGCAGACAGAGGAACCAGTGAGGAGCATCTGGATACAGGCATTATCAGTTGTCTCAACTGCCTGCCTGATAATAAATAATAATAATAATAATATGTGGAGCTGGCTCATTGGATTCTTGCCGGCCACTATTTAGAAAATTAAAATTATTAACTCTGGCTTCAATTTATATTTATATGAAATTGGCATCTTTGTGAAAACAACACGCATCGCATCGCAGGAAAACACAATATATCTCATAAGTAATATATAAAATAGATTGTTTAGTGCGATAGTCAAGTCAATCTATATTTTTAAATGTTAAAGATTTTTAACTAACCGACTTGATATTACATGGATCTCACAACTTTTTACGGTAGCGAGACTTGGTTTTTTGACAAGTATTGTTTTTATGGGATCTCATTTCTTTTTGTACATAGTCCTACTTTTTCATTTCAGGTACCTTCTACTTCTTGTCCACCAACAACGATTTTTCTTAATTAAAGTCCTAACTGCAAATGTATTTTTGTAATCTTATATGTTTATATGGGATTACCAAGTTATTTATGCAGCTGATATATCCCGAAAACTGGACCTAAATTGAAAAATATTTTAGTTTTTCCTTGATTCATACTTTCAACACTAATTGCATTTTAAATTTGAAGCTTCTATGTCTGCTAGAAGTGCCCTAGACTTTTGATAATCGGTCAGTGAGTGACAAAATCAAGAAATTTGACTAGTTATAATTCTTAAACTACTTGTTCAAATTTAATGAAATTTGAAATATACTATATTTATACAATGCCTGCTTGGTTACTTAAAATTCAGGTTTATAGTTTTATCCACAACGAAGTTATTGAGGGTCGAAAATGGCCTGAATTGCTTCGAGAAAAGGATGGTACGGCCGTGCCGCTTTTTTGCTCGACTTGGCGGGGGCACTGCCGTGCCCCCAGATTTTATATATTATGTGTAAGTTAGAGTTTTAAGCTAGATTTTTAAATAGATAAATAAGGTTATCTTAATATATAAAATCCTTGCGTTACTGACTGACTGACAGACACGCTACAGCCGAAAGTATTGGGCGCAGAAAGCTGAAATTTGGCATGTATGTTCCTTGGGGACCGTAGGGGTGCACTAAGAAGGGATTTCCCGAAATTCCCACGGGATCGGCCAAAATGGGTAAATAAAAAAAAAATGCAGGCGTAGCTGCTGGCGTCCTCTAGTATAGAAATAAATGTGTAAATTAGTTTGTATTTCTATATTTTGTAAATTTATAGTGTGTAAATTTCTATTTTAAGATTATTTTATTGTATTTTTGCATGCCGTATATACGGTGGAACATGTTGTTCTTAAATATAACCCTACCATCTATGTAACCATGTTTTTGGCAAAAAAATATTATTATAATTATCAAGAACTTTATATATACAGGGTGTCACAAGATGACAAGACCCATCACCAAGCCCAAGTACACTCGTATTGCACATAATGCACTTATACTATGCTAAAATAATACCTGAGAAACAAAATATTTTTAGGCTTAAAAAAATTGTCACATTTTATAAGCCTACCTACACCGTACGCCGCCGTCGACGTCTTATGATCACGTGGTCGCCCGGTCGAAAGCAATCGCGTTGACACAGCTGCTAGCTTCGTCTGTGTGCGTGAGCTTGTGTAGCTCATACATTGCGCTTAAGGAACTTTTACCATTTGCCGACCAAGGCACATATGTGTCCCAAGCCAATAATTTTACAATATATTAATAATTATGAAGCTAATGACTATTTTAATGTTTTTTGTTTGTTACTGAACATATTATTAATACTTTTGTCGTTGACGGTACAACGTGGGTAATAGGTACGGTATTTTTTCTATAAAATGAATGCTCTGCAATAAAACTGCCATTACATAAACTATACATAATCTGTATCTTTAGGCCACCACGCAATCGTTCCCAATTAGTTCAAATATTCTTTGACAAACTTGACGAAGTACTAAGAAAGTTATGTTACAAAAATAATTTTAAAATACTGATATGTGGTGATTTTAATATTGACATTTTAAGAAATACTAATATATCGACTGAATTTCAAAATCTTATATTGACATGGAATCTCAAGTTTCAATTTAAACAAGCAACTAGTTTAGATAGTAACACTTGCATTGACAATATAGTGCATAACATTCGAGGGAGTTCTGGTGACATTATAGAACTTGCTGTTTCTGATCACACAGCCCAGCTTATAAAGATTCCCGTTAAAAATGTTGTAAGAATATCAAGTTGGTTTAGACTAAAACGGGACTACAGCAAAGAGAATAGGAATAAATTTAAGAAATGTTTAAAAGAGCTGTCCTTTCAAAATATATATGAAAAAAACTACGCTAATTGTGCATTTGACGAGTTTCACGATACTTTTGTACTTTTCCATAACCTTTGTTTTCCGTTGAAAAGAATCAGAATACCATTAAATAAAAGACCGAAATGGATCTCCAAGGGTATTAAAAAGTGCAGTAAAATTAAACGTGAATTATTGTGGCAATATAGACGTTTACGAACCTCTTCTAACAAAAAAACGTTCAAAAGCTATGCACGCCGGTATAAAAGAATAATTGCGCTTACTCAGCGATCACAAAATGATTACCAAATAAAAGTAGCCAACAACAAATCACAAGCTACTTGGCAAATTATTAATAAATGCTTACATAATCAACCCGTCGAAAGCGTTTCTAATTTAATACATAATAATAGAATTATAAGTAATCCGTATGACTTAGCTAATTTGTTCAATAATTTTTTTACGACCATAGATATAATTAATTGCAATAATGATATGACATATGATATAAATTATGACAAATTTAATTCTTTTTTTATGACTCCATGTGTACCGTTTGACATTCTTAAGATAATTTCGAATCTTAAGAACACTAGCTCTGTAGGTTACGAGGATGTATGTACTAAAATAATTAAGTTCTATGTTACATAACCAATCTTTGCATTGAACAGGGTGTGTTTCCAGACAAACTTAAAATATCTATAGTTAAACCCTTATTTAAAAAAGGAGATCCGAATGATATAAATAACTATAGACCTGTAGCTTTAATCCCAATAATGGCAAAAATTTTGGAAAAGGTTATCTATATCAGACTATATAACTATTTTGAGAATAATAACATTCTGTCTGAAACGCAAAATGGCTTTCGTAGAAGTAAAACAATAAATATGGCGATTTATAACTTTTTACATAACATCACAAAAGCAGTTGATAAGAGGCAAAAAGCTGTAGCACTGTATTTAGACATGTCAAAGGCCTTTGACTGAGTAGACCACAGTATTCTTTTAAAGAAACTCTACAGCTACGGCGTTAGAGGAAATGCTCATGATCTATTAAAGTCATATTTGAAAAATCGATCACAAGTTACCCATGTACGAAAAATATGCCCTAAAACACGGACAGAGACTGTTTATGCGTCTAACCAAAAATCTATTCGTTATGGTGTGCCACAGGGAAGTGTTATGGTACCCCTATTGTTTTTAGTATACATCAACGATATGCCAAATATGACAAAGCACTTTATAACATTGTTTGCGGATGATAGTACTATATTATTTACAAGCAGTAATATTAATAATCTAGAATCTGACATAACTAATACGTTGACATGCATTGATAACTGGCTGACATTTAATAATCTCAAATTTATCAAAAACACACCTTATGAATTTTAAACAAAGGCAAATAGACGGTACATTAAACATCTCCTATTCGGGTACATTAATCCCTGAAGTAGAATCGACACGGTTTCTGGGACTAGCAATAGATGATAAACTCAAATGGAAACTGCACATTGACAATATATGTAAAAGACTATATCAGATTTCGTTTGCCCTCTATAAGCTTGCCCTAGTAGCGAATCAATCTACCGTCTTAACTGCATATTACGGCCACATAGAACCTATAAATAGGTATGGCGTCATATTTTGGGGCAATTCAATAGATAAGTTGCGTGTGTTTATTGCCCAAAAACGCTGTGTTCGCTCAATGCTAGGACTTAAAAAGAGACAGACTTGTAAAGATAAATTTATAGAACTACGCAGCTTAACGGTGCCATGTTTGTATATTATGGAGGTTGCTTCATTTGTTAAAACCAACCTTAACTTATTTAGTGTCAACCCCTCTGGTACTAGACGTGAAGGCAATTTGAAGCATTTAGAAAGCAGAACGCAGTTGCTATGCGCGAGTATATTCTGCATGGCACCAATTATAAACAATAAAATTCCAAAATCCATTCGCGCTGATAGTATAAATATATTTAAAAATAAACTTAAGGAATTACTGATAAGTAAGGCCTACTACTCAGTCGAAGAATACCTAAATGATAAAAACATTTAACGCTGTAATACTTGTATATCAATATTTTTTTATGTGTAAATGACCATATATATTTATAATAATTAATTGACCTATACAATTAAATTAGTTTTTAATGTATGTCCTACAAAATTTGTACACCACATTGTGGTAGGACATAGCGCACATAAGTATAACATAACTTTAAGAACTGTAAACTAACCTATGATCCACAAATAAATTATTATGATTATGAAAATTGTCATATCACTGTTCGCTTAGCGCACACTTGGCCTATTTCTCAAAAGTTTTTAGGCACTTCAAAATGTTTTATATTGTGCTATAATGATGGCTTGGTATATAAATTTATATAATATTCTATCATAAAACCATTGTTTCTGTTTTTATGATGATAAGAAATCATAAACATAACATAAAGGGACACCGGTGTCCCAGTGGTCCGGAAAGGACACTATTTGTAATAAATTGATATCTTATTCAACTGATGACGGTCTTGCGGGCTGGTTAGATGGTGGTAGATTTTAATATTTAACTGCATCATTTCCATTATGGTTCTGATCACTTTCGCGGATTGCCTGCATTATTAGGTATAAATGTAAGTGGATGCTCCTTTTTCACCATGTCTATTCTGAGGAGGCTAACCAAAACTATTATGCTTGAGTATTATTATGTACAGTAAATATATACAAGTGATATAGAAGGTGTAACAGGTGCAGCACCTTACAAAATGTAAATTGTGTATTATGCAAAACCTGGCGATGAAAAAGAGTGACCGTGAGTTTTATTGCCCGTTCTTTCTACCTATTGCTCATGGTTCTACCTATTGCTTTGCGAACGTGGCAGTAAATGTAAATGTAGAAGAATACAGTAATAATGTTTTAAATTTGAGTATAAGTAATTATTTTATATATTTATTATTTTGACGTTCATAAGCGTCACATTGTGACCCAAATGAATAAAGGATTTTGAATTTGAATTTGATGATTTTGTGAATTATCTTCATTTTTTATTGATATTGTGGCAGATTATCATAAATATTTGATCTGAACGATGATGTATTTGCTTCTATAATTGTTGACGGGTGATAATAGTGATGGAGAAGATGATTTACAGCTTGACGAAAAAGTTCAAATGCTTTTGATACAGGACCAAGGGGGTTTCTGATGTTGAAATTGAAGATATGCCCGTTCAACTTCAGGAATCAATAAGCCTGCCACCTGAACCATCGAAGTCTACAACTCTTTTACTCATCACCGGAGCACATAGTCATCTAGAAGAATCCAGTTTTCAAGTGGAACTAGAGAACAAACGTGCCAAATAATTTTCGTGATGTGGAAAATAATTGCCACAAAGTACAGATTTTTCAAATAGTTTATACTGATGTATTGACACTCTTTGGCAGCATATGGAACAGTTGGAACAAACCGAAAACATCTACCGAAAATTGCATTGATATAAGTAGAAGGACATGTATATCACAAGGTTTGGGCATATCATGCGTAAAGTTGATGGATAATAAAGGAGGATACTTATTGATCAACTTTTTGTCACCTTTAGATATCAAGGTGTTGTCTGCCAGTAACAATACCATTGTTACTGGAAGCCGACGCAAAGCTGGATCAGCCAAAAACGAAGGTAAATATCCCAGAATTGTATCACATACTACAAAAATATGGGAACAGTATAGCACATACGAGTCGCTCCATAATGTTATCTTCAAGAATTTTTTGATTTGATTCTTAGATATCTCAGTGAATAATACGCATACCGTCTACTCTACGCTTTACGATGAAAAACATAACTAGCCTGCAGTTCAGACAAGTTCAAGTTGGACATAATAATATAGATTTCTGTCAGGCAGCGTGAGGTTCCTACTTCCAAATCATGTTCAGTTCCCAGATTTTTGAGACAAAGACAGTTTCCAACGCACCCCATTGAAAATCAACTTCAGGAAGCGATGTGTCAGTTTATTTAAATGATGAACAAACCCAACAAATAGTAGTAAAATTGTGTTGCAAAGTGCATCTTTGCTAGACCAATAAATGGACATGTTTCACTTTATACAATAACTAATTACTGTAAATTGTATACCTATTGATGACGAAACAATTTTTTTGTAATAAACTTTCAGTTTTGTTTCACAATACCTCAAAACTGAAAAAGACTCAAAAATGTGTAAGATAAGTTGCTTGAACAAAAAGTACCACCAACGACCCTAGGGACAGACTGATATGTCCCAAAGAATTCCAAAAAATCCATAACCATTTAATTAAATTATGTTTAATTGATGCATAATTAACTGTTTTTCATAGCTGTTATCATAATATATAGTCATATCCTTATGGTCCTTTAGGGAAATATTAAAAATATTGTTGATGTTTATTTGGAAGAAAGTTTACATTTTCCATTTAAAACACGATTTTGGAATAATTTGAAAAAAGTCGTGACTTTGAGCCTCAAAATCTCCTAAACCAGTTATTTCCCAGGTACAGTGTCGAAGTAAAAAACGTGCGTAATGATTGGTACAATATGGCATTTCAGTTTTCGTTAAGGGTGTTTTTACACCCTGTATATACAGATTGCAATCAAAGTCTTACCTTTTGCAGCCTGTCGGCTTTTTTGTATTTATTATTTCGAGTTACACCCCAACTCACAGCTAGCACGCTGGAGTCATTCACGGGTCCGCCGACGTCCAGACAAGCCGGCACTAGGAACTGACTCAGCGGTATCCTTGGCAATAATAATTAAAATGAATTAAATTAAAGAATATAAACTATGTGCTTATCCTTCTCAAAGTGAGAAGAGGCCTGTACAAGGAAGTAGGACAATTTATATACAGGGCTGATGGTGAATATAATATTTCTTTTTCTCCAATAAGCAAATCTCCATAATCTGTGTGTATAAAATTGTTGCGTTACTGATTGACAGACAAGCCACAACCAAATCTATCAGCCGCTCTTGCGTAGCTTAGCTGAAACTTGCCTCGTATGTTTTTTGGGGACCGTAGCGGTGCGCTACGAAAGGGTTTACCGAAATTCCCACAGGATCAAGCAAAACAGTTCAACAAAAAAAAAAGTGCGGGAGTAGTTGCGGGAATCCTCTCGTCATGCTCCTAACGTTATCCCGATTAGATCCCGGGGTCCGCTTTCTAGTCTAACCGGATTTGACTGAATACACGCTTTTTCGCAGACCGATTGCCTGTATGACCTGCGCAACCGAAAGGGATAGCTATATCCCATGGTGCAGGCTAGTATCAGTTTATTCATAGGTACTGACTCCCTGTAACGACTATCAAAGATCTTCATGATTGCCAGGACCGACGGCTTAACGTGCTCTCCGAGGGACGGGGCAAGCGATAATTTTCAATGCAAGACGCACATAACTCCAAGAAGTCATTGGTGCGCGTCGTGGATTCGAACCCAATACCCTCCGCATGGCACTATGTTGGTATCTTCACTAGGTTAGGTGGAGGGTTTTCTAATGGTTAGCATACAATTAGTTAGCATAATTCACATTTGCCTAACGCGACAGCGATAGCCGAGTGGATATACCAACAGACTGCCATGCAGAGGGTATCGGGTTCGAATCCACGGCGCGCACCAATGACTTTTCGGAGCTATGTGCGTATGGAATTGTTAATTATCACTTGTCCCGTGCCTCGGAGAGCACGTTAAGCCGTCAGTTCCAGTTGTCATGAACTATCATGAAGATCTTCGACAGTCGTTACAGTTGCGTCAGTTCTTTTTTTTTCTGCCGAAATAATTGACTCCATGCTGCCTGATGTTAAGCAGTCAGTGAAGTCCCATAGTGATGGCCATTATGCCAGCAGCCAGCATGGCATTATGGCATGATGGCCCTCACATTGACGGCCTTGAGAAATGCTTTTTCTCACCCCGCTTAAAGGACCCAGGATCATAAGTGGAGGGAAACACGTGGGCTGGTAAAGAGTTCCACATCTTAATGTTACGGCAGAGATAAGAGGCGCCGAACCGTTTGGTGCGTGACGGCATCTGTTCTACCGTGTAAGAGTGGCACCTCAACCCAGCACGTGTCGTTCGGGATAGGAAAGGAGAGGGTGGGATCAGTTGAAAGAGTTCTTCGGAGCACTCACCGTGATACATGCGATAGAAGACAGTCATTGAGGCCACGTCTCTGCGTAATTGCAGTGACTCAAGAGTCTCAGTGGCCTCTGGATCCCCAACGATACGGACAGCACGCCGCACGTCACAAAGAACTCAGATACGGCGCTCATGCAGGAAGCTGGCAACCCAGTTGCACAATCGAGGCGGCAAGCCGTAGGCTGGAACTTTGGAAAGAAGCACACGATGCCGAGATTGGAGATGTCGAGACTAATAGCCAACGACTCCCCATGCCTGTCCATCGCTTCACCCCAAAGGTGAGTGACATACGCTAGAAGATCACCCGGTGATCGTTTCGGTCTGAAGCCATACTGACGAACACTGATGAGAGAGTGATCTTCTAGGTAGCGAACGAGTTGGTTGTTGATTAATCATTCAAACACCTTGCAGAGGATAGGGGTGAGTAGGGTAAAATTGGGGCTTCTGCATCACTTGGTCTCGCGTCGCCGCTCGAGCTGCGTGATACAGAAGCCCCAATTTTACAATCGAGATCGATTAATATAAATGTGATCTGCATCACTCAGAACAAAGTGAGCTGACGCAGACGCTCCCAATAATACCGTTGTCATCTGCGATCCGTCTGATTCACGATATAATATTGTATTTCATTCACCGACATATCATTGTAGTAGCAATGCAATGGGACAACTTACTGTCGTTTCTAGTTTGAGATGCTAATGTAACAACATTCTCAAGTTAGACTGCTGTGTTCAGTCGACGCGATCAGTCCGATCGGTTGTTGTGTGTATCATAATCTGGTATGGTGTCGAACTGACATAGCCAAGCAAAACATATCGCGCGCACTTAAATAAGTACAATAAACAACAATATCATGTTCGATCACGGCACATCGTTGCATCGAAACGATTTGGTGCACATCTTGTACTAATGAATGCATAGGCCTTCCGTATAATGAGAGGTTAGCTTTTACTAGCAACTATAACTCAATGATAGAGTTGTGGACACTACCACAATGCAACAATATAGCTGAGTGTGCACATCAAGTGCACATATTTGTCACAGACTAATCTTATGCCTTGCAATGTTTTCTTTTATATGTAATACTTTTTCTGTGTCTGTGACAAATAAATAGTTTTTCCCTTTCTTTCTTTCTTAGTAAGTAGCCAACAGTAGGTATTATGGAGACATAATAATTGATTATAATACAAAAAAAAATAAAGTAAAAAAAACATAAAAACAAAATCCAAACCGGAACAATACTCATTTGTTCCGTGCGGGAATCGAACCCGCAACACGTTGGTGCATTAGTTGCTGCGTCTATTAAACCTACTACTTACATTGTGATGCGAGTCATACTAGCCAATGCGCCAAACGTGTCGTCAAAGATGTGATAAAATATTGGACCACTTTGTCTTAACATGACGTGTATAGAATTATCCAAGATAATCAATAACTCAGTACAAACGTTTATTTTTTATAATTACGATAATAAAATCTTCTAATATATAATATATTTAAGTAGTAGACAATTAGGATTCTTGATGGATGATTTATATATCTTAGTCTTAAAACAAATAGCACTTTAAAATACAATAAATGTTAGATTAGGAATCACTTATTTCTTATAAGATTATTTAATTACTCTTTTAATAATAATAATTATGCATTTCATTTTCATCTACTACAGGCATTCAATCCAGCAAACCTGCCGTCTTTCTGATTTAGTCAAATCGTAAAAAGGAAATGGTGGTTTGATTAAAAACACTTGTAGGTTTTTATTACACCATACAGCTATTTCTTTTAGTATAAATTCATTTGCTTACTGCATCACTCACCTCGCTTCGCTCCGTTCGCAATGCAGAGCGCCCCAAAAATCACACTACTAACATGATCTGCGATACGGACGGTTGGCATTAGAAGTATAATATTATTTCATTCATCGATGCATCGTAATACTGGTAGCATAGTAACAATGTTTTTACTTGGGATGACATAATATAAACAACATTCTCAAGTTCGTTCGACGCGCTCAGTGCGGCTCGGGCACAGCGATGCATTCATAATAATTTATATGTACATACTGTTATCTTTGCACAGCTCGTTGATAATTTTAATGAATGAATGCAAAATCTTAACAATGTTGAAAGTAGGATCGGGTGGCTCCCGGGTTCGATTCCCGGGTCGGCCAAAGTGTTATTGGGTTTTTCTGTTAGGAAATTTTCAGTAACAGCATGATGTCTAGAAATGTGCCCGGTACGGCAATAGGCTCGCCTCCCTATTACGTGGGACTTAAATATATCTGGCGAAAAGTGGGTGTAGTAATACACCTTTGCCTACCTCTTCAGGGTTACCGGCATAAGACTATGAATGTATGTACTTATGAATTATATAATTGTTTCATCCACAACTAGCTTTTGCCTTTGACTTCGTCTACATGGAACTTGAACCCACGGTCACTCGGATTCCAGGTGATGCGGACGTATCGAGATAAAGCAGATTGAGTGCACGTGTAGTGTTCGATCGATTAATATAAATGTGTTCTGACTTCTGCGTCACTCAACTCGCTTCGCTCGTTTCGCGACGCAGACGCCTCCAATAATACCTACTTTTGTTTTATTCACGATATAGATTAATTAACATTATGTTTTCAGCTTAGAATAATAACACCTATTCTAAGGTTTTCAAGTTAGGAATTTAACTCCTTGTCTTAGTGACCAATGTAACTGTTCTCTTTGATGAGTTTTTTAATGTACTTATGAATGTGTATCAATTCATGTAATATTCCAATCATAGTATATATTAAAACTAAATGGGTATGTTAGTGAGTATAGGAAACGATTAAGTAAAATGAAACAATCCATATTGTATCTTTTTTTAAAAGTTTATTATCAAAGCACCATTTTTTTAAGCACATAACATTTTTTAATGCACATATTGAGTCATGATAGATACAATTGTACAAATCTCCGGAATATTTATAGCGATCATATAGGGTTAACAAATTAGGACAACAAAAAGCATATTATTAGGACTATTTATTATTTAATTATGTCAGCTTTTTTTAACTCTTCGATTATTGATAAAATTTCATTATCATGATTTGTATTACCAGCATCTCGGGAAGCAATTAATAGTTTCAATATTTCAACCAGTTCGTTAGGATCGTCCCAATATACCAAGTCAGTGCTATTTTTGTATTTCTTTAACGTTGGTAAGCTTCCTCCAAATTTAGTGACAATATTATTGTTTGACGATTCAGAAAACAATGGTTTGATTATTTCACGATATTTTATACCTTTATCGCCTCTAATTTGCCCATTAGGATTGAAATCTCTCTTATGTGCATTTGTATAATGCAACATATCTTTATAGACAAGTTTATCTTTGCTCGATATTTGTTTCAAATCAGGTTTTCTTCGAAGTAAAAGTTCTTTTAAACCAGGGGTTAAATTGAAGCTTTTGTCACCAACTTTAATTAAAATGGTATTATCATTATTTGCACTATCTACTTTAGAAAACGAAACTATTGAATTACCCATTAATATTTTTTTGTTTTCACTCCTTATTCCAAATGTTATGTTTAGGTCATAAATATCATGGATATCACGACCCTCTAATGATATTTCTAAATCATCCGGTAATTCCGTCTGGGGAGGCTTTTTAACGTTCAGTACAGAATTCAGTTCTGGGTCATAGCATTCTTCAAACTTAGTAGATGAGCTAGTATTAATGTCACCGAATTCCACGTCTTCAAAATTAGAGTGTGTATTCTCAAAATTTTGTATTTTTTCTAATGTTTTATTTGAATCAACTAGAGTTTTAAGGGGATCTGTGACAGGTTTTAACATTTATTCAAGTGATAAGTTCGTAGAGTGTTCCTGGTTTTTCATTTGTTTTATTTTATTCTTTATGGAGTCTACAGACTTCACTAATTCGATTTTAATATTTTTCTCCATGTTATACTTATTAACAACTGCATTCAGCTAAAGAACAAATTATACTGAATTTGATTTGCCATGTTAATTACTTATATATATATACACCGCTATTTGTTAATTAGTACAAAAAATTTAATGGGCATCTTTAACTAATCATATATATGTATGTAAAAAATAAAAATACTAAGTTCCAAAACTGTCCCAAAACTGTCCACAAAAATACGTAATGTTTGGTAAATGCATAACTAAATACTATGTTGTCGTAGTAATGTTACGCGCCACTACTCCATTGATAAATTTGTGCAAACTCGAAGCTCGCCACCCCCTGTCCCTCTGCGCGCGCGCCGCAGTGCTAAATTGAAGGCGATAGCGAGCGGATGTTTTTTCGTGGAAACAATTATTTTTTGTTTACGTTTGCCCAACGGGATGGCTTATTAGTTCACATCACGCGAGTGCAGCTAAGCGTTTGTACAGGGAAGTGTTTGGAAGCCAGTGGATCGGTCGAGGCGGGTCGTAGCTTGGCCTCCATGCTCACCACTGTGTACAAAAGTGAGCCGTTGTGAGTGTGAGTGTCGAATAATTTAAACAGTGCATATTGGACGCTTTTGACGCAGTGAAAAGTCAGAGAAGCTTACTTATCTCGTTAAAAAACAATTAAATAAAACGTGCTGTGTATTGACAATAGTGATGGATATTTCGAAGAACAATTGAAATACTTGTAAGTAAAGTAAATATTACCTACTTAACTAAATAATAATTTGATGCGGGCGGCTCAAAATCGGTCTGCGTGGAGAACCTTGAGGGAGGCCTTTGTCCAGCAGTGGACGTCTCTAGGCTGACGTGATGACGATTTAATAGTAATTGTAAATAGCAGTCGATTCTAACTTCATAAATACGCCAAAACTACTCTTTTCTTTTATTACAGAATACTTTCTTTTATTTTGATATGACGTGTTTGCTTTCTAATTACATACCTACCTCCGTATTTAAATACTTGTAAAACGGTAAATTTTGCCGATCCTAAGACAGGATGAAGTATGAAGGAGTGGGTAGAATTTAAAAAAAAAAAAAAATTACCTACACTTATTATTTTACTTCATTTTATTGTCTACGGCTACCTGCATTATAAGTGCGACGGAAAGAATGCGTAAGAGTAGGACGGAAAGTAAGTACTATCAATGAAGTAGTGAATGGAATGTAAAATATGTCTATGATTTGGGTGAGATTTTCTACAAAAAACAAATGATCATAACTTTGTTATTTATAGATATTATGAAATTCTTACGTCACGTTATGATTATAATGTCTTCGCTAATATGTCCTTAAAGTTTTTGTACTAATTAAAAATAACGGTGTATATATATATATATATATATATATATATATATATATATATATATATATACTTATATATATGCCGTGTGGTTGACGGCATAGAATACAAGTGTCACCACCCCCTATCTTCCCGTGGGTGTCGTAAGAGGCGACTAAGGGATAACACGATGCAAATACCATCTTTGCGTAGAGACGGAAAACTCGACATCAAACCCTATACGACTGCCTCGTTGGTCTCGCGGCATAAATGTGCGCGTGGGATCGGGAGGTCCCGGGTTCGATTCCTGGGTCGGGCAGTGTTATTGGGTTTTTCTGTCACGAAATTCTCAGTAGCACGGAGTCTGGAAATGTGCCCGGTACGGCAATAGGCTCGCCTCTTATTACGTGGGACTAAAGTATATCTGGCGAAAAGTGGGTGTAGAAATACACCTCTGCCTACCCCTGCGGGGATAAAAGGCGTGACGTTATGTATGTATGTATGTACTTATATATATATATATATATATATATATATATATATATATATATATATATATATATATATATACATATAAACAGTCAGTCAAATTTAAAAAACATATCAAAGTTCTGTCTGTACCTTCCATTATTTAATGACGATTCTTTATTAATAAGTAGAAAATTATAAGGTTTACTCCAAACAGTTTGACAAATATTTCTAAACTCTTTCCACTGTAAATCAGAAGTAACATACTCTTCATAAATATGTTTTAAATTCACATCATCTTGTTTGAATATAATAAGAAAATTCACATTGTCACGCAACAGTTGTTTTGGAATTTTGGAATAGGTTTGAGATAAATAGAAACAATCTATTTGTTTATGTCTACCCATACAAAAATAATTGCGAATATTAACTTGATTTTCACACGCAACATCATCAAAAATAAACACAGAATTTGTTAAAGCTTCACTCGGAGAAATTACCTCTTTATCATCGCTAAATTTGTAGAAGTTAATCTGCGAGACTCTTCTTAATACTTCACTCAAGAAACGATACTTTGGTTGAAATGAAGTTTTGGAATAAAGATAAAGATTTTTAAATTTTAGACCATTTTCATGTAACAACAAACTAATCATAACGTTTGTTTTACCACAGTTCGATGGACCGCACATTATACATCGAATCGTATTCGGTAATAAAGGACTATGTCTGATCTGGTGAGAAGTTTCATTTAAATCTATATTATTAATTTTCAAAGATATGGGTTGCTTGATCAACTTCATTTTGACAATTACTGTAATGAATGTCTAACACACATATTTATAGGTAGCTATAACTTTAACACTAAATTAGATATACATATCATAAAGTATAAATAACAGCATTTAACATGTTTGAACAGGTCTAGAAAGTTAGGAATTTTGTATTCTCGTATTACAATATTATATTTTTAATAATTGATTTCATTTGGTATTGAATATCATACAGATTTAAAATTGCATTCCTTATTTCATTATGCTGTCATAGTCAGCCGAAACAGGACCTGTTGCTAGCAGAGGAATCAAGTTTTATGGGTATGTACGTTTTTATTGTTATTAGTTATTACAATATTATATTATATTATTATATGAATAATTAGATATCTTACTTTAGTTTTATTTTCAGAATCATGTCATACAGCCCCAGCATTCTCAACATTGGAGGACTTAACAGATTTGTATTTGATAATGTTGATTCTCAAATCCCAAGTCCTGTGGACGAAGTTGACCAGACAGAAATACAAGAGGTTAGTAAATATTATTTTATTCCTCATAGTTAAATTCATATAGTTATGAACTTTTCATTTATATTTTTTATGTTATTATATTGCAGGACAATGCTTTAGCAGAGAATGGTAGACAGTTAAAAAACAAGCCATTTTTTTACTCTCAAGGAAATTATGAATGTTTTGAAAAGCATCGGAACAAATCCTCTGATCAGGTAAGCACTACATAAAATGTATTTATGTTTATAAAAAATTATTGTGCGCGTCCACATTATTATATATTTATGTGTGATTTATTTTTTTACAGGTTACTAGCCCATATTTCTCCACTCAAGACGATGGCATAACATACATTGAACCAAACTTTTCTACAAAGTCAAAAAAATTGTCACCGTCTAAAAAGCGTCAAAGTTTATTAACGTCATCGACAAATTCGTACATTGTTCGAAGAAATCGTCCTAAGCAAGGACGTCTTCTAATTAAGATAGATATTCGTGAATTAGATTATGTAGACAAAAATAAAAAAAACGAGGCTTGCTTAAATGCACAATATGTTGTTGAGGAGCCTTATGATGATGTAATGGATATCACAGAGACATTAATAAAAAAATAAGTAAGAAATTGTGTGATACTGAGTAGTCTTATGATAATGTTTTTATTTATGTTTAGTTGTATTTCTAAAAATAAATAAATGTTATCTTTTTAAAAATGTGTAATTGTTATGAGTCAATGTTTGTATGCATGCTTTATATTTATGTAAAAAATAAATAAATGTTGTGGCTAAATTTAGTAGCTCAGTACCGAATTGTGGAATACAAACCTCTAAGCAACATCGTGCGTTGGCTATCATGACGGCCATTGTTGACGTTCAAGGCTTTAAAACAGAAGCAAATGAATTTATACTAAAAGAAATAGCTGTATGGTGTAATAAAAACCTACAAGTGTTTTTAATCAAACCACCATTTCCTTTTTACGATTTGACTAAATCAGAAAGACGGCAGGTTTGCTGGATTGAACGTAACAGAAAAATATAATGGGGTAAAGGATTTATACCTTACTCAAATTATCAATATTTAATTGCAGTTGTTTTAAAAGATAAGTGTATTTACGTTAAAGGTCTTGAAAAAATGTTATGGTTGAAGGATATTTTAAATACTAATAATTTAATTAATTTAGAAGATAAATGTTGTCCTAATTTGTTATGTTTATATGATCGCTATAAGTGTTCTGAAGATTTGTACAATTGTATTTATCATGACTCAATATGTGCTTTAAAAAAATGTTTTGTGTTTAAAAAAATGGTGCATTGATAATAAACTTTTTTAAATTGATAATATACATTGTTTTATTTTACTTAATAGTTTCCTAGACTCATTAACATATCCATTTATTTTTTAAATTGATAACATGATTACATTGATATTACATGGAGTGAGGAATTCATTAGGTACACACATTCATAATAAAAACTCACTAAAAGTAACGCTACCATTGATCACTAAATAATTGCTAAACTTAAAAAAATATGTTAACTATAACAGTATGGTATTACTGGGCACTCTGAGTTATGCAGAACACATTAATATGAATCGACCTCGATTGTAAAATTGGGGCTTCTGTATCACGCAGCTCGAGCGGCGACGCGAGAGCAAGTGATGCAGAAGCCCCAATTTTACTCTACTGGGGTGATAGCAATGGGTCGATAGTTGCCCGGATCAGAACGATCCCCTTTTTTGGGAATCGGTTGTACGTTCGCCTCTTTCCAAGCCTGCGGCACTACGCCTGAGGCATATGTTAGGCGATACAGGCGTGTAAGCATTGGAGACAACTCGGTTGCGCATTTCCTAAGCACAACCGCTGGAATTCCGTCAGGTCCACTGGCTTTCCGGACATCGAGAGATCGCAGTGTCGCGCGAACATCGCATTGCCTGATTTTAATATCAGGCATGGAGTGGCCGCAGTAGGCAATCGAAGGCGGCTACGCACTTCGATCATCGATTCGGGAGTTGGCTGCAAAGAGATTGACAAGCAGGTCAGCTTTCTCTTGCAAGCCATGGGCCAGTGATCCATCAGGGCATCGCAACGGCGGCAGTGAAGGCTGGCAGAAATTATATTGCACGGCTTTGGCCAATCGCCAGTGTCCCCAGCTGCCCGTGGGGTGCGAAAAGAGTATTTGACCAAACCGTGCAATGCGCTGGGCATCCGTCCTTATGTATGCCCTCTTGCAGACCTTGGTGGCTCTATTTTCGGCTGCCTTGATGAGATGGACATTCGGCTCGCGACGGGACCGAGCCCTGATCCAAGCGCGGTAAGCTGACTGTTTTTGTTTTATAGCATCGGCGCACTCGCGGTCGAATCAGGGCCGTACTCCGCTGCTGCTGGAGTCGTCAGTGGATGGAATATAATATTCCATACCCAACATGATTTCCCCAGCAACAGTAGACGCACTCTTCGACAGTTCCCTCCCACCAAAGCAGTGTTGAGACCATGGGCTGGACGCATAATAGTCTCGCAGGCCATCCCAATCCGCTGACGAGTAGTGCCACAAGCGCCGCTTTGCCTTCACTGGTTGTGGAGGTGAAGCGAATGGCACAGTAGTGCGAACCAGACAGTGGTCGGAGGAACCCAAATGGGCTTGTACCTCCACACTGTACTGAACCGGGTTACTCGTCAGCACAAGGTTCTACAACGAGGGCGCTTGACCCGATATATCTAGAATCCTGGTAGGCTGGAGTACCAGTTGAGTCAGGTCATACGTTAGAGCAAATGCTTGATCAGCTCGCCCCGCGTGGTCCGTTTTGGAAGAGCCCAGCCAGGTCTCATGGTGGGCATTGAAATCTCCCAAAATGACCAACTCGGCGGTCGGGAACTGCTCCTGCGCATTATCTGCTGCCTGACTTAAGTAGTCAAACAGTCGAGTTGTCTCGGCATCTCCGGCATGGGAACGGTAAAGGCACCTGTAAATCCGGGCCAATGAACCCAGACTTACGTGTACCCATAGGACAGAAAAGGACGGGTCCTCTAGGCAGCGTAGACGTCGACACCAAATATCCGCTCTGACGAACAAGCATACCCCTGCTTTTGCGCGGAAGTTATCATCGAGTGCATAACCGGGATAATGCTAATAAGTCATGTCGTCAGGACGGCGTATTTGAGTCTCGGTCAAGAAAAGCATGGCCGGTCGGGCCGTCTCGCGATGAGTGTTGAGGTTCGAATGGAGTCCGCGGATGTTAGCGGACTCCACCTCAAAAAGTGAGTTGGTGGGAAACGAAGACTCCGCTGTTTGACCGAAACCATTTCTTGGAGCTGCCATAGAAGAAGAAAAGGGGGCGTGAAAAGAGGAGGCAGTCAACGCAGCAGCGCATGACAAAGCGCAGAGTATTGTATTGTCATTATACTGTGAGGTATAGCGGTGGCCGACCCGCCGGACGGAAGGGCCCCCGTACCCTCCCGGAAGTGGTCACCGGGTCCCACCGTCCGGTCACCAACTGTGGGGCAGCCTCCCGAGATGGTTAGTCCCAGTTAGGTCCCTATACTATGCCGCGGGCGGCTAGCGGCACCACCGTTTCTACAGGTCTCTCTGGCCGGTGGGTCGACCCACAATACTCACACAATGACTCCACGGATACTCTACTGGTCCCATTTATGCTGCGGTAACCGCCCCCTCATTTAGTCCTCCTCATACTCTCCTCCTTCCCCATATGGGCAATGAAGAGAGGACGGGGAGGGTAAGGTAGGGCCTCCGGCTCTCCCACTCACCGAACGAAACGCAACAGCATAGAACATTCTGTTACTTTACGACGATCTTATGTGGGAGGGTGCTACTGCCCCGGTCGAGCCGGCCCATTCGTGCTGTAAACAGCGTGGCCCTACCACCATAGTGTAAACAGCTACCACCAGTACCTCCTCAATAAACTGACACTAGTCTAAACCATGGAAGATCGCTATCCCTTCGGGTTGCGGAGCTCAGACAGGCAGTCGCTCTGTGGAAAAGCGAAAATTCAGCCAAATCCGGTTAAACTAGTAAGCGGACCCCAGATTCAAACTGGGATAACGCTAAGAGAAAGAAGAAGAAATTCACATTTGCATAACAAAATTCAGCATAATGATCATTAAGCATAAAGTTTAGTGGCATAAATACTGGTGGCATAATTATAATGAAGTATAATATGAATCACGCATAATGGCCTTTATATATATAACTCCCTGTTGCATAAATATGAAAAGTTCTAATAAACAATATTAAAACACAATTTTGTAGCATCGAAATGTCAGTTACACTGTGGAAGAAATCATCAGCCTTTTATACTGTCCCACTGCTGGGCACGGGTCTCATCTCACTATGAGAAGGGAAAGGCCATAGTCCACCACGCTGGCCAAGTGCGGGTTGGCAGACTTCACATGTCTTTCGAGAATATTATGCAGAACTCTCAGACATGTAGGTTTCCTCACGATGTTTACCTTCACCAATAAGCAAGCCATAATTACCAATTTAATACGCACTTAACTTCGAAAAGTCATTGGTGCATGCCGTGGATTCGAACCCGAGACCCTCTGCGTAGCAGTTCGTCGGTCTCTCCACTAGGCTATCGCTGCTTTTAACTGCTGTGGAAGAAATAGACATACATATTTCGGCTGCGCTATGGAAAAACACAGTAATTGCAGTCAAGCAAATTTATCAGGAGGAGTAAAAATACGAAAATTACAAATTTAAAACGTACTGTCGACAACTGAAGTACTTTTGTTATTTCATAATTTGTAAAAGAATTCGTTCTATCTGTTTCAAAGCAATTTTTTAATTAATGATTGGTAACTTTCCCTTAAATTGAAAAAATATTTTCCATAGACATAAAATTAATTTGAAATAAAAAGAACAATTCAGTAACAAAGTAACTACTGTCACTATGTTTTTTAAATAGTTTAAAAAGAGTTATGTTTTAGTTTTAATAACAAAGCAAATGCATTTAATTGTTTTTAACAAAGACAATGAAGCCATTTAAAAATTAACATATCTATTATCTACTATAAGATTTGTTAGCTTTTGCTTGTTATGAATCACATAATTTGTAAGAATTGTAAAAACTAGTTCATCTTAGGATTTATTAAGATAAGTGTCACTCAAGTAATAGGGCATGTATATAACGGCTACCTAAAATAAATTCAATAATCATAAATATAAGGTTTGATCATTTAATGAAGTATTAAATCAATCAGCCTACGCTGCTGGACATAGGCCTCTCCCAACACGCGCCACAGTACACGGTCCTTAGCCTTCCGCATCGAGTCTGTCCCAGCCACTTTTTTCAGGTCGTCGATCCACCTAGCCGGGGGCCGCCCTACCTTACGCTTGCCGAGGCGTGGTCTCCACTCTAGGATACGGTTGCTCCATTGGCCATCAGTCCTTCTATAGATATGGCCAGCCCACTGCCACTTGAGCTTACTGATTCTGTGAACTATGTCTCTGTACTCGTTGGTCTGTGAGCTATGTCTCTGTACTCGAGGCGGTTTGTTAGGACTCTCGAGAACAACTTGTAGACGTAGCTCAGGAGTGAGATAGGTCTATAGTTTTTCAGCAGGGTTTTGTCACCTTTTTTGAAAACAGAACCACCGCACTCCCACTCCACGCCTGAGGTGTTAGGCCTTGGTGGGTAACGGAATTAAACAGGCTCGCCAGCTCTTTCAAAACTGTTGTCTCACCTGCTTTTAAGAGCTCTGAGGTGATTCCGTCATCCCCTGGAGACTTATTGTTCTTAAGCTGCTCGACCAGCCGCTCTTACCCCGCCCTGGTTGACATCAGGGATGTCCTCAGTGTAATGGCGCGTGATTTGGGCTCTGTGGTCATCATCGCTGGGTCTCCTGGGTTTAGACATCCGTGATGCGTACAAGTCCTTGTAGAAACTTTTAATTTCAGCGAGAATCTCTAACTTGGAGGTTACGGTTTTGCCATCCGCAGTATCGAGTTTCGACAGATGAATTTTATTCTACCAAGCTGGCCAGCGAAGAGTTTGGTACCTCGATTTTGTTCAGTCGCAGCCGTAATGGCGCGGGTATTGAAACATTGGAGGTCACGTCGCACCAGCTTACCTATCTTCCGGTTTAGGTTTCTTCCATCCGTCGAAGACGTCTGCACATTTGACATTCCCCTTCTTTGCCTCAAAAGTTCGAGAGTCTCGAGCGAGAGTTTTCTTTGCTTGTTAACGCTTTTTCCGGGAAACACCCGTCGAGACACATCCTGTAGCGTTTTGACCACAGCGTCGGTTTTTTTCGTCAACAGTGCCATGGGTTTCCAGCAGTCCGAAACGGTTTTCAAGTTCCAGTTGAAACTTTTCGGATCCTACTGCTAGCTGAGGCGCAGTAGGTCTAAAAGTAGACTTCATCATGTGAAGCCTCTCAGCTCTGAAGTCTATACTTAGAGAGCCTCGGACAAGTCGGTGATCGCTACTGGTATATATACTTCCGATCAGACATGATGAAGTCTATCTCGTTACTTGTCACAGTATCGGGGCTTCGCCATGTCCACTTTCTATGAGGCTTCTTCTTGAAGAAGGAGTTTATTAAGAAGAGCCCCTGTGACTCCAGAAAATTGACCAGCATTTGCCCACTGTGATTACGGCGCCCCACGACATAGGATCCGATTTTCGTTTCGCCGCGTTCTTGTACTCTCACTTTGGCATTAAAATCCCCCATAACAACGCTGTAGTGTGTCTTGGTGGTATGATGTAGAGCCTTAGTAATATCCTCATACATGGCTTCGACTATGTCATCGCAGTATGTCGAGGTCGGCGCATATACCTGTACCACCTTCAGAGAGTACCTGTCGGTGACCCTTAATATGAGGTACGCTACCCACTGTCATATGTCGACACACTGCTGATTTCTACAACGCTTTTAGCGAGAGATTTGTTAACGAGGAAACCGACACTGCCCTGAGAGGGCTGATCGCCTTCTCGAAAGTAGAACAGGTTGCCTGAATCAAGGGTTATTGTGTCCTCCGCCTGTCTTCGGACTTCAGACAACCCCAATATATGCCAGTTTATACGACCTAGTTCTACTTCGAGTTCGGTGATGTGTTGGCCCAGCCGTAGAGAGCGTCCATGTACGTAGCCAGGGTCAGTTTCTTTTGGTAACCGTTTGCCGTTGCCCGGAGATTCTTAGCACCCCCTGCCCCGCTGTTACCGCGACCGCTACCGTAGTTGCAGACAGCGGGACTACTGGGAACTGGGGGCCTTTTATTCGTTGGTGCGCTCATTGGGTGGTATTTGGCCTACTATACCGCGCTGGCCAGACGAGTTGGTATATTCAAATTCAAATTCTTTTATATGCATGAAACAGGTAGGTACATTAAGGTCTTACAAAATATATAAAGTGCGCTGAATTATAACCTCAAAGAGGTGTGCAAATATTGCAATTACAAAAAAATACAATTTAGAACAAATAAAATTAATTACAATTATTGCCAAGAACAAAAGAAAAATGTCATAATTACGATTAATGTAGTTTAATAACAATGTCAAATAATAAAAAATATATACTAAATATAATGAAAAATATGTCAAAGATTAATTAATAAAAAATAATTATAACATGCGTATGTCTCATAACTTTATATATAAAATGTCCACATTGAATAATAATATGTCATCGTAAAATTATAAATTTTCAGTCAAAAAATCAGAGACATTATAATAGCATTTTTCATTTAGAAGCTTTACTAGTTTTTGTTTAAATATGGTCACATTTGATTCCCTGATACTTCTTGGCAATTTATTATAAATTTTGGGAGCCATTGCGAAAATACTTTTATGCATAAATGTTGTATTTGTTTTGCATAGGCAAAGCCGATGTTTATCTCTTTGTATGCGTTTAGATATAGCTGAGGCAAGTACAAATAAACCTTAATTTCTTTAACAAAAATTGCTACTTCCAGTATATAAATTGAAGGTAAAGTCAGAATATTGTATTTTTTAAAGTAGGGCAGACATCTTTCAATTATTTTGAGAGAGAACATAGCCCTAATACAGCGTTTTTGGGCTTTAAAGATTATGCCTTTGTCAACTGAGTTCCCCCAAAATATAACTCCATACCTAAGAACCGATGCCACTAAGCCATGGTATGCAGTAAGAAGACCATTGACATCAATTATTTGTGATAATGCATGAAGTGCATACACTGACTTATTTATTCTCTTACATAATTGTTCAATGTATGGTTTCCATGTGATTTTCTTGTTGATTATTAAGCCTAAAAACTTTGTAGCCTCTACTTCTATTAGCGATTGTCCATTAGCGCACACATTAATGTTATTCATGGTAGGTATACGCTGACTAAAGTGCATTAGTTTCGTCTTTCCTATATTGGCTTTTAAATTATTTGTGTTCAACCAGTCAATGACAGACATCAGAGCGGTATTAATATCAGATTCGTAACAAGCCTTATCTGTACATTTGATAGTTATGGTACTGTCGTCCGCAAAGAGGGCTATAGGGTTATTGGTTGCGTTTGGTACGTCATTTATATACAATATAAATACTAATGGACCTAATATGCTGCCTTGGGGCACGCCATATTTAATTAAACGTGATTAAGATCTGAAATTTCTTCAATTTTTGTCATAGTATTTAGTTTAAGAACTTCCGTGTACTGTATTCTATTTTTAAGGTATGTTTCAATTAGTTTTAGGACATTTCCTCTTATGCCATAAGCATTGAGCTTACCTAGCAGGATTTCATGATCTACATGATCGAAAGCTTGGCTCATATGCATATATATGGAACAGACAGGTATTTTGCTGTCAATACTTTTTACTACAACTTCTAGAAAATCATATATGGCCATATTTATTGACATGTTACGTCGAAAACCCTATTTTATATATAGTATAGGGTTTGGTTTCAAGTTTCCCATCTCTTCGCAAACATATTATTCGCTTTTTGCAATTTCCTTAGTCGCCTTTTACGACAACCACGGAATGAAATGGGGTAGTGGCACTTGTATTCTTTATCCGTCACTACACGGACAGTTTATTAACAAATTGATTAGTATTTCTTATAGACAACCAAATCAAAACAGAAAAATAGGTACTACTTCATGTATGCCTACGATATATTTCGTAAATAAGTATTTACGAAATGTAAACACACAATACAAATAATGGGTAATTTGCACTTACATTTGTGCTAACTGTACCATAGTTCTCGAACGTAAACTGTAGCTATTTTGCATTTTTAACATTTTCCAAACAAAACACACAGGAATCACAGCCTCGCCAAACTTATGACACGAAGTTCTAAGCATGTGGTACTAAGTGTTGTAACTGACAAGTTTAATTGTGGGAAAAGTGACATTTGAAAGGTGAGTTCACAAATGTGATAAAACCGAGTAATGTCTAATAATTTAGACATTTGAAATTTTCAAAGAAACGACAGCATATTAAAAACCAAGTAAATGGGATATAGTAATAGCTTGAATTGATTTTCAATAAAGAAACTAAGCAACTGTTATTCAGTTGCTTTGTTTTACATTTGTCATTTTTCTTGCTTTATTTTTACGTTAACATATTTGCCATTTTGAACATTTTAAACAATCCAAAAACAAAGTAAAGTTGTTTGATTTTCTTATAGCTAGAAAAAGGGGCTTAAAAAGAAATTTATATCAATTGAAAAGCCAATTAAATCATTTCACAACGTAAAAACAATGTAATCGACGTGCAATTACTTTGTTTTTGCTTAGACATTGTGGTTTACTTATTTTACCGTAGATATGTTGAACAAGTACCTGCAGTTACTTTATTTTACAAACTTTTATCTCGAAAAATAAAGCCTTTTCGATGATTCTGTAAATGTAGCAGTGTCCGTTATAGGCAAAATGTTCCAAATATGTAAAAAAAACTGATTTTGAAAAATACGTTAGTTGCTTTGTTTTTCCGTAGCACAGACGATTTGACCACCAATGTCTCCATAAAGTTTAAAACAACAACATCTTCAGGATTGTGAGATTTTCTAGTTTCTTAACGTATTTAATTAATTTTTGTTTTTATTTACTTTATATAAATCCACCGTCAAAATATTGCTTTTTCGTGGTTAGGGTAGCAAAATGAAAAAAACGGGATTTTTGTTTTGTTTTCTAATTTGAAATATTGTCAATAGATACATAAATGAAAAGTTAGATTTTGAAAATGAAAAGGCTATCGCTGCCCTTTGTTGCGGGCATCCTCTACCTTTTAATAAAATATATCAACATTAATTATACTCACGGTTTCTCAACCTCCAAAAGCGCTATATCATTGTAGAAGCTCGGTGGATTGTAGTTTGGGTGTTTGATGATTCTCTTCACCTTGAAGGTATTGTCTCTGTTCTTCTCGTCCTCAGGGGTCACCACACCCACCACCACGAAAGTCACATCCCCACTGAAATTACCACGTTGAAACGTATATTAAATAGGCGATAGAACAGTGTAATGATTGGCGAGTACGATAAGCTTTTGGTCCCGGCTGTCATGAAGATCTTTGAAAGTCGTTATGGCACTCGGTTCCTAAGAATATACTGGCATAAGTCAAAGGAAAATCGCGGAGGTCAGACAGGCAGCCGATCTTTGGATAAATATTTACAGATCTGTATTATTCTGTACGCCCTAAAGTTACATGAGCGTATGATGAAAAATTTATTTACCGTTCATTTTTAAAAGTTGCGTAGAAACCTACTAAAATTATTACAGTTATAGTATTATTATGTCCATCCGTCCGCCCATCCGTCCGTTTGTCCGTTCGCGGTTATCTGCGGACACTATAACTCGGTTTTGTTACACAATAGTTCTTGTAGTAACATAGTTTAATTATCTTGCAATTATTTATTTTCCTTTATAGCAGTACCGTACTGTGACATGTTATCATTAGGATATCGCGACCGGAAAATACCAGAACTGAAATTCCCCGGATTTCCCGGCTCTTTATAGTTAGTGATAAAACCGGGAATCGCAGCTCCTTTTTTTTTTTTTTTTTTTTTTTGTTTTACGAGGTGGAAAATCCCTTCGGATCTCCGACTCTTGGGGGAAATAAGAGCCGGAGTATGTGGTGTTTCCACTAAAAACCACCTCGACTGCCGCCATGTACCCGTGTGTCAGAGGGTGGGGCATCACCTAAGCACTCGTCGCCATCCTCTGACGGGTATTGGCCCGCCAGATGGTCAGGCGGGCCCCGAACAAAACCCCCTTGGCGACGGATTAAGGTGTTGGACTCCGCCGCCAAAACGCCCAGCGGCCGCAGAGGATAGGGAGGACGGCAACGCAACACCGCATCTCCTCTTCCTCTGCGGCCCCACCGCGACGCATCGAATGGTGCGCCCCCATTTGGTCGCGGGAGATAGGGCGCGCGGCAACGCAACACCGACACGCCTCTTCTCCCGCGACCGCACCCGACTGCGAGGGACAGACAGAACTGTCCCCCGCACCCGCACCGTTGGACGCGTCCTGCGCAGGCCCCTCCAAGCCCACGCGGAGCGTCCCCTCCTGGATCCCTCTTAGCTTCACCGCGGGTGACCAATCCACGGTTACTGAGCCCCCCCACCACGACAAGGTGGAGATCCCACGGGGGGGGGGGAATCGCAGCTCCTCAAAATTCCCTAGTCTTCTTATTTGACTTAATCTGAACAATTTAAATGCTTAAAAGGAAGATTACGTGTACTCACTATTTTGGACTCCTGATGCAGTGTCCCGACGTCAAGATGAAGTTCTCACTGATGATGTTGCCGCTGCAGAGCCATTGCACATCATCTAAGTCTTCTCCGTAACCTAGGCTCACCTGACAACCAGAACTAGTCAAGTTAATAGAAAAATAAACCTGGATTATCCTAGAAGACAGAGAAGCCAGTTACCTAGCTTATGGTAAGTGGTAGCTCAGGCTCAAAGTAAAGTGAAGTAATTCATTCAATTAGTTCACAATGTGACGGTTATGAACGTCAAACTTATGATACGTTTGCTCAATATGGCTGTGTCCGAAACATATGCGATAAGGAATGAAAGAAGGAGTAGGATAAGAGATAAGCAAAAGGAGATGGGCCTCCCGCGCGCTCTTTACATCGATTTTCTTGAGAGCGCAGTGCTATCGCATGATAGGGCCGGCTCGATTGAGGAAGCATGTTAATACATCGTGGGAAGGTTCAACGATCTACATAAGTTTAAACATTTCTTCAAAATATAGACACACACACACACACAGACAACTTTCAATCAGTCAGAATAATCTACTGATTTCAATCTGGATTCAGACCTGGACACAGCACACCGACCGCTCTTTTGAAGGTGACTGGAGATGTTAGGGCGGGAATGGAAGACACTAAAGGTACGATGCTGGCTTTGGTCGATTTCACGAACGCCTTTAACACGGTCAATCACGAAATCCTACTATCTATCCTTTCCAGTCTTCAGATCTTGCCAGAGGAACTGGAATGGTTCTCTCAATATATCATGGGATGACAGCAGTCGGTTCGCCACGATTAGTCTTCGTCATGATGGTGTAACCTCGAGTCTGGCGTTCCTCAAGGTGGCATTCTCTGTCCATTATTATTTTCTATTTTTATAAATCTCCTGACCCAGAATCTGCGGTGTGCGTACCTCTTATATGCTGACGACTTGCAACTGTATACACAGGCAGGAGTTGACAATGTCACTTCAGCTATCGATGGGGTTAATCAAGCTCTGTCTGTTGTACATTATTGGTCTTGCAGATTTGGTGTTGCAGTAAATCCTGCTAAATGCCAGGCTATCATAATAGGTAGTCAACGCAACATGAGTAAAATTGATTTTTCAACGCTTCCGTCTGTCATGTAAAACCATATAGCAATACCCTTCAGTCCAGTCGTTAAAAATCTTGGGTTATACATGGATAGCCACCTCAACTGGCGGGCTCAAGTTACATCATTCTGTCAGTCAGCGAGTGACAGAATGCTTACGTTCATTGTACCGCTTGAAGAACTTTCTCCCTCCTAGCACTAAGGTAATGCTCGTGCAGACTTTAATTTTTCCTATTATCGACTGTGGTGATGTGTGCTATTTTGACCTGAATGCAGACTTTCTCAACAAACTAGACCGGCTCCTCAATAACCTCATTCGATTTGTTTACAACCTTCGAAAATATGACCATGTCTCTGAATACCGCTCCCAGCTCAAATGCCTATCTATTCGTCAACGCCGTAGTCTGCATGCTCTCACCACTCTTTTCTCTTTCCTTAACACTCCCTCTGTTCCTTCTTACCTAAGTCCTTTTCTACAATATTTAGGCTCAAATCACAACAAAAATTTACGGTCATCTAATAATCTTCTCCTTCTGTGTCCGTCCCATAGTTCTGGGTTTGTTAACTCTTCTTTCTTCGTCCAAGCTGTCTCATTATTGAATACGCTCCGTCTCGAAATCAGGATGGCAAACAATCGGCGAGTTTGTACGGAGTAAAATGGCAGAATAATATCATAATGACTGTACCTATTCACTGACGTATATATTATTATGTATATATATTTAGAAGAATTTATTTATTTTAAAAGAATTTACTTATATATACTCAATACGTGTATACATATTATACAGGATGTCACAACACTCGTCACCAAGCCGAAGTCTACTCGTTGTGGACATCATGTCAAATCATACTAACCAAAAATAATGCCTGGGAAACGAATTATTTTTGAGCTTTCACATTCTTTTAATCGCAATTAAAAGCGCGCGCGTGCAATGCTCGAAATACCTACTTAACCATGGGGTTATAGGGCATCTAAAGAACATATTGGCGGGGTAAATGCATCGATTTTGTACCTAACTAGAGGACGCCAGCAGCTACGCCTGCATTTTTTTGAAATTTACCCGTTTTGGCCGATCCCGTGAGAATTTCGGGAAATCCCTTCTTAGTGCACCCCTAAGGTCCCCAAGGAACATACATGCCAAATTTTAGCTTTCTGCGCCCAATAGTTTCGGCTGTAGCGTGTCTGTCAGTCAGTCAGTAACGCAAGGATTTTATATATAATCCCTCAATATCTTCTGAACCAGTAATTTCCCAGGTATGGTGCCGAAGTAAAAAATGTTCGTACTGATTGGTACAACATGGGATTTCATTTTTCGTTAAGGGTCTTGTTACACCCTGTATATATATATATATATATAGATATGAGATAACTTAAGATATTCCTCGTTTCAGAGGAGAGGCCTGGTCCAGCAGTGGACTGTTAAAGGCTGATGATGATGATTTAAGTAACATTTGTCATATATCAAATTCCAAATAATGTTCTTATAATCACGCACCTACTATCTACTATCTCTGCATCACCCTAGGTTGACTGGTAGAGAATGCCTAAGGCATTAAGTCCGCCTATGTACCACATATTTTTTGTGCTGTGCAAAAGTTAAATGAATAAAAAGAAATGTCCCTATGGCAAGCGCCAAGTCCATGAGCAACAGACCAATAGATAGGTACTCGTCACAAAGGTTACCATTATAATCGTCCTAACAAAAATTTAAACTGAATGGGTCGTTGTATAATAAGGAGTTATTTAAATATTGTAGAACCAAAGTCAAAGTCCTAATTAAAGAACCTTTTAAAAAATATATTAACAGTGTAGAAAACAGCATAACTCGCGACCCTTCAACGTTTTGGCAATTTGTCAAAGATAAACGTAAAAGTAGACAACAAAGTAAAGAATATGTTTATAATAACACCTTTGTGGAAGGGCAGGCAGCTGTTGATGCATTTGCCCAGTATTTTGGCTCGGTATTTCATCCAATTCCACCGTTACTCGACACTGAAATAGCTCAACGTGATGCAAATGATACTGGTTATGCGTCCAGGATTGATATTCAATACATCGATCACTCGGAATTGGGGCGAGCGGTTCGACGCCTAAAGGCGACATCTTCATGTGGCCCTGATAACATACCAGCGTTTTTGGCTAAGGATTGTATAACCACCTTAGAAAAGCCTCTCCTACATATTTTCAACCTTTCGCTGCAGCAAGGCGTTTATCCCTATAAATGGAAGCTCTCTAAGGTAACTCCGGTACCTAAAGGTGGTTCTTCAACCGATATAGCTAACCACAGACCTATTGCGGTGTTGTCAGTGTTTGCAAAGATCTTTGAATCTATCATCAACAATTGTATACATAGTCAAGTTGGTAAATACTTAGATGATTCTCAGCATGGGTTTCGCCCTAGGCGCTCTGCCCTAACAAACCATATTAGGTATGTGGACTATTTAACTACCACAGTATCGGCAGGCTGTCAAGTTGACGCGGCATATTTCGATTTTCGGAAGGCATTCGATCTCGTAGATAATGATGTCCTTTTAATGAAGTTCTCATCGTTGGGCTTTACTACGCCACTTCTAAATCTAATGGCGGATTATCTTAGAGACCGTAAACAGTACATCAAGCTTGGCGATTACAGATCTGATGAATACTACACACGCTCCGGTATAAGCCAGGGTAGTACGTTAGGGGCTACTCTATTTCTCATTATGATTAATGACCTTCCCAATGTTACCTCTAATGCTGAGTGTCTGATGTTTGCCGACGATTTGAAATTATTGCGCTCTGTCACCAGCGTTGCAGATTGTGGGGCTCTTCAGCATGATATCGACGCTATCGTAGCTTGGAGTACTACTAATAAATTACCTCTCAATGTTTCCAAGTGTAAGACTATCACTTTTACTAGGTCTCGGTCTGCTATCACAAATACGTATGAACTAGCAGGTACACCGCTCGAGCGGGTCACAACCATACGAGATTTAGGGGTAATTATGGATAACCGATTGGCTTTTCGCGAGCACATTATCCAAATATGCAAAGATGCGAACAAATCTCTAGGATTCATAATGAGAACGTCCTATCAATTCAGTAGCTCACATATCGCAATGCTGCTTTACAATGCCTATGTCCGGAGCAAATTAGAGTACAATGCAATTGTATGGAGTCCCAAAGAGGCGTTATATACTCTTATGATTGAGAGGATTCAGCGTAAATTTGCCCGGTACATATATAAGCGTGTTTATGGATATTATCCATTTTTATATCCATCTTTGTTTGTGACGGGAATGGTTGGTCTCAATACCTTGCTTCTTAGAAGAGAATTTATGCACTTAGTTCATTATTACTTGTTGTTAAACAATAAACTTGATAATCCATCGGTACGGGAGTGCATTCATTTATATGTGCCTGATAATTATTTACGGAGCACAGGACGCCGGCAGCGACAACTGCTTGCATGCCCACCTGCTTGGCGTTCTCTTCAAGCTCATAATAGCCCTACTGCTAGGGGTCTCACATATCTAAACCTGTATTTAGAGCACAATCCTGACGCAGACATTTTTTATGACAGACTTGGTACAATTAGAGCAAAAATGTTATTATATCTAAATCAAAGATGTGAATGATTTTTTTTTACTGAATATAAGCAATATTATTTTATCTCTATAAATTGTAATTTAATTTTATTTTATTTCATTATTAGAATTTAATTTTATTTTATTATTGATTTGACTGTACTTATGACATATTTTGATAACTAATCTTAATGTTTGATTATTATGATTTTTACAATGACATTATTTTTGATTTTATTGTAAAACTTCACGGCATACGAGCGCTTTGGTGTATACTGTAAGTTTGTATTGCCTTTAAAATGAATGATTAAATGATTAACGTCTAACCTCCTCGGCCAATGAGATAGCGATATTCAATTGTTTGAACTAGTGCTAGTATATTCAAGCGTACTGGTACCGTACTGACTCTCCATACGACTGTCAAAGATCTTTATGACAACTAGAACGCACGAGACACAATTTAATACGCAAATATCATCGAAAAGTTAGTGGTACGAATCGTGTCGGTTTTGGGTCCAATACGGTTTGCGTAGCAGTCTGTTGGTATCTAATGGAAGGAAAGAGGAACCCACCACGCAGGGTGCGTGGTTGGTCCCTCTTTCCTTCGCAATCATTAGAATAAGGCTGACAATACTGAACTCTTCTAAAGACAGGATAAGGGATACATGGAGTAATGCGGAAATGGGTTCCAGGAAAATACCTGACGTGCAGTTTGCCGCTCTATGCGCCGACTATGCTTCGACACGTGTTTCGCCCATCACGAGGCATCCTCAGGACCGATTGGCAACGACTGAGCTACTGAAAGGCTCAGTCGTTGCCCTGGTATTTTCCTAGAACCCATTCTTTCAATCCGAGGGTGCGTGGTGGGTTCCGCTTTCCTTCCATTAGGTACAATGGAGTTCCGCCAAGTAACGCCTGATTCAATCAATTAAATCTGTTGGTATATCTATTGGCCAATCACTGCCACTCAGTATTTGACACAAAATTTGAGGTTCATATCCAGAAAGATAATTTAAAACGAAACCTTCATCTCATACTGACACTGTCTTTGCTATAAACCCTCGAAGCATTTTGGCCACTATCGAGGCATCTCAGGACACCCGTAGATCTATTTTGCCCACTTTCGAGGCTAGGCTTTCGAGCTAAATAAGTTGAAAGAATGGTGATATTTCTATTTATTAAGTTAATATTGTATATCAAAAGACGCGTAATTAAATAAGCTTTCGAATGATATTAATTAACACCAAATAATATACTTGAGCGGACCCAAGAGCGGTATAAAGCGCACCCGGTATAATATTTTCCCGCCATTTTCGAGCGCGCTATTATATTTCTAACATATTCATATTTCTCGTCGTTTTTTTAGTATGGGAGGTATATAAGTATTGAAATAATATATATAAGTATTGAATTGGTTAGAAAGGTAATTTAATTTACTTTCAGAGAAAATAAATATAATGGAAAGAAACATTTTAATTTTAAACATAAAAAAATATAAAATATAAATGATTGTTAATTGCCGCCAATTTTTTAATTTTATTTTTGAAACATATTTTTTTGTTATATATCAGATTCAAACCTAGATAAGTTTCTTTTCAACTAGATTTCCAATTAAAAAAGCCACATCTGATAATCCTATAAGAATCCGATTAGAATTATTCTTATTTTACTTTGCACAATTGTTTACTTTAACAATAACCGCCATACCCGCCAAAATTTTCGAAAGCCAATATCTCATAAATTATATGAGTATTATTTATCATATGATAGCTTTATTTATATACTCATAATAAAACAATAATTCATAGCATAAATGTAACCTTATCAATATATTTTAATTCAATAAAAAATAAATGCCCTTTTGTCGGTAATTGAATGAATATAGCCTCATGAATTAAATTATTACACAATATTTGTTTATTTTTTTGCTGTTATTTTATAATTAAATAGTTCATTCACAATTAAAACATAAAAATAGCAAATATAATTATATTATTTGTTTACAATGATGTTTTCAATCTATAATTACGCCCCGCGCGCAACATGCAAAGACAGCGAAATATACAAAATTACAAATGCTGACATTTATATAATTTTCTAAGCAAGCATTCCTATAATTTTATATTATTGTAAAGCTTATACCACTAGGTATACAAAATAACAAAAGTAAGCAATTTATAACCCATATTGTTATCATGACAAACAAAAATGGCGAGTAGGTCGCCGATAGACGACATTGTTTACAATATGATCAAGTTAGGCGGGTCGCATAAACTAAACATTCCGTCATTCAGTCACCATTCAAACATTACTACAAAAAAAGCAAAGCTTATTTAATCTTCTTTCGTAAAAACATCATTTTAAATATCAACACCCGAGTGACGAGTCGTAAGTTTAGGTTTAAGGTAGCACGGCAAGTGGCCTTGCTTCGCGGGTGGTCAGATAACGACCGCGTGATGCTTTAGCGATAAATGTCAAATTAAGGCGGTAACTTTGAGCGGATAAAGTGATTGTCAAATTAAATCAAATCTTACCGCGTGAGAAAATTCGTGCTTAGAAGCTTCCAGGCTGTCCGTAATGAGGTCATTAGTGTCGTGACGACAGTGGTAACCCCTAACCATGTCGTCCGAGAACGTTACTGACCTCTCACACGGATACACGTACTTCTCTTGATACTCTATACATTCTGAAAAGAACAGTCGTAAGCCTTTTACCATGTTTATCACATACTGGGTAATATTTGAAGATCGTTTAAAGCAGATTTGAATTGCGAATGACGTAGCAAATGCAAATATAAAGGTTAATAATATCTCTTAATCTTTACCCGTGCAAGATAGAAACACGTGGGGTGCCTTAAAGGTACCATTATGGATCTGAAGTTAAAAAATTGAAAGGTTTAAAAAAAATATTTGTGCAAATACAAATGTAGATTCCTGAAGTAAGTACTAAGGTAAAATTCATAAAAAAACAACATGTGAAAATCGTTGAATTTTTTAACGTCTTGAGTGGGAAACGAGCAGACGGATGGCCTGATGGTATTACCGTCGTACATGGACACGAGCAACACCAGAGGAGCCACAAGTGCGTTGCCGCCCTTTGGGTAAAGGAAAAGGGATGTGAGAAGGAGTGGGATGAGGTAGAAGGAATAGGGGATGGGGCCTCCGGCACTCTCACTCACCGAATGAAATGCAACAATATAGGTACTGTTACTTGACGTCGATTTTCTGTGAGAAGGTGGTACTTCCATGGTCAAGCCGGCCCATTCATGCTAAAATCAGTAAGGCTTTACTACCTTTAAAGAATTGTTTAAAGATTTCGACTCACTATCAAACGCTATTTGTCCAGTTTTAGCGGTGGTCCAACCGGCAGGTATATCAGCACATCCCGGGTACGCGCCTCCTGGGTCTACATATTCATAGTCAGGAGGCTCGAACGCCGGCGTCGTGGGGTGAGTAGGGCTGAAAAGTTACCAGTAATAAAACCCATTAGAACGGTTAAGCTGGCCAATAAACTCCGACAAAATAGAAAAACTAACATTACTCTTCTACCAATAAAATATCCATCCAAAGTTTATCTGGTAGAAATCACAGTTAGTGATAAGGCCGCCCTTTGTAATAGCAGATTCTTTAAAATGTTCTTATTAGAGTACAATAAAGTACAAATAAATAAAGTCATCGCTTGCGTCATGCCTTGAATATAGTGCCTGTGTTGTATTCGGTTGCGGTCATACACGCAGTGTAAAAGCTGATATACTGTCAAATCTGGTTAGAGTGGAGCGAGACTCCCAGAGGGTTTATCAGGGTTTATCTTGAATGGAACGGGGATAACGCTAGGACGATGAGTACACATACAAATATATATCCAAGTTGACCATATGATCACGTCTTGGCAAACGTAGCGTAAGACGTACTCCATCTAGGTTTAGTTACAATTTACGCAAAGTGCCTGGCAGTTGCTGGACACGAAGAGTTGAAAATCAAGCTCAGTGGCATAACATTGTAGAGACCTATATACAGGAGTGGACTATAGCAGACTGATGATGATAATATTGATAATGAAGACTTACTTGGGCGTGGTTGTAGCTACTCCTATTTGCAGTGATGGTAGCACACTCACAACGAGAGGCTCGTTATCAAAGCAGCAGACAATGGGATCGACCCCATTAAAACCGCAAATCTGGGGAAAACAGAAGTTTTGAATGCTTGAATCGTACTCGTGAAATGTTGACTCCTCATCTTAAATGTTGCGAAACATGAGGCCAGATCGCAGCAGTTCGATTTTGGGACTACCTTAAGTGATATTAGATTTATACCAATGATCACCCAGTTGGCGAACAGATCTGTGCCATGCAAAGCACGTTAAGCCGTTGCTCTTGCGTAGTCCCTCTCCGGTCGTGTGGGTATGCCGGTCCGTAGAACTAGGAGAGGGAGGGAATGAAGCATACACTTGTGTATGCGGACACATTTTGCACTGTCTCCGGTGCAGACTTAGTTTGCGTAGAGACTGTCCACCATGGCCAAAGCTCGGTCCGGTCACATGTTTGGTCCATTCCAATATTTGTTTCTTTCTTGACAGCTTCCGCATCATAATTGAACTTTGTCTCACCGGAGACTTTACAAACATTTTAACCAACCGACATAAAGTACTGCTTATCACACAAAGTGTTGCCTCGTGTAAGAATGCAACTCGAAACACTCAGCGCAGTTCTAAACCGCGAGGTGACTGCTTAAACCACTGCGCTAGAGCTGATTGCTCGAGCTAATTATGACGTACCTGAGGGGTTCTCCTCTGTTTGATGTCCTCTACAGCTGTCGGGCATTGACTCAATATGGTGCAAGTCCCCGTCTGACTGTCTTTAGTGCACGATTCACCTGGAAAGACAATATACTACATCATCATACAGCCTTCTCCAGTCTACTGCTGCACGTTGGCCTCTTGTTATTTGAGTTAGGACATTTTGAGTACCACGCGAGCCTTACATATGTACGTAAGCGTTACGTATAGAGTTTGATGTCGAGATTTCCGTCCCTATACATAGATGATATTTGAACGGTTGGACCGATTTAGCCGAAGGCGCGCACGCACTTATGGAATAGTGTGGCCTCTGACACAAGTATTCCGATAGTTAAAAGAAAGCCTCAGAGTTAGATCTGTAAGCGCACCCCGGGCTCCAAAACGAAACGTTTTGGATGCAACCGGGATCACTAAGAAATTGATGATGACAAGGAAGTTCGTCAGTTCAGTATCGCTGGATTAATTTGCCACATATGCGCTATATGTGGCAAATGAATCATAGCGTGACTTAGCTTGCCTTTCGTAACAGGTCGGCAAACTAGGCAACGTGTGCACAGGTCGTCACTTGGATAAGTGACCGCATGTGGCATTGACATCAGAGCACTGCCGTGTTCCAGACGGCTCACAGTCGATCCCGTTTCTTATCTCAGGACATGAACCGTTAAGCCATGTCGGAAGCCTTCGGACAGTCTGAAAACTCCGACACCAGAGAACGACTCACATGAAAAATAAAGAATTTGCCACACGACAGCAAATTCTTAAACGTCCTACCTACCTATGAAAACTGTTGTCTGCCGGGTAAATTTTAAGGTTTCTTAATGAAGGTACCAGCCGCACTAGGAACTAATACTGTGTCGCGAGAGACTTTACAAACATTAAATCAAAGGAAACAAAGTAGGTGGGTACATCCAGACACAAAAGAACAATTTGGTAATCTCATAAAGTATGTCTCATGTGAGAATTGATGAATCATACAAAGTACCTGCGTCATATATGTTACACTATACTTCACCAACGGCTCCGCCCACGTGGGGCTGACTATTAGGAAGCTCGCACCCACTTTTTTATAGTAATAGGCGGCAAACTAGCAGACGGATCGCCTGATGGTAAGCCATTACCGCCGCCCATGGTTAAAAACAACACCACAGGAGTCACATGTGCGTTGCCTTCCCTTGGGGTTGGAAAAAGTAATAGGATAAGGAGTGGGTTGAGGGAGAAGGAATAGGGGATAGGGCCTCAGGCACTCTCACTCACCGAACGAAACGCAACGGTTTAGGTACTGTTACTTTACGTCGATTTTCTGTGAGAGGGTAGTACTTCCCCGGTCGAGCCGGCCTATTCATGCTGAAATAAGCAAGGCTACTACCGTGAACGTCCGCAATTTATTTTTTAAATAACCCTTTCTGTCCGACCCCGTTGGAATTTCGGGAAACCCCTTCTTAGTACAACCCTACGGTTCCCTAGGAACATACCGACTTATCAAATTTCGGCTTCTCGCGGCCAGTAGTTTCGGCTGTGAGGTCTTATCTCATAATAAGGCGGGTTAGACCACACTCTACCATACCACGCTTACCAAGTGCGGGTTAGCAGACGTGAAGTTTGCAATAACATATAGCACTCAGACATACAGATCTGACTGAGCATGATGTTTTACTATGAGGCTTAGCAAGCGACAAAACTACGAAAAGTCAGCGTTGCGCGTCGTGGTTTGAACCTGAGGCCCTCCGCGTTGTCGTCTGTTAGTCTATTCACTCTCCAATCATCTGCATATATAACATTCTTGCGTTGCTGACTCACTGGCAGAAAACGTACCTACAGACAAAACTATTGAACACAAGAGCCCAGCATTTTGCGTCAATTTTCCTCATAAGTTCATCCCAATCGGTGAATATAGATATAAATAACTTAAAAGTTGATTTATCCTGTAAGTTATTTATGTGTTTATTTCTACGTTTTATTATTGCCTAGCAGTCGCCCGTGGCTTCATCGCTTGCACTAAACTTTTTTGTCCTATTTTACTCTCTTTGGACTAGCTGGTATATCGAAATATCCTTAGTGGGTGCCTATGTCCCTTATATGGAAAACACTGGCCAGATTTCTTGTTTCTACCTTCAGTAGTTTGGGTTCTACAATTACATGTCAGTCAGCAAGACCAGTAATCTGTATAACATGTCGTTACTGACCGACTGACGGTCAACGCACAGTCAAAACTATTGGGTCCAAGAAGCTGAAATTTGTCATGTAGATATGATCGTACGGGTGCACTAAGGAGGAGTCGTCCGACATTCCTACGGGATAAGGTATCACAGCGGCGGGCATCCTCTAGCATTATTTTAATTAAGTATAGGTAGGTAAGCTGAATAATTACCTAAAGCCACCAAAGAACACAAATAATTCGAAACAACCATTTCTCGGTCTCATAACAAGTTTTCTATTGATTAAAATTTTATCCCACCTCATTATATTTAATCATATACATAACATGTAATGATGACCTAATTTTAACTTCAAAGTCTAGATAATAATAATAAACAAAACTTACCTTCAAACTGCGCATAACACTTAAATATTAGACAACACAATATAACTATATTTAACAACATTATTTAATCTCACTTCACTTAAAAACAACAGTCCTTTTTGTAAAACAGGGGCCTGACATAGTCCGTACTTTACTTCTAGACAGCTTTTTAAAAGTTAGGTATTTACTAAATATAGACTAGTGTGCAATTATCGCCCCCAAAATTCAGGAACCAATTTCAAAGTTCTATCACTAAGAATTGCCTTACGTTGAGTTCTACTTTTGTAACAAATCCTTGTTTAATTGTTTCCACATGAAACTTATTATTGTATATTTTTGGTAAATTTAATTAATTTTAAAAGGAGAGGGACGTCCCTCTCCGCGAGTAAAGTTACACTGACTGGTGCATGAGGCAAATGCAATCAGAAACAAGTTTGTTGTATTAACAAAAACAACTTTATAATCTGGGCGACAACGATGACGTAAAAGTTTAAATATAGTCATAAAAACATTATATCTGCACTAAAGTGACCTCTCCGTAGAGACATTGCGATTTGGACATCCTGTCTCATCTTGAAACAGTTTTATTAGTTTGGTTTTATTTACCTATCTATGTCCTATTTAACGGAATCTATGAATATGATTTTGGTCCACTTTAAAACATCGAATTAAATGGAAACGAGTGCACTTAATGGCGCTGATACACCTGAGCATTAACTTGTAACAGAACAACGAGCATTCACCGTTTCCTGTTTTGTCGAACCGAACATTTTCACGATCATTCTAGCGAACACTCTAAATTCAAATAGTCCGTAGAACATAGCAAAAATATAGAAATCGCATAACTATAGCAATTTTACCCAATATGTTTACTTCAGTTTCACTTATGAAATATTTCTAGAGTAAGAGTAAGATATATAAACAAATGACGTTTCTAAATAATAAAATGAAGATTTTAATTTGAACAGGTTTAATAAATCACACAAGTGTCAGTTCCTGCATTCAAATTTAACTATCGATAAATATCGAGAGTTTATCCACATTCTATTGAAATTAATTCTGAGTAAACCAAATCTAAGGATCTATTGTAAACATTATTGATATTTTATCGACATTTTATCGATATTTATTCTGAGTAAGCCCATCACTAGTCAAGTTAAAATTTGTGACAAACTACGAAGATTCTTCCCTAGATAATAATCATAAGTAAATATCACATATCATCTTTTAAAAACTTTGTGGAAAACCAAGTAGGTACTTATCTCTTTAACTTTCCATATCATTGTCAAACTCACACTTTCTTTCTCTCCCTTTTTTACTATTGTCTACTCTCATTACTTAATTCATTATATATTTGTGTGTATGTATGTATTTATTATATTTTATTTTTTATAGACTCACGCCTGTATCCCCGAAGGGATAGGCAGAGGTGTAATATTTCACCCACATTTCGCCATGAATTTTTAGGTCCCGCGTAATAGGGGGCGAGCCTATTGCCGTACCGGGCACATTACCAGACTCCGTGCTGCTACTGAGAATTTCCTAATGGAAAAACCCAATAACACTGCCCGACCCGGGAATCGAACCCGAGACCTCCCAATCCCACGCGCACATTTATGCCGCGAGACCAACGAGGCAGTCAGTGTATATATTAGTGTAGTTGTATAGTATAGTGTGTATTCGTATTTTGTTTGGTATAATTTCATTAGTATCCTACTACGCCAAAACTGCCCTATGTCTGGCTTCTTACTTCTCTTTTCCATAAGGGTTGCCTGTAAGAGATTGCTTTTTAGCGATAAGGCCGCCGTTTGTGCAACATGTACTTATCTGTGAATTCCTATGTTTAATTTACCATTTGGTGTACAATAAAGATTATTATTGTTACAAATGGCGTTATTTGAAAATAACACTATCTATCGGTGAATGAGAGAACTAGATGAGAACGGATATATCAGTGTAACATCTACTGTCTAATAGATGGCGTTGCTGTATCGACTGTTCCCGACTGTTACCAGAATATCTCAGAAACGTCTCGAACAGACTAGTTATGTGTTCCGGCCGGTATAAATACCGCGTGAATGCGCGAGTCAGGACAGTTACAGTTGAATAAGCGAAGCGATCAACATCGAGCGAAGGATCAAGAAGAGCCGGAAGTGTTTAGTGGTGTGTAATAGTGTTTTAATAAGTGTGTAATTAAGTGATTATCACCGAATCCCAGCTCGTAACATTATTATTATCATTTGTTTCTCTTTCACACGTACTTTTCTAACATATAGTGTTAAAAAAGTAAGTACACGGCCCTTTGGCAGGCATACACGGAGACATAGGTCCAACGCGCAGAGGCCCGTTGAGAGTTTGATCTAGGGTGTGATGGGACATCTACTGTGGAGCCTCCATAACTGCACCATGAAGTACAGCCACGGATTAGCCGCAGCAGGTGTAGGACTATTGCTACTTGTATGGAAACTAATTACTCTGGGCTATTGTTATGGGTGTTCAAACTGTTCAATTGATAAGTAAATATGGAAACTATGGATGAAAACCGGCGTCTGCCCTAAGTACTCTAATAGTACGTTGAAAAGGTGCAGACGGTGACTCGCCAACTCACTTGGGCACTCTCTAAATAGCCACCATGGTAAACGAAGTCTGCCATAAAGGCAGCCAGAGGGCAACACCGGTGCGAGTGGCTAGGCGTGTAGAGCGGTGCGGCACCAGTTTCTCCATCGCGGGTCGAGACCCGGAGCGGGTTTCCCCGTAATTACGCCCTTGAAAATGATACTTCCACCCCGAGCTAATAGCTCTTGCGACTTTCCTCGGCCGGCCGACTAAGGCAAGCAAGAGTCGAGGTTCTGTCCGACTCTCTGAATCATTCGGGACCACAGTGTCGCCACACACAATCAGCTCGCCACACAGCTGCCCTGCGGTTTGTGAGCTTTCTTTTCATCTTGTAATACATATTTTTGTTCATATCACAAGATGAAGGTGATGTTTGAAAGCCGTTACTCTGCCCTCTGAGTTTGCGTTAGTCTCATGTTGAGATAACGACTGCCCCAGAGGTTATTATTATTTCGTATATTTATCAAATTAAAATTACATTTTAAATATACAATTTACAAAAAAAAAAACATTTAAAAATATAAAAAATAACCGTGGGTGCCACCAGCATCGGGCACAGGGTCCAAGCTGCCGGTGGTTAGGGCTCCAGAGACAGGAACTTCCTCACAATACGTGCCGTGTCCAGAAGTACTGCCTTCTGAATCAGACCCTTGACCCAAGCACCCAACGCGAGCCTCTTTAGGTGACGGTCGAGGCTCTTGGCTATTAGACCATTAACGGTCACGACTATCGGCACAATAACTGCTGAGTTCACATCCCACATGTCAACAATCTCGTGAGCCAAGTCCGGATATTTAATCTGTTTTTCCTTTTCAGCTTTTACGAGATTCTCGTCATGAGGAATATTGACATCAACAATTATTGCGAGGCGCTCTGATCAATCTATCAACACGATATCAGGCTTGTTGGCTACAACTGTTCCCTATCCATTTGCATAAAATTTTAAGACCTAATATAACTTAGCATAATTTTGTTTGGTATAATTATATATTCGCATAATATAATTACGCATAAAAGCTTACGCATAATTTTTTAAGCATAATTTCTCTAACTATAATAATGATTAAGCATAATATTCTAAGGCATCAATTTATTAAGCATAAAGTTCTAAAGCATAACTTTTTTAAGCATAATATCCTAGAGCATAAAATCCTAAAGCATAAAATCCTAAAGCATAAATTTATTTACGCATTATAATTACTATACAATACAAATTGGATATAATAACTTTGGCAATGTATCTTTGGCATATTTTTCGCTGTAGGAAGCATGAAGCAATCAAGCATACAGCATGCAAGCAAGCATGCAGCAAACAAGCAAGCATGCAGCATTCAAGCGAGCATGCAGCATGCAAGCGGGCATGCAGCATGCAAGCGGGCATGCAGCATGCAAGCGAGCATGCAGCATGCAAGCGAGCATGCAGCATGCAAGCAAGCATACAGCATGCAAGCAAGCATGCAGCATGCAAGCAAGCATGCAGCATGCAAGCAAGCATGCAGCATTCAAGCGAGCATGCAACATGCAGCAGGCAGGGCTTCTGTCACGGCTCCGGCGCTGCGGGTCTCCGGCGGCCCCACGCGTCTACGCGATTTTAAATAACAATTCGGTTCTGTCACTAACTTTTGTTGCACAACATATACATTTTTTACAAGTTAAATATATAATTATATAAATATTATGCTAATTTTCATTAGGCCTACTAACGTTATGCTAATAGTCATTAGGCCTACTAACGTTATGCTAATAGTCATTAGGCCTACTAACGTTATGCTAATAGTCATTAGGCCTACTAACGTTATGCTAATAGTCAGTAGGCCTACTAACGTTATGCGAATCAAATTTA